>OZ034807.1:14283654-15737404 GCA_964028335.1 Altica lythri | reverse complement strand
CAACATCCACCAGGAAACGGGCCACACAATAAACTTCCCAGAAACAAAACAGATTGCACCTATCAAACACTACAGAACCCGCATAGTTAGAGAAGCCCTCGAAATAGAGAGAACCAACAGCCTCAACAGAAGAGACGATGCACAAAACATCTCCAACACTTGGAAAAGTCTCCTCAAAAGACAATCCAATCCAATTACCCAAGAAGAACAAAAATCCTTGGAGAATACTCAGACACGGGCAGAACCAATAAGAAACACAAACGCAACAAGGACAGCCGTACCCATCCAGGCCCAAATACAGTCAGGAAATAATCGGCGCGGTCAACGACCTCGGGTGGAGGAAACGTCAACACCTGAACCGCACCGCCCACCAATCACAGAACAGCGATATAACCTGCGCCGCCGCCGACGCGTATAAAAGCAGCAACACAGGACCACGCAGCTCATTCCAAGTTGAGCAGCCGCAAAGGAAGCATCACTTGAAAATGCCAGCTGAGATGTTGGCGAAACGTCGTGAAGACACAAACAACCAACGGATTGAAACCCGGAACACCACTACTGTTCATTCTACCATCCGTGAAACACTACATCATAACATATATATATATATATATATATATATATATATATATATATATATATATATATATATATATATAAAACAAAAGGGAAAAATTATTGGGCATGTACGCAAAAAGGATCAATAAGGCCACGAGTAGGAATGGTAACCGCAGACATGCATGTTTCTGGCTCATTAGCCGTCATCAGTGCGGCATAACCAAGTAGGGTAATGCACTTGGCTAGCAAAAGTGTTGGGTACTTGGGAGCAAAGGATGTTGGGGAAACATGTGTAAAGAAACATAAAAACACAAAAACAACGAAAGCTCACACAGGAGTCCTATCGCCATTTTGTGCTTTCGGCCAGCTGTGCCAATGGGTTTTCGTGGCCTTATTGATCCTTTTTGCGTACATGCCCAATAATTTTTCCCTTTTGTTTATATTAATACGCATTTTCTTGGCACTTTGTTTATATATATATATATATATATATATGTTATGATGTAGTGTTTCACGGATGGTAGAATGAACAGTAGTGGTGTTCCGGGTTTCAATCCGTTGGTTGTTTGTGTCTTCACGACGTTTCGCCAACATCTCAGCTGGCATTTTCAAGTGATGCTTCCTTTGCGGCTGCTCAACTTGGAATGAGCTGCGTGGTCCTGTGTTGCTGCTTTTATACGCGTCGGCGGCGGCGCAGGTTATATCGCTGTTCTGTGATTGGTGGGCGGTGCGGTTCAGGTGTTGACGTTTCCTCCACCCGAGGTCGTTGACCGCGCCGATTATTTCCTGACTGTATTTGGGCCTGGATGGGTACGGCTGTCCTTGTTGCGTTTGTGTTTCTTATTGGTTCTGCCCGTGTCTGAGTATTCTCCAAGGATTTTTGTTCTTCTTGGGTAATTGGATTGGATTGTCTTTTGAGGAGACTTTTCCAAGTGTTGGAGATGTTTTGTGCATCGTCTCTTTTGTTGAGGCTGTTGGTTCTCTCTATTTCGAGGGCTTCTCTAACTATGCGGGTTCTGTAGTGTTTGATAGGTGCAATCTGTTTTGTTTCTGGGAAGTTTATTGTGTGGCCCGTTTCCTGGTGGTGTTGAAAAAGGGCTGATGTCGTTTGCTTATTTCTGATGTTGTTCTGGTGTTCCTGTACTCTGGCTGAGATTCTTCTATTTGTTTGTCCGATGTATTCTTTGTCGCAGTTACTGCACGGGATGCTGTATACGCCTTGGTTTTCTAAAGGTATTTTGTCTTTTGGATTGCCTATTATTTTGTGTAAGGTAGTCTGCGGCTTGTAGATTGTGGAAATGTCATGCCTTCTTAGAATCCTTCCAATCACGTCTGTTACACCTTTTATATATGGCAGTTTAGTTTTTGGTTTGGACATGTCGTATTCTTCCTTATTTGTTGTTGGTCTCGTGGCTTGTTTTTGTGCTTTTTTGATTGTGTGTTCATGGTATCCGTTTTGTCTTAGGGCGGTTGTGATGTTATGAAGTTCTTCTTGTCGGTTCGTTGTTTTTGTTAGGCGTATAGATCTGGATATCAGTGTACTGGCTACCGATTGCAATTGGGAAGGGTGATGATGAGATCTAGCATTCAGATATCTATTAGTGTGTGTAGGTTTCCTGTATACCGTGTAATCAATTGTGAGGTCATTGTTTCTTGTAATAAGTAGGTCAAGAAAAGGCAATTGGCCATTCTCTTCAACTTCTAACGTGAACTGTATTCGGTGGTGGATGTTGTTTAGTTCATCAAGGAAATTGTCAAGATTGGGTCTTCCATGAGGCCATATGATAAAGATGTCGTCCACGTAGCGTTTCCAAAAAGTCGGCTTCATTTTAGCTTTACTTAGTGCATTGGTTTCGAAATACTTCATGTAGAGATTGGCAATTACTGGTGATAGTGAGGATCCCATGGGGGCGCCTTCTGTTTGTCTATACAAGTTGTTCTCATACGAGAAATACGTATTCTTCAGACAGTGTCTTGCAAGTTCGATAATGTGTCTTGGGAAATCTTCATTTGTAGCTATTTGGTCTAGAGCCTCGTCAATTGGTACGCTTGGGTAAAGTGACTTTATATCTAGGCTAGCTAGGAGGTCATCTTTGTGCAGTTTAAGGTTTTTAATTATATTTGTCAGGTGTTCTGAGTTCTTGACGTAGGAATCTGCTTCTTCGCTGGTTGGCTGCATGATCTCTGCAAGATATTTCTCGAGTTGTTGAGTTGGTGAGTCTATAGCGCTAACGATTGGTCTTAATGGCACTCCCTCCTTGTGAATTTTTGGCAACCCGTATAGTTTAGGGCATCTGCTAGCTTTTTCCCGAGGAATTATGCGAGCCTCGATTTCTGCCCCAAGCTTGGCGGCTTTGATTTTATCTTTTGTTGTCTTCTCAAGGTATGTTGTTGGGTCTCTTGCGACTTTTTTATATGTGTCGTCTTGGAGTATGTCTGCCATTTTTGTTCTATATTCTTCCGTATTCATCACCACTGTGACATTTCCCTTGTCTGCTTTCAATATAGTGATGTCTTTGTTTGCCTTTAGATTGTTGAGGGCTCTCATTTCGGACGGTTTTATGTTTGGTTTTGGTGGTTTGCTGGTCCTGAGAATACGTGCTACGTCTTGACGTATTATTTCAGCCTCATCGTCCGGCTTTTGGTCTAGGGCTGCTTCGATGTTCGCGATTATGTCCTCTGTTGGAATCGTCTTCGGTGTCACTGCAAAGTTAAAACCCTTGCTAAGGATGTGTTTCTCTTCCTCTGAGAGTTGGTAGTCAGAGAGGTTTTTAACCACTTTATTGATATCGAGTGGCTCTACTTTTGGTTCGGTTTTCCTCAGAAGTCGGGCAAATTTATTTTTCTGTTTGTCGGTTCTGTTCTTGAAGTCTGTTTCCGTCCTCCAGGTTGATAACTCATCTACTTTTTGCCAGAGTAACGGGTGAATTTCTTTGCTCAGTTGCAGATGTAGATCGTAGGCTGCTTTTTCTGTTTGGGCAACTTGTCTCCGTTTTTCTCGAATTTGTTCTCTTAGAAGCGATTTGCTCGTGTTTCTTAGGATATTTTCTGCTCTTTTTGTCCTTAAATGGTAAGTCAATTTGGTACACGTAGGCAGAACGTTGTTGTCGCGACATCTTATTAGAAATGTTATGTCGCAACATAATGTTGTGATTTTGGACCTTAGTGTTTCGAAGCGTTTTGTTGTTCTGAAGGTCTCCTCCCCGTAGAGGTGTACTATGTTATGATGTAGTGTTTCACGGATGGTAGAATGAACAGTAGTGGTGTTCCGGGTTTCAATCCGTTGGTTGTTTGTGTCTTCACGACGTTTCGCCAACATCTCAGCTGGCATTTTCAAGTGATGCTTCCTTTGCGGCTGCTCAACTTGGAATGAGCTGCGTGGTCCTGTGTTGCTGCTTTTATACGCGTCGGCGGCGGCGCAGGTTATATCGCTGTTCTGTGATTGGTGGGCGGTGCGGTTCAGGTGTTGACGTTTCCTCCACCCGAGGTCGTTGACCGCGCCGATTATTTCCTGACTGTATTTGGGCCTGGATGGGTACGGCTGTCCTTGTTGCGTTTGTGTTTCTTATTGGTTCTGCCCGTGTCTGAGTATTCTCCAAGGATTTTTGTTCTTCTTGGGTAATTGGATTGGATTGTCTTTTGAGGAGACTTTTCCAAGTGTTGGAGATGTTTTGTGCATCGTCTCTTTTGTTGAGGCTGTTGGTTCTCTCTATTTCGAGGGCTTCTCTAACTATGCGGGTTCTGTAGTGTTTGATAGGTGCAATCTGTTTTGTTTCTGGGAAGTTTATTGTGTGGCCCGTTTCCTGGTGGTGTTGAAAAAGGGCTGATGTCGTTTGCTTATTTCTGATGTTGTTCTGGTGTTCCTGTACTCTGGCTGAGATTCTTCTATTTGTTTGTCCGATGTATTCTTTGTCGCAGTTACTGCACGGGATGCTGTATACGCCTTGGTTTTCTAAAGGTATTTTGTCTTTTGGATTGCCTATTATTTTGTGTAAGGTAGTCTGCGGCTTGTAGATTGTGGAAATGTCATGCCTTCTTAGAATCCTTCCAATCACGTCTGTTACACCTTTTATATATGGCAGTTTAGTTTTTGGTTTGGACATGTCGTATTCTTCCTTATTTGTTGTTGGTCTCGTGGCTTGTTTTTGTGCTTTTTTGATTGTGTGTTCATGGTATCCGTTTTGTCTTAGGGCGGTTGTGATGTTATGAAGTTCTTCTTGTCGGTTCGTTGTTTTTGTTAGGCGTATAGATCTGGATATCAGTGTACTGGCTACCGATTGCAATTGGGAAGGGTGATGATGAGATCTAGCATTCAGATATCTATTAGTGTGTGTAGGTTTCCTGTATACCGTGTAATCAATTGTGAGGTCATTGTTTCTTGTAATAAGTAGGTCAAGAAAAGGCAATTGGCCATTCTCTTCAACTTCTAACGTGAACTGTATTCGGTGGTGGATGTTGTTTAGTTCATCAAGGAAATTGTCAAGATTGGGTCTTCCATGAGGCCATATGATAAAGATGTCGTCCACGTAGCGTTTCCAAAAAGTCGGCTTCATTTTAGCTTTACTTAGTGCATTGGTTTCGAAATACTTCATGTAGAGATTGGCAATTACTGGTGATAGTGAGGATCCCATGGGGGCGCCTTCTGTTTGTCTATACAAGTTGTTCTCATACGAGAAATACGTATTCTTCAGACAGTGTCTTGCAAGTTCGATAATGTGTCTTGGGAAATCTTCATTTGTAGCTATTTGGTCTAGAGCCTCGTCAATTGGTACGCTTGGGTAAAGTGACTTTATATCTAGGCTAGCTAGGAGGTCATCTTTGTGCAGTTTAAGGTTTTTAATTATATTTGTCAGGTGTTCTGAGTTCTTGACGTAGGAATCTGCTTCTTCGCTGGTTGGCTGCATGATCTCTGCAAGATATTTCTCGAGTTGTTGAGTTGGTGAGTCTATAGCGCTAACGATTGGTCTTAATGGCACTCCCTCCTTGTGAATTTTTGGCAACCCGTATAGTTTAGGGCATCTGCTAGCTTTTTCCCGAGGAATTATGCGAGCCTCGATTTCTGCCCCAAGCTTGGCGGCTTTGATTTTATCTTTTGTTGTCTTCTCAAGGTATGTTGTTGGGTCTCTTGCGACTTTTTTATATGTGTCGTCTTGGAGTATGTCTGCCATTTTTGTTCTATATTCTTCCGTATTCATCACCACTGTGACATTTCCCTTGTCTGCTTTCAATATAGTGATGTCTTTGTTTGCCTTTAGATTGTTGAGGGCTCTCATTTCGGACGGTTTTATGTTTGGTTTTGGTGGTTTGCTGGTCCTGAGAATACGTGCTACGTCTTGACGTATTATTTCAGCCTCATCGTCCGGCTTTTGGTCTAGGGCTGCTTCGATGTTCGCGATTATGTCCTCTGTTGGAATCGTCTTCGGTGTCACTGCAAAGTTAAAACCCTTGCTAAGGATGTGTTTCTCTTCCTCTGAGAGTTGGTAGTCAGAGAGGTTTTTAACCACTTTATTGATATCGAGTGGCTCTACTTTTGGTTCGGTTTTCCTCAGAAGTCGGGCAAATTTATTTTTCTGTTTGTCGGTTCTGTTCTTGAAGTCTGTTTCCGTCCTCCAGGTTGATAACTCATCTACTTTTTGCCAGAGTAACGGGTGAATTTCTTTGCTCAGTTGCAGATGTAGATCGTAGGCTGCTTTTTCTGTTTGGGCAACTTGTCTCCGTTTTTCTCGAATTTGTTCTCTTAGAAGCGATTTGCTCGTGTTTCTTAGGATATTTTCTGCTCTTTTTGTCCTTAAATGGTAAGTCAATTTGGTACACGTAGGCAGAACGTTGTTGTCGCGACATCTTATTAGAAATGTTATGTCGCAACATAATGTTGTGATTTTGGACCTTAGTGTTTCGAAGCGTTTTGTTGTTCTGAAGGTCTCCTCCCCGTAGAGGTGTACTATGTTATGATGTAGTGTTTCACGGATGGTAGAATGAACAGTAGTGGTGTTCCGGGTTTCAATCCGTTGGTTGTTTGTGTCTTCACGACGTTTCGCCAACATCTCAGCTGGCATTTTCAAGTGATGCTTCCTTTGCGGCTGCTCAACTTGGAATGAGCTGCGTGGTCCTGTGTTGCTGCTTTTATACGCGTCGGCGGCGGCGCAGGTTATATCACCCGTTACTCTGGCAAAAAGTAGATGAGTTATCAACCTGGAGGACGGAAACAGACTTCAAGAACAGAACCGACAAACAGAAAAATAAATTTGCCCGACTTCTGAGGAAAACCGAACCAAAAGTAGAGCCACTCGATATCAATAAAGTGGTTAAAAACCTCTCTGACTACCAACTCTCAGAGGAAGAGAAACACATCCTTAGCAAGGGTTTTAACTTTGCAGTGACACCGAAGACGATTCCAACAGAGGACATAATCGCGAACATCGAAGCAGCCCTAGACCAAAAGCCGGACGATGAGGCTGAAATAATACGTCAAGACGTAGCACGTATTCTCAGGACCAGCAAACCACCAAAACCAAACATAAAACCGTCCGAAATGAGAGCCCTCAACAATCTAAAGGCAAACAAAGACATCACTATATTGAAAGCAGACAAGGGAAATGTCACAGTGGTGATGAATACGGAAGAATATAGAACAAAAATGGCAGACATACTCCAAGACGACACATATAAAAAAGTCGCAAGAGACCCAACAACATACCTTGAGAAGACAACAAAAGATAAAATCAAAGCCGCCAAGCTTGGGGCAGAAATCGAGGCTCGCATAATTCCTCGGGAAAAAGCTAGCAGATGCCCTAAACTATACGGGTTGCCAAAAATTCACAAGGAGGGAGTGCCATTAAGACCAATCGTTAGCGCTATAGACTCACCAACTCAACAACTCGAGAAATATCTTGCAGAGATCATGCAGCCAACCAGCGAAGAAGCAGATTCCTACGTCAAGAACTCAGAACACCTGACAAATATAATTAAAAACCTTAAACTGCACAAAGATGACCTCCTAGCTAGCCTAGATATAAAGTCACTTTACCCAAGCGTACCAATTGACGAGGCTCTAGACCAAATAGCTACAAATGAAGATTTCCCAAGACACATTATCGAACTTGCAAGACACTGTCTGAAGAATACGTATTTCTCGTATGAGAACAACTTGTATAGACAAACAGAAGGCGCCCCCATGGGATCCTCACTATCACCAGTAATTGCCAATCTCTACATGAAGTATTTCGAAACCAATGCACTAAGTAAAGCTAAAATGAAGCCGACTTTTTGGAAACGCTACGTGGACGACATCTTTATCATATGGCCTCATGGAAGACCCAATCTTGACAATTTCCTTGATGAACTAAACAACATCCACCACCGAATACAGTTCACGTTAGAAGTTGAAGAGAATGGCCAATTGCCTTTTCTTGACCTACTTATTACAAGAAACAATGACCTCACAATTGATTACACGGTATACAGGAAACCTACACACACTAATAGATATCTGAATGCTAGATCTCATCATCACCCTTCCCAATTGCAATCGGTAGCCAGTACACTGATATCCAGATCTATACGCCTAACAAAAACAACGAACCGACAAGAAGAACTTCATAACATCACAACCGCCCTAAGACAAAACGGATACCATGAACACACAATCAAAAAAGCACAAAAACAAGCCACGAGACCAACAACAAATAAGGAAGAATACGACATGTCCAAACCAAAAACTAAACTGCCATATATAAAAGGTGTAACAGACGTGATTGGAAGGATTCTAAGAAGGCATGACATTTCCACAATCTACAAGCCGCAGACTACCTTACACAAAATAATAGGCAATCCAAAAGACAAAATACCTTTAGAAAACCAAGGCGTATACAGCATCCCGTGCAGTAACTGCGACAAAGAATACATCGGACAAACAAATAGAAGAATCTCAGCCAGAGTACAGGAACACCAGAACAACATCAGAAATAAGCAAACGACATCAGCCCTTTTTCAACACCACCAGGAAACGGGCCACACAATAAACTTCCCAGAAACAAAACAGATTGCACCTATCAAACACTACAGAACCCGCATAGTTAGAGAAGCCCTCGAAATAGAGAGAACCAACAGCCTCAACAAAAGAGACGATGCACAAAACATCTCCAACACTTGGAAAAGTCTCCTCAAAAGACAATCCAATCCAATTACCCAAGAAGAACAAAAATCCTTGGAGAATACTCAGACACGGGCAGAACCAATAAGAAACACAAACGCAACAAGGACAGCCGTACCCATCCAGGCCCAAATACAGTCAGGAAATAATCGGCGCGGTCAACGACCTCGGGTGGAGGAAACGTCAACACCTGAACCGCACCGCCCACCAATCACAGAACAGCGATATAACCTGCGCCGCCGCCGACGCGTATAAAAGCAGCAACACAGGACCACGCAGCTCATTCCAAGTTGAGCAGCCGCAAAGGAAGCATCACTTGAAAATGCCAGCTGAGATGTTGGCGAAACGTCGTGAAGACACAAACAACCAACGGATTGAAACCCGGAACACCACTACTGTTCATTCTACCATCCGTGAAACACTACATCATAACATAGTACACCTCTACGGGGAGGAGACCTTCAGAACAACAAAACGCTTCGAAACACTAAGGTCCAAAATCACAACATTATGTTGCGACATAACATTTCTAATAAGATGTCGCGACAACAACGTTCTGCCTACGTGTACCAAATTGACTTACCATTTAAGGACAAAAAGAGCAGAAAATATCCTAAGAAACACGAGCAAATCGCTTCTAAGAGAACAAATTCGAGAAAAACGGAGACAAGTTGCCCAAACAGAAAAAGCAGCCTACGATCTACATCTGCAACTGAGCAAAGAAATTCACCCGTTACTCTGGCAAAAAGTAGATGAGTTATCAACCTGGAGGACGGAAACAGACTTCAAGAACAGAACCGACAAACAGAAAAATAAATTTGCCCGACTTCTGAGGAAAACCGAACCAAAAGTAGAGCCACTCGATATCAATAAAGTGGTTAAAAACCTCTCTGACTACCAACTCTCAGAGGAAGAGAAACACATCCTTAGCAAGGGTTTTAACTTTGCAGTGACACCGAAGACGATTCCAACAGAGGACATAATCGCGAACATCGAAGCAGCCCTAGACCAAAAGCCGGACGATGAGGCTGAAATAATACGTCAAGACGTAGCACGTATTCTCAGGACCAGCAAACCACCAAAACCAAACATAAAACCGTCCGAAATGAGAGCCCTCAACAATCTAAAGGCAAACAAAGACATCACTATATTGAAAGCAGACAAGGGAAATGTCACAGTGGTGATGAATACGGAAGAATATAGAACAAAAATGGCAGACATACTCCAAGACGACACATATAAAAAAGTCGCAAGAGACCCAACAACATACCTTGAGAAGACAACAAAAGATAAAATCAAAGCCGCCAAGCTTGGGGCAGAAATCGAGGCTCGCATAATTCCTCGGGAAAAAGCTAGCAGATGCCCTAAACTATACGGGTTGCCAAAAATTCACAAGGAGGGAGTGCCATTAAGACCAATCGTTAGCGCTATAGACTCACCAACTCAACAACTCGAGAAATATCTTGCAGAGATCATGCAGCCAACCAGCGAAGAAGCAGATTCCTACGTCAAGAACTCAGAACACCTGACAAATATAATTAAAAACCTTAAACTGCACAAAGATGACCTCCTAGCTAGCCTAGATATAAAGTCACTTTACCCAAGCGTACCAATTGACGAGGCTCTAGACCAAATAGCTACAAATGAAGATTTCCCAAGACACATTATCGAACTTGCAAGACACTGTCTGAAGAATACGTATTTCTCGTATGAGAACAACTTGTATAGACAAACAGAAGGCGCCCCCATGGGATCCTCACTATCACCAGTAATTGCCAATCTCTACATGAAGTATTTCGAAACCAATGCACTAAGTAAAGCTAAAATGAAGCCGACTTTTTGGAAACGCTACGTGGACGACATCTTTATCATATGGCCTCATGGAAGACCCAATCTTGACAATTTCCTTGATGAACTAAACAACATCCACCACCGAATACAGTTCACGTTAGAAGTTGAAGAGAATGGCCAATTGCCTTTTCTTGACCTACTTATTACAAGAAACAATGACCTCACAATTGATTACACGGTATACAGGAAACCTACACACACTAATAGATATCTGAATGCTAGATCTCATCATCACCCTTCCCAATTGCAATCGGTAGCCAGTACACTGATATCCAGATCTATACGCCTAACAAAAACAACGAACCGACAAGAAGAACTTCATAACATCACAACCGCCCTAAGACAAAACGGATACCATGAACACACAATCAAAAAAGCACAAAAACAAGCCACGAGACCAACAACAAATAAGGAAGAATACGACATGTCCAAACCAAAAACTAAACTGCCATATATAAAAGGTGTAACAGACGTGATTGGAAGGATTCTAAGAAGGCATGACATTTCCACAATCTACAAGCCGCAGACTACCTTACACAAAATAATAGGCAATCCAAAAGACAAAATACCTTTAGAAAACCAAGGCGTATACAGCATCCCGTGCAGTAACTGCGACAAAGAATACATCGGACAAACAAATAGAAGAATCTCAGCCAGAGTACAGGAACACCAGAACAACATCAGAAATAAGCAAACGACATCAGCCCTTTTTCAACACCACCAGGAAACGGGCCACACAATAAACTTCCCAGAAACAAAACAGATTGCACCTATCAAACACTACAGAACCCGCATAGTTAGAGAAGCCCTCGAAATAGAGAGAACCAACAGCCTCAACAAAAGAGACGATGCACAAAACATCTCCAACACTTGGAAAAGTCTCCTCAAAAGACAATCCAATCCAATTACCCAAGAAGAACAAAAATCCTTGGAGAATACTCAGACACGGGCAGAACCAATAAGAAACACAAACGCAACAAGGACAGCCGTACCCATCCAGGCCCAAATACAGTCAGGAAATAATCGGCGCGGTCAACGACCTCGGGTGGAGGAAACGTCAACACCTGAACCGCACCGCCCACCAATCACAGAACAGCGATATAACCTGCGCCGCCGCCGACGCGTATAAAAGCAGCAACACAGGACCACGCAGCTCATTCCAAGTTGAGCAGCCGCAAAGGAAGCATCACTTGAAAATGCCAGCTGAGATGTTGGCGAAACGTCGTGAAGACACAAACAACCAACGGATTGAAACCCGGAACACCACTACTGTTCATTCTACCATCCGTGAAACACTACATCATAACATAGTACACCTCTACGGGGAGGAGACCTTCAGAACAACAAAACGCTTCGAAACACTAAGGTCCAAAATCACAACATTATGTTGCGACATAACATTTCTAATAAGATGTCGCGACAACAACGTTCTGCCTACGTGTACCAAATTGACTTACCATTTAAGGACAAAAAGAGCAGAAAATATCCTAAGAAACACGAGCAAATCGCTTCTAAGAGAACAAATTCGAGAAAAACGGAGACAAGTTGCCCAAACAGAAAAAGCAGCCTACGATCTACATCTGCAACTGAGCAAAGAAATTCACCCGTTACTCTGGCAAAAAGTAGATGAGTTATCAACCTGGAGGACGGAAACAGACTTCAAGAACAGAACCGACAAACAGAAAAATAAATTTGCCCGACTTCTGAGGAAAACCGAACCAAAAGTAGAGCCACTCGATATCAATAAAGTGGTTAAAAACCTCTCTGACTACCAACTCTCAGAGGAAGAGAAACACATCCTTAGCAAGGGTTTTAACTTTGCAGTGACACCGAAGACGATTCCAACAGAGGACATAATCGCGAACATCGAAGCAGCCCTAGACCAAAAGCCGGACGATGAGGCTGAAATAATACGTCAAGACGTAGCACGTATTCTCAGGACCAGCAAACCACCAAAACCAAACATAAAACCGTCCGAAATGAGAGCCCTCAACAATCTAAAGGCAAACAAAGACATCACTATATTGAAAGCAGACAAGGGAAATGTCACAGTGGTGATGAATACGGAAGAATATAGAACAAAAATGGCAGACATACTCCAAGACGACACATATAAAAAAGTCGCAAGAGACCCAACAACATACCTTGAGAAGACAACAAAAGATAAAATCAAAGCCGCCAAGCTTGGGGCAGAAATCGAGGCTCGCATAATTCCTCGGGAAAAAGCTAGCAGATGCCCTAAACTATACGGGTTGCCAAAAATTCACAAGGAGGGAGTGCCATTAAGACCAATCGTTAGCGCTATAGACTCACCAACTCAACAACTCGAGAAATATCTTGCAGAGATCATGCAGCCAACCAGCGAAGAAGCAGATTCCTACGTCAAGAACTCAGAACACCTGACAAATATAATTAAAAACCTTAAACTGCACAAAGATGACCTCCTAGCTAGCCTAGATATAAAGTCACTTTACCCAAGCGTACCAATTGACGAGGCTCTAGACCAAATAGCTACAAATGAAGATTTCCCAAGACACATTATCGAACTTGCAAGACACTGTCTGAAGAATACGTATTTCTCGTATGAGAACAACTTGTATAGACAAACAGAAGGCGCCCCCATGGGATCCTCACTATCACCAGTAATTGCCAATCTCTACATGAAGTATTTCGAAACCAATGCACTAAGTAAAGCTAAAATGAAGCCGACTTTTTGGAAACGCTACGTGGACGACATCTTTATCATATGGCCTCATGGAAGACCCAATCTTGACAATTTCCTTGATGAACTAAACAACATCCACCACCGAATACAGTTCACGTTAGAAGTTGAAGAGAATGGCCAATTGCCTTTTCTTGACCTACTTATTACAAGAAACAATGACCTCACAATTGATTACACGGTATACAGGAAACCTACACACACTAATAGATATCTGAATGCTAGATCTCATCATCACCCTTCCCAATTGCAATCGGTAGCCAGTACACTGATATCCAGATCTATACGCCTAACAAAAACAACGAACCGACAAGAAGAACTTCATAACATCACAACCGCCCTAAGACAAAACGGATACCATGAACACACAATCAAAAAAGCACAAAAACAAGCCACGAGACCAACAACAAATAAGGAAGAATACGACATGTCCAAACCAAAAACTAAACTGCCATATATAAAAGGTGTAACAGACGTGATTGGAAGGATTCTAAGAAGGCATGACATTTCCACAATCTACAAGCCGCAGACTACCTTACACAAAATAATAGGCAATCCAAAAGACAAAATACCTTTAGAAAACCAAGGCGTATACAGCATCCCGTGCAGTAACTGCGACAAAGAATACATCGGACAAACAAATAGAAGAATCTCAGCCAGAGTACAGGAACACCAGAACAACATCAGAAATAAGCAAACGACATCAGCCCTTTTTCAACACCACCAGGAAACGGGCCACACAATAAACTTCCCAGAAACAAAACAGATTGCACCTATCAAACACTACAGAACCCGCATAGTTAGAGAAGCCCTCGAAATAGAGAGAACCAACAGCCTCAACAAAAGAGACGATGCACAAAACATCTCCAACACTTGGAAAAGTCTCCTCAAAAGACAATCCAATCCAATTACCCAAGAAGAACAAAAATCCTTGGAGAATACTCAGACACGGGCAGAACCAATAAGAAACACAAACGCAACAAGGACAGCCGTACCCATCCAGGCCCAAATACAGTCAGGAAATAATCGGCGCGGTCAACGACCTCGGGTGGAGGAAACGTCAACACCTGAACCGCACCGCCCACCAATCACAGAACAGCGATATAACCTGCGCCGCCGCCGACGCGTATAAAAGCAGCAACACAGGACCACGCAGCTCATTCCAAGTTGAGCAGCCGCAAAGGAAGCATCACTTGAAAATGCCAGCTGAGATGTTGGCGAAACGTCGTGAAGACACAAACAACCAACGGATTGAAACCCGGAACACCACTACTGTTCATTCTACCATCCGTGAAACACTACATCATAACATAGTACACCTCTACGGGGAGGAGACCTTCAGAACAACAAAACGCTTCGAAACACTAAGGTCCAAAATCACAACATTATGTTGCGACATAACATTTCTAATAAGATGTCGCGACAACAACGTTCTGCCTACGTGTACCAAATTGACTTACCATTTAAGGACAAAAAGAGCAGAAAATATCCTAAGAAACACGAGCAAATCGCTTCTAAGAGAACAAATTCGAGAAAAACGGAGACAAGTTGCCCAAACAGAAAAAGCAGCCTACGATCTACATCTGCAACTGAGCAAAGAGATTCACCCGTTACTCTGGCAAAAAGTAGATGAGTTATCAACCTGGAGGACGGAAACAGACTTCAAGAACAGAACCGACAAACAGAAAAATAAATTTGCCCGACTTCTGAGGAAAACCGAACCAAAAGTAGAGCCACTCGATATCAATAAAGTGGTTAAAAACCTCTCTGACTACCAACTCTCAGAGGAAGAGAAACACATCCTTAGCAAGGGTTTTAACTTTGCAGTGACACCGAAGACGATTCCAACAGAGGACATAATCGCGAACATCGAAGCAGCCCTAGACCAAAAGCCGGACGATGAGGCTGAAATAATACGTCAAGACGTAGCACGTATTCTCAGGACCAGCAAACCACCAAAACCAAACATAAAACCGTCCGAAATGAGAGCCCTCAACAATCTAAAGGCAAACAAAGACATCACTATATTGAAAGCAGACAAGGGAAATGTCACAGTGGTGATGAATACGGAAGAATATAGAACAAAAATGGCAGACATACTCCAAGACGACACATATAAAAAAGTCGCAAGAGACCCAACAACATACCTTGAGAAGACAACAAAAGATAAAATCAAAGCCGCCAAGCTTGGGGCAGAAATCGAGGCTCGCATAATTCCTCGGGAAAAAGCTAGCAGATGCCCTAAACTATACGGGTTGCCAAAAATTCACAAGGAGGGAGTGCCATTAAGACCAATCGTTAGCGCTATAGACTCACCAACTCAACAACTCGAGAAATATCTTGCAGAGATCATGCAGCCAACCAGCGAAGAAGCAGATTCCTACGTCAAGAACTCAGAACACCTGACAAATATAATTAAAAACCTTAAACTGCACAAAGATGACCTCCTAGCTAGCCTAGATATAAAGTCACTTTACCCAAGCGTACGTACCAATTGACGAGGCTCTAGACCAAATAGCTACAAATGAAGATTTCCCAAGACACATTATCGAACTTGCAAGACACTGTCTGAAGAATACGTATTTCTCGTATGAGAACAACTTGTATAGACAAACAGAAGGCGCCCCCATGGGATCCTCACTATCACCAGTAATTGCCAATCTCTACATGAAGTATTTCGAAACCAATGCACTAAGTAAAGCTAAAATGAAGCCGACTTTTTGGAAACGCTACGTGGACGACATCTTTATCATATGGCCTCATGGAAGACCCAATCTTGACAATTTCCTTGATGAACTAAACAACATCCACCACCGAATACAGTTCACGTTAGAAGTTGAAGAGAATGGCCAATTGCCTTTTCTTGACCTACTTATTACAAGAAACAATGACCTCACAATTGATTACACGGTATACAGGAAACCTACACACACTAATAGATATCTGAATGCTAGATCTCATCATCACCCTTCCCAATTGCAATCGGTAGCCAGTACACTGATATCCAGATCTATACGCCTAACAAAAACAACGAACCGACAAGAAGAACTTCATAACATCACAACCGCCCTAAGACAAAACGGATACCATGAACACACAATCAAAAAAGCACAAAAACAAGCCACGAGACCAACAACAAATAAGGAAGAATACGACATGTCCAAACCAAAAACTAAACTGCCATATATAAAAGGTGTAACAGACGTGATTGGAAGGATTCTAAGAAGGCATGACATTTCCACAATCTACAAGCCGCAGACTACCTTACACAAAATAATAGGCAATCCAAAAGACAAAATACCTTTAGAAAACCAAGGCGTATACAGCATCCCGTGCAGTAACTGCGACAAAGAATACATCGGACAAACAAATAGAAGAATCTCAGCCAGAGTACAGGAACACCAGAACAACATCAGAAATAAGCAAACGACATCAGCCCTTTTTCAACACCACCAGGAAACGGGCCACACAATAAACTTCCCAGAAACAAAACAGATTGCACCTATCAAACACTACAGAACCCGCATAGTTAGAGAAGCCCTCGAAATAGAGAGAACCAACAGCCTCAACAAAAGAGACGATGCACAAAACATCTCCAACACTTGGAAAAGTCTCCTCAAAAGACAATCCAATCCAATTACCCAAGAAGAACAAAAATCCTTGGAGAATACTCAGACACGGGCAGAACCAATAAGAAACACAAACGCAACAAGGACAGCCGTACCCATCCAGGCCCAAATACAGTCAGGAAATAATCGGCGCGGTCAACGACCTCGGGTGGAGGAAACGTCAACACCTGAACCGCACCGCCCACCAATCACAGAACAGCGATATAACCTGCGCCGCCGCCGACGCGTATAAAAGCAGCAACACAGGACCACGCAGCTCATTCCAAGTTGAGCAGCCGCAAAGGAAGCATCACTTGAAAATGCCAGCTGAGATGTTGGCGAAACGTCGTGAAGACACAAACAACCAACGGATTGAAACCCGGAACACCACTACTGTTCATTCTACCATCCGTGAAACACTACATCATAACATAGTACACCTCTACGGGGAGGAGACCTTCAGAACAACAAAACGCTTCGAAACACTAAGGTCCAAAATCACAACATTATGTTGCGACATAACATTTCTAATAAGATGTCGCGACAACAACGTTCTGCCTACGTGTACCAAATTGACTTACCATTTAAGGACAAAAAGAGCAGAAAATATCCTAAGAAACACGAGCAAATCGCTTCTAAGAGAACAAATTCGAGAAAAACGGAGACAAGTTGCCCAAACAGAAAAAGCAGCCTACGATCTACATCTGCAACTGAGCAAAGAAATTCACCCGTTACTCTGGCAAAAAGTAGATGAGTTATCAACCTGGAGGACGGAAACAGACTTCAAGAACAGAACCGACAAACAGAAAAATAAATTTGCCCGACTTCTGAGGAAAACCGAACCAAAAGTAGAGCCACTCGATATCAATAAAGTGGTTAAAAACCTCTCTGACTACCAACTCTCAGAGGAAGAGAAACACATCCTTAGCAAGGGTTTTAACTTTGCAGTGACACCGAAGACGATTCCAACAGAGGACATAATCGCGAACATCGAAGCAGCCCTAGACCAAAAGCCGGACGATGAGGCTGAAATAATACGTCAAGACGTAGCACGTATTCTCAGGACCAGCAAACCACCAAAACCAAACATAAAACCGTCCGAAATGAGAGCCCTCAACAATCTAAAGGCAAACAAAGACATCACTATATTGAAAGCAGACAAGGGAAATGTCACAGTGGTGATGAATACGGAAGAATATAGAACAAAAATGGCAGACATACTCCAAGACGACACATATAAAAAAGTCGCAAGAGACCCAACAACATACCTTGAGAAGACAACAAAAGATAAAATCAAAGCCGCCAAGCTTGGGGCAGAAATCGAGGCTCGCATAATTCCTCGGGAAAAAGCTAGCAGATGCCCTAAACTATACGGGTTGCCAAAAATTCACAAGGAGGGAGTGCCATTAAGACCAATCGTTAGCGCTATAGACTCACCAACTCAACAACTCGAGAAATATCTTGCAGAGATCATGCAGCCAACCAGCGAAGAAGCAGATTCCTACGTCAAGAACTCAGAACACCTGACAAATATAATTAAAAACCTTAAACTGCACAAAGATGACCTCCTAGCTAGCCTAGATATAAAGTCACTTTACCCAAGCGTACCAATTGACGAGGCTCTAGACCAAATAGCTACAAATGAAGATTTCCCAAGACACATTATCGAACTTGCAAGACACTGTCTGAAGAATACGTATTTCTCGTATGAGAACAACTTGTATAGACAAACAGAAGGCGCCCCCATGGGATCCTCACTATCACCAGTAATTGCCAATCTCTACATGAAGTATTTCGAAACCAATGCACTAAGTAAAGCTAAAATGAAGCCGACTTTTTGGAAACGCTACGTGGACGACATCTTTATCATATGGCCTCATGGAAGACCCAATCTTGACAATTTCCTTGATGAACTAAACAACATCCACCACCGAATACAGTTCACGTTAGAAGTTGAAGAGAATGGCCAATTGCCTTTTCTTGACCTACTTATTACAAGAAACAATGACCTCACAATTGATTACACGGTATACAGGAAACCTACACACACTAATAGATATCTGAATGCTAGATCTCATCATCACCCTTCCCAATTGCAATCGGTAGCCAGTACACTGATATCCAGATCTATACGCCTAACAAAAACAACGAACCGACAAGAAGAACTTCATAACATCACAACCGCCCTAAGACAAAACGGATACCATGAACACACAATCAAAAAAGCACAAAAACAAGCCACGAGACCAACAACAAATAAGGAAGAATACGACATGTCCAAACCAAAAACTAAACTGCCATATATAAAAGGTGTAACAGACGTGATTGGAAGGATTCTAAGAAGGCATGACATTTCCACAATCTACAAGCCGCAGACTACCTTACACAAAATAATAGGCAATCCAAAAGACAAAATACCTTTAGAAAACCAAGGCGTATACAGCATCCCGTGCAGTAACTGCGACAAAGAATACATCGGACAAACAAATAGAAGAATCTCAGCCAGAGTACAGGAACACCAGAACAACATCAGAAATAAGCAAACGACATCAGCCCTTTTTCAACACCACCAGGAAACGGGCCACACAATAAACTTCCCAGAAACAAAACAGATTGCACCTATCAAACACTACAGAACCCGCATAGTTAGAGAAGCCCTCGAAATAGAGAGAACCAACAGCCTCAACAAAAGAGACGATGCACAAAACATCTCCAACACTTGGAAAAGTCTCCTCAAAAGACAATCCAATCCAATTACCCAAGAAGAACAAAAATCCTTGGAGAATACTCAGACACGGGCAGAACCAATAAGAAACACAAACGCAACAAGGACAGCCGTACCCATCCAGGCCCAAATACAGTCAGGAAATAATCGGCGCGGTCAACGACCTCGGGTGGAGGAAACGTCAACACCTGAACCGCACCGCCCACCAATCACAGAACAGCGATATAACCTGCGCCGCCGCCGACGCGTATAAAAGCAGCAACACAGGACCACGCAGCTCATTCCAAGTTGAGCAGCCGCAAAGGAAGCATCACTTGAAAATGCCAGCTGAGATGTTGGCGAAACGTCGTGAAGACACAAACAACCAACGGATTGAAACCCGGAACACCACTACTGTTCATATATATATATATATATATATATATATATATATATATATAAAAGGAGGATAACGGGAATCAACGCAACAAGGATCATGGTTATAAGTAAGAATGGTAACCGCAGACATGCATGTTTCTGGCTCATTAGCCGTCATCAGTGCGGCATAACCAAGAAGAGTATTGCACTTGGCTAGCAAAAGTGTTGGGTACTTGGGAGCAAAGGATGTTGGGGAAACATGTGTCAAGAAACACAAAAACAACGAAGGCTCACACAGGAGTCCTATCGCCATTTTGTGCTTACGGCCAGCTGTGCCAATGGGTTTTCGGCCAGCAACCAGCGTCGCCACGTTGGCGAAACGGACTCATTGTGTTTGAATCGTTCTAGCCCAGGAAATGAAATAAACAAAGTGCCAAGAAAACGCGTATTAATATAAAAAAAAGGAGGATAACTTTGTTTATATATATATATATATATATATATATATATTGAAATGGATCCTCCTTCCGGAACACCCTTCTTCAATAAAATTCTCGGTCGTAAATTCAAGATTTCCAAATTGATTGTCCTTAAATACAAAAATTATAAATATAAAAATTTATTCTCTTCCTCTTCTTTCTACTCTACTTCCTTTTTCTGTTCTTCAACCCTTTCTCTATACCTTCAAATTTCTGATTTCTTCCTATTCGCTGCTTCTTTCTGCTCCAATACTTTCTATTTCTTGCCTTTTATCTCCTCCTACCACTTTTCAGCCCTGACCTCACTGCTTTTCTGTACCTGCTATCTTATCTGGTTTTCCAATAATTTTCTTATTTTTTTTTCTTATTTATAAACTCTTCTTATTATATTTTTCTTCTATTCTTTTTATTTCAATTTAAATCTCGTTATATCTTACTATTTTAATTAAATTCTATGTATTTTTGTTAACTTTTTATTTTCAATGACTTTTTAAAATTACAATTCTCTTGACATCCCAATCAATAATAATCGCTAACAACGTAGCAATAAAAAAATACTTAATCTAGACAACCAATTTAAAAATCATGGATCACGTTCCAATATTTTATTGAAGGAACATGCACCCATGAAGAAAAATCCATATCAAAAAATCCTAACATATCAATCCCTGTTACTATATCTACTTTTAACTTCTTCTTTATTAAAATTTTCATTTCTATTTATTTATTTTTTTATAAAATTCATTCCCCCTTCTTATTTATCAAAGTATAATTTTTTTATAGCTTTAGATTTGTTCCCATCTTTTAAAATTTCCCTATACATATAATTTTTTATAGGCTCCCCTAAATATTTTCCTACATATAATTTTTTTTTATATAAATTTTGTTACCTTACCCCTTTCCTGATATTTTCCTCGATACAAACTTTTTATAAATTTAAATTTCTTTCCCCTTTCTTGATAATTCCCTGTAAATAACTTTTTTATAAATTTAGATATCTTTCCCCTTTCCTGATGTTTGCAAATATAGAAGTTTCTTATAAATTTACCCTTTACCCTTTCTTCTAATAACATTTCACGTTCTTTTTCTTGTCCTACCTTTATTTCTTCTTATTTTTCTTCCATCTCACATATCTCACGCAGGTTTTCTCTTATTTCTTCATAGTCTCTACACCATTTTAATTTATTTTTCACCATTCTTATGAAAATTTTCGGATGAGTCTTATTAATATTCCAATTAAATTTATGTTCAATTTTAATTATACCCATATTAGTTTGATTTTTATTTATATTTCCTTTTTTCAGTTCTTCTAATAACATTTTACATTCTTTTTCTTGTACTACCTTTATTTCTTCTACTTTTTCTTCCATCTCACTTATCTTCTTTACTGTATCTTGTTTTATAATCTTTTCTAAGTCATTTAATTTTTTATTTGTATTATTATTGATTTCTTTTATTTCATCTTTACATTCTTTGTTGATAATTGTTTTAATTTTTACTTCTTGTAACTCCTCTATTTCCGTTATTCTCGCTATTATTTCAGTTCTTATTTCTTTCTTTGTTTCTTCCAATTTTTGTTTTGTTTGTTTCCATTTGGTTCCTCATCTCATTTTTGAATTTTTCTTTTTTCATAGAATCCATATTCTTGTTCATGTCTTCTTTTATTTCTTTTTTCATAGCATCCATATTTAAATTTATTGCTTTAATATCTTTATTCATATCTTTTTTCATTACATCCATATTCTTGTTCATTTGTTTCATTTCTTGTTTCATAGAATCCATATTATTGTTCATGTATTGTTTTATTTCTTCAGTATTTTTGTTCATATTCTTGCTCATATCTTTTAACATTTCCATCATTAGTTTTATCGCTGATTCCTCACTATCCCCTATTTTACTATCCCGATTAACCTGATTACCCTGACTATCCTGAATACCCTGCTACTTGGTTTGATGATCCTTTAAACGTCTTTCCAAAAATGCTTAATAGGATAAGATTCGGACTATTAGCTGGCCATACCATGACATTAATATTGAGCCCTGTAAGAAATTTCTCTTGTTCTAGAATAAACCCAGCGCCCTTATTAAACGACATTAGGTTCCAATATGTCCTATATGAAACAGATAGTTGTTAAAGTCGTTTTTAAAAATACCATAGGTCTGTGTATCCTATAGAAGCTTTACTAGTTCATCTACCTCCAAATGTAACAATTTCTTCATACGCGAACACATTAAATCACATGATTTTTTTATCTGTAAACGTAACATTGGTCCAGTGTGTTAAGTTTCAATTAAAATGCTCTTGACAAAAAATTCTACGATTTGTCCTTGACGGTAAAATAGAGGGTCGGAAAAGAGTATGCAGAAAAAAAATGTCAAAATGTCACGGTACTGCAACATCAAAAGCTTGGACAGAAATGAATGTTTAACAATTTTTAAGAAAGACACAGAATAAAGAAGATTTTGGTGTAGTGATCGCAAACTTCCAGTAAAGGAGTGCACCAGAAGAAGAAGGTCTACAAGTTGGTCGGGCCAGTATCCAAAGCTAAAATTTCAGAACCATTTATAGAGTGTAATACCTGAATGCGAGCCAGGAATACCATCTTCCAAAAAGTGGCACACCACGTGCATTTACTGCACAGAGGTCAAAGATATTAATAAGAAGAACAAAACACCAGGTTGGTAAACAAGGAGATTGTCTTGAAAAATCAAGATCTTCTAAGAGCAAGATATCGTTGGAATTTAGGAGAAATAATATAAAATATCGAAAGGGACCTAAGTGCCCTAAATACTTACAAGAGCAACTCCTTCGTATACTAAGATACTACCGTCAACTGAGGCGGGTCTATTACATGAATAATTGGAGTAATTTTAAAATAAGGGGAAACCATAGATTTTATACAGACAACGTGGGAGAATGCTCTAACAATGTTAACGCAATTTACAGATAAAATTTTTGTCTGGTGGGCAATTTTTAACAGAAGTGTATCCTGATATTAATGAGGACTAACTGCCCTCCCAAATTCCTTCAGTTTATCCACGATCGATATTATGCTTTGTTCAGACCTAGCATCATGCCATTAGTCAAGAGATTCTCAAAACTGGCTTTGACAACATCAGATACCATTTTTTCCCAAAAGCTCACGAAAGACAATTTTTGGGCTTTACTGTGTAACAGAGTTTATAATGAGGCTAGAAAGCTCAAGATGACTAACGAAAAACTAAGCAAAATGGATTTAAATTCCGTCCAGGACCTCATGAGAGATGTTCGAAGAAATTTGCGTCTTGTAGAGAAGAATGAGCCATTTCGCACCATTTTATAGTAACGTGTGTTTACATAAGTATCTTCATTAAAAAAATATTTTGTGGGAAAACATATAAAACATTCGTTACTAATCTGTCGTATTTATTAAGCGATAATAAAAATAACAAATAATTTAGTTTGTAAAAAAATTGTATTATATTATATAAAACTGTATTTGAATATTTATTATTTCTAAATATAGCTTCTTATTAAATGAACACGTATTTTATTAAACTGCGTATGAATCTCCTTTGTTTATGTTAATAAATATATATTACTTATTTATTTGTATTAACATTTCTACTATCTACTTCTATCAATAAATATTATTTTATGATTATTTGCGGAATACATTAAGATAATTGAGTTAGAGTAAAGGCGTTAAAAGTTAAATAAAATTTGCTATTAAAAGTGGGCAAATAAAATTTATACTGTTAGAATATAATTTTTTACATTAGTAAGGCAAATAATAAAACCTACTTTCTATATTTAAAAGTTAAACTCGGTTGTACAAGATAGTTTAAATTTATTTGCTTAGATTTTTGACGGTACCTTATTATTATTTTTTATTTTTTCTTTAAACCAATTTTAACATGATAATTTTTTATAACTTTAATAATGTTTCACTCAGAAATAACAAGAGAGAGTCTGTAGAACACACGATACAACAGACTGCAGAAATGTCAAGGCTCCAAAAGTATCCATTGTAAGATCCTCAATAAGCATACTAGAACTCCAAACGGAGTTTAAAGAATACTCTCAAAGAAGCAGATTCCAACTTTTATAAATCTCAAGTAAAACTGACAACGCATTAGGAACTAAATAACATAAATTATTGCACTAGGGTGAGTTAGTAGCTGACAAACTGTGGTATATTAAAATAAAATTGAATGAGCAATTAACTCGGTCGAAATACCAGGATTGGACGGGATTTATCCAATACTTTTGAGGAAGGGCACATAACTTTTCAAAAACAAACTGGGTATGCTAGTAAGGGCCAACCTGGGACTTGGATACCTACGTACCAAAATCTTGAAGATCAATTAAGGTAGCATTCATAACTATACATTGGACAGGTCCCTAAGACCAATAAGTTTAATGTCTTTTGAATCAGGTAGATGCTAAAGAGTCGTGTGATATAAACAACTTTGTTAGAAAACACACTGTCAGCTTAGGTAGGCCGAGGTTTTCTCAAGAAAAGTTTTATCAATTCCACTGTGTAATATGGTCTTGGACGAGCTAATATTAGGACATCATGTTTAGATTACACAGTGGATCTAGTCATCTTAGTTCACGACACGAGATAGTATGCAACAGATTGTGAATCTTCTTCTTCTTATGTACCATGTCCTTTCAGGACGTTGGTTACCAACAAGGCTAGTCTTATTTTATCGACGGCAACTCTAAAAAGTGTACATAAGTTGATTTTGTACCAGTCACGTAGGTTTTTTAGCCATGACGTTTTTCTTCGGCCTGGTCCTCGGCTGCCATGTATTTTGCCCTGAATGATGTTTTGTAGGAGCCGGTATTTTGTTCCCCTCATCACATGGCCGAAGTAGGTACTCTAATTTTCTCTTTTTTATAGTGGAGAGTATCTCAGTGGTCTTATTCAAGCGCTGCAATATTGTCGTGTTGGTGATCCTTTCAGTCCATGTGACTCTTAGTAATCTTCTGTAGGCCCACATCTCGAAGGCATCTAGACGTTTCTCTTTGTTTTTTGTGATGGTCCAAGCTTCTATTCCATATAGCAGTTTGGAGAATACATAGCACCTCAGCAGTCGAATGCGTAGGGATATTTTTAGATCTCTGTTACTTAGAAGGTTACTCATTTTCCTGAAAGCTGCTCGTGCCTGTTCTATCCTTGATCTCACTTCTGTGTGGTTGTCTGCGTTCTCTGTTATTATACTGCCTAGATATCTAAATTGGCGCACTTGTTCTAAGCACACGCCTTTGACTCTAATATCGGCTCTGACATTTTGTTGCTTGCTGACCACTAATACTTTGGTCTTTTTTATGTTTAGCGTTAAGCCCGCAGCATCGCATCTTTCCACCACTTTATTTAAAATCAATTGTAGATCATCCTGGTTGTGAATGTAGTCACGAAATACACCTTAACTGCAAAACTTAACATCAATCCTCTCAAATATAACAATTATCAAAAGAAGGAACACAGATAGTACAAGTTCTCTAGGGCTTACTGTTATAAAGATACAAGTATTGGGAGAGGTTCTAAGTGGTTAATAATAAGTTTAATGGTTGGGATGACCTAATTACAAAACTTGAAGCTTAAAATCAAACATACCGTATTAGATGTATAACATTGTGGTTGGATCAACGGCTAAAGGCTAAAACAACATTAAAAAGCTAAGCACTATTTAAAGACTTGTCTTGACATAACTGGGGGTATCAGAGGCACTCCAATAGCAGCAATAAAAGATCGTTTAGACCTTCCTCCGATAAAGACCAAGATAAAATCTCAAATACTTGCCTAAGAAAACGTTACAGGTAGAAATATCTCAACGAAACAAATGAAAAAATGCGATCACTCAACCTAGCTGGCACACAGACAAGTGTAAGAATGAAGAGGGTTGAGCCGCAGAAATTTATACCAGTGATAAAAAAAATCACTCCATCTGAGAATTTTAAGTATTTCAAGTAAAAGTGTCTGTAATTTAGCAATGCACAAAAAAAACAATTTGAGAACTTAAAAATTTAATTTGATCAACATATGCACGGAGAGTCAGGCTTCTGGGGCTTTACAGTACCCCTAAAGTGATTCTAAGTCTAGTACACAATTACCGAGTAGAACTCGATATTCTGGGGGAACATAAAACAGTTAAAGTAGTTAAGGTGACATGACAAAGATGGATGCAAAGTAACAAACATATATGCCGATAAGCTTGCAAGAAAAGGAACAACCACACTATTCTACGGTCCAGAGCCAGTTCTACGGGGACCAAAAAGTACAGCCTGAAGCCGAATGAAAGCCTGGATAATGGATCCCAAATATTTGTCTAATGAAACATTTCAAAGATGGAAAAGTATGGAAGAATGCTGTAAAATCATCATAAATGCACGAATAGGCCACACAAGTTATTTCATGAAATACTGTGGAACGATTTATAAATAAAATTTTTATATATACCTATATATACCTAAATTTTGTGTACATCATAGTAAGGAATAAAACAATGCAAGCACTGAACCCAAATTTCAGGATTAGGTCTAGAATTGAACAAGGTTTAGGAGCAGGAATTTACAGTAATAACGGAAATGTGTTCTAGATTATGCCATCTTTTTGTTGGGTTATGGTAACTTAAAACTGGCATAGTTTTCTAAAAGAAGTGAAAAATAAATTTTTGGGTTTTGACTATTTCATTAAAGCTTTACCAGGTTGATTGAAAGCCTGTAGAAATGAATAGATATTAAGGTAAAACTAACCAACCAACTCACATTTACCTTTCCGGTTTTTAAACCTGGTTTAGGTTCGGTATCGATGGTTCAAATTTGTATACTTTTGTTAAGAAGTAGACTACAAATCAATAAGCTAACTATGGTAATTATTTTTATGATTTTCTATTAATTTAATTAAGAGTGCGTTAAGGATAATAATAATTACTTAATCCACTTACCTTATAAACTTTGATTTTGTGTCTGAGTTTCTATATTCAATTAAATTAAACGATAATTTTTAATCAACTACTGGTAAAATTTGTTTACTTCGTATTTATTATTTAAATTGAAGTGATCGTTTCATTATTAATGAATGAAATTATTATCGATTACGATGTTAGAACGGTAGGGAGTAATCAAATTTACATACATTTACATAAAATCAGGTTATTACTTTTTTTTTATACTATTCTGTTATTTATAATTGTGTGTGAATACTTATTAATGTAAACAATTACAAAGCGGTGTTAGTCATAGTTAGTATTGTAATAATGTACCTGCTAAAATTAATATTTTCTAATAGTAATAGACATTAATGTCTAATCGGTAAACAAGTTGATAGAGTTCTCTATTGATTTGAATGAGACAGCAAATATATTTCAATTTGATTACAATTCTTTTTAATAATTAAACCTTAGAAAACAACGTTTAGATTGTGATATAATTACTACTATCGCTTCCCAGAACTATTTATTTCATAATAATAGTTGTTAACATTATTAATTATATAAGCAGATAGATAGTTCTCTTTAAAACCAACAACTTTAACACAAATGTTGCTTACATTCTTATATTGTAACGATTTATAGATCGTTATCTGTAAAATTCATGCTCAAAATAAAAAAAAAACTTTTTATTAGGCATCTATAACTCGAATTTATTTTATATCAATACTAGTTACAATCTGCCCAATTTCACTTTAGCTCTGACGTTGAGATGCGCACTGGTTTATGATGAACCAAGGTGGGGAGACGCTCAGATTTTCGGTCTCGAGACAATGTCTTCTGGCTTTGTTGCGATGCTCTCTCTTCTTTATTTGCGCATATCACAGCTAAAGTGAAATTGGGCAGATTGTACTCCCTCGGCCGGGCAACGTTTAACTATTTATGATAGATAGTTTATATTACAAAATTTTTCTGTATGTAAGAAATACACGAAGCTACAAAAGCTCTTATGGTGTGTAAAAACATTGCTGGAAAGAATTGGGGTTGTAACTCAAAGACATTGGAGCAATGGAAACATGCCCCACTGCTGCAATGGTAGTAATCCTAAATCTCTCGCCACTAAACATTCAAGTAGAAAGTGTAAGGAAGTAAAAAGTATATAGAATGGTCAGAGAGAAAACAATCACGGAAAGACCTCGATCACTTCAGTTTGATCAAACTAGGACAATGCCCCAAGATACATGCCAAAGAAATCTAACTTTGTGAGAAAATTCACCACAAAACTGGGTAGGAAATCTTTATGGTACAAATGGTATATGGTTGGATCTAAGTCAGAAACAGGAACACGGGCAGAGCCAAATACTCACAAAGCCTAGGTGCACATTCAAGCATTTTTCAAGCGGAAATCCGTGCCATTCAAAGATGTATAGCATTTAATATCGAAAGGAACTATCGTATACAAAAGGTTGTAATCATGTCAGATAATCAAGCAGTAATTAAAGCTCTTAACTCACACACAATCAGTTCAAAGATTGTCTGGGAATGCCTAGGCAAATTGAACTAGTACAAAATAACAAGGTTACCCTCCCATAGGTTCCAGGATACATAGGAATAGAAGGAAACAAAACAGCAGATAAGCTGACAAAAAAAGGAGCTGAAGCCCTATACTTGGGACCAGAACCATCTTGTGGAATCAGCAATAGTACAATCTTAGAAAAACTAAGGAAAGAATAGATAGCGAAAAATCCAAGTATTTCAACGATCTAGAAGGATAATCAAAAACGCTCCTGGAAAGCTATAACCAGAAAAGATCTTTTAGCTGTCTTAACCTTAGTAAGAAGAACCTCCGTATTATAACAGGAATATTAACCGGACACTGCCGATGAAGAGGAGACATGAAGAAACTAGGAATGGTAGATGAAGCAAAGTACAGATTCTGTGGGGTAGATGATTAAACCTCAATATACAATAATAGCAGGCTACGTTTTTTTATTAAACCTGGATTTGCAAACTGTTGGCATTGACGTCATTTGACGTATATGCAAGTAGACCAATACGCAGTAGGAATGAAGCGTAATTGCCAGGTTTAACTTAGAAAGACTTACCGCGTATTGGTCTACTTGCATATACGTCAAATGATGTCAATGTCAACGGACTGCAAATCCAGGTATAATTAATTTCATTATTAATTTACAACACTTGTTTTTAACGGAATAGTGTTCTCTTACGACAACTATGATTTTAGCTTTGGTTAAATGTATACTTTTTTATTACTTTTCTACAGTTGTATCAGTGAATGAACTTACACCACTTTTTATAAAAAATTCATAAAACTAAACGGTATATACACACTATTATAAATAAATAATTAATTTAAAAAAAAAAGAAAAATTTTATAGTGTTTTAAATTGTATACTTAAACCATTCTCGAATGCTCATGAACACATAAAAGAATCATCAAAATCGGTCCATTTAAACAAGCACAGAAGATATAAATTAAAATTACAATTTTATTACTATTATAGGTTAAAATCTTCCTTCATTTGGATCAGATAAAGGTAAATAAAACCTCTTTCTAGGTCCATAAAGAAACTTTTTGTTTAAATTTTAGGTATTTCTTATAGTTCTTCTTAGAAAAACATATTTTTATTTCTGTATAAATATATTGAGATGATATGAGATTATATGCTATATTTAATAAAATAAATTAAATAAAAAAAAGGAAAATATTCTTGATCCCAGGGTGGAGTACAAAGAATTAGAATTTGTATAATTCGTTCTAATTTTCTTCAGTATTTTAAGAATTATTCTCTTCATTCCTATATTAGATATTTAAGATATATCTATTTTAAAAATTAATCTAATTAGTTGACATAATTTAAATTAAAAAATTACAATTAAATAAAACAAGAAAAATAAATGTTGAAACATAAATAGTAAAGATACATAATTTCTAATATAAAATAATTTAATTCATGGACTTAATAAAGAAATCCTTACGTTTAAAATATGCAATATCAATTTTCAAAGCCATAATATTTGTTTGTTATTGGATTAACTTTTAAGGAAATGAAAAATTCTGAAATTTAAATTTATATTAGACAATAGTTAAGAAAATAAGAAATTGTAAATTCATAATGAATCTAATAGGATTTTGACATAACAAAAATTGTACAAATCAGAGTAATGAATCAAGTATTCAAATTTTAATTTATTGGACATATAATCAAGTAGGTAAAAAGAAAGGAAATATGTATAGTTGAAGTTTGTTAGAAGAATTCAATTGTTAGTTTGTTTATTAATTGAACGCTCTCTTGTTTTTTGCTGTTAAAGAAGTCAGACGTAATAAATTTTCTCCTGTTGAAATTTTGAGTTTTTTGTAAAATATTTAACAAATAAAGGTTGAATCAAATTAAGGTTATTGTCAAAGTTAAGAAGAAGTAATGGAAAGTAAATGGTAAGAAGAGAATTTGATTTTTAAGTAAATATAAAGTCTTGAAAAGCGGAAGCATAGCAGTATATTGGCAGAGAAGTACGTTTATTGAGTTTAAGAAGAGTAATTCAGCATATAACCAGATAAGAAGTAATAGATCGACTTACCAGTTTATTAGATAGCAGATTATCCAGAGATTCAAAGAAATTTTATCTTTTGAAATCTTCAAAATTGGTCCTGAATGGATGCAGCCAAGGCATAAAGGAAGATCTTCAGTAATAACGGTACCTTATTTTCATTTAGAAATAAAAATTTGTGTGTTATTTCTTTTTATACAACAAATGAACACTTTTCCACTATTTAACTGAACACTTTTTCACTAGTTTGTAAGATAATTTTTATTTTTCAACTTGTAATAGCTTAAAAATTTTTCATTTTCATTTACTTCACTACGTATACCTTTGATATTGCAGTTTACTATTCACCGTTCAGGGTATAAAGTAAGGTTAAGAAATTCTTCTTTTAAAAATTCATCATTATAACGTAGTTTGGTTCAGAAGTGTTAAAAATTTATATTCTGCGCATAAAAGTATCAAAATTAATTTATTTCATCATTGAATTCTGCCCTGAGATATGAGTATTGCCAGGTGTATATTATAAAGAATCTCATAATATTTCAAATCATAGATATTAATTGGCATTTACCATAATCACAATTTCATTTCAAATTTAAAATAAAAAAAAGCAAAATTCATTATTATTATAGCATAATAACTTATAAAATAATTCTGAGCAAATTATATATGTTATAATATATACCTCTTATTCTAAATTTATTTATTAATTTTTTATGTAAAAAAACTTGTTTAAATTATGATTTTATCTATATTTCAGATCGATATGTACATTTACAAACATTTAAGTAGACTGAAATTTTAGTGAACCGCGGGTGCAGAATCCTCTGAAGGTCACGAAGAACAGGTTCATTGGTCCAAAAAAATGTTAATCTCAGTTTGTGCATCTTCGGCATACAACCGAAAGAATTTTTGGGGTCTACTTATTATTCTATAAATAGATTTTAAATAAAGTGCGTATCGGTCTGTTTTGGAAGAAAAGAAGATACTGTATTTTTATGTTTTTTTAAGTTTTTTTCAATAACAAAGCCTATGTGTTGTCTTCATCTTTTTTCTTTCAGGTTATTTTTAAAGAACTTCATAAAAATTATAAACATTTATTTAATAAAATTTCTGTACATAACAGTGTTATTTATTATTGTTATTTACATCTTTGCTAAGACAACTTTTTGTGTAGTAATAAATCTATATTAGAATTCATTTAAAAAGTATACGTTTTTTGTATTAGTTCGCAAGATTTTATAACGGTTAAACGTAGTCGTCAACGTCTGTGAAGAAGAAACATATAAATAGAAAGAAGCTAACAGGCCTATAAAACTACCTTGTTTGTTTGGTTTAGATCAAGCGCAAAGTATCCATTAGATGTATAAAAGGAAATAACTATTTTGCAAAACCGGTTACAATGTGTTTTTATAAAACCTACAAGTTATTTTTAACCGTCTGTAAGATCTATTTTCAGATGCAACATGCAACTCTTAAGTTCTTTGTGTTCTTAAAAGAAAAAAATAATGTTGAGACGAAAAAGAGGATAAATCGCATAATCGCTGGTTATCTAAGTACGGAACCATGGGAACTATTAACATTTTTTACTTTAAGTTGTTACTGCTGGCGTCAAATAATTTCAATCAGCAGACAATAGGTTTTGTTTGTTTTACTTTGTGACCATTTATGAATTTGTCGATTTTATCATGAGCAGAATTTTTTATAAAAAAACATACAATTTCTATGTCCAATATATTTTTCTCTACACTGAATAGAACACAATTGTTGGCGACCAATAAATCCAGCTAATATCGTCGATAAATTTATTTTAATAAGTTGATTAACAACAGAAAACTGTTTAAAATAATATTGAATTTTAATCCTTTCGATACGAAAGTTGTCTTTCAGTTTTGCATACAGCTGCTTAGAGGGTGCCACCACTAGAACCTTTAGAGAAAAATCTAACCTCAATCTTTTGTTCACATAAATCCAGAGTTTCGATGCAATATAACAAGTCGTGTAGGTACAGTGAATCTTAGCCGAGAACATTATCAAGCATTATTTTTTTACAATTTTCGGGGAGGATTATTCCAACAACATTGTCTTGCTGAAATGATTTCTCTGTTTCGGAATAAAACACCACACCAGTCAACTATTTCTGCTAGTATTGCAAATATCAACGTGGTCACTCTCTGAGACGAATCCAGGCTAGGTCAACTAAAACAGAAGTCTTCAGCTAATTAAGGATGACCGCCGTAAAACAAACCGAGAGATCGAGACATCTTTGAGCCTTTCTCAAAGACCTCGATCCAAAAGATTCTACATGAAGAACTGAGTGTAGTTGGTTATGCATTGGAAGAAAAACCAACAAAAGTAATCTATTCCCGAAGTGTTTCAAAGAAAATGGTCGCATTTTTTGGGTCAAAATCTGGTCATGTGGCAACAATTGCTTTAGAAGATCGAAGAACGGTTACTTCCTATTATTGGTATATAAAAGTTTGTTTACCAGAAGTTACCGCGAAACTCTGACAAAGCAACACACAACGGCGGATAATCCTACATCAAGACAATGCAAGTGCCCACACTTCCCAAAAGACAGTCGGGTTTTTGGAGCATCAAAACTTCGAGCTGTTAGACCATCGACCATATAGCCCAGACCTAAGTCACAAAGGCGTCTTTAAGTTTTCAAAGATCAACAATTCAATGCTTGCGCAGCGATCTTAGTCGCCATAAGAAGCTATTGATGCATTTAAAACAGGTGTCAGCTGAAAACTATTTTACCAATTGGTTTGAACGTATGCAACAGTGTATCGATCTTGGTGGAACTTATTTTAAAAAGCAATAAAGTACTTTAAGTATATACATTTTTTGTTTTTATTGCAATATGCATTTAGACAGATGGAAGAGAAAAATACTAAGATCAGCCGACCCCTTCCCAAGCTACCTGAGATCGTAAATTAGTTTATTGCATTGATTTTACCAGTGGGTACTTTTAAATCCTGCATAAGTTAAGGCACACTAAATGTGAACCAACTATATTATTACGAGCCGATCCGGACCTGTCAGTGGTGTAAGGTATAAGTAAGTCACCGTACGGAAAATCTTCGAGTAACTGGTGGATCGATCGAACTTCGAGGCTGTTCTGTTCTAGAAGGATTGTTTTTGAGGTATCTTTGTAGACGCTTCGTGAAAGAATTAATTTTATATATAAGTGACCGCTTTGGATGGAGGAGAATAATTGTAATTGTAATAGCTGGCGATAAAGTACGGATTGTTGTACGAGATACTTTAAAGACGTTATTCAGTAATTGTGGCTGTAGTAAAGTTGTGTAAATTAGTTTAAGAAACTGTTATCTATTTGTGTTTACTAATAAATTTTTAAGTTTGTCTGCTGTTTATTTTTTATTCCGAATCCAAGAAGAAAAAATATAACAATATCTACAAATAATCATTTCAAAAATGAAAATTTTATTGAATATCATATCCTTAGTGTTCAATATCGTATCGTGCTACGGTTTCAGAAGAGTTATTTAAATTATTTTCAATTTGAGATTCCTCTATTTATGTCATGAATCCGAACAACACAGGGCAAGGGTTTCATGGATCAAGATATTTCAAGCTAAACCGGCCAAGGCGTTTTAACTTTATTTTGCTCTTTTGCAATTCCAGTTTAGTTTCATAGTGCGGAGAACATCCTCCGTCGATATATGGCTGCAATACCGGTTTTTTATTAATGAAAGTTCGCTACAGATTTTATTTGCATATTTTCATGTAGCCCGAAGACAAATTTAACAGTTCATAGAATTTAACAGCGGTTGGCATAATAAAATATTAAAAAATAACAAACACAAATTATTATCATTTATGTAGATGAATTTTGAGATACAAATATTACAATTTTTTTAATACAAATCATAAAAATTTTGATTTCCTTAAATCTGTAGGATAACTGTAAAAAAGTGACATATCATGATAGAAAATCTAAAAACTCATTATGTTAATGAAATCTACATAGAGTTATGTATTTTCGTTACGTTTCAATAAAATATTTAACCTTTTTCAAAAATAAGAATGCCGAGCGAAATTGGTTTCATTTATAAAATTGTCAACCATCTCTACATCTATAATCATATGGCCTTTTATTATAGAGCACATAAGTTATTTGATGTATAAAAATGTATCTAGTCAATATGTATACCAGTATTAATAAACTTATTATAAAAAAGAATTTGGAATCTCTTGAAATGATTTCTCACTTCTTCTTTTAAAGGACTTTTTTCTGTACAAAACGATTGTCTGTATTAGTTGTTTGTTTTTCTATATCAACGGACTTGTTTTCATCTTCCCACCAATTTCCTTTACAATTCACATAAAGTTGTAAAAAATGTCCAAATATCTTGTTAGTAAAACAAAAATTAAAAATTTGCGTCAGAGTTTTCCTGGTAAATTTTGTAAGATTTGAACTAGTAAGGAGTATTTTTAGGCAGTTCTAGACTGGGTTCAAAGACGTTTGGATAGTTCTAGACATAGTTCAAAGAATTTTGGTTAGTTCTAGACATAGTTCAAGGAATTTTGGATACTTCTAGACTTCGAAAAGTTTCAGATATTTGAAAGAGACTGTTTAGGACCATATAGCTTTAACAGCTATTCAGTAGTTGCAGATTTACTTCGGCGACTTTGGGAAAGTTCCAAACCTTTTTTGTGATTTTTCATAAACAAAGTTGATTTGACAAATTTTGTATACTTTTTATATGCTTCGAAAATTTTTTAATAATTCTAGTTGTGAATTGGTGTCAAGAACTGTTATACTTGTGAAGAGGATTTATGGGCACTTAAAGACTTCGAGGACTTTTTGAATAGTTCTAGACTTAAGTACGAGGATTTTGAATAGTTCGAGGTGTTTCAGATATTTGTAGATTTCTTACGAACAATTTTTAGTGCCTGTATAGTTGCAGATTTGCTTCGAAGAGCTTTGGAGTGTTCCACACCTTCTTTGAAAATTTTAAGATACTTACATAGTTAGTTCCTATACTTTTGGATAAAGTTCAAGAATTTTTTAATAAATCTAGTTATGCTTACAGGTTTTTGGATAGAAGCAGATTTCTTTGGATAACTTTAGACCGGTTGCAAGAACTTTAAGACTTGTGGATACGATTGTTTAGCATTTGTAGGAATAATTTTAGACCTGGTTTTAGGAGTTTCAAATATAAGCCTATTTATTAGTACCACAATTGCTTAAAGGGTTACTGGATAGTTGCAGATTTGCTTCGAAGGCTTCTGGAATAAACCATAACTTCGTTGAGTATTTTTAAATACCTTTCTACAAAGTTGGTTTAACAGATTTTATATAGGTACTTTTCAATATGCTTCAAGAATTTTTTAGTAAGTCTAGTTTGCTTACAGGATTTAGGATAGTAGCAGATTTATTTAGATAACTTTGGATCGCTCCATGCTGTTTTAAATAACTGTTAGACATTTTTTTGGCATTTGTAGACTTCGAGTACTACAGGATGTAGTAAGATGGGGAAGACAAAGAAGAAGGCAGTGGCACAACCACGTAAGAAGAATGGATGAAAACAGGTTACCGAAAATAGTGTTAGTTGGCAACTTGGATGTGCCTGTTGAAGATAGAGTTGGACATATATCTACAAAGGTTTGGCGAGAGTCCCTATGAACACGTTTGTTTAAAAGAGCTGCATGCCACACTTGATTTAATGTTTTTGAGATGTCTAGCGATACTATTTGAGTTTCCTCATAGCGGTGGATGCTTCTAAGATACTTCTAAGATATTTCACAAATATTTTTGAATAGTTTCAGACTTGATTCGAAATCTTTTGATTTACTCTACTTTTGGCTACAGTAGATTAGATTCAAAGACTTTTAATGAATTCCAAACTTTTTGTAGCGTTTTTCGACAGTTTAGTAAGATAGTTCAAGGTTATTTCCAATTTTCCTTAAGTATTTTACATATCTACAGAATCAGAACAGTCAAAACTGGGACAACCGGTATAAAGAAAATTATATTTTGTTGATAAATGAGTATAGAAGTAAAAAAATAATAAAAAATGGAACGCTTTTTAAAGTATATTTTTAGACCAAAATTACGAAGTAAAGAATGAAAGAATCATTAAGGTAATTGTTGCCCAGGGCTTGGAAATCTAAGGTCGTCGGCTTTAATGAAATGTTCAGAATTTTAAAAGCAAAATGCATGTAGTTAAATGGCGCCATGTGAGTTTCGTCCTGATATTATGCATGCATCAGCTGTTTTTACTGTATAAAGTTGTTTACGTAGATGAAATCTTGTTTTGTGTTGTGCTTTAAACATTAGGTACTCTTGATCTTAACCTCAAATATTATGATCATTATATAGTAAATAACGTATTTATGCAGTTCCTTTATCCAAACTTGTTTTTTTTAAGATCTTGGTTTGTATAATTATTGAATGTTAACATATGTTTGTAAATATTGAAGGAAAACCAGTTAATTTTGCTACTTATTCGGATTGTTAATGTACTTATTTTCTATTGTAAAGGAAATACATTTAAGGAAATATGATTAATAAACAATAATTTTTATTAACATACAATGTTATAACTATATATGTATCTAAAGGTTTTAGAATTCAATCTAATTAAGCATCTAGGAAACTCTTATTTGTTTTAAATTTCTAAAAACATACTTCTCACCTAAAGTTTTTTATGTTTATTTTTTAATTTTGGAGAATAACAGCTTTTTAAACCTTTTCGACTCAACTTTGATTTGTTATGTCTATCTGTAGTTAAAAGTGCCTTAAACCATCCGGGCACGGATGCCTAGCAATCAGTCACTGTTTTTATAAAACTCTTTTTTAAGATTTTATAAAATTAAGCTTTTCGTAAGAGGGAATCATTCTGCAACCTAGTTAGGCTTATTATACTTTTTCCATTGGTTCATGTCAACCACTTCAGGATCTATTAGTTTGTACCGATCTTGACCGTACGTGTTTAACTGTTTTAGTTTTCCTGCCTGCAGCTTGGGCCTCCAGTTTGCAGGTGTCCCTTAAACGATGTGTGACCTTTAAGGTATCCTGTTATGACTTATGGCTGATTCCTTTAATTTTGCGCAGTATTTCAGCTCTTCTGGCATAGGTTTCTTCAATACAAATTCTGCTTTGTGTTTGACCAGAGACGTCTACCCCAGTGTTGGTTGTGTTGTCTATGGTTTTATGCGGCACAGGACCGTATGTTTTGAAACCTCTTGAGCTAGCTCTGGACCGTAGAATATTGTAGTCAATCTTTTTCCTTGCAAGTTTATCAACCTGTTCGGTGTCTTGTACTTTTCTACATCTTGGCACCAAAACTATTTTGACACTGTTGTATTCTGCCAGGAATCGAGTTTTATTTGACAATTATTGTGTACTTATCTTTAGATTACAATAGGAGTTTTTAAATCCCCAATAGCTACTTGACTATGTATGCATAAGTTGATACGCTTACATTTTTAAGTCATCAAGTTAATTTCTCTTGCGAATTGCAAGATGACATATCATATAGAAATGTTTGCGATCTTCTACATAAAGGAATTTGATTCGTTTAACGCGGTTAATCAGTTCACATTCTTCATGGTACTTTTCCATTTTTATTGGACCCGCGATTCTCCTTATGATCTTCCACATACTTCTCACAGATTTGTGTGTTCCGAGAGGTACCGAAATTTTTACATTTCCGATACTGCTGTTTATTCCTGCTCAGGAACCCTCTTCAGTATTAGACACATTTGTGTACCAAATGTAATCCTGAAGATTACGTTGAGTGCTTGCATTTGTTTATTCTTTACGTTGATGTACCGGAAACGAATTATTAGGCAAGTATTTCAAAACAATCTGGTTTGATTATATCCACAGACGTCTTTTCTAATTGTCTTCTTTATTTTGTTGTTTCCTGATTGCTTAGATTTTCTTGCAGCTTGTAGAAGCCCATCATTGCTTCCCCTTTCAAGATTATACATACTTATTTGAGCTTAAGGAGAATTTGAATGAGTGTTTAATACGAAATGCATTTAATCAAGATATGATTAAAAAGGCCGTCTTACTGCTAGGAATCGTTAGCCGAATGGTTTAAGGTTAATTGCTTGAGTAGAATGGCCGATTTTATAAACAATTCTTGATTATACAACCTCTAGTACAGTTTGTAATATTTACTAACTTATTGACTTATCATGTACACCAATTTATTATTTTAGCAGTGTCAAAATTATTTGTAAAATAATGAAATTTATATAATGGGTAATTAATTTCAATTACTCTTTCTATGACAAACGACCTAATATAAAATATAAATAATGATACCAAAACGTAATTATATAGAAATATTTAAATCTTGTTTTCACGATTTTAATCCTATATCCGGTAATTATTTAACATCATTATTCGGTTCATATGAAATATTACAATTTTATGGTAATATGAGTCAAATTTAGCTCAATATATGTATTTGATATTAGATTATTAAAATTAATTCTTATTTTGTTTGTTTTGTCTATTTTAAAAAATTGACAATATTTATTTATATTTTATTAGGGTAGAGTCTTTTGCAACCACAAAATCTTTTTCAGATTTTAATTTTTTCTCAATAAGGTGGCGCCCTATTGAACACTTTTTCCTTGTTTAACATTTTTTTTTATTAAGCTCCTTTTTTTGTTAATAATTAAGCATAATTTAGCATCTCATAAATTCAATCTTCACCATCTTTCGTTGTAAAAGAACCCACGACACGATCTCCTTATATTTCTGAGTGCTCCCTTGTTATCCTTGTTGAAAAGTTTACCAATTTAATTTGTTTTCACCTAATTACAAATCAATATTATCTCCATCTATTGGACTATTGGTCATTTGTAAAAACTTAAGAGCCATCGCTCAAGTTTTCGTGACACGCATGTGTTTGTTTTTGATAAATACAAGCATTTATTATCATGCAGAAGCTTTTTTAGTTATACTCGAGCTTTTTTTAATCCTATACTCGTGTGTTATTAATCACGCCTTTATTTTTTATTAATATATATATATATATATATATATATATATATATATATATATATATTATAACATATATGAATAATAATGATATGTTTTGATAATATCAATCACTATGTTATAAAATATTCCTTACCTTTAATTAATTTTAAATTTTAAATATAAATAGTGAATAGGTAAGAATTAACTCAGTGTAATTATTTTCCAATATGATTAATTAAATATGCTACCGGCTATTCCCTTATGTCAAGGTCAGAGTTCAAATATTCAACCAAACTAGATTCAAAATCAATTAATACACAAATTTGCAATAAAATGACTGTATAACCGCACTATCCTAGACCAACAATATTTTCTAGGCGTGAATTGCATATAAATTTCTAACCTTTCTAATTCAAAATGTGTCAAACTTCAAAGATACCGTTGATAAACCCAAATATGCATCAAATATATAAAATGAAATATTCTGACTTGAGTTACTAAACAATTTGGATTAAACTTATCAAAAAAAGGTGAATAATAATAATAATAATTTAGTTAAATACATAAAACAGTGAAATAAAAATGTTCATCAAAATTTCAAAAATCAAACACATATAAAACTCTTTATTATAACGAGTGCAAAGTTGTTACCATTTGTGTGAAGCTTCACTCCTCTTCTGGAATCAGGATTCAGTTCTTAGGACAATCTACTTTCTTCCTCCAATACAGCACAGATTTCAGGAAACTTTATGAAGATCAAATAATCAATTCCTCTTCAAAACCAAGCAATGGATGACTACTATCTTCTCTGGTAAGTGTAATTATGACTTTCTTTCTTGTTAAATATTAATTTAATCTTCTTTAACTCAATTAAAATACAGTTATACCATAAAGTGCTCAGCCCCATAAATTGAAATATCTATTTCTTCATAAAATCATATAAATTTCTCTTACCAATTGCTCTCTCTGGTTACCTTGGGATATTCTTTATACTTTAAACTGTTTTAATACTTTCTATTATCAATACTTTCAAAAAAAACTCAAAATTTCTACGGAGCAAATTTTTAATACAACTTCTATCTCAACAACCAACAAACAAGAGAGAAATATCTTCTACAAACTTCTTAACTAATTATTTATAATATAAATCTTACTAATCTCCTTTTAACTTTCTTTTAACATCATAATTTTTACAAAAATCTTCATCGAAACTTTTTACATCCTTCCTCTTCAGAAGGTCGAAAACAAGAGAGATTCTATCAGAATCAACAAAAAAACAAATGACAAATTCAACAAACTTAAATCTATACATCTTTTCCATCTAATCGCCTACTAATTTCTTATTCAAATAAAATTTTTAACAAAATCTAATTCTTGATTCAATATTAGAATTTAAAACAATGATCATTCTTTTTTTTTATATTCTTATGAAATTTACTAGCACTACAAACTAATAATTTTCTCTTTTTCAGAATATTTCATTTGGCATTTGAACTATTTATAAATTAGAATATGGTTGGTAAATACGTATACTTTAAAAGTAAGTAGAAGTTTTTTAACATGTATTTTAACTATTTGTGATGTCTTTTTTTTATAATTTAATTTTCTCATTTACTTACACCCCTAATTCATTTAAAATTAATGTTTGATTACTAACGTATTGGCAATTTTATAAACTTTTAATTATCTACTTTCCCATTTATCAATTTCATAATTATCAAAACTTTATATAATGTAGATTAATCATTTTTGAATCTTTAAATAAAAATCTTTGAAATGTATTTGTATATTTTTTTTCTTATTATTCTATTTTCTTTTTTCTTTTTTAGGAATTATGAAGAAGATGATGATAATCAATCCCAATGTTACTAAATTTGCGCTCTGACTCGAAATAAGAAAATCTCCTTTCTCTACTTTCCATTAGATTTTCGTTCTACATTCTTATTTAATATAACATAGTAACTAATATCATCTCAAATCCCCCAATTAAAATTTTTACATCAAACATTTCATTGATGTTGGATTAAAAATTATAATTTTAATCTATTTTTTTTTTATAAATAAACACTCATTTTACAAAAACTTTAGCCTCAATTAATATTATTTGCACAGATTGTATAAACCTTTTTTTAATAAAACCATTGAATCTTAATTTGATATTTACATCTTAATACTATTATTTACAAAACTTTGCTATTAATATCATCTACCTAACATCTTTATGAATTTTTTTTAATTTGTAAAATTCTGTTAATCTCAAATTCCTTCCCCCTTTCTAACATTCATTCAAATATAACTTAATTTTTCTACTTTTAAACTTGTTCCCCCTTATTTAATATATTTCCTATACATTTAATTTTCCGATACACCTAAATATCTTGCCTCTTTCCTGATATTTCCAAATATACCTAATACCTATTATAGATTTAATTTTCTTCCCCCTTTCTTTATATTTCCAAATGTACAATTTTTCCCAGAATGCTTGTTTTATCTTTCCCAAGAAATATTTACAAAATTGCTTATCATCCACAGACAAATTTTGATTTTCTCTGTTGTTAACAATTTGATGGTGCATTATTGCTTGAATTTCTTCTACTTGTTCTGGTTTATTCTGTTTTTTCGTATGACTTAGCAATATACCACTGTCTTTAACTTTCTGAATTATTTTATTTTCACTCTTTTCTGCTTGTTTTGCTTTATATTCATCTACAAATTTCTTAATAGTCTTCTCCCTTCCTTCATCTATTTGATTTGTGTCTTCCTCTGTACTCTTCAAATTGTCTTGTTTTATGTTATTAATTTCTCTTCTAAATATCTTAGTATCTTCTTTTATTTCCTTCAATCTTTTATTAGTCTGATTCAATTTATTATTAATCTCTTCAAATTTTTTATTCATATTTTCCTTCATATCTTCCGTCATTTCATCCAATATTTTATTATTCTCATCCAATTTTTTATTATTTTCCTCTAGTTTGTTATTCATATATTCTTTCATATCTTCTGTCATTCCATCCAATTTTTTATTCTTCTCTTCAACTTTCTCTTCAATTGTTTCATTCGTATTCATAATATTTTTATCCATAGTCATCATAATACTTTTATTCATTTCTTCAAACTTCTTATCCAACTCTTTTATAATATCTTCCTTTTCCTTATTTAATTGATACTTGGTTAATTCTTGATTCCTACTACAAACTCCTTTTTGTTTTTCTATTTCTCCCTCTAGTTTTTCAAATTCTTTTCCTAAGTTAATTTTTAAATTGTCCACTACCTCTTCATAAATTTGTTCTTGTAATCGTATTTGTCCGATATCTTTTTTTATGACATCAGTATGTTTATTGACTTCACGTTCTATTTCCTCCGGTAAATTTTCTTTAATTGATTTACTTACTTCTTTTATCTTAATTTCTATACCTTTTTCTATTTCCCCTTTAATTTCAATTGCTGTCTCCTGGATTTCCGTTCTCAATTTCTTGTTTTGCTGTTCTATTTTCTTGTCACATTCCTTTTTAATTATTTTAACTTCTTCTCTGGTCTTCAAATTGTCTTCCTTTATAATTTTCATTTCACTTCTAAATTTCTTATTATCTTCTTTTATTTCCTCAAATTTCTTATCTATATCTTTTCTCATCTTCAAATTATCTTCTTTTATATCTTTTCTCATCTTCATAGTATCTTCTTTTATTTCTTTTATATCTTTTTTAATATCTTTACTCATATTCATCATGAAACTTTGTATCATCCTGAACATATCAGGTTGGGGCTCTTCTCTTGGTATTTCCTGTACTACCTGTTCTTCTCTTGGTTCAGCAGTTGCCTCTGTCTCTGTTTCAACCATGGTTCGATCCAGTTCTCCCCCTATCTCTACCAAATTCTCTCCTTCTTCCATCTCTGCTTCTTCCTGTGTCTGTCCAGTTTGAATCAGCTCTTCCACTCGATAATCCCCTGCTCCTAACACTCTCTCTTCATGTACTTGTACTGCCACACTTTCCATCTCAATCTCTCCTCCATCACTACTTTCACTCTCATCTCCTACTATCTTACCATCTCTCAATCTCATTTTTCCCTCCATATTCACAATTTATTCTATCGAGATAAATATAACTAATATGAATCACAAAAAAAAATTTCAAATCAAGTTTTCAAAAAAAAAAAAAAAATATTTTAAATATTAATTATTTAAATAGGCTCTAGTTTTGATTGTTTAGAGCGAAATAATAAAAAAAAAAAATTTAACAAAATTCTCAAATTTTAATTATTTGAATCGGCTCTAATTTTGATTGTTTAGAGCGAAATAATGAAACAACAACCTTAACAAAACTCTCAAGTTTTAATTCTTAGAATAGGCTCTAATTTCGATTGTTTAGAGCCCCACGTTGGGCGCCAAAATTTATAACATATATGAATAATAATGATATGTTTTGATAATATCAATCACTATGTTATAAAATATTCCTTACCTTTAATTAATTTTAAATTTTAAATATAAATAGTGAATAGGTAAGAATTAACTCAGTGTAATTATTTTCCAATATGATTAATTAAATATGCTACCGGCTATTCCCTTATGTCAAGGTCAGAGTTCAAATATTCAACCAAACTAGATTCAAAATCAATTAATACACAAATTTGCAATAAAATGACTGTATAACCGCACTATCCTAGACCAACAATATTTTCTAGGCGTGAATTGCATATAAATTTCTAACCTTTCTAATTCAAAATGTGTCAAACTTCAAAGATACCGTTGATAAACCCAAATATGCATCAAATATATAAAATGAAATATTCTGACTTGAGTTACTAAACAATTTGGATTAAACTTATCAAAAAAAGGTGAATAATAATAATAATAATTTAGTTAAATACATAAAACAGTGAAATAAAAATGTTCATCAAAATTTCAAAAATCAAACACATATAAAACTCTTTATTATAACGAGTGCAAAGTTGTTACCATTTGTGTGAAGCTTCACTCCTCTTCTGGAATCAGGATTCAGTTCTTAGGACAATCTACTTTCTTCCTCCAATACAGCACAGATTTCAGGAAACTTTATGAAGATCAAATAATCAATTCCTCTTCAAAACCAAGCAATGGATGACTACTATCTTCTCTGGTAAGTGTAATTATGACTTTCTTTCTTGTTAAATATTAATTTAATCTTCTTTAACTCAATTAAAATACAGTTATACCATAAAGTGCTCAGCCCCATAAATTGAAATATCTATTTCTTCATAAAATCATATAAATTTCTCTTACCAATTGCTCTCTCTGGTTACCTTGGGATATTCTTTATACTTTAAACTGTTTTAATACTTTCTATTATCAATACTTTCAAAAAAAACTCAAAATTTCTACGGAGCAAATTTTTAATACAACTTCTATCTCAACAACCAACAAACAAGAGAGAAATATCTTCTACAAACTTCTTAACTAATTATTTATAATATAAATCTTACTAATCTCCTTTTAACTTTCTTTTAACATCATAATTTTTACAAAAATCTTCATCGAAACTTTTTACATCCTTCCTCTTCAGAAGGTCGAAAACAAGAGAGATTCTATCAGAATCAACAAAAAAACAAATGACAAATTCAACAAACTTAAATCTATACATCTTTTCCATCTAATCGCCTACTAATTTCTTATTCAAATAAAATTTTTAACAAAATCTAATTCTTGATTCAATATTAGAATTTAAAACAATGATCATTCTTTTTTTTTATATTCTTATGAAATTTACTAGCACTACAAACTAATAATTTTCTCTTTTTCAGAATATTTCATTTGGCATTTGAACTATTTATAAATTAGAATATGGTTGGTAAATACGTATACTTTAAAAGTAAGTAGAAGTTTTTTAACATGTATTTTAACTATTTGTGATGTCTTTTTTTTATAATTTAATTTTCTCATTTACTTACACCCCTAATTCATTTAAAATTAATGTTTGATTACTAACGTATTGGCAATTTTATAAACTTTTAATTATCTACTTTCCCATTTATCAATTTCATAATTATCAAAACTTTATATAATGTAGATTAATCATTTTTGAATCTTTAAATAAAAATCTTTGAAATGTATTTGTATATTTTTTTTCTTATTATTCTATTTTCTTTTTTCTTTTTTAGGAATTATGAAGAAGATGATGATAATCAATCCCAATGTTACTAAATTTGCGCTCTGACTCGAAATAAGAAAATCTCCTTTCTCTACTTTCCATTAGATTTTCGTTCTACATTCTTATTTAATATAACATAGTAACTAATATCATCTCAATATATATATATATATATATATATATATATATATATTGTAATGGTTTCTCTTCTTAACTCCGGCTTTCTGGGTATGGGTTCCTTCTTATTTCTTTTATTCTTTTTTAATTTTATTTAAAATTAAATTCACTATTCAATTAATTATAACTCTATATTAAGATCAACTTTAAATACAAAATGACAACAAGTTCGAATTATCAATCAAAAATCAGAAATCAATCCCCGTTTCCATCGCATTTCACCGCTTATATACATAAAAAAAATAATAGTCACTGGTCTATGTCGTCACACTATACAGTAAGATATTTTAATTTACACAATAGACACAGTGATACCATAACAATTTCCCCACAATTAAAAAAAATTAAAATTTTCTTCAAAGACATATTTTAATTTTTTTAAATTTACTTTTAATTTTTTTTTTTGTTTTATTATTTTTTTTTTATAACCTTTTTATTCAGTGTTCCTTTACATTTTGTTTTAAACATTTTATAAAAGCTTTATTTATTTATTTTCATCCATATTTTTAATTTTAATCTTAAGTTTAATTTAGTTTTAATCTTATTTACTTTTATTTAACTATTTTATTTTTTTCTCGTTTTATAATTATATACAATGCTCATCCAAATCTTCCTTAATCTTCTATTAATGTTATCTATTTCAAAATAATTTATATCATCTTCTTTATATGTTTTATGTTTAAACTTCTTTTTATTCTTATAATTGTAATTCAAATTAGTTTTATGTTTAATTTTATTGTCATTATCATAATCTAATCTATTTTTATATTTATTATCACCCTCATATACTTTATTTTCACATTTTGCTTCTTCATTTGTATAATAATTATCTTTATCTTTCTTCTTATCATCATCATATTCATCATTTAATTTTAATTTCATAATTTCATATTCTTGTTTCATATTGTTTTTATATGTAACATGTTCTTTATAATAATTATTTTTACTTTTTCCATTCTGTAAAATGTCTTCGTAAATATATTCTTCTTTATATCTTCTCATAGGTTTATTTTTATTTATATTTATTTCATACATTTCTATTAATTCAGATTTATCTTCATTTTTAAGTTTATTTTCCCCCATATCTTTTTCTTCAGGAGATTTATTTTCATAGTCCTTATTAATTACTGATTTGTTATAAATTATTTTCATATCTTTCATTGTTTCTCTATATATTTCCATTTGGTTCCTCATCTCATCTTTAAATGTTTCTATATTTTTGTTCATGTCTTTTTTAACTCCATGTAAATCTGATCTTATTAATTTAATTTGTTCAGTCATGTCTTTTTTCATATCTTCTTTATTTTTGTTAATATCTTGTTTTATTGAATTCATATCTTCTTTTATTGCTTTTGTATTTTTGTCTTGTTTTTCTTGATTTTCTTGTAAATTCTTCTTTAAATCTTCTCTTAAGTTATTATTCATTTTTTCCTGTTTTTCTTGATCTTCCTTTCTATTTTTTTCTTGTTTTTCATTCATTTTTTCTAAAAATTTAAACATTCTGTCCATGTCACTTTCTTCATGTTTGTTACCACTACTTTCTATAATTGCTTCTATAATTGTAGTATTCTCTTTTTCATCTCCCGATTCATTATTTTCCATAATATTTATATCATCTTTTTGATGATCTCCTTTTTGTGCATTATCCCTATCCTGTCTTTGTCTTCTTGTTTCCATAATTATATATATATATTTTTTTTTAAATTTTAGTTTTAAAATTTATTTTTAATTTTCAATTAAATAATTTGAGTTTTATAATTTATGTTTAATTGTTTTAATAAAATTTTCCCCACAAATCACTGCGTCTATTATATAAATGCAAATATCTTACCTATCTGTCAGTCCCGTCTGTCAAAGTCCTTGGAGGTGTCTCGAATTTTGAATTTCTAGTTCTAGGTGCTAGTAGGTGTCTCGATTTGCAGGTCAGGTACTTGTAGGTGTCTCGAATTTGCAGTTCAGGTGCTTGCAGTGGACTCGAATTTGCAGTTCTGGGTGCTAGTAGTTGACTTGTATTGGGCCCCACGTTGGTTCGACAATTTTGTAATGGTTTCTCTTCTTAACTCCGGCTTTCTGGGATGGGTTCCTTCTTATTTCTTTTATTTTTTTTTAATTTTATTTAAAAAAAATTCACTATTCAATTAATTATAACTCTATATTAAGATCAACTTTAAATACAAAATGACAAGTTCAAATTATCAATCAAAAATCAGAAATCAATCCCCGTTTCCATCGCATTTCACCGCTTATATTAAGGCACTATAGATATAGGTATTATCATCAGCCATTTTTATTCCAATGTCAATCAATTTACGTGTCAGACCATAGACAACTTAAAGAGACACGTGCAATCGTATTTTGTGGTGAAAATGGGAACTAAACTAGCTGGTAGTGCGAAAAGCGAAAAAGTACTTATAACTGTATAGTAACAGAGTGAGTACTATTAGCGGTTTTAGTTTAAAATAAATATAAGATACTTTAAGCATAAAAAGGGTGTTAAAGTAAAATTTTAAACAAAAACATGGTGCGTTGATGTCGGAACTTGTTGCCAACTTTATATTAGGCTTCAAAATATCTGTTCTATTATCTCTAGTTTTGTGGTTGACATTGGACAAAACATGGCTGACGATAATACCTATGTTTATAGTGCCTTACTTATATACATAAAAAAAATAATAGTCACTGGTCTATGTCGTCACACTATACAGTAAGATATTTTAATTTACACAATAGACACAGTGATACCATAACAATATATATATATATATATATATATATATATATATATATATATATATATATATATAACGAACAGAGCGTTTTGTGACAGTCTAAGAATGTCCAAAGATGATACATAACGTATCTAGTGCCTTACTGTCAAAAGTAATAATTGCCCTGATATGGGTTGAATGATATTTATATCTATTTATATCGCAGCATCCAAGGTGTCTTTTAAAGTGTTAGAAATTTCTAACCGACACCATTTCAGTTCAAAACTGAAATTATTACTTTTGACAGTAAGGCACTAGATACGTTATATATATATATATATATATATATATATATATATATATCTATATCATATTACATTTTCGGGATACTTAAGCTTTGTGCGTTACACAAAATTTTATTATTACACATGTGCTTTGATGGTCCATTATCGTTGTCGAGAAAAAGCTTGTTTATTTTTTTATTATTTTTGTTTGCTACATTTAATTAAATTTTCCGATGGTGTACTGATTATTGTACCGGGGGCTAGAGTTCGATGAAACCTGTAATTTTTTAAATAAAATAATTTTTAACGTGAAATTTTGCAGCAATGTACGAGTGCCAGGCTTCAATACCACCTATGAGTACCACCTCTGTTCCAGCCCCGAAAATATCATTAAAAAAATAGTTTATATCTATTCAAATTTCTTAATTTGCACCTTTTAAAAAAATATTTTTCATAATTTGCACCCCCGTAATTGCATTACTCAAACCTGATTCAAACGCTCATATCTTTTTCGCTAAAGTGTATATCGATATGCATCTTTTAACAAAAATTTGCAATTTTAATTTTCTAATTTGGCACCATCGTAAAATTGTAAAAAAACGGTAAAAATTAATAAAACCAGTTCCGGACTGATGTACGTTCAGAAATAAGTAACTGCGCATGGGTTCACAGAAACTTTTTTTTGTTAAAAGTTTAAAAGTTTCTTGGTATCACTTGAACCGTTGGTATGCTACTCACTGACGACTCAGACTCAGACCAGACCTAAGAGAAAATATGATAGTCTAAACCATTATAATGGACCAGACCAAGAGATTATAAATATGTATAACTAGCAGCCCGCCCCGGCTTTGCACGGGGATTAAAGAAAAATAACAAAAGCCACTAAATATATTGGGTCAACGCTTCCCTGTAAACAATATTACATGTTGTTTTATTTTCTGGCAACAAAATAAATTGATTTTCAGGTGCTCGACCCGCCTTAGGCGGTTGGCCATGAGAAAAACCGATCCCTACTAATTGGAAGGTTTGACCTTGAGGCTAGTATTCTCAGCGCACGCGATGTAAGGGTTTTAAGGTCATTTTTGGTTACATTAATGGCATTTTAGTAAGGATCCCTATTTTTTTTGAAAATAAAACATAGCCTATGTCACTCGGGAATAGTGTAGCTTGCCAACGGTAAAAGAATTTTTGAAATCGGTCCAGTAGTTTTGGAGCCTATTCATTTCAAACAAACAAACAAACAAACCTTTCCTCTTTATAATATTAGCATAGACTAGGTGTACCTGCGACGTCGTTCGCGTGGCGTGTTAATTGTTGTATAAAAATTTCTCCCCGTTAAAGGGGTGGGAGGAGAAATTTTTATACACCAGATGTTAAGTTAAAAGAAGACAAATACATCTGTGAAAACTGCATTCGAATCATATTAGTAGTTTTCATGTGATGAGCGCACAAACATATAGATAGACAGACAAACGTACAAAAAAAAAATAACCACATTTTTGGGTTCTATATCGATGTACCCGCGACGTCGTTCGCGTGATGTATAGATTGTTGTATAAAAATTTCTCTCCCCCACACCGTAAAAGAGGTGGGGGAGAAATTTTTATACACCAGATGTTAAGGTAAAAGAAGACAAATACATAATGTGAAAACCGCATTCGAATCGGATCAGTAGTTTTCATGTGATGCGCGCACAAACATATAGATAGACAGGCCTAAAAAAATCTAACCACATTTTTGGGTTCTATATCAACGTATAGATTGTTGTATAAAAATTTCTTCCCCCACACCGTAAAAGCGGTTTTCCAACATTTCCGTTTACTGCTCTGCTCCTCCTATTGATTGTAGCGTGATGTAAAGTATCCTATAACCAGCTCAGGAGTATGAAAAATAATTGTACCGAGTAGTTTTTGTTTCTATAACAGTTATACAGACAGACAAAAATTTTACTGATTTCATTTTTGGTTACAGTATCGATCCCTAATCACCCCCCGATAGTTATTTTGGAAATATATTTCATGTACAGAATTGACCTCTCTACAGATTTATTATAAGTATAGATAGATGTAAACATAAACAATATAAATCTGTGTGTGACGTACCAACTGTTCAACTAAAACGAACACAATTTCAATTTCGCAAAAAAGTTCCTTTGAACGTAGCCATGAAATAGTTTTATTAATTTGTATGAGAATTCTTACCATTTTTCGCAAATTTTACGATGGTGCAAATTAGAAAATTAAAATTGCAAATTTTTTGTAAAAGGCGCATATCGAAATACACTATAGCGAGTGAGATATGAGCGTTTAATTTTGGTTTGAGTAAAGGCGAGAACAGACTAAGCAAACATTGTTGAGCAACAGTTGATCAACTCGTGAGTTCGCTCAATTTATACGTGTTGTTCAACAGTTGCGCAGCTGTTGACAAACTGTTGCATGATGTTCGCTCCCGAGGCGGTACATCAAAGAAAATGTTGACCCAGAGTGCGTCAACAGTTTCGCCGGTGTATACGTGCGCCCTACTTGTCAATATGCGATTTTTTAATTTTCATTAATAAAAAAGTTCACCATGCGAGTAAAGCATCGTCTTCGTCGCACATTTTGGCTCGACTGAACGAACTTTTCAGCAACAAGGTTCGCCGATATTTTCCAACATTCATCAACGTTTGTTTGCCAACAGTTGATCAACTCTTGCTCAACAGTTCTTCAACTGTTGTCAAGAATGTTTGCTTAGTATGTTCCCGCCCTAATGCAATTTTTTAATCAAGATGTACGAGTGTGCATATTATGAAAAATACATTTTTGAAAGGTGCAAATTAGGAAATGTAGGTACTCTTTTCTTTATTTTTGGGGCTGGAACAAAGGTGGTCCTTTGAGTGCTCTGCCGATTTAAAAAAGTAAGGTGCGTTCAAAAAATAATATCAGTTGACTGCTAGCGCCCCCCATATTAAATAAATCGAATTTGGCACGCTTGTACTGGTTAACGCAATCGTTGATCAATCCGGGGCTGGGTTTTGATTCTACATAGATTTTTTTTTAAATAAAATTACATTTAATTTGAAATTTGTACGAGCGCCAGAGCTTCAGCACTACCTATGACCGCTTTACAAAAGTGAGTTATGTTAAAAAAATAATAACAGTTGACTGCTAGCGCACGCTTACCAGCTACAATAATAAATAAATCGAATTAGTCGCGCTTTAGGCAAGCTTCGAACCATTTACCAAATATGGAAGTACTGAGCTTTTGGCGGCTTTGGAATTTGGATATCTACTCCCAATTATTTTTCCATTATTTACTCGCTTTCTTTTTTATTCATATTCGTTTAATAATAGGTGGTTTTTTCAACATGCGAAGGCGTTTTTCGTTATACACGAGTTTTTGTTAATTAGTCACAAGCTTTTTGATTACATATGAGCTTTTTTCATGATTTAATTGTTAGATGAATACAAAAATTTCTATATTTTAGCTTATTTTATGGGAATTATGGATAAGAAATCCAAGATTTCTTAATTTCCAATGGAATTTCCGTGCAAAAGTGATGTGATTTTACATTTATCAGAGATAATCGTCATATAATTAACATGCCTATGTAAAGTAGCACAATCTTCTTCCGGCGTTAAACTTCTTCAATTCCAACGGATATTTTAAGAACATCAACGATTTTGCTTGGTATATTTTTAGATATCTCATGTTTATTTATGTCTTGCATATAAATATGTAATTATTCCGTTTAGATGTCGTTCTCAATTTGTGTTTAATCTGAGAGAGAAACTATATAAGGAATATTCGGTGTTAAATTCAATATAGTCAAATTTGAATATGTACATCTAAAAATAAAATACATATACCGTTTTATGAAATGAAGTAAGGAAAGTGTGAATAAACATTTAAATTATGTATACAGAGTGAATCAGAAATAATTTAATTCATATAATATTTCAGAAATTAATAAAAAGAAAGTTAACAGTCTATGATTAATCTTTTTTGGTTTTGGTTGAGAAATTACGTCTGTGCAAAATATTAGAAATTATTCACAATAAGTTTCGATTATATAACTGTTAAGCCAAGAACGATACAACGATTATAGTTATCATATAATTTTTCGATACCAAGATTTCTCCTAAAGTTTAAAATAGGTTTTAGTGATTACTTTTTCATCACAAGCAATTATTCTTTAAGAGGTCTGTAAACAAAAAAGTCACTGGGGACAGATCTGGAGAATACGGCGAATGCAAAAGTGTATTGCAGAAAAAATCTATCTCCTTCTATATTTTTTAAGGTCATAGTTCATTTGAAAATGAATGATAGCACAAATCTTTTTACATAGGAGCTAAAAGGTCTAAATACAGTGTTGGTCAATGCAGAAAAAATGTAATATTGATACCTTCTTATATCTGAATTTTCACTAGACTTTAGTATGACCGCCCCGACAAACCTCAAATACAATAGATCATAAAATGCAAATGAGCGAACCCTAAGCGATTAACCACTAATTGAATGCCTACGTGACGGAGAACATAAAATTACTTTAATATAAAAAAGACTAAAATGTCAATATTAAGTACCAACCATAGATATTCCTATATCTATGGTACCAACATTTATTTTTATAAAAATACTAAATATTGGTTTAGGACATTCCTTACAATTTAATAATAAATATATTAGGGGGATTAGCGTCATATAAACTTAATTAGTAATAATGATATATAATTACATACCTAAATATATAAGTTATCTTCTTCCGATAAAGAGGCATCATCATCATCAGTTTCTTCATTTCCCACAGAAATAATAATTGGTTCTATTGTTTCCTAGAGTTTCCAGAATTTTTCTTCCTCTGCTATGACATGTCTTATAGCTTTTTGCCAATTGTCAGATGAAATTTTTGATATTGAGGCAGATAATAGTTGACGAACATTTTGAAGTTTAAATGTTGTATTATTTCTTGCGACATATCCCTTCATTTGAGCCCAGATTAATTCTATGGGGTTAAGTTCACAGTGATAAGGTGGTAATCGCAACACTTTAACTCCATGTTCTGTTGCCATTTCATCTACACTACACTTCTTAAATTTTGGTGAATGTTGTTTGCATAACTGCAATAACTCTTTTTTAGTAAACCTTCTTCTTGTACTACTATTTCTTTCATTATTAGCCAATCCAAGAGTTCTTGCTTTTTCCATTTAGTGTTAGGTAACGGCTCCTTTAATCTTGAATGGTAACTGGCATTGTCCATGACTATTACAGAATTGGTCGGTAATAAATCTATCATTTGACTGAAATATTCCTCAAAAACATCAGCAGTCATTTCTTCATGGTAGTCTTTCGTAGAATTTGAAATAAAATCTAACAAGCCTCCATTAACAAATCCTTTATCTCCTCCTATATGAGTGATAATAAAAGGCGACCTTTACCATTCGGAAATTTTAAGCCAGTAGACAAACCTTCTATAAAAGCTTGACGAGGATTTGTAACCAGTTTATCTTGCCAAACTTTATTTATAAAATGCCCTTCATGTTTCATCTAAATAAAAAATATTTTTGCCTTCTTTCCTCAATTTTCGAATTTCCCTTAAATATTGTCTCCTCCAACAAATAATTTCTTCTTTCTCTATGGGCGCAGATTTTCTATTGTTACTCTCATAAATGAATCCTAATTCACGTAAAGTTTTCCACAATTTGTCTCTTTTAATGTTTGGCAAAGATTCGTCTTCATTAATGTCTACTAAAAGTTTATCCAAAGTAGGAATCTTTTTTTGTAAATAAAATGAATGAACTTTTCTTCGAATCAATTGTTTCATAGTATCGTCTATCTGAATGGGTTTTCTCCCTGTTGACGTTTTAGGTGCTTCTGTAATACTCCCACTCTTTCGTTGCTTTAAAAGTCTATAAATAGTTGCTTCACCAACTCCGGTCATATCTGAACACTTATAGAAACTATACTCCGGACAGTACTAGTAAAATGTTCATGCACAAGAGCATCATGTACCTACATTTAACACTAAAGTTTTCATTGGCACGGTTAAATGACACTTTAATTTCACAGGAGTAAAATTAGACGTTTGTGCCATTTTTACTACACAAGTTCACTTATTAATATCGCTTTTTATTATAGAACTACAACAATTCTGCGTGTTTTAATCACAGGACTTTACAAACAGAACTTTAAATCTTAACTAAAATGATTCACAATCTGCAAAATACTTTCTGTCGATTAGAAATTTTAATCCTTTCTAAGAATGTTGAGGGCTACTTAAATTGGTCTTCTTTGAAATTGTAAATATTTTGTACCTGTAGAGATTACGTACTTATATCATTTGTTGATTAAAATGACTACAAAATTTAAGACAACAATTGAAATAAATTTGTATGTTTAAAAATTTTTGGTAAAACCCAAACATTTTCAAAACAAATACTGAATATTTTATTTTAGAAAATCTCCGTCACTGATTTATGATGTTATATTGGGTTTTATCTCCAATGCAATAAAATTTTTGATATCATTCATTTTCAAATGAACTAATTCTGTAATTATTTGTATCCAATACTTGTTGCTAATGACAAAAGCTCTCGACTGATGCGTTTTTGTGTCAGGAATAACAATGACACATTTTTCTTTTTGTAGAACCACATAATCTATTTTTATTTTAAAAGAAAAAAATACAGTTAAAATCATTATAAATAGCGGTAGATAAAATTTTAAAAACTGACCTACAAGTTTTTTATGATTGTTATACTAATTATTCTTAAATTGTAAACACACCGAAAATTTAAAATCTTGAAATTAATCATTACGTTATTTAAGTATGTCCTTCGTATTTGTTTTGATATATTTCTAAAAATTACAGACAAATATATTTTCTGTGTACCAAAAATTTCCTATTAGACTAGTAGGTAAACAAATTTTAAAAATCAAAATATTCCATCGTTAATTATATAATTAATTTAATAGAATTATTATGGAAATAAGACAGTAAACATATTTTGTCTTATACACAAATGGTTTTTATTTCAATTAGGTAATTTAATTAATACTAAAAATCTTATTTAATAACATTTTCGTATTTTTATAGAAATACATTGTAGGTATTATTTGGTTATTAACATTTTATAACTGTCAATAAAATGATATCTACTAATGTCATTAGACTATTGACAACTGACATTTTACTAAGTAAATTAGTTGTTTTTGACAGCTCACATTATGATTGCCATTAAATTGTTGATAGCTGACATTTTCTTTATACAGCTGATATCTAACATTTATTTATGTTGTTATTTTATTTTTGCTTTTATCGCTACTATTTATTCGTTTTATTTTAGACTAGCTGTACCCGCGACGTAGTTCGCGTGGAGTGTTGATTGTTATATAAAAATTTCTCCCCCGAATTCGTCAAAGGAGTGGGGGAAGAAATTTTTATATACCAGAGGTTAAGTTGAAAGAAGACAAAACACATGTGTGAAAACCGCATTCGAATCGGATCAGTAGTTTTAGTGTGATGCGCGCACAAACATACAGACAGACAGACAAAAAAATCTAACCACATTTTTGGGTTCTATATCGATGTAGTAACACGCCCCGCTAATTATTTTTAAATATCTTTAATGTACAGAATTTTCATTTCTACAGATTTATTATAAGTATAGATTATTTTTCACGCCCTCGCATGGCCCCTTGTGGGTGGAATTTTCTAAAATCCGTTCACAATTGACCTAAAAATTATAAAAATAACTATTGTGCAAAGTTTCAAACCTGTAGGGTTTTTAGATCTTAAATTTTAATTTTTCACGCCCCCGCGTGAAATTTCGTAAAATCAGTTCACAATTGACCTCAAACTTATAAAAATAACTATTTTGCAAAGTGTCAAACCTGTAGGACTTATAGATTTTAAATGTTAATTTATTTTTTTCACGCCCCCGCATCCTCCCTTGTGGGTGGAATTTCATAAAATTCATTTACAATTGACCTCAAAATTATAAAAATAACTATTTTGCAAAGTTTCAAACCTGTAGGGCTCATAGATTTTAATTTTATTTTTTTATTTTTTTTCACGCCCCCGCAACCCCCCCCCTGTGGGTGAAATTTTGTAAAATCCGTTCACAGTTGACCTCCAAATTATAAAAATAAGATGATTTTTGTATAGCTTTAACCATTAAGGTTGCACACGCGTCGGAAGCTTAAAAAATGGAGTAACTTCTCCCGTTTTCCCAACGTTTTCCGTCACTGCTCTGCTCCTATTGATTGTAGCGTGATGAAAAGTATACTATAACCAGCACAGGAGTATGAAAAATAATTGTAGCAAATTTCGTTAAAATCCGTCGAGTAGTTTTTGTTTCTATAACGGTTATACAGACAGACAGACAAACAGACAGACAGACAAACAACCAAAAATTTTACTGATTGCATTTTTGGAATCAGTATCGATCCCCAATCACCCCCTGATCGTTATTTGGAAATATATTTCATGTACAGAATTGACCTCTCTACAGATTTATTATAAGTATAGATTTCTTATTCGGTTGTTTTCTCTTATCGATGAATTATGTCTTTTACTACAAAAAAAACTGTTGTTCTTTTTTTCTAATTGTATCAACAAATCAACACCATTTTTTTACTGTCATCAGGGTGCTTATATCTGACATTTATTGTTGTTTTATTCGTTTCTAATCTGAATGATGGATGGTAGAGCTTAAAAGAAGTCTTGCATAATGAACACATACCAATAGTTGATGGGTAGTACCGAATTCCTAACTATGGTCAGATCATTACGATCGACCCCCAGCTGGGCTACCGGACTCAGACCCTCTCCGTTAATCCTATGTCCGAATTCCTAACTGCATACAAATAATATTTAATTCTGAATTTAATAAATCTAAAATAGTCTTCAAAATTTTAAAAACGAAATGTGTTTTGGAAAATTTTACATTATTTTTTTTTTGTAAGATTTATTAATTAATTAGATTTTACTCGTAAAAGTATAGCGTGTTAAAATCTTAAAGTGAAGATAAACTGTTTGAAGTGTTTTTTTTTCTAACTTCGTGTGATTAATAAAATTAAAAACAGTTCAAAACTGCAATTATATTTTTATTTTTGGAATTTTTCGTTTAATTAGTAAAATTAAAAAAATTTTAAAATTGCAAATATATATTTATTTTTGTTAATTTGATAAAATCGTTACATACATGTCAAAATATATAAAAAATAGTTGAAATAAATATATACATAAATAAATTAATTTGAAATTAACAATTATTAAATTTATACGAAATACATTTGATAAGTTTCAAGTACTACTTAGATGAAATATTTATTTTATTCAATTCGATTAAGAAAATCTAAAGTAGTCGCCAAGAACAGGTAAAAAATGTTTAGTTAGGAATTCGGACATAGGATTACCATATTACTTACTAATCCCCAAATGTTATGACCACGGTTACGAATTCGTATATCCCGTAGTTGATAGCCAACATTTTACTACTGTCAATAGACTGTCTGACAGATGACATATTTCACTGATTGGAGTAGACAGCTGACATTTTACTTATATCTTGAAACACTAATATCTGACTTTTATTTCAGCTTCTATTGCTCTTTATTTGTGTTATCTAACATTCCTTTTTCTGTTTATGGGTTTTACTACTGTTAACATCTGGCATTTTACACTGTCATAAGAGTGCTTATATCTGACATTTATTTTTTCACAATTTTCCGCGTTGATTTTTAATTTATAGGTGGATTTTAGTATAAGCACATACCAATAGTGGATAGCTGTAATTGCACTTCTTTGATCAGATTTCTGACAGCTCACATTATAAGTGCTATTAAATTTTTGACAGCTGACATTTTCCTAATGTCATTAGACCGGTTATATTTGGCAGTATTCTAGTCTAATCACAAATCCAAAAACTACATAATATGTCAATTGCCACTTGTTTAATTCAATAGAAATTAACATTTATCATTTTTATCACATCGATATATTACACTTTCTTAAGATAAGTATTACACAAAAGTACATATCAATAGTTGATAGCTGACATTTTATACTGTCAATATAGTCTAAGATCCCGATATAGGACGACCTTTACCGAGCTGGTTAATGGACCAAATATATTTTTTATGTAATTTAATATATCAAAAAATATATTGCATATGAGTTGCCTATCGAATTTCAGTCAAGGATATTTTAAATTAATTTTTAAAAATTTTTTGTGCGACTGAGAGGTCCCTACCTACCGTCCAATGCGATAGAAGAGGACACAACATAACAGCGTTTGTATCCCGGCCTATTAAAGAGAGAGAGAGCTCTCTGCTCTTGAAGACAAGAAGGAGAGCGATAGACGCGTACATTCTGAGCATTATTTTGGAGTAGTTTCATATTAAAATAAAGGATTAGTTTTTAATTTTTTTTCAATCAATTAAATATATATGTGTATATATTTTGTTACATTAAAGTATATATAAATCTTTAGTTTATAAAAAGGTTATAGCAATACATATATATAATTCTTATCTTACAAATTTTATTTCTTTTTTTTCCTATTTAAAAATATTAACTGAAATAAATTAAAGCAATTTGCTCTATATAATTAATGTATCTATAGATATAAACTGTACGCGTCTATCGCTATCCTTCTTGTTTTCAAGACCAGAGAGCAGAGAGCTCTCTCTCTTTAAAAGGCCGGGATTCAAACGCTGTTATGTTGTGTCCTCTTCTATCGCATGGGACGGTAGGTGGGGACCTCTCAGTCGCACAAATTTTTTTTAAAAATTAATTAAAAATATCCTTGACTGAAATTCGATAGGCAACTCATATGCAATATATTTTTTGATATATTAAATTACATAAAAAATATGTTTGGTCCATTAACCAGCTCGGTGAAGGTCGTCCTATATCGGGATCTTGGACTAATAGAGTATTGACAGCTGACATGTATCTACTATCAATACAATGTTGACAGTTTTTACGGTGCAATTAAATTGTGACAGATGACATTTTATTAACCTTATTAGATTGCTGACATTTGTTTATCATAATGTATCTTTTTTTCTGATTTTACAGGTTATGTTGTGATATAATTTATTAGTTTTATCTTTTAATCGGTTTAGCTTTGAAGAATTGTTGGAAAGTTTATATACTTATGTAGTACCTATACATATATGAAAAACAAGGTTGTTCATGTATCTATATAATATTAATTTAATCTCTAATTAAAATTATACATAATTAATTCTAAAAAATTAGTTAACAACTGTCTATAAAAATCGTATAATATTTAAAGGACGCAAATAAGAGTTGCGTAAATCTTTGTTAATAAACAAATTATTTTCAACCTGGTTTAAGACTTTTAAAACTGTTGATTAAAAGATCCTTCAGAAAAATTTTCACTTAAGTATGAATTAACTAAAATATTTCTTTTATGGCTTTAAAAAAATAAATTAACAATTTTATGTATTCGTACGTATGCAATATGTAATTATATAATTAATATAGATAACTAATAGAAAATTTGTTAACGGTACTTAACTAGAAGTAGATATTTTCATACCAAATTAAATATTTTATTTAATTGTATTATTCATTAAATGCATAATAATGACTAATACGTTGCGATATTTAATTTTAAGTAGGTAAATATTTAAAAAACTTAAAATTTTCGATTTTATTTATTTATTCATATTACGTACACAAAATTCTTAATTTTTTGTTAAGAATCTAAAATTTTTGCATATATAATAATGCCACGGTTGCGGAATTATTCTAATAAAAAAATGTATACAAGCTTCAAAAATTCCTTGGTAGATGGCACTACGGCCAACCGGTAATATAATGTTTTCTTAAGTAATTCTTTATGTTTCTTCAAGATGACAGGTCAAAAGTTCTCAAAATAACGTAGCTACTTTTTTTACATAAATCCACATACCGAGATTTTCTTTAGAATTTTCCAAAAAAAAGATTTTTTCATTTGAATTGTAGTTTTTTTTAAATATATTTTCATCTACTTGGATCTTTTACCAAGGGTTTAAAATAACGATAAAAATGTAAGGTTAAATGATTGGGTAATCTCGGAAAACTTAAAAATAACTTTATTAATTTTAGGTATTGTTTATATGTTTGAAAAATATCTAAATTAACAACATTCAGTCAAGTTTCAACTTGATAGCTTAGATATTTACGACCTGTAGAGTTTAATAAACCAAAAAAAATGTTGTTTTATTTATATATACAAATAAGTAAAATTCCAATCAAAATTATTATTTACATTTTTTATCTGTTTAACAGTTTTAGTATTAAAATCCAAGTTGGGCACTCAATTGATTTTTATTTTAACACAATTAAGTCTGTTTGTAAAATATTGTGATTATTACAATCACAAGTCTTTCACAAGTCAATAAATATATAATAATAAGTAAGGGACCTAAAATAGATCCCTGTAGTACATTAAAAACTAATTATTCTATCAGAAACTTCTTTTATCGATCTCTTATTAATTTATAATACAAAAAGTAGAAATATTTATAATAAATATATAAATATATATATTTATTATTTTTAAAAAATTTTAAACATACCTTCGTCAATATAAATTTGGTACAAATGAAATTTTTATGAAAAATAGTTCAATCACTCTTCACTACGATTTAAAAAATTGTCCATCGAAACGGTTCCTCACGCACGAAGATACAATTCAATGACTCTACGGTACCAACGACCACCTACCACATGGTCCGGCGATCGTACCAACGCAACTGGTCCCCTCCAATAAGTATAAATGATTTTAAAGGGATTGTTGTGTTTGTTTATTCTGGTTTTACTACTCGACTGAAATCGGTTATTAAAGAAAAGACCCCGTTGGGTTTAAAGTAATAGCTACCTAAGGTTTTAATTTTCTATGCTTTTCTATGCTGCTTGGTACCGGAGTACCGGTAAAAAATAATAGTATTTGAAATAATAAATCGTTTTTGTTTATTTTTTCCAATAATTTTAAGTGATATTAGGTTGTATTAATTGTTAAAATAATTAATTTTAATATTTATATTTTGTTTTTTAATATTTTATTTTCATTTTTTTTATGATTTTTGTAAAGAATGAAAATATTTTTTTGCTATTTACTCCATTTAATTTTTAGTTTTTAAAACCGAAGACGAATTACAACTTGGAAAAGTTTTAAATAAAAAAAAACGTGTCTACTTATGTACGCATGTAAGAAGTTATACTTCTTTGCCGTAACAAGATAAAAATCTAAAAACAAATTATTCTTTGTCTTATCTTATGTTTGAAGAGAAAACGACCCTAACACTAGAAAAAAGCTTTTTATTACTTTGAAAGAAAGTTTTATTGTACCACAGTATCTAGTTAAATAGTTTTGATTTAAATATCATAAAAAAGGTTATGTATACATAATTAAAAAACAACATTTTATACTCAAATTATGCTAAAATCGATTTTTATTATTCTCAATTCTTTACTATTTACATTTATGGCCTTTTACCGTTGTTGTATATATTAAGCGGCAAACTATCATTTAGAGTGGAATTGTCGTAACAAATAGATAACAATAAATATCAGGTAAATACTAAAATCTTAAAATAAATAACAAAAAATGAGCGTAATTAATAAAACAAGTGTAGATCTAATTGGAAATTAGAGTACCATAAAGGCAAAAAAAAATAAAATATGTCGGTTTTTCGTGATGGTGTGCGCGCGGATAATAAAAATTTAGTGTTATCGTTTTTCCCAGTGCGCCAAAAGTAGTATAACTTAAAAACAATACATCTATACTAATATTATAAAGAGGAAAGGTTTGATTATTTGTTTGTTTGAAATGAATAGGCTCCGAAACTACTGGACCGATTTCAAAAACTCTTTCACCGATGGCAAGCTACACTATTCCCGAGTGACATAGGCTATGTTTCATTTAAAAAAAAATTGGGATTCTTACTAAAATGCCATTAATGTAACCAAAAATGACCTTAAAATCCTTACATCGCGTGCGCTGAGGATACTTTTGATTATAGAATAAAATAATGTACTACGATTTTGAAGAATATATAAATATCTACAAAAAATGCTGCGACAGCATATGTCTAACTGTTATAGTTACGTCACAATAACTATTTTTTATTTTTTTAAAAGTTTTTATCTTGGTATTAATCCTTATCAAAATAACTTATTTCATAATCACGACAGATATTACAAATTTAGCATGTGCAATGGGACGAGGCTACTTATAAAGGAATTAAAGGACAATTAAGTTGTAGCAACCATTATAAGTGAACCACCAGCTGGTCAACTAGCTCATATACTGAGGATACCGATGATCCCAACTGATCTAGCAAATTCATTTAAACCGCTTCAATTTCCTATCAAAACATCTTTCGCTTTTACTAATAATAAGTCTCAAGGTCAAACCTTCCAATTAGTAGGGATCGTTTTTCCTCATGGTCAACCGCCTAAGGCGGGTCGGAGCACCTGAAAATTAATTTATTTTGCTGCCAGAAAATAAAACAACATGTAATATTGTTTACAGGGAAGCGTTAACCCAATAAATTTAATGACTTTTGTTATTTTTCTTTAATCTCCGTGCAAAGCAGGGGCGGGCTGCTAGTATTTAATAATTAATAAAATAAGTAAAAATAATTTAAAAATTACTAATGAAAATATATATAATAGCAGGCTAAAGAAAAAACTGGGGGAGTGCAGACAGAAGTCATATTTATTTGTATTTAAAGTAATCCAACTTATAGATAGTTTTTTGGTAAATCTAAATACTTACAGAATCTGTTATTTCATTGTCCACTTTGCTCATTTTACAGATATATAACCTCATTGGACAATGTCCTGTAGAATTACTCTGAGTTCAGGCTTCTAAGGCTACTTTAAAGTAGAAAAGGAGTGTTTTCCAGTGCCGTATCACAGTTACCCACTTCATTTATAATGATGGTGTTTTGAAATGGTTAAGGTCCGATAAAAACAGTTCTAGTTTTTTTTTTGTGAGACTATCAGCAATCTCGTTCCCGATAATCCCTTTATGCCCTGATACCCACAGCAAAGTTTGTTATGTTTAGTCATGCACTTGCTTAAGAGACTGTTTGTAGTTCAAGGCTGTTTTGGATTCGAATGGGATGGTTTGTAGAGCCTTCAAGACAATTTGGCTATCGGAGACAATAAATATTCTGTTGAGTTAAGGAGTTTTTTAATGTACTTTTGAGCATAGAAGTCTATTGCTAATAGTTACGCTTGTAGCGGTGTTTTTCAGGGATATTGAAGAGGTATGTCAAGATTGTATGATAGACACTATGTAAAAAACTACAAGATAAAAACTGCCAAAATTATGTCACAAAACGTCTTATTTACATACAGTATCATAAAATTTTAGAAAAATATTTTAACATTATCACATTATTAAACCAAGATTTTAATATTATTAAAATGCAATTTTTGTAGGTTGATTTTAGATTGCAAGTGGAGTCGATTGGCCCAGGTAACCTTTCTACACTGCGACCTAAAAGATCTTTTGTGTACACCCTTTTATTTATGAGTTCATAAGCTCTAGACTTTTAAGAATGTCTATTGTCCGCTTAGGAACCAGACTCTAAAAAGATATTTCTCTGATATTTATGTCGTTGGCGATCAATTATTCTACAGTTAGAAATTGTAAGTAAGTGATAAAAATAAGGCCCACATGTTTTTAAACATTAATTTGTTCGTAAATTATTTAAAATAGGTTATAAATAAATTATTTCATTTATAAATATTAAGTACCTAAGTAAGAAAGAATACATATTATAATGTTTTGTCTAAAATCACTTAAAAAGAGTTAAAGTTGGAATCTTAGCTTTAGACCTTTTTAAAACTATAGCGATTGAACAAAGCTTATATCCTTAAATTATATGACTATTGAGAGTTAAGTGTAAATTATATTAAAATTTATATGAATAAGTCTTTCCATGAGATCCTTGAACATCTTTTTAAATTATTTTAGTAAATACTAGCGGACCCGGCGAACTTCGCACCGCCTAACACTAATGTTTTTTACAATTTTTTTTTTTTAATTTTTACGATTATTTTTTTGTCTTTTTAATCATATTTTCTCGTTAGTTACCAGTTTTTACTATTATTTATAGTACTTTGTAATTTATCGGTTAGGTATATTATATATTAACTGCGCCACCTAACAGTGGCGTCATAGTTCTTAGGTAAGTAAGTTTTGCTCTTTTAAATATATGAGATATCAACTGCGCCACCTTACGGTGGCGTCATAGTACTTAGTTATGTAAGAATTACAGGTGTAAATTTATAACATCTCAACTGCGCCACCTTAGGGTAGCGTCATAATGATTAATTTCGTAATAAACGCGTCGAATCGCTGCAAAATTCAAAGTGCTATAAGGAAAATCGCGGCCTCCGATGCGCTATTTATAGGCACGTTACCGCCGCCCCGGGCGGCCAGTACCACCGCAAGCGCTACGTCCCGCAATTTTAAATCATTCATTTAAATCTTGTGCTGTAAAGGACCATATAGATCTAAATTAAATCAACAATGTATTTAAGCTATTTAAATGGATAAGGATTAATGCTGTATTGGTTAAAATCGCTTTGAAAATTAGCCATTATTTGTCGTAAAAAGTAAATGACAAAAAAATGTTATTGTGGGATATCCATAAGAGATAGACATATACCATCGCGGAGTTTTCTGTAGACCTTTTCAATGTGTACAAATAATTAGTACATTATTTTGATAAATCTTGTAGGGTTCAGCCTGCGTTTGCAATGTAAGCGGAAAAAAATTGGTAATTAATTAATCACATTAGAAACCTCAAAAATAACAGTATTTCTCCACTATTTAATGGATGTTATTATACATATAAACCTTCCTCTTGAATCACTCTATTTATTAAAAAAAACCGCATCAAAATCCGTTGCTAAACCCTGCTGCGCCTATATTTAAAAAATATTTTAATGGATAAAGGTGTTAAGTTAACAAACATCTACATCCTCATAGCACATAAAGGTGTCAAGAAACAATTTTTTAACATAGCACCTTTATCCACTAATTTATCGAAAGATCTGTTGTTAGTTTAGTGTTTAGTCTCATGTGTAATGTTTAAGATTATGTTTAACCCTTAGAAGTTTTCAGGCTTAGCTGTTTTATTAAGTAAAAAACGATATAAAAATAACAACATTTGGATAATTCGAATTTTTCCATTGGTCTCTTTAACTTCAAATTATTCAACCTTTACTGTGTTTGTAAAAAAAATAATTTGTATTTTTCCATTTTTCCCTTTTGCCAGTAGCCATGCACTATTAAGCTTTTATAAGTTTATGGTAAAATTTTTCATAACAATTCAAATTAACATTGCCACTACACTTAGGTAGGTACTGTTAAAAATATGAGTAATATATTTGGAATTTGAAAAGAAATACCTGCACTATCTGCTATAGTTGCATATTTTTGCTTATCTTATTATTATTAGAATTTGACAGAGATAAAATTATCTCTTGATAATAAATATGAGAAGCAAACGTACAATTCTACTACAAAATGAAGAAAGTAGACAAGTAATATTGACACTCAAGTAAATTTAATAAGTGTAGAATTACCTCTTCTAATCTGAAAGCATTTTGCTGGTAACGTTTTTAAGAAAATAAATTTTTAAGCGAATTGGAATTTTTTTAACGCGATAAAAACAAATTGAAGGCTTTTAAAAATGCCATATTAAAAGGAACTAAGATGTTTAAGGGTTTTTATGTTAAGGACCGTTTTAATGGTCATTTTAGATAAAAAAAAATTGCTTACTATCGTACGTTTACCTTTACCCACAAACTTGATTCGTTGATGTAGCTTGCGATCTGACGTATTGTTATGAAATTTCTACATATTCTCCCAAGTTGAAATATGAAATTCTACAAAATAGCTTTGCATGTAATAAGTACACTTTATTTACTACCGCTGCGCTGCTGACTCGCAATTCGGTATAAATTGGATACTGCCACTTCTGGATTAATTCCAATACGAATACACTCCATGTATGTTGAACAAAAACTTGAATATAAATCAAAAACACTAAAAACAAAATCGTTACCTAGAAGTAGTTTTGTAAAGGATCGAATTTTGTTATTATAATTTTATAAATAATTCTTCTGTGGGTTTGTATGTCACGGCTGGATCGATTTTAATAAAAATTTTAATGTTTTTAAATTAATTCAAAAATATGTTTTCGATTAGTTAGTTCATTGAAATCCTACTAGACAGCGGTGTAAGTCAATTGGTATAACTTTTATCAACGTTTACATCTAGGTTGGGTAGACACACTGTAGATAGCGCTATGTTTTGATTTCTAGAGTATACATTGCTAACACTTGAAAATAGCTGTATCCACTTGGATAATTTCGATCTTAAAATATTTGTAAAAGTTCAGGAAAGATTTAAAAAGATAAATAATAAAAAACGTAAAATAGGATAAAGGACAATTTATTGTTCCACTACAAAGTATATATTTATTATATAGTGAAATAAATTCCTTATAGATAGTGATGAAAGTTAATTTGTTTGAAATCTAGGTTTCAAACGCCATATATGTAGATCCGTATTGGAGCTCAGAGCTTTCACTACGTAGAGGTCTGCTGTCCTATCAGTTAATATTTTGTAGGGTTTGTCAAAGACAAATCTTGGTACGACGGGATCAGTGTCCGCCTGTAAGAATGGTATCACCTTTAGCGATTCCCTCCATAGACTGTCCCTATGGATGGGTTCGATACCAACTGTGCGAAAGCGTACTATAGTCATCAATACTACCACCATAACAAATATGTCACTGGGTGTGAGTCAAAATATTACTTCCATTGCCCTGGTCGGTGTGGTTCGCATGGCTTTTGTTGTGAGAAGGCATGCTGATTTTTAAATTGGGTTTAGTTTTCTGGTAGCTGACGATTGTAGCAATTTAGGCCGCCACACGACAGCACCATATGTTAGCATAAGCGTTATGATTGCCGATCCACATGTGAACTGGGGGGATAATCCCCAGGTCTGTCCTATGGTTCGACGGCATTGCTCATAAGATAGAAAGGATAACACCTAAGTATTTAACTCCAGAAGCAAAGCTTAATTTAACGTTGAAAAGACTAGGTGCTTTTAAGCCATTAAGTTACTTATTCTCTGTGAAGAGAACCATTCCTGTCTTTTTGGGGTTACCAGACAGCGATAGCTCTTTACAACATATCTCTAAAGTTTTGAAAGCCACTTGCATTCTGTCGCATAGAGTGCTTTTAAACTTTTGGCAGAATTACATTGTCATCTACGTAGGCTACTGTATAGATTAGGTCACGCTCATTGAGGCAGTGTATGGTGCTGTCTAGAACCATGTGCCACAGTAGAGCTGATAAAATTCATCCCTGTGGACGGGCACGCATGGAGAGCATTCTGAGAATCCACCTACTTACTTACTGTTGTAGGAACCTACATTTCGGGCCGTGAGCGAGTGCATTATTTTTTAGAACGTGGTTTATTTGAAAGCTTCCTCGATATCTATGAATACCTTGACTTTCCTTTTAAACATCAGTGTTAGTAAATATTCTGATATTATGTGATTATATGAGAATTATATATCTTATGAACTATATGGTAAAAGGTTGTATACGAATTTGTATGTGTCAAGCTAGTCTCAGGTGTATGAAAAGTTGTAAAGATATCTGGCTTTGGTGTATATTTCTATTTTAATTCTTAAAAAAACACCAGTAATATCAGGAGTTAGTAGTTATTATATGATGTAATAGTATTATACGTTACAAGGTCGCTAGGTGACTTATTACAGTACGAGTTAGTTTACGGACGAGGCGACGTAGGAGCCGAGTCTGGAAATAAAAACGAGTACTGTAATAAGTAATAACACCTAACGACCATGTATCGTATTATATTTTATTTCATCCTGTTTTTATAAATTAATAAATTCATAAAAATTTTAAAAATAGTTCGTAACTTGACTAGTTACGTCAAATTACCTTAACTGTCAGTTACTGTCAAATATTTTAAAATTTTTGTATTAAGTTAATTCGTGTTTTAAATTAAAATAAAATAAAAAGTTAGTAATTAATTATTTTATTTTTATTTTATAGTCATTATAGTGTTTTTATATGTCAAAAATTAAAAGTAATCCCTTAAGCAATCAGAGCAGAGTTGCTGGACAACACATTACAGTACATGATACCGTAATGTTTTACTTACCGGCGCCAAATTGATTACAGGGAAGCTTATTTACTGGACAGGATGAAATAAAGTAATTTGTATTAAATGGCTAAGAAGAAAAAAATATATCAAGATAGGCTAGAGCTACTTTTTTTATTATGGTATTTTAATTTGTTGTAAATTTCTACTGTTTAAAAATACCAATATATGTTGACTAGAATCCCAAACATTAATAAATACAGTGTAATATTATTATAATAATATTGTTGATTTGTGTACTTTTATACATCCTTGAATTAGTAGCATTAGCGTTTTTTATATGACTTTAAATGGTAAGAAAAATAAGCAAACAATTTATTATTTGCTACTTTTACATAATTTTGTTATTTTTTCTAGATAATAAACATAAAAAATTCAATTAAATTATACACTCTAGAGTAATAAAGTTTTTACATATTTTTTATGTGGTGTTTTGGAAAAGCTTCTATTTCTATAATATATGTTAATATTTTTTGTCCATACATTGTTTTAGGAACATTTTTTTATTACTTAATATTTATTGAATCAAAATTTTACAATTTTCTGTCTCTTTGAAGGTTTGGCCATTATTATTATTTTTTTAGTGCGTAATTTTAGACATGAATTTCTTTTAAAAGACCATTTAATATTTACTTAATATTTTTTCGGATTTTCAATTTTTGAAGTGATAACTTCTTATGGGAGGGTAAACTGATTTTAGCGTAACGCGTTTAAAAAAGCGTTTATCATAACGCGTTGTTTATCGTTGTTACACGCAGGTGCAGTGAAACATAATAATATCATTTCTCTCTCTCTCTCTCTCTCTCTCTCTCTCTCTCTCTATGCTTTTCCCAATGTAAGTACCTATATTTGAATTTACCGTGTTATACGGTATAAATCTGTCACTAAATACAATTCATTACCTTTTATTAATTATTAAATATTTATATCCACTTAATATCATAAAAATTAGGTTACTTATTTTCTATATCTTCGTATATAAAACTAATTTAATCCCTTTTAATTATAATTTAAATTCATAATTTAAACGGTTCGGTCATTCTCGGCATCTATCGTGGCAGTTGTAGGAGAATAAATGGAAATTAAATCAAATAGAAATAGGTAAATATTAATATTGATACAAATATCTTTATTTATTTATTTTATTTACTCATTTATTCAAATAATTCGTTCATCTATGATTTAATGTCTTTTAATTATAATTTAAATTCATTCTTAAAATGTTCGGTCATCCTCGGGAATTCTCGTAACAGGTTGTCTAAGAAGAAATGACAGTCTGATTAGCCTAATTTTAGCATAAAAAAGACGTGTTTTGGTGGTTTCATTTGTGATAAATCTTATACAAATTAATTATAAAGTGTGTTATTAATGTTATTATTGATAATAAGGATAAGAATTTAAGTTTTAAGTGTGTATTAAATAGCAATCAGGCCGTTCCACGTAAAGGGTGGTTGTATTGCGAATTACTAAGCGACTGATTAGAAATTTCGAACTGTCATAGTAAAAAATTTTTGTATCGTAACTAGTGAAAGTTATAGCAATAAAATAAAAACGGTTAAAGGAGTTTATTTGTGGTAAACAATAAATAAAGTTGTGTTGTAGGTCTAATTAACGAAAATTACGGTAAAAATTGTGTTATTCAGTAAAAAATTAATCAAAAACTTAGATTACAAAATGATAATTGTAATAAGCCCGCCAAAATTTCTAGTGCTTAATATCAACGTCAATACATGTTGAACAAAAAAAAAATGGAAGAATAGGTGAAATCCGATTCTGCTGAAATAATCAGGCCGTTCCACGTAAAGGGTGGCTGTATTGCGAATTACTACGCGACTGATTAGAAATTTCGAACTGTCATAGTAAAAAAATTTTTTTTCGTAATTAGTGAAAGTGATAAAAAAAGTTCAGAATTTTCAAAATTTTCAAAATATTTAAATTAATGCACATTATCATATTAATGTACATAAAATTTAAGTAATAGGCAAAGTTTTTCTCAAGTTAAAAAATTTCATTATTAAATATTTCAACTTGGATTAGTTGAAGTTATTACTTCTGTCGCGCGTCCTGAGACGCACACGTTTTTTTTATTAAAATTCTATCCTAAATGATAGTTTTGCTACTGAATAGATACAACAACAGTAAAAGTCCAAAAATGTGAATTGTAAATAATTGAAAATTGTACATTTAACTGACTCCTTAGTATCAAATATTTGTTACTAGAAATAAAATGTGTCCATTTTTTATATCTTCATACTTTATTAAAACTAAGAAACTTTGTATGAAAAATAATAACAGACAAATGTCCGCCTCTAGAAGCATTCGGAATACATTTTCCATAGCTTTTTGGTGAGTTTCCAGAGGAATACTTTTAATCGCTTTTGTAATATTCTTTTTTTCTTTTTCAGATGATCTACAGTATTTGGTTTTATGGCATAAACTCTATCTTTTAAAATCAACATAAAAGGAAGTCAGGGGCCGTTAAATTCGGTGACCTTGATTTGCAAAAAAAACTCACCGTATAAAACAATGACAGATATCAAAAATGACATATAAAACAATGACATCATGTCAAAAATGACATATCGAACAATGACACCATGTCAGAAATGACATATAAAACAATGACACCAAATCAAAATTGACATACATCATCAATATCAATATCAATATACATAGTATAAAACAAAGTCGCTTTTTCTGTCCCCATTTCCCTTTGTATGCTTAAATCTTTAAAACTACGCAACAGATTTTGATGCGGTTTTTTTTAATAGATAGAGTGATTCAAGAGGAAGGTTTATATATATAATAACATCCATTAAGTAGTGGAGAAATACTGTTATTTTTGAGGTTTCTAATGTGATGTCATTAATTATCAATTTTTTTCCGCTTACATTGCAAACGCAGGCTGAACCCTACGAGATTTATCAAAATAATGTACTAATTATTTGTACACATTGAAAAGGTCTACAGAAAACTCCGCGATGGTATATGTCTATCTCTTATGGATATCCCACAATAACATTTTTTTGTCATTTACTTTTTACGACAAATAATGGCTAATTTTCGAAGCGATTTTAACCAATACAGCATTAATCCTTATCCAATTAAATAGCTAAAGGTAGAATTTCGTTGCGACGTCCGGCGTTCGCGGCCAGCCGTAACGTCCAGCCGTCGAGCACTGCTACAGTGTCTTTTCAATTGTAATAATTTCGTTAAAGCGGCTCGTCCAGCGAACGCGACGGCCAGCCGTCGACGGCTACGTCCCTACTGCTGAGGAAGAAGTCGGGACGCGGACGTCGACAGTGCCTGTTCATTTGCTGGGTGAATAGGTGTCAAAATGTCAAAAAAAATTTCGGACGTTGACGACGAAATATTGATAGATCAAGTGCGTAGTTTTAACTGTTTATATAACCATTAAAATAAAGACTTTCAGATTCGCGAAAACTCGTGGAGTCATATTGGGATGTTCACCATCGACCTTGCTTACTATAGTCCCAGTAATAATTTTTCATCTGGAGCAATTGGGAATTTCACACTATTTGTTGACTGCTTTATTAAATCTTCAAGAATCAAATTTAAAACAAAATCAAATTTTTTTTGTTGAGCCTAAAAAACCCACGAAATTTTTCATCATCGATCTCAAGGTGGGTTTTGATAAGTAATCTGTAATATCCCTTATCGGTTCTAGATTTAAATAATTCGTGGGTTTCTTCCCACATTGACAACAATAACCTAAGAATATCATCGTCTTCTTCATCTTCGTCCAATATGAGCGCCGCCAATGTTACCCGGTTCATTTTTGTGAGCGATGTACAAGAAAATGACTGACGAACGCCGACACTAGACGTTTCAACCAAATCATGCGAACGTAACGGCTGGCCGTCGCTGCCAAACGCCACGACTGGCCGCGAACGCAGGACGTCGCAACGAAATTCTACCTTTAAATGCATTGTTGATTTAATATAGATCTAAATACAGCACAAGATTTAAATGAATATTTTCGAAGATATTGCAGATTTAAAATTGCGGGACGTAGCGTTTACTGTGGTACCGGCAGGGGGGCAACAGAGGCCGCGATTTTCCTTATAGCACTTTGAATTTTGCAGCGATCGGACGCGTTTATTACGAAATTAATCATTATGACGCTACCCTAAGGTGGCGCAGTTGAGATGTTATAAATTTACACCTGTAATTCTTACTTAATTAAGTACTATGACGCCACCGTAAGGTGGCGCAATTGATATCTCATATATTTAAAAGAGCAAAACTTACTTACCAAAGAACTATGTCGCCACCGTTAGGTGGCGCAGTTATTATATAATATACCTAACCGGTAAATTACAAAGTACTATAAATAATAGTAAAAACTGGTAACTAACGAGAAAATATGATAAAAAATACAAAAAATTAATCGTAAAAATAAAAAACAAATTGGAAAAAACATTAGTGTTGGGCGATGCGAAGTTCGCCGGGTCCACTAGTAATAATATAATTTAAAATAACTATATAATGAGAAAATAATCTTTTTCCCTTATTAAATATCTTATTATTTTTTATTGATGTACTTTTTGTATTTTGTGTATACTTTTAATTGTGTGGTTCACTAAATTATGTTCTCAGATACTTATCGCAAGATTAATTAAACTGTTTACAAGCTTTTCAAAATTTTTTTGTCAGTATAATATTATTTTGAATTATATCTAAAATGATGGACAGTTCTAATTAAATTCTTTTAATACTGTTTTATGTTTTTGGATTTATTAATGATGTAGGTATCTTAACAGGAAGAAAATACTCAAATTGTAAGAGGTAAGAATCGAATTAATAAAATCTTTTAAAACAGTCTAGACCATATTTTCCTATTAATGTCTCAGTTCATTATTTCGATAATTTTCGCTTAGAAGGTATTTAAAGACGAATTTAAAAGATTAAATTTTAATAAAGTATCATTATTATAATCCTCTTTATAGAAGTTTTAGCAATCGAAGATCACAAAATAATTGAATTTAAGTTTTTGTGATAAATGCAATTTGCAATAAAAAATGTATTTTGTCTACAACCACTAAATAAAGTAAGCTAATTTCATTATGTTGGAATTGATAAAGTTTTTCTACTAATGTAGAGAAAAAGATTGTCTCTATAATACACAGGACTAATTGTTATGTAAATTATTGAAGTTATACTTCTATTCGAACACCCTGTAGAAAAAGATTGTGTATAGTTAAATGGGAAAAATCATTACATATGTAATGGTGTGAGTAAGAGAGAGACAGAAACACTTGTAAGGTATATTGGTCGGTAAAAACAAAGATAAAATATATACCACATGTTATTTCTCATAACTATAAGTCCTTTGAATACCGTTTAAACATTCAGTACATTAAAAAAGGATAGATATACAAAAAACAGTCTGAACTAATGTATGAATATCATAGTGCCGGACCACATGATTATTTGACAGATTATTTTATAATTCTGTCACGTAAGTATCCATATGAAGTTAAGCATTTTATATTAATAACTAGCTGAACCGGCCACGCGTTGCTGTGGCTAAGGTTTTTGTTATATTACATTGTAGTAAACTATTTTAAGAAATTTACTGGATTGGGATTTGAATGGGAAGGATTTTAAACGCGATTTAAATTTTCGTACAATTGATATTAATTAATAATAAATAAATTCATTAATCAAAAATCAATACAAAAGAATTTTATTATTTATAGCTGTACCCGGTGCACGTTGCTACGCCAACAACTAAAATAAATTTAAGAAAAATAAAAGATAAGAAGAGATACAGAAGGAAAGAAAGTTTATAGTTTTGTTTTACTTATCGCACCAAAAATATATCTTTCGAACTTATATTTATACGAATTCGTATAGATATCTATTAATCAGTATTGAATTTGATATATGGAAGCGCCATCTGGTGGTAACTTCCATTAATACGAATATCATATTTATCTTACCCATTAAAAATAGATCATCATACTGATTTTCATGACAATCGGTTGAACGGGACAGAAGTTGCTACTCTACAGCGCCACCTGGTGGCAAGTGGCATCAATGAGCATATCATACAAACCTTCTCCGTGGAAAAATACAGATGCATACCACATTTCATGACAATCGGTTGAACAGGGCAGAAGTTGCTACTCTGCAGCGCCACCTGATGGCGAGTGGCATCAATGAGCATATCATACAAACCTTCTCCGTGGTAAAGTACATATACATACCAATTTTTATGACAATCGGTACAGTAGTTTTTGAGTTCATCGATTTCATACATACAAACATCCTTTTATATAAGTACTAGCTAACCCGGCGGACTTCGTACCGCAAATCATTGATGTTATTCTTCCATTTTTCGTTTTTTCAATTTATTTTATTTTATCGTTTTCATCATATTTTCTCGTTAGTTATCAGGTTTATACTTCGTTATATTTTGTAGTTTATTGATAAAATATATTAGATGCATCACAATACTTAATTTAGTAAGAATTTCTTGTTTAAATATAAGTGATATTAACAGCGCCACCTTCCGGTGGCATCACAATACTTAAGTAAGGATTGCTCGTTTAAATATATGTGATATTAACTGCGCCACCTTACGGTGGCGTGATTAAAGTAATAAAATAAGTAGTGGTTGCTCGTTTAATGGAAGCGCCATCTGGTGGTAACTATGATTTTCACGACAATCGGTTGAACAGGGCAGAAGTTGTTACTCTGCAGCGCCACCTCAAACCTTCTCCGTGGAAAAATACATATGCATACCAATTTTCATGACAATCGGTGGAACGGAGCAGAAGTTGCTACTCTGTAGCGCCACCCAGTGGTGAGTAGCACCAATGAGCATATTATGCAAACCTTCTACTTGGAAAAATACATATACATACCAATTTTTTATGACAATTGGTTGAACGGGACAGAAGTTGCTACTCTGCAGCGCCACCTGGTGGCGAGTAGCATTAATGAGCATAACATATAAAACTTCTCCGTGAAAAAATACATATACTTATCAATTTTCATGGCAACCGGTTGAACGGGGCAGAAGTTGCTACTCGCCAGCGCCACCTGGTGGCGAGTGGCATCAATGAGCATAGCATATTCGTTTTCTCCGTAAAAAAATACATACACATACCAATTTTCATGACAATCGGTTAAACAGGGCAGAAGTTGCTACTCTGCAGCGCCACCTGGTGGCGAGTGGCATCAATGAGCAAAGCATATTCGTTTTCTCCGTGAAAAAATACATATACATACCACTTTTCATGACAATCGGTTGAACGGGGCAGAAGTTGTTACTCTGCAGCGCCACCTGTTGGCGAGTGGCATCAATAAGCATATCATATAAACCTTCTCCGTGGAAACATACATATATATACCAATTTTCATAATAATCGGTCCAGTAGTTTTTGAGTTCATCGATTTCGTACATAAAAACACATCCTTTTTTATATATATATAGATAGACTAGCTGACCCGGCGGACTTCGTACCGCAAATCATTTATGTCATTCTTCCATTTTTCGTTTTTCCAATTTATTTTGATTTTATCGTTTTCATCATATTTTCTCGTTACTTATCAGGTTTATACTTTTTTTTTTTCGTTATATTTTGTAGTTTATCGATTTAGTAAGAATTTCTCGTTTAAAAATAAGTGATATTAACTGCGCCACCTTCCGGTGGCGTCACAATACTTAAGTAAGGATTGCTCCTTTAAATATATGTGATATTAACTGCGCCACCTTACGGTGGCGTGGTATAAAGTAATCAAATAAGTAGTGGTTGCTCGTTTAATGGAAGCGCCATCTGGTAGTAACTTCCAATAATACAAATATCATATTCATCTTACCCATTAAAAATACATCATCATACTGATTTTCATGACAATCGGTTGAACGGGGCGGAAATTGAAATTTTACAGCGCCGCCTGGTAGCGAGTTACATCAATGGGCATAGCATATAAAGCTTCTCCGTAGAAAAATACATGTACATACCCATTTTAATAATGATCGGTCAAATTGTTTCTGAGTCTATCGATTTCATACATACAAACATCCTTTTATATATATATATATAGAGAGATAAGGATTGCTCGTTTAAATATATGTGAAATTAACTGCGCCACCTTACGGTGGCGTGATATGAAGTAATCAAATAAGTAGTGGTTGCTAGTTTAATGGAAGCGCCATCTGGTGGTAACTTCCATAAATACGAATATCACATTCATATTAAGCATTAAAAATACAGCATCCTACTGATTTTCATGACAATCGGTTGAACAGGGTAGAAGTTGTTACTCTGCAGCGCACCTGGTGGCGAGTGGCATCAATGAGCATATCATACAAACCTTCTTCGTGGAAAAATACATATGGATACCAATTTTCATGACAATCGGTTGAACGTGGCAAAAGTTATCACTCCGCAGCGCCACCTGGTGGCAAGCTACATTAATGTGCATAGCATATTCGTTTTCTCCGTGAAAAAATACATATACCTACCAATTTTCATGACAATCGGTTGAACGGGGCAGAAGTTGCTACTTTGCAGCGCCACCTAGTGGCGAGTGGCATCAATGAGCATATCATATAAACCTTCTCGGTGGAAAAATACATATATATACCAATTTTCATAATAATCGGTCCAGTAGTTTTTGAGTTCATCGATTTCGTACATAAAAACATATCCTTTTTTATATATATAGATATAGAATATTTGTACGTTGTTATCTAGTTTTTTAGGTAATAGTCTTATAATCTCCATGCTGTTAATTATTATAGAGTAAAACTTTTAAAAAAGGAAAATTCCGTAAATAAATTAATAAATAAATAAAATTTATACATTCCATAAATTAAAACTATGGGTGTGATGCCACAGGTTAATTTAAGGTTTATTTAATTAAGTACGTTTCCGAACAAACGATGGTCTTTCAATATATGGCTGTGAATGACATTGACATTCGTTACGCGCGTTTTTTAAAATATGCAAAATTAAATGTCTATTTTTCAATATTTCTTAGAGATTTTCTTAATATTTTCTTCCGTAAGAACCTTCTTCTAATAATAACAAATACAACACAAAAAGAATTAGTAAAATCGGTCCAGCCATTCACGCGTGATGCCATGACCAAGAAAAACGGGTTTCATTTTTATATATATAGATAATATTCAGTAATGAGTATTGTATTTTACCAATTTTGTAACGTAAGATGGATCGGAATGCGTTTTTTTTGCATTGGATTCGTTAACGTATCAGGAAATTTGTCGCTATATTTATTAATGTAAAAATGGAAATTGCATTTCTGCATTCGAAAAGTACATCCAGACAATAGAGAGAAAACTTACAACTCGGTAAGTATTACTGAAAATGGGTTCAATTTATATATTCGGGGTTTTTGGAGTCGCTGAACACTAATATCACGATTCCAAAAGTCTCCGCGGCACTTGGTGTCTAGGGTATTTATCTCTTCTCCTGGGGTTTTATGTAAATTCTGTATGAAATCAGTGCACACTTGGTACTCGGTGGTTTTTTTTGAGTCGCTAAATACGATTATAATAGAATGTGCACACGGTACTAGTAGGTTTTTGGAGTCGCTTACCACGAATATGATATAGAAGTAAAACTTCTGCCGGCAGTCCCACTGACTGCCAAACTAGTTTTTTTTTAAATTTTGATACTTTTTTAATTGAATTTTAATAAAACTTTGATTTGCATGTAAATAATTATATTGATATTATTGGACTGAACACTGGACAGATTTTGAAACGAATACCACGAATTATTATAGAAATAAATTCACGTCAACGATAACTGTTCAATTTTCCATAGATTACTAGACAGGAAGATTTGTCTGAAATAAATGTTTCTCATGATTGATTACTTTATTTCCTGCTTTATTTATTAAATTCGTCATATTATATTTAAACGATACATCAGTGAAAATACCATTTTTCTCTCGAGAAATTGTTCACCTCGGCTTCGGTGAACAATCTTTTTCTCTCGAGAAGAATGAAGTACTATTTCTTGTTTGTATAATTTCAAAATTTCACAAATCAAAGATTAAAAAATAATTCTTATACTTAGGGTCCAATGACTCTATGACAAATTTTAATTATGTAAATAAAATACATAAATCGTAATATAAGTATTCGAAATTAAACCTGAAATGACATTATTTAAGATCCGTATATATCAAATTAACGTTTTTAAAAACGATTTTAAAATATATTATTTTATCCAAATATGTAAATAATTATGTTTATAAATCACCATCATTTGTCACGTTTCCTTTCCGATAATGTTAGCAGATATATTTTAAAATAAGAATTATGTACCTACTGCAAAATAGAAAAAAAACTTAATATAAATACAACGTTATATAATGTGTTAGTTAAACACGTGTGAAAATTACTAAAATTTTAAATTGATTAAAAGAATTAAATAATATATCCGGTATATTTTGTAAAAAAATCTCGTTGATAATTTTTCAACAGTTATAATCGAAAAAAATTAAAGAATGTAAAGTATGTTCACAAATATAGTGACTCATTATAAAAATCATTTTAATAACACCTGTAAAACTAAATAACACTACATAATTAACTCATCTTATCAACGTAGAAATTAACAAGTTAAAATGGTGTCGTGGGACACCAGGTAGGAACAAAGTTCCTTCGGCTAATGTAGAATCGACACTACTCGCTTGTGTATACGACTGTAGCTCCTGCGCACGTCTCATTTAACGGTCAATATATCAAAATCAGTGAAATCTTGGCGTTAAGAAAGAAGCTTCTTTAAAATTCAAGGTGAGCTAAAGAGTAATGTATACATTTATTTTTTCTCACCTTTCCTAACTACTTTGAACTATCCAGATTTTTAAAAATTATATCTCATATTACTTTAACAAATAAAGGTAAATGTTAAGAGATATATACCTACAAAAAAAAATTGCATCGGCCGGGAATCGAACCAGGCTCATTTAACGGTTTTATTCCACGGTCTTTTCGTTACGGTTTTTTACTATTATATTTTTTTTCAGTTTGGTCACGCAGCAAAATCCCTATCTCCTCCAAGCCTGCCGTAAGGAACTTAGTTCCAATAAGTTTTGCAAAAAATGGGAAAATAATTTAAGGTTGGAAAAATGTTCATCGATCTAGTCCATCTTTAACGTACTTTTTACCAATAAAACTCACCAATTTTGAATCATTTATACAGATTTTAGTCAACAGCTAACTTAATTGGCCTATTAACAAATTATACTTGGAATTTATATAAATTTCTAGAGACTTGTACGATGATAAACTATCAGTTAAAGTCTTTTGAATGTTCATCAGTTTGTACCAAAAAATTAGTTTACTGTTGTTATAAAAGTGTTTTTTTAACTTTAGAGTGTATGCACTTGCCATTTGATCCACATAAGTAAAATTTACCAAAGAAAAACAAAACGGGATAACAAGATTTCTTGAAAGGTCGATCGTGCAGATGAATATCATATTCGTCGCAGTGTATGCCTTGCATGAAGAATAAATTGAACCCACACTATATTTTAGTTTACAGGCTTCACGTCGCCAAAACTGAAATTAAGTGCAGTAGAACAACTCTTAAGGCGTATCCAGATTTGAGGGCACATGGCGTGAGAGCGCACGCATTCGTGCGTACTGGCTTCATGTGTTCTCGAGTGTTTTTCTTCACGTACGTAGATATGCTCAGGTCGCTTCGCATTCAGATTTATTGGTGAGTTTCTTTACAATCGTAAAAATGTAGAGACAAATCTTGATAGTTTCCAGTGCTGCTTTTTTAGTAATGAATTCGGCAATTATAAAGTAAAATAAACACAAGCTTTGGTGGATTAACTCAACTATACAGATCTAGAAGTTGAAACAGTACTGAGAATTTATTATGTGACATGGAGCTCGAAGAGTCGGGTCAAATTAAAAATTTCGTCGAAATGTCCCCCCGAGATTTGGAAATCTTAAAAAAGAAAATAGAGCCTAAATTGCAAAGCAAAATACTCGATCTCGAAAAAGTATCATAGTGAAAGAATGTATCGTTTTAACACTAACTTTTCTCGCTTCTGTAGATCTCTATTCGCGTCTCTATTAATGGCAAACTATTTTGATATATAAACATATTTTCGCCCTTAAAATAAAAAGAATCTGTCCTTCGATATTATCAGCGGATACTCTTTAAATTCTGCATAAGTCAGTTACTATAATTAGGGCAAGGCTATGGCAACTGCTCACAGGCTGCTACATGGCCAGGCTCCCATTACCTCATTAAAAGGAAAAAAGCAAGCAGAGTTATATGATAGGGTTAAGGCGGATCAAATAATGAGCATGCCTCAGGACAGGATAGTCCCCAGGTATAACTTTGCGAGCAACTTTCGAGTAGAAATACTGGAAAGGGACTCAAGAAAGAATGGCCCCCCCATCCAAGGGGAGTCTATCTGGTATACCGATGGCTCAAAGACTCAGAAGGGCACAGGGTCAGGTATATATAGTAGAGGACACAGGACAGAAGTCCAACTAAGTCTAGGTGCGTATGCCATAGTGTTTCAGGCTGAAGTAATGGGTATACAACACTGTGCAACGGAGATCGTAAGTCAGGGTATAACGGGTAAAACCGTAGTCATATACTCGGACAGCCAAGCAGCTCTAAAGGCGATAGTCTTAGCACAAATAAGCTCACAGCTGGTGTGGGATTGCGTTGGGGCCCTGACACATGCCGCTAGTCAAAATTCTCTGACACTGGCATGGATACCAGGACACTCAGGGTTTTGGGGCAATGAGAAGGCTGATGAATTGGCCCGTGCGGGAGCTAACACTCCAATGATTGGCCCGGAACCATTCGGCGGAGTTGCTAATACATTCAGAAAGGCAGCCATTGATAAATGGAGGCTAGAAAAGGCCCAGGAGTGGTGGAAAAAATCACTGGGCAAGCGACAAGCCAAAGTCTTCATAAAGGGACACTCGGCCAAGTTTACTGCAGAGCTGCTATCACAAAGGCGAAACGATGTCAGAATGATTGTCAGTCTCTTGACAGGACATTGTAGGCTCAGAAAACACATGAGTCAGCTAAACTTAGCAGATGAAGACATTTGTCGATACTGCCAAGAGCAAGAGGAAACTGCATTTTTATGTCCTATGCCAATATGAAGGCCTTGCAAGGACGCGGTATCTAGTACTGGGAGAGGAGAAACCGGCTGCTCCAAGTTATGCGGAGTGGCCACTGTCAAGGCTATTAAGTCTCATTAAGACAAGGTGCTCTAATCCTATTCCACAGATATTGGGTGTTCACAATAGATCTGCAAAGGTCGCAGTGATATAGGCTAACAGCCATCCCAAAAAATATCTATCTATCTATCTACTATAATTATGAATGTACTATACCATAAGTGTTTTCCAATATAAAGTTGTTTTTTACGTTTATTAGCTACATATTTTAAATCTTCAGATTTATGACCCATACCTGGTATAATATATTTGGATTGCCAAATTTTGAGTATTAGTCATCCAAAACATTCATTAAAAAATATAATCCTGTTTTTAGGGTTTTTCCAAATTTTAAAAATAATGTTAAATAAATCATTTAAATGTGTTTTAATGATGTAAATTAACAATAAAAATAAATGTAATAATTATTTGGGAAATAATAAACAAAAAATTTAATTTGTTTAAATAATCAGAATTAATTACACTACGAGCATCGCTGAAGGTGACTTTACAGTGAATAATATTTAGTGAATTTATCGCTAACCCGGCAAACTTCGTTGTTTTTCAATTTTTTTATTGTTTTCGTTGTTTTTTTTTCTGTGTTTATTATAGTTTCTTATTTGTTATATACCTGGATTTGCAGTCCGTTGGCATTGACGTCATTTGACGTATATGCAAGTAGACCAATACGCGGTAAGTCTTTCTAAGTTAAACCTGGCAACTACGCTTCATTCCTACCGCGTATTGGTCTACTTGCATATACGTCAAATGACGTCAATGCCAACGGACTGCAAATCCAAATATAGTTATAGTTAACTTATATATTCTTTTTATTAATGAGAGTAAAAGACACTTTTGATCTAGATAAAATTTAACGCATATAACGTATTTTCTTAAATAAAAAATAATAGCTTTGTAAATAACCCATCATTTTATTGGAATATGTTAAACAAATTGGTTATTGTGGGTTATCCTTGAAAGAGAGATATATTCCATCACGAAATTTTTTTGTAGACTTATAAAAGAAAATCAATACCATCAAATATTGTTTTGTTATAACTAAAAATGTTTTGGCAGCGTTTTCGATAAAAGCTCCCAATCAGCTTAATTTTTTTCGACATGTTGAACTAAATACCGTTGTATTCCATCCACTTTACACAAAACCCCAACTTATTATACACTAAATTTTTTTTCAGAAACCACTTTAATACATGCTGTGGAATACTGTAAGAAAATCCGTTTAAAATTTTTTGAGTTTATAGCCAGCAAACAGACAGGGTAAATTAAAAAATATATATATATTAAAACTGTCTAAACCCTATTTCAAAAGAGTGTAGAGTAATAAATCACGAAGTGTCATAATACGCCAGTAAAAATAGCCGTTTTTTTTTTGGTCAACTTTGCACTATATTTCCGATCCAAATTTTTTTTTTATAAGATTTGGGATCACTTACTGAGCATCAAATCACAAAATGCTGACAGATCCAGGTGACGCTAAAAGCGTCATCTTGAAAAAACGTTTTTGGCCGATATCTTGGAAACTAAGCACTTTAGACCAAAAGTCATAAGAAGCATTATTGTGGAAAAAAAAATTTCGCATCTTTTGTTATGAGTAAACTTTTTTGTAAAACCTACAGTTTACGATTTATGGCTCAATTAATGAACCGGTTTTTCGATCGCGGCCAAAAACTCTTGAAATATTAGATTAATCAATAAAATGCACCAATTCATTTTTAAAGATGAGTTTATTCTCTACAACTTGTAATTTAAACTTTTTTTTCATACTTTTTGAGTTATCGGACGTTTAAAGAAGAAATGACGCTCGGCGGGTGACGTGGCAGCGAAATATAATTAAGTAAAATAAAAAAATGTTCGTTACTATTGCAGGTAAGGAATTGAACTATTATTATTTGTTAACTACATAAACAATCGGGATATTTTTTTAAAATTTATTTGTTGAATTTGTACTATTATATTCTATGCGTATCTTGAAATTTTCAACTTTTCGCTCGGTAGTCCAACATAATACGTCCTATAACTCAAAAAGTATGGACATTAGAAAAAAAAGTTTAAAACAAAAGTTGTAGAGAATAAACGGATCTTTAAAAATGGATTGATGCATTTTATTGATTAATCTAATCTTTCAAGAGTTATTGGCTGCGATCGAAAAACAGGTTCATTAAATGGGCCATAAATCGTACACGGTAAGTTTTACAAAAAAGTTTACAATAAAAGATGCAAAATTTTATTTTTTATAATAATGGTCTGTATGACTTTTGTAAGGCACTATAAACATAAGTATTATCGTCAGCCATGTTTTGTCCAATGTCAACCACAAAACCAGAGATAATAGAATAGATGTGTTGATGCTAATATAAAGATGGCAACAAGTTCCGACTTCAGCGCACCATGCTTAAAACTATTCACTATACTTCTACACCCTTTTTATGCTTAAAGTAACTTAAATTTATTTAAAACAACACTACTAGTACTTACTAAGGCACTATACGATTATAACTACTTTTCCGCTTTTCGAGCTACCAGCTGGGTTAGTTCCTATTTTCACCACTACAAAATATGATTGCACGTCACTTTAATTTGTTTATGGTCTGACACGTGAATATAGTGACATTGGACAAAACATGGCTGTTTATAGTGCCTTAACTTTTGCTCTAAAGTGCATAGTTTCCGAGATATCAGCCGAAAACGTTTTTTCAAGATGGCGCCTCTAGCGTCACCTGGATCTGTCAGCATTTTGTGATTTTATACTTAGTAAGTTATACGAAACCTTATAAAAAAAGAAATTTGGATCAGAAATTTAGTGCAAAGTTAAATGCTATTTTTACTGACCTATAAAATTTGGCTGAATTTCGGTGTCATCCATGGGCGTAGGCAAATCTTAGGATTATTAAACTTAATAATTAAAGTAAATTAAAAATTTTAGACAGATAATAATAAAAGGCCATTTTTGGGAAGTAATTTAGTCTGAAATTTAAGTACCTACATGTATTTAAGTAAAATTTCTTAAAAAAAACTTTAAGTTTAGCGGTTTTTGTAAACTTTTTTTAATCTGCAATTTGGATTCATTTATTTAAGCATGATTTCTCAAAAAAGGATTAACACTTAGTTCCAGATGTATCATGTCATTATAATAATCGCTTTTTGACCCTAAGAAAAAGAATTAAAATTTAAGGAACAAACAAAGGGTAGACTTCAACTGGGCACCGTCCCTTCAAGGCAATAAAAGTAGATACATACTTCAATTGAGCACTTTTACCTGGTTTAATAAATCTTCTTAATCCTTTAATCCTAATAATAAGTTAGTAAAAATTGATTTTATTTGTAAGAGTGCATTTGCAACTAATGTTTTTTTATAAATATTTTGAAGGAAATTAAATAAAATAAAATTTTGATTTACTTAACATATATTAAACTTATATACAAAAGAATTATCAATATTCAAATTCTGTAATTTCTCCGTTATTTAATTCTAACATTTTTTTATTTTGTATCTATTTGCGATTAATTTCACATATTCAAATTCTGTAATTTCTCCATTATTTAATTCTAAATTTTTTTTATTTGTGAATGTTTCTGCCTCTCTAACTTTTTTTGTTATTATCCTGACAGACGTATTAATACTTTGTATTTTGATATATACTAAACACTGAAATTCAACAAGTGTTTTTACAAAGATATGAATATTCGGATGGGCATGGTAAAAGTTTTTAGAAAAGTGCGAATGAAAGGATTCACAAGGGTTTGTTGTATAATGTAGAGAGCTACTTTTAGAAGCCCATATTGTTGGAGGAAATAAGCAATCTTCTGAGATATAATTGTCAATTATATAATCAGCTAATTTGATATATGCCGAAGAGTTGGGAATTTCGGACATAAAATGATTCACAAAACATTCACTTACATTTTCGGGATTAAGAAATGGTAAGCCAAAAAGATGTTGAAGCCACTTTCCTTCCTCTGAATTAGTTTTATACTGGTTTACTAAGCCAACATTTTGAATTTTTCGATACCAGCTTTGCGCCAAGTGGAATCGACAGCCAAAAATTTTTGTTTTCGGCCAAACAACGTTAACAGCGTTGTGTATGGCTATTTCAATAGTATATTTCATTACCAGTACAGAAATGAGGATTTCTCCGTGCGCGCGTGACAAATTCTCGTGTGACGCGCAGCCGAACACGGGAAGTCATGCAAGAACGGAAAATCCATTTCTGGACGAGTAATGAACGATATTTTTTATTATACTTAGGTACCTGAAATCAACAAAAACAAAAAATTACGCAAAAAATTATTAAGAAAATCGGGAATATTTATTTTTATTTTTAAAACAGTAAAAATGTAAGTACATACAACTCAAATTAACAAAAAAAATACAAGTAGGTAATATTTGGTTACTTGTTCTGCTGTAAGAATCTTGGATTTCTTTGGTATATATCCTACAGGTTGTCGTTTCAAAAAAGCAATCGTTTTTGGATATTGATGGTGAGTATTTTCTTTTATTGCCAAACAACTCTTTAACATAGAGAATCGACTCCATAAAGTGGAGGATTTCATAGTGTTGGCTTTTTCAGAAAAATATACTAAAAGAATATCGTCACTCACAATTTTGATTCGTTTCTGAGTCCGCCATTCGGTAAAACTGTTATATTCTTGTTCATATCTCAACCTGGATTTCACTGGTAATAAATCTGCACTCACTTCTGCCGCTCGTTGTAAGATATTTTCGGGAATATCCCGATTTTCTTCACAATCTGAATTCATTTTTGCAAAATGTAATAAATACATAAATACTTAATTTTCACTGACAGAAAATAAAATGTCATTAATAAATAAATCGTTGCTATAGACATATTACATATGTTTATTATTAAGCGCACGGAAATAGGGATCGGGAAAAAATTTCCGTGCGCTGTTCCGAAAATGTCATATTTACTGTATTTTATAAACAGTTGAAAATGTAGTATTTTCTGTTAAGTATAATAAAAACTCTATTACAACCTTTTGTGGATTTAAATATATATTTAAGTTGTTTGACAATGTCAATAAATGTCTAAAAAGAGAAACATACGTTGCACTAAGCTTGTTTGGAAGAAGGCAGAAAATAAGTGTGATATAATGACCGTGACACAAGCCATGAATTGTGAATAATTAATAATAAAAAATTTCGCACAATATTTAAATGTTCCATCCATGTAAAAAGTATCACATTTTGATAAACAATTTAAATTGGAGGGGCAGCCAAAAATTACAATATTATTTTCAATATTATTAGCTAATAAAAACGGTTCTTTTCTATCTGTCACCAAATCCATTTTATTTAGAGCTTCTTGTACTTCTTGCAAGCTTTTTGGTATTGCGGTTGCATTTACCTTTAATCTGTTGCGGCTCATGCTGGTTCGAATATACTTCAAATCTGTCGTGGTTAAATTTTCTTTAAAATCTGATGTCGTAATTTCCGTATGAAGAATTTTTGAGGGCCGTTCGCAAATATCATTGACTGCTTTACGTTTACATGCATTACTTATAGCTTGTCGACTCAATTTTTGCAATTGTGGATCGTGATTGTGTTCTAATGAATGATCCAAAATATCGTTACCTATAATATACATATAACATTAATAAAATTAAAGAAAATAAGTGTCTGGGTAGGACAAATCAAAAATAGAAATTTTACAACAAAAGTAACTTACCCTTTGTATGGCATTTTGCTTTACAACCTGACGTACAACAAACCCAATATATGGCACCATCTTTTAAACATTTCCTTTTCTTAAACTTAAAGTCATTTATAACAAACATTTGTTGACCACGTTCACTTAAAACAAAACTTGTTACTAATTCCATTACGTCTAAACTTTGTTTGAGATATTACTTCTGACACCTAAGACTTTTAACTGATAACTGTTACAAATTTTCTACAAACCATTCGTCGTAATTCCTTTATAATTATATTTTCGGAAATGCAACTATTCATTCATAATATCAAAATTCCCAAATATTTTCCAACAACTCGGATTCAGATTAACAAGAATTAAAGGGATAAGTATTAAGTCATTAAGTGCCGAATTGAAGCATCTACGAGGGGTGCAATGGTTTACCTGAGGGTATAATAAACTGCCGAGTTGATCATACGGCTCACCAATCATACAATACCTATTAAAAACAGCTAATTAAGAGAAAGGGTTTAAATATATTTTAATGGTGTCTTAAACATTCTAGTTAGTAATTGTTACTACACCAACTAAAGGTATTATAACAGGTATAGTGAAAAAGTTATAAAATGGCGACATTTTCTCCAAAGAAAAGAGGTGTAAAAAATTCTCCGCTATCTGTTAGTGAAAAAGTTATAATTTTAAATGTATATGATTGCATAAAACACAATCACCCTACTTTGTCTGTGCAAGAAAGTGTTGAGCGATGTGCCCGAATGACTGGAATTGGACAGTCCACGATTTGTAAATTATTGCGGGAAAGAAAGATATCAGGCCAACTAAGTCCATACAAGAAGAAAAAATCAGGAAGACCAATGATAATCTTTGATGAAGATACCAAATGTGGCATTCGAAGAAAAGTTCATTCGTTTTATTTTAAAAATGAAATACCCACCCTTGACAAAATATTGATGGAGCTAGGCCAAGATGACGGCATTACTTTGACATGCAGAAAACTTTTATGGAAAACTTTAAAAAGTATGAATTTTGCCTGGGAAAGGCACTATTACTGGAAAGCGATGAAATTGTTTGCTGGAGACGAAAATATTTGAGAAGTATGAAGCAGTACCGCAGAGAGCAAAAGAAAATTTTTTAGCTTGATGAGACGTGGATAAACAAAGGTTATATAGTACAAAAAATGTGGCAAGATAAAAATATAACTAGTGCTCGTCAAGCTTTCATAGAAGGCCTTTCAACGGGTATTAAAGTGCCTTCGGGAAAAGGGAAGAGACTTATAATTGCTCACATTGGAAGCGAAGAAGGATTTTTACAAGATGGTTTGTTAACCTTTGAGTCGTTTCGGACGGGAGGTTATCATAAGGACATGAATTCGAATGTCTTCGAAGACTACTTCAGTGAAATGTTAAAATTTCTTTCAGCTGATTCGGTCGTGGTTATGGATAATGCAAGCTACCATTCAAGGTGCATAGAGAAAATACCAACTTCAGCTTGGAGAAAGCAAGAAATTATTAACTGGCTGTCAAATAAAGGTATTCAATTTGAGACTAATTCAATAAAGAAGGAACTACTAGCCATAGTAAAACAACATAAAACTCGCTTCATGAAATATGCCGTTAAAGATATAGCAGAAAAGTACAAAGTAACTGTGCTGCGCCTACCGCCATATCATTGCGAATTAAATCCAATAGAACTTATATGGGCACAAGCTAAAGGATTTGTTGCAAGAAACAATACCACATTTAAAATGAAAGATGTCAAGATACTGTTTGATCAAGAATTTCCGGAAATCACATCAGAGAACTGGCGAAAAGCAATCCAGCATGTTTTAAAAGAGGAAGATAAAATGTGGGAACTGGACAACCTGGTCGATCAGGTGGTTGACCCTATAATTATAACGCCAGGGGATGATGACAGTTCTTCGGATGACGAAGAATATAGTGATATAGAATAATTTAATTGTAGTGTAAATATACGTAAAGTTCCAAGTAAGTTTGTTCGTGTATGTTTGTGAGTATTTTCCGATTTCGTTTCGTATATATTTTATTGTTACATTTTATACTTTTTTCATAACACTGTTCTGCTATATTAAATTTATTAAATTTTTATTTCCTTTAATATAGTTTTTATAAATGCAATTTATTGACGGATCACCCTGTAGCCCTTTTGAATACCTAATGAGATTTTATTACTCTACATTCTTTTGAAATAGGGTATACAATATTTATTCCTAAATATTGAACTACAAAATTATTCTAAACCTAACAAGTTTTAAATATTCTTTGAATACAAGGACTATTGGCTGACATGCGCTTGATTTGTGGCAGACAATCTCTCTAAGTTAAGGTCCACTTTCTTTTTCTAGTTATATCGATAATTAGATTTTAATGAAGCAACTGCGAAAATCCTGATTCACAAAGATAGGACGTGGGGAAAACTGACAAAAATCGCTTTTATTACTGAGAAGTCATTTAGAAGTTTCGATCCAGAAATGTGATAAAAATTTGGTAGTGAAATTTCAGTAAAGTGCTGGATAATACACCTTCTTCTTCCAGTGATAGACCATTAGGTTTACAAACGCAATTCCAATTGGACAAATTAATATCTTCTTTTAAAAAAAAGTCTTGTCAGAAATTCTTACTTAGGTTCTCTAAATGACCCTTCATGATTTTTAATATTATGATCCTTTTCTAGAGAAAAATCCGGGATACTTCTACATAATGTGGAAAACATATCAAAGCAGTTTTCTTTTAACTTATTTTTCCATAAATGCATTCCCTGGATTTGAAGATTAAGAATAAGTTTTTCAAAGAAATCTACAAAATAAGAAAGCTTTATTGAAAACAACTTGACGCAGAATTCCCGTAACGCTTATGACCGTCTTCCTTCATAAATACCGTTATTTCACTTCTTAGTTCGTATATACGCTTAGACGTGATAACTATCTTGATGAAGAATAAAATAACAAAGATTTATGTTTAGCTCCAATTTCTGCACAAAGCACAGAGAAGATCTTTGATTTTAAGGGCAAAGTTTTTATGTAGTTAACTACTTCAATGGCTACTTCCTAAAGAATATTTAAACCAGGGCTTAAAGACTAGGACGCTAAAGCTTCTGGATAAATCATGCAATGTGTGCAATTCCTTCTTCGCAAGAGCTTACAAACTATTGTATTTACCAGACTTGGCAAATCCCAACAAAATTTTTCCATTGCAAATTCACCGCAATGATAGCATTATTTGTTATCCAGAATAATTCGTTGGTTGTAGTTCTTCTTCAATAAGTTTGTAAAATAGTAATTCTTCACATATTGTGATACTCTTACAGAATCTGATGTAACAAATTAAATAGGATTCAATCAAATTGAATAGCAGATAATTTTTCAATTGGCTGAGATTCAAGCTGCTCCTGAATGTCAGCAGATATATGCGAAATTCTTTGAAAAAACATATTGTCAAGTTGTTTAGCCTACCTTTCACAAAACAATATCTTTGGTAGCGAGTAGAATGAGTTGCTTTGCTATATTGTGTGATTTTTTACACTTAGCTACTTTGTAAGCCACTTTGTATAATGCTAACAAAGCTTTCTATTTCTTTGTTTTTCCTCGAAATATTCACATGGTTTACTGATGTATTCCTTGAGCCATGTTTCTAGGTGCCACTTCGATTTATTGGATTTCAAGCTATCAGCAGATAATACTTTTAAACAAATAGCGCATTGTGATTTTTTCCACTAATTTCAATGCTTGTAAAGCCCCAATTTAGGTAATCTTGGTCATATTTTCGGTTTTTAGACTTATATCCTCATAAATCAGTAGAAGTAGAAGGTTCTTTCTCGTTTAATTTAGAAATTTATCCATATTTATAGTGTAGAAAATATTTAGCGTTAGAAAATTTCTTTTTTTAACTTTAACTTATTGTAATGCAACAACTATCTTAAAACAAAAGGCTATACCTGTAAACGCGTTTCTCTATTTATAGCCGCGCATCTTGAGTCGAGACAATTCGATGACGTTCGACATCTTTCGCCGCGCCAAGCTCATATAATTATATTAGCTGGATATACAATGTTACCTGGTATAATTTTAATTCCCCGGGTTGGCTATTTAATACTCGCAATACAATGAGGGGCCAAAAATTTTTTGAAATAAAATGAGGATGCGTTAAGTATGACAGTTTGAGAACCACTCTTAACCATTTCTTTGCATGCAGTGTAAACTTAAGAAGTATTTTTCTGCAGAATATGGATTTCTTATGTTATTGTTATTGTGTTAACTAGTTTTAGAAATTTTTTGAATGAGGGTAAGTATAATGCAAAATAATTATTTCAAAGATCCCAAACTATTTTTTTATCCAGTACAATGTTTCAATTTATTTAAAAAAGTTTACACATTTATTAAATGAGGTTCTGATTTTATCGCAGGCAAAGTAACTCAAATATTTGCTATATTTAACTCAACAAATCATTTTCATATTCAATTTTCGTTTAAATTTTGGTATATAAACATGTACGTATATAATAAGCACAATTTACAAAAAGAACTTTTTATAATAGAAAGTTTTTTAGTGATTTATAGGCCATATTTTGTGTCATCTCAACAATGCACAGCATCCCTGACATTGTAAAAAGATTAAGTCATACAACGCTGTGATTGATCATAGAGAAGATTGTTTCCTTGTTAACAAAATCAAGGGTAAAAACTTTCTAAAACAGTTTATTTTGTTACCAGTTAAAATAATAATTACTGTTTTCACATGTATAAACAAAAAAAAAAAAGAAAAAAAACTTCTCTCTCGCGAGTTCGATCCTATTACAATAACCCAACAGAATTGTCACAATCTACCGCTTCACCCCTTATCCAAATAGGCCACCGCAAACTTATATGAAGTCTTTCAAAATGATAATATGTATACATATTTAATTTAATAACAATTCAGTATAAATTTCGAAATCTGTGTATATGCCTAAACACACTTGAAACATGCATTGTCATCCAGTTCTTAGCTATCCTGAAAATTTCAGAGCTCTAGGTAGTCGGGAAATAGGTTTAAATTCGATTGCAAATTCCACGGAATGAAACAGAGACACAGAACACGGCGAAAATATAAAAAACTTTCTAAAAAATAAAACGTTACTGTGGTAAATAAAAAAATTAAACATAATATAAAATTATTATAAATTATGTAGGATTAGCAGCGACCTTAAATAAATAATAGTTGCTATAAAATTAATTTTATTAAAAATGTGAGAAAATGATTATTTCATTTAATTTGCGATTATTGTCACATATTTTTTTATTCTGACGTAAATTTTAACAACGGTTTTTATGAATGCATTAGAATAAACGTAATAAAACAAGTAATTACTTGAATCATCAAAAAGAATCATTACTCTGTAGTTGAATTATATATAGTTATATACATATTTGTAATAACTATTATTTTCGGTAATAACGTTGGAGTTATTATCCACGTTTTAAGATTTAGTTAATCTCTAAAGAAAATTTGAGTGTTGAGATACTTTTAAGAAATATGTCACCAAGTGACATATTTCTTAAAAATATCTTTTTCTATTGCTCATTAATAAGACAAAGATAGTAAGTCTTTCTAAGTTAAACAATTTAACTAGCATTCCTTCGAACTTCGCATTGGTTAAAGCCCTACCTGCATTGACGTCACAATGACGTCACTCCTAGACAATTGGGCCTCGAGGTATACTATATGCTGCATTTAAACAGTCATCTATTCTATACTTGTAATAAATCTGTAGAGAGGTCAATTCTGTACATGAACTTTATTTCCATAACAACTATCAGGGGGTAATTAGAGATCGATACTAATGCCAAGAATGCAATCAGTAAAATTTTTGTCTGTCTGCCTGTCTGTCTGTATAACCGTTATAGAAACAAAAACTACTCGACGGATTTTAACGAAATTTGCTACAATTATTTTTCATACTCCTGTACTGGTTATAGTATACTTTTCATCACGCTACAATCAATAGGAGCAGAGCAGTGAAGGGAAATGTTGGGAAAACGGAAGAAGTTACTCCATTTTTGTAAGCTTCCGTCGCGTGTGCAACCTTAATGGTTAAAACTATACAGAAATCATCTTATTTTTATAATTTGGAGGTTAACTGTGAATGAATTTTACAAAATTTCACCCACAAGGGGAGTTGCGGGGGCGTGAAAAATAAAAAAAATAAAATTTAAAATCTATGAGTCCTACAGGTTTAAAACTTTTTAAATAGTTATTTTTATAATTTGGAAGTCAACTCTCAACGGATTTTACAAAATTTCACCAACAGGGGGGGTTGCAGGGGCATGAAAAATAAAAAAAATAAAATTAAAATCTATAAGTCCTACAGGTTTGGAACTTTGCACAATAGTTATTTTTATAATTTTGAGGTCGATTGTGAATGGATTTTACGAAATTTTACCCACATGGGGGGTTGCGGGGGCATGAAAAAAAAATTAAAAACTATAAGTCCTACAGGTTTGAAACTTTGCAAAATAGTTATTTTTATAATCTTGAGGTCAATTGTGAACGGGTTTTAGAAAATTCCACCCACAAGGTGGCATGCGGGGACGTGAAATATAATTTATACATATAAATGTAGAAATGTAGAAATGAAAATTCTGTACATTAAAGATATTTAAAAAATAATAATTTTTTTTATCTGTATGTCTGTATGTTTGTGCGCGCATCACATTAAAACTACTGATCCTATTTGAATGCGGTTTTCACAGATGTATTTGTCTTCTTTTAACTTAATATCTGGTGTATAGAAATTTTGCCCCCCACCTCTTTAACTTTGTTGGGGGAGAAATTTTCATATAACAATCAACAAGCCCAGCGAACGACGTCGCGGGTACAGCTAGTATAAAAATAAAGGTGTAATTATTACATTTTATCCGATTGTCGTGAAATTTGGTACGTATATGTATTTTTCTACAGAGTAGGTTTGTATGATATGTTCATTGATGCCACTCGCCACCAGGTGGCGCTGCACAGTAGCAACTTCTGTCCCGTTCAACCGATTGTCATGAAAATCGGTATGATGATGTATTTTTAATAGGTAAGATAAATATGATATATGTATTAATTGAAGTTACCACCAGATGGCGCTTACATGTATCAGATTCAATACTGAGTAATAGATATCTATACGAATTCGTATAAATATAAGATCGAAAAATATATTTTTGGTACGATAAGTAAAACAAAACTATAAACTTTCTTATCTTCTCTATCTCTTCTCCTCTTTTTTTTTCTTAAATTTATTTTAATTATTGGCGTAGCAACGAGCGCCGGGTTCAGCTAGTTGTATAAAAATACATATAATATCGAATTATTTTATAATAAGATACTAAAAATAACAATAGCTGGTAGGATTTCTCTAAGTAAATCAACAGCAAATAGTCATTAAAAAAAACGATAAAATTTGACAGTTGACATTTATATATTGACAGATGTCAATAGCAGCACTGTCTAAACAAGTTTACGATGATATAGTAATTAATAAACATTTAGTTATAGTCTTTATTTGTAAAAATATGTAAATATATATTATGCTAAAATAAATACCATAGTACACAACACCAAATCTGGGTTATATTTAGAATTTTGTAGTACTTTCAACTGGTAAAGTGTCTTCGTTTCTATCACCTTTTTTAATATCATAACTTTCTTTTTTATTAAAAAAATTTCGTATTTTCCAAACTAATGGATGCAACAAATCTTCATCACAGATATTTTTATCACTTTTTGTTATGTACGACACAATACATCCAACTAACACAGTTACAAAGCAACCTATACATGTATAGTACATATAGGTTACTGAATATAATGCGTATAGAGGGTTGCTAAAATAAAATAAAAAAAAAATTAACTGTAGAATTTTCTGATAATATTAATATATACTTGTGTTAACACACTTTTCAAATATTTCATTCTCATTATAATGAATCAAGCTTAGAGTTTGATAAACCTTTAAACAATAGCTTTATAGAAAACATTTTTAGGGGAAAGAAAGGCATAACGGTCCCAGCAGATAAAACGACACAGTGTATTATTTGTGAAATTACTACCGCCATCTATTGATTCTTTTGGCAACCTCTTAGTCATCCGTCGCTCGCTTTCGGTCAGTATTCATGAAACTGCCATTGCCCATTACTAGGCTCACAATTTATAAGGGCAAGCGCAGACTACAGACTTTTTATCGGCCGATAGTTTAGTTGGATGCTTATTAGTATAGAATCGTAATGTGAGTCCGCACATCTAAGTCATTCCAGTCGACCGACTGAATAATCAGAAACAAGTTGGATAGGCTTCCCAATTCTGATTCAATTACAAAGTTGGACAACTATAGGCCGAGTTCTAATCAGACTGTGTGTTTATGAGAGTGCGCAGACTCACCAACTAAACAGTCGGTGCCTGCAGACTCCTCACTCTACATTCCATTGTTTATATCTGATATCAAATATTTTCTAGTACCTACTTTATATTTGCGTTTTCATTACATTTTTTTTTTCATAAATATCTCCAATATTGCCGAATGTTCAGTAGAAAATTTAATTGCGGAAGTTGAAAAGCGACCTGATTTTTGGATATTCCAGCAGCTTAGGATGGAGCGTGTAGAACATTCCTTGAACTAACCTATCACTTAAAATAGGGTGCACCCACCATTCACGGTTTCTTTTGCTTGTTTTCTTCATACTTCTTCTTCGTGTAATGATAATTGCAATAATAGATTTCCTCGATAACATTCTTCAATACTTTCAGTACAACGCATCAAAATATTATATACATCAACAACTGTTCAGACTTTTCAGTTGGTGGTCTGCGCACCTGCACCGAACCGAACAGTTTTGTTTGAGTAGTGTGCGCTTGCCCTAAGTGTTTTTTTGATGTTTTCTTGTAACAAAAATGGGAATTTTGTTTACCTGTCACTTTTACTGGTACGTTTTGTTCTTATGTTTAATTTTTAATAGTTGTAAACAACTATCAAAGACACCGTCTTAAAATGAAACAGATATTAAAAAAACTAAAAAAGGTACCATCGCTTAAGTTAAGTATCAAAACGCTTATGAATGCAAAAAACCAAGATTACTTTAAAAAGCTGACTTGCCAAATATCGTGATACCTAAGACAGGTACTAATTTTTTGATATTTGGACATCATCATCAACAACTGGGGTTTATTACAACCTCCTTTATCTACAAATAATAAAACATGGACTAATATTACCCCGCAACCACCAAAAATGGAATGTGAAACACAGTAATCCTCATCACAAACCAATAATAGAATAATAATCAAGCCTCAAGCTTCAAAGGCTAGAATTCAGACGGAGCCTTATTCATCAAAGACCAAACTAACCAAATAATGAATTGAAACATGATTTACAATAAGAGAAGCTCTCGTTACACCTCCAATGATTCTTGATCAGCAGATCAACCTAAACCGACCTTATTAAAAACTCAAATTTACTTCTTGCAAGTCCTAGAGACATTATGTCGTTTTCGACAAACCTTGAAAACAAAGAGATTAAATGTTAAACAATAAAAGACAAACATACTGACTTTATCTCCCTATCCTAACGAATTAGGTCAACATCAAATATTAAAGTAGATAAAATACAAAAAAGGTTTTTATGGCTCACACCTGTATTCAGGGTCCATCAAAGACACTGGGTGCAGTGTTAAGTATGAAATATGTGGTCTCACTGCATTGGCGCTGGTATTAACTGTGAAGACCATGATGTTAGATTCAATTGCGAGAGATGTGAATCTAAGGACCATTTTGCTTCGTAAATATTAGCTATTTTACCTCACCATACGGGCAGGATGATCCAAAAACAAGATTTTAAAAATCATCCAATAACTTATTCACATATTAACTGTGATTATCGATATTTCCAAGAGGAGGAGGAAACCGTATTTTATGTCCTATGTCAATGTGAAGGCCTTGCAAGGACACGGTATCTGGTATTGGGATATGAGAAATCAGCTGCTCCAAATTACGTGGAGAGGTAACTGTCAAGGCTATTAAGTCTCATTAAAAGGGCAGGCCTAAACAAGGTGCCCTTGTCGTATTCAGGAGATGATGGGTGTTCACAATAGATCTATAAAGGTCGTAAAGGCCAACTCCATGAATATCTATTTATCTTGATAAAAATAGTTTCAAATATTTATGTGAGATGTGAATTTCAAAACCAATTTGCCTAGCAAGTGTGGACTGGTTAACCTTACCATGCAAGCAGAATAGATCGAATCCAAGATTTTTGAAATTATCCAATAACCTAATATTTACCGTAATTCAGTTAAGTATGACTTATTAATATGGGAGAAACACTTGGTATTTTGACTTTAAAAAAATTGTTAGGTATAACAGAATGTGGTACATCTAGTGTTTCTACATCGAGCCCTTATAACAGATTAAAGACGTTTCGGTACGAGGTAAGTAACATTTAAATATCAAATACGTCCAATTGGTCGCATATTCCCCAATCAGCCACACTAAGCTCAGTCGAGTTGTTTAGACCAATTAGATTAAGATCAGGACCGCAAGCTAGACAATCTCTACCTTTTCTAAGTATTTACTGACGAACCTATAACGATGTGGATGAGAGCTACTATCCATAAAATTAAAATAAGGTTCTCTGAACGGAGTAAACAGCAGTTACCACATGTTAATCTAAAATGACTGTTATGTATCTTTTTGCAATCATAGATGCTCTATCCACAATAACTAGATCAGTACGAGGTTCCGACCTTATACCAGCACAACTATAACTTCAAATTTTGTATCCTGAGCCCATTTGAGAACAATCTATTGCTCTAATCTGCTTTTTGGTATGCAAAGGAAAGTCGAGGTTTTCGATTTTCTATGAATAGTAAAGGGCATAAGGTTGATCTTACGGAATGTGCATTATCTTAGGTAAGTCAACGATATATTGACCATTAGTTGATATAATTCTCACATTATTTGCTAGTTTAATGAAAGTTAGATGCCGATTCATCAACCATTAATAAATCATTTTTAACACTTTTTGAAACATTTATGCTTCTCTGTTGAGAAACGTTAATAATAAAATAAGATATGTTGTAATAATAAAACTTACATCTGCTCTTAAATAACTGATTTGATTAACTACTTCAAATACTTACTGTTTTGCGGATAAATCCTGTTGATACGTTTTGGTGAAATTATATTGCCTCGCTGAAACCGAAATTGCGTTCGAATCTAAACTGTCAGGTCGATAAATGTTATGACTGAAAAATGTATCATTGCATGCGTCAGTTTTTAATGGTAAATATGGAGTTGGAGGTTTTTCGACAATAAACGCTCCTGTTGCAATCCAAAATGTTACCAGGTGACCCAACACAATTCCAAAGGAAGCTCCCTGAAAATTTTGATTCCTGGTTATTAACTCTATATACTGTATTTAAAAGTCACAAAAAATTAAAGAGGGCTGCTTTCTTGTAAGAGCATATATGAGCAGTGTATATCTAAGTTTGTTAAAGAAAAAACGGATGGGAAAATTTTTAGAGGCTAAAAAACCTTGAGTCCTGCTGGATGTAAAATTTTCTTAATTTTTTGTTTTTCTGATTTCTTAATACAAAAATCCCATAAGAGATGTTTCAAATAATTAATTTACTAACTAACCTTACTATTAGCAATTGGGACTAACATGGCAAGTATAAAAACGCCAAGTAAAGGTCCTGAAGTTACTGAAGTTACCAACATAGATGCCTCAATAACACCATCCAATAAACTTACAAGAAAACTCATACCCATTATAATGAAACCATAAACAATTCCTATAATTTTAATAGCCCAAAGCTCATATGAGTCTTTAAGACCTTTTAATCCTGGAATTGGCTTCAAAAAATCTTCAAAAGTTACTGTAGCCAAAGAGTTTAAAATTGACACATTTAAACTAAAACATAAACAATATAGAGTAACTAATTTGAGCAGTAAAACAATCAACTCAGGTTTAGATTAGTTGGTAAATAAGTAATCTGCATTACCGATAGGATCTATAAAAATTGGATTTTAACTACCAGATAACGCTATATGTCGATAATGTAGATTCCGTTATTAAACTTAAACCAAAAGATTTAAAGAAAAGCTATAGGATTTAAAAATATCACATAAACACAGGGTAGGCCAAAAGTCCGTTACGATTTATTGCGATAATAAAAAAGTTAATCGAATGAAAAAATGTTTATTTATTCCCAACATGCACAATTTGGAATTTTATTTCTTAAAAATCGCTTTTTCCATATGCGTTCCTTAATTTTTTTTGACAATTCTAAAAGCTTGAGCGAGAGTTTTTAATGACCGAGAAATGTTTTTGCACTTCTTTGCAAATACGAGCCTTTAATTCCTTAAGAGTCACGTGATTCCTGTTAAAGATTTAACTTTTGAGGTATTTCCAAAGAAAAAAATGCATTGGGGATAAGTCCGGACTACGAGGTGGCCAGTTAATGCCACCTTCTTTGGATAGACTTTTTTGATCAAAAATTGTGCGATATGCACGTAAAGGGTCGTTGAAAGTGTGGCATGTTGTCCCATCTTGCTTTAAACATTATCGTTGATTAAAATCAACAAAATCCTTAAGTGCTGCAGCAAAATGTTTTGTGGCAATATAGGGCTCTGTATTCACAGCTTTTTTGGTTTAATACTCATGAAAATATGCATCTGTAAATTCTTCTGTAGAATGCGGTTTAAAGAAGTTTTTGAAAGGTTTAAGATAATAGACCGCTTTCCAGTAGAGAGATCAGGTTGTCCCAAACAGATGCTCAAACACGTTCTATATCTTCGAGATCCCGTGATATTCCAAGTAGACCAGATCATGGTATATCTATTGTTGAACCGGTTTCTTCAAAGATGTGCACATTTTTTTATCGATTGAGCTTCATTTTTATGCCGCAAAATCGTCGTTTTGTTAGTAAGCGCGTATATTTAAATGGTTCACCCTAAGAAAATATATAAAACTTTTATCCTAATCGGTTTATTTCTACCCTGCTAATTAAATAGTAAACACTTTTCTCCGCTTATATTTTTTGCAGAAAAAAAATCTCAAGTAACACTTTGAATCGAGAATGATATTATCATTGTTGTCTTTTTTATAGCAAACAATTTTAATCTTACAGAAACGCTCGTAGAAAGCGAGAATTCTTTTTGTACGGCAGTTATTAATATTTCGTCTGTAGAAAAAGTTAATTGCAGCATTTGTCACCAACCTAAGAGCTCCATTAAAAAGAGTGGCCATAAACAATCCCAAAAGTCCTGGAAAGAAGCTAAATCGATCTTCAACATAAAATGGTAGAATCTCGTCTAAGTTTTTGATATAACCATATGATAGTGGATCGCAATGTTCGTATGCTGCATATATTACCATTCCAACCACCCATGATAAACTGAAGAGAACTGTTATTACTGGTATATTATACATTAACGTTCTGAAAATAAAATGTATTGATATTATTAGCACACTTAAGTATCCATCACGAAGTATAGATACCAGGAGTTTAAACGTAATGTTAAACAAATGGTCTCAATTTAGGGGACAGAACTATGGCCGGTAGAGTGCGCCCGTGTTCAAGAGATACTCGTTTAAATCCTTACGCGGGAAGTTTTGTTGCTATTGACAGCTTTTATGACAACTAATTTTAAATAAATAAATTAATATGGGAACGTGCGCGACGGTGGCGACGCGCAGCTTTGGCAACTTTTGCGGCTACTGTCAAATGATGTAAACATTGTTAGTATTTTTGTAATTAAAAACCAAAATAAAGAGTAAATGGTACTTGTTGACATTATTTGAGTGCAATTTATTGAATAGTATATGTGTGAAATGGATATAATCATAAAACCGGGTTCGGAAGTATTACACACAATATTAGTTTTCAACCACAAGCAGTGATAAAAGGCAATAAATTAGTATTAGCCCAGCATGTAAAGAATGTTGAAGAATTACGACGTAACGGCAAGAGTTACTTAATACAAGTCCAAGTGATTCGCCAGACATCTGTGACACTAAAACCCTAAAAAACCAGTTTAAATGTAAGTAATTTTTATGTGATGTCAGAACGCTATTTCTTTTTATAATATGAGTAGCAAACCACACGGTCATCCACTGCTGGCGGTACTTCAATCCTGAATTCAGTACAGTCAATGATAACTCTTGTATTGATGTAATTTGAACTGAAACACTCTGGCATTGTGGCTTGTATAGCAGCTTTATGTGGCCAAATTACTAAATTGAGTAACATTGAATGAAATAATCTTGAGACTGTGGTTCTATGTACATCAAATGATACACTCAATGCTGAAAATGTCAAGCCAGTTTTCATTTTCATTAAAAAAATTAAAAGGCGGTTTTTTAAAGAAATTCTGCCTTTTATATTTTCTAATCTTGTTAACAGAAAACAGAAACTCAAAGTTTTTAAATGTCACACCCACAAGATCTAGAATGTATAAAATTTGCAATTGCTATTTCTGCCACTATTTTTGCATTGAACAACGCAACAATAGTCGTGACCCATTTCTTAGCTTTGATTTCTATTGAAATACTTCTATTTAGACAACCAGTCAGCCGAATGAACTTCCATTTTTTGCCACGTTGTGCGCTGCGATCGTTGTCGTATACCTACCACCCGCTTCGCACATAGCGAATATATTATTGAATTGAATTTCGCGACATTTAAATGGCATAAATGTCATAAACATCGGTTCTCCTGATTACTCGCGCCGCCAGTGGCAAAAAATAGAACTATGATCTGGGTTGATTATTGTGACCAGAAATATTATGGAAAAGCCTATACCGTGTAGACTCCTGGTATCTATACTTCGTGGTATCCATTATCAGTAATTTTATATTCGCTGTCACTGACTGTCAATTGTCACCTGTCAGTATTTCGAACGTTCGGAAGATTCGAGAGTGTTGTATGTACTGGATGTAGGTAATTGTGGAGATGCTTCTAGAAGGAATTGATTTCATAAATAAGGGACCGCTTTCGACGGAGAACAATAATTGAATTTGTAATAGTTGACGATAGACAGTAATTAATCGAAGTGGTATTTTAAAGACGTTATTCAGTAATTATAACTGTATCAAAATTGTGTAGATTATTTTAAGAAATTGTTATTAATTTTTGTTTATCAATAAATTGTTAGGTTTGTTTGCTGTTTATTACTTATCCCGAATCCACGAAGGAAAAATATAACACTATCTATGCACTATTTACGTTTCTTTCGTCCTGACCCGAACATTACCTTGCTTCGGTCCCCCTACAAACTACATTTGTGTGACAATTAGGATAAAATGAAGAATTTTTGTTTGATACTTACTTTGTGACTTGTTTTTGCGATTCCATACTACAATAGCGTTGCACAAAACTTTGTTGACAACCAAGAATTGACATTGACATAAAAAGTTGTCCAACTACAGCTGAAATTGTCGTGACTCTTAAACTTGGATCTGGATTGAAACTACAATATAAATATAAACATGCTATTAATTTGTTTGGGTACATTTGTAAATTAATATCAAGAATAACAACTTAAAAAATCTTACTTAAAAAAATTAAGTCTTCCATTATCTCTATTTATAGCAATAACATTATCAAATCCCATAGCTTGGATACATCCATAAATAATAATGATAACACTCACTAGTATCATAGAGAAACTTTGCATCACATCCGCCCATATAGCAGCCTTTAAGCCACCCTAAAAATAGGACAGTACCTACCAAAATAATTGCAGTCAATATTTCAAATTTAAAATTCTTTGAAATATATTGGGGAAAACCGTACAAATTAGATACCTCGGGCAAAGTGAATTAGTCCTGTCGCCAGATCGATTTCATGGCCAATTGTATTTATATGGACCCACCCAAGTTTTTTTGATGTATTTTAACCTCCTGAACACAATTTTTTAGAAAATTTGTTATTAACAATTACTTTCCAACTAAGTATTTGAAAAATCGATTTAAAAAAAGTTAACGCATATTCATGTTCTTTAGACAATTCTTAGCAACAAATGGACAAAGAACAAAGAAAGACTTGGGTGGGTCCATCTAAATACAATTGGCCATTAAATCGATCTGGCGACAGGACTAAATAGTTTATTCCGAAATTGTTAATTGGCCCTCAGCTGTTGTCATAGCAACGACCTAATGTTCCCATTAGTGCGCAGCAAGCTCTTTACTCCAAGTTATATCGCGTGGCGCCAGTGAGTGGATGAAATGTGTATTTGGGCGAAATACATTAATTTAGAGAGGTAATTATTTCGTTTATCTTTATATTATTTATAACATGTTATTGGTTATAAGGACAGCTTAATGCATGTTAATTTAGCTTTCAAAAATATGTAAATAACGAGTTTACATGCAGTGATTTTTCAATCACTTAAAATAAAGTTAAAAAGGTGCCCCAATGGCAAAGTTTACATAGTTTTATGGAATTATATGTTAAAAAAATAAAAAGCAAATTAAAGTAAATAAATTTGTTCGTCTTGAACAAATTTATTTACTTTAATTTGCCACATTTTCGGTGATACTTTAAAAAAAATTATCAGCTAACATAAAACTTTTTTCTTTTGTTAAGATGAAAGTCGTCTGATATATAGTCACCGGTTGTAGTACAGATAAGCTTCGGCTTATTGTACTTCTTTCATTGGTTTATATCACCCCTCTATTCATGGTACCTACTCTCTACTAGTTAGTACATGTCTAAAGGATGGGTGCCATATGTTTGTGTAGGCAATTTAAATTCTCCTTCAGTTTCTCGCAATGGTGCCGTATGTGTTTAATGTTTTAGGTTCCCTACAGCATAATCTGCAAGTTGGGTGTCCATTAGTTTGCAGGTGTCCCTTGATAGGTGCAGGGACCGTTAGGAATTCTGTAATGACTCGTAGCTGCTGACTACTGGTTTTGTGCTCTGTTTCAGTTTTATAGCACACGTCTATCCAATACCCATTCTACTGTGTGCTTGGCCAGATAAGTGTTTCCAGTGTTAGTTATGTTGTCGATGGATTCAGGCTTTCATTCGTCTCCGGACCGTTCGTTTTGGTACTCCTAGAGTCAGCACTGGACCGTAGAATATTGTGGCTGATTATTTTTTTGCAAGTTTATTAGCCTGTTCGTTGTCTTGTATTTCTTTTTGTCCTTGCAAACAAGTTTAACATTTTATGTTTCGCCAGGATATCGAGTACTATTCGGCATTCGTGTACCAGTCTTGGGACCACTTAACGGGTCATTAAACCCTCAAGAGCAACCTTACTATCAGTCTTGAACCCTTTACATTTGTAGGTCCTCAAATTATTTTACCTTGCGCATTGCAAGATTGCATCTATTCTGCTTAAAATACAAATAATGTGTATGTTCCGAAGAGATAGAAATTTTTACGTTTCTCTCATTCCTGTAAATTTCTTCTAAATCCTCTTCAGTCTTAGACTAGTCTGTGTACCAGGAGTAAGCTTGGGTTGAGTACTCGCTTTTTGCAATTCCTCATGTTAAAGTATTTTTTCTTAGAAGGGTTTTTGGTAACCAAGTACTCTGATTGGATCTACCAGAAGTCTTCTTCGTTTTCTTGCTTCATTTAATTGTGTCTTGATATAACAAAAATGTTACTTAGATTTGCTTGAAGCCTGAAAAAGCCCATCCTAGCATCCCTTCAAGATTATGTGAATAGGAGAAAAATCTAACAGGACTTCTATGGCTTTTAGGCAAAAAACTGGATACAATGTACTGAGTTCTGAAGAATGTTAAGCCTTTAATGGCAGTCATAATTTTATTCGTAATAACTGCAATAATTAGACTAGCACTTGTTTTAAATAGGGTTTTTCAATTTTTAATGTTTATTATTAGGTTTTCACTTTGCCCAGGTTTTCCTTGGATTCTTTTTTACTTCTTCTGACATTATGGTTCTCTATTACCCTCTAAACTTTATACTGACGTTAAGTCACAAAATTACATACTAGAGTAATTTTTAAATAGGTATTCTAAAGATTCTTTGAAATATCACCAATAAGCATACTTACCATTATATTAAAAAATATACTGATACCAGCAATTCCACAAATTGATACCCAATAAGGTAATCCTATTACAGTTTTCATAGCTACACATGGAGTAAAAATAGTTACTCCTTGTAAGAGAAACTGTCTTAGAATAAAAGTTCCAGATGCCAAACATCGTACCAATCTAGATTTGAAACGTAAATCCAAGTATTCGTATACAGAGGTTATACCAAGATTAAAGTAGACAGGTACAAATACAAAGCAAACTATAGGATAGGCTAATATAACACCATAAAGAGATTCCCACATAGAAGCTCCTCTGTAAAAAAGTTCAGCAGGAAAACCTAAAATCAAATAAATGTTCTTATTTTTAATTATCTAATATTAACGGTCTTCCATTACGAGCTTTCTATCTTTCTAGTCTAATAAAACAAAGTGTCTTTGAGATGTCTAATTTTTTTATTCCTTTGAAAGACCTGCTAATCTAAATGTGGACTTTGGGTAAAGATCATACGAAATGTCCAATTTTTTATGACCCTGGCGAATAAATCAAACTGAATTTGACTAATGGCATGGGTTATGTTGGCTTTGGGATCTGCTGTGATTATGCCTCATTTGCATATACCTAGGTCCACCCAAAACAGTAGTCACACAGCAACACATTGATGCGGTTCGTCAGCTAATTAAGGATGACTGCCGTGTAACATACGGGAGATAGGAGCATTAATGGACATTTTAAAGAAGTCGTTTCAAAAGATCGTACAGGAAGAACTGGGTGTTACAAAGTTGGTTACCCGTTGGATCCCTCATTTACTCACAGAAGAGCAAAAAGCGGTTTCCGTCAAATGGTGTCAAAAAACATTTTAAAGATTTAACAAAGGAAGCTAAAAAACGCTAATAGTACTGTTAATGACGATGAATCTTGGAAATACTCCTACGAATCGCAAAATACAAGCGTATCACGATGAGGAAAAACTAAAACTGATCCGTTCTCGAAGTATGCCAAAATCCGATCATGTGGCAAAACTTGCTTTAGAAGATCCAACAACGGTTACTTCTAATTGGTATATAAAAGTTTATTTAACAGAAGTTATAGAGAAACTCCGAAAAAGCAACACACATCAGGACAATGTAAATACTTACACTACCCAAAGACAATCAGGTTTATGGAGCTTCAAAATATCAAATTGTTAGACCATCCACGGTATATTTCCGACCTAAGTCTCGACGACTTTTTCACGTTTCCAAAGATCAGGAATTCAATGCGTGGGCAGCTATTCCATTCGCCAGAAGAAGCCATCAATGCCTTTAAAACAGCGATTTTGCAGGTGTCAGCTGAAGAGTGGAATAAGACTGTTTTACCGATTGGGTTGAACGTATGCAAAAGTGTGTCGATCTTGGTGGGACATACTTTGAAAAGCAATACGTAATTTGTCTTTATATCTATATGCAAAACTAAAAAGTCAATCCCCGTAGTAAGTCTAAGTAACTTTTTGATCTGAAACTACGCTCACTACCTACAATTTAAAAACTGTTCTACGAAAACTACTCGTTGTTTATTCGGTGACTTTGAATGACTTGCACTCTGGCCAGATTTAAGTCGATTCGACTTTTTTCACTTCATAGAAATATAGCACATTTTAAATTGTGGATTATCTTCAAAACAAGATCATAAATTATAACAGATTTTGTTTGCATTTAATAAATATAATTATTATTCGAGAATATATAAATAAACAGTAGATAGTCTTAAATATAGGATTGGTTATCTATATTCTTGCTGATGTAGTTAAAACGTATATAAAGCAAAATATAAAATTTTAAAATAGGTAATAATTATTTTACTACAAACATCAGGTATGGTTCTTAGCTTTTATTACGCTGTATTTCAGGTTGCGGTTTTGTTTTATGCAGCAGCAGCTCATTTTAAAGATGCATATTTTTGTAAGTTTTATTAAAGTTGTTATTGGAATCGATGATATACGGCACTATTCTGAATATATGAAGCTATTAATAATAAACTATGTATTCAGATACGTGAATTTTTTAAATAGCAAATCTTTGTTTATTGACTCATAAATACAAAAACAATATATTTTGGTTGTAAAATTAGGTTTTATGTAAATTATATTATAAATAAATAATTTAATTAAAACTAATAATAATGATTGTATTGGATAGAAAACCTGTGAAAATAAAGGGGTTTGTACTAGGTACTTAAGATTCGTTTAACTATTAAGGAATCATAAATAAGACCAGAAAATGCTTTCTGAATTCTTTCACTAGTTATACCAAGTTTATAGGCCATGAAAGTCAAGTGAAAATTAATTCTAATAGTATCATTTCAGGTTCTGCTCAACTTACCACCTATAAACAGGACGAGGCTATGGCAACTGCTCACAGGCTGCTAGAAGGCCAGGCCAATGCCGTCTTTGGGCATGGGCCGAGTGGGCCCAGGCCCAGGGCCCCCAGGGCAGGGGGGCCCCAAAAAGTAAAGAAGTTTAAAATTCGAGCTTATATAATTAATTAATACCCTGGTTTTATAAGGTGAGAATCGGGAATCACAAATATATAATAATATATAATATAGTAGGCATGCTTGGTATTTCAATATGACACATTTTAAGTACATTTTAAGTAACACATTCCAAAATTGTAAATCGAATTTTCTTGATAATAAAAAAATGAAATCTAAAAATGTTTACATTGCTGAACAGGCAATTAAATGCTCTTTCAAACAAGGTATCACATGACTCCACATGCCATTTAACAAAATGGGGTGCTGTCACCCCTTGGAAACGGGTTTAAAGTGGGGGTGGTTTTTTAGCGTCATAAAGTGTCATTTGAAATTTAAAAATTGACGTGTTTCAGGATTTTTCTTTTACACGCTTATTAAATAAATTTCTTCGTTATTTTTAGACCTTACAGTATATCTTTATCATAAGACAAACCTAAATTTTTACATCAATTATTAATTTGCTCATCAGTCATTTCCTGCAATACAGAAAAGAACTTAAAATTGTCATTGAGTTTCTTATAAGCAAAATATCTTTTTTCTGAGTTTTAAGATAACGAATTTATAATTTCTAAAAACCCATTAATTTTTAAATGCTCTTTGGGGTTGAACAGTTTCTTCAGTGGCTCCTTCGTGGCTTGTTAATCTAACGCTTATTTTTCTTGTCCTTAGACAATCCATCATATCTATATTTTCATAAGAATCGGCTAAAGTTTTTGCTTTTTCATAATAATTTTCAAATAAATCTCTTGTACTTGCAATGTAGTATTCTAATGATTTCAGAGGAGAAAAAGCTACATATAAATTCATTTTTTTTTTGTAATGTTAAGTTTGTATCATTAATAAGGGTCAGCATATCATTCCAAAATACTACCAACAAAATGTTAGTAAATTTTGTCATTTGCTTGCACAAAGATTGAGCTTTAATTTTTGTATTATTGGACTCTGACTTATCTGTTGCCAATTGATCTAAAGCTGTAAAAATATGGACATAATTTTTATATAATAGCATCAGCTCTTGCAGACCAACGAGTTGCAGAGAGATTTTTTGGAACTTTGTATCCTCTTTCTAAAATTTGTTTAACTTTTGCCATCTGAACGTAGAGGCCGAAAGAAAGGTAAAAAATTTTTGAACCACTCCGAAGAATATGTTCACTTCCCAAACGCACTCTGCAGACGCTTCTCCAACAAAATTTAATAAAAGTCCAGCACAAGAAACAAATAGCGTATTTATTTAACGCTCTGTTTCTCGTTTGCAAACCTAAATATTTTCCACACATATTCGATGCGTTGTCATAAGACTGACCTCTGCAATTATCAAGATTAATATTATGATCCTTCAAAAATTTAATACTAATAGTAGCCAGATATTCGGAGTCATGGCCTTCTATAGGGATAAACATTAAAAATCGTTCGACAGGACCTGTATCGGTAACGTATCGAACTGTAAAAGTCAGTTGATCTACGTGGCTAATATCTGGAATAGAATCAACACATTTTGAATAATATCTCGAGTTTTTTAATTGATTGGCAATATATAAAAAAACTTCTCTACCTACATTATTTCGATGAATTCTTCGCATGCATTAGCTGATAAATATGACGTCATACCACTGCCTTCATTGCCAAAAGTTTCTATATGTTGCTTTAGTAGGGGATCATATTCAGTAAGCAATTCTAAAATCCCTAAATAATTCCCATTTTTATTTGAGCCAATGCGTTCATTTTTTCCTCGAAAAGGTAAGACTCTACCAGAAAGAAACGCGACATATTCTTTGTAGTATCTGCATCCAATAATTCCTCTCGTTTTTGTGTTGTATAATAATTTGATTAGCTACACCATTTTTTGACTTTTTTGATAATAATGATTAAAAAATTTTTTGAGTTAACCTGATAGAAGTGTAGAAAAAATTGTGCAGCTTAAAGATTAAAAGTTGACATTAAAAAAACACTTTGAAATTTCAATTCACATAAAAGCTATAAGCATAAAATTTTTTTTTCTTTGTACTAGACCGAAAGTACGTCGTTCCGGCTTCTATATTAGGTACGGCAGAAAGCCTAACTACAAGCTAGTACAAAGAAAAAGAGTAAACACTACATGGGCAGAAAGTTTGAAAGCCCTGCACTGGGCGCCATGATGCCCACGGCTGCGCCTCGCGCATCATAGCGCGCAGTGCAGGAATCTCAAACTTTCTGCCCTTGTAGTGTAATATACTATTAAACTTCAATTTAAGTCTAAATAATAAATTTTGGAAAGTCAAAAAATAATTTGATTTTTGATTATAAATTCTATTATAAAAAGTTTTTTTTTTTCTAAAAAAGCTATTAATTCTTAAGAAATGACGCCCTTAAAGGGCCCCAGAAGCCTTTGGGCCCCAGGCCTAACGATACCTAAAGACGGCACTGGGCCAGGCGCCCATAACCTAATTATAAGGTTATTATATATAGGCGGATTAAATAATGAGTATTGCCGCAGGACAGGATAGCCCAGGTTTAACTTTTCGAGAAACTTTTGAGTAGAAAGGGATTTATGGAACAGTGGCCCCAATTCAAGGGGAGTCAATTTGTTATACCGATGTATCAAAGACTAAAAAAGGCACAGGGTCGGGTATATATTATAGTAGAAGACGCAGGATACAAGTCCAATTAAGTGTAGGTACAGTGTTTCAGGTTAAAGTAATGGCCATGCAACACTGTTCAACCAAAAATATAAGTCAGGGTATAATAGGTAAAACCGTAGTCATATACTCAAAAAGCCAAGCAACTCTAAAGGCGATAGTCTCAGCACAAATAAGATCACAACTGGTATGGGTCTGACACATGCCGAAAGTCGGAATTCTCTGAGAGTGGCCCAAACGGTAACAAGTTCAGAAAGGCAACGATTGAGAAATGGAGGTTAGATAAGGCCCAGGAGTGGTGGGAAAAATCACCGGGCAAGCGACAAGCTAAAGTGTTTATAAAAGGACACTCGGCGAAATTTACTGCAGAGCTGATATCACAAAGACGAATCGATTTCAAAATGATTGTTAGTTTCTTGATAGGAAATGCTCGGCTCAGAATAGACAGGTTGAACTTGGCAGATGAAAATATCTGTCGATACTGCGAAGAGAAGGAGGAATCAGCATTTAATGTCCTTTGTCAATGTGAAGGCCCTCATAGGACGTGGTATCTAGGATTGGGAAAATGGAAACCAGCTGCTCCAAGTTACGTGGAGAGGCCACTGTCAAGACTAAGTCTTATTGGAAGAGCAGGGCTAGATAAGTTGCTCTAATCCTATCCAAAAATGATGGGTGTTAACAATAGATCTGTAAAGGTCGCAATGATACATACTAACAGCCAACCCAATGAATATTTATTTATCTATCATTAATTACTCAAAGCGTTTTTGTTGGTGAAATGTCTTGGGAATAAAATACAAGAGCCTTCTCGGTGCGTGGGTATCTAAATTTTTACTACGTCATTGTTTTAGTACAAAACTAGTGATTTTTCGTTAAATTTAACATAGTGAGAAAAGCACACATAGTAAAACAATCTGGTAAATTTAGAATCGGTTTATAAACAAAAAAGTGATTGCAGGACATAAGACCTAGGTCAACTTGAATAACAGAAGCTCAGAAGGAAATAAGGAATTGTTGGGTAATAAATGGAGAGTGTAATATTGTGACGTAGACGCAGCAGAGAAGAAACGAGAGGAATGTATGGAGTGGATGTTAAAAAAAGAGGAGTATGAGAGGAAGTTTAATGAAAGAGTGTTAAAAGAAATTAGTAAGAAAGATTATGTGCAGGAATGGTGGACTATCAATAGTAATGTTGTTAGGAAGATAGCAGAAGACATGTTAAAAATATCAGGGAAAGATCCACCAGAAAATAAAGGTGCGTGGTGGTGAAATAAGAAAGTACAGAAAGTAGTTAAAGAATAAGTGGATCCATCGGGAAGATCAAGTAATAGTGGACAATATGACAATACAAAGAGAGCAGTGACAAAGGCGAAATCAGATGAAATGGGAAAAAAATTGAGGAATTTTAGAAGAAAAAGAATTAATGTGAACAGCTAAAAAAATAAAGCTTAAAGAGAAGTAACTGCTATCCGACAAAGAAGGTAGAAGCTTACAAACGTATGAGGGTATAAAATGTGTTAAAGATTGTATCCATCGATTTGGCAGTTTTTCCAGAAAAGTAAATGTTTATCCCGTTTTTATAAAAAATGATTATAGGGTGCTAGGAATGGGCTAGAATATATAATTTAACTTAGGACCGTACTATTTGGTACTCCAGGGAACTGGCTTTGGAGCGTAGAGTAGTGTGGGTGAAGCTTGAGCTAAGTGCTCTTTTTTTAGTTACGCTTTTATAAGAGACTACGTTAATTTTCTATTATAAATATCTTAAAACTGTGTCAACAAAAACACTTAAATTGGGTGATTTTACCATCTCGAATATATAGTAAGTCATATTTATTTGTGTTTATAGTTATATCAGTTTTTGTGTCGTTTATTCATTAAAGTCAGGACCGGTTTTTACAAATATATATTTTGAGCAAGTGATTGTTACAGATTTGCGACAAAAGCCTTTTAGGACGTTTTGATGTTTTAGTTTAAAAGTAATAGTCATTTAAAGAACTATATTTCAAGTCAAAATAGATTCAATGCAACAAAACATGTCTCTCCAACGGCCATGAAAGAACCTGTCGCACGTATTATAATAATAACTTAATCATATTACAAGCAAGTACCACTCTGCATATACATATGTAAATAATGTCAGCCTTTAATTTAAAGTATTAATTAGTATAGATTTTTTTACTAACTTACCTATAACAGATCTTACTCCAAGATTACCTCTTGCAATACTCAACATCATGGCACCAACAGACACTTTTCCCACTGCGTGAACATAATCATTTTTCGTTCGCTCTTTTGCTCCACAAATTTTTGAGTAAACTGCAACTAATGTTGTGGCTATCACAAGAACGACAAAAACTACATAGTCCCATATTAAATTTGTCGCATTTTCACCCATAGTAGAGGCCTTATAAATATTTCAAGATACTAAAACAAGAATGACTGTAGAATAGCCTTCCGGTCTCGTGTGCATTAAAATGAAAACGTGACTGTGCGATTTCAAAATTACTTAAAAGAATTCATTGATTTGCATACTGGTTTTGTATTTATTCTGCAAGAAACGATTATTTATTTATCAGTGAGGCAGACGTGAATGTTTAGTTAATAAAAAATTTATTAATATTATAATAGACTTTCGAGTGTCTTAGAAAAATGTAAATTTAAATAATAAACATCATTTTTTGCGATATTAGTTTTTTTCTAAATGCAAATGATTTTTGAAGGTGATTTTTTGTATTATACGTAGTTACTTTGATGAGGTCCTAAATAATTTAACAATAAAAATCATAGCTGCTTTTTTTGGAAGCCATCTGATATAGTCACAGATATAGAAGAGTAGGTACTTAGAGTAGCAGTACGACTACTCTAAGTACTCTTCTACGATGATATTTGAAATGTGGCTATCGCGCTCCTTAATCCTGAGGTAGGTATAACTCCATCGTGCCCAAGGGATGCATGGTAAAGGGTATTGTAACGGGATAACCGTAAAGGAAGGGACCTTAATTTGAAAGATTGTTATTGACAGTTGATTTTTAGAAGTTTCTAAAAATCAACTGACCATTTTAAATAATGTTTCTAGAAAATTCTAGAAAGATCTAAACAAACTAACTAGATTAAATAAAGTTGTATATAAGGGGATGCATGGGCAGTTAACGTCAGTTCAAGTTCAAGTATTCACAAGAGTTCATTGTATTGTCAAGTAGTTAGACGTTATCCAGCAGAGTTCAGTGTATCTTAACAATTTTGTAAATAAATTGTGTAAAAAGCCCCCATAAGTGTTTCAAATTAAAGTCCCTTCCTTTACGGTTATCCCGTTACAGTATAATGTGTAACTTAAGCGATGATCTGGAGAGTTAATGGCGCACTGCAACGACGGATTACGCGTGGTAATCACAGAAAGTCAAAAACGAAACAAAAATAAACAGATGAGTACTCAAAAATGAGCAACTTATCCGAAATAACAATTAGAAGCAGGAGACAACCCCTTTGTGGACTTCCTTTTGACTTCACAATGGATGCTTGTTTTGAGAAGAAAACGTCTACGTGTCGTTACTCAGTCCCTTGAAGGGTACGCACCGGTCAAGGGACTAGATCACAGAAGATAGACAATTTTTGGACACTTCAGATTGCCTTCACAAACATATATCACATATATGACCTGTACAATCTGAAGTGGATAACAAGAAGTATACTAAACAGCTTCAGGGTTTGTAGGTGACACTTAGCTGATTCCTGCTTGTTCAGTTTTTTAGTACACATCTGTTCAACATAGATTTGTCGTGTATTAAGCAAGGGAAAGGGAGATTTTCACAGTTTTGGTTGTGTTTTATATGAATCCAGTCCCAAAAACTACTTTTTGTGCCACAAACTGGTTTTATACTGTAAAATAAGGTTACTGATTCTCTTCTTGCACGTTTATCAGCTTGCTTGTTGCATTGTATTTTTCTATATCCTTACATCCAAAGGGGTTTAACAGTATTATGTTCCGACAGAACATCGAGTTTTTTTCGGCACTTGTAAACTGGTTTAGAGACCACCTTTAATGGCTCAAACAGCCATCTAAATATCTTTCTATATATTGAACTGCCCAATTGTTTTATCTTACTCATTGCAAAATTGCATATTCCATACGTTGGGGTAAATATTTTTGGAATGGTATTGTAGACAGGCATTTGGGGACCATGTGGTCTAATTTTATTTTTAATATGTCTTATTTATTTTTTTACCTTTATTGCTATTCTTAAAGCCTGTAGAAGCTTTGCTTTTCAAAATTATGTCAATAAAAAACTAACATTGTTTCTTTTGGAGTGTTTCTCAAAGCTCCAGTTATGCCAAGCCAAGTAAGTGTTTAATCCTTATTTTGCTTAATGATGGCATCAGTGCTTTATTAAGTCTTTGACCGACAAACCAAATTTAATTGTGGATTTAAGTACAATTTTATAGTTCCAGTATAGCAAATCTTCACGTTTTGCTGTTTGACCACAGTTGTTTTAATGAATAACCATTTTTACAGGTTAAATTAGGATTTTTTTATACAGCTTATAATTTCTGTCGTAATAACCATAAAATAAACGCTATTTTAATCTTATATTGTGATTAACCGCAATTATTGTTTCCTGATATAAACACAAATTAATTACAAGAATGTATAATCATCTAATGTTCTAGGATGTGAAATCACTTATTGTTTTTTTGTTATCGTTTTAATTTGTTGATCTGTTTTAAACAGGTTTTTTAGTTAAACGTAATATATTATTTTTTATTAAAGTAAACAATGTTGAAAATGACGAGCGACTTAAACAAAAAAACTGTGAGACAAATTTAGGATGACGAAAGTGTGTGCTCTAAGCTTGTGCCCTGATTTCTAACGGTGGAAAAGAAGATGCATCGTAAAGAGGTTTGTTCTGTCTGCGAAGAATGCATCAAAGGGGACTTAAACTTCTTGTTAAGGGTCATAACTTGCGACGATACTTGGAAATGGTCCTAAATCCAAGAGACAATCAATGTACTGGAAGTCTCCAAACTCTCGGAGAGCCAAGTAAAGAAAAGATGCGCAAGTTCAAATTTAAGAAGATATTGTTTTCTTTGACATACGTAGTGTAGTCCATAGATCACATGGAAGAGGAATAACAAGGCCAAAGATTTAATCGGTAGACATTTTACGAAGATTCCGAGAAAAAGTTTAGAGGCAGTAAAAATAAATAATTATATCAGTTCTGATGAAACAGTTAAATACGGTGTGCCCCAAGGGACAATCCTGGGTCCTATTTTATTTTTGATATATATTAATAAGCTTTTACTTTCAAAAAAAATTAGCGGTCAAGTAGTAAGCTTCGCGGACGACACATTAATTTTATACTCTACTAAAACATGGGATGCTGCAAAAGAACTTTGTGAAAAAGATCTGAATAATGTGTTTGACTGGTTTTCTAATTTCAAATTAACAATTAATATGGATAAAACTGTTGCTACACCATTTGCTAGCTATAAAACAAGTCTTGAATTTAACTACATCAAAGTAAATAATCATGGAAAAGAAATAAAAATTTTGCTTAAATATGAAGCTAAATATCTGGGAGTGCAAATTGATTCTCATTTGAAGTGGGATAAACATATAAACCACATCGCGAATAATCTAAGACCAGTTATTCATAAATTTAAATATATGAGAAATTATTTAGATACAGCACATTTGATAATACTATATCACGCATTTGTTGAGTCTCGTCTGTCATATGCCATATTAGCCTGGGGATCGGTTTTGCCAACACATCTGAAAAAAGTAGAGATCATCCAAAAGAGAATAATTAAACTAATATTTTTTAAAGATATGAAATACCCATCTAACAGATTATTTCAGGAAACAAAAATCTTTGATATTCGTCAACTCTATTTTTATAATATCGTCAACTACCTTTATAAAAATAGGTGTTTTATCCAGAAAATCGATCATTTTTATCAGACAAGAAATAAAAGATAGTAGGATTCCGATTGCCAAAAAAACTTTACGACAAAGAAGTCTACATTTTTTGGCTATTAAAATATATAACTTCTTGCCTGATGATTATAAAATCTTCCTCAGGATCATAAACTCTACCAATCTCTTCAAGAACAGATTAAAATCATTTATTAAAATTACGGATAGAAACATAATACAATCTCTGATTAATAGTTAGATTAGTATGGTTGGCCAATTTAGATTTAGGTTAAGACTTATTTTTCTATTTTTTTTCTCGCATTTTATATATATACATGTTTTGTTATTTAAATAATTTTTGTTAATTTACTTATACGCATACCTACACTTAGGATAAAAATACATTAGGCGTTGCATAGTAGGATAAATTTCAAATGCCCATGCACAACCTTTTGGTTTTATGGGCTTTGTTGGTGTTTATTTGCCCTATGGTAATCATTTTGTAATTTTTCATGCAAATATTTTTTGTGAATAAACATTATTATTATTATTATTATTTATTTATTTATTTATTTATTTATTTATTTATTTATTTATTTATTTATTTATTTATTTATTTATTTATTTATTTATTTATTTATTTATTTATTTATTTATTTATTTATTTATTTATTTATTTATTTATTGATTTATTTATTTATTTATTTATTTATTTATTTATTTATTTATTTATTTATTTATTTCAGTTAAATTTTAATAAATCATTAAAAACATTTTTTGTCAATTACTTTATAATTAAATTACACCAATAAATTATATCGATATAAAAATCAATTATAAATTAAAGGGTAAATAGCTATTTTCCACACCGGTCAACAATTGTTTATTTCCTACTTCTAAAAGGCTAAAATGCAGAACACATATTTTTAAATGACTGTAAATAAGCATGCAATTATCATCTCTAAACATTTTTCTTATGGTTATGAACCTAACTTTCACTTATTTATTGATATAAATTTTTTGTTACCTGGATCTATTAGTCCTCAACAATTTCTCACTGTAACATTGTCAATTACTTATTTTCTAAATAAGTAGATATTTAATTTGTCATTCCAAAACCGTGACACCGTTTTTAATAATTTTTGTTATCCCTGAGTTCTACCACACTCACGCAAATAGATTCATTTTGCAATGATAAACATCGCACATAAACATTTAATAATAAACGTAAGAACGTATTTTTATTAAATACTGATCGTGAGCACTTATGCAATAATGACGAGACAATTATAAGTTTGTTGAATAAATTCAATCTGACCAATCCCTTTAAATTGTTGCATTTTTATCAATAGATCTAAAATGGTAAAAAACCCAAGATGTGTTAATAGAAAATTGTTTTATGTAAAAATATACCTATACTTTATAATAAGAGTGGTAATTAGCTGTTTACACATGAGTGGCAAAATTACTAACGAAGATTTTTTTCTGGTATTGTCGATTTTATTGTATTATCTTGTTTTTTCCAGGTTTTTACATGATTTTTTTGTATTTTGGAATTTTTCCGGTTTGGCTCTTGTTTGTAATAATTTTTATTGGTTTTTGATCTAATTCCTTTTTAGGGTTTCGAAGCCAAATAGCAAAAAACGGAACCTCTTTGGATTCATCATGTATGTCTGTCTGTCTGTCTGTCTGTCCGTCCGTCCGTATATCACAGCCCATTTTTTTAGAAATTTTAATAACTATACTGTTGAAACTTGGTAAGTTGATACATTCTTTAATTTAAGATTTTACAAAACAATAGAATTACCACTCAAGTTATCTACTATACTTCATCTATATTAATAAAAAGTTTTTTTTAACAATCATGTAGCTACTACATAGTCCAAGATCCCGGGGCCCACAGACCTTCCTTATTTTCTAACTCTTAAAATTATGAGAAATGTGTGGGGTAATGTATGCTTAAGCACCTATGCATACCCGCTAACTTGATTAGCCGGCCCTTTTACAGGTAACAGGAAAGAAAGGTATATAAAAATATGGCTTACTTTCCTTAAATTCTAACAGCTGGTTTTTGGATATGTTTTACAAAATATTGTACGAAATCATAATCCAATATTGCGAGACACCTCTTGTGAGCGGTAACTCCTGCCAGACGCTTTAATTTGCATAAAAAATTTCTTTCTTATTTTCTAACTTCCAATTTTTATATATGATATTCATGGGAGTATTTTAATACCTTTTGTATGCAGCCAGACCAACTCCATAGGCCATTCACCCCCCCCCCAGACGCATTAAAGTTATCCTGTAAGTGTAAGCGCGACAGCATTATCAATGCGCTTGAGTGCGAGTGAGATGTACTCTGTAGATTGCTTTCTCACACTCTCAAACTCATGGACTATTTTGTTTATACGCATGCGCGTAGCATCTGCTTTCGCGTTTGTGATCGCGCAGGCATTATATTGTTATATTGAAGTTTTTTATAAAAATATTATATATTTATATCAAAATTCATCAAAACCAAAATCGAAAAAATAACATAAAACTTCAATATAACAATATAATGCCTGCGCGATCACAAACGCGAAAGCACATGCTACGGGCATGCGTACAAACAAAATAGTCCATGAGTTTGAGAGTGAGAAAGCAATCTACAGAGTACATCTCACTCGCACTCAAGCGCATAGATAATGCTGTCGCGTTTACACTTACAAGATAACTTTAATGCGTCTGGGGGGGTGATTGGCCCATGGGGTTGGTCTGGCTGCATACAAAAGGTATTAAAATACTCCCAACTGGCTGTTTCTACACGACTGGAAAAGTAATAAACGAGACTAATCGCGATAATTGTGTTATTCTACGAGTATGTAAAATGCATTTATTTCATCCTGTCCAGTAAATACACTTCCCTATAATCAATTTGGTGCCGGTAAGTAAAACATTACGGTATCAGGTACTGTAATGTGTTGCCTAGCAACGCTGCTCTGGTTGCTTAAGGGAAGACAATTACTTTTAAGTTTTGACATTAAAAAATACTATAATGATTATAAAATAAAAATAAAATAATTAATTACTTACTTTTACAACCATATTTAAAAAGAAGTCAATGTTATTCAATTTTATATTAACAATTAAATCTTAATATTAAAAAAAATTATTTGACAGTGACAGATGGCTTTCAAGGTAATTTGACCTAACTAATCAAGTTACGAACTATTTTTAGTCAAGTTACGAACTGCTGTTAAAATTTTTATGAATTTATTAATTTATAAAAACAGGATGAAATAAAATATAATACGATACATGGTCGTTAGGTGTTATTACAGTACCTACTCGTTTTTATTTCCGGACTTGGCTCCTACGTCGCCTCGTCCGTAAACTAACTCGTACTGTAATAATTCACCTACCAACCTTGTAACGTATAATACTATAATAATCAAGTTTTATACTAAACTTAATCTGTATTAATAAGAAGTTATTCTATACAAAAAAAAATGGTATACTACATAACAAGAGTGGTATAACTAGCTGTTTATACACAGGAGGAAATGAGCCGAATAGTGTGTATTTTTGACAAATGCATAACTACTCGAGTTATGCACTATACTGTATCTGTATCAATAGAAAGTTATTTTATATAAATATAATAATAGATATATTACATAACACGAGTAGTAACTACCTGTTTACACACAACTAGAAAAGTTACGAAAAAGCTGCAAAAGGTGATAAGTGTGATATTCTGTAAGTATGTAAAACTTATTACCATTCGTGTTATGTACTACACTTTATCTGTATTAAAAATAAGTTAATGTGTATAAAAAAAATTGTATATTACCTCAAAAGAGCGATAACTAGATGAGAAAAGTATGTTTTTCTGTTTTTGTAAATGTAAATGAAGAGAAAATTTACAGAATATTTAAAAACTTTGTCTTACCAAATTCACTGTTAAATTTCCAGAAACAGCCTATATCAACTTTCGGGATATTGCAAACACGGAAAGCACTTAAGATCAGATGTCCAAATTATAATAACAGTCGTGATTGAATTGTATTGTAAGACAAAAACTAGTTTTTCGTTTTATTTTGTTTAAATACCTAATAAAAAACCGTTTTAAAGATAATTATATACAAATTTAGTCTAAATAGATTTCCAAGAAATACATAATTATACTATCCTCTATAAATAGCTTTATAATATTAATATTACTATCTTTAAAGTATGATGTTTTCTAATTCCAATTCGTGAAATTCTATGAACAAAATCTTCTCACGACTCCCTATTTGTGATACTTATACCGTCGAAAATGTTGATAATTTTGTTAACAGGAATTTATCAATAAAAACATATAAAATTAAAAAAATTAAAATATTTTTACCACAATTTAAATGTCTCGATATAATTATATCAATATTTGTCGCTATACGAGGTCTCATCGAAAAGTAATAGACTAAAGTAATTCTCATTTAGTAACCGGTTATTTGAGATATCTCCCATGGGATTTTTGAAAATATATAAACAAGAATATATTAAATGACATTAAGGAGAAACTGAAAAAATGCCGCATCCATCAAGACTCGAACTAAGCTATGAATGCCTGGCCATCAAATCGCTTATCGGTCATTAAATTCTACTGTTGGACTATCCACTGTATTTTCCCAAACTAAAGGCGTGTTTACATGTTGCCAGTGACTGGCGTCAGTCTCACTGGCATGCCAGCGCTGGCATGGTATACTGGCATCCTGTAAACACTTTCTTGTGCCAGTCTAGCGCTGTCTGCCAGCGCTGTCTCGAATAGAAAGTTGGTCTATTTTTCATGCCAATGGCCCTCGTCCGCGTCCCCTCCAACCCCGCGCCAGTGGTTGTAGACACGTGTAAACACAGCGTTCCAGTAACTGGCGTACATGTGAAGGGTAAACTTCACCAAGTAGGAACTAGGGTGCCAGTGAGACTGTCGCTAGCTACTGTCCAGCGCTGTCCTAATCAAGCACTGGCATGCCAGTAAGACTGGCGCCAGTTACTGTAAACACGCCTTAAGTTCCAAAGACTTCAGATCAAGAATTTAATGCGTGAGCAGCGATTTCAGTCACCAGAAAAGACATCGATGCCTCTAAAACAGCGATTTTGTAGGTGTCACCTAAAGACTAGAATAACTGTTTTACTAATTGATTTGAACGTATGCAAAAATATATCGATCTTGGTGGGACATATTATTGTAGCCTTAAGTCTATATATTATTTTTTGTCTTTATGGCTGTATCCGAAACTAAAAAGACAACCCTTGTATTAGAAATCATAATAATGATGTTAATGATGATAATATGAAGAATAACAAGCATTTAACATATTCATTAAATTTTAATTTTTTTACTCGACCTAATAAACTAATAAAGAATTAAATTAATAAACTATAAATTCTAGAGTACATACAAAATTTGAATTAATTTAATTTTGTATTTATAAATAAACCACTGATAATAACAAAGGACCTTTTGTGAATAAATAATTCGTATACAGAAGAAAATAACTTAAAACAGCGTGCAGTTAACAGCAAACGATTTTTAGAAGATCAAAAGAAATCAACTGAAACTACACAATACTATTTGAAAATAAAATTTATTTTATTCTATATTTTTTGTATAAATTTACGTCAATAAAGTATATAAATTAATAAAATTTTGATTATTTTTTGTTTACAATAAAGCAGTGTTTTTCAATCCGTGGGTCGCAACCCCTAGGGGGGTCGCGAAGCCTTATTCGGGAGGTCGCCGACTTAAAAAAAATGCAAGGTTCTAACACTACAATAAAAACAAAATTTTAGTGAGAAGAATGGGCTTGTTTATTTTCCAAAAGTTTATCAAGTCGTGGTGCTATTTTTGACACATTAATAATCAAATCGTTTTCTACTTGCAGTCTATTTCTCTTTTTGGTTTTTATGTCTACCATTGAAGAAAATGTCAGTTCGCACAAGTATGAAGTGGCGAATGGCTCTAATAATTTTAGAGCTTCCCTTGCCAGCTCTGGAAATTCGTGTTTTCTTTTCATCCAAAATACGTTAATACTTTGCGAATAAAATAGCATCTTAAGCATGCCATTAGCAACTAAATCTAGAAGATATTTATGTTGACATCAGCCAGATCTATTGACTTGTCCAAAAAAGGTTTTAAAATCCATCTACGCCCATTGTCAGCTTCAGAGTGAAGTCTGGAAAGTATGTCAAAAGTTTCTCTTGTAAATTATGTAAGCTCTGTATCATGCAAGGAATGTGAGCTTTTACTATAAGACTTTGGTCTGATGCGTTATCTTTAACAATCTTCTGAACACATGGAAAAGACTCAAATATATTGTATAAACGAAGTTTTGCATTAAATGCTTTGACTTTATCTTTAGCTGTTAAAATATTTTCTTCTCGACCTTGGAGGTTTTTGTTCAAATTATTAAGGTGGCTAAAAAGATCTGCCAAAAATGCTGATTTAAAGAGCCAAATAGGGTCACAAAAGCGATTAGCATATTCAGATTTTGCATCTTTTAAGAACATTAACAGTTCAGCTCTCAGTTCTAGAACTCTTGTTAATACCTTTCCTTTGGATAGCTTTCTGACCTCTGTGTGATAAAGAAGATTTTGATGAAGCGAGCCCATATCTTCACAAACGATTCTGAATAGCCGGGTTTGCAAGGATTTGCCTTTTATAGAATTCGCAATTTTTATTACCTCCTTGAGCACGTCATTTAAATCAGAAGGTACTACCTTAGCAGCTAGAGCCTGTCGATGAAGAAAACAGTGTGTCTAGGATATGTTTGGCATTATCGATTTTAATTTCGCAACGAGTCGTAATAATAGATAAATGTACCAAAATAGAAAAAAATAATAAACGTAGTGTTTTAATTAAATTTTATTATATTTGTCTTTCTATACTTTACACAAGGGGGGCGCCAGAATTTTTCAACTTGTAAAGAGGTCGCGAAATCAAAAAGATTGAAAAACACTGCAATAAAGTATACGCGCTAATTTACACTACTTACAAATGATAATGCTTGTGTGGTTGTTTTTGACTAATAATGGGGTTAAAAGAGAAGTTAAGTTTAACTAGATGGAAAGGTCCAAGCATTTATATATTAAACGGTGAAAGTGAAAATTAAGGGTCATAAAACAAGACAAAAAAGTCTCTCTGCCTTTGTTATTTTATGCTTCAACTTACCCAAATAAAAAACTAAAGGTCAGTATTTTATATATACAGTGTTGATAAATCAGTGCGACAAACTATACGAATCTGTTTAAAAAAAGCAACGTTAATATAAAAATAAAAAAGTACCATTGGATTTGAACACATAAATGGAAGTTTAATATTTAAAAATAATATATTGCCTAAAATAAATTCGTATAAGTTACGTACTGCTGTACATAAACGAGTTTTGGAAAACCACTTAAATTTTACCGTTAGGTTTATGCGATTTAGACCGACATCCATGGGGTTTTTTTTCATGACATAAGGATTCTATATACCAAATTTCATGACCCTAGGATTGTGCGTTCAAGAGTTATAGTGCACACGGTCGGAGAGCCGGAAGAGCACATAAGACGATCTTATCAAGTACCTTGATGATATTTAACACTTTGCTATGTAAACGTATGTCCGCAATTGCATCGATTTCCGAGATATGGATGCAAAGTGGCTGGATTAAATTTTAACTTACCACTTCGGAGTGAAATCAAAAATGCAATAATATTTGCGGAACATACCCTCACTATGGACCATCGGATTAAGTTTGAGGAGACCCAAGTTCTCGCTACTACATCAGCATACCATTCCAGACTCTATAGAGAAGCCATAGAGATAGAGAAGCACCCGAACAACTTTAATAAAAAAGAGAAAGCAGTCAAGATTAACAAAACATGGGTCCCGATAATAAAGGGTGCGAAAACTCTACCCTTAACGATCAACACCGACCAGAACCGATTGGAATCTAAAGCAACTGAGGCCCCGCCCACTTCCGTCCCGACGTATAAATACGGGCTCCGATCACGCAGAGCTTATTAGTTCGAAGACTGTCAACCAGGAAGCAACTTCTGAAGATGCCAACCGCTCGTGTTGGCGAAACGTCAAGTCAAAATGACAATTGACGCCGGCCTAACAGCCCAAAAACCATTGATACAATTTATCTATTGTTATCGCGTTGATACGACAGGGGATAGGTAATTGGGAAGGACAGAATGGGTCTCGTCGTGAGTTTGTGATTTTATTTCGTTCACTTTATCGATGAATTTAAAGAAATTCAGAGCTTTTCCGACTATCTTTGCCCTTCTGTTTCTGGTGAGTACCATTTTGCCTTGGTTTTAATTTTACTAGTTAAAATAATCCAAAATGCGGTAAATATAATATCTTATCTATTTTACTAACATTTAAATTTTTCAAATACAATTGCTGTTGATTCAAGGTAAGTTTTTGTGGTATATTAATATTTATACATGAAAGGTTATTAATTTTTTCTCGAAATTTGGGAAGACTTGTAGCAATTGTGTTTGAAAATTATTACTTGAAAGTCGGAGTTTTGATTCCAATTTTATTAATAAGGTTATTGCCAACTAGAAGAAGGGCCCTATTAAGGACCAACAAATTGCTATCTGAAAGAATTTCGCAGTTCGACGTCATTCTGAGAAGCCGACGCCATTTTGCTGTTCCGTTCCACGTCGATAGAAATTCTGACTAGAAGTTCTTAAGGAGTATTCCCTTCCGACAGCTCTTTCGTTCCACGACGTGTGAGATTCCGACAAGTAGTTCCTAGAGGGGTATTCCATTCCGTTGCTGTTCCGATTCCACATCGTAGGAAAATTGACAAGAAGTTCCTACAGGGGAATTCCATACCGTTGCTGTTCCGTTTCCACGTCGTGTTAAACTCCGTCTAGAAGTCCCTAGGAAGGTGTCCCATCCTTCCTACTGCTTCGCTCCACTGGATTAAAACTCTGTCAGAAGCCATCGGAACCAAACCAAGATAAGAGAAATAATTAATTAAATATTTTTAATTAAATTACTAATCTCTTTTAAAGTAATAAACCATTTTAAACTGATCTTTCGAATTTTATTTGTGTGTCTGTACTGGGCGCCCTTTAATTAATGTTTGGAGAGAATCTAGTAGAACACAGAAGGACGCCACGACCCACGGGAGCTAGCGTAGGGTACTTTTAAGGTTACAAAGTGGCGCCCAACGCCAATTTAACCTTTAAGGGGCTAATTAAGCTACAATGTATTTCAACAAAGTATTATGATGCCACCGTGAGGTGGCGTAGTTAATATCTCATATATTTAAATGATGACGCCACCGTAAGGTGGCCCAGCTGATATTCCATTTATTTACAGGAGCAATTCTTACTAAATTAATTTACTAATATATTTAATCAATAAATTTAAAAATACAATGAACAAAAATGAAAGTAAAAACCTGGTAACTAACCAGAAAATATAATGAAAACGATAAAACAAAAAGACGCTAAAACAATAAAAAAAGTCAAAATATAATATAACGGAAAATTAAAAAAAAAAAAAAGATTCCAGTGTTGGCAATACGAAGTTCGTCGGTCCAGCTAGTTAGTAATATTTGAGTTTTTACAGAATTTAACCTTTTACCTCGATTTAAAAAAAAAAATTCAAAATTCAAAACACATTTATTTATCGTTTGGAAAAATACAATAAATTGAAACACATCGTTTAACATAATACCTATAACACGATAAAAAGGACTGTATCGCGACCATAATGGCCGATTGCACTATACAACTATAAAGAGTGTAAGTGTGATGCAGCCCAGTAGAAATTAAAATAAACTGAGAAAAAATATACAAAAAATAATAATAACCACAATAATAACTACCTCCAATAAATAAATATTTCCCAACCATTATTACTTTTTACCACTAATTATTTATTAGAGGAAAAAACAAATTAAATTAGGAGTATTACTACTTATATTATACTAAAATAGGAATGTGAAAATGTGGCCCCAGGCCGGCACGCGCAGGGAAAACGGGAAGGGCGTAATGAGAGTTCGAATGCTGAATTATATTATTTTTAATACCTAATGCAGGTTACCTGACAACAACTTGAATAAAAAACTACTAAATATATACAGTGCAAATTACTGAAATGAATGTTTTGGGTATAATATATTATAATGATCTCCTCTGGCTCTCAATTAAAGAGTTTTTAATGTAAGTTGAAAAGCGGTGTGGAGAGAAATCCTTGACTTGATTTGGCAGGTTATTCCACATATATTATGACTGCCGACAAATGTAAATGACTTTTGAAAGGCTGCTGTACGATGCGGGGGTATCCTAAAGTCGTTAATATGCCTAGTATAATGACCATGTAAATAGGGGTTAAAAAGTGAATTAAGATAAGATGGTTGTCCAGTTTTTAAAACCCTATAAATAAAATTGTAAAGATGATGTTTTCTTCGATTTGCCATATTAAGTATATTATTATTGTTTAAATAAGGCGTAATGTGGTTTCTAAAGGGTATACTGTACGAGAATCGCATACAGCAATTCTGAATTTTTTGTATTTGGTGTGTTATCTGTAGAGTTAGAGAAGACCCATAAACAACATCCCCATAGTCAAAAAGAGATAGTATGAGGCTGTCACATAATTGATATTTTATTTTTGAGGGGAGAAATTTTTTAAAGTTGTTGAGTTTTTTTATACGCATGTATGCAATTCTCAACTTATTTTTAATATGCGCTTGAAATGAAAGCGATTCATCAACCATGACGCCCAAATTTTTTGCCTCAGTTACTATGGCAAGAGGAATGTCGTCAATTTTTGGCACAAATGATGCAACGGCATCAATGGAGTTATTTTGATTAAAAAAGATTACGCAAGATTTTGATGCATTCAGTTTTAAATTGTGATCATCGGAAAAAATTTTCAAGTTATCTAAGTCCCTATTATATTGTTCCAAACAATGGATTTTGTTTTCGGGAGAAAACGATGTATACACTTGAGAATCGTCCGCATATTGTTGAATTTTGGAATTTTCAATACAATTACACATATCACCAACGTAAATAGAAAATAACAGAGGGCTCAAAATTGACCCCTGAGGTACCCCAGTAAAAATAGGAGTGTAATCAGATTTTTTTAACCCTCCTTCCTTCAGAACCTCTACGCAGACTGATCTGTTTGCCAAATATTGTTCGAAAAATGAGACAGCCTTTTCAGAAAGTCCGAAGTAATGGAGTTTCGCTAACAACAATTTATGATCTAGAGTATCGAAGGCTTTGCTAAAATCGAGTAAAGTTAGGCATGTTATTTCTTTTCTATCTTCATTTTGTCTTATTTCATTTAAAAGATTTACCAAACAGGTTGAAGTGCTATATCCAGGTCGAAAACCCGATTGACACGAAGGGATTAAGTTGAATGTGTTCAAGAAACTGTATAGCTGAGTGTTGACATGTTTTTCAATAATTTTAGACACCACTGAGAGAATACTAATAGGCCTAAGATCTTTCAACTCTATAGGATTTGACACTTTTGCGAGGGGTTTTACAATAGCTTTTTTCCATATAGTTGGAAAGTAATTTTTTAAAAGACAGCTGTTAATTATATTTAACAAGGGATTTACGCAATATGGAATGCACAGCTTAATATCGTTTATGGAGATTGCATCTTCTCCAGTGGCGCTAGTGGATATTTTGTTTAAAATTTTGTAGAGGGAGTCCTCCGTCATTAGTTGAAAGTCAAGTTCGGTTGATGTGACATTTGGGTGAACATTAGAGAGGTAAAAATTTACTTTGCCATCTGGTACAGAGCTTATGGTTTGAAAGGATGTTGAAAAATACTGATTTAATTTATTAGGGTCACAAAGATTATCAGGTATGTCAACATTTTTATTACTGGTTATATTTAACAGATTTGCATTACTCCAAAACTCTTTCCCTTTTTTAGAAGAAAATTGCTTAAAATATGTAATTTTTTCTCTTGAAATTGCATGTTTAGTGAAATTCCTATATTGTCTGTAATATTGGAGGGTACCTGCTGTTTTATTTTTTAAATATTTTTTGTAGGACTTATCTTTTAACTGAATCAGTAACTTTATATTGTCTGTTATCCAAGGAGTACAATTTTTTTCTCGGATACTTTTTTGACGCAGGGGTGCATGTTTGTTTGATAAATATAAAATATTGTTGTTAAAAATTTCTATTTTTCTATCTATGTTATCAGTATAGTAAATGTTTTCCCACTGTAACTGTTGAGCATCATTGTGAAAATTTGCCAAATTTATGTTTTTGTAATTGCGATACTTCACAAACTTAGCTACAATTGGTGATTTAGGAAGATGAAATATGACATATACTAAATTATGATCAGTAACTGATCTTGAAATTGGTAAGGATACAGATTTAATAAATTCAAGCTCCCGGTTTGCTATGACCATATCGATAAGGGTAGCATTATTTGAGTTAAAATTAATGCGTGTTGGCTCAGATATTAGTTGTCTTAGATTAAATACATCAAGTATCGTCTGCAGTTTTTTCTTGGAGTGGTTATCAGTCAAAAAATTAATATTTAAGTCACCCATAACAAGTACATAGTCATATAGAGGTGTCAGTGCACTCAGTATATCCTCCAAATCCTACTTCCTACTAATATTATATAGGCGAAAGTTTGTTTGGATGGATGTATGGATGTTTGTTCCTCTTTCACGCAAAAACTACTAAACGGATTTTAATGAAACTTTACAGTAATGTAGCTTATAGATAAGAATAACATATAGGCTATAATTTATAAAGATATTGTGTGAATTGTCCAAAATATAACGATAAATGTCATTTAAGTCTGAAAAAATTCTGCAATCTGCGAGCTACTCAGGCGTGTGCTTACATAAAGACCTTGATTTTATTCGAATTACACGCAGACGACGTCGCGGGCAACAGCTAGTAAAAAATAAATAAAAGAATATATGATATTTAACATGGCTGTTTAGAAATGTTAGAACTGTCACTTTCACTTTACATTGTAAAATTTGTTTGATCAAATGGAATCCCCTTGTTGTATTCCACAAAAAACTAATAAAAATAAAATCCCAATTGCGTATTGGTGCCTGAAATCCAACTGTGGCGATTTCAATGATTTATTAACTGGAAAATCGCCCTCGGTTTAAAACTTCGTACGTTTGTAGCAACTCCGCAACCGTAATTAAAACCAACCCTACAAACCAGTTTTTTTGAAAATTGCATTTAAGTGCTAATAAGCAGAGAAATAACTGAGGCGTTAATGTGGATATATCGATTGGATTTTTTTAATTGCTTCTAGTTAAGTGATGTGTAGAAAACGTGTGGTTACAATTTACATCATCAACCCTGGGTGGGTCTTGGCTGACTGTACAACTTTTTTCCAATTTGTTCGGTCTTCCATCAACCTAGGGTCAAATGGAATGTTCATTTTCCGGAGATCTGCTTGGATGTTATCTCTCCATCGCAGTGGTCTTTTGCCTGTGGAAATCTCCTCCCATACCAGTTTTACAAGTCTTTCGTCATGCAGTCTGTGCACGTGGCCTGCCCATCTTAGTCGCTGTGATTTAATTTCTTGGACAATATCGGCGTCGTTGTAGAGTGCTTTTAATTCGATATTGGTTCTGATCTTATACTGGTTTGTGGTGATGTCATGGTGAGGTCCGAAAATTTTTCTAAGTATTTTTCGTTCAAAGCGTCTGAGCTTTTCTTCGTTTGCTTTGGTCATGGTCCACGTTTCGCATCCGTATGTTATTACAGGTCTGACGATGGATTTATAGATTTTGATCTTTGAACTTCTTGTGAGATTTTTTGATTTTATGAGCTTATTCAGTGCAAATAGACAGCGATTTGCAGATTGGATTCTGTCTTTTATTTCTTCAGTAACATCGTTGTCAGCTGTGATTACGGCCCCCAGATACTTAAAACGTTGTACTCTTTCGAAATTGAAGGTGTTGATCGTCACATTTTGTCCTATTCTGTCTCTTCGTGTCGTTCTATTTATACACATATATTTCGTCTTCTCTTCATTAATCTTCAGCCCTACTTCACTTGTTGCTCTTTCCACCTTGTTGAAAATATATTTCGTGGATAGGATGGAGTCTCCAACGAGATCTATGTCATCTGCATATGCGAGTAACAGCTTGGGACTTTGAACCGAGAGCAATTCTGTTTTTATTTCAGGTCACATTACTATTATAAAAATTATTTTGTACCTTGAATTTGTATATTATGTGGGAATTTTGTAATCGATTTAAAACTCATATCAATCCGAAATTGTGTCAAAATCTCGATGTATTTGCCTAAACACACTTGAAACATGCGTTGTCATCCAGTTCTTAGCTATCCTAAAAATTTCAGAGCTCTAGGTAGTCGGGAAATAGGTTTAAATTCGATTACAAAATTCCAGCCAGAATGACAAAGAAAAAGAGAAAGAGACAAAGAACACGACGAAAATAAAAAACTTTCTAAAATATATCGTTTTTCCAAAAATTAATTTTTCCAACATTTTTAATTTCTCAAAAACTCTAATATCTTAATTTATGTCAGATGTGTAGAGAAGTATGTAAAATAAAAATGTAACAATTTTAATGTTTTCCAATGATTTAGAAATTTCTATTTTGCTATCACAGAAAATAAGCAAAAAAATTGAGTTCTTTAACATTTTTACTGATTTTTCTAAAAATATTGAGAATATTATATTTCCTTTTAACCTAATGTGTAAAAAAGTATGCTAATTATTATTATTACAATAATTTTGCTGTTGTAAAATGATTAAGAAAAGTATATTGGTTTTTATGTACTCCTAAATTAGCTTAAAAATTATTTTTTTCGACCCTAGCACCTAGCACCACTCATTGAACCTTCAGTAATGTGAGACCCGAGTCAGTGACCAACGCACTCTCAAAGAGGGGAGTCTCCACTCTAACCTGTGAGCCAACCTAACGCGCAGGATTGTAGTGTCCAAGTTAGGTGAGGTTTCCATTGAAGCAAGATTGGAAAAGGACTGTCAACAGGTAGGGGTACTGTCACTCCTGCTGTGATCTGAATCAGTAAATGACCTTTTTAAGAAATTTCTTCACGAAGGCTTTCACTGCCTAGCTTTTGCAGATGAACTGGCCATAATCAATCAGGGAAGGTTTCTAGGTACAATCTCAGAGCGGGTCAATCCAAAAAAAGCATTAGTTGTCTCATTCACACATAAAAGGGCATTGCAAGGCTTAAAACCGATATCGCTAAATAAAGTGCTAGTACCAATGGACAAAGAAGCCAAATACCTATGTAGGGTGGTTGACCATCATGAAATCAGCAAATCCAAAAGTTTATACGCAAAGTTACAATAGCCATTGGTGGTTGTAGACAAATGTCTGATAATATGGCTAATTAGGCTAATGTTAACCTATGGATGTGGTGGAGTAGAACGCAATAGTGGTAGGCGATCAGGGATGTCTGAATGTCACAGGCGCCATGGGGACTGCCCCAATGGACGCATTACAGGTTATGCTCAATTTACCAACATTGCATATTTCAGAAAGTCAGCCATTGAGAAATGAAGGATAGAGATGGCCAAGGAGTGGTGGGAAAAACCATCGGCAAGCGACAAGCCTAAGTGTTCATAAAAGGACACACGGCAAAATTTACAGCAAAAACGAAACGATGTCAGAATGAGTCTGTTTCTTGAGAGAACATTGTCGATTCAGAAAACACATAAATGAACTTGACAGATGAAGACATGTGTCGATACTACTAAGAGGAGGATAAAACCGCATTTCTTGTCTTATGCCAATGTGGTAAAGGTCATGCAAGAACGCGGTATCTGGTATTGGAAAAGAAGAATCCGCCTGCTTCACGTTATGTGAAGAGGCCGCTATCAAGCCTATTAAGTCTTATTAGAAGGCAGGGCTATAAAAGGTGTTCTAACCCTATTCTTGATATGATCGGTGTTCATAATAGATCTGTAAGGGTTGCAGAGTTGCAGTGATACAGTTAAACAGCTATCGGAAAATTGAGGATTTTCTGATGACAGAGTGGCAAATATCAAGATTCTATTAGAGATTTTGATGTAGAAATGCCAACTTACAAAAGTAATCTCGTGGAAAAAGTATGTTGTCTTTTTATCATTACCTTAAAAATTGTTTATTTCGTTATTTTTATTATTGTAAATATTTGAATGATTGTTATTAAGAAAATAATAATCTTTTATCCATAACAATTTTAAAATTTAAAAGTTAAATAAATAAAAATTACTATTTTATAGCACATTTTATTTAAAGATTACCATATCCGGCTATATAAGCAGAAATATATTTTTTATATTCCTGATAATAAAATTTTAATAATGCAAAGAGCTATATCGCCTATCTAACACTATAACTTGAAAAATATTGCCCTGAAAGGAATAGGAACATCAAGATTACTGCTATGAAAATAATAATATTCGTTGATAAAACCGCCATCCACGAGGGAAATACAACAAGATCAGACTCAGTATTCAGCATCTGCCAAGGGATACGAAATACAATGCAAAATAATGTCAGATATGGGTTGTTAAAAATATCAAATACCATAATATATTTTTAAGTGTTTCCTTATATTCGCTTTATTCCAATATAGTAAAATGATCTAATATTTTTAGGATAAATAAAACTCATTACCTATAACCCCTTTATGTAAAAATATATTTTTAAAAATCTGATTATTTTTTTATTATACATACATAAATTTATAAATTAAAAATTTGAATTTCTTAAGGTAGCTATTTTCCCGTATTTTTATTAACTTTTTTAATACAACTGCATCTTAACGACTTGTCTACTTCTCAAAAATGAGGAACAGTGACTATTTTCATCTCTTTTCACACTATACTTAGTTCTATTGCTTACGTTGCCATTATTTTTAGCACTGCTAAAAGTAAAAGTGTAACGATTTATTTATCGTTTTGAGTTGAGAATAATTTCACTTGACTAAAGTTTTGCGTTACTATAATTAAGAGAATTTACTAATTTGTGGTTTCAACATTAGCCGCGAGGCGCGCCTTCTGCGCAGGAGAAACAGTAGACATTTTATGTTTTAGCAACACTTTCTTTTTTCCTTTAACAGCGAAGAAATACTCAATCAATTTGTAAGTCTAGTGGCATTTCCTCCTCGTATACAAAGTCGGTAGTTCGACAATACTCGACATGAGGCTGTCAAAACAGCACTTAATAATAGAGAAGTATACAGTGCTACTTCTACCTGCTTGTAGTTATTGCTGTTTACAAGAATCGAAAAAATGAAAGTTGGCAGGGGTACCTACTCCGTCCATACGACAATAGAGTGCCCTCAGGAGGAGAAGCATCCCCACTCATATGGAGTCTTACTGTGGTCAGCTTTTTCTGGTACTTGACCGAACTAGTAATAGTTTGCCAAGGATTTTTGAATGACGTGGTTATTCTTGCAATAGAAAAGTATGAAAAAGTTCTCTGCGTCATAGTAAGAGAGAACTGAAGGAAGTAAAGAATGTTTAAATTCGGTGAGACTTAATATCACCCAACCTACTCCGCTTTAGTAGTCTTTACAAGGAAAAAAATCGCCAATGTAGGTGATAACATCGTTGAGTGGAAAACAGAGATTAAATATCTAGGACTAATCTAGATAACAGGAAACTCTGAAACAAACACAAAAACAAAATTATACACAAAGCTACAAAAATCCTTATGGTGTACAGAAATATTGCAGGAAATAATTGAGAATGTATTCAAGTAGACTGCAATGGATGTAAACGGCAATAATAAGAACAATCATCCCTTACAATGTAGTAACTTGAAACACGAGGGCTAATTTGACTACTATGAAGACAAACCACTCGAAGATTCAGAGACTAGCTTATTTATGACCCACAGTCGCCATAGAAGTAATCTTAAATCTCACGCCACTGCACATTTAAGTAGAAAGAGTAAGAAAAAGACAATATATAAAATAGTAAAAGAAGCAATAAACAAAGAATAACCTCTATCCCTTCAATTGATCAAACTTGTGAAATGCCCAAAGATGACATGCAAAAGAAATTTAAGTTTTTGGGAAAATTTAGCACAAAAGTAGATAGTAAATCTGCATGGGACAAAGATAGCATATTGTGGCTAAACTAAAATGCCATATTGGTATATAGTGGTATATAGACGGCTCCAAAACAGATGAAAAAAATGGAGCAGGGGTTCAGTAACTGACCTTTTTAAGAAACTTCTTCACGAAGGCTTTCACTGCCTAGCTTTTGCAGATGAACTGGCCAAAATCATTGAGGGGAGGTTTCTAGGCACAATCTCGGAGCGGGTCAATCCAAAAGAAGCATTAGTTGTCCCATTCACACATAAAAGGGCATTGCAAGGCTTAAAACCGATATCGCTGAATAAAGTGCTAGCACCAATGGACAAAGAAGCCAAATATCTATGTATGGTGGTTGACCATTATGAAATCAGCAAATCCCAAAGATTATACGCAAAGTTACAATAGCCATTGGTAGGTGTAGACAAATAATAATAATAATAATAATAATAATAATGTTTATTCAGGAAATAATACAAATATAATAAAACAACAATGCATTTTTAAGTGTAAATAAATACATTAAAGTAAAAGTACATTTGGCACAAACAAGGAATAAACATGGAGGACTCGCTGAGGCATAGTGCATGCCTGTGTGCGAGATAGATGCGTGTATGAACTTAAATATTAAATCTTTAGTAGTAAAATGTCTGATAATATGGCTAATTAGGCTAATGTTAACCTATGGATGGGGTGGAGTAGAACGCAACAGTGTAAGGCGATCAGGCATGTTTGAATGTCACAGGCGCCATGGGGACTGCCCCAATGGACGCATTACAGGTTATTACAAAGATGACATGCAAAAGAAATTTAAGTTTTTGGGAAAATTTAGCACAAGTAGGTAGTAAATCTGCATGGGACAAAGATAGCATATTGTGGCTAAGCTAAAATGCCATACAGACGGCTCCAAAACAGATAAAAAAAAAATCGAAAAGAGGTTGACCTTAAAGGCCATCCTTGCAACTTCCCGCTAGTTTTAACCGCAAAGCTATAGTAACGTGACGTATTTTGACGTTTTTTACTTTTTTTAAAATGTTTAAAAAGCCATAACTTTTTAACGCCTTATTCGATTTTGATGTTCAAGATGGCATTCGACGCAGTTTTTTAAAACTTAAAAACGGCATTCGACGTGGCTTTTTAAGCTTGAGAGCTGATTAGGTTATGAAATTGATCGATGCAATAGCCAAAAAGATATGCCCAAAAAACTTCATTTTTACCAATTGTTTTTTTCGGTTATTTTGAAATTTCTCGAAATCTACCAGCTCCAATCGGTTCAAACTTACAGGGAATCTAAGTTAGATAAAACTCTTTGGAATGCTTTTTATTTCATTCCGATCGGTCAAGCCGTTCAAAAGTTATAAGAGGTTTACATACATCCACACGTACATACAGACATACAGACACCGTCGTAAAAATAGTTAGGGGAGGTTCCTAAGACCTCAAAACGTTGAGATCCGATGAAAACTCGATTTTCGAAAAACGGGATGAAACCAATAACTTCCCGATTTAAAAAAAAATTTTACTTTTTTTTAGCGGGAAGTTAAAAATTCGAAAAGAGGTTGACCTTAAAGGTCATCCTTGCAACTTCCCGCTAGTTTTAACCGCAAAGCTATAGTAACGTGACGTATTTTGACGTTTTTGACTTTTTTTGAAATGTTTAAAAAGCCATAACTTTTTAACGCGTTACGATTTTGATGTTCAAGATGGCATTCGACGCAGTTTTTTGAGACCTAAAAACGTTACCGGGAGTGCAAAATCGGTTGGTCAAAAAATCTCTAAGTTATTGAAAAAAAAAACACTTTTTTTTTAAATTTTTCGACAACGATATCTCACGAACGAATTAACCGATTTTAATTTGCAAAACGGCATTCGACGTGGCTTTTTAAGCTTGAGAGCTGATTAGGTTATGAAATTGATCGATGCAATAGCCAAAAAGATATGCCCAAAAAACATTATTTTTACCAATTGTTTTTTTCGGTTATTTTGAAATTTCTCGAAATCTACCGGCTCGAATCGGTTCAAACTTACAGGGAATCTAAGTTAGATGGAATTCTTTGGAATGCTTTTTATTTCATTCCGATCGATCAAGCCGTTCAAAAGTTATAAGAGGTTTACATACATCCACACACACATCCACACGTACATACAGACATACAGACACCCTCGTAAAAATAGTCAGGGGAGGTTCCTAAGACCTCAAAACGTTGAGATCCGATGAAAACTCGATTTTCAAAAAACGGGGTGAAACCAATAACTTCCCGATTTAAAAAAAAATTAATTTTTTTTAGCGGGGAGTTAAAAATGGAGCAGGGGTTTTTGAACCTAGAGCCAAATACTTAGAAAACTTAGGTGCATACCTAAATCCTCGCTATTAAAAGATGTGCATAATTTAAAATCGAAATGAATTATCGTAGACAAAAGATTGTAATCATATGAGATACTCAAGTAGCCATCAAAGCACTGAACTCACACACAATCAGTTTAAAGATGGTCTGGAAATGCCTAGACAAACTAAATGAACTAGGACAAAAGAACACTCTTACTCTCCTACGGATTCTAAGACGGATAGGAACATAACGAAACCAAACAGCAGATAAGCTGGCAAAGAAAGGCGCTGAAACCCCATATTTGGGACCAGAACCATCTTGTAGGATCAGTAATATGGAGATCATGTCTGTATAAAAGCATTAAGAGTTAAGTCTATTAGGCGATAATAGGGGCTTTTGAACAAATTTATTTGTGATAAGCAAGCATACTGTACGTTTTTGGTCAATTGTTTTGTGTTTTCTGTTAACAAAAGCTTTTCATGTGTGTCATAAAGAAAATTGTTTATTATTTGTTTGTTAAGCAGTTTAATCTATTCTGATAACCTTCGCTCACTTAAATTCATATCATGTTTGCTTTTGTTTCTTTTGGTTAAATCTCATTTTTTTATATTGCATGCTATTCTTTATGACTCGATTTTGTATGCAGCTTTCGATGCTTTCATCTTAATCTCTTGTAGGTACTTGATATTGATTCCATGTATTTCTTATGATTTTTTTTTATATTTAGTTTGTTCTGTGGTTCGAATAATTTTTATATTTTTTTTCTTACCTTCTCTTTTATTCTCTTATTTTATTACTTCTTTCTATTGTTGTATATAGTTGTATCAATATAGTGGACTTACCTTCTTCTCTTTATAATTTCTTTTATTTCTAGAATAAATATTACTTCATTTAAAAAAAAAATACATAAATAAACAAGAAAAAGTAAAGATTACTTGACACAACAGAATATAATAAAACTACACCCTTTTAAAGATAAAAAATATTACATATCTATGTAGCTATATAACACAGAATCTAAAAAAGGTCGATATTGAACCTTTTTTTGTAAAAAAAATCCTACTTTATCTAAAGGAATGCGTGTTGACAGACAAATTGACCTCAGAAAACAGCTGTGCATAATTCAGATACTACTCTGCAGGTACTCAAGTTTCCGGATTCTATTTTGTTCTCAAGATTCCTAAAGGACTTCCTTAGTTTTTAGGCCTCAAAATCGATCACGTATTTTTATAGCATTTCACAATTGTAGTCCTTATTGTTTGTACGTACTGTGAATATTTTATTCCGTTTTTGTCTCCTGCTACTAACATCGTCAATTTGAATCTGTTCCAATATCGGAATGTGTTTGAGAAGATTGGTTTAATGTTATTGACGTAATACACGCTGTCAGAGCCAGATTGAGTTTATTGTTTTACAGAATTTTGGTAGTGTTTGTACAGGGAGAAATATTCGGATAAAAAAATCTTCTATGAGTGTGTGTGTGACACTAAAATGCAGTTCAACGGCTGGACCAATTTTGACACAGAAAATTTGCGTGTGTTCAAGTGGATTCAAGAATGGTTTAGATTCAGTATTTAAATCACCACAAATGTTTTTTTTTTGTTAATTTTCTATTTATAATAGTGTGTATTTATTGTTTTGATTCTATGAATTCCTATTAGATGGCCGTGTAAGTTAATTCATTGTAAGTAATCCCTGGTTCAAATGAAAATATATTGATAGCCAACTGGCTCTGAGCAAACGCTGTTTCAAGACAGTTTTTTCTAACTGATTTGTTTTAGATTTAATTGTTAATTGCTTTTCCATATAATTAAATAAAGATTTTTGGTTCTTGTTCATTGATTGTTGTACTTTAAACTTTATTTCTACAGGAATACGTGTTAGGAAATACAAAAACCACTAGATCAGATTTATTTATAATAAAACTTATAATAAACTAAACACGAAATGGTCAATCGGTCACTCTTAAGCTACGGTTTTTAAGAAGTGTGCGCGTCGCGCGTCTTACGGCTTAAGCAGAATAAGCTCAGCTTGACTCACAGTCCGCTTCGCGCGGGTCGGTTTTTATGAATTCTCAGTTTTTAATATTCTATTGAAGTAAACGGATAGTGCAGAATGAATAATGCTATAGTTGCGTTTTTGATCGAAGAAATTGAGAACGATGAAGAAGACTTATCGTTGCTGACAATGAAAGAGCCCAATAGAAAAGTTGATGATTTATTTTCCTGTCGCAAATCGGAAGGAGCGTATGCAGTTACAGTAGAAAGACGACTTTTTGGGAATGAAATAAAATTTCGATAATATTTTAGACTTTCTAGGGAATTGTTTGAGATTGTTCTAAACTTCATAAAAGAAGATATTGTTAAAAAACCTTGTAACAGATATAGTCATCCAATCACACCAGAAGAAAAGCTGTGCATCAAAAATATGTAGTAATATGTCTTTAACAACTTAATTTTTGTGTTTTAGTGTAATTGATCACTCTTCACTAGCCACCACTTCGATATAATTTGCTTCAGCTTATGTCGACGTCTGCGTCCAAACCCAACCAAATTGATCTCAGCGCACAACTAAAACTCACACTGCTTTGTTAAACTCATTCGTTCAACTAGACAGACTCTTACAAACCGCATGCATAAGACACCTGATGTTAAATTAAAGCGCACGTGAGCTCTGCTCAACTTACTGTCGGCCGTACGCCGCGCATTGTTCTTAGAAACCGTAGCTTAACAATGCTTGGTAAAGACTGTATTCTTCTGTCGTACGCTAATGTTTATATACTTTGGCTTGGATGTTTCTAGAGAGATAGGGTATAGCCATGTTCATCTGGACGTTCTGGTATTATCGAACATCCACTTTCAGATTCTAGGCACGGTTCTCGTACATAGAAAGGGCTGAAAACCTTTCGTCGCAGGTTCTACGCATGTTACATTTATTTGTAACCTTCAGTGATGTACCAGAGCACCCAAGAGACCTTAAGCATTATTATTGCGCAACTTCGACAATGTCGATAAGACTTCATGAAGCATCTAACAAAAAAAAAAACGCCAAAAGAGGAGTTCGGCAAGGGGACGTAATATCTCCAAAACTATTCACTCGAGGTTATTTTTAAAAAGCTAAAATGGGAAAACAAAGGCTTGAACATCTAAGATTTGCCGACGATATTGTGCTATTTGCAAAAGGCAAACAGGTTTTGATAGACCCAGCTTATTACAAATACACCAAATGCAGACGAAACAATACTGATTCACGACGGCACAATAAAAAAGACAAAAACATACCTACATATACATTGGTCAAGCTATAACACTGGGCAAACAGAATCAAGAAATAGAGATTGATAGGAGAATACGACTAGGATGGTCAGCTTACGGCAAATTAAAGTACATCTTCAGCCTGAATATCCCAATGACTTTAAAGTCAAAAGTCTATAACGAGTGTATACTTCCTGTAATCACGTATGGTTGCGAGACCTGGGTAATAACCAGAAAGATCAAAAATAAATTGGAAATACATCAGAGAGCCGTGGAAAGACGAATTTTAGGAATTTCCCTGGGAGACCACAAGATAAATACATGGATAAGAGAAAAAACTAAAGTACCCAATATAATAAAAAGAATTAGTTCTCTAAAATAGCAATGGACAGGACACGTGGCCAGACATACAGAAAACTGGATCAGGTGTATCACCAGATGATGACCTTGGGAAGAGAGGAGAAGCGTTAGAAGACCCCAGTAAAGATGGTACGACGAGCTTAAGAAGGTTGCAGGCTTAAATTGGTATCGAGTTGCCCAAAACCAAAGCCAATGGTCAAATTTGAAAGAGGTCTATACCCGAAGGATAGAAAACGGCTAAAATAGAAAAATAGGAACTTAACATTGGGAATTATGACCAGACGTTTTTCTTGTACCCTCCATACCTACCGTACATAGTTGCGAAAAACTTGTTAGAGCCGTACCCATTCTACCATACTGATGCACTTGTGGCTGAAGTGGTTTCTGGCGCCACCTGGTATAGATAGTTCTGCCATATGTTTAATTTTTAAAATTTCAAGAATTGTAATTTGAAGTTGGAATTTTGTATAAAGGATTAAATAATACAAATTTAAACGTCCAGTATTCATTTATTTATACTTATTATCCACAATAATTAATTATTCACGAAAAACGTACACACACAAATATAGGACAGTAGAGTATAGTAATAATTGGTATTTTTATTAGTAATAATAGTCTAAAGACGTAACAAGATAAAGAGCTAGCTAGACTCATCATCACAGACATGCAGTATTATTAATAAAAAAAGAAACACACAGCTGACTTGCAAAATATATTTTTTAAAGCTTTGTTTTGTTGTTTATATTATGCGTTTATCACATATCGTTTATTGCTTTATATTGGTTTTGATTTCTGGTACAGAATCAAATACGTTCAATATTTAATTAATTGGACTACTATATATGATTGGTACTATTTTTTGATTTGAGCTCTAGTTTCTATTTAACGATATAAAAAAAGTTTCAATTTGTGCATATTTTTATACTAACAGTTTTTAAACATAAGGCTGTGCGCAGACGCTCGGTTTCCTGATCAGGAATTCAGATTCGGAATTCCGTGTGCCTAGCGCAAAGATCGGTTTTTTTGTATTAGGAATTTATACTGTCAGTTCGAATAGCGACGTTTCTGTAAAAGCATAAATGGACGACGACGATGAATTGATTGCTATTGCACTTTTACTGGCGCTAGATATGAAGAAAAAGAGAAAACGACATTATTACATTTGTTTCCATTCTTACGACCCAAACGCACGGAATGAATTCGGAAACGAACGTCAGGTTTTTTTCCGTTCGGAAATAGTTAGGACGTGTGCGCCTTGTTGAACATTTTGTATGTAAATGAAGCATTCAGGTTTCAGAATCTCAATTCCTGATCCGGAAACCGAATCAGGAAACCGAGCGTTTGCGCCCAGCCTAACAAATAGTAAAAAAATACAGAAACTAATAAGTAAGGTGCGTGTAATAAGGCCTGGATAAGAAATCATTTGTATTATAAAATCTGGTCTAGTTAGCCAAATCAACACACTTTATAATATCTAATAAATTTATATACAAATAAGGCCTAAAATTTTAACATTCATTAATAATTAAAATGAGCTTCTTATATTTGATAATTAAAATTAATACTAATTGTTTGATTAAAAACAAAGATTTTAAGTTCTATTTCGATAGGTACTTGGGCCTTAAAGAAGAATTTCAAAGGTTGTTTTAAGAAAGACAGCTTTTTAAAGATAGCCCTATCAAAAAGAGACATGAATCGAAGTTTTAAAAATAAAAAGCTTTTAAGGTAGCATATTAAAAAATACTGAAATATCATAGGTAGCCTAAGAAACAATATTAATAACCACACAGAATGGTAGCCATAGACTTAATATCTGAATAAAATTATGATATTGTAAAAAATCCTAAAACGTGTTTGTCACAATGCACAATAATAGATTGGAAGTAGCCTTCGGACAGCAGTTTCTTGGTGGTCATCTTAAAAGAAAGCAATAGGGATATAAGTGTTAGCCTAAGAGAAACAGTACCTATAGCGAATGTGTGCTAGGAAACCTAAATCATTATGGGAAGTCATTATGGGAACAAAGGTAGAATAGTAATCTTAAAAATTATAAAATAGTTATCAGAATAAAAATATTTTGAAAGTATCTTAAAGAACTATTCTTTTTTGATGGATACATTAGAAAAATGTATATTAAGAGGCTATCGATGGTAGCTTTAGTTGCATTTTTATAAAAGGCACAACAACTGAAGAATGTCGCTGGCACAGCTTATATTTGTACCTTTTATTATTATCATTGCAGAGATCAGATACTGATAGCGGGTTTCCAAAAAGAACGCCACCCATAAGCCTGAAATATTGAATTGCAAATTAAAATTAAATTTTTACATTTCATGTCTTTTCTTCTGAAAACAAATCTACCTATCTTACGTGCAATTCGATTTTCTGTCGTTAAGATTGCGAGATTCGATAGTCGATGTCGATCGCAAATAATTTTTAGTTCGCTAAAATTTCGCTCACAGCTTGCGGATGTAATAGAAAGTGTATAGAAAATTCGCAGAGCTATATAAATATTGAGAAAGGCATCATGATCTTTTACAAGAAAGAGAAAATAAAAATGTAGCTTCCTCTTTAAAATAAATTTCCTGACAAAATACAATAATTTTACTTTTAATCAATAAAATTTTCTGTAAAAATATTATCTTAAACTTTTTACAAAAGTTTATTAGAAATGTTAAATTTTTGCCCATTTTATAATGTTTTTTATTCCTTAATTAAAAGGAAACAGCTTTTGGAGATACGTTTTTTTTTTTTATTTAAATGCCAATCTACACCCAAAAATTCCTAGTTTGTCAATTCTGCAAATGAGTCAAATCTTTTTTAGACTTTTCTTGCCTGGTCTATAATGATAAGTTGTGTATCCGTCAGCCAAGTTTGACTTACTGTGAATCCCAGCTTGCTGCCTTACCACTAGATCCAGTGCTGGGTAGCTTAAGAATAAAAGTACTTCAAAGCTAATATTTAACAACAGTAGTTATAGGCTCAGGAGTGAGAATATTAGAACATAAACTAAAAAAAATTAAATATTCTCTACTTTTTTAATATCTATTTTATATTAAAAAATATGCACAATTTGTAATAATTTTTAATAAAGAAAACACCTATTAGCTCAACTCACCTTAAATCTTTACAGAAATACATCTGCATTTAATGGCTTTGAAAATAATAAAAATATATTTGACAACAAACACACCTTACAAAACATTAATTAAACAGTTTACTAACTTCAAACTCGTTTTTAACTATGTTTTCTACATTACCGACAATAAATACTAACTTAGCAAAAACTAAATTTTTAGAGTTATCAACATTTCCTAGATGAAATTTGTCGAAATCGATAATTCTGATTTGACTATTATTATTATTTGTCAAATAACTCAATAATAATAATCAAGAAAAGGATTATATAAAACTCACTGCAGTAAGTAAGGTAAGCTATATATTTAATTATTTGCTACTATCGGAAAGATAGCTTTCCTACTTAGCAACAGGTAAGAAGTAAAGTGTGCTGTAAAGCTTTAATGAGTATAGTAAATTATTGATATTTCCACCATTGTCAAATCCATTAAAAGAAATGGATTAAGTATGCTCACTGCAGTAACTCAGGCCAGCTGTATATTGCCTATTTAATTATTTGCTACTATCGGAAAGATAGCTTTCCTAACTAGCAACAGGTAAAAAGTAAAGTGCGCTGTAAATCTTTAATGAGTAAAGCAAATTATTGATATTCTCACCATTGTCAAATCCATTAAAATAAATATATTGGGTAGAACTCAATGCAGTAACTCAGTTAAGCTATAGATTTGATATTGAATTATTTGCTAATGTCGGAAAGATAGCTTTCCTAATTAGCAACAAGTAGGTAAGAAATAAAGTTCGCTGTAAAGCTTTAATGGGTGTATCAAATAATTGATATTCTCACTACTGTCAAATCCATTAAAAGAAATGGATTGAGTAAAGCTCATTACAGTAACTCAGGTAAGCTATATAATTGATATTGAATTATTTGCTAATATCGAAAAGATAGCTTTCCTAACTAGCAACAGGTAAGAAGTAAAGTGCGCTGTAAAGCTTTAATGAGTATAGCAAATTATTGATATTCTCACCCTTGTCAAATCCATTAAAATAAATATATTGGGTAGAACTCAATGCAGTAACTCAGGTAAGCTATAGAGTTGATATTGAATTATTTGCTAATGTCGGAAAGGTAGCTTCCCTAATTAGCAACAAGTAAGAAGTAAAGTTCACTGTAAAGTTTTAATGGGTGTATCAAATAATTGATATTCTCACTACTGTCAAATCCATTAAAAGAAATGGATTGAGTAAAGCTTATTACAGTAACTCAGGTAAGCTATATAATTGATATTGAATTATTTGCAAATATCGGAAAGATAGCTTTTCTAATTAGCAACAGGTAAGAAGTTAAGTGCGCTGTAAAGCTTTAATGGGTATGTAGGAAATTATTAATATTCCCACCATTGTAAAATCCCTTAAAAGAAATGGATTGAGTAGAGCTTATTGCAGTAACTCAGGTAAGCTGTATATTTAATATTGAATTATAAGTTCGCTTTCCTAAATAGCAACAGGTGAGAAGTAAAGTGCTCTGTAAAGCTTTAATAAGTGTAGCAAATTATTGATATTCTCACCATTGTCAAATCCATTAAAATAAATATATTGGGTAGAACTCAATGCAGTAACTCAGTTAAGCTATAGATTTAATATTGAATTATTTGCTAATGTCGGAAAGATAGCTTCCCTAATTAGCAACAAGTAGGTAAGTAAAGTTCGCTGTAAAGCTTTAATGGGTGTATCAAATAATTGATATTCTCACTACTGTCAAATCCATTAAAAGAAATGGATTAAGTAAAGCTCATTACAGTAACTCAGGTAAGCTATATAATTGATATTGAATTATTTGCTAATATCGGAAAGATAGCTTTTCTAACTAGCAACAGGTGAGAAGTAAAGTGCGCTGTAAAGCTTTAATGGGTATGTAGGAAATTATTGATATTCCCACCATTGTAAAATCCATTAAAAGAAATGGATTGAGTAGAGCTTATTGCAGTGACTCAGGTAAGCTGTATATTTAATATTGAATTATAAGTTCGCTTTCTTAAATAGCAACAGGTGAGAAGTAAAGTGCTCTGTAAAGCTTTAATGGGTGTAGCAAATTATTGATATTTTCACCATTGTCAAATCTATTAAAACAAATGGATTAGGTAGAACCCATTGCAGTAACTCAGGTAAGCTACATATTTGATATTGAATTATTTGCTAATATCGGTAAGGTAGCTTTCCTAGTGCGGTGTGTGTAAGTCGTGACATATAGTAGAAAAATAAAGAAATAAAGAGAACAACTACCATCTCACCTATACGTTTAAATACTTGAAAGCTGCTTATTCCCACCAATTATGATTTAAAATTGGTTTATTGGTTGGAGTAAGCATTACCCAATTACTTTAGTGTAAGAGGGAGAGTTGTTCTTTTTATTGCTTTTTATTTCTACTTTAAAAAGTATATGCTTTAAGATAACACAAATATTATCTTTCTCCATTTTGACTTCGTTCATCTGAGACCAGATGATAATTACCTGTAGCAAATAAGTTACAAATGATTAATAGTCAATGGCAGCAGAGTCAAAATAGCGCTTGGTAATACTCATATTTTTACACTTTTACCTGTATAGTAATTTAAAATTAACTCTACTTTAATTAAATGTTGGAATTATATTGGGGTAAAATGCGTGTCAACCGTATAGGTATTATAAATAGAAGTAACGTTGAGTCTAGCAGCGCGGGGCCACATCAGGGCCCATATCAGGGCCGGCTTTCTAAGGTTGCTCTTTAAAAATAAAAGAACAACCGACTCGCTATTATCTAAACTAAGACAAAAAGAACTGTACAACGGGACGTACCATAGGCCCCTTTTTGTTAAGGGCAAATGTAGGGTGAATTTCGATGACGATGGAAGATAGTTGTACCATCTCATTGATTTTCGTATATGCATTCCTGTTTATAAAAAGAATGTACAAAATTATAGTTAAAGTTAAAAGATGGAAGACGTGATCTGTGCTATTATATAGGTATACTGTTAAAACTCGCAAATTCAATTTTTAACACTATTTTGTTTGCAATACATTCGCTTTAAAAGATCTGAAATTTCTAATTATTGAAATGTAAATCAAATATTTATTTTTTATCAACTTCGTCACTCATCGAGGATCACCCTGTAAAAAATGCCCATTATGGGCCTTCTAGCCGTCAATAGCACCATAATTTCGTTGCAGATTTTTTTTTCTAAAGTCAAAGTGAACCCCACGAGCTCAGGATACGACTGATGTTATATATTCAAAGTGATTGATTTTTCAAATATCCAATTTTAAATTTTTTAATAATTACAAACAAGAAAATTTAAAAATACTAGATAACCTAGAGGTAAAAGCCCTTTACAACAAGTAATAAATCCTGTAAATTCATTTTCTACGAGGTTTGTCGCAAAGTATAAACAAGGCTTAAAAAATATCCGATACTAGTAGCGCCATCTGTTATTGGGGCTAGCATTCGGTAGGTACATCTTTTATTGATGTTCTGTCAAAATTTCATGATAATCGAACGACTTAACGCCGAGTTATCGCGCTCAACGTGACAGTACCTTTTTAACATGGGTCGAAAAATGAGCATCGAACAAAGAGCCAATATTAAGTTCTGTTTTAAATTTGATAAAACTTTAAACAAGCTTATATGGTGATAATTGATTATCTTGCAGCCTAGTCCACAAGTGGTTTACATGGTTCAAAGAGGATAGTGAATGGATGGAAGACGACGAACATGTTTGTTCAGCCGAAATTTGTGATTACGTCAGAAACTGTCAAAAAAGTGTGTCTGTTTATTAAAAATGAGCCAAAATCTTAATTGAAATACATGCAAATGGAATTAAATATCTCCAAAGATTCAATCTATCGCATTTTGACCAAGAATTTGGGCATAAGAAACGTGTGTTCCGCACAAGCTCACTGATGCCCAAAAAATGATTCGAGAGACAACATTGTGATTGGCGACGAAATATGATGTTTTTAATACGATCCCGAAACCAAGCGTTAAAGTTTCCAAGCGAGCCAAATCGGAAACCTTTGGAAAAGCCATAAGTGAAGACAATGGTAATTTGTTTCCACGATTCGAATGGAATTATTCACAAAAAAATCGTTCCAGTGGGCCAAATGGTTAATGCTGTATTATCTTGGTGTTATGAGGCGTTAGCGTATTCAGCCAGAATTTTTCGAAGAAGGAAGCCAGCTCTTAATGCACGACAATGCATGTGACTTTTTTCTATTTAGTAGACTACATTTGCCCATGAAGGGACGAGCGGTATGCTGTCCTAGAGGCCATCGAAAAGGCGTTGACAACATTTTAAAAAACATCCCGGTCAATAAGCTGAAATCGGTATTACATCCAAAATTATATCGTCAATAAATTTGACCAAGAAATTTATTAATTTCTTCGTGATAGCATTCGGATTATACTTGTTCACCAAATAGTGTGATGAAAAGCAGTTTTTTTAATAATTTAAACTTTTACTGTTTATTCCGTGAAATAAAAACAAAAAACAGCGACAACACACCCACACACCGACTAACCTAATACCAACAACATATATATAATGAAAAATTAAGACATACGAGGATAAGGAATTGATAATAAGCTATTGGTTGAAAAGTTGGACAAGAAGACAAAATTGCAGATAAAATAAAATCACAAACTTCTTCATGATAAAATTGTAGATATAATACCGAGAGTAAAAACAAATTTAGGTGAAGAATCGAGTTGATATGTAACTCATTTAAACTGTTACATTTGAAAAACTTATATATAAAATATATAAATAAATTGTTCTTGAAGAACATGGGACGGTTTTATTAAAAAATTAATTTTATATTGCTTTTTAATTGAAATGTTTTGAAAAATCAACCATATATCAGTCGTACCAACTATGGAAGACTTCCGCTGGAGACCTTACAAGGCAACGTACTTATAATATAATTGGAATATACATGTACATAGATGTGTTAACGAATATTAAATTGTTGACAACTGAGGGACTCCAGAGGTTTTTGATATATTTACTCTTATTTTGAGAACTGATTTGGATAACTGATAAAAAATATATAGATTAATTAAAAATAGATTTTCTATACATTATCATTGGTGTTTTTCTTAACTTATGAATATAAAATGTTTGTAGAATTTTTATTTACAATAGATTAAAATTTTAAGTATTTAGTTAAAAATTAAATAATAAGAAACAAAGTTAGTTTGAATTTATGTTAAATTATAAATTCTATTGTTAAATTACATCAAAAATTGGTTAGCATGATAACATTAAGTAATACGTTTAAACCAAAGCTCCCACGGCCTTATTATTTATAAATTTCACCACTAGATGTCACTACAAGTAGAGCGCTTTGTTAAAATCTTTGCTAAAGTTTTGGAGCTTAACTAAATGTGCCAACAAGTTGAAACTAGGTGTAAACAGTTTTACTCCCTGCGTTTTTATGAGACCAATAATTAATTTACCACAAGGCTGTTTTGAGCACACGTAAATTTATTTTTTATAAAAACTGGTCGTAAACTAAGATCTCTAGAGCTAGCACAGCCATGATGGCACAATCAACTAAGAAAATATGGAAAATATAGCTATAATTTGTTGCTAATTAGTTGCCGCAATTAAAAAATTATTGCTTTTTTTATTTTTCAATAAAACATGTGGCTGTGCCAGCTATATATTAGCTGGCACAGCCATAGTAAAAAAGGGTACGTATGCTGTACGAAATTGACAGAAGGATTAGAGGCTATGGTAAAATTCAGCGTTGATATACGAGAAGATTTATAAAAAACATTCTCTGACAGGTTGTAATAGAGATTTGTGGCTGAGCCAGTTTAGTCATAATCAGCACAGCCACAGAATTTGTGGCTGAGCTAAACGCGTAGCAGGTGGCTCAGCCATATGTCTAGAATCATATTTTTTTGTTGAAAGCCTGTGGAGATAAGATCTTGGCTGAGCTAGCTGAATCATAATCAGCACAGTCACGAATTTGTAGCTAGCTGAATAATAATTAGCACAGCTGCACAGTAATACAGAAAAAAATATTGGCTCAAAAAATCTATAAGCATAGCTATGGTCACCTGCTACTCGCTTAGCTCAGTCACAAACTCATGGCTGTGCTAATTATGACTAAAATAGCTCAACCACAAATTCGTGGCTGTGTTGATTATGATTAGGCGAGCTCAGCCACAAATCTCTATTATCAGAGATTTTTTTTATAAATCTTCCCGTACGTCAACGATGAATCTTACCATAGACTCTAATCCTTCTGTCAATTTCGTACAGCATTCGTACCCTTTTTTACTATGGCTGTGCCAGCTAATATATAGCTGGCACAGCCACAGGTTTTATTGAAAAAAAAATCAATAAATTTTTAATTGCGGCAACTAATTAGCAAGAAATTATAGCTATATTATCCATATTTTCTTAGTTAATTGTGCCATCATGGCTATGCTAGCTCTAGAGAACTCGTCAACTACTTGGTTGACTGCGTTTTTTGAGACTTATCATTGTTAAAAATTGAATAATAAAGCCCTGTAAAGTTAATAACAAAAGTGAATTTTAAAAAAATCTGGTGGCCAAAAATTCCTTACACAAGCTAACAGCAAATTCAAACAATTTTAACATCTGGTGGTATATGATCAAATTTGACTGGCATGTTGCAAAAAATAGCGGATAAAATATAAATTTAGTGTCTACAATAATCACAGTTGACAATAAGCGCCCCATATCCAGTAAAAAAAAAACAAAATTTAGAAACTCAAATTTTGCACGCTAACCATTTAGCAAATATTTTAATCAAAAAAGTTCTGCGTTGACATCAATCAGCAAATTTTATAAGTAATAGAACCGTGGTAGCATTCTATATCTACTAACCTTTATTATGTTTAAAATTTCTTCCTGTAATTAATGATTACTACTTAATTTAGATTCAAACCTGTTCTTAGTCTATAGCCGATAGCGTCTTAAACCATTCGACCACAAATGCCTAGTACCTACTTCATTAGGACACCCATGATATTCTCAATGGGTGTGATATTGTTTCAATATCCGTTCTTGTTTGTCTGATTTCAAAATTTTGGTCATCACAATTACGAAATTTAAGAATTACTGTAACTTTGTTTCTTATATATTAATTTCTATACAAATTGATACGTAACATTCTTCTCTTCTGACAAGCTTGCTTAAGCTTGACTAGTACATGCAATTTTTGACAGGTCTTTTATGTCTTTTATTGACTTTGTCATATAACCACTTTAAGAACATGATCAGGTGCAAAAGTTTAAATAATATCAAATATCAAAAACTGCTAACATTTTGTTGATAAAGGTAACTTAAATCAATTGTGCGCTAAGATAGAAATCAGTTATCCATATCTTGATTTAATTTACATATATGTTGTCGTATTAATAATTCATTGTTATTAAAAAAGTAGTGAAAAGAAAATGGCTACTTTGAACAATTTAATTACTTACAAATTTATTTATTTACATATAGTGTTTTATAAAAACACGAAAGTTATTTTAATTTTAGTATATTTCTTTCTAATCTATAAAAGTAAAATGGTATACATCAAACCAACAAAAGAAAATGCTTTAGAATTATTATTTTCTTAGATCTACTGCTTTCTTGAATAAAAATATCAGTATTTTATTATAGTGCTCAACCAGCGGATTGTAATTTTTTTTAGAATACTATAAGTTGATTTTACGCCAGCTGCTAGATGTTTAAGAAACACGAAAAATAAAAGAAAGCTGTAGATTCAAATTTTCAACCGAAAACACGGATAAGAAAAAACATGCGTAACTACATTTAAATCTTATAAACTTTGTTACAATTTGAGCCCATCCACAGTTATGTAGGTCTAATAAATTTTGAGTAACGGTCCTTCAAAAATTTGACATTTTTTTTCCATAAAGTCTAAATTTTAAGTTTTGAACCATTCCAGTCGAAGGAGTGCTCCTACGATAAAAGTCATAGTAGATGAAGTTTTAGTAAATTTAATTAGCTTACATCTAAGCTTATACCAAACCTGATAGGAGTGATGTTTTAGAAAAATATCCTTGTACATTACGAATCGACAGCTTGTTTATTGTAATAGTTATTTACGTAACGAGTTATGAAAAGTTCAATTTTGTTTAACGAGTGTGATGTTGCAGCAAGAGCGTAGCGAGTGCTGCAAATGAACACGAGTTTGAAATTTTTCGACAACGATATCTCACGAATGAATCAACCGATTTTAATTTGCAAAACGGCATTCGACGTGGCTTTTTAAGCTTGAGAGCTGATTAGGTTATGAAATTGATCGATGCAATAGCCAAAAAGATATGCCCAAAAAACATTATTTTTACCAATTGTTTTTTTCGGTTATTTTGAAATTTCTCGAAATCTACCAGCTGGAATCGGTTCAAACTTACAGGAAATCTAAGTTAGATGGAACTCTTTTGAATGCTTTTTATTTCATTCCGATCGGTCAAGCCGTTCAAAAGTTATAAGAGGTTTACACGTACATACAGACATACAGACACCCTCGCAAAAATAGTCAGGGGAGGTTCCTAAGACCTCAAAACGTTGAGATCCGATGAAAACTCGGGGGTGAAACCAATAACTTTCCGATTTAAAAAAAAAAATTAATTTTTTTTAGCGGGAAGTTAAAAAAACATCAAACTATAAAGGGGTACACGATAGACGACATGACGAGTCATGCATAGTAAATTTTAACATTACAGTCCACAATAATTCCGAAAACGTTATATCCAAAAATGGAGTATAGTGGTGTAGCTTTAATTCTATGATTACCATATTCACCTTTGCAAAAATAGGCAAAACTTGCAAATAAAAAATAGCAGCTTAAGCTGGGGGTTGATGACTTAGATGTACCTTGGCACTGACAGTAGATCTTACAAAAATTATGTAACGAAGTTTGAGCAGAAAGTTCTCTTTCTCACTCCATACATTACCATAGAGATTAGCTTTAAGCAGAGGCTGCTGCTTCTTTAGTAGAGTAAGTTTAAAGGAATGCGGTTGCTAAATAAATCATGTAGAAATTCAACTGGAGAAAACGTACAATTTTGTTTCACCTGGTCAGAAAAGGACACAGGTAATGTCACAATCAAAGGCATGGAGGAACTGCTTGTTTATTGTAAAGTATAGTACGTAATGAAATCCATACAAAAAAATTCGAAAAGAGGTTGACCTTAAAGGCCATCCTTGAAACTTCCCGCTAGTTTTAACCGTAAAGCTATAGTAACGTGACGTATTTGACTTTTTTGACTTTTTTTGAAATGTTTAAAAAGTGCGTTATTCGATTTTAATGTTCAAGATGGCATTCGACGCAGTTTTTTGAGACCTAAAAACGTTACTAGAGTGCAAAATCGATTAGTCGAAAAATCTGAAAAAAAAATCTTGAATCTTGAAAAAAAACACTTTTTTTGAAATTTTTCGACAACGATATCTTACGAATGAATCAACCGATTTTAATTTGCAAAACGGCATTCGACGTGGCTTTTTAAGCTTGAGAGCTGATTAGGTAATGAAATTGATCAATGCAATAGCCAAAAAGATATTCCCAAAAAACATCATTTTTACCAATTGTTTTTTTCGGTTATTTTGAAATTTCTCAAAATCTACTGGCTCGAATCGGTTCAAACTTACAGGGAATCTAAGTTAGATGGAACTCTTTGGAATGCTTTTTATTTCATACCGATCGGTCAAGCCGTTCAAAAGTTATAATAGGTTTACATACATCCACACACACACACATCCACACGTACATACAGACATACAGACACCCTCGTAAAAATAGTCAGGGGAGGTTCCTAAGACCTCAAAACGTTGAGATCCGATGAAAACTCGATTTTCGAAAAACGGGGTGAAACCAATAACTTCCCGATTTTAAAAAAATTTTTAATTTTTTTTAGCGGGAAGTTAAAAAAACATTAATTTATAAAGGGGTACACGATAGACGACATGACGAGTCATGCATAGTAAATTTTAATATTACAGTCTACAATAATTCCGAAAGCGTTATATCCAAAAATGTAGTGTAGTGGTGTAGCTTTAATTCTATGATTACCATATTCACCTTTGCAAAAATAGGCAAAACTTGCAGATAAAAAAGCATTTCAGCATTGCTCTCTGGCAAAACAAATGCTAATCCCATTTCTTACAACTGCAAGACAATAGTTTCAGCAAAGTCTGTGGTGCTGGATCTTGTGTGGTTAAGATCCAGTTAATTCTTACCCCATTCGATGTGCTCTGTGTCCAATCCCCTATCACATCTGCACCTCTTAACAGTTCTGACCAGTGTTGAACAGCAGCTTAAGCTGGGGGTTGGTGACTTAGATGTACCTTTTCACTGACAGTAGATCTTACAAAAATTATGTAACGAAGTTTGAGCAGAAAGTTCTCTTTCTCACTCCATACATTACCATAGAGATTAGCTTTATGCAGAGGCTGCTGCTTCTTTAGTAGAGTCAGTTTAAAGGAATGCGGTTGCTAAATAAATCATGTGGAAATTCAACTGGAGAAAACGTACATTTTTGTTTTACCTGGTCAGAAAAGGACACAGGTAATGTCACAATCGAAGGCATGGAGGAACTGCTTGTTTATTGTAAAGTATAGTACGTAATGAAATTCATACAAAAAAAAACAGCAAATTATAAAGGGGTACACGAACGACATGACGACTCATGCATAGTAAATTTTAACATTACAGTCTACAATAATTCCGAACACGTTATTTTTAAAAATGTAGTATAGTGGTGTAGCTTTAATTCTATGATTACCATATTCACCTTTGCAAAAATAGGCAAAACTTGCAGATAAAAAAGCATTTCAGCATTGCTCTCTGGCAAAACAAATGCTAATCCCATTTCTTACAACTGCAAGACAATAGTTTCAGCAAAGTCTGTGGTGGTGGAACTTGTGTGGTTAAGATCCAGTTAATTCTCACCCCATTCGATGTGCTCTGTGTCCAATCCCCTATCACATCTGCACCTCTTAACAGTTCTGACCAGTGTTGAACAGCAGCTTAAGCTGGGGGTTAATGACTTAGATGTACCTTGGCACTGACAGTAGATCTTAGAAAAATTATGTAACGAAGTTTGAGCAGAAATTCCTCTTTCTCACTCTATACATTACCATAGAGATTAGCTTTAAGAAGAGGCTGCTGCTTCTTTAGTAGAGTCAGTTTAAAGGAATGCGGTTGCTAAATAAATCATGTGGAAATTCAACTGTAGAAAACGTACAATTTTGTTTTACCTGGTCAGAAAAGGACACAGGTAATGTCACAATCGAAGGCATGGAGGAACTGCTTGTTTATTGTAAAGTATAGTACGTAATGAAATTCATACAAAAAAAAAAACATCAAACTATAAAGGGGTACACGATAGACGACATGACGACTCATGCATAGTAAATTTTAACATTACAGTCTACAATAATTCCGAAAACGTTATATCCAAAAATGTAGTGTAGTGGTGTAGCTTTAATTCTATGATTACCATATTCACCTTTGCAAAAATAGGCAAAACTTGCAGATAAAAAAGCATTTCAGCATAGCTCTCTGGCAAACCAAATGCTAATCCCATTTCTTACAACTGCAAGAAAATAGTTTCAGCAGAGTCTGTGGTGCTGGATCTTGTGTGGCTAAGATCCAGTTAATTCTTACCCCATTCGATGTGCTCTGTGTCCAATCCCCTATCACATCTGCACCTCCTAACAGTTCTGACAAGTGTTGAATAGCAGCTTAAGCTGGGGGTTGATGACTTAGATGTACCTTGGCACTGACAGTAGATCTTACAAAAATTTTGTAACGAAGTTTGAGCAATAAGTTCTCTTTCTCACTCCATACATTACCATAGAGATTAGCTTTAAGCAGTGGCTGCTGCTTCTTTAGTAGAGTCAGTTTAAAGGAATGCGGTTGCTAAATAAATCATGTGGAAATTCAACTGGAAAAAACATACAATTTTGTTTTACCTGGTCAGAAAAGGACACAGGTAATGTCACAATCGAAGGCATGGAGAAACAGTTCTTTCGCAGCAAAGGGGACCAGTTTAACTCTTTCAAAAGACTGATGAAGAGAACTGTGCACTTTTAGCTCCACCTCTACCACTTTTCTGTTCTGAGGGAAACCATTGGAGTAAGTCTACTTCAATCCTTAGAAGAAGACTAGCAGAGGTTAAGTCACTGCCTGCATAGTTTTTTAATGTTTTGTTTAGGAAATTTGTAAATAAATATTTATATTTTACAATAAACAAGCCTTTTTGTATCCAATCAACGCGTGCAAGGTAATTTTCGTAAAACATAACTTTGCCAGATTTTCATTTTTTCTCACAAGAGAAGTAGTAGAATTAGAGGCAAAGGTCTATATTAAAGCTAAATAAATGTTTAATTATCACTTTCACCGTCGGACCACGAAAGTCGGACCAAACTTAAAATTTGGGCTTTTTGAAAAAAAAAAATATTTTTAAAGAAGCCTAACTCAAAATCTCTTAGAACTATAGAGATGTGATTGTGCTGAATTTGTAACAAATTTCATCTACTTTAAAAATGGTTACGCATATTTTTTTTCCAAAAACGCATCGAGATACAGGCCAAAAAATGGAATAAAAACATCAAACAGGCAGCTTTGTTCCATTTTTTGCCACTTAAAGCCTGTTTAGTAACAGGCCGCTGGCCTAATTACTCTTGAAAGATTACTGTATTTTAAACTTCCTCATATCACAGTCGAAGTCTGTCATTGGTGACATATGACAGCATAAGAATGTGACATTTTGACGTACGACAGATAGTATTTGCCAATTAAATAATTTCAATTTTTAGATAAATTTATATTAACAATTTTTATTGAGTTATACTCTTTTCATTAAATTATTATTATAATTGTTTATATAACCCAAATTTTTTTTTCTAATTGATTTATTTATGTACGCAATAATTAAAAAAATTAAATATTTAACTATCCTTATGATGTAGGTAAATATTATATGGACGTGAAACTTAATATTGATATTTTTATTCTAAAAATGTTGAACACTGAAAACTATTAAGATTTCACAAAAAAATTGATAAAACTTCGACATCTATATACAAATTTTAATAATTTTAATATTTTATTAAAAAACAGCTTAAAATCTATCGAGACCAGCTCGATATTTGAATATTTTCCTACATAAAATCGTATATTTTCCTATTTTAATTTCAATTCGAAAGATATAGGTTTTTTGTTTAGTTTAGAAGCTGTACATCGTGTGCAGGATCTCGACTTTTTTCGACGAATAATTCATAAAAATCTGTACCAAGTGTTGGTATAGATAACGAACATAATCCTATTGGTCCCAGTTTCCCACACACCTCATTTAAATTCACAGAACATACTCGATTTGATCCAGCATTTCCAGAAACATTCTTGTGCTCTTTAATGCACTAATTGAAAAACCCGTTTCACCGAAAAATCCTGTGATTTTGCATAAAAGATTAGGAAACAAAAATTACTTTTACCCAAGATTCTCTAACATATAAACATTTTTTATAATAGGTACAAATTTTTGTAGAAGTATTGAATTAACTGAATTAAAATTGAAATTATGTTGAATTTAGTGTGAAAGTTTTACAGATATAACAATTAGAAATAGAGAGAAGATGCCCTGTCTCTCTCTCTATACCGACGCATATAAAGCAAAGGATAGCTTGTTTTTCGATTAATTAAACATGATATAAAATAAATCAGAATGTTGAAATTTAAAATATAAATTTTAGAATAATGCGCAAGTAGAAAGAAATACAGTGGATATTGATCTCTTTTTGCTTTTGTTCAATCCTATGGCAGCTAGAAGCCTTTCTCCCTAACTTTGTTATAATGATGGTAGTTGACTATGAAATCTGAATTATTGATATGAATTAAAAAGTACAACACAAAAATTAAATAATAGTATAAATATCTGCTTTACCGTTTTTTAAAGAGACTTTTGATATTAAAGTTTTCAAATATATTGTTCAAGTTATATCAGTATAAATACAATTAATGTTGTTAAGTTGGTAAGTGACGGTAATACAGATCCCATAATTATCAATCAGTATGTGAAATATATCTTTGGTACCAATTATGGAGGGTAGAGGTAAGGTTCACCATCTCATGTGAGAATTCAGCAGTTCAAAGTAGTGTATAATTTTAGAGATCTTTTTTTATTCTTTAATATTTAGGGCCTAAAAATTACCCTCGTGCTACTATGGCGCCCTCTTAATATAGTGAGTTCGGACAAATACTGATTGATACACAGTCAGTGCTCCTTAGCTCTACCCTCTATAGCAGGGGTGCCCAAACAGTCGATCGCGATCGACCGGTCGATCTCGAGAGCATTTCAAGTCGATCGCGAAAGAAAATAGATAACCGCTCCAAAAATTAAATTCGGCACGTGGCTTGCGGTTTTCTGGTAAAGAAATGTCCCACTGCATTTCTCAACCACAGCTTAATTTTACCTCAGTTATCGGATGTATAGAATTTAGCGCAGAAATTAATAATTAAAAAACAATTATCACGTGTTGTCTTTAAGTGGAAGAGTTAGGATAAGATTAGCGACGAGCGATTTGTATTTCCATTCGGATGGTATTTTCTGATATGTCGGCTAAAGAAGAGTTGTTAACGTTGCTGCCTCTGAAAGAAAAAACTCGCGGAGAAGATGTTTACAACGTTTTCCTGAATTTTATAAAACAATATGAGCTACCAATTAACAAATTAGTGTCGATTACAACTGACGGAGCGCCATCAATAAAGGGCAATAAAAATGGGTTTGTTGCATTGTGTCGGGCCAACAAAGACTTTCCATCAATTTTTGCATTCCATTGCATCATTCATCAGCAAGTTCCAAAATACTAAATATGAATAATGTCGTGGATATTGTCACAAAAATCGTGAATTCAATCCGTGCGCGAAGCATGCAACGACGTCTCTTCAAATTGCAATTGGAAGCTAGCGACTCTGCCGAGCACACTGATTTACTGCTTTATACAGATGTAAGATGGTTGAGCCGCGGAAAATTTTTAGAAAGATTCCAAGAACTATTACCTAAAATCATTTCTTTTCCACAAGAACGGGGCGACGACACTGGGATACTTAAAAATGAAAAATGGCTCCTTGATTTAGCTTTCCTATCGGATGTGACAAATCATTTGAATATCCTTAATTTAGAACTACCGGGCAAAAATAAAACATTTATGGATATGATTAGCGCAGTAAACGCTTTTATAAATAAATTGAAGTTGTTGATTAATCAGCTAAACAAAAAGGACTATACAATTTTCCAGCTTTGAAAACAAGGGCAAGTTCTCACTCAAATTATGACAACTATGAGACACAACTAAGAAACATTCAGAGTGAATTTGAAAGACGATTTTCCGATTTCAAGCAACTGACTGATATTGTAACTTTCATGGCTTATCCATTTTCTTGTGAAGATGTTGAAAAATCTGCCACTGAAATATCAAACACTTTCAATATGGAGATCCCTGCAGTACAAAATGAGGTATTGCAGATAGTTTCAGACATAGGTACATCTTAAAGCCAGAGCAACTGATGCCAAATTTTGGTCTTTCATATCGGAAAACAAATACCCGTGTTTGAAACAAACAAACAGGATTGTTCGGATCAACCTACTTGTGCGAGTCTGCATTTTCAGAAATGAAAATTCTTAAAACAAAATATCGCAATCGAATAACTGACGAACATCTTTCAGCATGCCTGCGGCTGGCACTCAGTAATTACGAACCGTCCTTTGACAAGTTTGTGGAGGATATGCAGTGCCATGCCTCAACATCCAAATGAATGCAGTGATCAAAAGAAAAATTTATTTGGTTGCAATAAAATGAGATGTTTAACTTTGTTCAACTTATGTTTGTTTGTTTATATTATACGTATTTGCAATAAATAAATCGTGTTCATACGTCTGGTTTTTTTTTGTTGTAACTAAGCTCCAGGCTACTCCCCATAGTCGATGGTCGTAGGTGTCGATCGCTTGTCGCCTAAATGTTTTGTGGTAGATCGCACACCCTAAAAGTTTGGGCATCCCTGCTCTATAGTCACAATCTTCCTATACTTCGTGGTCACCATATATCCTTGTAAACACGGATGTATGAGTAATGTGTATTTTAGGAGTCGGTAATACAGAGTCCATATTTACCATTATATCTTTTAATTATCAAGTACAGTTAGTGTCTTCCTAAATTTCTAGCTGTTGATATCCGTATTAAAATAGTATATAATATGGTAAACAAAATGGTATAAGTATTTGGATACTTGGTAATACAGATTCCATATTCAACATTCGTCTTTTAATGTTATGAAGGGAAGAAGTAAAGACCACTATCTCATATGATAATTCAGCAATAAAAAATTTTTGATAGTAAATAGCAAATTATAGTCTAAAATTCGACGGAAATGGCGCTAGTATCAAATGAGTGTATGGTATAATTAAGTAAATATAACCTATTTTTTTTTTTTTTGGCCTTGGAAAATAATCCCATTTAGCCACGATTATTTTTATATCAATTAATTATTTTTTAATTTGTTTTAATTTATATTCTAATCAGCAGCATTCTCTCTCTCTCTCATACATGGCCCTACAATGCAACAAAGAAAAGATAAGATGAGGTACAGCGAGATAAACAGGGGTACAAAACTTCACGCTAAGGTGCCCTTCGTAGCGACTTAAAGTACACAAACAAGACAGGCAACGGAAAGTAAGGTAATTACACATACGGAAAGACAATAGGTTTACAAGACTTTTTCACATTTCAAACGTACATTCAGATTTTTCTTTTACAACTTTTTAAAAACTCCCACAAAATATTACGAATTTTTAAATTTCTACGTGCCAGGTAGAGCAATGAAATATAATTCTGAGGCAAGGTTGTATGTTCATGATCTGGGTGTTAAAGAAGTGGCATTGGATATTTTCTACAAGTGAATATTATAAGCAATAAATTAGCAAAAAAATGTGACGCATGGAACATGTTTTTAACTTTATTGGTATCTAAGATATTAGGTAAGTGTTGATGTAGTATAAGTCTTAAGCCAGATCATCCTCTCTACCTTGCATAGGAGTGAAATCAAATTTTGCGTAAATGCTCAAAAATTAAATAACACTAAAAACAACTGGCTTCACTTAGTGGAAAAATAAGTTTGTTTTTTAAAATTTCAAAAAGGTAATTAATATGGATGTTAAAGAGGTAGCATTGGACATTTTCTACAAGTGAATATTGTGAGCAATAAATTAGCAATAAAATGTGCTGCTCGAAACATGTTTTTAACTTTATTAGTTTATAAGATATTGAGTGGTTATGTAGTATAAGTCTTAAGCCAGATCATCCTCTGTACCTTGCATAGGAGTAAAACAATAAAATCAAATTTTGCGTAAATGCTCTGCAATTAGATAACACTAAATACCACTGGCTTCACTTAGTGGAAAAATAAGTTTGTTTTTCAAAATTTCAGTAAGTAATTAATACGGCTGTTAAAGAGGTAGCATTGAATATTTTGCACAAGTGAATATTGTCAGCAATAAATTAACAATAAAATGTGCTGCTTGAAACATGTTTTTAATATTATTAGTTTCTAAGATATTGAGTGGTGATGTAGTATAAGTCTTAAGCCAGATCATCCTCTATACCTTGCTTAGGAGTAAAACAATTAAATCAAATTTTGCGTAAATGCTCTGCAATTAAATAACACTAAATACCACGGGCTTCACTAAGTGGAAAAATAAGTTTGTTTTTCAAAATTTCAGAAAAGTAATTAATACGGGTGTTAAAGAGGTAGCATTGGATATTTTGCACAAGTGAATATTGCCAGCAATAAATTAACAATAAAATGTGCTGCTTGAAACATGTTTTTAACTTTATTAGTTTCTAAGATATTGAGTGGTGATGTAGTATAAGTCTTAAGCCAGATCATCCTCTATACCTTGCATAGGAGTGAAACAACAAAATCAAATTTTTCGTAAATGATTTGCAATTAAATAACACTAAATACCACTGGCTTCACTAAGTGGAAAAATAAGTTTGTTTTTCAAAATTTCAGAAAAGAGGTAGCATTGGATATTTTGCACAAGTGACTATTGTCAGCAATAAATTAGGAATAAAATATGCCGTCCGTTCATTGATGTTTAAGATATAGAGTAGTGATGTGGTTTAAGTCTTAAGTCAGATTATCCATTCTCCCTCGCATAGGAGTGGAGCGGTTAAATCAAATTTTGCATTAATGCTCAACAATTAAATAACAATAAATACTTCTGGCAATAATAAGATTTTCCTCAAATTTCAGAACGGTGAAAACGGACTAAGGTTGAAGGGATGGCATTGAGTATTTTGTACAAGTGCATATCGTCAGCAATAAAATCTGCTGTCCGAAACATTCCTCTTTCTTTATTATCGTCTAAAATATAGTTTTAAACCAGATTATCCACTCTCCCCTCATACAAAGGTGGTCCAATAAAATCAAATTTTGCGTAATAAGTTAGCAATGTAGCTAAAATATAGCGGATATGGTTAACCTCGCTTAATAAACATCTGTTTTAGACACGTATCAAATTAACTTTCAACTTTACTTCCAATTAGTTTCTTTTAATAATTAAATGTGGTTTATGTGGATCTTATTATTATTTGGTCTGGAATCTTTTTCATAATGTGATAATTTGTATCTCTTTTAATTTTATTTCTTATATTAATAATAAAACCAGAAGGAAATAATAAATATGGTTATCTGCTTTACCGACATTTTTAAATAAACTATTTATTCAGATAAACTGTGAAAGGCTTTTGCAGCCATTGTCTAATGTATTAATAGTTTTTGGGCTGTTAGGCCGGCGTCGATTGTCTTGCTGACTTGACGTTTCACCAACACGAGCGGTTGGCATCTTCTGAAGTTGCTTCCTGGTTGACAGTCTGCGAACTACTGAGCTCTGCGTGCACGGAGCCCGTCTTTATACGTCGGGAAGGAAGTGGGCAGGGCCTCAATTGTTTTCGATTTCAATCGGTTCTGGTCGGTGTTGTTCGTTAAGGGTAGAGTTTTCGCACCCTTAATTATGGGGACCCATGTTTTGTTAATCTTGACTGCTTCCTCTTTTTTATTAAAGTTGTTCGGGTGCTTCTCTATCTCTATGGCTTCTCTATAGAGTCTGGAATGGTATGCTGATGTGGTAGCGAGGACTTGGGTCTCCTTAAACTAAATACGATGGTCCATAGTGAGGGTATGTTCCGCTACGGCGGATTTGTCCGTCTGCCCCAGACGACAGTTGGCCTGGTGCTCTTTAATCCTGGTGTTGATCGAGCGTTTGGTAGTTCCTATGTACACGCTTCCACATGTGCACGGAATGCGGTAAATTCCCGCAACCGACAGTGGATCTCTTCTGTCTTTTGCCGATCGAAGATATTCTTTGATTTTTCTCGTTGGTTTGAAAATAGTTTTCACATTTTTCTTTCTTAGCAATCGACCAATTCTGTCTGTCACTCCCGGAATAAAAGGCAGAAATGCTTTTGCCACTGGTTGGATTTGCTAATTTTCTTTGGGTCTCCGATTTGTTGGTCCAATCGATCTTTTGATTTCCCGTTCAGAATTAAGGGCCAATGGTTATTCGCAGACTGTCAACCAGAAAGCAACTTCTGAAGATGCCAACCGCTCGTGTTGGCGAAACGTCAAGTCAGCAAGACAATCGACGCCGGCCTAACAGCCCAAAAACCATTGATACAATATTTATTTAGAGTTACGCAGATGTATCAATTGATTTACCTATGTACTATGTAATACGATAGTTTTTTACTATAAAAAATGTTTATTCGCAATTTTAAAACATATACGATTTTAAAGTTTATTATAAAGTTTAGAAAAATAACATTTTCAACTCGGGTGGAAAGTTATTACTTCTAAATCACCGATAGGAAGTTGGTACTTTTCACACTTTATATTCTAGGTAACTTTAATTTTATATCGATATAATTCATGTGCTTAAATAAATTATATCGGTATATAAATCAAGTTACCTGGAATTTGGAAGTTTGAAATTAACTACTTTTCACCCGTGGCTGGAGAGCGTTTACTTTCTACCTGGTTAATAATTGTCTATTTTTTTATCACTGGATAAGTGTATATTTTAAAATAATCATTAATAAAATAGTTTACATACCTCGAGAAAAAAAAATACTTTCCGCCTTGGTATGTAATGTATTATTTACTTAACTTCTGTACAATTAGATTTTTCCAATGAACATAATTGTGTAAATGCTGGATCATTACAGTAAGTTTAGGTACCTATTTCTGTAGAAAAAGATTTTGATAGCCACTTCCTTTTCTAATATTACTTATATATTGTATATAATAGATATATAATTTATTGTATAGATATATATTTACAAGGAAAACAAATTTCTAGACATCAAATTTATTTAAAAACACTTAAGAGTAATCTGTATTTAGGATAAAATTACGAGAATAAAAGCGTTATATTTATCACAGTGGTAGTCATTGCTCCAAAATTGTATTAAAACTATAGCGATTTAATAATATATCCAATTATTTATTGATTTTATTATTTCAATAAACATTAAAATTTTCATACAATCACCCATTTTATAAATAGTTAAATATATAACAATAAATAGTCCAATTTAGATAAACCTAATTGCATTTTCAAATAATTTATATACCTATAGCAAATAGTTATTTATACAAAAAAATAATAACTTCATGAACGTGTCATCAATTATTTTATTTACAAATAACTCAATTACTGTTGGTTTTTAGTCATAACTGGAAAACACGTTTTTCAAATCTTAGTTGACATGTTAATCACTATATATTATGTAACCTCTTCAAAAACAATTGTTTGCATTTATATAAAATAGTTTAAAATGGGCTCTAGCCGATTTCAGTGGGACCCACTACTACCTACTATGCAATCCCTGTTAATTACGATTATACATGTAGTATTTAAACACAAAATATTTATTTTATTTTGAGATATCTCTCATGGGATTTTTGAAATATTTAGAAAGTGAAAAAAAAAGAATATTAAGAAAAATTTTTTGGAGGATAAAGAAACAGTGGGGTATGAGAAAGAAGAACAAACCAAAAGCTTGCGGATATGTATCCAGTATCCAGTAACCAGTAGCACAGGATATGCTAGAGCACAAAGGTTGAAGTGGTTAGGACATATCGAAAGGAGTCCAAAAATGATTATTTCCAGAAGCATTGGAGGTTAAAAGAGAAGAGGGAGACCAAAGAAAAGATGGAAGAGCTAAGTAGAAGAGGATATGCTAGAACAAAAAGGTTGAAGTGGTTAGGACATATCGAAAGGATTCCAAAAATGATCATTTCCAGAAGCATTGGAGGAAAAAAGAGAAGTGGGAGACCAAAGGAAAGATGGAAGAGCGAAGTAGAACAGGATTTGAGAACCTTAGGTGTACAAAACTTGAAACGCGTGGGCCAAAATAAGAAGAAATGGAAAGAAATGACAATTAATGCCTTGAGCCTTTCAGGCCTGTAGAGCTATGTATATATATATATATATATATATATATATATATATATATATATATATATATATATGTTATGATGTAGTGTTTCACGGATGGTAGAATGAACAGTAGTGGTGTTCCGGGTTTCAATCCGTTGGTTGTTTGTGTCTTCACGACGTTTCGCCAACATCTCAGCTGGCATTTTCAAGTGATGCTTCCTTTGCGGCTGCTAAACTTGGAATGTTCCAAGTTTAGCAGCCGCAAAGGAAGCATCACTTGAAAATGCCAGCTGAGATGTTGGCGAAACGTCGTGAAGACACAAACAACCAACGGATTGAAACCCGGAACACCACTACTGTTCATATATATATATATATATATATATATATATATATATAGACACAGTGAGGTAAATAGTGGGTATTTAGCAAAAATTAGGCGAAGTGTACTCTTTAAGATTTAATAGGTACTTCAATATTTCGTTAAAAATATTTTAACATCTTCAGGAAGTTACTACAAATGTTACAATTCGATTAAAATAATAACTAGTTATGTTCATATAATGTTTTACTTACTCTTGTGAGGATGAAGCCAACGATGGAATTAGGTATAATGCAAATAAAATATTTAAAACAATCACTATTATTAAATTATTAGTAAAATTTCTCAAAACACTCTACAAATGTTGAAAAACTTAGATGTCATCGTTATGTTGGATTAACATAAAATAGAGACATAACTACTTCGATTTTTTGAAAATATAAGAACAAAGCCAGGAGAGTGAGTATATATTATTGATTTGTTAAGGTTAACTTAATAGGTTTAGGTTTATTTAATATGAAGATAGGTAATAAGAGTGAATGTTAATAATTACTAAGGTCTTAGAGGATTAAATTATTAAATTATTATGAATTATTGGAGATGAATATAGATGTAAACTTTTTTAAAGGATGAGATTATTCATTTATAGAGGAAGAACTGATAGTAGATGGTAGGTGGTTATTATCTAAGTATAATAAGAAACTATAAATTTCACTGAGATGTTGTATATCAGTACGTTTGTTGATGCTGTTAGGTTCTTGTAAAATATGTGTCATCTCTAAGAAAAGTCTTTTTTTGTAGTTATTACAAGTGGAAAGAATCTTAATAGAAGAATAGTCAAAGTTATGGTTGGTTGTGTTAGTATGTTCAGCTAAAGAGCAACGTTCAGGATGGTGTCTTATATCACTTTTATGAAGGCTAATTCTTTCTTTGATAAATCTTGAAGTTTGACCAAGATTTATCAAAGAAAGAATTAGCCTTCATAAAAGTGATATAAGACACCATCCTGAACGTTGCTCTTTAGCTGAACATACTAACAAAACCAACCATAACTTTGACTATTCTTCTATTAAGATTCTTTCCACTTGTAATAACTACAAAAAAAGACTTTTCTTAGAGATGACACATATTTTACAAGAACCTAACAGCATCAACAAACGTACTGATATACAACATCTCAGTGAAATTTATAGTTTCTTATTATACTTAGATAATAACCACCTACCATCTACTATCAGTTCTTCCTCTATAAATGAATAATCTCATCCTTTAAAAAAGTTTACATCTATATTCATCTCCAATAATTCATAATAATTTAATAATTTAATCCTCTAAGACCTTAGTAATTATTAACATTCACTCTTATTACCTATCTTCATATTAAATAAACCTAAACCTATTAAGTTAACCTTAACAAATCAATAATATATACTCACTCTCCTGGCTTTGTTCTTATATTTTCAAAAAATCGAAGTAGTTATGTCTCTATTTTATGTTAATCCAACATAACGATGACATCTAAGTTTTTCAACATTTGTAGAGTGTTTTGAGAAATTTTACTAATAATTTAATAATAGTGATTGTTTTAAATATTTTATTTGCATTATACCTAATTCCATCGTTGGCTTCATCCTCACAAGAGTAAGTAAAACATTATATGAACATAACTAGTTATTATTTTAATCGAATTGTAACATTTGTAGTAACTTCCTGAAGATGTTAAAATATTTTTAACGAAATATTGAAGTACCTATTAAATCTTAAAGAGTACACTTCGCCTAATTTTTGCTAAATACCCACTATTTACCTCACTGTGTCTTAAATAATCAGCAAACGACTAAGAAGTACTTTATATATATATATATATATATATATATATATATATATAATAAAAAAAAATGATACAAACCGTATCTAGTGCCATGCTGTTAGAATATTCCAGATGCACAACCTGGATTTGTGCCTGGTTCCTAACTCTTGGACACATCATGCTGCGATATAGATATAAAAATTAGGTAATCAATTTATACGAGGGCAAAACGAAACTGCAGACACGTGTTTCGCTCTAGTTAAAGCTCGTCAGCACAGTATAGGTTTGTCTCTTCAGTTTGGTTTTTCCCTTGTATAGACTGATTAATTTTTATATCTATATCGCAGCATCCTAGAGTTAGGAATTCTAACCAAGCACAAATCCAGGTTGTGTATCTGGAATATTCTGACTAGATACGTTTTGAATCAATTTTTTTTATCATTATGTATAATAAGACTGACAAAAAACGTCCGGTCGTTTATATATATAAACAAGAATAATTTACATATTTTTTTTCAGATTTTGTTTGGCTAAACATGCTTTCAGCAAAAAAATTCTTTAGTTGTTTTGGCGGCAAATCTACCTTTAGGGGGCTAAAAATACCTTTTCAGTAATTGCAGATTATTTTGTTATAGGTATAGCCTTTGAATGGTGATTGTATGTTTGTCACGTAAAAATAAAAAAATTCTAAATTTTAATCCTTGTAAAATTAAAATAATTAGACACATTTTTATATTCGCTAAGATAGAAACTTGACAAAAATTGTTTTTTATTAGTTTTTTTTTTATTATTTCATATTAGTTTCAAACAATTTAGAGCTAACATAAGTATTGTATAAATAAGTATCAAATTTCGAAACTTTATACAAGAAAAACAAACTATTTAACTATTCGCAATATATTTATAATAATTTATCTAATTTATAAATATATACAATTTTGTACTTTATTGCGAATTTTTGTTTATAAAATAACGTCAGTGAAGTATTATATTAATAACTAGCAGCCCGCCCCGGCTTTGCATGGGGATTAAAGAAAAATAACAAAAGCCATTAAATTTATTGGGTCAACGCTTCCCTGTAAACAATATTACATGTTGTTTTATTTTCTGGCAGCAAAAAAATTTGATTTTTAGGTGCTCCGACCCGCCTTAGGCGGTTGGCCATGAGGAAAACCGATCCCTACTATTTGGAAGTTTTGACCTTGAGACTTATTATTAGTAAAAGCAAAAGATGTTTTGATAGGAAATTGAAGCGATTTAAATGGATTTGGTAGATCAGTTGGGATCATCGGTATCCTCAGTGTATGAGCTAGTTGAGCAGCTGGTGGTTCAGTTATATTGGTTGCTACAACTTAATTGTCCTATAATTCGTTTATGAGTAGCCTCGTCCCATTGCACATGCTAATTTTGTGATATCTGTCGTGATTAGGAAATAAGTTATTTTGATAAGGAATAATACCAAGATAAAAACTTTTAAAAAATTAAAAATTAGTTTTTGTGACGTAACTATAACATTTAGACATATGCTGTCGCGGCATTTTTTGTAGATATTTATATATTCTTCAAAATCGTAGTACATTATTTTATTCTATAATCAATAGTATTATCAGCGCACGCGATGTAAGGATTTTAAGGTCATTTTTGGTTACATTAATGGCATCTTAGTAACGATCCCTATTTTTTTTAAAATGAAACATAGCCTATGTCACTCGGGAATAGTGTAGCTTGCCAACGGTGAAAGAATGTTTGAAATCGGTCCAGTAGTTTCGGAGCCTATTCATTTCAAACAAACAAACAAAGAAACAAACAAAAAATCAAACCTTTCCTCTTTATAATATTATTATAGATTAAAATAGAATTTTTTTAACCTTTTAAGGTGATATACTCCAACATTTTGGCGCGAAACCTAGGAAGAGCAACGATACTCAAACAAACCCAGTACAGAGAATAAATGTAAGAATTTTGTCAGGTATAAATTAACCCCGACATTTAAAACAGATACTGATTCACCGAACTGTACTGGGAGGTTCATAGTAGAGGGCGCTTTAAATCAAAGAATAGAATATTTTAAATCTGTATTGCGTTTTTCTCAAAAATTTCAAAATATTTTAATATGTTTCATTTTACGTGGTAGACGCATGTGTTTATTACAAAAATTATTTTTTTTCTCTATAAACCATCATAATTTTCTTTAAGTTATCATTTATTCAAAATAAAAGTATGCGTCTATCACGTAAAATGAAACAAACTATTCATGCCTAAAATTTCATATAAAAATATTTTGAAATTTTTGAGAAAAACGCAATACAGATTTAAAATATCCTATTCGTTAATTTAAAGCGCCCTCTACTATGAACTTCCGAGTACAGTTCGGTGAATCAGTATCTGTTTTAAATGTCGGGGTTAATTTATACCTGACAAAATTTTTACATTTATTCTCTGTACTGGGTTTGTTTGAGTATCGTTGCTCTTTCTAGGTTTCGCGCCAAAATGTTGAAGTATATCACATTAATGGAGTTTTCAATAAGTTTACTAAATTTTATTCTTGACAAATTAATTTATTTAAAAATTAGGGGATTTAAAGAACTAATAAGTAAACTAAATCGTTTAAAAGTAGTAAAAAGCTAGATGAAATTATAAGCTTTTTGTAATTTTAATGATGAATAACATTTACGATGTAGGTACCTAAACATATATCGTAAAAAAACAAGTATGAGATTACAAGGACCTCCGGGGACAAACTCCACATAAAATCGCACTTTAAATGGGATCAAAAATGGAAAAAGAACTATTAGGCAACACAATTGTAAGAATTTTTTTGTTTTGTATACCTACATAAAAAGTATTTTTTTTTTATAAATAGCTTGATGCTGTTTTTTGTTGTTTGCAATGTCTTTTAGATTTTATTTTAGGTAAGGGGATGGTGTAAGATAACCGTTAAGCTTTCTCGCGGCCCTTAAAATATAGGTAAAAATATCATATGGCAACGATGATTTAGCCGAATACGAGTGATATCAAAATTTTCGTTGAATTTTTCAAAAATTTTTCGTACTGCAAATATTCTATTGGGATACCGATAGCTCATTTAACCTCTAAAGTCAAGACACAGCCACCGATTTTCGATTAAGTCTAGGCTGTGAGTTGAGAGAACCAGTAAAAAATTTAAAGAAGCTCGGATCGATCTTATAATGATGTACTTTGAACCCTAAAAGTCATTAGACAAATCCATACCCTTGACCCTCCTTGTTATCTTCAACGTCACATTGCCCCATTTCAACCGCCCTTAATTAAAATTACGTGAAAAAATAATTGAACTTGAAAAATTTGTTATTAAGGACTGAAAAAGGCGTCTGAAAGGTTTCTTAATTTGCTAATCATGAATCAGAGGTTAGATAGCTGGAAAAAAATAAATTAAAAGCAGAATATCATAAAAAGTAGTCCATTTTTCAACTTAGACAACTTTTTACTTCTGAATGAAAAATATGGCAACTGTTCAGTTTTTACATAACCGACCTTATATTCGTGATAAGCGACCCAAAAAGCCTAGACACTATATTTAGTAGGTAATTACAAAGTTTTTTAAGTACGTTTTTAAATGCTAATATGGGGCGGTTGAATTGAGACTAATTATCGTTGTATGTGTGAAGGAGGGTCAAGAGCAGGGATTTATATACTCACAATTGATCTTTAGGGTTCATAAACTATCGATAATACCAGATAAAAGAAGTTTTGATCTTTGTATCATCAAAGCCAACGATATTTTATTAATATTTATATGTCTGAACTTACAATAAAGAGTTTTGGGAAGAAATCGCAAAAGATTTAAACAAGAAAACTGCTTCTTGTAGCAATGTCCGCCCACACACTTAATTTTTGACCCCATTTTAGATACGAGGTACATATACCTCTTTGAATGAATATCAAACCAAACTGTAATGTTGGTTTTTGATGGATTTCATTTATCTCTTAATATAACTAACATGTTTAAATTTAATAATGAAACATAGAACATAAATGGATATTCTACTTTTGTTACTAATCGTGACTAAAGATCTTTATCAATTGTCTTACTAATGAAGTACTTTGCGTGAAGGAGCAAGATAAATGTAAGAACAAATTAGATGTCAATAATCAACTCTTTCATCAAATGACAAGTTACTAATTTTGTCGTCTTTAGCAATTATCTTAATGATAAAGAATCTTGCGTAAAGAAACAATATTGTTGTCTTCCTTAGCAATTGTCTCAATGATGAAGTATCTTGTGTAACGTGAAAACAAACTAGATGTCACTAATTAACTTTTTCATCAAATGACAAGTTACTAAGGTTGTTGTCGTCTTCAGCAATTGTCTTAATGCTGAAGTATCTTGGGTGAAAGAGCAAGACAAACGTGGAAACAAACTAGATGTCACTAATCAAACTTTTCATCAAATGACAAGTTACTAAAGTTGTTGTCTTCTTTAGCAATAGTCTCAATAATGAAGTATCTTGTCTCAAGGAGCAAGATAAACGTGAGAACAAACTAGATGTCACTAATTAACTTTTTCACCAAATGAAAAGTTACTAAAGTTGTTGTCGTCTTTAGCAATTGTCTTAATGAAGTAGTATCTTGTGTGAAAGTGCAAGATAAACGTGGAAACAAACCAGATGTCACTAATCAAGCTTTTCATCAAATGACAAGTTACTAAAATTGTTGTCTTCTTTAGCAATAGTCTCAATAATGAAGTATCTTGTCTCAAGGAGCAAGATAAACGTGAGAACAAACTAGATGTCACTAATTAACTTTTTCACCAAATGAAAAGTTACTAAAGTTGTTGTCGTCTTTAGCAATTGTCTTAATGAAGTAGTATCTTGTGTGAAAGTGCAAGATAAACGTGGAAACAAACCAGATGTCACTAATCAAGCTTTTCATCAAATGACAAGTTACTAAAATTGTTGTCTTCTTTAGCAATTGTCTTAATGATGAAGTATCTTGTGTAAAGGAGCAAGAAAAACGTGGGAATAATAAACAAACAACTCTTTAATCAAATGACAAGTTACTTAAGTTGTTGTCGTCCTCAGCAATTGTCTTAATGATAAAGAATCTTGCGCAAAGAAACAAGATAAACGTGGGAACAGACTAAAGTTGTTGTCTTCTTTAGCAATAGTCTCAATAATGAAGTATCTTGTCTCAAGGAGCAAGATAAACGTGAGAACAAACTAGATGTCACTAATTAACTTTTTCACCAAATGAAAAGTTACTAAAGTTGTTGTCATCTTTAGCAATTGTCTTAATGAAGTAGTATCTTGTGTGAAAGTGCAAGATAAACGTGAAAACAAACTAGATGTCACTAATCAGGCTTTTCATCAAACGACAAGTTACTAAAGTTGTTGTCTTCTTTAGCAATTGTCTTAATGATGAAGTATCTGGTGTAAAGGAGCAAGAAAAACGTGGGAATAATAACCAAACAACTCTTTAATCAAATGAGAAGTTACTTAAGTTGTTGTCGTCCTTAGCAATTGTCTTAATAATAAAGAATCTTGCGCAAAGAAACAAGATAAACGTGGGAACAGACTAGATGTCACTAATCAACTCTTTCATCAAAAGACAAGTTACTAAAGTTGTTGTCGCCTTTAGGAATTGTCTTAATGATGAAGTCTCTTATGTAAACGAGCCAGATAAACGTGGGAACAAACTAGATGTCACTAATCAACTCTTTCATCAAATGACAAGTTACTAAAGTTGTTGTCTTCTTTAGCAATTGTCTCAATGATGAAGTATTTTGTGTAAAGAAGCAATAAAAACGTGAGAACAAACTAAATATCACTAATCAACTCTTTCGTCAAATGACAAATTACTTAAGTTGTTGTCATCTTTAGCAATTGTCTTAATGATAAAGAATATTGAGCAAAGAAACAAGATAAACGTGGAAACAAACTATGTGTCACTAATCAACTTTTTCATCATATGACAAGTTACTAAAGTTGTTGTCTTTAGCAATTGTCTTAATAATCTTAAGTAAAAAATCAAGATAAACGTGGAAACAAACTGAACGTCACCAATCAACACTTTCATTAAATGACAAGTTACCAAAGTTGTTGTCGTCTTTAGCAATTGTCTTAATAATGAAGTATCTTATGTAAAGGAGCAAGATAAACGTGGGAACAAACTAGCTGTCACTAATCAACTTTTTCATTAAATAACAAGTTACTAAAGTTGTTGTCGTCTTTAGCAATTGTCTTGCGTAAAGAAACAAGATAAACGGGGAAACAAACTAGATATTACTATTTAACTTTTTCATCAAATGAGAAGTTACTTAAGGTGTTGTCGTCTTTAGCAATTGTCTTAATGATGAAGAATCTTGCGTAAAGGAGCAAGATAAATGTAGGAACAAACTAGATGTCACTAATCAACTCTTTCATCAAATAACAAGTTACCAAAGTTTTTGTCGTCTTTAACAACTGTCTTAATGATGAAATATTTTGCGTAAAGGAGTAAGATTAACGGGGGAACAAATTAGATGTCACTAATCAACTCTTTTATCAAATAACAAGTTACCAAAGTTGTTGTCGTCTTTAGCAACTGTCTTAATAATAAAATAGTTTGCGCAAAGGAGCAAGATAGACGTGGGAATAAAGTAGATGTCACTAACAATTCTATCAACAAATAACAAGTTACCAAAGTTGTTGTCGTCTTTAGCAACTGATGAATAATCTTGCGTAAAGGAGCAAGATTAACGGGGAACAAATTAGATGTCACTTATCAACTCTTTCATCAAATAACAAGTTACCAAAGTTGTTGTCGTCTTTAGCAATTTTCTTAATGATGAAATACCTTGCTTAAAGGAACAATATAAACGTGGGAACCAACTAGATTTCACAATCAACTCTTTCATCAAATAACAAGTTAGTAAAGTTGTAGTCGTCTTTAGAAATTGTCTTTATGATGAAGTAACTTGCATAAAGGAACAAGATAAATGTAGAAAGAAACTAGACGCAACTAATCAATAATTAATCAAATGACAGGCCACTAAAAATATTATTGCTTTAGCAAATGTGCTAATGATGAAGTAACTTGCAATAAATAATCAAATGAATGACAAGTTACTGAAGTCGTTGTCGTCTTTAGTATTTGTTTTCGTTTTTAAGATTATCACAATGATAAAATAACGTGTGTAGCGTACAAAATATGGGAGCAAACTAGAAATTATATAACTCTTTAATCAAATGACACGTTACTAAATAGGTTGTCGTCTTTAGCAATTATGATAGAGTAACTTGAACAAGGGAATGATATCCTTAGGACAACGGAGAAATGACCAGTAATGAATCCAATCCGATTAAAAGTTATTATAGGTGATGAATCTTAAATATGATCCTAAAACAAAACGGTCCCTTTTAAGCTTCTGTTAAAATCAAAAAACAAAATGATCGGGTGAATTCGGAACCATGTCACTATTTAAATCTTGTACATCAGTTTTTAATAAAACCCAATATGGTTCTGCTACACCAACTTCTGGAGAGATTTGAAATAGCCTCATGTGATTTTTGGTTGTACCCAAATTTGAAAGGAAACACCAGTTCGAAATCTATCAAACAACTGACTTCCAAGATTGCATCGGAATGGAGAAACACTGACTACTTTGAAGAACGCAACTTTTTCGATAAAGAGAAATAACGCTAGTAGATCGGATACCTACACTTTAAACACACCACGAATCTGGATTCTAAAAATAAACACAATTTTATGTGTTGGTTTAACTCTAAACCACATTTACCGGTTATAATTAAAGAAACGGAGTTAAACTAAGTTATTAAAAAGTTGTATAGAAATATATCATTATAATTGTATTAACTTTAACTACATTTACCGAAAGTTCGAATTCTAATAGTTTTTATTACAATTTATTTTATTTAATAAAGTTCGTTTTAACGTTAGTTTTAATTCGAGTTGCCATTAAATGTTTTATATGACTTCTCACAATAGGCAAGTACGAAAACTCATATAAACCTATAAAACAAAATTCTAACTCATTAAGAGAAATTACGGTTTTAAGAAATATAAATTAAAAAACGTAGAATATTTAAAATTAAAAAAAAAATTCTGATAATTGTACGTACTTTTGAACGGTTTATTGGTCCCAATAGATCAATATTCTTTAGCGTCACAAAAGTCAATCTTTCTTATGTTATGGCGTGTTTACACGATGCCAGTAACTAGCGCCAGTCTTACTGGCATGCCAGTGCTTGATTAGGACAGCGCTGGACTGGTACGTTTACACGTATCCAGTAGCTGGCGACAGTCTCACTGGCACCCTAGTTCCTACTTGGTGAAGTTTACCCTTCACATGTACGCCAGTCACTGGAACGCTGTGTTTACACGTGTCTACAGCTACTGGCGCGGGGTTGGAGGGCACGCGGACGAGGGCCACTGGCATAAAAATAGACCAACTCTCTATTCAAGACAGCGCTGGCAGACAGCGCTGGACTGGCACAAAAAGGTGTTTACATGATGCCAGTACCATGCCAGCGCTGGCATGCCAGTGAGACTGGCGCCAGTCACTGGCATCATGTAAACACGCCTTTTAAGGAAGGTACTTGACTAAAACTCCGAAAACTTGACGTCGAAACCGTCACTTACGTCATGTCATACGTACGTTCTGTCAAATTATATTTCAGATCGTGAATGAAAGTAAGTAGAAGTAATCACATATAATTCCCAAGTAATTTCAATTGATTACTAGTAATTACAGCCGATTTCCTAGTGATCACAAGTGATTATAAAAAATTTTAGGGAACCACAAGTAATTTTCTTAATTACAAGTTATCACAGGTTGGAGCAGTGTGATTACAAGTGTTCACAAGTGATTGCAAGTAAAAAATGATAGTCATTTTTGTTATGAAGTAAAAAACACATACAATACTTTACTGACGGTAGTATTTTCTACAAACAAATTTTAAAAGAAAACAAAATTATTATAGAAGAATAAGAGAAGGATTGTCAGAAAGTTAGTGTCGATACAAAGCGCTAGGTGCGCTGCGAAACTGTGCAGTACGAATTCTTCTACTGACACAGTCATAGCAGCACACGTAGGTCAAACATCACTTAAATAATATCCTTCTAAATGCTCTTCTGAAATCTTTGTTAAAGATGGTATAGATGACAGGATTCAAGGCAGAATTCATATAACCTGTAACAACAGAAAAACATATTTGCTTTTTTAATGATTAAGTTTTAGAGTTAACTTACCTAGCCAAAATGCCGTAGCAAAAGCTATTAAAGGAATGTCTAAAGCCAACCTCAATATATACATAAAAAAGAAGGGCAACCAACACGCTATAAATGAACCCATAATTAACCCTAAGATAAGTGTAGCTCTCTTTTCTTTTTGCCTAGCTATCCGTCTTTTTTCTCTTTCAGGATCTTTCGGTTTATTCACTCGCGGTACCACATACTCTATTAACACTTTTTCACTCGTAGGCGACTTCGGTATCGGTTTTTCTTCACTTTTCCGTCGCGTGTGCGTGTTTTTACCGTTTTTATGCCGCCCGAATAACGGATTACAAATTTTTAATTTTAAAGGTTTAATTACAGTGCAATGCGCAACCACACCGGAATCGGAACTACTCGGGTCGAACTCGCTAACCATGTCTGTATCGATGCCCATTGATGGTTGTCGACCCCGCGACAATGCTGCTACCTGTTGTTGAAGTTCGCCGTTAACCGACAACGACGATCCGCTGAATTGACACTGCGCTAACGGATTCCGCACCACTTGACAGGCGGTTGTTGGACTAAACACCTAAAACAAAATTATTACATTTATTTTTTAATCAATTTAATTCCTTATACCTACTATAGCAAGTTATTCTAAAGTTTAAGGGATAATAACATGTGATATTATCATACAAATATTTCATAAGCTTAACTAGGTTGCTAATGAATACTAAATATTATAGCAACAGAAGTGAGCTTAATTTTGTTGAATTGTAGGTACCTACCTTACAATTCTTTATATGATAGGATACTTAAACTTAGTATAGGCACCAATGCTTTTTTTTAAATTGCCAAAAACGGAATGCACATCGAGATAATAGTTTTTGCAGTTTTAAAGTAAGTGTATATACCAAATGTTGGAAATTTTGGATTTAGAAAAACATAAATTTTTTTAGAAATCACTTTAGTTTTTTACAGTATATCGTTATCTCAAAAGATGAAAGACATTTTGAGATCAATTTTTTTTGAAGAATCAAAGTAACTTTATGCGAATCATCGAATCGCAGAAAATTTAGGGATTCCCCATGCTTCAGTTATCTACTTAGTACCTAAGTTTGTACCAGGAAACTAAGAGCGTTCATTGGAGACATGTAACTGGGCGTCATAGGATAATGAATATAAGAAAAGATCGGTATCTTGCAGGTTCTCTATGTCAAAATCCTACAGTTTTAGTTGTCTACACTAATTCAAAAAAAAAGGATAATTAATCTTCTCTACAAAAATTTGGTAGAGAGATTGTGCGATCCTGGATACCATCAAGAATATTCAGGTCACTTCTTAGACACATAGCCGCTCGTTTACTGTGGAAACAGTAACACAGGGGCTGGATTTTAGTTCAATGGCGAAATGTTCTTTTCTCGGACGAAATCAGCGACAAACAGTTGTTGTCAGTTCGACAAGTAAGAGTATCTTTTGTCAAAGAAATAGTTTTATGCCAAGGAGGATCAGTAATCTTTTGGAAAGTCACAATACATGGTCAACGTAAGCAGCTTATTCCTATTCCCGTCATTATGACAGATATATTACTTGTCGCCTCCAAAATAAAATTGGAAAAAAATATTTATGAACGACAATGCTAGTTCATTTTCAGTTAGTTTTCTCCCAGATTTGAAATTGTGTTAGCCATTTTACTTCGCACAATCTTTTTTTCTTGTTGAGTTAAAATTTAATTTAACCAATTTTCATTGGATGCATAACCAAATTAAATGAATTTTGTAATACTAGGTATGTTCGGAAAAAACAAGAATTTTTGAATAACTTTGTAACGTTCCAAATTGAATTTTGAAACGTTAACTTACCCTTGCTAGCTCTAGGATCGTGGTTTCCTTCTGGTTTTCTTCAACTCCCCCCAAACAAATATTTAAGGGCGCCAAAATTACAGACAAGCAAATAAAAGATGTTAAATCAGTGTAAATTGTTTATTGCCAAAAAAGAATTATTAATTTAAGTTAATAAAGATTGAATAATAATTAACTAATTTCTTATCTTTTACTATCCAACTTTGGATGACGTCTGGAAGCCAACATAAGGATGCGGTCGGGTCGAGGTCTTCCCAAAACTAATGGTTCTGTAGATGGGTTGGCAAGATTTTTTCTAACACTTGACGGATCCTCTGAGGCTTGATGGCAAGATGTTTTCAACAAAAGGAAGCGGTAACTGTTAAAACCTGCTTACAAGCTTCTCTTCAAAAACCAAAAAAAAGGCTATCCATAACAGCCCTATCTTGGGACCCTTCAACAAATTTGGCAATGGCCCAAATGAAGGGAGAAGAAAAACGAAGAGAACTGCTGGCTAAGAAGCACAAAATGGTAATGAAATTCAAAATACCGACTCTCTTTTCAAATGAACAACGGTACCCGGTTTTAAACAGAAATCTATTCTGCGTCGACTCCAAAGAATCTTCGATAAACTCGAACCGTCGTAGGCCAGGCCAAAATATCGTAGCAAAATAAACGAGAAATTAATGAAATAGAATATTTGTAGGCCAGGCCAAACAATTAACGATGTAATCGTTACACCACTGTAACCTGACGGAAAAAAAAAGAATTGGAAATTCTTTTTTTTTTTTCAAAAGATAAACTATTAAAATCCAAAAACATTAAAAAAGTAAATAATCAAAAACTGGTGAATCAGTAAAGAAAAATAAACATTATTACATAATTAAAGGCAACCACAAGAATTTGTGTATAAAAAAAAAATTCTCGACAAAAAATTCAAAAACACGAAACCTTACTTATTACGTCACAATCGGTAAAAATAAATTAATAACTGTCCTATTTAAGGTCGTCTAAAAAAAACAACACTAACAAGATGTACGAAAGAAACAAAAGATTAATGTTCACAATACAAGGCAAAAGTCTATCTCCAAAAGCAAAACAACTTATCATAGCAACGAAGACAAAGATAAGACTGTCGACAACAGAATCATTGAATACACAAAAAAAAATACTCAACTTGAGCAATAAAAACAAGCCCAAAAGCTAAGGAAATATTCAATGAACGAGATAAATTGAAACCAAATATCAGCTGAACGAAAATGTGACTAAACACTAAAAGATAAATCAACTAATATTCAGATCCAAAAATAAGTTGACAAGTCTTATCGCTAAGCAGACAAGAGACATAAAAAAGATAAAAGGTAATTGCTATCATAAAAAGACAAGAAATAACTGGAGATAATGAAAAAGATAAACGAAAGTAATTATCATTAAAAAATGACATCAAACAACGGTAATAATGTGAACTTAAAAAAAAAAAAATTGGACAGTTAATAAAAGTAAAAATGACGAAATCAATCAGGATCAGAAAACGAATACTCAAACGCTAAGAACACTGAAAGGCAATAATCACTAAGTAAAGAAGGAAAAAAAATTTTGAAAAAGGAACAAACTAAGAATCCAAAAATACTAATACTTTTTTTTCTTTAAATTTTTTAAAAAAATTAAATGACAATCGAAGTTAATCTAAAAGGTTGAAAAGAATTTTGAAAAAGTTTTTTAAGAATTTAAAAAATCTAAGAAATAGAAATTGAAAAGTTAATAACTTATGCCTTCAGTGAAGTGACTCCAGTGTAAGAAATCCAAAAAATAAAAAATTCAATCAAAAGTAAGGAATTCAAACAAGTCGAGAAAAGATAAAATATAAGACGATAACTTAATATTTTTCACAAACAAGTAACTACAAAAAATTACAAACAACGAAACATAAGAAAAATCACAAACTTTTTATCAAAATGTCCTAGGTATGTGAAAAACAGTCATAGATATTAAAAGTATTTCTGTACTTGGTGTATCACAAAATCAATACAGATAAAAAAAATGAAAGAATGGTATGTGGAAAACAAAAAAAATCCCGAGTAGGTACACAAATTCATGGAAAGTCTATAAGTTTCCCAAAGATAAGCCCTAACGGCCGAAAAAGAAACCAATATAGACCATAATCCCACAATACAATAAGATACGAAAAGATAAGATAAATTTCTATTGTGTCCCAACCATACGGAACACCAATAGAAGCGATAAGAAGCAGTTACTACCAACTGCTCCACGATAAAGAGGTCTCACGGACCCCTCTAAGATACTAAGGTCTCACAGACCTTACACGGTAATAATGTAGTCTTCCAGACCACACCAAAAATATGCCCACGGCAAACAACGATAAGTACCCACACTCAAGATATACAAAAATTTCCAAAAACCACTTTCCAAATCCTTACTGCAAGAAATGAGATAAAAAGAGAGAAAAAAAGAAAGACCAAAATACAGAAATGAAAGGAATTCAAAAAAAAAAAATTTTGACTGTAACTCTCACACTCACACAATAAAGTCAAAAAAAAAAGACAAAGGCTAAGATAGCAACGAAAAAAAAAAAAAGGACATAATGATAACACGACACAAACACTTCAAAATCTGCTAAGAAGCCCTAACTGCCTAAACGATTCTGCCAACAAATCAGGAATAATAAAGATAAATCAAAGATAAAGCCATATTTTACAACCATAGATAATGTATAGATAAGAGACAAACGGTATCGTAAAATATCTAACTGGAAAAGCGACATTATTGTAAGGTAAAATATTTAACTAGAGATAATAATATTCTCGATAAATGAAACTCGGTAAATTAAAAATTAAACTCGAAGTATACCAAACAATAGTGGTTAGCCTTGAATCTATCGATAATGAATTCCGACAAAACAAGTAAGATAAAAAGTGTTATTTGTTAGAAAAATATTAATAAAATATTTGCATGTCTGTAATTAAATTGATGGAAAATATAAAAATTAATTTTTAAAGTGAATGATTAAGAAAAGTTTCAAAAAACCAGAATACTAAGTTGGGCGCCAGTTTGTAACGTTCCAAATTGAATTTTGAAACGTTAACTTACCCTTGCTAGCTCTAGGATCGTGGTTTCCTTCTGGTTTTCTTCAACTCCCCCCAAACAAATATTTAAGGGCGCCAAAATTACAGACAAGCAAATAAAAGATGTTAAATCAGTGTAAATTGTTTATTGCCAAAAAAGAATTATTAATTTAAGTTAATAAAGATTGAATAATAATTAACTAATTTCTTATCTTTTACTATCCAACTTTGGATGACGTCTGGAAGCCAACATAAGGATGCGGTCGGGTCGAGGTCTTCCCAAAACTAATGGTTCTGTAGATGGGTTGGCAAGATTTTTTCTAACACTTGACGGATCCTCTGAGGCTTGATGGCAAGATGTTTTCAACAAAAGGAAGCGGTAACTGTTAAAACCTGCTTACAAGCTTCTCTTCAAAAACCAAAAAAAAGGCTATCCATAACAGCCCTATCTTGGGACCCTTCAACAAATTTGGCAATGGCCCAAATGAAGGGAGAAGAAAAACGAAGAGAACTGCTGGCTAAGAAGCACAAAATGGTAATGAAATTCAAAATACCGACTCTCTTTTCAAATGAACAACGGTACCCGGTTTTAAACAGAAATCTATTCTGCGTCGACTCCAAAGAATCTTCGATAAACTCGAACCGTCGTAGGCCAGGCCAAAATATCGTAGCAAAATAAACGAGAAATTAATGAAATAGAATATTTGTAGGCCAGGCCAAACAATTAACGATGTAATCGTTACAACTTATAAAATATATATTTATGAATAAATATATATTTTATAAGTTATTCAAAAATTCTTGTTTTTTCCGAACATACCTAGTATTACAAAATTCATCCTTGAGCCAGCGCTAATTTCAATCTTCGAAGCACTTCTGGAACTTGATTTTGGATATCGCCATCAGCTCTTTTTTCGAAGTGGCCTTTATAGCCTCAATTGTCGCAAAATGTCGTACTTTCATCAGTCTCTTTGGTTTTAGGACTAGGAGAAAGGTTGTGACATGATAACGGTGCATTTTTGGCAAAAAATTCACGAGCAAGCAGTGATGAATTTGTCGGTGCTTTATTATGGTGCAAAATCCATGACTGATGTTCCCTCAGATCCTTGGTTTTAAGTCGTATATCTTCGAGCAAACGTATCATCACTTTCAGGAAATATACCTTGTTGACCGTATGACCATGCGGCAAAAACTCATTGTAATTGGAAAAAAACAGTAAGCAAAACCTTTACATTCTACTGAACTTGACGTGCTTTTTTCGGTCTTTGGTTTCGATGTCATACCCATGTTTCGTCACTAGTTATGATCCTTTTGAGGAAATCTTGATCGTTGTTGACGGTGTTATACAGCTCCTGAGCGATGATGCAAAGTTGTTTCTGGTCAAAATTGAGCAATTTTGGAACAGTCTTCGCTGCCACACGTTTCATGTCAAAACAGCCGATACAATGGCTTGAGATGATCCAGTTAATATGTTTAAATCCTTAGCTATTACCCTAATAGTAATTCGACGATTTTCGAGAACTATTTGAAATTCAAAATTCTTGTATTTTTCGATACAAACCTAGTACACTTCTTAATAATGGTGTCGTATTTTAACAAATATGTTGTTTGTCGATGTATGTATTTTAAAGCAAGTATGTATTAACTTCTCTGGACTGAATTTTCAAATCATAAAGCAAGTTGTTTTATTTTTTATTTTGAACATAAGACCCTCGAGCGACATATTCGCCTTGGTTTTTATCACGACAACCTGTCCTCAAATGAACTTTGACAAACGATTTATCGATACTTCAGCTCAAATCCTTATCAAGCCATTGAGAGAAAATACCTACAGTATTACAAGGCTATTCATCAAAGTATAAAAAAATTTATCAGTATTAGGTACGCTCGATTCGACACCAAAATAAAAAGATCCGTTTATCGACATACAGATATATTTCTCGGCATCTGTCGCAGACGACTGATCGATTCTGATAAATGGAAGATTGCAGTTACACAGGTTGTCCTGGTAATAGGGTCAGTGAGCACGGATCCAGCATGCTTACGTAATTTTTCGCTAAATTTAAACGATTTTTCTTTTATTTAGACCGAAATTCTCTCACAAAAAAACATTTCAAAAATGTAATATGTTGTAATAAATGCTCCCTTCCTGACAAGTAACATGTTCTAATTCCGAAATTTTTAACCAGACGTTCACATATTCGGAACGCCTGATTGACACAGATAAATGATGGGCTCAGATACGTCGAAACTGATCTGGAGTTTCTAATTTCATTTTGAAACAAATAAATTCCGGAATGTGCGCAATTTTGTGAAATAGGGTTTTAGGAGAACATTAAAATCTCTCTAGATTTGTAAACTTTGATATGTTCATTTTGTATTACTTTGGTAGTAGATTGTACACAATTTTAATAAAAATTCCTTACCCTTAACTTAGCATACAAAGAAACTGGGTTTTAAAAGCGTAAGTAATTTAAAATATTTTTTAAGTTTGTAACAAAAGTTATCATACAACGTAGCTGTTAAAGAAAAAAACATTACAGATGTTATATTGTACGAGGTCTGTTCGAAAATAATTGATCTACTTTCGTTACTAAGCGAATAGCATCCTTCTAAGTAGTCTCCATTTTATTTAATAACACGTTATCAGTGGTGTTGCTATTGTGCCAACAAATACCATGGTCGCATTTAGTAAATGTTTTTTGTGAAAACAAATGATGATTATCCTACGATTTTTGTCTGTAAATGCTCTCGTTCTTCTTCTATCAACCCCCTTACTTCAGCAACCTCAAACCTCTGGGTTTGGGGGAAAAGCTTCGGTCCTCATCTGCTTCTTCCAAGATACCATATTCCTGAGTCGTATTCTACTAATTTCCTTAGCTGATGGTTTACATGGTGCCTCGTACTTAAGAAAATCTTCCTGGCTTTTTCTGTTATGGTATCTGTAATTTTCCTTATCTCTAGATCGTAGTAGATTTAGTTCTGTATCTTATGAACCATGGTCGGTTCACGTTTTTAAGAACTTGTGAAGTAATCTCTCTCTAAATCCAAATTGTTCTTCTGACAAGATATTTAGTTGTTTGATTTGTTTTCAGTAAGTATCACGATTTTTGCAACTTTGCTAAGTATTGGTAGAAGGTTGACCACAATTTTACAAAAAAAAACTGGGCCGCTAACTAGACTCTTCTATCATCATGATCTTTTCCTTTTCGTTAAAAAGTGACCAAATTGTAAGATTCCATTGTTAATTCTAATAGCATAGACTATGATCTTCTGAGGCAAGTTCTTTAAAGTCCTGTTTTTGTCATATCCAGTTGCTATCTTTAGTTAAATATTCTTATTTTAAAGGACTTATGTGTGCCAGTCTTTTGGCATCTTTAGCGTTTTTATGTTTTTTTACTATCTCTCTAAATTATTTGTCAAAGTCTATGTACTCGTTTAAGTGTGTATTTATTCCAAAGTGGTTTTGAAGGTTTCTTGTAAATGCTTTTGCTTGGTTTTCTGGTGTGCTAACAAGTTCTCTTTCTCCATGTTGAGTTGAAAGGCGATGTTGATCGTCTTCTTATATCTATTGAGGATTCCATAATCTTGGTTGTAGATCCAGTATGTTCAGATATTCGTTTCAGTTTTTTTTTCTGTATATTTTTATGCAAAACTAAGTATAATTTTAAATAATAAGAGGGCCTTGCCTGTTTTTAACGTCGGTCCGACCAAAAATTTACTTTATACTCTCATAAGAAAAGTTTTATTTCATTTTTAATTCTTCAGCTATAGAAATCAGACGTGTCATCATTGTGACCATCTTGTGGCCATTTTGACCACAAACTCATCTCCCTCTTTATTGTTTGAATAGTAAATTTGTTTATCTGATCTCTTACCCAGTTTCAACAGTAACCTAATCTGACGAACGAAAAGAAACTTTGTACACAACGATTTGCTGCAGATAATCTATAAGTCCAGTAGGTGTCGGCGAGCAACTAATAAGCTCGTGATGCGTTAAAATTTATACGTTGTATATGTCGCTTGAACACTCTTCAGATATAAACTAGGTCAGATACTTTTTGGAGAGACCTCGTATAAATACTATTTATATATAATTTCTTTATTAAACTTAATTATTTTTGGTTAGAACTCCAACAAATTATCATTTGGTTTTTTGTTCTGAACTTGAATACAAAAACTCTCTTACTAGTATTTTTATAATATTTTAATCCTTGTGTTGCATAGTTCCTATATACTATTATCATATTTCTTTATGCGATAAATACTAAGTGACACTTCTTATGGCTTTATAAAGGGCCACTTTTTGTATTGGCCATTATGCTTGTAAGGGTTTTCACTGAAGAGCATTACTGTTCAAAATTTGTGGTTGTTACATTTTGTTATCTCAGCAAATAGGCTCGTTAATGACATCGCACATCTTAAAACGGTCTATGAAAAAAAGGTTACTGTAAATTTTAGTAGAGAATGTACGCATAAATCTTAGTGTTAATATCTGGTAAACGAATTTAATTTTTTATTTATGGATTTAAATTTATTTTAATAGTTGATTCATTATAGAACGTCGGACGTACGGAGTAAAAGTAGGAAAAGCGTCAAGTAAAAGCGTTAGGTTTATTACATACAGGAATAAACTTATAAAAATATAGGATTACAGTTATTGTGTTTTAACTTTTAATTATTTGTGAATATATGCTTCGTAGGAGACGTTCTGGTGATTGTGCTGAACGTTAAAAACAAACCAGAAACTTTTGCGAAAAATTTGGTAAACTATATTAAAAGTATTAAAATTAATATAAATAAATAAAAAGTTGTATAACTAAATTATTATCTCACATCTAATATATTTAAACGAGCAATTCTTGTATATAAATATATATATATAATTGGAATTTCGAAATCGGCTCCAACGATTTTTATGAAATGTAGCATATAGGGGGTTTCGGGGGCGATAAATCGATCTAGCTAGGAATCATTTTTGGAAAATGTCATTTTATTCGTGTTTTATCGATAATCAATATTAAGTGAGCAACTGTCTGCATGTATTGCCATAGGTTCTCGAAAGCGGATAACGATTTCGTTGAAATTTGAAATGTAGGTGCATACGGAGGAAAAAAAACGATCTAGCAGGTACCAAGTCTGGGAAAATTCGTTTTTTCCATTTTTCACATAACATGATTGTTAGGGTAAGATAACCTGTGAAATAATGCATAACTGCTCAGGTAGCACATTCAGCAAAGTATTGGACTAATCCAAGGGCCCATCCTCATCAAACAAATACAAACAGGTTAGGTCTATCAAACTTCGCGTATCAAGAATCATTTCAAGAAACCATTAATGCAAATGATCAGCTCGTCGAATCCGCGCTGCTAAAGTAAGATGTATGCAAAATTTGACTAACATACGAACAGAAAGCTCTATGATTTAGATGTTTCACGAGCAAAGCTCGGTCATCCAGGTACTAGTGTATTAAGTATCAAGAACGGAAAGGACATTTTACCGATCGCAGACAATTGTTTGGAGAGGAGCGTAGCGTAGCGACGACTCCAATTTTTGTCTGAGATCGGTAGTCCTTAACGTTCGTGATGCTTATAACGTTTTTTGCACGATAGAAATATTTTTCCGTATTAGACATTAGACAGAGCACTTTTGACATTTTAATAACGTTAAAATGTCGAAAGTGCTCTGTATACATCAGATATGCAATTATTTACTTACCGTTCTGTAAACACAACATACTAATCAGGCAACAAAGCGCTAACTAAACAAAATCGTTATATCGTGCAAAAAAATAATAACTATACGTATACGTATACCTACTCATATTAAATTTTTATTATTTTTTTATTTACCTATGCATTTTATGAAACAATCCTGCGATAGTGCTGAAAAACGATATCAAAAAGCGTTACACTATTTATCTTTGCAGTTAATTAATAAAAAAATTGAAAAATCTTTTGGGAGGTCAAAAAATCCATAAAAAAATTAAAAAAATATTTGTTTTTAAGAAAATAGAAGTATCTAAAAAAGTTCAATAATACTCGTTAAAAAATTTGCTTAAAACGTTTTAGATTGGAGAATGAAGGTACCTTTAAACTAATGACGGTACCTTTAAACTAGTTATTTTTTAACTGTTTTTTAAATGTAGTTAAGGACACAAAACCAAATAGTTTTTTCTTATCTCACATAATAAGTAAACGTAGGGGTGTCGTTTTCTATTACGTAACCAGTTTTAGATCTGGAAAATTGGAGAGGGGCGAGCAAGTGCTCTACTGGCACTGAGGCCACATATGGTCACATTGTGCATCCTCCCGTGTGTAGGAATATTCATAACTCCGGCTGTCATTAGGCCTAAAGATTTAAAATAGATGTTGAGACTTCCGAGAGGGATCTCGCTGACATCTGCTGGTGTAATCCGGTACACGCTCAACACGGATCTTCTGATTTCAGAAAAAGTACAACAGTTATACATTTAGGCGATAGGGGCGATTCTGCTAATCTTCTTCTAAAGAGATGTTGTCGTCGCAATTGGCAGTGACCTGTTAAGATTCCCACTGCTGTTCGGAGATTTTGTCTGGAAAATGCCTTAAATTTTCCTGCTGTTTCCTAACGAGGATAAGGTAATAACTCTCTGGCCAGTCTATAGTTCTTAGTTTTATCCCAGCACAGTATAAAGTTTTGGTGAGAGATCTGTTCGATAAGGTCCACGACAGGGGATATTGTAAGATTGGTAGATGGAGAGGGGCTAACATATTTGTAGCCCACAGTCTTCCTGAATTCAATACCAACCGTACGAAAGCGTACCATGGTCATCAATGTTACCTCCTAAAAAAAATATGTCAAGAGGGGTGAGTCCATTGCCCTGGTCGGTTCGGTTCGCGTGGCTGTTGTTACGAGAAGGCATGCTGATCTTGGGATTTGGTTTAATTTTCTGGTAGCTGTCGTTTGTTGCACTTTCGGCCACCACACGACTGCCCCATATGTTAGCATAGTTCTTATGATTGCTGTGTAAATCCACATATTGGGGGATAATCCACAGGTCTGTCCTATGGTTCGAAGGCATTGCTCATAAGATATAAATGTTTTTTTAACTCTGCTTTCTATGTGTGAGTTCCACGTCAGCTTGCTGTCCAGGATAACACCTAAGTATTTCACTTCATTGGCAAAGCTTTATTTAACGTTAAGATAACTAGGTGCTTTTAAGCTCCTAGGTTTCTTTTTCTTCGTGTAAAAAACCATTTCTTTCTTTTTAGGGTTAATGGACATCGATTGCTCTTTACACCATATCTCTAAAGTTTTGAGAGCCACTTGGATTCTGTCGCATGGGGTGCTTTTAATTTTTCCTAATAAGTTAAAGTAAATGTGTTTTTTTCTAAGTAACTATATTTTATTCGATATTTTCTGATAGTATTCTGATATTATCATGCATATAAAAAATAAATATAAAAGATCTGTTTGCACAAACGCCTAATATTTAAATATTGCAAAAGTTAATTTTTGCATTAACTATGATGAATTTATTAATTAAAAAAACCCTGCACCGACAAAAATAAAATATAAAAGCAGTTAAATTTATAATTAAAATTCTGTTCTATATAAATCAGAATATCAATTTATGGTAATAAATTTTATCATATTATCCGTTACAGAAAATTAATACTGCAACGTTATATCATCATGAATTAATACCCTTCGTCAAACAGTTCATTCATTAAAACTTTCTCCGATAACATTTTAACATTTTCATACTTTTTTTTGTATCATATCTACTAAACATCTGCAAATGATGTTACATGAACGTGAGAAGCAATGGAAGCCACAAAACAAGAATAAGTTATGTCATCAATCATTGTCCTCTTCAATCAAACAAACAAGTGAAAAATTAGCGCCGAACTGCCGAAAACCGTCGAAAGCAAAAATAAATTGACCTTAGACCCTAAAGCGACGAGACCAATACCCAAATATATTCATGAATAATTTTGGAACTTCCTAGATCAATCACGATAGGTCAATGGAAGTTTCCCAATTAGTAGATTCTTTACTTTGATTCGGATTTAATAAAAAAGTTTCTTTTAATTTAAATATAGATTTTACGAAAATTTTATAAACCTAGTATTCATAAAGTAATTATATAAGTTATATATTCTAGATAATTCGGCCAACTTCGTACCGCTATATGAGTTATCAACTGCGCCACCTTACGGTGGCTTTATAGTACGAACTTAATTAATGGTTGGTGGTAAAAATATATAAAATATTAACCAATTTACGGTGGTGTCATAGTGTAAGATATAAGAGATATCAACTGCGCCATCTTGCGATGTCGTCAAAGTAAGTGAGAATTAAGGTCGGGACAGACATAACCGCACCGTACCCGAGCCGTATGTCGGCCGTAACTTGGCCGTGTCACGGCTCGTCCGTGTAGAGACCACACTTGTCCGTAGCTTATCCGATTTCCTACCGACGACGTTTGAAAACTGTTTCATAAAAAACGCAAGAATAATATGTTTTTAGTATATTATATTTTCAGAGCATACACGAAAGTGTTTACCAAGAGCTTTTGGTACCACACCGACACCGTTAAAATATAAAATATTTTAATCGTGCTCGGTGCGTTGGTAGTGCTCGGCCGTAATACGGTGATGTGTGAACTATTTGTATAACATACCATTGCGTAACTCTTCCACCGAGTGATGGTCAACACTCGGCCGACATACGGCTCGGGTACGGTGCGGTTATGTCTGTCCCGACCTTTACTCGTTTTAATCTATAAAGTTTCAATGGGAAGAGATATGAGAATTATAGAAATGGAAATCAAAATTCGTATAATGGAAGATATTTAAAAAATATATATATATAAATTTAGTTTTTTGGGGGATTTCTTATAGCATCATTGTTTCTGATTTAAATTTTCACTTCAATTGGTTGTAAGAGATAAGGTGCAATATATATACAGGGTATTTCATTAAATCTGGATAGCGGCTAGAAACTGCTGGTTACAAAAAGTTATTAAAAAAATATTATAGAAGCGATCATGAGAAAATCTTGGAAATTATTTTGGAGTACCGCAATTTACCACAAGAGGACACAATCAAAAGTCAAATAATAAAATGATCAATTTCTCCAAAAATTTCCTCATTAAGTTATAATTTTGCGAACATAATTAAAAAGCTAATAAAATAAGTTTAAGATAACTACTTTTTTTACCAAACAAGCTTTTGTTCTCTAAAATTGAATAAGTCGTTTAGTGTTTCTGACGATTTTAATTATCCTACGCTTTCAATAGTTTACGCCACTTTCAATACCGTAGGTACACCAATAAGCAGTAAATCAAATTGATTTGAAATTCTCTCAGCTTTTCAATGACATTACCAAAATTATACCTTAACATGTTAATTTTCGAAGAAATCAAAGATTTTAATGTTTGACTTTTGATTGCACCCTTGCGGGGTAAATTGCGGAATCTAAAAATAATCTGCACCTATGGTATGGCACACTTTAAGCCCCAAAAGAGCAATGGTGGCGAACTTGATCATCAAATGTATGCTAATTTGTTTGCTACGTCAAAAAAGGGTCATGCGTGTGAATCCAACATTAAAACCTAGTAAGTGGTGCAGCATGGTAATGTTTCTTGTCATACTGCAATTTTGTTCAGTAAAAACAGTCATGGCTCCTTAGCCTCGTCATTCTCTTAAGTCCTTATGACTGTTTTCTCTTTTTAAAGTTCAAAAATCATCTTAAGGCTGTAACCGACCAGCTAAAGCAATTTCAGTATCGAAGTTCCAGAATACTATAAAGCGTAGAAGTACCGACTATAGCGGAATGTGGCTTCAAAAGGAACTTTTTTTGAGAGTTAGAATATAGCCCTGTAACTTTGTTTAAATAAAAAAAATCATTAAAGTAATATTAACAAGAAACTGTAATATTGTCTTATTTAATAAAGCGAGTTATCAATCAACAAATATTGCAGAATGCAGAATATTCATTATTCTATCGCTTTACGAGTTTCTGAAAAACATTTTCAAAGACATTGACGATTTAACTAAGAAGAAACAGCTACTTCCCCGGCTATGTTGTTTCTTTGTAAAGCCGAGTATATAAAACACCCTACAAATATATATAGATACATTTGATATTTTCTTAACACTAAAGGATTTTTATTGAAAACCGTTAATTTATTTTTTATGGAATGTGACACTAATAAGAATAAACAAACATTCAATTTACCTTCAATGTGTCTTTTTGATCTTGTAGTTCTTGTGCCGCCAGATCAGCATTATCACTAGTTGATATATCTGACGCTAAATCACAAGTAACGGTAGGAATAGCCATGGGTGGAGGATGAGATTCGATGGTTGCAATTTGGCCTTCCATATCTCGTGGAGAATTGTTACTATTTCTATCTACAATTGATCCTCCTGCCGGTGTTTCGCTTGGCTCAGGCATACCGTTTTTCACACCCTGTTACAAAACAAATTTTATTAATTAGTAAGTTTAGAAGTAAAAGCATTTAAAGAAGAGAATAATGTAAGAGGTAAAGAGCTGCATACTACTCCTATAAACCATAAAGCAATGATAAAAGTTTGTAGCGTTTTAAAAAAACCCGATTAATTAAAATTCTTTTTTATAATTTCTTTCTACTCAGGCCTACCCTGTAAGCTTAACATATTACATAGAACTTTCCAGAACGTTGAAATCTAACGGACTTTTCTAAGCGAAGTATTGATTTTTTTTAATTGACCAATGAGATTTTACGTTTAAGATCACGCGATGCCCGCGCTGGTAGCTGAGGCGCCTTTGTGGTTGCTAACGGGATTATTCTAGGTGTGATAGGGTTGCTGATAACATCTCAGCGAGACGTCCAGTTTCAGTTTTCCCGTTTTTTTTCTATTTGATGCTAAAAATTACAAGGTAATTAATGTTCCTAGTGCCGATAAAGTTAGTTAGTGATTATCGTTAATGGTTTTGACGAAAGTTGTCGATAATTACCTGTGGATGAGGCTAGTAAGAAGCCGAATTTTGCCGTATTTCCGAGATTAAGCTAAAAGCTGATCTAATTACCTAGGAGCCATTTTGTAAGTCTTTTTATTGCCTAGTTACTATTGTTTACTACAAGAAAAAAGAGTACTGTTTCTTTCTTTGGATATTGGATTTAATTGTAATCAATATGATCAATATCTATGTATGAAGAGTTAACGTAATTAGTGACCGTAAACTTCAGAGTGTAACTAAGTGTTTTTGAAAAGCCGGTAACTGTTAATCTAAATGTGAAGATTACTCTTAATTGCATTCAATATCGATAACACCTACGTACTAAGTTTTATAGTAATAAGTGATCGCGATGCACAGAGTGTGATTCAGTTTTTTTATAAAAAAGTTTTATTACTAGATTTTGTTTATCTCTGTATCTCTCCTATGTATTTTAAATAATTATAAATGGTTGTGTAATTACTCTTTTTTAACTCGAGTTAAAACCAAAGCAAAAGGTGATTTATTTTTTTATATATCGTTTTATCTAACTTTAATCCCTTTCTCACTTTTCGCTTATCAGAGTACACAAAAATAACAAAAGAATTTACCTAGCTGTTATTTTATGTGTAGTAATAGTTATGTTTTTGAATTAAACACAAATGTGTTTATTAATAGGATTTACTGTTTATGACACTAATATTTTTTTTATTCCATTTTATTTATTGTACATCTCATTTATTACCACACCGAGTAATAAATTTTGTTTAGCGTTTAAATAGATGTTTTCTTTTCCTCTCTGGTGTATGTTATTCTGATCAATTTTATCAATGAATAAAACGAGCCTTAATTAAGTATCAAATTTTGATTTATGGATTATATCTTTATCTTATATATGGAACTTTAGCCATTGGGATAAGTAAAGGAAAAAGTAAGTACAATTATCTTATTAGTTTTACGAAAAGAAGTGTGTGATTTTAAATTTAACCAGAACAACTGACACGTTATCTTATCCAACTTATATATTTTTTTCCAACTGGGTTTCTTATATTTCCCCATCCTCAGGATAAAAAACATAAGTGGCGCCCATTTTCCTTTCGCTTTCATTTTCTCTTTTTTTGTCCCATTTAACTTTTATTATTCTAGTAAATATACTCCTTGTCATTTTTTTATAATTAATCATCTAGCTCGATCGAATCCACGCTCGCTCTCCTCCAACCCCCTGAGTGCCGCATAAGTTAACCTCTCAAATCGAGCATTTAACACCTTTAGAAAAAAGAGGTTAAAAATTAAATTTAAAAGCCAGAAAAAGCACCGAAAACAAAATGGTATGCCCATACTACTAAGAAGTCTAGAAAAAACATCACGAAAAATGAACAGATTATGAAGGTTTTGGTAGCGTTAAATATGACAATCTTAGTCAGAATGCTTTTTCTTGTAAACGTAGTTGCAACCTCTTTCCAACACTGATTGTTTAAGAAAGTGCAATTCAACACTTGATATTTTGCTTTATAGTTCCTAAATTAATACTAAAAATTGGATTGATATACCTGTTTTTGTTATTTAAATATTTAGTGCCAATAAACAACTGTTATTTTTTTACATTAGCATTTTTATTATTTCTCTATAGCAAACGAACACAAAAGTGCGCACATCCGCACCAACCTACCCTATCCTGGTTTTTCAAATTAAGAAAAGGTAATGTTTACAAATTCAGGAAGTAATTTTTCTAGTTTTAGGTATAAATATGACATTTTGATGATTTAAGTATCTATTTTTATTAAGGGAGTTAGTACACAAATGTTTACCTCAAAAGCGATAGAATTAATTTTAAAAGCTTTTAAGTTTGTTCTGCGAAATCGTCAAAAAAATTTCAGCAATTTTTGGAGTCCAATTACATATAAACAATCTTTAAAGATTTATAGAACTTTTTAAACAGTTCTCAAACAAATTCTGGAACATTTGTATAAAGGATAAAAAAGCTCAGAAAAAGTGACGATAAATGCAGATAATTTTAAAAACTTGCAGTTTAACTACGCTTCAAAAACACGCTAGAGAAAAAATAGACCAGTAATTATAGATGGAATCAGTGCTATATTTTGAAGTTATACTTCTATTCCTGCACTCGGCGGAAAAGATTTTTGTGGGGTTAAATGAGAAAAATCATTACATATGTAATAGTGTGAGTAAGAGAGAGACAGAAACACATATAAGGTATATTGGTCGGTAAAAACAAAGATGAAATATTTACCACATTTTTAGTCATAACTATAAGTCCTTTGAATACAGTTTAAACATTTAGTACATTCAAAAGAGATAGATATACAAAAAATAGTCTGAGCTAATGTTTTGAATTTTAAAGTGACGTATCACATTGTGTTTGATAAATTATTTTATAATTCTGTCACGTAAGTAAACATATAAAGTTTAGTATTTTATATTAATAATAATATTCAGTAATGAGTATTCTATTGTAGTCACATGGTTGCATTATATCCTGCACTATGCTTTTGAGGTTATAGGCTACATAAACAGAGTTTTAAGAATAGTCGAAAAGTGCATTCCGAACAGACAATAGATAGAAAAATTACAACTCGGTAAGTATTCCAAATGTGTTCAATTTATGTACTCGGAGTTTTTGGGGTCGCTGAACACGAACATCATGATGTCGAGAGTCTCCGCGGCACTTGGTGCCTAGGGTATTTACCTCTTCTCCTGGGGTTTTATGTAAATTCTGTACAAAATCAGTGCACACTTGGAACTTGGCGGTTTTTTGGGTCGCTGAATATGAATATGATAATGGCGATGGTGTCCGAAACACCGGGTGCTTAAGACGGACCTCGTCTCCAGGAATTTTATGCAAATTTGATACAATATGAGTGTGCACTCGGTACTAGGAGGTTTTTGAGGTAGCTGAACACGAATATCATATAATGATTTTGCTAAATCATTCGCATACAAATTTATAGAAGTGTAACTTCTGCCGGCAGTCACACTGACTGCCACACCCATTATTTTTACTATTTAATTTGCATTTTATGTGCAATATTTTCATTTTTAGACACACTGTAAACTAAAACGCGTTTTAACACTTGCTATAGTTTTCTGATACATTCGTGTAGCATACTTTAGAGAATATTGACTTAAAAAACAAAATGTATTTAATTACTTTGTTTTATCTAACTAATGTTTAACCGTATTTATTAACCAAAAACTTGCCACTTCTGTTGATAGATATATTGCTCTTTCAGTTTAGTCCATTTGGCAAGTTTAGATTTGTTTTGTAAGAAGAAGTAATTTATCTTAGTTGCAACAGTAATGTCTAATTCTAATGTTAATGTAACCCCACAACCCCATTTCGTTTATAGCGAATGGCGTAAACTACTGAATCTGACAGTTCGTGACAAGTCATAAGACAAAGTTTTGGTGGTAGTTTCACACACCAGTTGCATTTATTATACCGAGAAATAGTCTTAGCGGAAGTTGTATAGGATGTTGCTATTACCAACATAAATGCCAGTTCAACGGAGTAAATTTCTCTCATATTGTTTGAATAACGTCAAATAACTTACGTCTGTCATTGTATTCAAAAGGATATTAAATTAAAAATTAGATACATTTTCAACAGTATATGTACTAAAATAATAAAGAGAATAATAGTAAATAACTCGTTGGCTATAAAATAGTCTGCTCGCAAAATATCCGACCTGTTTCTATATCTTTGCACAAGAGTATTTGGTTAACCTGTACGGGCATAAATGTCAACATTACCTACTTACAAACTCGCTGACACCTACGAAAGGTATGGTTTATGTCATAGTTTGAAATAATCGGATTTTACTATTGTTAAAAATAACTGTAAAAGGTCAGATCAACACATTTGTATTAAGTTTTGTTTACATCACCCAAATCCTAGTTTAGATATTACTAAAATAATAAATAAAGTTGTTGATGAGTGTGTGGACAAAATGTAGTTCCAAAACTATTGCAATAATATCTTCTATTCAAAATTTGTTTATTACTTACTTTCCATTTGCATCACGACACCTTCACTGTGTGAAGAAGTACTGCAGATCACCTTCCAACAAGCTGTAGCTGCGCCGATTTTTGTTTTACTTCCTCTAAAGACGCGTTCACGGGTTGGCTTCAAGCAGGATTTGATTTTTGGAAACAGGAAAAAGTTGCAGGGTGCTAAGTCTGGTGAGTAGTGTGTGTGTTCTAAGACTGTGACTTGGCTTTTGGCTAAAAAGTCCTTGAAAGACAGCGCATTATAAACAGGCGTTGTCTAGACGTAGGGTCTAACAGTTCTCTTGTCACATTTGGCGTGCAAATTTATTCTGGAGGTCTCCAGAATAGTATTAATTGACTGTCTGACCTTATCGCTTTTTTGCCTTTTATATATTTTGGAGAATTCCAGTGTATTAATTGCCTCTTGATTTCAGGGTAATATTAAAAAATCTAAGTTTCTTTGTAAGTTATGACCCTTGAAAAGAATTTTAAGTCCCTTTCGAAGCTTTCTAGGGCGTCTTTATGATGCATTTTCTGTTCCGCTGTTAGGAGTCTAAACCCAAACTTAGCAGACACTTTTTTTATATTAAGTTTTTCATGTAAAGTCTCACAGTGTCTTTTACATATTCAACAACAGCCCTGATACTTAATCAATAATCTTTTTTAACCATTTCGATCACTTTTTAAACGGTCAATTGCCTTTTGCAATCCCAGGCCGCCCGACACGCTCATTATTTTTAACATCCTCTCTCCTTCTCTTAAAACGTATGTACCACTCAAAAGTTTGGTTTACAGAATAGAAAATTATCTCCGTAAACCCGCTGCAAACATTCACAGCTTTCTGAGCTTTTAACAAAAACTTTAAATTCCCTCACTGTTAAATTTTTTATCCAACATTTCTTCAGCGCGAGCGATTTTTGCACCCTTTTTGTTTGAAAATTATTCGAAATTTAATTGCCAAACCTCGTCATGTAACTGTTCTGACAGATTTTCGATGACAAGAAAACCGAATTTTTGAATATGAAGATGAGAAAATTAATAAGGAATATTACGTTAAAATTCTCTAAGAAAATGTCTAAATTTCAAAATTATATTCTTGTTACTGTTTACATACATAATAAATGTTATTGTTATTTTTTTATATTGCCACAAGCAGTTAATAGTTATTAGAGATATTTTTTAACAAATTGGTGGGAGCGCCAAGGCGCCTTCACCATTTTATGAAATATACCTGAATAATAACTGATTAAATAATAAATAATAATAAATTCCGGTAATATACTATTTTAGTTTTATCGGATAAGTAAGTTTAAAATCAATGTATTTAAGAGCCAACTAATCTTTATCCTCTTACAAGTTAATATCTACTAAAAATAAGTGTTAAGTTGCATTGAAGAGCCAGAGAAGATAAAATCATTGTCATGTACTCACCCCCGGGCTGTTAGAAAAGCTGGTGACGGCATCCTGAGGTTGTCTACGAGGAGCCTTACGAATTCCCCGACGGGCTCGAGCTTTCGCCGCGTAGTAAATTCGTATGTACACAAATACCATGATGCAGGAGGGAATGTAGAAGGAGCCTAGTGCTGAATACACGACGTAGCCTGGCTCCTCGCTAAGCTGGAAGTTAAACATTAACATTAATTATAATTTAAGAGTAAAGCTGCCTTCTTAGGAGAATTAGACTACGCTGCATTAAAAAATATATAAAACATACAGTATGGAGTAATAAATATGTATGTTAACATGTTTTCTTCTCCTTTACTTATGAGCTTTACACCATTAATCAGTATTAGACACGGATAAAATGGAAAATACCTTAAATATATAGCACATAGTAGAAAATATCAGAGAAATGTATTTGGATTATAAATCTTAAAATAAAAACAATTAAATCTTTTAATACAAAGTTTCTATTTATTATGTAGTTCTATGAATTCCTAACACATAGCGGTGTTTGATAGGTTACAGATAACTGATAGATGGCGTTGTTTTGATTTCTGAATAAATAGAAAAACGAAACAACAAATTAAAATAGTCGAAAACATCCTTGCCGCAATAAGTACTGTAAAGCCACTGTAAGGTGGCGTAGTTGTTGTCTTATATACTTATACGAGTAACTAATCTTAAGGACGCCACCGTAAGGTGGCGCAGTTGATTTAATTAAAAATTACAAAATACCGCTAAAAAATAGTGAAAACCTAAAAAACTAAAGATAAATAAAATAAAAACGACAAAACAAAGAAAAAACATTAAAACATGAGACAAAATCGTAAAAATTTGATAAAACGGAAAATGAGACGATAGAAAGTTCACCGGGTCAGCTTCTTCTACACTGCAATACCTACTAATTTCTCTAAAAATATTGAAAGGAAACATATATCTAGTAAATTTATTCATTGTTTTATCCTCTTAAGTTAAACCTTTCAACGTACCTATCTAGATTATTTATGAAACTGCAAGTTTAAACTTATTAAATAAGAAATATTTATTACACAAGTATACTATCTTCAAATTTGCCGACACAATGTGTGCAAAATTTATTAGTTTTTGTCCCTAAGTAATATAAGGCAAGCAAAAGGGTATCGGTTTATACATTGCAGAAATATTCATACACAAACAAATGGGCTTAACGTGGTTTGAATATTCTATTAACTGCTTCTACAATATTATGGTTCTAAAATATATTGACAGGTTTAAGACAACCACTGTGGTGTATTCAAATAAGTATATTTTTACATAAGGTAAAAATTATCGCTTTACTCTGAGGTAAAATTTCTTCATAATTGTAGGTTCTAATTTGTCACATTTTTTTCTTCGTGTTCCTAATGGTAACTATTTTTCTGTTATTAAAGATTTTATTTCATTTTTCACAATTTTATTTTTGGAACTAAGGTCCTTACGGCATGCTTGGAGGAGAAAGGGATTTTGCTGCGTGTCTGAACTGAAAAAAATGTTATAGTAAAACCGTAACGAAACACCGTTAAATGGGACGTGCATCAAACGCATTCTGGAAGTTATTATACCTAGCATCGGTGGTTCATTGGTAGAATGCTTTTTTTGTATATATCTCTTAACTTTTACCTTTTTTTGTAAAGTAATATGAGATATAATTTTTAAAAATCTTAATAGTTAAAAGTAGTTAGGAAAGGTGAGAAAAAATAAATGTATACATTACTCTTTAAAGCTCACCTTGAATTTGAAAGAAGCTTCTTTCTTAACGCCAAGATTGCACTGATTTTGATATATTGACCGTTAAATGAGACGTGCGCAGGCGTTACAGTCGTATACACAAGCGAGTAGTGTTATGCGTCGATTCTACATTAGCCGAAAGAACTTATAGTCCAGGGCATTTACCGGAAAAACACCCGAATAGAGGAACGGATTTGAGCCAGCAGCTAGAGAGATGCGGTTTTCTGCATTGTGTTCGGGAAGATCACAGAAAACGACAGCCAAAGTTTGGTTTCCCCATTTTCAGAAAAAGGTCTTCTGGACCCGAAAATGCATTTTCCAAATGCATCATTTCTTACACCATTAGAGGAGTGACTGGAAACTCGGCAAAATTGCTCGGAAATCGTTACTCGGGGGTTTTCGGGGATGCCAAACTCGATTCTGGCATTAGAATTACCCGGGGGTGCTCGGGGGTGGCTCTGTGGGGCTGTCCAGGGGGTGAATTGGGGGGAGAAATCGCGGCATGCCTGGAAATCGCTCCAAACTCGTTACTCGGGGGTTTTCGGGGATGCCAAACTCGATTCTGGCATTAGAATTACCCGGGGGTGCTCTGGGGTGGCTCTGTGGGGGTGTCCAGGGGGAAGAATTGGGGCGAGAAATAACAGCATGCCTGGAAGGCAGAAATATTTAAGCAAAGACATGTAGCCGTGGACAATTTAATAGATCACGGGCTTTGTCTAGCTTTGGCTCTTTACGGAGCACCCAAAGATGAGCGCACCAAAGATGAACCTGCGATTGAGCTCGTGCAAAAATATCAAGCAAAATCATATGCTGAAGCCGCCAACCATCAAAAAGTCGACCTTGCACGCATAATTCCGACTGCCAATGCGTTAACAGAGCATATCAAGCGGGTCTATTTCCAAGTACAGGCTTGGTATGGTTCACAAGGTCAAGACGAAAGCTTAGATCCGTTGGAATGGGGGTGGGAATTGGTGGATGGAGAACTTAGTCCTGTCACCATGACCCAGAAAGCCGGCCCCGAGGAAATTTTGAGCAAAATATCTTGTTCTTGTAAAACCGACTGTGGCACGAGGTGCGGGTGCCGGCAGAATGGGTTGTGGTGCTCACTTGCATGCAAGCATTGCGATGGCAATTGCTCAAATCAAAAAGGCACTCCCAATGAGGCCGAGGATAGTGACGAGGAAGAAGACGAGCAAGGGGAAAAAATCAGGAAGGGAACAGAGATGAAGAGCGGGAAGACGAGCATGAAGCGTTTGAACAAGATGATTAGTATTTAAGTTAAAAATCTAAGTTTATAATCTCGTATCGGTTTTTTAAATAAAGTATTATTGTCATAATTTGCAGGAAGAAGACGAAGAAGAGTTTCAACAAGATGTCTAGTAATCATGTTAAAAATTAAAGTATATAATGAATACTCCAAAATTAATAAAAAATCTTACTTATTTTTTGAATAAAGCATTATTTTCATAAGATGTGGTTTTTCACTTTCTCCTTTCCCATTCCACGCATGCTGCCATTTCTCCCCATTTTCGGGTCCAGAAGGCCTTTTTCTGAAAATGGGGAAACCAAACTTTGGCTGTCGTTTTCTGTGATCTTCCCGAACACAATGCAGAAAACCGCATCTCTCTAGCTGCTGGCTCAAATCCGTTCCTCTATTTTCGGTAAATGCCCTGGACTATTAGTTCCTACCTGGTGTCCCACGACACCATTTTAACTTTTTTTATTTGTTTTTACCAATCCTTGAAAGCATCTAACTACATCCATTTTTTTGTTTCTTGTAATTCTGTATTATTTTATAAAGTTTTTGACGTTATCTTGTGTACTAAAAAATAAGACCAAGAGAAAGACAGGCCAGAAGAAGTTCTGTTAGTTATTTTTTCGGACTAGTTTTTGTCACAAAACCTCTTAAAAACCCATCATTAAAAGCTTTGCATTAAATACGTTTTAAATTAAGTGATTTCTGATAGAAAAAAAGCTTTAAATGATATTTTATTCGAAATTGAAAGCAGTGAATTAGAGAGGCAAGCAGAGATAAGAGGAGTTAGCTTGTTTAAAAATGAAAGATATAAAGAGGCTCAAAGAAGTTTTGTTACTCATTTTTATGACTATTTTTTTGCAATACTTCTTACGAACTGATGATAAACCAAACGTTTCGAGTTTGTATATTTCGATATACATTCGAAAGGGGCAAATTAATGGGCATGTACGCAAAAAGGATCATGGGTCACGAGTAGGAATGGTAACCGGAGGCTCGTTAGCAGTCATCAGTGCGGCATAACCAAGTAAGGTATTGCACTTGGCTAGCAAAAAGTGTTGGGTACTTGGGAACAAAGGATGGTAGGGAAACATGTGTCAAAGAACACAAACATCGAAACTCACACAGAAGTCCTATCGCCATTTGTGTCTTCGGCCACCTGTGCCCACATTTCGGGGCTACGACCAGCGTCACCACGTTGGCGAAACGGACTCATTGTGTTTGAGCCGTTCCAAGCCCAATGAGTCCGGCTAACGAGCCAGAAACATGCATGTCTGCGGTTACCATTCCTACTAGTGACCCTATGATCTTTTTTACGTACATGCCCATTAATTTTCCCCTTTTGTTTGTCTAAGTACGCATACTTGGCACCCTTTTTTGATATACCCACATTCGATATACATTTAATGATATTTTGGGTACTCGAAAAAGGGAACAAAAAATAAAAGACAGACAGAATGGCCAAAGGAAGTACCGTTAAAACTTTCAATTTCGACGCTTTTAATGATACTTTTGGTATCAAGAGTAGGAGTAGCGAATGGAGGCAAGGACAGGCTGGAGACGTAAGCTTGTTTGAAACTGAGAGATAAGAAGGCTCGGAGTAATTCCGTTGCTTATTTTTGTAATGATTTTTTTGTAGTTACACTTCTTCTGAACCAAACAATAAAAGTTTTGTTTTAATAAACACTTTTAAAGTATGTAACTATGTGCGAATATTTGTCATATTGCCATTAATTACATTTTGATGTAAAACATAGTCTTTAGTCATATGTCATTTGTCAAATTATTCTTGGCATTGTCATTTGTCACATGTTATAGGGATTTTACAGTGTAATAAATCAAACCTTTTATAAAAAACATAAAACTTTTTGTCTATACAGAAATAAATTACTTACCTTTTTTTAGAAATGAATTAAGTGGCTAACTCAATAATTTATGGTACACAAACTGTGTTAACGAATAACCTATAGAATTGAAACCCTTTTGAAAAATGAAGGAAATTTATTACTTCGAAATATATTTATTTTCAGAAATCTATCTTTCTAAATTCCTTTTATATACCTGTAGCCGTCAAGGTAATGAAAATTACCGAGAACTTTCAATCGAACTACACCAAACGGAAATAGATTTTCTTTCCATTTGAAATGTTTCCCAAAACATACATTTCTAAGAAAAGCTCACCGAATCGAGTTACAAAAAAATGATGGAAAGTGTGAAAAGTATTTAAGAGACAATAATAATTTACTTTTTCTTCATACTTTGGTCGAAAGTACGTTCTTTCGTCCCTAATTGCAAGGAAGAAAGTTTAACATTTACTCCCTGTTTACGGCGGGACGAAAGTTGAATTTTCGGCCCTGCGCGTCATGATGTTTTGTCGTCTTTAACATTTACTCCCTGTTTACGGCGGGAGGAAAAATTTCTCATGCGTAGTTACACTTGTAACTAGGGACTGTTTATTCTCGTGTCATTTCTATTTGTATCTATAACCTTAAAAATAATCATCAATGACAAAACTTGATTTTTCGAATGTATTTGATGCCTGTCCCACGACCAGCTGCACTCGCTTCGCTCGTTCCGCAAGTACTTTCGACCGAGGTATGAAGAAAAATAGTATACACTACACGGGCCAAAAGTTGAAATCTCGGTCCTGCGCGTCATGTTGCCCTCGGCTTTTCGCATCGGGCATTATGACGCGCAGGGCCGAAAATTCAACTTTCGTCCCTTGTAGCGTAATATACTATTAATTGACTTTAGTAAATGTAAAAAGTCACTGGACTCGGACAAAGTGCCCACGTTATTACGTTCGAACGGTTTTCTATATCAACCTAAACAACACGGGTTGCTCGCATTAAATCCCATCAGTGCACATCATAAGTATCGATGATATTTAATATTTGAGTTCGTATTGAATGCATATTTTCAGATAGACGATTATAAACCTTAAACGATATTTATATGTATTAGTTTCAATATGATATTTTCTGTTTACAATATTTACAAGTAGATTAAATGTTAAAATAAACAATTATATGCTGTTTATCGATTTTGTAATAATCCTTTCAAAACCTTTTATTTTTTAAATTACAATGTAGATTCATGAGCTACACATTTGATCATATTTGGTCGCTATCACGAAGCGTATATTTTTTGTATAATTTCGTTTCATATATATGGTATTAAAGATTTAGAAAATCTAGAAAAATACGTTGAAATGTTTTGGTCATGTAAAGAGAAGGGATGAGAATTACGTATTTAAAAAAATCGATAAATATAAGATTGGTGTAGGAGGGAGACCGAAAATGAGATAGGTGAATAGATAGAATAAATGAAAACTGAAAGAGAAAAATAGAGAAGCGAAAATGCATTAAATAGAGACAAGTTAAAACTAATGTTACGCAGAGCCAATGCTGACTCCAACTAGGCTTAGGATAAAGCTAAGAGCCAAAAGATATAAAATAAAGTCAACTTTACGATTAAACAGTGGTACCATTAAATAAATGAGCTATCTACGTGGTCTGTCCCAAAAGTATCAGACTTGAAAGTCAGTTATCGAAATCGCCATTAGTCGCATTGGTTTCAACAGTCTTCTTGTCGTCGAATTGGTGTCCTTTAAGCTGTACAACACTTTGTTTTAATAAATACTCTTGTACAAGGTTTAATGAATGCGCTGGAGCATTATAGTGGTAAAGAAGCCAGTAACTGGTTTGTCAAAACTGTGGTTGTTTTCTTCTAATTGCCTCTCGCAACCTTTTTAAAATTTCAACGTAGTACTTTTTATTAATCATCTAAACTTCCGGAGAATATTTCTTCAGGATTCACTGTGTAGAATGTTGTTTTGTTTCAGGATCACAACCCTAAACCCAAAACTCCACACCAATTATTACCTTTTTTATTAAATTTTAATCTATATTCATCATTTCTAGATTATCCTGAGCGATTTCTAACCGAAGGCTTCTTTGCTGTTCTGAGAACAGTTTTCGAATGAGTTTAGCACACACACGAGACACGAGTCATGCTTAAATTATCGGTTAAAATTTGGTAAACTTTATTGCAAGTTTCTAGTTTCCTAACAGTCAAAAGAAGATCTTGTTCAATTGCCGCTTGCACACGCTCATTATCCGCTGTTTTTCCCAAAGGTCGACCAGAACGAGAATGAACGTTAAACCGTTAATACCACTCTTTTATTTGAGTTTTGCCCATACAATCGTCTCCAAAGAACTATTGCAATATTTGAATAGCTTCTGTACAAGTTTTTTCAAGTTTAAAGCAAAACGTTGATCAACTTTTTATTTTTATTTTTAGCTACTTAAAAATCCGATGAACTTCAAAAACACTTTGAAAACAAACACAGGTTGCTCATTAACTATACGTCTGGCAGCAAGTAAACAATAAATTTGTGAGGCTTTACGCAGGAACACCCACGCGCGAATGTATAAATACAGGACGGATACTTTTAAGATAGACCTCGTATTTAACTCCAAAGTTCTACATTTGTAGCGTGTTTAAAAAACCCGAATAATAAAATTTCATTTTTTAACGTTTCTTTTCACTTAGGCCGACTCTGTCCTAAATTTTATTCTAGATGCTTCCAGAACGAAGCAAATCTAACCGTTGTCTCTAAGCAGTTTATCGTTTTTCCTAACTGACCAATGAGGTTCCGAGTTTAAGATCAGGTGGCTTGGCGGGAAAGGAGAGCGTCTTTTTAGTACCAACGACTTTTATTCACTCTGGGTTTAGATTTTACGCGATTAAGATCGTTCTCGAAATGCTCAGTTTCAAGTTCCCGGAAATTATCTTATTTTATCTTAAAAATTACCAGCAGTTAAGTGTTTCTTGTATCGACTATCGTTTATCGTACCGGAAGGTTTACCTGAAGATTTCCAAACAGAGCTATCTTTAAGTTTCCTTCGTATATCGTAGAGCAATGGCGGCAGAATTCAGCCATTGTTACCGTCTTTTTTTCGAACCCCAGCTACGAAGAATGAGTTTATGGTTTTTCTCTAAATATCTACAAATCTGGACAAGAATGGGTCTAGATTATATCTTACCGTTAAGACCAATTACCGAGAGAATGAAGCCATATGATGCTAACAAAGTATCTCAGAAACATTTAGAAGATAACGTAAGTTTTTAACAATTTTTTTATAACTGTATCAACTCTCAGAGTACCATTTATTTCTATGGAACATTTTATCCTAATTTATTTACCTGTAACATCTATAAGTGCAGTGCACAGTGTCGTAATGAAAATAACCGGGATGTGATTTTTTTGTGTATTGCTTACCTGTAATTTTTTTTATAACTTATATTTTTTGTAACTCCTATCTGTAAACTGTTTTACTTATATTCTTTAATTTTTTAAATTTATCTCTCGTACTGATTTAATTAAGATTTATACTTTTAAATATGAGTAGTCTTAACTCGAGTTAATATCAAAGCAAAAGGTGATATTTTTTTATAACTTTTTCAGCTAAATTTTACCTCTCACTTTTCGCTTATCTGAGTACACAAAAATGACAAAACAGTGTACTTATCTATTATTTTATGTGTATTAATAATTCTGTTTTTGAACTAAACACAAATGTGTGTATTAAAATGTGTTTACTATACCGTACAGCGATGTATTTTATATTTTTTTATTTTATTTTTGGGTTTCTTATATTTCCCCATCCTCAGGATAAAAAAACATAAGTGGCGCCCATTTTCCTTTCTCTTTCTTTTCTTTCATTTTCTCTCTTTTATCCCTTTTAACTTCTTTTATCTTTTATTATTCTATTAAGTATATTCCTTTTCATCTTTTTGAAATTAACCATCTAGCTCGATCGAATCCACACTCGCTCTCCTCCAACCCCCTGAGTGCCGTTCGCATATGTTAACCTCTCCAATCAAGCATTTAAAATCATTAGAAAAAAAGAGGTTACAACCTTTAGACAAATATGCTAAAGACCTTAGGTACAGCACTAAAAAATAATTGTTAAAATAACTTTAGTTTAGTTCTTGATTATATTCATACTATTTTATTCCAGTAAAATTGAGAAATAAACAATTTTTATTTATTTATTTATATGTGTTTAAATCATTTTTCACTGTTTTTCTTAACGAGGTGTTCTTTTATTCACAAAAAAGGCCCGTTTATCTAGATTGCAGCGTAACAAAAAATATTTAATTCCAATTAAACAAAAACTGATTTAAACTTTACAATATAAAATAATAAATTGGTTGCAACTAAAATAGCTAATATCGGAATGTCAAAAAATTCGAAATCCACATCTTTAAGTTGCACTTAAATATTTTCATACCTTTCAAATACACTCTAAAAGAGAATTTCGGATCAACTTGACATCGAACAAAATTCATGTCGATTTAAAAAACAGTTTAGCTAGGATTAGATTTTCAGCTGACTTCAAATCGGTAAGAATTTTTCGTATTTGCTAAGGTGAAAACATTACTGTTTAAAATCGAAGTGGAAGCGGAAGTTTAGGTACTTTATCTATCACATAAAACTCGTAGATATAGATTTTAAATCAATACTTTTAAGTTAATATTAATCCCAAATAAAATACTCATTGATATTCAATATATATATATATATATATATATCTTTGGTAGTAGAACCAGAACATAAATTTGTAAATAAAATCCTGATATAGAAATAGGAGTCTTTTTCTTGAGTAAAGAAGATTATTTCTACCTTTTTACTCTAACTCGATACTCTCCACCAGTTCTCTCAGCAAAAATCCCGCAGTGAAACTACAGAATTGCCATCCTAAAGTGCATCAGAAGAAATTGAACCGAGATTACCAAATCCTTTCGAGCGTTGCATACGGATTTTAGTAGCACTATCACCCAAGAGAGGTCCAAAAACTGTTCGAGACGTGTGTATGTGTTTGAATATCCGGCCATCAGAGAAAGAGCATCCTATTTAAGTCACGTTTCATCTATGTTATAGACGTGACACTACATATATGTTTGCCATTGTGCTTTTAGAAATGCAAACAGATTTTTTAAAGTCAAGAATAATGCATTCATGAAAAGTAATATTAAAAATATAGTTGATATATATGTTTTATAGAGATGTGACGATTTTACATATATGTAAATAAAAGTTATATTTTTATCTCTGATTTAAAAATAACCGTGTTTTTTAACCGCTTAAAATTTACACGATATTACTATACAAACAAACTTTTTAAACTATATCTCTGTCTGTTTTTCTGTTTCTTTAGGCTAATCTTTGAAACATATAACCTGTTTTTAAATAAACTAAAACAGACTAAAGGTAATAGAACAAAATAAAAACTACTTTTTAATTCAGAATTCAAATGGAATCAAGATATACCTATGCGTTATTAACTGCGTTTTAACAGACGAATACCACACAGATAGATAAGAATTAAACAAACATATTTCTTTTAAATAAACACTTATTTTAAAAAATTCAATGACAAGTAAGGAAAAATTAGATATGGCAATAATAGTAACAAATATGTTAGCTCTCGCCCATCTGCCAAGCTAACAATGTCCGCTGTCGTGGACCTTATCAAACAGCACACTAACCAAAACTTTATAGAGTGATGGGATGAAACAACAAACTGTAGACTGGCCAGTGAGTTATTACCTCCTACTGTAACGTTTGTAACGTTCGTTTTCGAGCATTCCATCCGGACTATATATTTTTATTCTGTTTAATTTTTATCGCGCCGATGCGAAGGTCGATTGCCGATTTGGTGGTAGGAAATAATGCTTCGTCGACGGAATGATTTCTCAACTCCTTTATTTCGTCTGCGATTTTTGGTAAATTTAGATTTAATTTTCTGACTACCTTCGCCCTTCTGTCTGTGAGTACCATTTTGCCTTGGTTTTAATTTTATAGTTAGAAATAATCCAAATTGCGGTGAATATATTATTTTAAGTATTTTACTAACACTTAATTTTCGAATACAATTGCTATTGTAAAAAAGTCAGTTTCTTGTGATGTTAAATAAAATATAAACATAGATTGTAATTAATTTTTTCTCGAATGTTGGAGAAACTAGATAGCGATTGTATTCGATAGACATTACTTAAGGTCGGAGTTTTGATTTCAATTTTTATTGTTAGGATTTAATGCCAAATTTGAGAAGGGCCCTACTGAGGTTGCAGATATTCATTTCTGAAATTATTGCTGATTGTCCACCGGGATTATTTCTGAGAAAGTTCTCTTAAGGAAGACCACTTTCACAATCTTGGGCAGTACTGTTCCGTCTCTATCGAAACACCGACAGGAAGATCACTTCCATTCACTTGGGCTGTTCTATCACTATCGAAACTCCGACAGGAAGACCATCGGAAAAAAGATAAGAGATTAAATTAATTAATTGATTTACAATTTTTTGTCTTAAATACTTACATTTTGAAATAAATTAACTTAAAACTGATTTTTGGAATTTTATTTGTGTTTCTGTACTTTGCGCCCTATAATAGATGTTTGGGGGGAATTAAGCAAAACACAGAAGAAAGCCAAGACCCTCAGGAGCTAGCCTAGGGAAATTTTAAGGTTACACTACTGACAAGAAAAGAGTAATAAAATTTAAGGCATTGACCAGACAAAATCTTCGAACAGCTGTGGGAATCTTAACAGGTCACTGCCAATTGCGAAAACCCTTTAGGATGAAATTAGCAAAATCGCTCCTATGCAGAGGTTGCGAACAAAAAGAGAAAACAGTAGAGCATATAACGTACGACTGTTTTGCTTTTACTGAAATCTAAAAATCCGTGTTGTGCGAGTACTTGCCTACACCAGCCGCTGTCAGGAAGATATCCTCGGGAGTATCATCACCTATTTTTAAATCAGATCCAGAATAGTAATTTACTTTACAAGAGTGCAAAGTGTGGTTTGTGTCTTGATCTCAAAGCTTAAGCCCCGAAGCAAAGCTTTTAATTTGATTTATGTTGCTTTGCACAACCCAATCTAATAAGATGCCTATAGACATTATGTCATCAAAATGGGATTTTACATCCACACTTAATATGACAAACCCTTACTTATTACACTTATGAGTCCAAAACACCAGAAACAGTAGGTACAGGGGTTACAGGACCTAATTTTAAGCTTTCAAAAGCCCTTAAAACCACTTATCCTAAATATTAGCAATAGATTTCTGTGCGTAAAAACGCTTTAATTTAGCCAGTATATTTATTGCCTTCGATAGTCAGGCTGGTTTGAAAAACCCAATCTACCAGGTATAAGTAACTGGCTAAACACACCAAAGTTACTCTGGTAGGTATAAAGGATTGTTGGAAATTTGATTTTTATTGTCTTCCAAAAGAAAATGCTAGTACTTGTTTTATCGAACCTGAATACTCCAAGCTTAAGACAAGCAAAAACGTTAATACAGCCTTCACTTCGCTAGCCTAAAATACTTAGAATAATCTTAAGGAACACTGTCCACTGAGGTACCATCTATGTAAAATGGACGAAGTAGACAATGGACATGCAGATTTTAAGAGTATGCAGATAAAATGGCTCAACATACTATCTGTAACTGTAAAGCAATTGAAAGCCAACGTCGTTAATATCCGGGGCATATCTACTTAGAGCCTGATCAGAGTACAAACGTACGCCCTAAGCGGATAATAGACCACTTTAAAAGTCTCAACCTTATGGATATAGATGTAACAAAAAAATATTTTAGTTAACAGTGTAGAAAGGTCACCTAGGTCATTTGTCGCTGATAACAATCTACAAAAAACACATTTTATTGATTATGACATTTTTTTCTAATGTAATGATTTAAATATAATATTTAATTTTGCTACAGTTTTTCCAATGATACTGTATAAAAATAAGACCTATTTTTGACACCATGATAACACTTGTCATCTTATTTTTAATATAAATGTCATTATGTTAAAGTTTTGATGGATTGTTTGTCATACCTTTTTAAGTTTTACAAAATTTGGGAAGACCAGGGAAGACAAGACAGACAAGACAAGAGTTGATTGGTTGATGAAAGAAAATTTATAGGAGTGTTGGATTTAAGGACCCTGTTGTAGGATTTATGCCTTTTTCAGGGAGTGTTTGATGTTAGTATCGGTCGTCGGCCCTGCTCTCACAAACTTCCCCACGTGCAGCAGGTTGGATTGTTTTAACTGTAGCTCTTGTATCTTCTTGTCATCCATAGCGCTTGAACGTACCTAAAAACTCTTTTCTTTTTGGTGTGAATGTGGAGGTGTAACCCACGTGGTGCAATGTGGGGTTGGGAGATTGACGCTGTGGCGTGTCTCCTCCGTTGTGGAGCCCTTCCATGTGGCAAGGACGAAGGGAGCCACAGAAACCTTCGCCAAGGACCCATACAAAGTTTGGGAAAACTTGGACGGAACTAAAAACAATCAGATTGTCACTTAGTAAATAACCATGTTGCCAATATGTGTACATCTTAAAATAAATCTTAGCTAAGCAAGATGTCAGTTTACAAATGAAACCGCTTAAGAAAAAAATTACATCCTAGCTAAGATGTTACTTAAGTTCGTTTGGTGAAACAAGCCATTAAAGAAGCACTTGTATAATGAATGTTTTACAGAAGGGTCGTAGACAAAAAAAAATTATTGAGTTTTTTCATTTCCAATTCGATTTCTTTGGTTAACAAACTGCAATCCTGACCAATTTATAAAATAAAAAGGGGCTTTTTACTATTTAGACATAAAATTAAACTTTATGATTGGTATTTTTAGACCAAAGAAGTATAACTCTTTACGTGCGTACATAAGTATAAGTTTAAACACACTTTCTTAAAAATAAAATATCGTATTTTAAAAAAATTAATATGCAAGTAGATACAAAATACAAATAGGAATTAATACAGTTCCAGCTGTTTCCCACTAGTAACCCCTGTTGGGTATCATGTAAATGTAAATAGAGAGCTTGCGAAATATTAAATTTTAATTTTTTACTTAAATAATTTAATATTTATCAAATTAACAGTATTGCTATCACTTATTTAATTTCCTAATTTACAAATGGGAAATAAGTATATTAAATTAAAGTTCAAACTGGACGACAGTAGTGTAACAATGTCGGAACTGGATCACTTGACCTTGAGTTAACCTGGAGTTTTCCCTTGAGGAAAATGACTTTGTAGAGTTTGATGATTTTGAGGTTATTGAACCTTTGGAAAAATTATTTTAGTGAAATAAAGTGTCAGTGAACCTTTTCCAATTGAATTGAGTGATTAGATTAGTTTTCCTATGAGGAAAATGATTGGGAAATGCCTTTTTTTAGTTTTAATGATTTTGAGTTTATTGAACCTTTGGAAATAATTATTTGAGTGAAATAAAGTGTCAGTGAACCTTTTCTAATTGAATTGAGTATTTTCCTAAAATATATTTGTATTATTTTAGAGATAATTACCCTTTAAAAAAATAAATGTGATCCAGCCGTGGCGAATGTTGAAATGTAAATGCTTGATATTTTGGAAGAGCGGAAGAGCGCTTTATGGTAGGTCAGTTAAAACCGGATTTTGAACTTGATACATCGGTATGAGAGAAACAAGAAAGAATTATATTAATTTGTATTGGATTTTTTTGATTTCTCAACAGACGACTTAAGTTTATTCGCATTTAACAAGGACATTTTTTTCGTGGTATGGAGATAAGTAATATATTAAAAACTTGATTTCTCAAAGTAAAGTTTATTCACTCGTCGATGCAATTAAAATGTATTATAAAATATCCATTGGTATGAATTGACCTTGAAGACATAATTAAGAAACATTCACTATGAGTTTTAGCATCCGACAACTGAGGTTTATATAAGAATACAATATTTTTTTCAAGAATTATAGCATTTCGGAATAATAATTGTCTGATATGTTTACAAAAATAAATGAGGTAAACAACTTAAGTGTTACATGCGCAGTAAATCAGTGTTTTTCTATAAAATGAACCAACAATCTTTGGTTTATGTCAGTCAGTGCTGTGTAACTTTCCGATAAAAGGTAATAGTTATTTCTTAGTTTTACAAATATTTGATAATAATAAATAATTATTTTAGAATGTCGCTTAACATGAAGATGGCTGTTCAGCATTTAAAAGATTTTTATGAAAATTTTTATTATGATTTTGAACATGAAGGTCAACTTGCATTGATAAGAGAGAGAAGATATTCTGAAGAGGAATGCAAACATTTGGCTGCAACATATCGGAAAGGTGTTAAAGCTTGCGATGATTTCATCAATGGTATAATTACGTGTGCCTGTTGTCTAATATCAATTTTAGAGAGGTTGGATTTAGAATATTACCATGATTTAAAGGATAGTTTACCAGACTATCTGCGTGAAGATGATGATGATGGTGATGATGAAAAGCATATGGATAATACACAGGAAGTTGAAATAGAAAATAATGTATGAAATTTCCAAAAAATAAATTCTTAACCTTTATTGTGTTTTTTTTTCTTTAGATAGTCAGTAAACTTGATGACTTTATGAAAGACATAAAATTGTTAAAAGCAAAAATTAAAAAATATGAAGAAAAACAAATAATGTTTAGAGCATTTCAAAAACTAAGGATATCCAAATTATGCAAGAGATTTGAACCTAAAAATTGTAATATGTAATTGATGGTAAATAAAAGATTTAAATTTTGTTCAAGTTTTTATTCATGCATTAAAAAATTATTATACAACCAAGTTACATTTGACAAAGCACAAAAACATTTATCACTTTTATGATTAAAACATAGCGGTTGACTGAATTCAAGATGTGGTTGTTCATCAAATTCACAAACAGGAACTTTTACCAATTTTCTAATGTAATTTGCCTTTTCCATACCCTTAACGTATACACAATCGACGTCAGTTGTTAATTTTTTTAAAATATTTCCAAATTGATGTAAAGGTGTAAATCCACAATTCCAGTCAATAAAGTGATGGTTTTTTGTCAACCAATTCGCTTGTCGCTGTAGATCAAAAGACAGCAATCTAAACGGAAATGGTGGTTTGAAAATATAATGAGAAATTTGGGTTCCATTATACGCAGCAAATTCTTTTACCACGAATTTATTGTGTTCTACTTTGAAACCTTGAACATCTATTACCATTTTCATTCTGTTACCTATAGTGACACTATACTTGTCTTACAATTTTAGTTAACGGATTGTAAGAAAATTCTTTTTCATGTAAAATTAAACAATAAGCCGAAACGCTGCTACCAACGGCTTTAGTAGTTTCAAATTCAACTCTTAGAACAACCGATCCGCTTTGAATGATTTCCTTTTGACGTGAACAATCAATATGAACTATAGGAGCGAGAGTTTTAAATTCCTCGGGATTAAATATAGGTTGATTGGTTTGAATATGATAGTAGGATTCTTGAAAGTTTGCAAACATTTCATACAGTGTTGCAAATCGATTAGCATCAAAATCTAAATTTAAATCATTATAAGGATAACGTTCAGAATTTAAAAATACCCGTACATTAGATAAACTGCAGTGATCAAATTTACTCATATCTTTCAACAATTTTCCTTTTCGATCATTTTGAAATGCTATTACAATATGTCTTGGACTTTCCAATTTTGTTGTAGTTTTTACAGGCCATGTATGACGTGTTGAATCATTTAAAGCTGGATATTCAATTATCTCCCAACTTCTAAATTTAATAGGCAATTCTAAATTACTTCGAAGTATTTTGTTTAGTCGCAATTGTTCCTTTATATTTGGAGTTACATGAGGTACATTCCAATAAAGTTTAGTAATTTGAATTTTTGGTTTTTCAGTTTCATCGGAAGCAACAATTCCGTCTACATCATCCTTTTCTCTAATTAAAACAAGTTCTTGTCTCATATTCATAACAATTTTACGAAAATCCTCAAAAAACCCTGACCAGATTTTCAATGGTATGCATACATTAAAATTACCTCCATTATCCATTAGAAGTTTTCCACCTTTTGGAAACCAACCACCGTTTTGTAAAAGTTTGCTTTCATTTTCGTTTAGAGATAAATAATTCTTTATAGTTGATACCAAACCAACATTTCGCACGGAATCGATAACTACTCCGTTTAATTCGTATCTCATTTCCCTAAACAAGTATGCAATTCCATTATTGATAAACTCAAATTTAGTTGGAACTTTATTTTGATCAGTTAACATTTTCCCTTCAATGTAAATGTAGGAGTTACAAGGCAATGTGAAAATATCTAACTCGTGTAAACTAATCCTTATTTCATCGTTATAGTTTATATTTCCTGAAGTAAATGGCTGATATGAATGAAACTGATAATCCTCAATAGTGGTATCACTAAAAGGTTGACCCAAAACATTTAATACTTCCATTATACTAAAACTTGAAATCCTAGAGATTTTAAAAATTTGCGATTTTCTAATGTTATCAATTTGGTGGTCGGAATCTTACTAATCCGTTTGTTTTGCATCTTCCTTTTATAATCTTTCTCTTTATAGGGATGTTCGAAACGATGAAACTGCCATACCATTTTAATCAATTTTTCTAAGATGTAATCGAATAGTAATAGTTTCGTTACCAAAATTTACCAAGTTACCGGCTTGATCAATTACCTTCACAGTAATGTTGTTTATTGTTTTAATGCTAACTGGATAGTACAGTATGGTTAACGGTTGTTCAACTATTTTATACCCATTTGGAACTTGGGGAAAAAATTGATAAATTATATGAACTGGTTGAGCGTTTAAAAATGAGCCAACTGCAATATTACAATCAATACATATAGAGTTTACTTTTAAAATATTTACCCTTTTTGAAGAAGTATAAACTTTTTTAGGTTCAAGGACAACTCTCGAAAACCCCAACAATTTTCCAATAGAATTGTCAACGTTAAAATTAATCCGATCTGTAGTTTTAATTGTAACTTTTTGTGTGTTTGGATCTGCCCATAAACGCGTAATTATACCCGTTTTAAGAGTTTCGTTTTCAATAATTTTAATTATTTCATTAATTTCATATGCACCTACTGGAATTGTAAATTTAAATTTATCTTGATCGCCCCATACAAGTACATTATTAGTTTCATCAACATTTGAAATTGTATTAAAGGTGTCAAGGTTAGCGACGCCTATCTCATAACTTGAATTTTCATCAAGGTATATCGGTGGATTGAAATCGTCACTTAAAACTGATGAACATCCACTTAGCGTAAATGTGTACGACATGATGGTTGAGACGCTAATGAGTTAAATAATTTATTTATATTGACTAAATAAAAATCTTAAACAGTGCTGTCCACAAGTAACAGAATTAAATTTTTGTACTAAACTATAGTTAAATTTTATTGTAACATCTCCGTTACTTTTAAAATATTTCACTAATTCAACTGGAGGAGCCAAATTACCATAACTATCAAAGTAAATAATTCTCGAACCATGTTTTGAATAAGCTGTCCAGTGTGTACCAGGTCCTCTTTCAACGTCATGATTAACTATACCAGTTTCCAATGTTTTAATTTTATTGGGAAGAGAATCTCGCATAAACACACCTCGAAAGTAAGGTATTTTTAAAATTTTAGCATATTGTTTAAGTTCAATGTTTGTCATCGCATGACGGGGTAATTTTAACGGGAGTTTTTTGAATATGGTTTTAAATAAAATCCTTTTCCGTTTTTTGATCGTCGTTGTCGTTGTTGTTTCATACCATAACCTTTGTACGGTCTCAAATAAAACCCTGATCCCTTTGTCGCTTGTTCCATAGCCATATTATGTCTTTGTTGTTCTGCAAGTTGCTCACGATTAGCTTTTGCATCGTTTACAGCTTTAGCAATGCCAGCTGCTCCACCTCCCACCGCTCCTAGAGCCCCCAGCAATGGGAGGAGAAACGGAAGAAATCCTCCTTTTTTTGGAGCACGAATTATTCGTTTCTTTTTTCTCAAACCTTTGCCTTGTTTAAGTCCCATTCCTAATTTACGTTTGGCTTTCATTGCAGTGGTAACTAGCCACGCAGCTGCTTTTTCAGATAATTTAGCGTCTTTTGATTTAACACGCTCCCAAGCTTTATTTTCCAACTCTCTATCAGCGATATGTCTAGCAGCTAAATCTTTGTTTTGTGAATATGCAATATCGTGACTTTTACAGGCTTCGTCTAAGTGGTTTATTCCAGAATCACCTCTTAGCAAACGGTCTTTTAGTTTAGTGCCCGGTCCACAAAAGGAATACGAAGGAATATGTAATTCAAAAGGAAGTTTATCAATTAATGAGTTTACCAGACCTTGTCCTCGATGTAATCTCAAGTAATGACGCTTTACCATTGTGCTATTTATATATACCGGACCTTCTATATATACCCTCAGTACCTTCAAGGTGTTTAAAATGAGAGTTGAAAAACAATCAGTTTGTTTACCTATTACCAACTATGAAAATATTTCAAAATCCCCCACAAAACATGGTATTCTCTTTGGAGGTGAGTCCAAGAGAGGACTGATTGTAGGTCCTAGCGGTTGTGGAAAAACCAATGTTATGATAAGTCTTTTAGAACATCCCAATGGATTAAAATTTGAAAATGTATATGTATACTCCAAATCCTTGCAGCAATCAAAATATCATTTCTTGCGACTAATATTGGAACCTCTTGAAGAAATTGGATATAGTGAATATAGTAAACTGGAAGATGTTCCTTCACCTACAGAAATTAAACCAAATTCTATAATCATATTCGATGATGTGGGTTCTGATAATCAGGATATTATAAAAGATTATTTTTCATTTGGACGACACAATCAGACTGACAGCTTTTACTTATCGCAAACATATAGCTCAATTCCGAAGATGAGACTGAGAGATAATGCGAATCTTTTAGTGATCTTTCAACAAGATCTAACTAACCTAAAACATATTTATGACGATCATGTGACTGGTATATCATTTCAGCAATTTAAGGATATAGGTTCTCTTTGTTGGAAGGAAAAGTATGGATTTTTAGTTATCGATAAAGACTGTGAAATATCATCAGGTAGATATAGAAAAGGGTTTGATACGTTCATTTGTATATAAATAGCATAGACTTGCTAGTACGATTCATTTGCGATGGATGACCGTTTAAAGAAGCAATTGATTCTTTCGCGAAAGGCTATTAAAGAAAAATATAAAAGTTACAAACAAAATAGAGCACAAACAGCAACACATCAAAGAGAAAAATTAAATCCTTTGGTGGAACCTATTAAAGAACTTTTAGTATTAAAGAAAAACGAGAAACCACAGGTTAAAGCAGAGTTAACCAAAAATGAGATTTCAACACCTATGAGTGGAAAAATCAGAAGATATTATAATTTAATACCGAATTTAAATGTTAGTGAAGAAACTTTTGAAAATATTCCAAGAACACAGAAAGATATTAGTCTATTAGAACCAGACTTTATTAATAGTTATTTTGAAGATGTTCCTGTCAGTCAGTTAGAATCTACATTTCAAAATTATTTACAACAGTTTCATCCTTTACCTAGAGGATATATTGAAGACAAAATTAATGATACAAATAATGACTACGATAGTACATTTGGCGTTTATTTTGACCCCGACGCAAAGTCATACGCTATAGGCGATTCGCCAGTTTCTTTTGAAGGTCCTGATGTAATGATACAGGGTATTAGATACAAGGGCACCCCTGGTTTATATGAACTCTTATTTAAAAAATACCCAGCTGGTTATAAACAAAAAGATCTTGATGAATTTATTGATATTGTGAAACGAACTAATTTACACCATTTAGGTTACAATCGTTCTAAAGGTTTATCAACATCAAATTCAAAAAAATTTGTAGATATTATCAAACCTCGGGTCACAAATCTTTATTTTATGTCTGAAGAACAAAATTCTGCTGGTCGAAGAAGAAGTAGCTCTATTCCCACATACGCACTGCGAAGTAAAAATACTAAAAATAATAAAGAAGGAAGAGGTCTTATGGATTTAAACAATAAAAAAATTGATTATAAATATTTTGATGATTTTAATGAAATTGTGGAACGACTTCGTTTACTAATAGCATCACAATCAGCTGGTAATACTGGACACAATAATGAAATTATATCAATCATAGAGGAATTACGAGAAGGGGGAATTATTGCTTAAATATATGTTTATTAATAGATTTTATTTAGTACAAACATGCCTCTCAACAAGTTTAATCAACACTTTCTTGCATCGACCACGACGTGTCCAGAAGAGATTGTATCAGCATCAAATCCATCATCATCATCATCATCATCAACTTTCTATATTTGTGTACCATCTAATTTTCATAGCATTTGTGTAATTACCATTCGAGGACGAAAGGAATTTGGTATAAGTAAATCTCATTATGTCCTTGATACTCAAACAACAGCATACGCCTTTCCCGTAGCAGGTAAAATTGAAAGTATAAAATGTTTTCCATCCATTCTACATGTATCATATAAAAATCAACAGAATTCTATACAGAACCTGCTGAATGATAGTACTGTTAGTAAAGGAGATATTATTGAGTTTCCTTTGGGTATTGCAGCTATAGCAGAAGATATTCTGTATGTTGAGTTTGTTATTCAGTGTCCCCTTGAGGAGAATAAATAGGGAAAAGTTTAATTTTTTGATTCATTAACAAATATGCCTCTCAACAAGTTTAATCAACATTATCTTACTTCTGTAGCATGTTCAGGAGAAGAGGAAGAAATTGTGTCATCTACACTTCCACAATTAAAGTCTCCATTTTATATTTGTGATACCTTTGACTATCATGTTAAGTCTGTAATACGTTTAAGAGGTGAAAAGAAAACGAATCTTAATAAAGACTTTTATGTATTAGATAACGGGGGAATTGCGTTTGTTTTTCCATTTTCATTAAAAATTGAAAGTGTTGCTCATTATTCAGCCGACGGAGACGTTTTATTAAACAACAAAGTTTACAAGTTCCACGAATTAACTGATATAAATATAACAAAAAAAGATAAAATACTATTTAAGTTGGGAAAACCCTCTTCTATCTGTATTGAGCTGCTTGTGCAAAGTCCTTTAGTAAAAAATGTCTAAACTACAAGTTGTAAATGAACTACATGCGCCAGCACGAATTAACTTTCGCCGAAGACATGTTATAATTAAAGGTTTAAATGATTTAATTCAAGCAGATTTGGCTGTTATGAATTCATTTGCCAAGCAAAACCGTGGATATAATTATATTTTAATTGTTATTAATGCATTTAGCAAATATGTTTGGGCCGCCCCACTAAAAAAGAAGACAGGTAAAGATGTTACGAATGCTATGAAAGTCATTTTGACACAAATGAAAATACTTCCGAAAAATTTGCAAACTGATAACGGAAAAGAATTTTATAACAAAGACTTTAAAAACTTAATGGAAAAATTTAATATAAATCATTATAGTTCATTTTCTACTCTTAAAGCCAGTATTGCCGAACGTGTAATTCGTACACTCAAATCTTTACTTTTCAAAGAATTCAGCATACAAGGATCGTATAATTGGTTAAATATATTATCGAAAATTGTAGAAAAATATAACAATACTAGACATTCTACAACTGGAGCTATACCTAGCAAAATAAACAGTAAAAATGCAAAAAATATTATCGCATTTAACCATTTAAAAATGGTCGATCCTAGGAAACCAAAGTTTAAAATTGGAGACTATGTACGTATTAGTAAATATCGATATGCTTTTAAGAAGGGATATACACCTAATTGGACGACTGAAATATTTAAAATTAAAAAAATTAATTTAACCAACCCACGAACTTATATCTTAGAAGATGAGCAAAAAGAAGAGATTCGAGGTGGCTTTTACATTGAAGAATTGCAAAAAGTTAAATATCCAGATGTTTTCTTAGTAGAAAAAGTGTTAAGAAAAAAAGGCGATCAAGTATTTGTGAAATGGTTGGGAATGAATCAAAAATCTTGGATAAATAAGAATAATGTTATTTAGATACTTATTGTAGTAAAATTATTTTTAATAAAACAAAAGTTATATTTCAGAATTATGTTTTATTTCACTAATAATACACCTTATTTTTTATAATTTTTTTCAATTAAAATTTAATAAAATATACGAGTCGGCTTTCTAAATTCTTCCATTAAAATTGATTGCGATTCACGGTGTCAATGATGTAGATTGTAGTTTTTTTCATCAGAGGTACTTTTCAACAATTGCGTATACTTATATATTACTTCAAGTGATAATTCAAAAGTAACCGGATTAACTATTTTTATCGGGTTTATTATATTCAAGGCAGTTTCTTTTATATTTTCTGCGTTTGCAACTCCTAACTGCAAAATCTTTAAGCAACTTGCAAAATTTTGTAGTTTATATGTTTCCAAAGTATGAGTTATTAGAGGTAACACTTTCCATAATTCTAAAATTGAAGATTTTCTTAACCGAATGTTCAAATTCTCTGTCGATATTTTTATTGTTTTAACGTTATCCAATACTTCAAATTCCAACAAAAACTTGTTTGTATATTTCCTTGTAGGATTTTGCTCAAATTCCAAAAAATTGTTAATTATTGGTTTGAAGGTTACAAATTCATCCCACTCTTTGATGTTAAATATTAGTGATGATTCCATATAACTATTCATTTTAACACATGGTAAAAAATTCAAACTTTGAGATAGTGCAACTGTAATATATTTAGTATTCACATTATTTAAATAAAATCTTTTTTCTCCCAAATAAATTTGTTGAAAATTTTGATTGCAACTATCCATGATAAAATTCTTACTGAAATTTATTTAATATTACTTAAAATTTATATATATATTACAGAAAAAGGGTAGGGATTAAAAAAAATAATCATGTGTAAGAACTATTTATTTTATACATTTACATAAAGTTTGCGTATAAAACTTAATTTTATTTAATTTATACATTTCCTTAGGTCTAAAATGACAGAAAATTTCTAGTTTAAAGAATAGTGACCCCACGGAAGAGTGTCGTAAGAATTTGGTAATAAATATCTTTTATCATCAAATGGACTTAATCCAATTTTACTTTGCTTTACAGTAAACACGTTATGCGCAGTTGACTGAATACTACATTGAGAAATTGTTTTTTCGGATTTTTCGTTAAGACAATTTACATAGTCGTCAAATGTAATTCGATTAACGATACACCGTTTAACTCCTTTCGATTTTTTTACTACATAATCGTCATGAATTTTAAATGAATACATTTTTGATCGTAAACCTACAAAATGCGTAATGATTTTACCGTTTGCCTCATCTTTCATTAACCCCGGAATTTTTTTATTGCAACGTGGTATATTATATTGATTATTTGGTTCGTAGTTGCTTGTATCAAACCTATGAATATCAGTTTTTATAATTTCCTCATACAAGTCTTTAATTTTTAATGTATATAACAAGCCGTCTGTATCTAAATAATTAATTTTGCAAGAGTCTAGGCCCACTTTAGGTATTATATAATCATAATGAAATTCATATATACAAGTTTTTGAAATATCAAGAATACTCATTCCTATGTACATAGGCTTATTAAATACAATTTCAGATTTTCTTAGTTCTATTGCCATTAAATCAGTATCGAAAATAGTTCTGCTGTCAAAGTTTGGACTTGCTATTAAATTTTTTGCTCCATATCTACCTTCCCATTGTTTTACCAATTTAACAACTCGATGTTTTCGAATATTTTCCATTGTTTTACCATAAATAGAATTTATTTTTACTTTGAAATGATCTTGTTCAAACTTGCTTTTAGCATTTTCCCGGAATTTTGTATTAAGATCAATATAGGGTTTTAACCATGCGCTTTGTTGAAATTTTAAAACTCTATGAATTTTTTTAACCACTAATCCGTGTGATATGGCCTGTTTCAGAGCACGATAATGAATAACATATTTTTCTTTATCATACAGCGTTGTCAATAATTTTGTCAACTTTGTATTCGGCGGTTTTTTGTTTTCTGAACAAAAAGGCAAATCTCGATGTTTATCATGAAGTATATTAGGATATTCTAAATCAACTTCAAGGATATATCCTTCAGGTGCATCGTCGGGAATGCTAGTAACATCTAAATTAGTATCGCTCCACTTAAATTTTCCATAGGGTAAAACCATTGACATGGCCCATCCATACAAATTATTAACATCTATGTAAAGCAAATACTGATCAGGTTTTGCCGGATCATAGTTTGGCATATATTTATTATTAGCTTCTGAATATCTCGAACAACATTGACTTATACCGCCACGAATACCTTTTTCGATAAATAAAATCATATCTACATCTGTTAAAAGATCTAATTCGCATTTTGTATATTTTAGCATTGAATCCCAGGAATATCCTGCTAACGTATAATACCACCCAGGATCGATTTTACTAGTATTAAAACCTACATTTCTAAAATTTTCAAAAACATCACATAGTAAAAGTACATCAGTTTTTAAATATAAATCAGAGTATTCTCCTAAATTTTGAATGTTAAATTTTTCCCAAACATTTTTGGCATGTTCATATTTTTCATCACTAATTGATTCATCAGTTAACTGATTATAAAATTCTTGTTGCAACGGCAATTTTTTTTCATTAAGCTTTTCTATTTTGTCAATATAATCATAACAAAATACCCCTTTTCTTGTCAGCAACGAAAATTGTTCCATAGACAAGTACCTAAACTCTTGTTGTAAATTTTTCAAGTCTTTAATTTCTAAAGTCGAAACAAGTTCATCTAAAGATGTATTCATAAATCGGAGTGAATCAATGAAACGAAGTCTAATGCCACACTCGAGATGTAGAGTAAAAGAGATATATTTTTCTTTATTTATTGGCAACAAACTAATTTGACCGGTTTTTGAAAGATCGCGAATTAAAAAGTGTGAATCGTATGAACTAAAATTATGAAATACTACGGGTACAACAAACTGTTTTTTAAAATTTAAGTTGCACTGCGCATGCGCAAATCCTCTGAAATACCCTAGGAAATGGCAGTGATCGCGTACTATGACGTCTCTAGGATTAAATAGTTCTTCGCAAATGTGACACATTTTAGCATCGAAAGTATTTACATTTCCTTTCATTGGAATTATATTTTTAATTTTTGCCTTAATAGATTCGCCTACAGATTTCATTTCTTCAGAAAACCATTCCATACAATTTTCTCCACGATAACTTTTATAGTAAGAAAGTGTATCATTGTAATCGCATTTGACATAATATCCGCAGCTGAATGCAACATGTTGTTGATATTTTATAGTATTTGCGTTAACAGGTATTTTAATCGGTTTAAGTATTGATTCAAAATCCGCATATATTATAAATGGAACTCTTTGTTGATATATAAAATTTTTAAATTTAATTACTGGATTTGGTGGTATAGTAATTTTTGCCTCATTCATTTTTTCACATAATTCTAAATGAGTATTTAAACGAAGTTCATTACTAAAATAATTTAAACATCTGTCGCAGATAAACTTTTTATGTTCATTTTTATTAAGCTGACTACTCACTAATTTTGAAAGATTTTTAATCCAACAATAATGATATTTTATTTCAATTTTTTCAATATCGTTTGGATCAGGCGCCTCATAATCATTTAATTTTTGAAAATATTGATCTTGAATCCTTAGCAAATTAACATGTCTTTCCAATTTATTTGGAGTGAGACGTAAAGGAATAACGTTAAATTTTTTGCCGATTAGCTCTAATCCGTAAACATTAATTGAAATTTGATTTAATTTTTCAAATACAAAAATATTTTTTAATGTAATTGGAATATTCAATCCCTTTACATTTAAAACTTGACTATAATGAGGATATGATGTTGTTCTATTCGCATTTACTACAGCTGGATGCAAACAACTTACGACGCTCCAATAAAAACATGCATTGTCAGAGTTTTTAATATTTATACATGCCTTTTTATTTGCAATACTGGTGGGTAACTGAATATAGCTCGATCCATTTCCTATTTCAAATTTATTTACATTTATTTCCAATGAGATAATTTTACTCAAAGCCCAACCAGAATCTTTTTCTTGAAATTCTGACAATTTATTTAAAATATAATCTACCACGTTGTCCATAAACCATTTTCTTAATTCAGTCGATCCGTCGATGATGGAATTTTTAGTATGAAAATATTTGAAATCTACTATATCGTTATTTCCAATTGATTTTTTTACAAATTCACCGCAAAAAGTGGTATTAATTTTAATCATTGAAATTTTTTTAAGAATTTCAACAATTTTTTTTTGCAAAACACTAAAAGCGTCTTCTAAAAACTGTAGTATATCCTTGTGTTTTAAATTTATAATTATACCAGAACTTACTCTATTTTTAAATATTGAAATTCCGTCTGACCATTTAATTTTCTTTTCTGTTTGATTATTCGAAATCGATTGATTAAAGTAGCTATAAACCGCTTTTAAATGACCTAATTTTGTCTGCCACATACGTGAGTTTCCAAATAAAAAATTTCTATCTCGTAAAACATCATAACATAGCGATAAAGCAATTTTAACATGTTTCTTCCACGCATCATGTTCTTGCAAAGTAAAATTGTAACCTTTTTCATAAATTTTTTTAACTAATTTATCAATATCTAACGCAAGTTTTTCTGTCATTTTAAAAACCACTAACCTTAATTTTTAACAAATTTAAAAATAGTTGCTGGGTTGAATTTCCCTGTATTTTTTTCACCAATAAACACCAACGAATATCGTCCGTTCCCCAATTCAATTAGATGATCTTTTATTAGTGGAGTTGCCCGTTGTGGTAGAAAAACAGCTTTTTCCTCCAGCTCTACAAGTACTACTTCACCAAACTTTGATAACGTTAATTTTGCAGATAGAATTTTGTAAGGGATATTTCTTTCTAATTCCTTTAACTTTCCTATTGGCTTGGTGTCGTCTTCTATAAGAAGGCAATTGTTAATTGATTTTAGGTCCATATTTCTAAAAATAACGTTTATATCAGATTTATTCAATTATATTATATCAAACATGTACACAAAATAATCCACTCGACATTCAGCAACACAATATTCTCATGATTGGGTTTTATTTAATAAAAATTGTCTGTGAAATTTGAACAATTATGCACTTTAACTTTAAATACGTTACGTTGCATGGTAGTAACAACTGTTTGTCGCAAATAACTAAAATTTATCCTTTTGAGAAAACTTTTATCGCGACCAGTGAAATAGATAATTTAGTTTATAAAAATGTTGTTTTCTATAAAAGATATACTATTGATATATTAACGTCCAACTCAAAAACATTAAATTTTGAGGAGATCAAATTTAACATACGAATTTAATCTAACTTAATCCACACATTCTTATTCTAAGTTCACAAATACAGAAAAACATCTCAATAACGGTTAGTAAAAAGTACAACAAAATTTTAACATTAAAATTTCTTCATACCTAAATTTATTTTAGGCATCTAAGAACTGACCGTTTAAGTGGGTTACCGTAATGAGAAGTTTTGTTGCATATGTATTTGCAATAAATAAAAATAAACACCTTACCTGAACTTGTTACTAGATGCACTAAACGTTAATAGTTGCTTAAGTCAGTATTGTTACTGATTAATGTATGAAAATTTCCAAATTTAACCGAGATCTTTTATACTTTTTACATGCACCGATGAAGACATAGGTACTAAGTGAAATTATCACAAGAAAGCAGGTGTGGTTATTTTCGATTCATCGAGTTTAAGATGGCTAACCTTGCAAACAACATCTTAAAAATGGTCAAGGACGCCCGCCTTGTTTCAGATTCGAAATATTTTATCTTTAATATTTTTTATTACTAAGAACACTTATAGTTTGCTGTTATTTATATTATTTCTGTTTTTTACTAAACTTTGTTATTATTATAGATATTTCAACCAAAATTAAACAAATAATATATATTCCAAATAATATTGTTTGGTTCTACCATTTTTTTTGTTTTTTTTACAGCAATATGACCTCCGTCTGATTTGTTAGTATATGTGTGATAAATAGAAGTTAATTACTTTCAGGGTTTAGTATAGTAAAAATCCATTTTCTTCGGGATTTCTGCTTTAGAAAAATTTACATGCGCACTAAAGTCAACTAATTTCTATAAATTAAAGGTAATGTTTGACAAAGTTCAGTTTTAAACTTTATTATATATATATGTATAATGGAATCTGTTCTGGCATATATTAATCGTGAAAAGAAGTTAAGTGATTTTAGTGTTGATGAATTAAAATGTTTTCCCATACGCTATTTAAGAATGTATGTCAAACCGGAAGAATTATTACATGTTTGGTATAAATTACCATCAGAATACAAATTAGATTTTGAGTTGCGAATACGTCTTCCTTGTTTTGTGCATCATAATCGTCCTGAGTGGACGTCACATGTGGATGGTCCTGCGCAATCGCAAAGAAACTGTCACATTTGCAAATTAGGGTTACAAAAATGTAAAGAACTTGTTCAAAACAGTGGTTTAAATAAATATTAAAAAATTTACGTTTATTTTTTCTTTTAAAAAAATTACCTAATTTATATAAATTCTACTTGAATTGTGGATAAAGAAATTTACATATCTGTAAAAGAACTTGGATCATCTTTGCTTAACTAAATTTTACAGTAAATCTTAATGTATTTTTCTTTTTTAAACTTTTCTTACACTTATTCTTTAAATCATAATTGTAACAAACCATATGCAAATTCACTTACTTCCGGAATATATTCTTACTTACTAAATTGTTATATCCACAAGTTAATGTTTTTTTCTTTTTAAACTTATTTCAAGTATATACTTACTTAAATCAATTATTTTTTCAACATATATATTAATTTTAGTTTCTCGACTTTTAGTTCGTTGAAAATAAAAAACAGTAATTACTTTTACTTTTTTTTTATTTTTTATTCAAATACAATCTTTAAACTTTTAAAGGTAATTTTTGATGTAACCAAATTGTCAAATCTGCAAAATGACTTATAGAATTCACGCTTAATTAATTTTAAGGTTAATGTATTTTCCTTTTTTTCAAACTTATTGTATGAATATCGTTAAATTATTATTGTAACAACGATAAACTATTTTCCTTCTAGTTCCTAATCTTTTTTTTGCTTCTTTGAAATAAAAAACAATACTACTTTTAATTTTATCTTTTATTTTTTAAATATGAATCATACATGTTTATCATATCTTTTATAACCTGCTGCTTTGTTTCTTCATGTTTTCGTTTAGTTTCCAATAGAGTTTGTCTCTCAGTTTCCAGTTGGCGCGCTTGTTTATCAATTTGGGATATTTTCTCATCAATTTCTTCATCTTGTTTTTTATCCGTACAGAATTTATTGATGTTAAGCATTACTGCTTGGTAATGTTCATAAAAGAAGGTATAATTTTGCTGTAAATGGGTGGCGAATGATGACATTGTTTCTACTGTCCAGTCAATAGATGATACGTTCTTAAGTGGCGGGGGAGTGGTTGCTCTGGATAGTCTGGATGTAGAATATCTCATTGACGCTGGTGTAGGTGGAATAACTACTATCTCTGATTCCATGGATTCTGATGATGATGTAGTCGGATTTTCTAATTCATTTAATAATCTCTCCAACAAGTCACCCGTATCCTTTGCAAACTCAATCTATAAAGAATTAATTTCAATTAATAAAAGTTTCACCTAATTTTACATAGTTAGAATTTGTCTTTCCACTGTCTTACAAAAACATAAATAATGCATATAAATATAATATAATTATACTTCTTTACTTACTGAATTATTTTTTTGATTTTCACTTGTTTTCGATTTCTTTACTATTTTTTCCATTTTTGGTTTTTTAACTTGCACATTACTCAACATCTTAATAGTTTTACCCATTCTTACAAATGGCAGTGAATCTACGATACAACTCGAGGTATATTTATAAGAGAATATCCCACTGATAAAATTTTTCAGACAGGTTTTCAGTTAATTGCAATAGTGGGAAATGTTTTATACTTTTTTCATTAAAACCTCTCAAGGTACTATTCTACATCTTCTTTTAAAGCATCTACATATAGTTATACAATCGTATTAGTAAACACATCAGACAGTTGCCTTGACAAAATTACTTTTGTGTACAAATTTAAAAAAAATATTGCTGAATATTAAGGTTAAATGTTGATTATCATTTTGGACAAAAAACGCCCAGCACTGTCCTTGCTTAACCCATTTAATGCAATCAATTACTTATATATTTGCACAGTCATCCTGCATCCAAACTTGTTTACTGACTTTTTGTTTTGTAAAGATATCAGAAGGTTTTCTACTTATTCCGAAATTGCATTGCTTAGTTAATGTTTTTTTACATTTATTTGCATCATCGAGTTCGAAAATCACGTATAAAACATAACTGACCTCTATCACTACAGAATGCTATTATAATTCAAGGTCAATTCATACCAATTGATATTTTATAAAACATTTTAATTGCATCGCCGAGTGAATCAAGTATAAAACATAACTGACCTCTACCACTACAGAATGCTATTATAATTGTTTCTTGTTTCTCTCATTCCAGTCGATGCATCGTTCAAATCCGGTTTAACTGATCTAAAAGGAATCAGTCTTCCAAAATATCGAGCACACACACGCACACACACATCTCAACATTCACCACGGTCGGATCATATTTATTTTTTTAAAGGGTAATTATCTCTAAAATAATACAAATATATTTTGGGAAAATACTCAATTCAATTAGAAAAGGTTCACTGACACTTTATTTCACTCGAATAATTTTTTCCAAAGGTTCAATAAACTCAAAATCATTAAAACTAAAAAAAGTCATTTCCCAATCATTTTCCTCATAGGAAAACTAATCTAAACACACAATTCAATTGGAAAAGGTTCACTGACACTTTATTTCACTAAAATAATTTTTCCAAAGGTTCAATAACCTCAAAATCATCAAACTCTACAAAGTCATTTTCCTCAAGGGAAAACTCCAGGTTAACTCAAGGTCAAGTGATCCAGTTCCGACGTTGTTACACTACTGACGACAAAGAAGTATAAAATTGAAAGTTTCAACAAAGCTTTACAAGTTGGTCATGACAGTTTTTTATCCAACAACTTCCTGACATAATTGCTTAACACAAAATGGAGTTGAGAAACGTAATTCTATTACTGTCTACCGTCTCATGTTTTTGCGGAGATTTTATACCTATAGAAAAGTTTAATAACAAAACAAGTTTACAAGGTTGATATCAAAAAAGTTTTCAAGAATTTCCGGTCTCTTTTAATTACACTTCTACAAGAACTCTTAAACGATAAATTTGTTGGATGGTATTCTTTGGGTGGTGTTAAAATAACTACTATTTATTACTTATTACTTTCTCTTAATATCGAACTACTGCTTTAGTTTTCTAAGTTAGTAATTAGGTTGCTTATAGATTTCTACAAAGATTTTTTAAGTTAAAACTTCTTTTTTGCGTGCCTGATATATACTGCAATATTATAGTATTATACGTTACAAGGTCGGTAGGTGACTTATTACAGTACGAGTAAGTTTACGGACGAGGCGACGTAGGAGCCAAGTCCGGAAATAAAAACGAGTACTGTAATAAGACCTAACGACCATGTATCGTATTATATTTTATTTCATCCTGTTTTTATAAATTAATAAATTCATAAAAATTTTAACAGTAGTTCGTAACTTGACTAAAAATAGTTCGCAACTTGATTAGTTAGGTCAAATTACCTTGAAAGCCATCTGTCACTGTCAAATAATTTTTTCATTATTAAGATTTAATTGTTAATATAAAATTGAATAACATTGACTTCTTTTTAAATATGGCAGTAAAAGTAAGTAATTAATTATTTTCTTTTTATTTTATAGTCATTATAGTATTTTTAAATGTGAAAAATAAAAAGTAATTGTCTTTCCTTAAGCAATCAGAGCAGCGTTGCCAGGCAACACATTACAGTACCTGATACCGTAATGGTTTGCTTACCGGCGCCAAATTGATTATAGGGAAGTGTATTTGACAGGATAAAAGAAACATACTTACAAGCATAGGTTTTATACCAATGTCGTCTAAAATGAGGAGCTTAGAATAAGCCATTCTCTAGGTTTGTTTCCGAACTTACTTTTATGAAACATTTTTTACACTCTCGAAAAAGTGACATTTATCTCCAGTATTAAAGCAACCACAGCCAGAGGATAAACTTTGATTCAAAAGGGGTTGTCTTTTTAGTTTTACACATAAAGACAAAAAATATATAGACTTTATTTCTCTTCAAAATATGTCCCATCAAGATTGATACAGTTACCAACTGCAAAATCACTGTTTTAAAAGCATTGATGGCTTCTTCTGGCGACTGATGGAATCTTTGCTCACGCATTAAATTCTTGGTCTTTGTAAACGTAGGTAGAGGCTATGCGGTGGGTGGTCTAACAATTCGATGCTTAGAAGTTCCAAAAACTCTATTGTCTTTTGGACACTTTGAGCACTTGCATTGTACCGATGTAGGACGATTTGCCGCTGTGTGTTGCTAATGTTGCAACATGACCAGATTTTGACACAAAAGTTGCGACCGTTTTCTTTGACACACTTCGAGAACAAGTCACTTTTCTATCGAGGTCTACTTAAGTAGATTGTCATTCCTAATATACCATGGTGCATTTATTTTTAAATTTTAAAAACTCATTGAAACGGAATGCCCTAAACGTGCACTGGTTTGTAGACTTGCTAAAAAAAGCAGAATGTCTACCTAATAGTAACTACATTTTTAAAGTTATTTTTGTTTTTTATTTAACATGTGGTTAATACATTAGGGATTAAGTTTGATGCTGAAATGTTTTGCTGTGTTTCCATACGGGATTGTTTGCTGATTTATTTGTGCTAACTATGAATTTATTGGTGAAGTCAAAATGCACTGATTTAGTTTTATTAAGTTTTATCCGTTAATGTTACTGTCTATCGTTATAGATAATTCATCAATGGTTGTTTAAAACTTTTTTGTTCACGAAATTTGTAACGATTTAAAGCTTTTTAGTTATCTTTGCAGTTAAATTAACAGAGGAAAAAACAAGCATTTCTTACCTCATCAAGTATAATAACGCCACCGTAAGGTGGCTCATTTGTTATGTAATATAGCGGTACGAAGTTCACCGTATTTTAAATTTAATATGCGAAAGATTTCTTATCCTAGTTTTAGATTTTTTGAAGTAAAACTTCTTTAGGCAAGACTAGGGGTAACTCAGATTTATTTACAGAAGTAATTCTAACGGACGTGACGTTATACGTAACGCAAAAAACCTAACACGATTCCGCCTACTATATTAAATAAAAGTTAAATCTGTAATTGTATGAATTGACAGCTTGTCAACCAAAATACATTGGTGGTGAATAGTTTAAATTTGTGTATAAAGTGTTTGTTTTAAATATAAATAAACACTTTACTAAAGAAGAAAGTGATGAAAAAATATTGAATGAAAATGAGAGAGTACTCTATATGTCTACATTTTATTTTTGGTGTGTAATTACACTATTTATACCTAATTATTTATACCTATAATTTATACCTAGCTATTTTGGTTTTATAGACTTAAAGAGCTAAAAAGAAAAAGAAATTGTGAACGTCAAAGGGCATATTATCAGCGCCAGAAAGATTTGAAGAAAATTAAAAAGAAAAAAATGAAAATAAGTGAGTACTCTATATACAGTGAAATTAATGAATTTTAGATAAATTACAAAACAAAATAGTTGTCACTTTGTTAATTTTAGTAGATTTATATCTACTATTCAGCTGGTTCGCATGTCACGACTTCGGGAAAATTTCACTACAGTTTTTCGTTTTGGGTCCCCCTGACCTCAAAAACACCTTCCGTTCAAAAGTTTATATATATATATATATATATATATATATATATATTGAAATGATATAAGATTATATGCTATATTTAATAAAATAAATTAAATAAAATAATGATTAAATAAAGAAAAAGGAAAATATTCTTGATCCCAGGGTGTACTACAAAGAATTAGAATTTGTATAATTTGTTCTAAGTTTCTTCAGTATTTTAAGAATTATTCTCTTCATTCCTAAAAAAGGAAAATCAAAACAAGAAAATCAAATATAAGATTAGATATTTAAGATATATCTATTTTAAAAAATTAATCTAGTTAATCGACATAATTTAAACTAAAATAATCACGTTTAAGTAAAACAAGAAAATGAAATATAAAAAGAAAATATATAAATTTTAATGATACATATTGTTAATTTGAAACAATTTAAATTAAATAATGACAATTAAATATAACAAGAAAAATAACTGTTAAAACATAAATATTAAAGATACAGAATTTCTAATATAAAATAATTTAATTCATGGATTTAATAAAGAAATACTTCGTTTAAAATATGCAATATCAATTTTCAAAGCCATAATATTTGTTTGTTATTGGTTTAATGTTTAAGGAAATGAAAAACTCTGAAATTTAAATTTATATTAGACAATAGTTAAAAAAATATAAAAAATAGTAAATTCAAAATGAATCTAGTAGATTTGATATAACAGAAATTGTACAAATCAGAGTAATGAATCAAGTATTCAAATTTTAATATATTTGACATGTAATCAAGTAGGTAAAAAGAAAAAGGAATATTGAGTTTAAGTTTGTTAAAGGAATTCAATTGTCAGTTTGTTTATTAATTGAACGCTCTCTTGTGTTTTGCTGTTGAAGAAGTTAGAGGTAATAAATTTGCTCCTGTTGAAATTTTGAGTTTTTTTTGGAAATATTCAACAAATAAAGGTTGAACCAAAGTAAAAGTGTTGATAAAGTAAATGGTAAGAAGAGAATTTAAATTTTAAGTGGATATAAAGTCTGGAAAAGCAGAAGCATAGCAGTATATTAGCAGAGAAATACGATCATTGAGGTTACGAAGAGTAATTTAGCAAACAATCAGATAAGAAGTAGTTGATAGACTTACCAGTTTATTAGATAGCAGATTGTCCAGAGATTTAAAGAAGTTTCATCTTTTGAATCGTCAAAATTGAACTTGAATGGGTGCAGCCGAGACATAAAGATAATCTTCAGGCATTACGGTATCTTATTTTTCATTTAGAAATAAAAAAAATTGTGTGTTATTTCTTTTATACTATAACTGAACTCTTTTCCACTATTTCACTGAACAATTTTCCACTAGTTTATAAAATAAATTTTCAATTTTCAAGTTTGTAATAAGATTCTGAGTTTTTCATTTTTATTTAATTCACTATAAGCATAATTATGATATTGCATTTTACTATTCACCGCTTAACTGTTTAAGATATAAAGTGAGGTTAAGAAATCCGTCTTTAAAAAGTCATCATTATAAATTGTTTGGTTCATGAGTGTTAAAAATTTATATTCTGCATATAAAAGTATCAAAATTAATTTATTTAATAATTTGTTTAATCATTGAATTCTGCCCTGAGATATGAGTATTGTCAGGTATATATAAAGAATCACATTATATTATATTTTAAATCAGAGACATAAATTTGCATTTACCATAATTATAATTTCATTTCAAATTAAAAATTAAAAAAAAGGCCCTTGGTAAGCCAGGCGCATCAGTAGATTTATATTAATTGAATATTTTAAAAGTATACGTTTTAGAAAAAAATGTTTTCAATAAAAGTTGTAGGTCTCTTTAAGACAAACAAAAAAGTCCTGTAACATTTTTTTGTACAGGGTGAAGTAAAAAAGTTACGATTTTTTTTCCATTTTGATTTAATGTCACGCCCAAACGGCCTTACCGATTTGGCCCATTAACGAACTCGACCGAGATTTTTGGACGATTGATTTTTGTACCAAATCTCATTTCGATCCGTTAAGAAATGCGACCGCTATCGTGTCCACAAATTTCGTTATATCGGAACTATACATATATATACATATATATATATATATATATATATAAACTTTTTAACGGAAGGTGTTTTTGAGGTCAGGGGGGCCCAAAACGAAAAACTGTAGTGAAATTTTCCCGAAGTCTAGACATGCGAACCAGCTGAATAGTAAATATAAATCTACTAAAAAAAAAGGTAAAAAATGTATTATTATTATTTAACTTATAAAATAATTCTGAGCAAGTTATATATGTTATAATTTATAATATATATATATATATATATATATATATATATATATATATATATATATATATATATATGTATAGTTCCGATATAACGAAATTTGTGGACACGATAGCGGTCGAATTTCTTAACGGATCGAAATGAAATTTGGTACAAAAATCAATAGTCCAAAAATCTCGGTCGAGTTCGCTAATAGGCCTAATCGGTAAGGCCGTTTGGGCGTGACATCAAATCAAAATGGAAAAAAATTCGTAATTTTTTTACTTCACCCTGTACAAAAAAATGTTAGAAGACTTTTTTGTTTGTCTTAAAGAGACCTACAACTTTTATCTTAAACATTTTTTTCTGAAACGTATACTTTTAATATATTCAATTACCTAATATAAATCTACTGATGCGCCTGGCTTACCAAGGGCCATTTTTTTTATTATTGTTAAACTAGTTTTCTTTCATCATTTTTAAGTATATTGATATATCTCTTTTGTTAAATAATATTATAAGAGAAATTTTTTTGTAAGGTTTATAGACAATAAATATAGTTGAATTGTAATTTAATATTTATTTTGCGATACGTAGATACGTTAATTAAGTTTTACTTCAATCGCGCTAAAGGTTACACGCACACACTTTTTTATAGTAAATTTATGCTATTACGCAGGTCTTTTATGTCCAAAAAGTTACCTACTATTAAATTTTTTGTTGGTTAATTTAAATAGTCTTTTATAAACACAATAAGTTTTTATTTAATTAACATGAAAACCTATTAATTCAATACAATACGTAATATTAGGCATAAAATTTTATATGCAGACATTATCTAATATTGTTTAATTAACGGTTAACAATATTTAAATATTTGATTATACAAGCTAATATTTGTTAACTAAAGTTTACACAGTTACGTTAAGTTAAACTAAAATTTAAATGAAAATAATAATTATTGTAATAATTTCGTTTATTTTCAGAAAATATTGCAAGGTAGACATAATTTCGTATTCAAAATTTAACACAAACATGCAAACAAACATATCTACCTATTGGCACAAAATCATTAACCGCTTGTATTTTATAGTTATGTGTGGTAGGATTTATATGTAGTTACTGCCCAGAGATATAGAGACATGTGTACCGTTTACTGAAAATTTAGAAGAGGACCTGATTTTTATCAACGATAATGCAATTCCTTATCAGGAGGCGTCTATTGTAAATCAAATATTTTAAGTACACAATATCAAAAAAATAGTTTAGCCAACAGCTTACTCGATTCTAACCCTATTGAACTTGTCTGAGACTAGTAATGTTGACTGGAAGTAATTACTTACAAATCATTCCAAATGATTGCAAGTGTTCACAACTAATAATATTCAGTTTTATAAAGTAGATTAGAATTAATTAAGTAAAACACACTTTATTAATTTTAAGATCCAAACAATTACATTGACGCTAAAGCTGTCAATTTCATCATTAGTATCGATGTAACCCCCGTAGAAGAAACATCTGCGGCAAGACAGTTTCAAATCCCACACACCATACAGGGTCCAGAAGCCGTAGTTAACACACACTAGACATAAACGTTCTCACCGATCCGTCTGCAGAAGTTGAAATCAGTAGTCTTCTAATCCTTGGGAGATATTTAGTAAACCGTCTACGGCGCTCATACGGAAAGATAAGTATAGATTCACAATCTCCCATGACATGAACCTCAAAAAGCACAATCCTCAACCAATTCTTCAGAATGACACCTCTACCATGACCCGTGGCACCACTATCACAGACACCCCGGAAGAGTCTTTAGTGTTTATTGTCTGTTACATTAACACCAGAAGACCTTTGACATCATCGATTCTGACCATCACCAGAGCTACGCCCTGGAAGCTCATACTAGTAACAGCCAGCGAACTCTACAAAGACATGGACACGATTGGACCACACCCCGAAGATCTACGGCATTTTACCGTTCGTCGACAGTATCGCTGTCATCATGAATCAACGCAACTTGTGATATTACTTTTGTATGTTTTTTAATCTAAACTTATAATAAATCTGTAGAGAGGTCAATTCTGTACATGAAATGTATTTCCAAAATAACTATCACGGGGTGATTAGGGATCGATACTGATACCAAAAATGCAATCAGTAAAATTTTTGTCTGTCTGTCTGTATAACCGCTATAGAAACAAAAACTACTAGACGGATTTTAACGAAACTTGGTACAATTATTTTTCATACTCCTGTGCTGGTTATAGTATACTTTTTATCACGTCACAATTAATAGGAGCAGAGCAGTGAAGGGAAATGTTGGGAAAACGGGAGAAGTTACTCCATTTTTTAAGCTTCCGTCGCGTGTGCAACATTAATGCTTAACGCTATACAGAAATCATCTTATTTTTATAATTTGGAGGTTAGCTGTGAACGGATTTTACAATATTTCACCCTCAGGGGGTAGCGGGGGCGTGAAAAATAAAAAAATTAAATCAAATTTAAAATCTATAAGTCCTACAGGTTTAAAACTTTGCAAGATAATTATTTTTATAATTTGGAGGTCAACTGTCAACGGATTTTACAAAATTTCACCCACAGGGGAGTTGCGGCGGCGCGAAAAATAAAAAATAAAAAAAAATTAAAATCTATGAGTTCTACAGGTTTGAAACTTTGCAAAATAGTTATTTTTATAATTTTGAGGTCAATTGTGAACGGATTTTACGAATTTCCACCCACATGGGGGTTGCGGGGGCCCGAAAAAAAAAATTAAAATCTATAAATCCTACAGGTTTAAATCTTTGCAAAATAGTTATTTTTATTATAAGTTTGAGGTCAATTGTGAACTGATTTTACGAAATTTTACCCTCAGGGGGGTTGCGGAGGCGTAAAAAATAAAAAATATTTAAATATAAAATCTATAAGTCCTACAGGTTTGAAACTTTGCACAATAGTTAAATTTATAATTTTGAGTTCAATTGTGAACGATTTTGGAAAATTTCACCCACCTAGGGGCATGCGGGGCGTGAAAAATAATCTATGCATATAATAAATCTGTAGAAATGAAAATTCTGTACATTAAAGATATTTAAAAAATCATTAGCGGGAGGCGGGGTGACTACATCGATATAGAACCCACAAATGTGGTTAGATTTTTGAAGTAAAACTTCTTTAGCGACACTAGGAGTAAAAAAGTTATTCTAACGGACGTGACGTCATTCTAATAACAGAAACCGGAAACAAAACCTAATACTGACACGATTTTGCATGGGCGCCGGCAGCAGGGTGCAAGAGGGTGCGCTTGCACCCCCCTGCTATGAAAGAAAATACCTGAATTTACCAGAAAATTATATATTTTTTTAATTTTTTTATTAAATTATTGTTTGAATAAAAACTGAAGGCGTCGCGGTTGCTGTTCAAATCATTCTACATTCTATATATATATTAGATCATAATAGTGTGTAGATGCAGATGCACCCCCTGAAAATAATCCTGGCGGCGCTCATGCGATTTTGCCTCCTATATGAAATAAAATTAAATCTGTAATTGTATGAATTGACAGCTGATCATCTTGTCAATCGAAATACATTGTATAAATAGTTTTTTGTGTATAAAGTGTTTGTATTAAATATGAATAAACAATGTGGATTTATTAATGAAGAAAGTGATGAAAAAATATTGATTGAAAATGAGTAAATAGGTAGGTACTCTATATGCATAAATTTTATTTTTGGTGTGTAATTACACTATTTATACCTAATTATTTATACCTATTATTTATACCTAGCTATTTTCGTTTTATAGACTTAAAGAGCTAAAAAGAAAAATAAATTGTGAACGTCAAAGGGGATATTATAAGCGCCAGAAAGATTTGAAGAAAAATGACAAAAATGAAAAAATGACGAGACAGCCACATTCATTATGATTTGATTAAGTAAGTTTATATACATACATACATATTATGATAGTAAATAATTGTTTATACGGAATCTTTACGTTGAGTAAAGAAGCATGTTGCACGTTTTTGTTCATAAAATAATAATATTCAAAATATTTTAACACTTTCTTATACTTATTTTAGGTTTGGTTAGGTAGCCATAAAGGCCATAAAACCACTAGTCAAGATGGCTGACCTTTGACCACCAATAACAGATCCTTCGTAGACGTGAAGGAAACAAACTTAACTCAGGATTTTAAATTTTATGGAATATGCTATAAAATGCTACAAAATGAAATGGTTATCTAACTATCGAAGGCTCTTGTGTTGTGATGTATTACAATAAGGTAGATACAGCTACAAAATCACACATTCTAAACGTAATGTGTGTATATTTTTAATATTGTTTACCTATTATTGAAGCAAAACTTCTTTAGGCACGACTAGGGGTAGATTCTAACGGAAGATTCTGATGGAAGTAACTGTATAATTTCAGCTATGGGAGGAGTTTAAATTTCCGAAATTTATTTATGAAATTTTCAAACGGTTTCAAATACATTAATGGTATTTATAGACTAAAATCTATGTTTCACATTTTAGTTATCATAAACCTATTATTTCATATATAAAAAAAATAATGATAACTTTCAAATTCCTATTTCTAATGAATAATATAAATATAACATCTTATTTTTTTTGTAAAGTATATAGGCAATAAATATGATTGAATTGTAATTAAATATTTATTTTCCGATACGTACGTCAACAAGTTTTACTTCAATCGCGCGTAAAGGTTACACGCACACTCTTTTTTTGTCTGTCTGTCTGTATGTTTGTGCGCGCATCACATTAAAACTACTGATCCGATTCGAATGCGGTTTTCACAGATGTATTTGTCTTCTTTTAACTTAACATCTGGTATATAAAAATTTTTTCCCACCCCTTTAACGATGTCGGGGGTGAAATTTTTATATAACAATCAACACGCCACGCGAGCTACGTCGCGGGAACAGCTAGTTTTTAAATAATTATTTAATTTCAGTTAGTTATGTAAATAAAACCATTTTTTTAAATCAATCAACAATTCAGCTAAGCATCAAAATCAATCGAGTTCCATTTTTAAGTTTATAAACTTCTTTGCTAAACAGTAAAAAAAGACTCTTGCAAAGTTCAAGAATTTTAATAAATTTAATAATCAAATATTTTATAGAGGCAATTTTTTTTAAATTGAACAGAAATTTTAAGGATAAAGAGTATAATTGAAGAGAAAATCACTTTGTTACTAACTCATTATTGATTGTATAAACCTAGTAATACTGTTTGAATGGATTATTTAGCTTATTCAAGAATCTATACAAGTAAATAAACAATATTTGATGTTAATTAATTTATATATTATTATTTTATAGTTGTCTACGTAGCTATATAGAATACAATTTAACTGGATGTTGATTCAGAAAATTCACATTAGAATCTGCTGACCTAAAACATAAAATATGGAAATACGGGTGACTAACAGATTACGGTTAAAATTTAAAATTGAGTTGGGATTAATTTAAATGCATAACATGGTATAAAACGAATATATTCAAATTTAAAATTTAATTCAATTTTAATAAACAATAAAATCTCTTTTAAAACATGTTTCACTGATAGTTTATTTATTTAAAAATAAATTAAACTACGAAATAAACAATTTATGTGTAATATAAAAACGTTTTTAAATTACACAATATCGGCATTTGTAAGTAAATTTAAAATTTTGAACCACATTTAAAAAAACAAGTGTCTTCATATTGCCACGTACTTTTGATGTAATAAAAGAATTAAAAGAAATAAAACAATAAATTTAGAAAAATTATCAATTACTTTAAATAGAAGTTCAACTCCAGTTAAGATCGGTAAGTGGTTTCGGATTAACAAAATTATGCAAATTAGTCATTGACAACCAGTTCCAATAAGCCTCTATCTAAGAAATTAGGCAAAATTGCACTAATGGTCAGATTTTAAATCAAAATAACATTGGGGTAGGTATGAATGTGTTACAAGACAGAGGAGTTTTTAATTAATTAATGTTCTAAGATTATAATTTTAATTAAGTAATAATAATTAAAAGAATTGTTTTTTTATATTAAAATATTATTTTTTCAACTAAATAATAAAATATGATTATTCTTAGGTTTATAATAGCCACATAAGACTCCATTAATGAAGAAGTTTAATTCTGCTTAATATACTTTTAATTAGACAAAAGATTCTCTATTATTATTTAATTAAAAAGTTGTGCATTATTTTTTATTTCATTTAACCAATTGATATTTCCCCAAAGAACAGGTCAAACTTTACAGTACTTACCTGGAAATGCCTATAAAATTTTTAATTCGAAACCCTTGTAAGTATAGCGAATGAACTATAAAGGGTAAGTACACAAATAATAGTGAGTCGCGCCACCGATTTTGAACGGTTAAAATCGGAAACCCCTGTTGTTCCAGGCACTGACCTTTCTCACTGGAGATAATTAAATAAATCAAGAATATTAATCAAGATTAATTGAATTGTATTGCACATATAAGAACGACAAAGTGAGCTAAATAAAACGAGAATATCCAACTAGACCCTCCTTTAATATAAAAAAGTATAGAGTTTACACTACTGTCAACCCTAGCGCCTTACAATGATATTAACATGAAAGTAAAGAGTAAAAAAAAAATAAAAATTATTTGAAAAGTGTGATCACACGCAAGACTTAAAATTAAAATCTATAGTCACGACTTAAATCTACAAGTTATAACAATGGTAATCCAGTTATCAATTTCTTCCAGTCCTTGGCTTCAAATGCTTCACCACTAATTGGCCAAAATTTAACTTAGCCTGTACCAAAATTTAGGCCTTTACCAAAAATCAAGCCTGCTCCAAAAACAAATAAGGCTTGCTCCAAATAAATAAGCCCGTAACAAGGACTTGAGCACTTTCCAAAACTTAGGCCCGTACCAAGAACTTAAGGCCGTACCAAGAACTTAAGCCCGTACCAAGAACTTAATGTATTAGGGTTTTTCCTTTAAAATCGTGACACTCCTGGCTGGTAAAAGAGTGAAATAACTGTACTGTTAGGGAATTCTGCCACTCTAATCGCAATTCGTTGGCCTGAATGGTATTGAGTTAACCAAATAATTCGCTGACTGTTCCGTGATCTATCACAGAAGATTTCACAAAAATCTTGACACGCGGCATTTTCCAATGAATCTGTCCGAAAATAACAACGGAATCTAACTCCAACACGATTCAAATGGAAAATAAGGTTTAGTTTCAAAAATCCAAAATTAATTGTTACGGATGCACCGTGATTTAAAACTTAAACCGAAAAATCTTCTGATTTCCTCAAACAAGTGTTCAGGTCGAAAGCAAACAGCAAAATGGCCGAGACAACCCTTTCCTTTCGGCGAAAAATGACACAACCCGAAGATGGCCTTTACCCGTTCTATCCTTAAATCTAAACTACTGTAAGACCAGTAACAGAAGAATTGTCAGCCAGCAGTTTACAAACGACAACGGTAACAGTTTAATAACAACAAATCCTATTACTTGTCATAGTAACACCAAAATTCCCAATAGGTACTCCATTTCTCGTTCGTGTCCAAACTTTAATATGTTAGGTGCCAATATAACGAAACACCTGACTGTAGACAACAATATGACGAGTTATACTAACAGAAGAAGAAGTGACAATCACCTGCTTACAAATAACAGCGATAATGATTTAAAGTAAACAATACAATAATTTGTGACCTGAATATAATAAGTAGACGATAATTCAAAATGGTATTAGTAGCAATTGTGGTCAGAATATAATAAATAGAAGGTGTTTACCTACAAACAAACGAGATTCAACTTGTACTTAACATTAAATGACTCTGTTTCACCCTTAATTATGGTAAAATTTGTGAGGTGAGTACTCAATTTATTACCGATTAAGATAACTATCGGTAACGAGAAATTAGCCCGTGACAATATATCGCAAATATCATTACTATATAATTAGTACTATAATAGTACCAATAGATGACAGCTGAATTTTAAAACTTTCTGTTCTTTTAAAGTCAGTCAAGTTTTGCAAGAGTCTTACTTTAGCAGCACGTCTGAGATGTGCGAAAACCTAATGAGTTTTATAAAGGTTTTTGTAAAAATGATTCTCAAATGCGCAAAGGAACATGTTTTGTGTTTGAAAACGATCTTCGTTAAGGTTTTCCTATTGGTTATCAGCGTTTTTTAGGCATTTTTATTAAAACCGTGATTTTTTTTTATTGACAATTGCATATTTACAATCTACATCTATAATAGAGTATTAAGTAAATGTGTGGTGAGTAGTAAAGCTTGATAGAGAAACATTCATTAATGTTTCTCTTTCTTGGTTATTATTTTATTGTTGCTAGAAATCTTGGGGCCATAGTCTATTGAGCCTCCTTATAATTGGGCCATTGTTGTACAGCTGATCTATCATCTCATTTTCATGGTCTGCTATCTGGTTGTTGTAGCTTTCAGTCATTCTCAGTATTTCGTTTTTAACAAAGGGGATCCTCAGGTCATTATGTAAGGTCTGGTTACTCATATACCATGGAGCGTCTACAATGGTTCTCAGCGTTTTAGATTGGAATCTTTGAATGATATTAACCGAAGAAGGTTTTGCACATTCCCAAAGTTGGAGTCCATAAGACCATATCGGTTTCAACATAGCTTTGTAAAGCAGTAACTTGTTGCTGATTGAAAGCTTTGATTTTCTACCGAGGAGCCAGTGCATCTTACGGAATTTTATATCAAGTTGTCTTCGTTTAGTTTTTATGTGTTTTTTCCACGTTAGCTTCTGGTCGAGGTGAAGGCCGAGATATTTTACTTCTGTTGCTACTGGAATTCGCACATTATTCATCGTTACTGCTGGACATACCTACTTTATGCTTTAACGTGAATGTAACCTGTACCGATTTCGTTTGGTTAACTTTTGTTCACCATTTTGTATACCAATTATTTAGTAAATTGAGATGATTTTGTAAATTCTCAGTAGCTATTAAACGCCACTTATTTTTTTAATCCATTTCTTTGTCTAACCTTAAGCGCCATCTACTAAAAAAGTTTTAGTATTACTACTTGCCAATAGATTTTGGAAGGAGTGATATTTTTCAGTTTATTGTAGCAGTTTTCATGGCCAAAATAAGAATATAAAACCCATCTAGTTAGATTGAAAATCCCAGAGTACTACTTGTAACTTTCATGAAAATCGTTAAAGCTGTCACCGACATTCAAATTTTACATATAGACAGCTCGAGAGGTCTCAAAGTTCTAAGGCTTGGTTGGCATACTTTTCCCATTTCTTTCTGTCTAGAACTTTGGTCTTTCGTTCTCTAACATTTAGGTTTTGTAGATCTCTTTTTGCAGCCTCTAATCATTTTTTTGGTTTTTCTTTTGCTTACTGGCCTTCTATTCTATATATTTTTGGTTGGCTTGTTCTCTGGAAACATTGAACGTGACGCAACTAACTAATTTTTTGTTTCCTTATTCAAGATATTTAATTGCATTGCATGATTTCATTATTTGTCCTTGTCTCCCCTGTTTTTTCCTCCGTATAATTTTCATAAGATTTTTCTTTCCCATACTTGTACTCTTTAACCAGGTTTAATGTCTATGACATATACTTAATAACAACAAAATAGCTACATGAATACAAAAAAAATAAGTTTTTTTTTTATTAAGGATGTCCTCGTAGGTATAGACCTAAATACAAATGTACCGAGAACATCTATTGGGGCAGAAGGGACAATTTATTAATTTGGGATTTAAAGGCCTGCAAGTTAGGACGAATGGGGAAGATGTGGTAAGGCAAGGAGTTCCACAATCTGGAGAACCTGGGGATGACGGAACGATCGAATCGATCCGTTCTCGATGTCGGGCATTGAACAGTATAATGGTGCATGAAGTTGGCACGTCGCGTTACTCTGGCTGGTCTGGCAAGTGGAGGCATTATAGAGCGGAGTTCTTCTGAGCAAAATTCGTTTTTGTATCGGTAAAACAAGAAAAGATCTGTCACTGCTCTTCGGTGGGATAATGGGGCTAGGTTTTTGGTGATACTGGTGTTGTTTATTAGTCGAACTGCTCTTCTCTGTATTGCATCAAGAACTCCGAGCCTTGACGGAGCCGCCGAACCCCATACATGCAAGCAGTATACAAGATTAGGCCGTATTTGGGCATTGTAAAAAGTAGCTAAGTTGGATGGAGAAAAATATTTCCGTGCACTAAACAGAAAGCCTAATTTCTTTCCTGCTGCAGCTGCTATGGATGCAATATGTTCGTTCCATAGTAAGTCCTGGGAGATCGTTATACCAACCAGCGTAATGAAGTCGCCCGCTACCAGTGTCTGATCGTTAATTGTAATGGATGAGTCGCATGTTTGCCTCTTGTTGGACAGGCAACATGTCTTTGTCTTGAAAGCGTTGAAATTAACAAGATTCTTTCTTCCCCACTTGTCTACAATTCTTAAATCTTGATTAAAAGAAGCCGTTGTGGATCTTCTGTCCTCTTCCAGAATATCTAGAGGTATGGGACGGTTGTGCGCTTTGCTACAGTGTAGGTTGCTATCATCTGCAAAACCATGTATCGGGTTATTAGTGGCTTCTAGTAGATCATTAATGTGTAATAAGAATAGAGTAGAAGCTAGAGCCAATCCTTGGGGAACTCCAGCGTTGATCTTGTAGAGGTTGGAAAAATGTCCATCTACAGCAACTTGGATGTGCCTGTTGGAGAGAAAGTTGGATATTCATCTGCAAAGGTTTTGCGAGAGTCCGTATGAAGGCAGTTTGTTCAAAAGAGCCGCATGCCACACTTGATGGTGACATTTCACACTTTCACACGAAACCAGTCACTAGGATCTTCCTAGAAACACTTCAAGTTCTTATGAATATTACTAACAAACAATGAAGAAAACGAAACAGAAATAAAAGAATAATAATAACAGCAAGTAAGGCCTATGATGCAGGTAAAAAACTACTAAAAAATAGATAACTGAGCAAGAAAATGAAAATGAAGGTATACAAAACAACAATTCCAAGGAAAATGATGTATGCATCCGAAACCATTAGCATGACAAAAAAGCAAGAGAAAGACCTAAGAATACTGGAAAGTAAAATACAAAGAACAATATAAGGACTAATAAAAATAAATAATAATGAATTTAGACAACGAACAACCTATAAGATTTTTAACGAAATTAAGAAAGATATAGTGACGAAAATAAAGCAACAAAGAACAAAATGGTTAGGGCATATATGGAGGTCAGGACCAACTACGTCAATCTACTCAGTATTGGAGTGTACACTAGCTGGAAAAAGAAGACAGAGAGGCTAAGATCAACATGGTTATAAAAAGTAACAATAGATCTTATCAGGGCGGACGTACTATAAAAAAGCAAGAAAGAGAAAATTGCGGCTGGAAATAACAGAAAAAACTACATAAAGAACACGCGGACTGATCTACCACACAAAACAGATTTAGAGAGATTACTTGTGGCGTAACCCCTGAGGAGATGTTTAGCCGCTCTATATATTTCCCTACTAAATCTTTAAATATATATTTCTTGTGTTCGTGTGTATGTTACTGAATTCCTTCTAAAAGGCTGGACCGAATTTTATAATTTTTTTTGTATATATTTAAATGGATTCGAGAATGGTTTAGATTTACTATTTGGTCCACTATAAAATGTTTTTTAATAATATTTTTACTTTTTTGTATATTTCGACGGTAAGGTGACAATATCCCCTAAGTGACACATATTGTTTAGTTCTAAGAATTCCTAATAGATGACAGTTTAAGTTAATTGAAGTAACTCTATAAACCTTTGACATCTAGGTTAGATAGACACCCGGTAGATGGCACTGTATTTTGATTTTTAGATTATTGAACAGTTACGTTGAGAGGAAACCCAATAGATAATGTTAAATTTTGATTTATAAATAAATAAATAAACGAAAAACTAAAAGAAAAGCGAGAAAACTAAAAAAATAAAGCTAAAAAATATCTTTCTAAAATAAATGATATAACGCCACCGTGAGGTGGCGTAGTTAATATCTCATATATTTAAATAAGCAATTTTTACTCAATCAAATACTATGTCCCCAACGTAAGGTGGCGCAGTTATTATCTCACATATTTAAAAGAGAAATTCTTACTAAATTAAGTACTATGAAGCCACCGTAAGGTGGCGCAGTGGATATCTAATATATTTAATCGATAAATTACAAAAGACAGTGTTATGTGGTACGAAGTCCGCCGGGACAACTAGTTATCCTATATATTACAAGGAGCAATCGTATTTATAACAAAATCAAAACAAAACTTGTCACTGTCTCATAGTCGTCTCTTATTTTTTTTTTTGCTTGAGAAGAATTTTAATATAAATATTAGAGACAGTGATATATATTAATATACTAGCTGACCCGGCCACGCGTTGCTGTGGCTAAGTATTTAAGAGGAACAGTAGGAGAACATCAGTCATGGGGACCACCATGCTTGTTTACATAGATGCCATTTGTAAAAAATATGGTGACCTCCATGACAGATTTTCTACTACTGCAAGCCCTTAATACAATGAAATTATTATTTACGAATGAAGACGGAAACGTTAAGACTGGTATAAAAATTCACTGGATTGATATTAAGCAAAAATCAATACAAAAGAATTTTAAAATTTATTATTATTTTTATTCAAGTTTCTAACAAATGAGTATATTACTGTCACGCCTGGAGAGATTTGGGAAAATGTGCCTTAGTGTTATAGGATAAGGAGTAGCTTACTAAAGGCACTCCTGGCCAGGTATCCTGCTGAAGGCAGAAAACTAACCAAGGGTAAGATGAGATAAACAACAGGAAACAAACAACAAATAGATTAACAAATAAATATGCAATAAGAATGAGTAATAAACATTATGAATAGGGAGTCTTACCAAATAAACTACATGGTGGCATGTCACACTTACTCACGAAAATACGTCAAGACTCACAATGGCCCAGACCCCAGGGTCTGTTTTAGGGACACCCAAAAGGGTGACCCTTACAGACAACCTTAGACTACAAACTCCTGGTGTCTGACCTCAACAACCTGCTTTTAAAGGCAATTCATATTCTACGTGAGAATAAAAATTAAACTATTTAAACACGTGCCGAGATCTAACGTAATGACTTTGACCTGGTAAAATGTAATACATAACAATACAGCAAAATATAAACTAAAAAAATAAATATGTAGGGCAAAACTACTACCCTATCACCTATGTGACATTACAAAGTAAATAACATGTAACACTTTAACTTATGAATGAGGTAGGTAGGGCAGATAGTCTTAAATCTTTAACAATAATATTTATTATTTTAAATTATAATTATTTTTATTTTCAATTTAATTTAGCACTAATCGGTGCACAATATTTTTGGTTAACCTGTCTTTAGCTAACACAAACAGATTCGACGGTTTCCCTACACGTGAACATGCAACATATAGTTGCCCAGTTTATTAAACTGTATAGTTGCAAAGCACATACCACAACTTTTTATGTTAAAACTTTTTAATAATTAAAACTGAATTTAAGTGTCATCTCAACAATGCACATCATCCTTGATATTGCAAAAATATTAAGTCATACAACGCTGTGATTGATCATAGAGAGAATTGTTTCCTTGTTAACAAAATCAAGGGTAGTTGTATCTAAAAACTTTCTAAAATAGTTTATTTTATTAACAGTTAAAATTAAAATAATAATTACTGTATTCACATGTAAAAACAAAAAAAAAACAAAAAAAAAAAACTTCCCTCTGGCGTAATCGATCCCATTACGATAACCCAACCGAAATGTCATAATCAGCCGATGATCCAAATTAGCTACCAAGACTTTACATGAAGATTTTCAAAATGATAATATCATATTTAATATAATAACAATTCAATAAACAAATAATTTGCAATAAAATAATATTGCGACTATAAATTAAAATGTAAGCTATCCTATCTTTCAAGTTGGATCAAACTGCACACGGTGTGCAAATTTGATTAAAATCGGTTTAGTAGTTTAGGAGTCCATTGCGGACAAACAACGTGACACGTAATTTATATATATTAAGATATCTACGTCTAATTTCCCCAATCATTGTATGAAACAATACCTGTATTAATAATATATTTCTTTAATATTTGAAATTGTAATTAAAACCCTCTCTGATTTAACAAACTCCGAGTTAATATTTAATAGATAATATTTAGAAATACATCAAAAGTACACACAAACCTGTAAAATAATTCACGGTGCCGGGTAAGATCTTATTTCGCAAAATTAAACATTCAGAACTTTCATTGTTGAATTAAATTAAATTAAACGAAACTGACAAACAGCTATAGAACGTCGAAGTGTTTATTTTGGTTTTTAGAGTCGGTTGTCATCAATTCTGGAATATATAATTACTCTAGGGACTTTCCCATTCTGTTTTTAGTGTGCAAACAAAATTTCACATTGAAGGGTAAGGTTAAATAAAAAAATATTTGCTTCGAAATTATTTATAGAAATTACAATACGAACTTATATATATTTATTTATTTCAACCTGTAGCAACATTTTATAATAATGAAGTGTAAAAAATTAACGCAGAAGTTAAAGAGAACTTAAATTTGGTCAGATAATATTACTAGTTATGCCTGTTAGTTTCATGAATAAGAAATCTGCATAACCGATCTAAACCCGGTACATATAAAAATAATCGTAAACTTTACCTTATTATCTTTGAAGTGAAAATTATTACAGGAGTGTTAAACAAATATTGGCACCTAAAAATTTTAAATTTTACGAGTTTGCGTCAGAACCATGTCATTCCATATTTATAGCTATATTATAAGTATGCACATTTATTCTTTTTCCAACTTGAATACGGCATCGCAAACGGAACTTTACTGCTTTAAAGAATATGTCTCCATAGGCGTGGGATACATATATTTATTTTTTTCGCATTTTTTCTGTTTTTAATTTTCCACTTTCTTTTAGTTTTTCGTTTATTTATTTATGAATCGAAATTCAACACTATCTATTGGGTTTTCTTACAATTCAGTAATTGTTATGGACAATGCGTCGTATCATTTCCGCATATTAAACAAAATACCTAATAATAACACAAAAAGAATGAAATTTTAAGATTTATGGCAATCAAAAGTATCAATGCTCCTAAAAAGGTTCCAGTAAAGAAGGAATTAATAAGAATGATCAAAAGTCAGAATTTTAAAAATGAATACGTCATTGACACCATTTGCAGCAGACATGGTCATACCCTTTTGCGTTTACCTCCATACTACTGTATTTTTAATCCAATCGAAATGGTTTGGAGTACTGTAAAGAAACGTTTACGAAAATATAATCAGTCACCAACCTTGAGCGCAGTTGTTCTTGATAATATTCGAGAGGTAATAAGTGGCATTAATAGCGATGTATGGAAAAATTGCGAAGCACATGTTATAAAAATAGAAAAGGAATATCCTGTTTTACCGCCAATAGCACCATTAGTTATTTAACCTGGAAACGATTCTACTTCAGAAGACTCTGACAATTCTTGTTAGTCATTTTAACCAATTTCCTTTATAACTATCGTGATGTATCTTGAAAACTTGTTTTCAAAAACAAACTAATTTTATATTCTTACTAACATACCCAACCCTTTCCTTTCCGGGCAAGGAAGGCTCATACCTCCTCGTTGTCCTTGCTGGACAGACAATCTTTGAAGATTGTCTGACAGAATGAGTATTATTTGTAGACAATTGTTATAAAAATATTATGAGTTATGTACTATTTAAATAATGAGTCAAATGTTCTTATTAATAACTAAAATTAACAAGTTTTAATTTGAAAGAATTAATTTGTTATTTGACAAGTTTCAAATTGATACAAAATTTACAAATATACAAAAACCGTTTTTCTTGTGAAATTTAAAACAAAAATTAATAAAAATATATGAACCATTTTTATTTAATTCCACGCCAATGGTCGGCATTGCTATCAAAAGCATTTAAATTCCGACAAAGAGCAAAAAATTTTACATTGACTTTGGAACAAAACTATACCTATGTGTGCGTTGGACGTTTCTTGGTTTCTTGGTATTATGAATTCACGTCACCAACATGCTGTAATTATAGCAGCAGTAACCTCTAGTTCGGAGTATTCATCGATAGGTGTGAAACTCAGACTAATGTTTATAATTTTAATTGAAAAATCAAGAAAATTTTATTGTTAATAATATTACAATTAGTTTAAAATAAAAAAATATTGTTTTATCCGCCAACACGTCCCACAAGAGCAATTTTTTTATGTGAATACAGATACTTGCGGATTAATAAATACGAGATAGGTTTCATTTTCTTTGAAAATTGAAAGGAATTCGATGAGAAATTAGAAAGTTTCATATCTACCAAAGTTACTAACTTATTATAAGTTTCAGCACCCGGTTTGTTAAATCGGCAATTATAATTTAAATTTAATTTCGACCGTTGGAGTTTTTGTTCACGGTGCAACAGATTGTTGTTGAAATATTTGTGTCGACGAAGTAGGTAGGTAGGTAATTGGAATTGGTAATTTCAGTATTCCGAGATAGGTATTTCGGAACCTAAGAACGTTGCGTGTAGCAGGAAACCGATTAGTCGTAATGATATACAGGAAATTTTCTAATATAGAACTAAACTTTTCTTTATTCTTCCAGACAGTCTTTTATGTCCCAAAACGTTCTTATTTAGTACTAGCAGCCCGCTTCGGCTTTGCACGGGGATTAAAGAAAAATAACAAAAGCCATTAAATTTATTGGGTCAACGCTTCCCTGTAAACAATATTACATGTTGTTTTATTGCCTGGCAGCAAAATAAATTGATTTTCAGGTGCTCCGACTTGCCTTAGGCGGTTGGCCATGAGGAAAACCGATCCCTACTAATTGGAAGGTTTGACCTTGAGACTTATTATTAGTAAAAGCGAAAGATGTTTTAATAGGAAATTGAAGCGGTTTAAATGGATTTGGTAAATCAGTTGGGATCATCGGTATCCTCAGTGTATGAGCTAGTTGACCAGCTAGTGGTTCAGTTGTATTGGTTGCTACAACTTAATTGTCCTTTAATTCCTTTATAAGTAGTCTCGTCTCATTGCACATGCTAAATTTGTGACATCTGTCGTGATTATGAAATAAGTTATTTTTATAATACCAAGATAAAAACTTTTAAAAAAATAAAAATTTGTTATTGTGACGTAACTATAACAGTTAGATATATGCTGTCGCGGCATTATTGGTGGATATTTATATATTCTTCAAAATTGTAGTACATTATTTTATTCTATAATCAATAGTATTCTCAGCGAACGCGATGTAAGGATTTTAAGGTCATTTTTGGTTACATTAATGACATTTTAGTAAGGATCCGTATTTTTTTTAAAATGAAACATAGCCTATGTCACTCAAGAATAGTGTAGCTTGCCAACGGTAAAAGAATTTTTGAAATCGGTCCAGTAGTTTCGGAGCCTCTTCATTTCAAACAAACAAACAAACAAACAAACAAACAAAAAATTAAACCTTTCTTCTTTATAATATTAGTATAGATAAAAATAACAATTGAATTTTAGGCAAGCACATTTTTTTTATATTTTTTTTTATAAAATTTGATTTTTATAGTTGCCTTCAGAAGCTATGCAACAGTTATATAAATTTTCGATACAATTTTTTTTATACGATTTCACATTTGCACCAGAACAGATCATAGGTTCGGCGATTACCTCTTCATTAATGCATTGTTAGCTCACGCGGCTCCGCTTTGAACAGAGGTTTGCATACCTTAATATTCGTGATGCACTATATTGCTAAAAGGTTCCTTTAACATATTTAGAGACTCAGCTATCACTTTAGGGTAATTAAAAAATATTGTTTGGACTTTTTTCTATGTTTTTGACAGTAAGAGCGTCTTTTGAGCATCCACTGCTATAATGCCCATTTCGTCTCCTTTATAAACGATTATTTTTTCTGGAGCTCAAAAACTGTGAAAAACCAGCAGGAAGCAGCTATGAGTCGTTACAGAATTTCTAACGGGACATGCATCGATCAGGGAACACCTGCATGAGACTATTTAATGGAGACCCCGAAACAGTTGAACATCATCTCCCCATTGGGAGAAACTGGATCGCAGCAAATAGTGAATTGTTGGATACTTTAGAGTGTCTTAAAAATCGGGTGGGGCTGTGCTGGGGAACACAGCCGTTGGTTTTCACGTGAAACGTCTATGTTAGCGATATCGATTGTCTGTTCATTCGTTACGTCCATAAGTACAGGTATTCCAGAGGTATTCTGGTTATTTTTAATATAAATACTGTCCAAATTGCACATATTTTTGTATGAATCAATCAGTATCAATAATCTTGATAAACACACGAAAGAACCACCGCGCTATCAAGTCAGAGTCATGAGTTACACTGAATAGAAACGAGCGAGAGCGCCGGTTTCGCACAATTAACGCCGTACCCCTCCCTCGCCACCCCGCTCGACCCAGACCCGGACTTAAGGTCATAACAGCGAGCTGACTATATAAGTGAAATATTCACACCTCATTTTTGTTTCTAGGACTAATAATTTTGTAATTATTAAGGTACGATGATATAGACCTTTTCGTTACGGTCCACTTTTTGAACCTGGTAGGTACTCGTATGTTTTGGCGCGATTTTAAAGACGTTTTACGTCAAAAGTATACAACACCCATCTTTTAGACCTGTACAATCTAGTTTAGGGTACCAAGAGCCTAGGAGTAGATAACATGAACTTATAAAAGAAAAACAATAAGCCTAACTAGGCTTCAACAGGACTGGTATACATAAGACAACTTTTATCTACAAAAATAAAACTGGTAGGCTATAACTATTAATAAACTACCAATTTGACTATATACATAAATCTTTTTTTTATTTTATTTATAATACCAATATTCTACCTGTTTCTATTCAGTAGCGGTTTTTAATGTACCCATACTTATTTAAGTTAGATTATATTAAAAAGTTGCTTACCAAAATTGCTTTACTCCTTATATTTATAATTAACCGCTCCTACTAATACCCTAATTTGTGCTTAATGAAAATTCAGGAAACTGCTCGTTTCGCTAAATGGAATTTGATAGCACGACTTAGTTTGCAGACCTGGACTGTTTGCGTTTCTCGCCAATAGATAATAAATTACAGAAAGCTAAACTATAAGATGTAACTTACTCACTGGATTAACTACATTTTGAATAATATTGTAACTATGCTAGGGGAGAGTTATAATAACTTTATTGTGAAATAGGTAATCATTCAATAAAAGAACATGCAAATTGAATCAAAATTTATTGCATTAATAAATCAAAAGATTTCTTACTGATAAATGGATTTTTGGAATATTATACATTAAAAATAAACAAAAAAATAACAAATTTTATGAAAAGAGTAGTCCTAGAAGAACCCCAACTGATAGCAGTTGTTAAAAAAAGAGACTAAGACAGAAAGTATCAACCTTGTAAAGCTTTATAAATTTAACAATTACGTGAATAAGGCGTACATCTCCTGGCTTTGTGTTGTGAATGTGATTATTTCCTTCGATTCAAAGTAACCAATAGAATGTCATAATTTTTTGAAATTAGACCAATCAGAATCAAATATCAGCGACTATTGCACTAGAAAAATATCAGCGACTATTGCACTAGAGAAATAGTCACGTCAAATATAAATGTCAAAAATTTGTCTTCTCAGGAAATAATCTTCCTAAATATAACTTGACCTTGATTAATATTCTGCTATTTTTGTTGTTGCTAAATTTCTCGAATATTTTACTATTTGTTTCGACATAATTTGACATTAATAATCAAAGATTAAAGCCCTCGAGCTAAAGCTCTCTGGCTTTAATCAGATTGATACTAAAATATTCTCAAAATCTAGATACCACAAAAATAGCCGACTATAATCAAGGTCTTGTTATATTACCCTTGATTATTTACGATCAAATATCAACAATCCTTATAAAATAGTTTCACAAACTTAGTAATTGATGTGTTTTGATAAACATAACCAAGAATATTCCACAATCACAACAACCTACCCACCAGACACTTGACGCTGTCAACTTTGCTCTGCTTCGTGCCTTTAGGGGGTCTCATCAATTGTAGATCGATCATCACCTATAATTCCTTTCTTCAGTTGTCCTAGGCGTGGTAGATCTGCAAATAATCTCAAAAAAATTTCGTTAACGATTTCTAGATTGCCGTGTTTAGTGCTATCTTCTATATTTTTATACACACCTGCTATATATTAAAAAAAACTTTGTTGTCAACATCCAAAGACACATCCTCAACTAAATGTAAGTAGTATAACACTGTAACTATAAATAAAAATAAATTTTTTCATCTAGATCCCTGAAGATTACCCCAAAAAGGATCGAAAGCTAGGATAATTTAAAAGAGTCCACTCAGTCGTTTTATTGCTGCTACCCAACTACTTGCTTTTTTTGATTTGTATCAGGACAGCAAATAATAGTTTTTATATATTAAAATATATAATTGTTAGCAATTTCCTAAACAATTTCCCGTTTTTACTGCTAACCTTGTTAATTGTAATAAACTTGGTGCAATTTGGGAAAATAAAAGCCCGACTGAAATAACCCAAAATTTCTTTTCCCTTGCAACTGTAAACACAATATATTGCAAATGGGTTTCCTCGAGATAATAGCCGTAACAATTGTTTTCTAAATTAATCCAGCGAGTCGGTTTAGGGATTGTTTATTACGCTTTGTGACTACAGGAATGTGTTAAAATTGTTTTTTTTTATTAAATAATTAAATAATTAAAACACAGAAAATCAGAATAATTTTTTTTTTATTTTTCTTGTTTTCTTAGTGTCATTTTAACGCTATTCAAAGTAAATTTCCCTAAAAGTATATACATTAACAAACAATTTAAAAGTTTTTAAGTGCTTTTAAGCCCTATGCCTTTTTGTTCACAGTAATTTCGACATATTTAAAGCTTTTTGGACTTTCCTTGGAAAAAGTTGCAATGACCAACATGTTAAGTGGAGAATTTTGCATCAAAAATTTATTTTCTAGAAGTTTTTTTGAAGTAAAACTTCTTTAGGCGCGACTAGGGGTAACTCAGATTTATTTACGGAAGTAATTCTAACGGACGTGACGTCATACGTAACGCAAAAATGCTGATACAAAAAACCTAACACGATTCCGCCTACTATATCAAATAAAAGTTAAATCTGTAATTGTATGAATTGACAGCTTGTCAACCAAAATACATTGGTGGTAAATAGTTTAAATTTGTGTATAAAGTGTTAAATATGAATAAACAAAGTGGATTTATTAATGAAGAAAGTGATGAAAAAATATTGAATGAAAATGAGTGAGTACATTTTATTTTTGGTGTGTAATTACACTATTTATACCTAATTATTTATACCTATTATCTATAACTAGCTATTTTCGTTTTATAGACTTAAAGAGCTAAAAAGAAAAAGAAATTGTGAACGTCAAAGGGGATATTATCAGCGCCAGAAAGATTTGAAGAAAAATTAAAATGAAAAAAAGACGAGACAGCGACATACATTATGATTTGATTAAGTAAGTTTATAGAACATACATACATATTATGATAGTAAATAATTGTTTACGTTAAGTAAAGAAGCATGTTGCACGTTTTTGTTTATAAAATAATAATATTCAAAATGTTTTAACACTTGCTTATACTTATTTTAGGTTTGGTTAGGTAGCCATAAAGGCCATAAAACCACTAGTCAGGTTGGCTGATCTTATACCAGCAATAACAGATCCTTCGTAGAACTGAAGAAAACAAACTCAACTCAGGATTTTAAATTTTATGGAATATGCTATAAAATGCTACAAAATGAAATAATTATCTAACTATCGAAGGCTCTTGTGTTGTGTTGCATTACAATAAGGTAGATACAGCTACAAAATCACACATTCTAAACGTAATGTGTGTATATTTTTAATCGGTGTCTTTAAATTGTACCACCAGTTTCTTATATTATACAAAACGTGAAAATAAGGGATTAAGCAGACACTTAAATAGCACCACTAACCGCTACAGAGGGTCGGCAGGTAGCTGCCTCTTTAAAGTAAGATTAATCCAAGGAAATGACTACTTGCGAATTTATTTCCATTGATACGACTTTTAGTGTAGATATGTAGGCAAATAATAGAAACTTTTTAGAACATACGACAAACGCGTGCGAAAGTTTTCATTCGTCATTCAAAAAATATTTTTATAAAAGTCACCCTAATATTTTTACTTTCACAGACAGTTTATTAAATTTTCTAAGTGAAATATACTGTAAAATAAAAAGCTCAAATATTATGTATATAAAAATGACTAGAAAAAAAATTGTAGATAAAAACAATTATGTGAATAATTTAATAGAGGAATATAATGAAAAAAAATTTTTATTTTATTTAATTAAATGTTTAAGTTTCAAATTTTTACTAAATTAATATTTAAATAAATAAATTGGTAATTATTATTAGATAAGCTTGACAATATTTTATAAGTGTAAATATTTTTTTACTCTTAAGTTTCTATGTCGTTTTGTATATCTGTATATTATAATCTTTATGTAAATGTTTATACTTTTATATTTAAATAAATAAAAAATAATATATTTTTTTAATACACCTACCTATACATAGATTTAGAACTCCAAAGTATACTAAATTTAAATAGGGTAAACTTAAATGCTAAGTTTATATTATTCATTAGAGTGCAATATAATCTGCGGGGGTTCGTAATCCTATATCCCAATTTTGGTGGTGCAATTTAAAGGTAGGATTTTAGAACCCCCGTAGCCGTGGTGCAATTTAATAGCGCCCATTTTTAATATTGTTTACCTATGAAGCAAAACTTCTTTAGGCGCGACTAGGGGTAACTCTAAGGTTAGATTCTAACGGAAGATTCTGATGGAAGTAACGGTGTGATTTCAGCTATGGGAGGAGCTTAAATTTTCAAAATTGATTTATGAAATTTTCAAAATTTATTTATGACATTTTCAAAATTTTTAAACGGTTTCAAGTATTTAGAGAGTAAAATCTATGTTTCACATTTTAGTTATCATAAACCTATTATTTCATATATAAAAAATAATGATAACTTTTAAATTCCTATTTCTAATGAATAATATAAATATAACATCTCATTTTTTGTAAAGTATTGAGACAATAAATATAATTGAATTGTAATTAGATATTTATTTTCCGATACGTACGTCAAAAAGTTTTACTTCAATCGCGCGTAAAGGTTACACGCACACTCGTTAAGTTGTGCTTAGAACAAATTAATACATCTTTGTTCGTGACTTATAGGAAATTTTAAGAAGTCTGTGTAAGGTTAGTAATAGATCGAATAGACAAAAATTTGAATAATTTCCTATTGTATGATAAAGATTAAGTAAGTTTAATTTTAGGTTATATACTAAAAAGCTTACGACTATTGGTATCACAGTTTTTCGATTCTAGTCTGTTCATAATACAATTATCAACAAATGGAAAAAGCATAAAAATAGAGAAAACTATAAAAATGTAAAGAGGTAAACAACAAAACAATATGTAAAATACACGAAAAAAAAAAAATAAGAAGAAAAGAAGATTCATAAAAAAATGAAAGTAATAATAATATTAATAAAAAAATAACAAATTAAAAAAATATAACAAAGTAAAAAACCTGAAAATAGCAAAATTATTAATGTTTAATTACAAAAAAAAGTATTATAACACTAAGTAACCCTTCGTTACCGCCTAAACCTGATGTCTTTTTCTTAGTTTTAATTTTTTACGATTTTGTCTCGTTTGTTTCTATGGATCCTAATGTTGTTTTGGTTTTGTCGTTTTTATCAATTTTTTTTATAGTTTTCAACTTTTTACAATTTTTTTGTTGTATTTTGTAATTCTCAAATTAAATAGTAATCAACGGCGCCACCTTGCGATGGTGTCTTAGTACTAAATTTAGTAAGACTTGTAATATACCCACTGCCCCATCTAACGGTGACGTTAAAGTACTTAATTAAGTAGAAATTGCTTGTTTAAATATATAAGGTATTAACTGCGCCACCTTACGGTGCCATAAACGTATTTAATTAAGTGATAATTGCTTTTTAAAATAAATTAGATATAAACTGCGCAACCTTACAGGAGCGTCATAGTACTTAATTTACTAATAATTACATGTTTAATCATAAAAAATGTCAACTACGCCACCATGCGGTGGGGTTAGAGTACTTAATTTGGGAGGCATTATCATTTCTTTATGCAATATTTTTTATATTATTTTGGTTTCTTTGGTTTTTTCATTTATTTTAGAATTTGAAATACAACGCCATCTACCGAGAATCTGTAACGTAGATATCAATCAAACAAATTAATTTTCACTGCCATCTGTACATATACTCTAGTCAACATCTTCAAAAACGTGAAAAATTAAAATAAAGGTCCTAAAAATATGAGCGATAGCTCATTGGATTCGTAATCACCTGTAGAAAACTGTTTTTAAAGGAAAAGTGTGCAGGCAAAAAATTGCAATTGTTATTAACAAAATAAGATGAAAAAAAAAACAGATGTTTATGTTTTTGTTAATAACTCGAAAAATATTAATATTTAAGCCATTTTGAAAAAAGCTCGTTAAAGAGGAGGAAATTTCCGAAAAAAAAGTCTGTCCTCCCGAAACTCTATCTCCATTATTTATAATTTTAATTTGACGTTCAAAATGGGGCTTTGAGCGGCTTTTACGACATACACGCGCTACCGCTAAACGGTGTTCATCAGATAAAATATTTTTTTTATGACATAAAATGTCATTTTAAAAATTTGAAAAAATTTCAGTATTTTCCTAACACTTGAAAAAATCTAAATCAGTTGGAAAAAACATTTTATCACTGTTTTTCAAAAAGTTATTCAATTGTTAACTAAAAAATTTTTTCCTAATATCTGTTGACATAAACAATGGGATAAAAGGTATAGTCCATTTCACCGTTTTTGGCCGATGACAGAAATCATACTCGAAGTAAATTTAGAGTTACATCTCTCTCAGATACAGGCAAGTTAGAAATTTAAATAAGGACGTTTGTTTTTTAATACAACACTTACGTAACTGCATCTTGTTTCACCGGTAGATAAAAAGTATTCAATACGGAAGTCTTGACTTAATTCACATTCCTAATAACCGTCATGTATGGCTCGTTGTTGAAGGGTTGAATTTAATAATTATTAATGTCATATTTTTGTAGATGTCAAACCACACTGATAGTTTCAGAAACTTACGACCTAATTTAGAAAAAAAAAACTCTCCGCCATTGGTAACTTGGATGACAGTTTAATCTTATTTCGGTGGTTTTTAATATCAAATCGGCCAAAAACGATGAAATGGACTATATAAATAATTCGCCTAAAAATTTGAAAGTTTGTGGAGCCCTTTTTATATGTATACTTTACAAGATTCTGTAATAAATGTTTATAAAAGTTTATTAATTTGTTAATTATGATTTTTTATAACTATTGCAAAATATTGCGAAAAAGTAAAAAATAATACAGAATTTTTCCAAATAAATGCATGTAGTATCTAATAAACAATAAATACGAATTTGGTTTGAGAATTATTTGAAAGAGAAATTTATTTTCTATAAAAACTCCTGAATATCCTTTATCATATCTCCAATAGTTTAAAAGATATATCATTTTTTTAATTGGCAAGTTATTTGGCGCTACAGTTAACGTGACGTATGATATTAGAAAGTATTATTAACAAATTAATAAACTTTTATGAAAATTTATCGCAGGATCTTGTAAAGTATACATATGAAAAGGGCTCCACCAAGTGTCAAATTTTAAGGCCAATTATTTATACCTTTTATCCCATTGTTTATGTCAACAGAGATTAGGAAAAAATTTGTTAGTTAACAATTGAATAACTTTTTGAAAAACAGTGAAAAAATGTTTTTTCCAACTGATTTAGATTCTTTCAAGTGTTAGGAAAATACTGGAATTTTTTCAAATTTTTAAAATGACATTTTATGTCATAAAAAAAATATTTTATCTGATGAACACCGTTTAGCGGTAGCGCGTGTATGCCGTAAAAGCCGCTCAAAGCCCCATTTTCAACGTCAAATTAAAATTATAAATAATGTCGGGAGGACGGACTTTTTTTTCGGAAATTTCCTCCTCTTTAACGAGCTGTTTTCAAAATTGCTTAAATATTAATATTTTTCGAGTTATTAACAAAAACATAAACATCTGTTTTTTTCATCTTATTTTGTTAATAACAATTGCAATTTTTTGCCTGCACACTTTTCCTTTAAAAACATTTTTCTACAGGTGATTCCGAATCCAATGAGCTATCGCTTATATTTTTAGGACCTTTATTTTAATTTTTCACGTTTTTGAAGATGTTGACTAGAGTAATACGTGATTATTGTCTTGTAAGCGAACTGTAAATTTTTACTCCCAATATTATTTTATTATTTAGTATGTTTACTTTCTCACTGAAATAAAAAAAAAAAAATTGTTATAATACCTATACCTAAGTGCTCCGTATCCAAACACACAATTAAAACGTACCGCTATTGGTATCGCTCAATAGACCAAGAATGCAAGTGAAAAGGTGTAAAACGTCTATCCATTTTTCTCTTATGAAAAGATTTGCTTGAATCGAGTAAAGTGAATAAAAAGGAAAAGTGGATATACACGCTATAGAGTATAAAAAACGATGGAAAATTCGAATAAAATCCTTTGAAATTGGTTTTCATACAGGTAAGGGTCGCTATTGATGATTTTATTGATAGTATGTTCATGATTCTTAGACTTCAATAAAAAAAGTTGATATAAGTAGTAATTAATTATTTTTCTATTTACTTCATTACTAAAACAAGATTTTATGAATTTAAAAAAGATATTTTGAACAAAAATTTTATTATATTTTCAAAATAACATGTAGCGCAAATAATTCGGTTGTAATATTTAACTTAAAAAAATTTAAAATATTAAATTTGTTACACTAATTAAAAATATATGCTTTAAAAAGCCCCCCTCTCGAATTGGTGTACAATTGAGCTGTGAATTGTGCTCGCAAAACAACTAAATCCATATTGGTGAATTCTTCATTATTGTTGGCTTTCAAGTGTTTTAATTTTTATGGCTTGTCGTGGTAAAAGGGGGACTTCAAAATCCCTTAAAAAAATTTGGTGCCGTCAGATCTGACAAAGTGGAAGGCCAGTTCAAATATCCAAGATGTTAGATTAATCGGCCTAAAGGTTAATGTCTCAAAATCTTCATCATTACCTTAGTTGGAACAACTGTAAAAAAAATAACTAACACTTACGTTCACCAGTCACGGTTAAGACAGTGCCATTGTCCTCTTCAAAAAAATTCGAAACTCTTTTATACGTCTCCTTTCAATCGGTCAAGCCGTTCAAAAGCTATATGAGGGTTACAAAAATACACACACACATAGGTACATACAGACAAACGGACATTATCGCGGGAAAAGTCATAATGGCTTCTTAGGACCTCAAAACGTGGAGATCTGGTGAAAACTCGATTCAACGTGGAAGTTAAAAAATACAGACCAATTACTTTTTTACAAAAAAATTTACACGAAACATGTGCTTAGGGGGAAATTAATGATTTTTTGTGCATTTTATGTGGATCTTCTGTGCTCCAAAATCGCAAATTTTGTTTGTTAAGTTTATTCAACTTATTTTTTTAAGAAAATTTAGATATCTACAAAAGACAGGCTAACCCACCTTAATCATGCTGTAATTCATCCTCATAAACCCTTACAACCCTTATAAGCCACAAGCAGGTTAATGTATAACTTTGGGTAAAGCGGATTTAATTAAGTAATTTTATTTAAGAAAATTAGATATCAACCAAATATAATCTTATTATCCATTATCCTGTCATACCTTATCCCAACATACCCTCACAAGCGTTATAAGTCAACCCTTCCAACCCCTTATCAGTCTAACCCACCCAACTTTGAGTAGAACTGGTTAAAGCAAGTGCTTTTTTATAAAAAATTAAGATTCCAACCATAAATAGGTTAATCAACCATATCTTCGATTTATTTTAACCCCACATACCCTTACAAATCTTGTAAATCACCCCTACCAACTCTTAAGCAGGCTAACTCTGCGGAGAACAAGTGTACCTAAGCAAGTAAATTTCTTTAGGAACAGTTTATCCAGAATTAGGTTGGTTAGCCTGCTCAGTGGTTGGTAGTAGTTTCTATCCATAAAAAGTGAATTGCCAGAGAGTTACAAAAATTACGAGTAAAAAAATTATTCAATTTGGACTAGATTTACAGTAATTTTGATCGCAACTGTACATATATGTGTGTGTAGACCTTAAATCCTTATTTATAAGGTTTATAAGTAATCCATCTTTAAATTTCGGATAAAATGTTTTTTTTTATAAAATATTCATAAAAACATATTCCGTCAGTCTCCACTCTATGAATACATAAGACTCTAATTTACCCAAAATGTAATTTTGACTAGCCTGAAGGAGTTTGATAACTCAATGGGTAGATTTATCTCTACATTATTTAGTTCACATATACACACACATTGGTTTTGCCTACCCAAAAAGGATAAAATATGCATTAAGATGAAACTTAGCCTTGCTTTGATGTTATTGTTGTGCTTGTTATCTACTGGCTATTCTGCTATTCTATTTAGATGTCTTTGTGAATTATATTCTAACTAAAATTTTCTCTACACAGGATAATAACGACTTATAAAATAAAATATTTCTTAGATTTTATATATTCTAACCCAACAATAATTCTTATATTCTATTTTAAAAATTTTTAAAGTGAAACTTTTATTACATCGTTTTTTGGTCTGTGTTAGTGCATGTCGCATGTCGGTCGACCGCCGAGTAGGCGGCGCCTATAGTTTAATACAAAAATGTACGGGAGTGAGCAGATCTGCTAATGAAAACAATTCTACCTATTCGTATTAATACGAACTTCGACTGCGTAAGTATCTACGATATGTAAGGTCAACGGTTATATTCTACCTATTCGTATGAATACGAACTTCGACTGAGTAAGTATATACGACATGTAACGTCGACGGTTATATTCTACCTATTCGTATTAATACGAACTTCAACTGCGTAAGTATCTACGACATGTAACGTCGACGGTTATATTCTACCTATTCGTATTAATACGAACTTCGACTGCGTAAGTATCTACGACATGTAACGTTTTAAAAATATTACAGTCGTAAATAATAATTTTTGGATCTGAAAATATGGAACTTGAGCAATAAATCATGTAACATATATATTAAATAAAATATCTTTTAAAATTAATCAAAACACTTTTATTTTTAAACAAATAAACTTTGTAATTATCCTACCCTTGTTATATATATTCATCTCATTCTTTTGTCGATTTACTGAAGTTTTCACTTCTATCGTGTGTGAATCGCACACACACCTTTTGATTTTGATTTCGATTTCGATTTTGATTTTGATTTTGATTTTGATTTTGATTTCGATTTCGATTTCGATTTCGATTTTAATTTCAATTTCGATTTCGATTTCGATTTCGATTTCGATTTCGATTTCGATTTCGATTTCGATTTCGATTTCGATTTCGATTTCGATTTCGATTTCGATTTCGATTTCGATTTCGTTTTCGATTTCAATTTCGATTTCGATTTCGATTTCGATTTCGATTTCGATTTCGATTTCGATTTCGATTTCGATTTTGATTTCGATTTCAACGCCTATAGTTTGCAGCAGCTGGCAGTGTAGTGTGCTCCAAGCTATATTATTTGTGTTTAATTTTATTTACATTCGGTCCATTCAAATTTTCCAATTTTCCAAGTATAAAATTAAGATTGATAAAGCGATTTGTATACCCTTAATGGGATATTATTCGAAAAATTTTTAGTTAAATGTCTATAGTGTGAAAAAATGTTTCACTTCTACCGTGCTTTCATAAAACCACACAATGCTTTTTACCATTCGAAATTAATAATTTACCAGATATAGTCTATTTCACCGATTTTGGCCGATGACAGAAATCATACTCGAAGTAAATTAAGAGTTACTTCTCTCTCAGATACAGGCAAGCTAGAAATTTAAATGAGGACGTTCTCTTTTTTAATACAACACTTACGTCGTAACTGCATCTTGTTTCACCGGTAGATAAAAAGTATTCAATACGGAAGTCTTGACTTAATTCACATTCCTAGTAACCGTCATGTACGGCTCGTTGTTGAAGGGTTGAATTTAATAATTATTAATGTCATATTTTTGTAGATGTCAAACCACACTGATAGTTTCAGAAACTTACGACCTAATTTAGAAAAAAAAAACTCTCCGCCATTGGTAACTTGGATGACAATTTAATCTTATTTCAGTGGTTTCTAATATCAAATCGGCCAAAAACGATGAAATGGACTATATTTCGATTAAATTAAATATCTTGTTCGTTTTGCCAAGTTTGCAGCTATCTGAAAACTGAGATTTATCATGAAACATCCCAGGAGCTGTGCCGAGTATACACCATTTATTACAATTACGATTTAGCTTAGATCTGACACTTTCTTGGTAATTTATCATTTACTTTTTTTTTTAATTCAAATTCTGAAGTTTACAATAACTTAAAGTTAGTTTTGCGGTTGATAATGGTATAATATGTTTAGAGATTGTTTACCATTTGCGTATGTCCCAAATTAACTATTCTATATTACGTTAAAACCTCAACAAACTTTAAAATTATATAAGTATTGTTATAATTTTTCCTTCATGGATTCGAGATAAGTGATAAACAGCGTGTGGCGACATCTAGCAGCAGGATTTGGTAGTAGCTTTTAATCAAGAAAATTATGATGGTAATTATAATGATGTGGATGACACAGATCCCAAGTAGTTCAACTGGTACAACGTCTCCTAGAAAGCAGTATGGTTTCAAAATTAATTATTAAAATAATAGATATTGTTATGTTTTAAAATACTACCGAACAGAATTCTAACGGAATCAATAATTTTTATAGAAGAAGGAAAATTGAAGTTTTATTTTTATATATTATGGCATGTTGAATCTACGTCTTCCACAGAATAAATTCTTCTATAAGTTCATATGAAGGAAAGTTTCGAATTGATGTCATATATATTTTACTTGAGCTCAATCGGATTGTTATTATATAAGAGTTATTGAGAAAAAGTAATGTGAAGGGTTACAGTAGGCAGATGGAACAAACTTGAAATATATTTTTTTTCAATATTGCATAAGTAACGGTTGAACGCTGCAAAAGAGAATCTAATAAGACCGAATTGGTCCGACTTGGTGAAAAATGAAATAAATGAAAATCAATATCTAACACTCTGGCGAGTTCCTTTCATATTTTTCTATATAGCCGTCATATCTCGTTATTTCATTTTCCATCTATTGAGTTTCCTGTTTGCTCTTTTAAAGATAAATAAAAGTCTTAAATTAAAACCATCCAGACAAATATCTGGATAGGTTTTTTGTGACCATTGGATATGAAATTGAATTTATTTTTTATTCACTTAAAGGTTTTATACTAAAAAATAATAATACAATATTCTGGTTTATTTTTAGATTTAATTTTCTTGAAGATTAAACTTTAATTATAAGTATACGAGGTCTGTTTAAAGAGTATCCGGTATACTTTCATATTTACGCTATTAACGGTATTGACAAATGTCGTTGGTGCTTTTATAATTACTGGTTAGAAATCTTACAATATTCCTGTTAGAGTTTAACATCGCCCATTCTTTTTCTAGGTGGGATACACTGATATACATTCTTGTCCAATCTTTTCTCTTCCATTCGCATTAGATGTCCAAACCAGCTTAATTGCTTGGCTTTAATTTTTTCGTACAAGGTCTTCCATTCTGTTTCGTATCTCATTATTTGATATTCCTTCTATTACCGTTACACTGCAGCATTTTTTCCAAAAACAGTTTTTTCATTGTTTTTATTCTTTTTTTTTGTCTTTCGTTACTGTCTTGATCTTCTCATTTATATACAATACAACGTTTAACAAGCGATTTACACATTCTAATTTTAATTTTTAGTTTTCGATTTTTGTTTACCTTATAGAAGTAAATGTAGTTTTTTCGTAATGGATTTTCTCTAGAATGTGATCGTATTCCTTGCCATCTTTTTATATTTGAACACTAAGGTAATTATATGAGTGTTTTATCAATCCTTTTTTGGCTCATAAATCTTGTTCTAAGTTCCTGTATTTTTATATGCATTTCTAGACCTCAATCTTTATACTACTTATGGGTTTTCTTATCATATAAATAGTATCGTCATTGTCTTTAGTACAACCTAGTCGTTAGCAAATAAAAGTATTTATACAGTTGGGTCCGTGGTTCTTTACCCGTGCGTCACTAATACCTGGCGAGATAAAACACATACTTTTAATCTAGCGTCATTGTCTTCCACGCATGAAACTAAAGACAAAACAGCTACCGCATGTTATTAAGTTGCAATTTCCGACTTACTTCGTATGCTTTAAATGATGACGCACGGGTAAAGAACCACGGACTCAACTGTATGAATCTTTTTCCTATCTGGACTCCCATTTGGCGCATTGTTTTATCCGCTTCTTAAATGTCGAGTTTAAGTAAATTTTAAAAAGAGTAGAGGACATCAGATAACATCCCTGGCGAAAACCTTAAATTTAACAAAATTTAAATAGACCTTGCCTAGAGGTTGATTATTCCTCTGTCTTAATTCATCATAATTTGTTGTGTGTTGTTGCTGCTGTTGTAATTTTCTTTCATTATTTCCGGTCCCTGCATTGAGCTTTCCAACCTGTAACGTTCATGGTTTTTGCGTCCTCTTCCACATCATCTAACCATCTTTTTTTTGGTCTTCCTCTGCATCTTAGCCAGAACGGAGCGTGTGTAACTACTGGTCGTTTTAGGGTCTTATACAGATTTATTTTTGTTTTTTTGGTCAATACTTTACTTCTCAGAAGGTTTCTGTTCATACCGAGTACCTGATTGCCTTCACTCTCTTCTTTCCGGTCTTTACTATTGTGACTCCTAAATAGTTTAAGGTGTGTACCGCTTTAAGGCTATAGTTTTGTGTGATTAATTTTTCCTGTGGAGTTATTTCTTTCTTATCTATCTTTATGTATTTTGTTTTATTTTCGTTTATCTCCAAACCCATTTGTTTTGTCTCTTTGTCTAGTTTTTCAATTGCATTTATTAGTGCTGTCCTTGTGTTTGCAACGATGGCCAGGCCATCTGCATTTTTAAGATCAATGAATACAATATTTACAACTTGACCAAATTTTTGCGATTTTTCCATACATTTTTTTTAAACAAAAAAGGTTATATACACAGACTTCCTTAATCTCTTCCAGGTGATTTCCTATTTGATTTCATACAGTCGACTAATGGACCAAGTAACATTTTGATATATACTCTTTGTTGCAGAGGAAATGTGGGTAACTTTCTTATCTACTGAAACCCTTTTATTTTTGAATACGCTTTGTACAAAATAACGCAAAATATTGCAGGACTCTATCAGGTTTGAGTTTAACAAGTTTACTTATCTTCTTTTACCGTAACTGTCTCAGCTATTTTGGATTTGGTAGACTATAATATATTTCTTTAAAGTGATGTTTTGTTACTGTTAGTAGTTCCCTGTAATACTGCTGCAAATTTTGCATTCCTATAGGATCCCTCGACATTTGACTCTTTTAAATATTTCTGTTATAAGGCTGCTGTTATTGGATCTACTGCTACATATTTGGTTATCAATTTCAATACATTTTAAATACTTTTTAATTCTCCTGTAGCCAAATCTGTATAATGGTTATTATATCTAACATATATTTTGTGGTGTTTTTTTGTATCCTCTAGCTTACCATCGAGTGTACAATAATCTTTTTTTATTTATTTTCTATTTTCTCTAGATTATATGTCCACCAATAATTTCTTTTTTCTCAGTTGTTTCTTTTAAGCTTCTGCGCGAACCGATATTTATACAGGCAAATTGGTTTTCAAATGATCCAAATTTTCTTACAATTGTATCTGCTAGAAAATCTGTAGTAATCCTATTTAACCATTGGACATAATATATAAACTTTATAGTAAATATGTGGTTTATATTACCAATAATCTGGTTTGTTTGATTAAATAATTAAACACGATTCATTTGGTTATTTGTAAATATAATTATTACGTTTATTGCTTTGAAAATCATATATAGTTAGAATTTAATAATTTACAAATATTAATTAAATGTATTAATATGATGCAATGGGAATTTCCGGATGTCACTAACTAAATATACATACGTATATATCTAAACTCATGGTCGCATTTATAAAAAATCATTATTTAATATGTTCTAAAGGTTGTTTGAAAAGTGTTGAAAGCGACACCTTTTTGAATATTTCATCTTCAAGATCTAAACAAGGATAAGAGTATACTGGTGTTACCAGCGGACAAGGGAAATGCCACGGTCGTAATAAATACCGCAGATTATAAGGAAAAGATAAATGATTTACTGTTTCCTAGCAGTTACAAGGAGTTACGCAATGATCCAATACAACGCGTAATAAGAACAACAAAGACCTAAGTGAAGAAGTCAAGTCTAAAGGAACAGACAAAGAAATTAATGTGTAAAAGTGAAGCTGCTATACCAAAACTGTATGGTTTGCCAAAGATACACAAAGCCAACATTCCGCTGCGTCCCATTGTAAGCACCATTGGTTCACCCACATACGATTTAGCTAAACACCTGTCATCACTCCTGCAACCATACATCGGACTTACTGATTCGTATGTCAAAGATTCCACCCATTTTATTTCAAAAATTAAAGACTTAGTTCTTGAAGAGAATGATATATTAGTAAGTTTTGATGTAGTATCTCTCTTTACAAAAGTGCCCCTAAGCAATGCAATGGAACATATAAATGATAAATTCCCAGAGGAAATCTCCAATTTGTTTAAACATTGCCTCAACACCACTTATTTTTCATGGGACAACAAGATTTACGAACAGATCGAAGGAGTAGCAATGGGAAGCCCTCTCAGCCCGGTAATAGCAAATTTCTTTATGGAAAAGTTCGAACAACTGGCTTTGGACAGTGCCCTATACAAGCCAAAAGTTTGGTATACCTAGATATGTAGATGACACATTTGTAATATGGAGCCATGGGCAGAATAAATTGCAAGAATTTCTGACACACATTAACAGCACCCAGAAAATATAAAGTTTACGATGGAAATCGAAGACAACAACAAGCTAGCGTTCCTTGATGTGTTATTATCACGAAAAGGAAGATCATTGAGCCACACAGTGTACAGAAAACCAACACATACGGATCGTTATTTACATAGGGATTCCAACCACCACCCATGTCAGAAATATGGAGTCATCAAAACCTTAGCAGAAAGGGCAAGAAGGATTTGCGAACCCGAGGCACTAAACGCAGAGCTAACTCATATTCATGATGCTTTAAGGGCCAATGGTTAATCAAAAGATCGATTGGACCAACAAATCATAGACCCAAAAAAATGAGCAAATCCAACCATTGGCAAAAGCATTTCTGCCTTTTATTCCGGGAGGGACAGACAGAAAGAAAAATGTGAAAACCAAACCAACGAGAAAAATCACAGAATGTCTTCGATCGGCAAAAGACAGAAGAGATCCACTGTCGGCTTCGGGAATTTACCGCATTCCGTGCACATGTGGAAGCGTGTACATAGGAACTACCAAACGCTCGATCAACACCAGGATTAAAGAGCACAAGGCCAACAGCCGTCTGGGGAAGACGGACAAATCCGCCATAGCGGATTAAGTTTGAGGAGACCCAAGTCCTCGCTACTACATGAGCATACCATTCTAGACTCTATAGAGAAGCCATAGAGATAGAGAAGCATCTGAACAATTTTAATAAAAAAGAGGAAGCAGTCAAGATCAACAAAACATGGGTCCCCATAATTAAGGGTGCGAAAACTCTACCCTTAACGAGCAACACCGACCAGAACCGATTGGAATCGAAAGCAGCGGATGCCCCGCCCACTTCCTTCCCGACGTATAAATACGGGCTCCGTTCACGCAGAGCTCAGTAGTCCGCAGACTGTCAACCAGGAAGCAACTTCTGAAGATGCCAACCGCTCGTGTTGGCGAAACGTCAAATCAGCAAGACAATCGACGCCGGCCTAACAGCCCAAAAACCATTGATACATTTCATCTTCAATTTGAATACACAAAAAAATGTTAATTCATTCTTTATTTATATGCCATTTGAAGTTGACGTGTCAGTGTATTTTTTTACAATGGAAAAAACGGATTATCGTGCAGTGATTAAATTCTTTGTTTTGAACGGTTTTTCAGCAACAAAAATTCACTCAATAATTACACAGATGGTGGTAAAATTATTAGAAGATTATTGGAAAAAATGTGTTGAAGCTAAGGGAGATTATATTAAAGAATAAAAAAAAATTAAAAAATATAGATACATTCATTCATTTTTGCTTTCAAAACTTTTCAACCAACCTCTATTACAAATTTCCACTAGTTTGAGTCAAGTTATATGTGTTGGTAAAAAAGCAATCTAATTTGTAGAGATTTTTTTTCCAATTTTTGGTTATCTTTTACAGAAGCTTATGTTTTATTTTATCTCAGTCGTAAAGTTTTATCAAAAATCCTGTATTTTGTTATATTTTATCACGCTGGACGCCAAGACGATAACCAATAACTTAAAAAGCAATATCGAGTGTAGTACGGGTAAAAAACAACATCTTAAAAAAATGTGGACAAAAATAAAAAGGTAATAAAAATTCTGTTTATTATATACTACGTTATTAAACTTCTGTGTAAAGTCCTAAAGTCAAGGAAAATAAATTATACATGAATTTTAAATTAACAAGCTCTATCTAAAACTTATAGGTATTCGTTGCTAAAATTTTTACATTTAAAATGGGAAGTAATACATAAAACATTGCATTTTTGGTCAAAAAGCTGTTATCATCTCATTTTTAATTCTGTTTTAAAGTTAGCAATTCTCTTTGATAAAACATTTGCTGTTTATGATTACAAGACATTATAAAACAGATTAAATTGTTAAAGCGGCAAATACCTGTTAATTGGGACTAGTGAATAATAGAATTATCGTTTCTTTTTTACCTTTTATCTACGAGAGCTGTGGTTATGATACCTTTTTCTTGAATTATGTAAAAAGTACTTTGGAAGCCACAGAAGTTTTTATTTTTTTACCACCCACTTCTGATCATCAAGAAAACACAACTATAGTCTATTTGTTTGCAGTTGGTAGCTAAGAAAAGTCATTAAATCGTAAAATGTTGTAAACAAGACCCTAAATCAGTAGCGCACGTACTTATTTATATCGGTATTAAGAAATTTCTTTTAATCATCATATTTTAATCTTCTTAGGTAAAGGATAAGTAATAAGTAATGACTGTTATAGCAGAAGTAGATACCATTCCCAAATTTGGACGAAATACGTTATGGAAACTCCTAAAAGAAATTGGTCTTAAGTATGAGTCGTATAAAAAACAAAAATTTTTGAATGACACAGAAGAAATTTTTTGCTGGAAAAGACAATACTTAAGAAGTATTAAAAAGTTTCTGAGCGAGGAAAGAACTATCTTTTATTTAGGTGAAACATGGTTGAATGAAGGACACACTGTTTCTAAAGCATGGATGGACACCAATATTTCAAATTCCCGTCAGGATTTTGGAGGGATATTCAACAGGATTAAATGCTCCTCGAGGAAAAGGTCGCAGACTAATAATCGCACAAATTGGCAGTGAACATGTTTTTGTAAAAAATGGGTTATTAGACTTTGTATCAAAGTCAACCAAAGATTACCACGAGGAAATTACCTCTGATGTTTTTGAAGATTATTTTTCCCAGCTATTGGACTTTTTGCCAAGTGCTGCAGTGGTTGTCTTAGATAACGCCGAAAAGGAATAAGTCATACAATAGGCTCCTAGCACTACTATAATTTTTCTTCCATCTACCCATCAACCTCTTGTCTTATCTTGTCAACGCGATGAATCACCGAAGTAGTTTTGGTATTTGGTCTCACGAAAAAAATCGGTTCTTATATGTGAAGATGAGCGATGATGATGGTTGTGTTTTTTCTTCAGCGAAGCAGATACGCACGATGATAATTTTGTACTTCATGTAGTTTTCCTATTTATTATCTATGGTTTTTGGTCTTACGAAGGCTAATTATGTGCAGCTTTTACATTTGCGTTTTACATGGTTTTCCAATTAAAGACGCTTTTTAGTAACGTGATTTTTAATTTAATTTTTAAGTGTGTGTTTGTGCTTAGAGTGTTACATTGAAGGGTGTGACAAGTTTTCTGATATGGTTATTTCTATTACCTCCTTCAAATACCTGTTAATTGGGACTAGTGAATAATAGAATTATCGTTTCTTTTTTACCTTTTATCTACGAGATCTGTGGTTATGATACCTATTTCTTGAATTATGTAAAAAGTACTTTGGAAGCCACAGAAGTTTTTATTTTTTTACCACCCACTTCTGATCATCAAGAAAACACAACTATAGTCTATTTGTTTGCAGTTGGTAGCTAAGAAAAGTCATTAAATCGTAAAATGTTGTAAACAAGACCCTAAATCAGTAGCGCACGTACTTATTTATATCGGTATTAAGAAATTTCTTTTAATCTTCTTAGGTAAAGGATAAGTAATAAGTAATGACTGTTATAGCAGAAGTAGATACCATTTCCAAATTTGGACGAAATACGTTATGGAAACTCCTAAAAAAAATGGGTCTTAAGTATGAGTCGTATAAAAAACAAAAATTTTTGAATGACACAGAAGAAATTTTTTGCTGGAAAAGACAATACTTAAGAAGTATTAAAAAGTTTCTGAGCGAGGAAAGAACTATCTTTTATTTAGGTGAAACATGGTTGAATGAAGGACACACTGTTTCTAAAGCATGGATGGACACCAATATTTCAAATTCCCGTCAGGATTTTGGAGGGATATTCAACAGGATTAAATGCTCCTCGAGGAAAAGGTCGCAGACTAATAATCGCACAAATTGGCAGTGAACATGTTTTTGTAAAAAATGGGTTATTAGACTTTGTATCAAAGTCAACCAAAGATTACCACGAGGAAATTACCTCTGATGTTTTTGAAGATTATTTTTCCTAGCTATTGGACTTTTTGCCAAGTGCTGCAGTGGTTGTCTTAGATAACGCCAGTTATCATTCAAAACTGGTAGAAAAGTTACCAATGACGTCATGGAAACAAGGAGATATTAAAGAGTGGCTCCAGAGCAAGAATATTTCTTTTGACAACACCATGCTGAAAACTGCGCTACAAATTACAATATAAAAGATATGTAATTGACAAAATGGCAAAGGGAAAAGGAATAACTGTATTACGTTTGCCACCTTATCACTGCCAATTAAACCCTATTGAATTAGTATGGGCAACGGTAAAAGGTGAGGTGGCAAGAAACAATACAACTTTTAAATTGAATGACGTTAGACAACTTTTGATAAATTCTTTTGGAAACGTAACACGGGAAAATTGGACCAATGCCATAAACCATGTGAAGAAGGAAGAAAAATGATTCTGGAGTGTTGATATCAATATTGAAGAACTGTTCGAACCCATTGTAATTCCTATCGGACCAGGCAACGAATCGGACTCATCGTCGGATGAATACGACGAAATGGAAGCCGACAATTAAAGGAGGAAGTGCTTTTTGCATTAATTTAAATTTAATTCTTACTTTTTAATATGTAGCATATTTTTATTTTACTTTTAATTTTTATTTTTATTTGAATTATGCTTTAAAAAAACTTCGGTTCTACGGTCATGGGATCTATTCAGCTACCTGTTGTGACAATATTATCCAGGGTTTCTATTGTGTTTCGGTTAGTTAATCCCTAATTACAGGGTGGACCCTTTAAAAAATAACAACTATGTCTATTTTTCAATAGAAATGTATACTACTTTTAGTTATTTTTCATGAACCACCCTTGCTTGGGCATTGAAGGATTTGCATTTATAATGAATTCACTGTGCTGCCAACTGCAAACAAATAGACTTTAATAAAAATACAACTACTCTTATTATAGGTACATCTAAGAAAAGAAAGAAGTACCCTTTTATTTGTTTGAAAATTTTGGATTTTGTTGTATTTTATACAAAGAACTACAGTGTTTTTTCTAGTGTGCTTGCTGGGGCAGTGCCCTATCTAACTTTTTTTATCTTTTTTCTGGGTCTATTATCTTTCTCATCCATAATTTAAAAAAAAACAAGTAGGGCCCGTTATTATTTTACTTTCATATCTTTTACATAAACTAACATTTTGACGCCTCGACATTTTTTTAACATATTTTTAAATGTTTTTATCTGGTTTGATCGAACTCACGACTCGACTCCACCATACAAGTTCGGATAAGTAAGCCTTTAACGAGCATTTTTTTTTTGTTCAAAACGTCCAATAAGAATAGCTTATTAGAAACAAAAGAATAAATTATAAATTTCTACCTACTTACAATTAAAAATACTCCATGCTGTGTTTACTATTTCTGTAATTTACTATCTAAAACTAGAGTCATAAATTACCATAAAATTTTCAGCAAATTTCAACTATCTTCCAAAAAACGAGCAACTGCATCGATTCAAGCAGTAACTCCAAAGTTGGTGGTAAAAAAGTTTTCATATCTATTGTGTCACGGTCAGCAGTATCTAATGGCTTTAGTGAAAACTTATATTTTCATTTATCACGTTTATGTCCGGTTTAATAGTTTTTCTGGCAATATTTCGGTTTCCAGGAATGGGCGAAAAAAGAGGTGTCAGGATGCGGTAGCAACAAATGAAATTATTGTCCTGATGTGTGCGTTTGTTTCTGAAATAGACAGTTTGCTTTTTCTTAAGATAGCAGAATGTGCTCGGGATTCTGATAATGGTTTCTAGAAAAAGTAAAATTGTTACTTTGGTGTAATAAAAAAAGGAAACAAAAACAAGTTAAATAATATAAAAGTTTTTAGAAAGTTCTAATAAAAATGTCATTATTGTGTAAATTATGGTTTAAGAAATACTAAAATTTGTAGATAATAACTCAATTTCTTTTGTTATTACTAAAATATTAAATTTTTGGAATTATGAATAAAAAATTATTTCCTTTTATATTCATTGATCTATATAAAGTTAACAGAAGATATCGAGAGTATCAGCTGGTACTAGTATATTAAAACGATGATGCTTTTTCAAATTTTCCGATTTTGTTAGCATAGCCAGAGAGGCACGTAAAGACCATTAGTGGAAAACTTGGAAAATTAATTGCTACCGTGTCAGCTACTTATAATGGAAAATATTTTCTGCAGGCACAGAAGATAAAGAGACGATGTTATGGGTATTGATGTAAAATATTCTGGTCACAATGTGTAAAGATAAAAAATCGATTTATTAATTCTGCACCTGCTTTCTTTAAATAATTCTAATATTCATTAACGTTCATTTTATCATTAAAAAACGTTCTCAACATTAATTTTTATTAAATATTCTAAAATATTTTGTCGACGAATGTTCCACAAAACGTCCATAATACAAGTGCTTCTTTAGGAATGACAGAACTTATTATTCACTAGTAAATAATACTTCATTATTCACAACAGAACGTATAGGTATGTCTAAACTGGATTTGAGAATATTATTTACATTATAAGCATGTAACTATAAGAACAACCTAGATTTGCTAAATTTTCTATTTTAGTTTGATATATGCTCATATGTCAATGGTATATAAACAAACGAACACATATACCTATCTTTTACCACTATATGAGATGGGCTATGAACACCTTTCAACCATTTAAAACCCCTGAAACTGATGAAATATTTATTGCCCTAGTGCAACTGCAATTATTTCTCACTTTATTAAAATCAGTCAAAGTCCTGTTGAAATGGGATATATATCAGAAGTGTAGGGCTAGAATCTCCTTTTTTCGGAGACACCAGACATCCCAAATTCCTTTGACCAATCAGCCCTACATCGTTTGTCCCTAAGACGATGGAAAAAGCTTTTGACAATTATATTGGAACAGACTTTCACATGGTTGTCGCAATGGTTGTCTACAAGAATTGCTGAAATGAAGATAGACAAAGACACAATCTCCATCAATACGACCAAAGGTTGCCCGCATGGGGGAGTTTCATCCCCACTCATGTGGAGTCTTACTAAGACAGCTTAGTGTGGCAATAGACCGAACTAGGTATAGCTTGCCAAGGGTATTTCGATGCCGTGGTTAACGTCGCAACAGAAAAATATGAAAATGTCATCTGTTGTACAGAGAGAACTGAGCAACGCAAAACAATGGTGTAATTCGGTGGGACTTTATGTCAACCTCACCAAGATTACTTCAGTAGCCTTTTTAAAGAAAAAGCAACCTAACTTAAAAACAGTCAATGTAGGTGAAAATATCGTTGAGTGGAAAACAGATGTTAAATATCTAGGGCTAACCCTACATACGAGAACCTCTTGAAGATTCAGAGACTAGCCTGCATGCATCATTGGAGCAATGGGAATATACCCCACGGCTGCAATCGAAGAAATCCTGCTACTACTACACATTTAAGTAGAAATTGTAAGAAAATAAACAATATAGGTATAGAATGTTTTAACAAGGAACAATCAAGAAAAGACCTTAACTACTTAAATTTTATCAAACTATGGAAATGCCCTAAGACTATTTGCCAAAGAAATTTAACTTTGTAAAAAAATTTACCACAAAACAAGGTGGTAAATTTGAATGGGACAAACACACCATATTGGGGCTTAGACAAAATGACATAAAATGGTATACGGCTGGCCTCAAGATAAAAAAAGTCACAAGAGCATGGGTTTTTGGAACTAGAGCCAAATACTCAGAAAGCCTAGGTGCATACCTAAAAATCTATGATGCGGAAATCTAAGCCATTAAAAGATGTGTAGAATCTAATATGGAAAGAAACTATCGTCGACAAAAGATTGTAATCATGTCAGATAGTTAAGCAGCCATCAAAGCTCTAAACTCACACACAATCATTTCAAAGATGGCCTGAGAATGCCTAGGCAAAGTAAATGAACTAGAACAAACTAACACTGTTACCCTCTTATTGGCTCTAGGACACATAAGAATAAAAGGAAAAAAAGGAAACGAAACAACAGATAAGCTGGCAAAAAAAGGAGATGAATCCTCATGCTTGGGACCATTTAATTTGTTAATTACGATATTTAATTTACTTTTAATATAACATTTAGGTTTTTAATATTTTTTATCTAAATAATTTATTTTGAGATAATTAAATTTTGTAATAATTCTTTAAAAACGGGTATTTGAGTAAAATTTGTGGCGTTTGTACTTTGACGTCCTTAATTACATATTTGGGGAACACTGGTAATACTCTTAAAAGGTAACTCACCACTGAGTTGAGCTAATACCTTTTGGGACGTTTTAACGTTACATTGTATCATTCACTTCGATACCTCCACATCACCTTCCTCTTATTCATGAAATTTTTTGTGAATAAAACACAACTCTACTCATCTGTTTAATCTCTGTGATCACAAGAAAACGCTAATCTTGACAAACAATTAGCTGTCTCGAGTTTATGTTTTTGTGCTAGCATGTGAGATCTACACCCAACTTCATTTGCACGTCTTCTAACAGACCGTTTGCTAACATTACCGTAACGGACATCAGCCACTTGATTTCGGCCCTTGGCGCAGGTTTCTGTGGTTCCCTTCGTCCTTACCAAATGGAAGGGCTCCACGACGTAGGAGACACGCCACAGCGCCAATCTCCCAACGTTGGTTACACCTCCATACAACACTCTCACACACACCAAAGGAAAAAGACTGTTTAGGTACCTCCATTGATGGCAATAAGATGCAATAACAACAGATGAAGCTATCCAACCTGTTGCAAATGGAGAAGTTTGTAAGAGCGTGGTCAACAACCGTTACTAACACCATCCAAACACTCCTATCCACTCCCCGAAAAGGAATAAGTCATACAATAGGTTCCTAACACTACTATAATTTTTCTTCCATCTACCCATCAACCTCTTGTCTTATCTTGTCAACGCGATGAATCACCGAAGTAGATTTGGTATTTGGTCTCACGAAAAAAATCGGATCTTATATGTGAGGATGAGCGATGATGATGGTTGTGTTTTTTCTTTAGCGAAGCAGATACGCACGATGATAATTTTGCACTTCATGTAGTTTTCCTATTTATTATCTATGGTTTTTGGTCTTACGAAGGCTAATTATGTGCAGCTTTTAAATTTGCGTTTTACATGGTTTTCCAATTAAAGACGCTTTCTAGTGCCGCGAAAAATAATTCTAATCGTTTGAATTTCGTGTGTTTTCATGGTAGCAAAGAAAAAATGCTTCACGTGATTTTTAATTAAATAGATTTTTGGTTTCCCGAAAAACGATTCTTATCGGATATGTAAATAAGCGTGTTGTCGCGACAGCAACGCTAAGGAACGGGATAATAATTTTGTGTAATTTTCACATTCGCTTTTACGTGGTTTCCCAATTAAAAAGTGTTTTTACAGCCTCGAAAAACGATCGTGATTGTTTGAAAATGGTAGGTGTTGATAGGCTTGATTTCGTGGCAGCGAAAGTGAGTAATCCATGAAAATTTTGCGTTATATCACATTCGGGCTTTATCTATAGAGTTGTTTGATTAAAGACAGTTTTTGATCTCGCTACAAAAGCGATTTTTATCGTGGGTGTTGACTGAAGCGTTTTTTGCAAAATTTCCGGGCGGATACAAATATACAAGATTTTAATATTTTGAATTTATTTAATAAATAAGATAAAGTTGCCTTTGGAATGTATGAAAATGATTTCAAACGACGTTTTTACCTTGTACAAAACGTATACGCTTTATATGCGCACATTGCAGCCTGCATCAGGTGTATCAGTAGAAGTTTAACTTTCAAAAACTGTTTAGATTCAAAATATTTTTACCACCAACAATGCAACAATATCTTCTGTAAACTACACTCACAGGCACCAAAAACGGACACTTAAAATTTTGACTAAGTTTGATAAATTTTTTTGTCTAACTGTCATTTTATGCGAAGAGTAAAAAATGTTATTCTATTGGCTTAAGTTTGAAACACTCTATAGGTTCATTTAACAGAAAACGAAATTTAAAAAGTATGTGATCGTCAAGACTCCTCTACAGATAATCTTGTAAACATATCTTTCAAAATTGTTGTTTTTGCTTATATCATTCGAAAAACATAATTATTGTTTGTTGTCAGTTATTTGGGCAACAATGGTTTTTAAGTTCAGAAACTGTAGCGGCAATTATTGTTTTAATTCAAGATGGAAGATAAAAGTTATGTCGACGACAGATTTAGGTCTTCACGAAGTGTGTTTACTTTCGTTTTCTCGAGACAAGCGAATGTAGAAGACTTTCAGAACAGTTCCTCGTATGAATCTGTAAAAACAGCCTAATACAAACAAAGTTATGAAACTTTAACTTTAGCCAAAATTTCAAAGTGCCCGTTTTTCGTGCCGGTGAGTGTAGTATGTATACTTTGTATATTTAAGTTTATTGTGATAAAGTATTAAAAACTAAGAAAATGTAACTAAATACCAAATCCAGCAATATTTTATAAACTGTGAAAGGCTTTCGCGGCCATTGTCTATTGTATCAATGGTTTTTGGGCTATTAGGCCGGCGTCGATTGTCTTGCTGACTTGACGTTTCGCCAACACGAGCGGTTGGCATCTTCAGAAGTTGCTTCCTAGTTGACAGTCTGCGAACTACTAAGCTCTGCGTGATCGGAGCCCGTATTTATACGTCGGGAAGGAAGTGGGCGGGGCCTAAGTTGCTTTCGATTCCAATCGGTTCTGGTCGGTGTTGTTCGTTAATGGTAGAGTTTTCGCACCCTTTATTTTCGGGACCCATGTTTTGTTAATCTTGACTGCTTCCTTTTTTTTATTAAAGTTATCTCTATGGCTTCTCTATAGAGTCTGGAATGGTATGCTGATGTAGTAGCGAGGACTTGGGTCTCCTCAAACTTAATCCGATGGTCCATAGTGAGGGTATGTTCCGCTACGGCGGATTTGTCTGTCTGTCCCAGACGACAATTGGCCTTGTGCTCTTTAATCCTGGTGTTGATCGAGCGTTTGGTGGTTCCTATGTACCTACACGCTTCCACATGTGCACGGAATACGGTAAATTCTGTCTTTTGCCGATCGAAGACATTCTTTGATTTTTCTCGTTGGTTTGAAAATAGATTTCACATTTTTCTTTCTTAGCAATCGACCAATTCTGTCTGTCACTCCCGGAATAAAAGGCAGAAATGCTTTTGCCACTGGTTGGATTTGCTCATTTTCCTTGGGTCTACGATTTGTTGGTCCAATCGATCTATTGATTTCCCGTTCTGAATAATCACTGGCCCTTAAAGCATCATAAATATGAGTTAGCTCTGCGTTTAGTGCCTCTGGTTCACAAATCCTTCTTGCCCTTTCTGCTAAGGTTTTGATGACTCCATATTTCTGACATGGGTGGTGGTTGGAATCCCTTTGTAAATACCGATCCGTATGTGTAGGTTTTCTGTACACTGTGTGGCTCAATGATCTTCCTTTTCGTGATAATAACACATCAAGGAACGCCAGCTTGTTGTTGTCTTCGATTTCCATCGTAAACTGTATCTTTTCATGGATGCTGTTAATGTGTGTCAGAAATTCTTACAATTTATCCTGCCCATGCCTCCATATTACAAATGTGTCATCTACATATCTATATCAAACTTTTGGCTTATATGGGGCACTGTCCAACGCCAGTTGTTCCAACTTTTCCATAAAGAAATTTGCTATTACCGCGCTGAGAGGGCTTCCCATTGCTACTCCTTCGATTGGTTCGTAAATCTTATTGTCCCATAAAAAATAAGTGGTGGTGAGGCAATGTTTAAACAAATTGGAGATGTCCTCTGGGAATTTATCATCTATATGTTCCATTGCATTGCTTAGGGGCACTTTTGTAAAGAGAGATACTACATCAAAACTTACTAATATATCATTCTCTTCAAGAACTAAGTCTTTAATTTTTGAAATAAAATGGGTGGAATCTTTGACATACGATTCAGTAAGTCCGATGTATGGTTGCAGGAGTGATGACAGGTGTTTAGCCAAATCATATGTCGGTGAACCAATGGTGCTTACAATGGGACGCAGTGGAATGTTGGCTTTGTGTATCTTTGGCAAACCATAGAGTCTTGGTATAGCAGCTTCACTTTTACAAATTAATTTCTTTGTCTGTTCTTCTAGACTTGACTTCTTCACTAAGGTCTTTGTTGTTATTATTACGCGTTGTGTTGGATCATTGCGTAACTCCTTGTAACTGCTAGGATCTAGTAAATCATTTATCTTTTCCTTATAATCTGCGGTATTTATTACGACAGTGGCATTTCCGTTGTCCGCTGCTAACACAAGTATACTCTCATGCTTGTTTAGATTTTGAATTGCTCTTAACTCCCTAGGCTTTAGGTTACTTTTGGGTGGTTTGGCCTTTTGTAAAATTCTTGCTGATTCGGTGCGTAATTCCTGAGCTGTTTCTTCTGGCAGACATCTTAGTGCGGATTCTACATTTGCGATAATGTCTTCCTTCGGCACATCTTTTGGCGTTATAGCAAAGTTGCTGCCCTTAGCAAGTACGGAGACCTCATCTGGAGACAAGTTCCGATTGCTAACATTAATCACTGTTGTCTGAGTGTCTAGCGTTTGCTTTGATCCAATGTTTTTCGTTAATCTTTCAAATTTGTCTTTTTGGCGGTCGGTGTTTCTTTGCAGTTCATTTTCCATGCTTCTATATGATATTGCATCAATTTTATCCCAGTCTGTTCGGTGAAGTCTGTTGCTTAGCTGATAAAAGATTCCTAGTAGTTTAGTATCGACCTCTGCTAAATTTGCAATGCAATATCATATAGAAGCGTGGAAAATGAACTGCAAAGAAACACTGACCGCCAAAAAGACAAATTTGAAAGATTAACGAAAAACATTGGATCAAAGCAAACGCTCGACACTCAGAGAACAGTGATTAATGTTAGCAATCGGAACTTGTTTCCAGATGAGGTCTCCGTTTTGCTAAGGGCGGCAACTTTGCTATAACTACAAAAAGATGTGCCGAAGGAAGACATTATCGCAAATCTAGAATCCGCACTAAGATGTCTGCCAGAAGAAATAGCTCAGGAATTACGCACCAAATCAGCAAGAATTTTACAAAAGGCCAAACCACCCAAAAGTAACCTAAAGCCTAGGGAGTTAAGAGCAATTCAAAATCTAAACAAGGATGAGAGTATACTGGTGTTAGCTGCGGTCAAGAGAAATGCCACTGTCGTAATAAATACCGCAGATTATAAGGAAAAGATAAATGATTTACTAGATCCTAGCAGTTACAAGGAGTTACGCAATGATCCAACACAACGCGTAATAAGAACAACAAAGACCTTAGTGAAGAAGTCAAGTCTAGAAGAACAGACAAAGAAATTAATTTGTAAAAGTGAAGCGGCTATACCAAGACTCTATGGTTTACCAAAGATACACAAAGCCAACATTCCACTGCGTCCCATTGTAAGCACCATTGGTTCACCGACATATGATTTTGCTAAACACCTGTCATCACTCCTGCAACCATACATCGGACTTACTGATTCGTATGTCAAAGATTCAACCCATTTTATTTTAAAAATTGAAGACTTAGTTCTTGAAGAGAATGATATATTAGTAAGTTTTGATGTAGTATCTCTCTTTACAAAAGTGCCCCTAAGCAATGCAATGGAACATACAGATGATAAATTCCCAGAGGACATCTTCAATATGTTTAAACATTGCCTCACCACCACTTATTTTTTATGGGACAATAAGATTTACGAACAGATCAAAGGAGCAGCAATGGGAAGCCCTCTCAACCCGGTAATAGCAAATTTCTTTATGGAAAAGTTCGAACAACTGGCGTTGGACAGTGCCCCATACAAGCCAAAAGTTTGGTATAGATATGTAGATGACACATTTGTAATATGGAGCCATGGGCAGGATAAATTGCAAGAATTTCTGACACACATTAACAGCATCCATGAAAAGATACAGTTTACGATGGAAATCGAAGACAACAACAAGCTGGCGTTCCTTGATGTGTTATTATCACGAAAAGGAAGATCATTAAGCCACACAGTGTACAGAAAACCTACACATACGGATCGGTATTTACATAGGGATTGCAACCACCATCCATGTCAGAAATATGGAGTCATCAAAACCTTAGCAGAAAGGGCAAGAAGGATTTGCGAACCTGAGGCACTAAACGCAGAGCTAACTCATATTCATGATGCTTTAAGGGCCAATGGTTATTTAGAACGGGAAATCAAAAGATCGATTGGACCAGCAAATCGTAGACCCAAGGAAAATGAGCAAATTCAACCAGTGGCAAAAGCATTTCTGCCTTTTATTCCGGGAGTGACATACAGAATTGGTCGATTGCTAAGAAAGAAAAATGTGAAAACTATTTTCAAACCAACGAGAAAAATTAAAGAATGTCTTCGATCGGCAAAAGACAGAAGAGATCCACTGTCGGCTTCGGGAATTTACCGCATTCCGTGCACATGTGGAAGCGTGTACATAGGAACCACTAAACGCTCGATCAACACCAGGATTAAAGAGCACAAGGCCAATTGTCGTCTGGGGCAGACAGACAAATCCACCGTAGCGGAACATACCCTCACTATGGACCATCGGATTAAGTTTGAGGAGACCCAAGTCCTCGCTACTACATCAGCAATACATTCCAGACTCTATAGAGAAGCCATAGAGATACAGAAGCACCCGAACAACTTTAATAAAAAAGAGGAAGCAGTCAAGATTAACAAAACATGGGTCCCGATAATAAAGGGTGCGAAAACTCTACCCTTAACGAACAACACCGACCAAAACCGATTGGAATCGAAAGCAACTGAGGCCTCGCTCACTTCCTTCTTGACGTATAAATACGGGCTCCGATCACGCAGAGCTTATTAGTTCGCAGACTGTCAACCATGAAGCAACTTCTGAAGATGCCAACCGCTCGTGTTGGCGAAACGTCAAGTCAGCAAGACAATCGACGCCGGCCTAATAGCCCAAAAACCATTGATACAATATTTTATAACATATTTAACAACATTGATTAATGATAACAACCAGGTAAGCTAAGATATATTAACGAAACGATTTAACAAAAATTCTTAATTTAATCAAAACACAATATCAAACTAACTAAGGTATGCTTGACACTTTTTTTCTTCCATCTCATATAATTTCCCACATACCAATTCACCAGTGACTAATTTTATTAGAGTTTCGTGCGAAGTAAACTTATTCCTAATGGCTCCATCTTCTAAATTGCTAACATTTGTCTAGCGAATTATCCTTCTCATTCGCCTTGTATACTTTGCCTCACTTTAGCGATGTAGCAATTGCGAAAAGAACTTTGAAAATAATAATGCTATTTCATTAAAGAAAGGTTGGAACCAGGCGTAGAATTACCATAATAAGGTTAAATGTTATACAAGTTTTAGCAAGTATGTATTTGATGTTTAAATTCGCTTCTTTATGGTATTAGCTAACGTTTTGAGTGCGGAAAGCAGGTGATCCCATTACCAGTGCGTTTGTCGCGCGAGCCGAAGGCGAGTGCGATAAAAAGCACGAGTGATGGGATTACCTGCGCACCGCACGAGTTGCGTATTCTATTTTTCATCACTCCGAGAGGAAAGCTCTTGAATTTGTCTAAAATAAAAGGAAAAAAGATAATAATAAAAGTAATATTAGGTCTGATCCGTCTGCGCCGCAAAGGCACTGAAGGAGGGTTGGGGGGAGGCGGATCCCCCCCATTAAAACAAAAATTTTTAGAGTTAACAAATTATAAATTTTTGTTAAAAAAAAAGATTTTTTTAATACAAAATTATGTATAGTTATGAATCTTTGTTAAATACGTTAAATGTAATATTTGAACAGTTGGTTATTTCTATGGACATATTTTTTTCTTATTCAACTTAAGTATATTGGATAATAATTGAAAATAAACAAAATCTTTATTTAGTAATGAAACGTTTGATTGATTATACCGTGTTGCATTTATTACAACGTTATCAGATGCAAAACTATTAAAAAACTCATCCTCAATTTCTCTTAATTCACTTTCTATCTCATTTATTTTTGATTGGGAAACACTTATCAACTCTGTTTCAGTCATTCATTGCTTTCCGCACGGTCCTGCATGGTTGAAAGCAGCGCTTTCCGCGCGGAGTGATGAAAAGTTTTACATTTCGTAACGTTGAAGGAAGCATTGCTTTCCGCACGGTCCTGCATGGTCGAAAGCAGTGCTTTCCGCACGGAGTGATGAAAAGGTTTTTTCCCGCACACATTTTTTTTTAATTAATTAAATATGTTTTCCGATAACCTTTTTGACAAATTACTGTATTATTACCTTTATCCTGTTGGACTACATACAAATAGTAAAAAAAATTAAGATTATTTTACATGAAAATAGGGATTTTAAAATGTTTGTTTTTAAAAAAATCATATTTTATTTAATCACCCCTGTAAACCTTACTCAAAGCAACAACAAACTCACCTGTTTAAGTAGGGTTGTTATAGCTACAGTCATGTATTTATTGACACTATGAAAGATTTAATTGTCACAATCGCATCTTTTCAAACATCTAAATAATTTTCGAGGTGATTTTGCTTGTAGAAAAAATATTGATCCTAACTCTTGCGGAAATTAACTTTCCCGCACTTAACTGCTTGCCCGAACTCCGCTTCGCGTCGTTCGGGCATCGGCAGTTCGCGTGCGGACTGCGGGAAAGTATAACTTTCCGCACTTGTTAGAATAATAACTATTTCCTACGACTACATTGGAAAGTAACATTTATCACACTCTCAAACCCCATGAAAAGTGCGAATAACCAATTAATAAATTAATAGAGATGGAAATTAATACAGACAGAAATTTTTTATTTCCAAAAATGAACACATTTACAATAAATTTAACAACCTACGTCTTGTAAAAATAAAAATTTAAATATATGTGAAATTTTTGGAAAACTGTTACATATTCGTTTGATTACATCATGTTCTTTATTAAAATTTGTAAAGTATAGAAACAAGATTAAGGAGGAAATGTAAAAATGTCGCACTCGGCATAACTCGAACCTGCAACTTTAACATATAGGCGGAAACGCTCTAAACTCTTTAACCACAAATACCTTGGTAATTAGTCAACTTTTTTATCGTCTTTATTCAAATCATGTAACTTGTAACACTTACTCATTACCTCCTTGAGTATGTATTAATGACTTTATTGAGAGGGAGTTTATTAGTCAAAGCAAAATGAGATTTTCGAAATTTATAAAGTATACAAACAAGAAAATGACAGTAAGAGCAAATTTAAATAAAAAAGACATCTCCTTCTCATTTACGTCATGCATATATGTCCTTAAGAAGGAAGTGAGAAAGTGTCATATGTGATATGAGTTGAATAAAGGCGATCAATTACTTTTACTAATTACTTAGGTATCTTGGTCTAAAGAGATTAGAGTGCTACCGCCTAAGGGTAAAGATTGTGGTTATTAGTCCTGCTAGATACCACATTATCTTAATTTCTTCTTCAATTTAAAAAAACCCATTAGAGATATTTCAAAAAAAAAGTGAGAGGTGTCAAGGGACACCTGGAAGGAACGAAGTTCCTTTCGATTAATTAGTGAAGGATTTGTAATTTGTAAACACAACAGAGTGTTTATACATACATAAGCATTTATTATTGTCTGTATTAAATCTCTTCTTACCTAAATCCATCAGCAATGTCCGGAACTTGTGCAGAACAGAAACACTGTCAGGATTCATTATTGTTATTATTTTGTATTATTTTATTATTTATTATCTTTAAAAAACCTGTATAAACTTAACAAAGTCACGACACTACACTGTTCATAGCAAAATAGAAAATAGTAAATTTATTATCACCTGAATATTTTTAACAGTTCGTTTTTTTTAACAAAAGTGTCCATTCATACAATGCTAGATGTTTAGATGACATACATGTACCTAGCATTACTTTTTATTTTAATTTAAAACAGGAATTAACAATTAATACAAAATTTTAAAATTTTTGACAGTTACTGACAGTTAAGTTAATTTGACGTACCTAACTAGTCAAGTTACGAACTATTTTTAAAATGTTTATGAATTTATTAATTTATAAAAACAGGATGAAATAAAATATAATACTATTATAGGTACTTATTATTTTCTACAGTATTTTCTTTTAATTTAAATTAGTGTCTTTTTAATTGTACTTTTATTAGTATTCATTTATGTATATTAGGGTTTCCTATTTACAGCCGTTGCAAAACAAAATTTGATTCACGTCACTAATTTCGTCTTAATTGCCAAGCATTGTTACCAACTTTAAATTAAATGTTCCATTCAATAAATCAATATAAACATAAAGTTGTTAGCCGTGATTGACAAGTCGCGTCGTAGCCGTTGTCACCGATCAGTATTTTTAGTTTTGAATTTGTATTTGTTATTTTGTTGTGGTTTTTGTGTTATTCTTTCTTGTTACTATTTTGAAATATAAAAAAACTGTTCTTATAAGAACAAAACAGTGCAATAAGTGTAAAAATGCCAAAACAACTAAATAGTCGCTTCAAAGAACTAGTAGCTTCTTTGATATATATTTTTTTTTTTTTTGGAAAAAAACGAGACAATGGTGACCCATTCATACCTGTTGCTGCTGTTCGAGAGGTTAGTAAAAAGTTTTAAAAAGTATGTTAGACAAAATATTATTTAAGTTAAATAAAAATACAAATGTTTTCACGATATCAAAAACCAAATTATGCGATTACCATGGTGAAATGCATCAGGATAATTTTTAAAGTAGTTTGAGGACTAGCTGTTAATTAATTTCACAGAACCCAGCATAATTGTTATAATAGACAATGCTCCATATCACAGTGTTTTACTCATAAAACACCTAATACAACTTGGAACAAACCACAAATTAAAGAAAGGTTGACTAGTCAAAACCTTGATATCACAGAAAATATGCTAAAAGTTGAACTTCTGAACATTGTTAATAGGTAAGAAATGAAATACTTTAAATTTTAAGCTTAACTTTGGAAATTTCTTTGGGATAATCATTTCATTTTTAGAAATAAACCACCAGTCATATATATGGCTGACCATTTAGCCGAGCAATATGGACACAAAGTGGTACGTTTACCCCCATATCATTGTATTTTCAATCCCATAGAACTGATATGGAGTACATCAAAACAATATTATAACAGACACATTGGCAGAGACGGAACCACTGAAACAAACTGTTTAAATATGTGGTGTGAAGCTCCTGAAACGATTGCACGAGAAATTTGGAAAAACACTATCCATCATACTAAAGAGGATATTTTTAAATGATTCGATAGAGAGAGATTGTTGGATACATTAGAGATTGCACCTATAATTATAAATCCCAATGAGGAAAGTAAAACTAGTAGTGATGAATCTAATTATAGCGAATAAAAGCAAATATTATTATACTCTTTATTTTATTAAACCCATATATCCAAAAGGAAAAATAAATATAAAAATTATGTAGGTACTTTGTTTGATTTCACTTCAAATAAGTTGTTTTGGATAGTTTTATTCGAATTGATTTTTAAATCTTGTGAACTTATAAAAGTCCGGCAACACTGTCTATACTGTCGACGTAAAATAAGGATGATGTGAATCAAATTTTGTGTTGCACCGACTGTAAATAAAGATACGTATATCTATCTATGAGAGAGAGAGAGAGAGGGAGAGAGAGAGAGAAAGAGAGAGAGAGACAGACAGACAGACAAACATGCGTGTGTCGTGTCGTGACAAATTTTGGTCTGAATTTTTTTCGGTTAGCCTAAGTCCACGAATCAGTCGTACCTAACGCGCGAAAAGGAACTCCGTTCCAAATATACTTTTGTGCTATTCAATTTGCTGTCAGATATTTGATAAAAAAGTAAATAGAAAATTTTATTGAAGTAGATTAAAATATATGACAAAACTCATAGTTGTAGTTTTTTTCTAGTAATATAAAATGTCGTTTTTACAAAATTTATCTGAATATTCTCGAGTTTTAAAATCAAACAGAAAATCCCATAATAACACTGAGATAGCAAATAAATGAAATAAGGTCGACTACGGTTCATATAGTTGAGAAAACATTCTATTCGTTTCAATTATTTTAAAATAAAATTGGTGAGAGACCCTCGAAAAGGCAAGGATACAATATCCTTTTACCCGCATATGAAAATTACTTCCGTTCTTTTGATGATCGTATAGGTACATTAAAGAAAATAGGTATTTGTCCCTTTTACTATATATTATCCTTTAGATTGTCATTACGGTTAACTAAACCCATAACCATATCATAATTTAAAATGTTTAAAAGGGATGACTTACTTTTACGTATATATGGATAAATTAAGGGCTAAAGGTTTAATAAGATAAACTGAGAAGAATTTAAATTGGAGAAACAGTCATTTTTGGCAAAGATAATAAAACTGACCGATTGTCTAGGTTACAGAAATTTATTATTTTCTTTTTTTAGACTAAATTCGTGAGATTTTAACTAAGGCAGTTTAAATCCTATACACTATTATAGTTTGTGAGTTGTAGATTGTAAATCATAAGTGGGATCAATTGGCACAGGTGACTTTACTATACCATGACCTAAAAGGTCTCTATATCCATTTATGAGTCCATAAAATCTAGACTTTCAAGAAAAACTATTATTCACTTAGGATGTATCTTTGTAACGTAATTAGCCTCTAAGTGTATTTTTTAATACATTGTTAAGCCGATTACTCCGCTTGGATGATCATGTTTTCTGGGACTATAGCCTAATATTAGGACCTATAACCCCTATACCAGATGGTTTGGACACACACCAAGAAGAGGGGTAGAAGAACTAATTAGCAAGATAATGAACGGGAAACCAGTAAAAAATAGACCAAGAAAGAGTCCAAAAATAAGATGGAAAGACCAACTGCTGGACGATATATCAAAGATGGAAATTGCAAACTGGAGAGAAAAGATTCAGGACTGGATAGAGTGGAAAAAGATAGTAGAGAAGGCAAAAAAACATCACAACCTATGAACGACGACCTAAAGGAAAATGGGGACTAATCCGCCGCGGCGTGAAATGGATTAAAAGAGCTCATAGCATTTGAGCGACCTATACTCTAACAAGAGTCAACTCCTATACCTAATATGTTTTAGATACCTTGGTAAACTACCCTTATTTATACTAACATTTATTATGATTTCGAAATCCACTTTTGGAAACATAATGTCTGTAGGCATTTTCTTGAATTGGGTTACTCCGACCCAGTTAATCCAAAGGTAAGATTGCTTGGTTTCATAGACTTAGTCTTTGTTTACTCATAAATACTTTTTAGAGCAATTCTCTCTCCATCTGTATCCAAGAAAAGAAAGATTGGAAAGGAAAATGTTAAAAGGCATTTATGGGGCAATAAAAACTGAGGATGGATGAAGGAGACGCAAAAATAATGAAATTAAAATGCTGTACGGTGAACCAAAGCACTTTTATAAGATCACAGCTTGACCATGTTGAAAAATTAGGTTCAACCAGGCTACCAAAAATGGTTCTATACAGAAGTCCCATTGGGAAAAAAGGAAGGAGAGACCGAGGAGAAGATGGAGTAGCTCAGTACAAGAGGACATAAAGATATTAAATGTTAGGGATTGGAAGGCAATAACACAAAATAGAATGGAGAGGAATAGTGAAGCAATACACACAAGCAGCAGGAAACAACTAAACTGTAATATGTTTATATGTAGTTAGTATTGTAGATATTTTTGTAGATATTTTATTGTTGAAGTAAAACTTCTTTAGCGACACTAGGAGTAAAAAAGTTATTCTAACGGACGTGACGTCATTCTAATAACAGAAACCGGAAACAAAACCTAATACTGACACGATTTTGCATGGGCGCCGGCAGCAGGGTGCAAGAGGGTGCGCTTGCACCCCCCTGCTATGAAAGAAAATACCTGAATTTACCAGAAAATTATATATTTTTTTAATTTTTTTATTAAATTATTGTTTAAATAAAAACTAAAGGCGTCGCGGTTGCTGTCCAAATCATTCTACATTCTATATATATATTAGATCATAATAGTGTGTAGATGCAGATGCACCCCCTGAAAATAATCCTGACGGCGCTCATGCGATTTTGCCTCCTATATGAAATAAAATTAAATCTGTAACTGTATGAATTGACAGCTGATCATCTTGTCAATCGAAATACATTGTATAAATAGTTTTTGTGTATAAAGTGTTTGTATTAAATATGAATAAACAATGTGGATTTATTAATGAAGAAAGTGATGAAAAAATATTTATTGAAAATGAGTGAATAGGTAGGTACTCTATATGCATAAATTTTATTTTTGGTGTGTAATTACACTATTTATACCTAATTATTTATACCTATTATTTATACCTAGCTATTTTCGTTTTATAGACTTAAAGAGCTAAAAAGAAAAATAAATTGTGAACGTCAAAGGGGATATTATAAGCGCCAGAAAGATTTGAAGAAAAATGACAAAAATGAAAAAATGACGAGACAGCCACATTCATTATGATTTGATTAAGTAAGTTTATATACATACATACATATTATGATAGTAAATAATTGTTTATACGGAATCTTTACGTTGAGTAAAGAAGCATGTTGCACGTTTTTGTTCATAAAATAATAATATTCAAAATATTTTAACACTTTCTTATACTTATTTTAGGTTTGGTTAGGTAGCCATAAAGGCCATAAAACCACTAGTCAAGATGGCTGACCTTTGACCACCAATAACAGATCCTTCGTAGACGTGAAGGAAACAAACTTAACTCAGGATTTTAAATTTTATGGAATATGCTATAAAATGCTACAAAATGAAATGGTTATCTAACTATCGAAGGCTCTTGTGTTGTGATGTATTACAATAAGGTAGATACAGCTACAAAATCACACATTCTAAACGTAATGTGTGTATATTTTTAATATTGTTTACCTATTATTGAAGCAAAACTTCTTTAGGCACGACTAGGGGTAGATTCTAACGGAAGATTCTGATGGAAGTAACTGTATAATTTCAGCTATGGGAGGAGTTTAAATTTCCGAAATTTATTTATGAAATTTTCAAACGGTTTCAAATACATTAATGGTATTTATAGACTAAAATCTATGTTTCACATTTTAGTTATCATAAACCTATTATTTCATATATAAAAAAAAATAATGATAACTTTCAAATTCCTATTTCTAATGAATAATATAAATATAACATCTCATTTTTTTTGTAAAGTATATAGGCAATAAATATGATTGAATTGTAATTAAATATTTATTTTCCGATACGTACGTCAACAAGTTTTACTTCAATCGCGCGTAAAGGTTACACGCACACTCTTTTTTTATGTATATATTATTAATTTCATATTATGTACAAATGCCCTACGCTTACAAGGTTAATATTTTTATTTCACATTTTATAAATTGACATATATTGAAGTTCACGTAACAAAGAACTTATAATAATCTATATATATAAAACTCAAAGGTGACTGACTGACTGACTGACATAGTGATCTATTAACGCACAGCCCAAACCGCTGGACCGATGGGGCTGAAATTTGGCATGCAGGTAGATGTTATAACGTAGGCATCCGCTAAGAAAAGATTTTAACTAATTCCACCCCCAAGGGGATAAAATAGGGGATGAAAGTTTGTACGAAACTTTGTCAATTTTAAACCGATCAGGTTGAGATTTTGCGTGCATATAGCATCTATAACGTAGGCATCCCCTAAGAAAGATTTTGATTAATTCACAAAAGGCGATGAAAGTTTGTATAAAAGTTTGTCAATTTTAAACCGATCGAGCTAAGATTTTGCATGCATATAGCTACTATGGCGTAGGCATAACCTAAGAAAGAATTTTGATTTTTTCCACCCCTAAGGGGATAAAATAGGGGATGAAAATTTGTATGAAACTTTGTCACTTTTAAACCGAAATATAGCTACTATGACGTAGACATCTCTTAAGAAAGGATTTTGATAAATTCCTCCCCTAAGGGGTAAAATAGGCGATGAAAGTTTGTATAAAACTTTGTCAAGTTCAAACCGATCGGGCTGAGATTTTGCATGCATATAGCTACTATGACGTAGATATGTCTTAGGACAGGATTTTAATAAATTTCACCCTCAAGGGGATAAAATAGGGGATGTATGTATGTATGTGGTGTTAGGGGTAACAGATACACCTGCGATCTATAAGATCTATTGTGTCCCCCTTTTCTTCCTATAATTCTGATGATTCCTTAGACTTATAGCAGCTCTTCTAGTCCTATTTTCCTTAGAAAGTTTAGGATATCATAGGGGATGAAAGTTTGTATGAAACTTTGTCAATTTTAAACCGATCGGGCTGAAACTTTGCATACATATAGCTACTTTGACATAGACATCCCTTAAAAATGGATTTTAATAAATTTTACCCCTAAGGGGATAAAATAGGGGATGAAAATTTGTATGAAATTTTGTCAATTTCAAACCGATCGGGCTGAGATTTTGCATGTATATAGCTACTATGACGTAGACATCTCCTAAAAAGGGATTTTGATAAATTCCACCCCTAAGGGGATACAATAGGCGATGAAAGTTTGTATGAAAATTTGTCAATTTCAAACTGATCGGGCTGAGATTTTGCATGCATATAGCTACTATGACGTAGATATGTCTTAAGAAAGGATTTTAATAAATTTCACCCCTAAAGGGATAAAATAGGGGATGAAAATTTGTATGAAATTTTGTCAATTTCAAACCGATCGGGCTGAGATTTTGCATGCATATAGCTACTATGACGTAGACATCTCCTAACAAGGGATTTTGATAAATTCCACCCCTAAGGGGATACAATAGGCATGCAAGTTTTTATAGTTTTAAAATAATAATAGTCTAATACCACTCGCGCTTTAATGTGCGGGGTGTGTGGAGTGGTGAGGCGGTAGCACGCTACTGCTGGCCGACATGACACTGTCGATAGACGCGTAGAGTCTTGAAAATTCGAGAATATTTTTTTTATTACGTAGTGGTGTACTAAGAAATAACTTTTTTAAATTTCACTCTTAAGGATTTAAAATAGGGGTTGAAAATTTGTATGAAATTCGGTGGCAAAAAACCGCGGATAAAGTCGCGGGCGGTCATTAGTTTTTCTATATGTGTGTAGGGATTTATCAACTACAAATAAAACCTTACGTCTTTAGTCTTGCAAAAGCAAACAATACATTTCTTAAAGCTTGACAATCAGTCACCTTGTCCATAAATAATTGCTTATCCAATTTAAAATCTTCTTTAATTAAATATGTTACTGACACTAATGTCTTTTTTTACAAAAATATGAGCTATTAACTGCGCCACCTTACGGTGGCGTTATAGTACTTAATTAAGAAATATAATCTATCGACTGCGCCACGTTACTATGTTTTCATAGTTCCTAATGCTTGTTTAAATATATGAAATTTCAACGGCGACACGTAATGGAGTATTTTCTTATTTTTCTGTTTCATCAATTTTTTCTGTTTTAGTTCGTATAGTTAAAAAACTTTTGGATTCCGAAAAGAACATTTTTGTAGGTTTTAATTTATCTTTGAAAGGAGATGCTGAGAGTCATAAATATAAATTACATTTCGAAGGAACTTAAAATACCAAAAACAATGAAAGCTGTAAAGTTTTATTTCCGAATCGCTTTGATATTTTTCTTTATGTTCCGTTTAAAATTTTATGGGCTGTTTAAATTGGTTTGCAAATAACGTCAGTGCCAAAACGAATTGTGTAGTTCTACTTAAGTTGTTTATATTCAAGCGTTTTATTTCCACTGACGTATGTTTATCTGTATACTTAAATACTTAAACTGATAAATCCATCAACATTGAAAAGCTCAAACTGACAATTCTATTAACATTTATAAAAAGAATTACAAACAATGGATACCTATATACGAAGAGGAGAGGATTTTCTTATATAATGAAATATTATCGTAGGTCGAAAAGTTTTCTTTGTAATAAAAATAACAAATAGAAAAAAATACTTTGATGTATGAAGAAAGTTTTAAAAGATAAACGAAATTTGTTCTAATTACTGTAGGTCTCCGAAGCCAAACAATATATTATAGGAAAACTAATATAGTACTTTTTATACTTTATATTGGTAAAGCTATTTTAAAAGTGGATCAATTAATGAAAAATCCCCAGTATTATGGTAATTATCATACACACCTGGGGAAGAAAGAATCTTGTTAATTTCAACGCTTCCAAGACAAAGATATGTTGCCTGTCCAACAAGAGGCAAACATGCGACTCATCCATTACAATCAACGATCAGACACTGGTAGCGGGCGACTCCATTACGCTGGTTGGTATAACGATCTCCCAGGACTTACTATGGAACGAACATATTGCATCCATAGCAACTGCAGCAGGAAAGAAATTAGGCTTTCTGTTTAGAGCACGGAAATATTTTTTTCCATTCAACTTAGCTACTCTTTACAAAGCCCAAATACGGCCTAATCTTGAATACAGCTCGCATGTATGGGGTTCGGCTGCTCCGTCAAGGCTCGGAGTTCTTGATGCAATACAGAGAAGAGCAGTTCGACTAATAAACGACACTAGTATCACCAAAAACCTAGCCCCATTATCCCACCGAAGAGCAGTGGCTGATCTTTCACTGTTTTACCGATACATAAATGGATTTTGCTCAGAAGAACTCCGCTCTATAATGCCTCTACTTGCCAGACCAGCCAGAGCAACGCGACGTGCCAACTCCATGCAACCTTATACTGTTCAATGCCCGACATCGAAAACGGATCGATTCGATCGTTCCTTCATCCCCAGGGTCTCCAGATTGTGGAACTCCTTACCTTCCCACGTCTTCCCAACTCGTCCTAACTTGCAGGCCTTTAAATCCCAAATTAATAAATTGTCTCTTCTGCCCCAATAGATGTTTTCGGTACATTTGTATTTAGGTCTATACCTACGAGGACATCCTTAATAAAGAAAAACATGAACAATAAACAAGAAAAATGACAAAAATTGTGATAATGACAAATGAATTGCAGTAAAAAACTCGTGGCAAGATATTAAAAAACGTAATTGACAAGGAATATTATAAAAAGTCAAAAAAATAAATTGGATTTTATGCGAGAAGACGAACCATACCGAACTGAACTTTAATTTAAATTAGGCATACGACAGCGTCATCTTAAGTAAACTCTGGGAAACTCTATAAGACTCTACTCAATTAATAAAAGCCATAAATTCATTTATCGACAATAGCAAATTCCAAACTAAAGTAGGACATTATTTAACAACAAAGTTCGGTATAACAAAAGGATGTTGTCTATGAAAAATGTTCTTCAAACGAACGCTAGCGACTTCTAAAATGTTCTTAAGGTAGGTATACCTTTAGATGACGATACGACAGTGGTCTAATAAATACTTAGCCTCACCGCCCGATGGCACCACTATCGCAAGAGAAAAATAATTTCCATATAATACATTCTCGTAGACGACTATTGAAAAAAATTTATACAAATCGGACTAGTAGTTTTGTTTTTGACTGCATGTGTCCACGGATTTCAGGACAATGGTAAAAGAGAAATATTGGTCAGTAATTCGATTTTCTTTTTGGTTGGAAAAACACGCAATGAAATTAAAGGGTCTTTACGTTGGCGCTTTTCTTTCGATGGCGACCATTAAAACTTGGTTTAACGAAGTATCCTCCGTCTTCTCCTGATATGACACAGTGAGATTTCTTTTTGTTTGTTAGGTAATTTATAAAGTCAGTCCAGAAATTAAAAACAAAAAGAAGAAGAAGACAAAAAAAGAAGGTATCAACAACGAGATAAAAAGAGACCTAAAAAATAAGCGATCAAATAAAAATAAAACGAAATTAGAAATCACGAGACGTTTATAATATAAATTATTTCTTTTATAAAGAGCAGATACTTTATTGACGAATTATACAGTATAAAGAGAATAATTGTTTTAATAAAATCGAGGCGGTCCAAATTTAAGTAAACTTTACGACAAGTTATAAGAATAAGATTTTAGAGAACAATGCACCATCGTTTTCACTATAATTATGTCCATTTCGTCAGAAATACTAATCCAAATTTCAATTTAACCCTCGCTAATAGCAGCAAGAGTCGTTGTAAAGACGATAAAGGAATATAATATTCACTTTCCTTAATAAAGCAGCAGATATTTCAACTTAAAAGCACCCAATTTTCAAATTCAGAAAGCGTAAAATACATAAATTCATCGTGTTTCAAGTCGGTCGTTCGCATCTATAAGTTTACTGCAAATAGGTAGTCCTTTGTTGAGCCCAAACTCAAAATCGATATAATTTACTACTGAATTCAAGCAATATAATATATATATATACAATATATCAAACGCCTTTTTGCAGATACAATGAAGACGGTTAAGTAAAAAAAATAATAATAGCGCTAAAAGAGTGCCAACAAAAGTAAGAATTGTGATTGAACAATTCTATAAGAAAAAAAAAAAAGTAGTGTGGCAGTCAGTGGGACTGCCGGCAGAAGTTATACTTCTATGCACGCGCATGGATTCATAAATTTGTATGCGAATGATTTAGCAAACTCATATGATATTTGTGGTAAGCGACCCCAAAAACCTCCTAGTACCGTGTGCACATTCTTTTTGTATCGAATTTTCATAAAATTCCTAGAGACGAGGTCCGTCTTAAGCACCAGGTGTTTCGAACACCATCGCCATTATTATAATCGTATTTAGCGACTTAAAAAACGACCCAGTACCAAGTGTGCACTGATTTCGTACAGAATTTACATAGAACCCCAGGAGAAGAGGTAAATACCCTAGACACCAAGTGCCGCGGAGACTTTCGGAATCGTGATATTCGTCTTCAGCGACTCCAAAAACCCCAAGTATATAAATTAAACCCATTTTCAGCAATACTTTCCAAGTTGTAAGTTTTCTCTCTATTGTCTGTCCGAAATGTCCTTTTCGAATGCCGAAATGCAATTTTCATTTTTACATTATAAAATATAGCGACAAATTTCCTGATATTTTAACGAATCCAATGCAAAAAAAAAATGCATTCCGATCCATCTTACGTTACAAAATTCGGATGTTTTGGTGCTTTATTTCCTCGACTATTCGTAAAAACTCTGTTTATGTAGCCAACACCCTTAAAAGTATAGTGCAGGATATATTCAACCATGTGACGGTATTTTAGACTACAATACAATACTCATTACTGAATATTATTATTAATATTATTAATATAAAATACCAAACTTATATGTTAACTTACGTGACAGAATTATAAAATAATCTGTCAAATAATCATGTGGTCCGTCACTATGATATTCATACATTAGTTCAGACTGTTTTTTGTATATCTATCCCTTTTCAATGTACTGTATGTTGAAACGGTATTCAAAGGACTTATAGTTATGACTAATAACATATGATAAATATTTCATCTTTGTTTTTACCGACCAATATACCTTATGAGTGTGTCTGTCTCTCTTTTACTCACACCATTACATATGTAATAATTTTTCCCATTTAACTGTGCACAAATCTTTTCCACCGAGTGCATGAATAGAAGTATAACTTCAAAAAAATCTTGCATTTTAATGATTTTTAATGCACAACTAAACATCAGATTAATATCTTGTTAACAATTGACAAATACCATTTGCATCTATGATTATACGGCCTTTTACTCCATAGCACATAAACAAATTAAGAAGTTTTTATAGATTGTAGGTTAATAGTATAGTCGATTGGTTCAGGTCACCACAAGATCTTTTTTGTATAGGTACTCTACATATAATTATGAGTCTATACAGTCTAGACTTTTAGGAAAATCCATTATCCGCTTAGTATGTACGTTTGTAACCTTAAAAACATAGCATGTTTTAAAATACCATTTTAAGTTTTTCCTTTTTTCAACAGCCGTAAATAAAGCCGAAAAAACATACATAGTTATATCTCATATACAATAAAATTTCTTGTTAAAGTTAGTTATCACCAATGTACAAATTATTGCCTTTAAAGTTGATCTGGTAACATTTAAAACTGGGTCAAATCCCATTAGGGCTATATCAAAGCAATCTCGGTCTAATTTACGGTCTTTTTGTTACCTTAATATCCCTTGCGTCAGGTATACAAATGTTGTGTGAGTTTGTGGTGACTAATTTCTTGATATTCCTCATACAAAATGGACCATTATTAAGAGTATTATTTTTTTATAATATATTTTATTTTATTTATTTTTTTAAGGTATAAGTATTCTATTTTGTAATTTTTCGATTAAATATATAACATATCAACTGCGCCTCCTTACGGTGGCGTCATTGTACTTAATGAGCTAAAAATTGCTCGTTTAAACATATAAGATATCAACTGGCATCATAGTATCTGATTAAGTAAGTAAAAAAATTCTAAAGGGCAATAACAATTTTTCAAATGTTGTTTAACGTACAATAAAATTTTGTTTTTGGGCTAAATCTTTCTTCAATTTATCTTGGTTTTACACTTTAATTATGACATCAGCGGTTTATATGTCATATATGTGATTTTGTGCAAGGTGTTATTGTTTTATGACATTCTTGATATTAGGCATTGTTTTGTACGTCAATTTTGACTAAATAATGGTAGAATTTGCAATCTATTTTGACATACGTATTTTATTTGTCATTTTTAACATCTGTCATTATTTCCTACGTCTATTGTGAAATAACTATGTTTCTTATGCAATTTTTAAACTTTTTCATTGTTTTGTTTATTAATTTTGACTTGACACTGCTAAGACTTATTATCTATCATTGTTTTATACGTCAATTATTACATCAGCGCTTTATTTTTGAAAATTTAGAAATTTTAGAAACTATACGAACAGGAATATATTAAATGACATTAGGGAGAAATTGAAAAAATATCGCATTCAGCCAGATTTGTACCCGCAACCTTTGGCTCTACACGCCAACGCTCTAACAACTAAGCTATGAATGCTTAACCATCAACTCGCTTTTCGGTCATTTAATTCAACTCATGTCATATATATGTGCTTAAGGAGAAAGTGAGTAAGTGTCACAGTTGACATGAGTTGAATTTAACTACCAAAGAGCGAATTGATAGCTAAGTATTTATAGGTTAGTTTTAGAGCGTTGGAGCGTAGAGCCAAAGGACGTGGGTTCGAGTTCTGCCGGATACGACATTTTTTTTTAATTTCTTCTTAATGTAATTCAAAATATTCTTGTTTATATACCATCTAAAATTTCAAAAATCCCATCACAGATATCTCAAATAATCGGTTACTTCATAGGCGTTTTATATGTCATATATGTTATTTTTGACATGGTGTCATTATTTTATGTCATTGTTTTATACTTTAATTTTGATATTATATAGTTTTATATTTTATATATGTCATTTTTGATATACTGCCATTGTATTATATGTCACTGTTAACATCTGGCATTGTTTCCTACGTCAGTTTTGATATGACCATGTTTTTTATGTCACTAGATAAGTAAATCTGTTAAAATTTAATACATAATAAAATAATGAATAAGTAATTAAAATGTGGTAGGTACGCTTATAGAACTTTTTCGCACGGTACCGCCTTAATGCCAACTAAGATTGGAAAAACTATAATAATACATATCATTATCATCATCACAGCCTTACAATCTCTAAGATTATGGCTAACGCCTGGGCGTTCAACAATCCCTTTTTTTTGTGAGGTGGATTATTCCTCTGCCTTCGTTTTAATTTCTCATAATTTGTTGTGTGTTTTTGCTGCTGCTGTAATTTTCTTCTATTGTATCCAGTCCCTGCATTGAGATTTCCAATCAGCAACGTTCATGGCCTTTACGTCCTTTTCCACATCATCTAACCATCTTTTTCATGGTCTTCCTCTGCATCTGGGCCATAACGGTGTCCAGTTCGTTATTCTTCGAAGCATTTCTTTATGTGGCCGTCTGAGTATATGCCCAATCCATTCTAGACGGCGTGATTTAGTATATCTAACTATGTTTTTACCATTTGCCACGTATTTTAATGAATTTAAAACAAAAATCAAATTTGAAAAAATAAAGAAATTTAACTAAAGCAATACAACTCCAGCTGAGTTCGATAGTGGTCTCTCTACTGGCAAATTAGTGCCCAGCTCAGCCGTAGAGGTAAGTAACAAATACTAGTGAGTCGCGCCACCGATTTAGACGGTTAAAATCGGAAACCCCTGTTGTCCCAGGCACTACTTTACCCACTGGAGATAATTAAATAAATTTTGAATGTTTAACGGTTCTGATTAAATTACACAACAACTGAAAATAACGATAAGTGAGCTAAATAAAACAAAAATATCAACTAGACTCTTCTTTAATGAACAATTTTAAAATTTTCACTGTCAAGTCTCGTGCTTGACAACGCTAACAATATTTATATATAACAAAGAATTAATAAATGAATAATATTAAAAGAGAATTTTATCCCAAAATGTGTGATCACACGCACTATAAAAAAAAATATACAAGAACTAACTCTTAACTAACTAGTTACGACTTAAGACTAATATAGCTTATCTGTTAATTGAAATGAATTGCCGTAGTCCTAGGCTTCTCCAATACTTAGGCCGGTACCAAAATCAAGCCTTATCCAAACCAAAAGGCTTGCTCCAACACAATAACCAAAGCTCGTACTAAGTATTAGGTCAGCAATCAAAATTCTGCCTACTTCTAGGACTTATGTCTGTAACTAGGACTTTTAGCCGGTAACTAGAAAAACCCTAAAATCGTAATTTAGCATTAACGATAGCTCAAACAATTTTAAATGACTCCTTGAATTAATTTGATTTAATAACATTACTCTACTTTACTGACTTAAATACAATTTAAACACATTGACTGATATTTGTATAACAATGAAAGAATAAAAGTGAATCTAAATGAGTATTACAACATTTAGAAGCTGATTTTTCTGAATTTATAATTAATGATCAAAACTAATAATTAAAATGTGCTTAACAAACTTAATTTTGACTGGCTAGTCACTACAAAATTATAACAATAACCTAAATCAAGATTAAACGCAATATTAATTTATTATAGTACAAAAATATTAATTCATAATAGTACAAAAATATTAATTCATAATAGTACAAAGAATTAAAAGGAGTCCAGTTACACATAAATAATACCTAAATACAATACACGAATAAATACCCATAAAAAAAAAGATTTTCAAATTAAAATTTGCGGTTATATGGCGTTATTAATCTAGTAAAATATAAATACGTGACTCACCTATTTAATATAGGGTTTCTTTTCTCGATAACCTCGTGACACAACTACTTTGTTGCTAACTGCAATGATGAGGAATCCTGACCACAATTCTCTGTCTGAACAGTCTTAAACTACCAAAATACCACCTGTTTGTTCGTTAGACCACCTACACTCAAAGAAACGAGAGAAAGAAACCATGAGTATCGACGAACCACATGTATAAAGAAACTTGTACTCACCAAATGAAGATTTGATTAATAATCCGGCCTATGCCGTATTTTCCACCAAAATCACCAAAATTCAGAGAAATCTCTCCCACACAATTTTCAATGGAAATGAACGAGGTTAAATTTCGTAAATCCAAACTAAATTGCCTTCGATGATCGAAGATTACAAATTAACCTCAAGACAAATCTTCGATGCCTTTAGCACAAAGGTTCGTAAATGAAAAGAAAGAAAGTTTCCCACGTCACTTAGATCACAATAATTTGACATACGTCGAAATAATATGGCCTCTACTATTGGGACAAACCGTAGCTTATTCAGCCAACAACTTACTAACAAACAGGGGTCATTTGATACGACCAATCTAAATATTCATATAGACAACAATAAAAATCGCAACATTACCTAATTTCCCCATTTATTTTTGATTTCAATAATAAAGTTATAAATATGGCCAAACGTTGGCTACAGAACTTCAATATACAAGTTATCGACGAAAAGGTAGGTCAGACGTCCTATTATCAAAGATTTCAAATGTCACACAATTAATAATAATAAACTTATTTACAAAACCCATCGTTAGCGACAACTAAATAATTTTATGACCGAAATAACATCAACAGTTGGCGTTTTACTATTAATAACCTATATCAACCGGTTTTGCCTCGATTATTTTTTTCACCTGTCAAAATATCACAATTTTGTAATTTCGTCCAATGAAAACGCTTAATCTTCAATGTTTTATGCGAAATCTAGCCAATCATTCCGGTTTATATTGATAAAACCACTAGTGGTTTTACTAGTATTGATAAAATTATAGAACTGTCAAAAATTTAATAACAATATTGAACAATCAATTTTCTTGTTTATAAGTACCTTACTATAAATCAACATTCATTTATATTATCTAAATATTCTGAAATATATTTTGTTATTATTATTATCACAATTCAATTCATCTAAACGATAATGAAAAATCAAATATGTAGGTACTTTAAAACTAACCTGCTAACTGGTTCTGCATGCATTTAAAACTTTTATATGCCTACAGGCAAATGTGGTCTTGTAGGTAAACTTTAAATAGATATACCTAATAATTTTTATTTTGGTAATTTTCTCTTTAATAATATAATTGTATAAATAGGTATAAAAATAAATATTTATTCAAATTCTAACCCTGTTTTGACGACGCTCACGACAACTGACAATACTATCTAGTATACAGGATAAGTTAATAGGAAGGGGTAACGGCATTTCGTTTGTGTTAATTATGAAATATAAGTTGTTCTAGGAAGTTTTTGAAGTAAAACTTCTTTAGCGACACTAGGAGTAAAAAAGTTATTCTAACGGACGTGACGTCATTCTAATAACAGAAACCGGAAACAAAACCTAATACTGACACGATTTTGCATGGGCGCCAGCAGCAGGGTGCAAGAGGGTGCGCTTGCACCCCCCTGCTATGAAAGAAAATACCTGAATTTACCAGAAAATTATATATTTTTTTAATTTTTTTATTAAATTATTGTTTGAATAAAAACTAAAGGCGTCGCGGTTGCTGTCCAAATCATTCTACATTCTATATATATATATATATATATATATATATATATATATTAGATCATAATAGTGTGTAGATGCAGATGCACCCCCTGAAAATAATCTTGGCGGCGCTCATGCGATTTTGCCTCCTATATTAAATAAAATTAAATCTGTAATTGTATGAATTGACAGCTGATCATTTTGTCAATCGAAATACATTCCTTTATATAAATAGTTTTTTGTGTATAAAGTGTTTGTATTAAATATGAATAAACAATGTGGATTTATTAATGAAGAAAGTGATGAAAAAATATTGATTGAAAATGAGTGAATAGGTAGGTACTCTATATGCATAAATTTTATTTTTGGTGTGTAATTACACTATTTATACCTAATTATTTATACCTATTATTTATACCTAGCTATTTCCGTTTTATAGACTTACAGAGCTAAAAAGAAAAAGAAATTGTGAACGTCAAAGGGGATATTATAAGCGCCAGAAAGATTTGAAGAAAAATGACGAGACAGCCACATTCATTATTATTTGATTAAGTAAGTTTATATACATACATACATATTATGATAGTAAATAATTGTTTATACGGAATCTTTAAGTTGAGTAAAGAAGCATGTTGCACGTTTTTGTTCATAAAATAATAATATTCAAAATATTTTAACACTTTCTTATACTTATTTTAGGTTTGGTTAGGTAGCCATAAAGGCCATAAAACCACTAGTCAAGATGGCTGATCTTTTACCACCAATAACAGATCCTTCGTAGACGTGAAGGAAACAAACTTAACTCAGGATTTTAAATTTTATGGAATATGCTATAAAATGCTACAAAATGAAATGGTTATCTAACTATCGAAGGCTCTTGTGTTGTGATGTATTACAATAAGGTAGATACAGCTACAAAATCACACATTCTAAACGTAATGTGTGTATATTTTTAATATTGTTTACCTATTATTGAAGCAAAACTTCTTTAGGCACGACTAGGGGTAGATTCTAACGGAAGATTCTGATGGAAGTAACTGTATAATTTCAGCTATGGGAGGAGTTTAAATTTCCGAAATTTATTTATGAAATTTTCAAACGGTTTCAAATACATTAATGGTATTTATAGACTAAAATCTATGTTTCACATTTTAGTTATCATAAACCTATTATTTCATATATAAAAAAAATAATGATAACTTTCAAATTCCTATTTCTAATGAATAATATAAATATAACATCTCATTTTTTTGTAAAGTATATAGGCAATAAATATGATTGAATTGTAATTAAATATTTATTTTCCGATACGTACGTCAACAAGTTTTACTTCAATCGCGCGTAAAGGTTACACGCACACTCTTTTTTTAAATAAAGTAGTTTTTGTACAGAATGGTTCAAAAAATAATCTTCTCAAATACCACTCGTCCTGTAATATTTTACTAGATAAATTTTTATTTTCCAGACTCAAACTTTTTTATTTGGCAAAACTACCTACTCAAACAAACTGAATATGATAAAATCACTCGTCCTACGGACTCGTGATTTTATCACATTTCAGTTTGTTTTCGTATTTTTGCCAAATAAAAAAGTTTTCGTGGAAACTAAAAATTTATCGATAAAATTTTAAGGACTCGTGGTATTACCTTTGATAAATTCTGCAATATTATAAGGTAGACCAACGATTTTGTTTACAAATTAAAATCTATCGCTAACGCTAAAATTAACCCGTGACACATTTTGTTCCCTGTCTATTGTAATGTTTGTTTTAAGTCTTCTTTCTCCTTCGCTTGTTGTGTCAGGGCCTAGTATTGCTCTCATTATTTTTCTTTCGAATTTTAGTAGACTGTCTTCCTCCTTTTTATTTAGTGTTGTTGTCCCCAATGCGTATGTCACTACTGGTCGTATAAGGGTCTTATACAGATTCATTTTCGTTTTTTTAGTTAATACTTTACTTCTCAGAAGGATTCTGTTCATACCGAATGCCTGATTGCCTTTTAAAAATCTTTCTTCCACTCTCTCCTTCCCAGTCTTTCCTATTGTGACTCCTAAATTGTAAAAGGTGTGTACCGCTTCAAGCCTATAGGTTTGTGTAATCAATTTTTCCTGTGGAGTTGTCTCTTCCTTACCTATCTTCATGTATTTTGTTTTGTTTTCATTTATCTCTAAACCCATTTGTTTTGCCTCTTTGTTTAGTTTTTCAATTGCTTTTATTAGTGCTGTCTTTGTGTTTGCAACGATGGCCAGGTCATCTGCGTATGCTATTATTTATACTTGATCTGTGATGATATTTTTATTGTCTAGCTTTGCCTTCCTTATTATTACTTCTAAAATTAAATTAAAGAGTGTCGGTGACATAACATCTCCTTGCTTTACTCCTTTATTTATTTTTATTTCTTTGAAAATTGTTCTATTGAATCTGACTTTGGCGGTGGTATTCTTAAGAGTCGTTGCTACCATTTTCCTTATTTTTGTTGGGATCCCAAGTTCCTTTAGTTCTTCCAACAATTTTTGTCTTTTTACGGTGTCGAAAGCGCTTTTGAAGTCTATGAAAACTACGTGTAGTTCTCTATTGTATTCCCTTGCTTTTTGTACCATTTGTTCTAGTGTATGTATGGCGTTAACTGTTGATCTGCCTGGCCTAAAGCCACTTTGGTAGTCTCCTAGGATTACTTCTGCTTGTGTCTACAGTCTGGAGTTTATTGTATTGCCTAGTATCTTATATGTAATGTTTAAGAGGGATATTGTTCTGTAGTTTTTACATTATTCCCGATCTCCTTTTCTATGCATTGGCACTATAGTTTCGCTGTTCCATTCCTCTGGCATCCTATACTATCCTATAATACATATGGGCTGGATAAAATAACCAAAAAAGTTTCACCTCGAAATCTGTTTTAAACAAACTGATGTAAAGAAAATCGAGTTCTGTTTGTAACAAAAACCTTCAATTTGAACAACTTAAATAATAATTTATTATCTAATAAATATTGTTGATTAATATTATTTTGTTTTCGTAGACATTCAATCGAAAAAATTCAGGTTAAACATGGAATCAATGTTTCCGAATCATTGCTTTTACGATCTCCGTTTTACCGAACTAAAAAGAAAGAGATATAAATCTAAAATATTGTACGAAAGATACGGAAATCATAAATGAACTAACTATCGGAAAGTAGCAAGTATACGACTACTGTTGGGTAATTTGCCCACTTCATCGACTTGCGAATACAACAAGAAATGAACTAAAACTTCACTTCACCTTGGAAAATGATAATCAATTTGTGAATTTATTTCCGGAAAGCGCCCGGAATTTGACTGTATATTTTCTTATTTTATATGAAAAGTATTCTGGGCTTCCTTATCTTCTACAGTAACGTAGATTTGTATATATATGAAGTTTATTTAGGACACATTTCCCACGCAATGTTGATTAGAATTTCATCAACAAAACATTAAGCATCATGTGTAATCAAGTGTAGCGACGTAAGTTAATCTTTCAGTGTTGTATAAACAGAATTCTAAACTAATCAAGAAGACAAAGATTCATATTTTAATTATTCTGATAAAACTTTACGCAGCGAATCAACTTTATAAACCGGATTATAACGTTAGAACAACCTTTCTATCTTAGAACTGCGTTTATTTTAATATAAAGGAGGTAAAAACGTTAAAAAAATATCAAATTTGTTTTCGTTTTATAACATAGTATATTAAGATTAATTGGTTGGTGAATAGAGAGACTTAAGTAAATAAGCTAAAAGAGGCACAAAAACAATCAGAAATACTTTAAAAGTTAAACAAAATGAAGAAGCTTCTAAGGTATTTAACCTAAAAGAAAGCATTTTTTATAATTTAATAACTTGTAACGTTACTTGTTTCTTAATAAATTTTATATTTAATTTTTTAAAATTTTTAATTAATTTCTCAGTTTGTAAAGATACTTTGTCTAAAGAAGTTAAATATGCAAAATTTAAATTAATTAAAAAAAATTGCCCACTCCAGTTAACGACGTAGTATAAAACTTAATCGAGTGTTTGCTCTCCATCAGATTCTCTGAAATCAAGGAAGAGGGCGCCAAGTGCAAACTATACTAATTAAACACTAACCTGAGTTGTTTATTTTCTACATAATAATAAAATTTTATAATTTAAATAACAGCTAGTTCTTAAAATCAAACAAAAAATTTTTCAATGTTTTTGACAAAGGATGTCTACGAAAGTTGTCCTGCTTAAGTGGCTTATAATTGTCCTGCTCAAGTGGCTTATAATTGACCTGCTCAAGTGGCTTATAACCACTGTATACTAGAAATTTTTTATTATATATTATATATTGATATGGATCTTTCTTCATGGTGCATGTTCCTTCAATGAAACGTGATCCATAATTTGTAAATTGGTTGTCTAGATGAAGTTTTTTTTATTTAGATTTTTTTTGTAAAATTATTTTGTTTTTGTGTTGTTACGTTATTAAGGATTATTATTGATTTGATTGTCATGAGAAAACTTAAAATTGTCATTAAGGAATTTTGTATTTTTTTAAAATTTAATAACAAAAATTAAATATAACAGATATATAGTGTGACAATAAATTTGATTCAAATAGAAAGTATATAAATTAAAATAAAAAGAAAAATATATAGAAGAAGAAAATAAATTGAGACCAGACTAGTACAAAGGCAAATAGTAGAAGCCAGAGCAGAGCAGAAGAAAGTTCAAGTAACAGTAAGAAGGAGTTGGAAAGTAGTAGGAAGAGGAAGATATAGAGAAAGAGTGGAACAACGGAAGAAGAAAGATTCAGAAAGAAGCGAAAGAATTTTTTTTTATATATTTATAAAATTTATGTTTATAGACCACTAATTTGGAAATCATTGGAATCCACGACTGATAATTTTATTGAAGTGATTTTTGGTTATAACGTTATCTTCGGACCTTCTGACGAGAGAAATGACATAAATCAGCAAAAATTTGAACTAAAATCACTAGGTGTGTAACTGACGAAAGACAAATTAGACAAGAAGATTTAGATTCTAAATGGCGGCCATTATTAGTACCCAAAACGAAAGTTTAAACGAAAAGTGAGCGTCAGCTTCTCGTCTACCCTTTTCAAATTAGGTAGTTCGGACGTTTTCGAAGTTTGTTCGAGTCGGCTATCCAATCAGAAACAGTTATTTCACACGAAGGGTTATATAAGCTGCTAAAGCAATGTTACCAATGTGACCTAAAGTACATCGAAAGGTAATTCTTGTTGCTTAAAGTTCCGGATTAAAGTGAAAGATAGCGGTTTTTTGAAATGCTACAATACAATGATATAAAATTATATAAGAAAAAAAGGTAAGTTAAATACAAGTAGAATTCCTAAAACGATAATATAATTGTACAGGTATCTGAAATAATTAACATGACTTAATTAAAAAAGTCCACGTTACAAAGAGCATCAAAATCCATTGGATTAAATTAACTAAAACAAGGTTTAACTACTTCTTGTGCTACAATAGTGCATAATAGTGCACCAATAGTGGCATTAATGGGATTTAAATTCCCAGCACAAACTTGAGTAAAAATATCCATATGGCTGTAAGATCAGGCAATATTCCCATCTAAATTTTGACGTGGGTAGAAAGCTAGTATATAATAAATTAATCGAAACGTGCTCTATAAAAAAATACTTAATGAAATTTTCACTTGTATTGAATACCGTATCTACATAATTAGTTTAAGCCATTACTAAAATACACCGAAGTTTGCCAACTTGGATTAGCATAATTGCAGAAAAGTCCGGATATTCACTTTTTTCGATGTAACTTGAAAAGTCTTAGTATTTAATTATTTTAATCTATTTAAATACTTTTACATTTACTTCGGTTAAGAATATTAAAGGTGGTTTTCTCTAGTAGTTTCTTTTTTAATTATAAGTTACTTTGACACTGTCAGCTCTTTTCTGCTCGAAATATTGTCAGCCAGTTTACGAAAGTTGGGTGTATGGCTATGACTCTGAGACAAAAATTCAGAGTTCACAATGGAAAACTAGTGATTCTTTTCGCCCTAAAAAGCCACGTCAGTCGAAGTCTAATGTGAAAGTCATGCTCATTGTTTTTTTCGATTGTGAGGGCATCGTAAGGACAGAGTTTATTTCAAGGGGAACAACTGTTAACTCCGAATACTACAAAGGCCTACTTTAACGCTTGCGAAACGATATGCGGCGAAAAAGACCAAAAAATGGACCAATGGTTTCCTCCTGCATCACGACAACGCACCGTGCCACACTTCGCTACTAATCCGCGAGTTTTTGGTCCCTGTCTGTCCACATCCGCCTTACTCTCTGGATTTAGTGCCATGGGACTGATGGCTCCTTCCAAAATTAAAAATCGTACTGAAAGGAAAAAGATTTTATACAATTCCCGACATTGAGAAGGCCACGACAGAAAAGCGGAAGGCCCTTCCGAAAGAAGCCTTCCCGAAATATTTCCAATCGTGGAGCCACCGTTGGAATAAGTGTATCGTTTGTCAAGGAGAGTACTTTAAAGGAGATTTGTTGTAAATTTGTTACTTTGTATATAATAAAATTATTCACCGTATTTTTTCATCACACCTCGTATATGGTAGCCATAGAGGTATTATAATTAGAATCCGGTTGTATGGATTCAATTTTGCAAGTTGCTTGATTATTGTAGGGTTATTCTCAAACATGAGCAACTTTAACTAACTCCAAGAAGCCCAAGATTCAGACAAGGATGCGTTCTACAATCTATACTCTGAAAACATCTTTCAAGACACGCTGACAGAACTTAGTATAGGTATTAAAGTAAATAGAGTATGGGTCAATAATAAGCGGACGACACAGTCCTAATTGCGGACAACATAAAAGACTTACAGGAACTTCTTAATGCCATAGAAAGCAACGGCCAAAACCTGGACTTCAATATCAAGAACAAGAAGACAATTTTTTTCATAGCCTCACGCAATCTGGAGGATCATCAAGATGCAAGTTTAAGTCATAACGTTTGCTAAATAGAACAAGTACGCAAATTTAAATATTTAGGCACGTGGATGTGTGAATATAGATTGTAGCGCGACAGCATCGCTACAAAAAGTCGCCGTGGGCGAGGGCCCTTAAGAGTGTTTGAAATTATTTTTATTAAAAAATATTTAATTGTTTACATAAATTATCTTAAAATTGTAAACAGTGTAATGATAAACGCAAAAAAGTAAGTTAAAAAATGCTTTAATCACCAATATCTACTTTCTGAAAAGAAGTGTTAAATTAACAATTATAACCCCAAAGTTTATATAACCCTGTTGACAAATTGAATGTATTCATTCAGAGTTAATAATCACTACCATTTATTAATAACGGATTACCAGTGTTGATTTGAGTCTCATATTATAAGGATTCGAGTGAAATGGCTTCAATAATACCAGCCATTGTTCGTTCTGCTTTTCACATGTGAAATCGAAGACTAACTAGTGTAAACTTAATCCCGCCCCAGAGCAGTCATTATTTTACGTATTCAACCAAGTCTATTTATAGACTGTTTGTGCCTTTGAGTAATAATAGTGGATTATAATGGTTTAGGATTTGCTTTTGATAATTGGTAAGCATTTTCTCTTTAAATTATAGATCAACAGTCATTGTGGTTAATATACTGAATGAGTGACTTAAAGTGGGGTAAACTCAATAATATACAGAAATTTTCATTACATTCAACATACATAAAGTTTGTATGTAGAAGATTAATAAATATTTGAAATTCAGAAAGTTTACCTAAGTAGACAATAAGTCAAAATCGAAATAATGTCACATCCGGTAGAATTCGAACCTGCAATCTTGCAATCTGGTAACGCCTCCAAGCACAGAGAGAGAGAGATTATTAAGAGGATCAAATAGCCGATTAATTAGTTACTCATCGGTGGCTAAACAGTATAGAGGCGTTACCGGTTATATGAGGTCTGGCATTTAAGTTCTGAGACTATTGCAATTACACCTTTATTTCGCATTTTTTTTAAACTTTTTATTTTTCCCTTCGTTTTCTGCATCCCGACATCTCTCCAGGATAACTTTCTATCTTCATCTAAGTAGCTGTGCTAATTTTTGTTTTACGTCCTCTATAGGGTTATGGTATTTACGCAGGATTTGATTTATGGCAACAGGCAGAATTTGCAGGGTGTCAAGTCTGGCGAATAAGGTGTTCCATGATTGTGATCTAGTTTTTGGACAAATAGTCCTTGACAGACAGCGCGTTTTAGGTCAGCGCATTGTCTTGATGTAAAATCCAGAAGTTCTCATTTCACATTTCGGGTCCTTTTTGCGATTTTTTCTCAAAGTCTTCGTAAGACGTCTATATAGTAGAATTGGCTGGCTGTCTGACTTTGTGGTACCGATTCCATATAGATATTAAAAAATACCAACATCGTCTTGAAGTTGGACTTTCTTATACTCTTGCTATTTTTAGTTCTGGAAAGTTTCAGAGCATTGATTGCCTCTAGGTTTAAAAAAATCTAAATTTCATCGAAAAGTATGACTCTTAATAACTTTTAAACTTTGAAGTCGCTTTTTGAAGTCAACGTACTTGCTCCTCCTTCAAAGGTCCGTTCTACTCAGGAACACCAACACCGGATAAAAAGTCATCACTTTAAACAGTCTAGGAACTTAACCTCCAGACCTCGTTGGTAAATTTTCATTGTTTGTGTGATTTCTAAATTTCGAAAATCCTATGAGAAATATCTCAATATAATTAGTTTACTAAATATCCAAATACTTTGTTTCAGCAATAAATTACGCAATTAGTTAGCAATTGATATTAATCTATAATAAATTTGGTTGAGTTATAATTTATCTAATTTGCAATAAATAAGATATAGTTGGTTTATTATTCATGATATTCTGGATATTCATACTAAATTAGGTTAGTTTAATTTATCTATTTTATAACACTATTGAACAAAACTGAATTTTCTACACACATACACACACAAGCTCCATAACATGATCATAAAATTTAATGTTTTGATAAACTTCTAAATTGGCAACTTTCCAAGGGAATATTCTGGCTTTATAATACCTACTTTAAGTTTTACTAAAACTTATCCTTAATCTTCCTAACTGCTGTATTAAATATAACTTTGAATACATTTAGTCAATTTTCTATAAAAGGGAGAACCTTTAGATTTTTAAACAGGTAATGGCCGTTAATAAATTATTATTTTCACTCGATAAACTATTAAAGTTAAACTTTGTCTAACTTTGAAAACGCTGAGTATTCAAACAAAAAGCATATATAAAGATGACATAAAAGCTGTAAACATTTAAAACACCAACTACGAAGGTCTTAGTTATTACTTTAAAATATGTTATATTAACCCTGCATTACCCGCGCCCTAATTTGTAGCATCGCTGCCCGCGTGTGAGAAAAACGCTCAATCTCCGAATTTTTGAGAAAAAATGCCTTTTGTGGGTAAAAATAATAATTTTAACCAAGCTTAATAATTTATTTTATTTAAACTAAACATTTCAATACAAATAAAAAAAAAAATTTAACATCATAGACTTAAAAAATTTAAGAAATATTTTCTCACCTAACGTGAAATTCAAAATGTTTATTACTCAGAATCAGTTGCTGCACATTCAACACAATAAGACACTGTATGTTCTTTGCAAATTGGCTTTAAACATTTGACACATTTATTGGTTGTTTTACGATTTTTTCTGCGAGGGCAGTAGCCGCATTTGGGTTTACTGGTACCAGGTTGGTTTTCTTCTGGGTATGGGCCTTCTACTGCTGGAGGTAAATTTAAATAGTTTTTAATTTGCAGACTAAGCAGAAATGGCAATGACTGCAGCGCTGCACGTTTATGCATATGTGGTAACACTAATTCTTTTGCTAGATTTTTCAGGTAAATGCGTCGCGGATCTGTAGCATCTATCAAATTAGCCCTGTATAAGACGTAACCGTTGATTCCTGCAATGTTCAAAATTGAAAAGAACACTGTCATGGGCCATCTGCATGTTATTCTTGCCACTGAATAGATGCTTTTCAACTGGTCAACTGTATCGACACCCGACTTTGTACTATTGTACATTGTAACCACTTCGGGTTTATGTGCATCGCCAGTTTCATTATCAATACTATCACTTTCGTGCATTGTTGAAATTAGGAGCACGTTTTTGTTCTTCTTTGGTACGTAAGAAACCAAAAGACAGTCTTCTCCGAAACCAAACATGCTGCTGCAGATGGGTCTGTCTTTAGTGGCAACAAAAATAGGAGGAATTTCCCGCTTGTTTTTTTTTATTGTTCCCACTAGTGTCAGTCTATGATCTTTGAGAAGCTCCAATGCCAATGGAACTGAAGTGAACCAATTGTCGCAGGTAATATTGCGTCCTGTATTGACAATTGGAACACAAAGACGCTGTACGACATTGCTAGGGCTATTGTCAACGAAAAAAGGACCATCTGGCTGCTTACCCGCGTAGATTTCCATTTTCACCGTATAGAACACGCGTGCATCAGCTAAGGAAAAAATCTTGATACCATATTTGTTAGGTTTACTGGGAATATATTGACGGAAACTACAACGACCACGAAAACCTTCAAGCATCTCGTCAATTGTACAGAAGTGTCCCGGTGTATAACAGGCTTGACATCTTTCCTGAAACACTTCAAAAATATTTCTGATAGGAGCTAATTTGTCTAACTTTCTCCTTTCAGTTCTAGTATCTATATCGTCGAATCGTAATGCACGCATGAGTAAATAAAACCGATTTTTGCTCATTACAAGTCTAAAGAATTCAGGTGCTGTGCCATCAGTATTCCAGAGATTTTCATCAAAATCTGTATCCAGAACATCCCTTTGACGCACAAAATTAGCACGAATTTTTTTCAAATATTTGTTCGTATATACGACAATTTTATCTATCATGTCATTCGTTATCAATAAGTTCCAAGTTTCAAATACCGTGCGGGCATTTCTTGCGGCTGGTTTTGGACCAGGTAACTGTGTAACCAAATTATGCCTACGAGTTCGGCTGCTTTTTCTTTTTTGATGAACCATCCAAATCGTTTTGCAGTCCTTACCAATGTACTGAGGCTCACGTGTCGCCAGCGTAGGGATTACTAAATCATTAGACTCATCTGCAGATAACTCAGAGTCAGTATTGTGATCGTTATTTTCTACTAAGTCTTCATCACTTTCTTCGTCGTCCAGTTTTTCCATTTCATACCCATTTTGTTCACGAAGCAAATCCTCTTGCTCTAATTCTTCAAAAATTTTAAGCAATCGAGCTTCTTCTCGTGGATCCATGTTTACAGAATTAAATCAGTTCAACTATAATTGCAAAAAGTACATTTGTTTATAAATTATCAAATATTAGATGAATAATTTATACTTACTTAACTTGATACGCCAACACCCGCGTGTGAGTCGTTTGCTCACGTTACAAGATACACTTATTAAAACGGCTATTAACAAACTAACCACTGCACTGATTATTACTGCGTTAGATGCACGTGTTCACAACATATGGTGGGAGGATTAGCTAGGGTCTTAAGGTGACAGATAAAATAATGCCGAAATGGCAACAAAAAAACGAAAAATGTGAGCGTTTCGCTGACGGTGCGGGTAACGGAGGGTTAACAAGGAAAAATCTGTAATCTCCAAAAACTGACTGTTTTCTATGATCTAGAATCTAGAGCTTTGCAATGGTACTGTTGATAAATGGACTGATTGCCCAAATTTATTGCGTTGTGCGATGTGCTATTCTATTCAATGAAAAGATACTCTTATATATGTGAAATGTGACTTTTTATTAATTGCTATCTGACATATTATTTTTTAACAACTATAGCAACAATATCATACTAAAATCTAAGTAATCTTAACAGGTACAATAATATAATATTATAACGGTTTCAGGTTCTCTGGCGCTTAATCACCGTTTTTATTGCAGGATCTTAGCATTCTCTACTAGTTATACAGGATGGGTGCCATATGTGTGTAAAGGCACTCAGAAATCTCCAAAAGATTACTGTATTTTACATTCAGTCTATTAGCAATCGTATAGTACGAGTTTGAATGTTTCAGGATCCCTGATGCATAGCTTGGAAATCTAGTTTGCAGGTGTATGGGTGAGGAATCCTGTAATAACTCATAGCTGATTTCTGCTAACTTTGCGCAGTATTTTAGCTCTTCTAACACACGTCTGCTCAATAACATTCTAGCGGGCGATTGGCTATAAATATATGTGTTGTTTAGGTCGTCTATGGTTCCCGGCTTTTATTCTGCTCCGGACCGTACTTTTTGTACTTCTGGAGCTGGCTCTGGACCGAAGAATATTGTGGCTGATCATCTTCTTGCAAGTTTACTAGTCTGATCTTTGACTTTTCTTCTTTTTTTCTGACACCCAAACTAGTTTCTCACTGTTATGGTCCGCTAGAATTTTGAGTTCTACTTGGCATTGATGTACTAGTCTGGAAACAACTTAAGGGGCCTTTTATTTCCCAACAGCGCCTGACTATATGTGCATATGTCAATCCACTTAGATTGCATATCCTTTTGTTTAAAACACAGATGTGTATGTTTCCAGAGCGAAGAAAATTTGTAGGTTTTTGCCACTTATAAACTCTTTTTAGTCTTAGACCTGCCTATGTACCGGGTGTTACCTTAAAACTTTAGTTTAGTGCTCGCATTTTGCTATTTCTCACGTAGATTTATTTCTACATGGAAATAGGCAGGTATTTGGAAACTATGTAATTTGATTTCATCTTTTAGATGCCTTCGTCATTTTTTTTATTTGCTGTATCCTTATCCAAAAAACATATTGCTTAGATTTTTCTGTCACTAGTAGACGCCAAACCTTATGTGAAGAAAAGGAAGGTCTAACAGAACTTTTATTGCTGCTGTTTGAGTGTCTTTAAAAGTACCAGTTATGCTAAAAGCATGTTGATGGCAAAGCAAGTAAGTCTTTAAACCTTGCTTATACCAAAGCAAGCTAGTCTTAAAACATTCCTTATGTTAAAGCAAGCAAGTGTTTAAACCTTCCTGATGTTAAATCAAGCAAGTCCTTAAACCTTCCTTTTGTTACAAAAAGCAAGTCTTTAAACCTTCCTTTTGTTAAAAACAAGCAACTGTTTAAACCTTTCTTATGAAGGTATATTTTTGCTGTATCCTTGGCCACCATACTGTAACGGGATAACCGTAAAGAAAAGGACCTTAATTTGAGGGATTGTTATTCTAGAAACTTCTAAACACACTAACTAGGTTAAATAATGTTTCTAGAAAATTCTAGAAAGTTCTAAACACACTAACTAGGTTAAATAATGTTTCTAGAAAATTCTAGAAAGTTCTAAACACACTGACTAGATTAAATAATGTTTCTAGAAGATTCTAGAAAGTTCTAAACACACTGACTAGATTAAATAATGTTGTATATAAGGGGATGTATGGGCAGTTAACGTCAGTTCAAGTTCAAATATTCACAAGAGTTCATTGTATTGTCAAGTAGTTAGACGTTATCTAGCAGAGTTCTGTGTATCTTAACAAATTTGTAAATGAATTGTGGAAAAGTCCCCATAAGTGTTTCAATACCAAGGAGGCATATGTGACTGTTGATTTAACCACCATGTTATTCTACAATAGCTTAAACTCTTTTACTATTTGCATATTCATAACAATCTATAATCAGAGTCAGGCAAATATATGCAAAAGGCATATGCATGAGTGACACTTTTAATCTCAGAAGTGGTAAAATATCTCGAAGTTATTCTCGACAGGAAAGAAGGTTGATGTGAACCTACCGCAGACTTTTTGAAAAAACAAAATCTCTTAAACCGTTGTCAGACCTCTAATCAACGATGCTGCGCTGGTTTGGTGAAACAAAACAACGCAACAAAGGCAATAATAGAATTTCAAAATGTCCAAAGACCCTCTTGTATAGGGATCACTGGCGCAATGAGATCGTGTCCTAATGCTGGTTTGGGGGTAATTCTAGACCTTCCCTCCTTGCATTTACATATAAAGTGGATTGATCTGGAAAGTGCATATATGACAATAAGAACTAAGTCTCTAAAACCCGGCGATCTTACAGAATATCTGAGGATTCTAAGGGTCAGAGCAACTCCATCCATGAAGATGTCTACAGATATTGTTTCCAAAACGAGATTTGGAACTCACACTAATGAGTTAATACAAAACAATATCGCTCAGCTTACAAAAGATTATACCGATGGGTTTAAAACACCAGAAGGGTTACAGGTCATACAGTTAGGGTCTCCAAACGTAGCTTTTACCAATAGAATTCTGTGCTAAAGCGTGTTTTAAAAAACGCCTAAATTCAGACAGAACATTTATTGCCTCTGATGGCCAAGCTGCTTTGAAGGCTATACAATTTACCACGTTCGGTCAAAAACAGCCTAGAACTACAATTTTTTTCCAGCATCTAGTTTCCAGCAACTAGCTAAAAGCAACAATGTAACTTTCCTGTAGGTACTAGGACATAAAGGGATTGTCGTAAACGAGATTGCTAATAGTCTCGCAAAAGATGGCGCTAGTACTCTGTTTATCGGATTAAACCTTTCTGTGTTACATCTCTGTAATATGGGCAAAGTAGACAGTGGAACGTGCAGCTTCTGTGAGTATGCAGATGAAACAGCTGAGCATATTTCTGTAGCTGCAGAGTAATAGTAATAGTTCGCCAACGACATAAACTGTCCTCTCAGAGCACAAACGTACATCATAAGCAAATAATTCTTTCTTAAAAGTTATGAGAACTTATGTACTCATAATTAAATGTAGGGTATACACAAAAGATTTCTTAGGTCACCTGGGTCAATCGAACCCACTTATAATATACAAATCTTAATTATACCATCCTTTAAGGCATTAAAAAAATATTAATATTTTTTTCTTTTCCAGATCTACACGTTTCAAGTTTCTTCTCCTGGTAAATTTCAATCCTTAGATCTCTAGAAGGCACCTACGATTGTAAGAAAATATTTCTATTTACATTAATACTTTAAAAAATATTATATTAGCAAAGAAAATTTTAAAGAAATTAAAAAGGGGTAGAAATCGATCAATCATAAAATTGTATTGCATGAAACTGTTTAAATTGTAGTTTTATTTTTAAATACTTACTACCTACTGTTTATTATAGGTAAGTATTTATGGACCTTCACTAATAAAACGCGCTTTTGTGTTCACAACAATAGCTTCCATTATTTTACTAACAAATATCGTGTTTATTAAAAACTACATAAAAGAAAAATAAACTATTACACTGTTCCGCTTTGAAACTATACTCTTCTAATGGCTGCAATGATTCACACCTCGTTTGCAACATAATTTAAAAAAATGGACAACATGCAAAGTGTCAGCTGCTGTAATATGTTGTTAACTAAAATAAATTGTTACAATTTCCCAACGATCCTTTGTACGCTAGTATATATTTTAGGAGAATATAAGTTTACCAAAATATATGTATATGATTAAACTTTTCTACTTTAAAAACTCAAAACTTAACATAAATATTAAATAAAATATTACATACTAACGCAGACAACATTTTAGAATCTATAAATAGAAATAGAAAATCGAGATGGAATGAGTTAATGGAAAACATGAACTTCACTCATTCTAGTCGCAGCTGTTGGTCTCTTCTTCATAAACTATATTCTAAAAAGACGGTTGTACAATCTCATGTAATTAATCCAAATTCAATTGCATCAAGACTAGTGAATGTTTCCAAATCTGTTCAAATCACATCCGCAAAAAAGAAGAAAATGAAACATCAGTTAAAGAAATTACGTAAGACAACTAAGACATCTGAAGATCTTACAAAACCCTTCTCACTCGATGAACTTAATGCGGCTATTAGCAAAATGAAGAACGGAAAATCAGCTGGTTTTGATGGAATTTATCCTGAATTTATTAAACACTTGGGAAGTAATGGCAAGAATTGGCTTATTCGTTTTTTTAATCATATTTTAGTTTCAGGCCACTTACCACCTGAATTTAAACAAGCCAAAGTGATTGCAATTCTTAAACCGGGAAAATCAGCAGAAGAAGCTACCAGTTATCGTCCTATTTCTTTGTTAAGCATTTGCTATAAATTATTGGAGAGATTGTTGTACAACAGAATTTATCCAATAATTGAACATATACTACCTAAAGAACAAGGAGGTTTTCGATCGAACCGTAATTGTTGTGACCAAGTTTTAGCTTTAACAACACATATAGAATCTGGTTACCAAAAAAGGATGAAAACCGGTACTGTTTTTATGGATTTGACAGCAGCTTACAAAACTGTTTGAAAAGATGGCTTACTGTTCAAATTATTTAATACCTACCTTACAATGTAGGCAAGTAGTCAAACTTATCAAAAATATGCTTACTAACAGAAAATTTAGGGTTTTTATTGGAGAGAATAGTAGTAGATTTAAATTTCTAAATATTGGTCTTCCACAGGGATCTGTACTTTTACCTCTTCTTTTTAATCTGTACACTAGTGATTTACCGCAAACTATTTGCAAAAAAATTATTTATGCAGATGACATTGCACTAGCTTGTCAAAGGGATAAATTCGAAAACCTGGAAACTGTTCTTGACAATGACTTAATACTTATGACTGAATATTTTAAAAAATGGCGTCTATGTCCTAATCCCACTAAGACAGAGGTTTCCTGTTTTCATCTTTGTAATTCTGCCAAAACTAGAAAACGTGACGTAACATTTAATTCTGTAACACTAAATCACAATTTTCATCCTATTTACCTTGGTGTAACTTTGGATACAAGCTTAACATATAAACAACACATTGAGAAAATTCGCCAAAAACTTAAAACCAGAAATAACATTATTTCGAAATTATCTGGTACAAATTGGGGTACTGACGCACATACATTACGTACATCCTCTCTTGCTCTGGTTTTTTCTGTTGCAGAATACTGCTGCCCAGTTTGGATGAACAGTGTCCATGTACACAAGATTGACACTCAAATAAATACAACAATGAGAATCATCAGTGGTGCGTTGAAGTCTACTCCAATCCCTTGGTTACCTGTTTTATCAAAAATTTCTCCACCAAGTTTACGAAGAAAACTAGCTGCGAAAAAATTGTGGCAGAAATATCAACTTAATGAAGACTTCATCATCTGGCAAGACCTCCATGACCAAAATAATAGATTAAAATCAAGGAATCCTTTTTGGCTATTAGTAAACAGTATCGAACATTTCTCAATAGATGAAGATTGGAAAAGAATTTGGTTTAGTGAGAACGTTTTTAACCGAGGTTTAGTAGAAGATCCAACAAAACCACTACCTGGATTCAAACATCCTAGAAATATCTGGTGTAAATTGAACCGTCCACGCACTGGTCATGGACGCTGTAATTCCACTCTCTTTAAATGGGGTGTTGTAGAAAGCCCATTATGCTCTTGCAATATAGCCGAAGAAACTATTGAACATTTAGTCAATGAATGTCATCTTACAAGATTTGCTGGCGGTTTTTCAAGAATTACATGAATTGACACAAAATGCCATTGAATGGCTCACACAAATCAAGAGTCTTTGAATATACAGCAAGTAGTTCTGATTAAGGTTTTTTTTTCTGCGGTTTTTTCCCTTAATCTCCAACACGAATGTGAGAACTGACACCCTTTAAAAACTTTCCGCAGATACAATATTTAGAAGAGTGTTTTTCTCTATAGAACGAATTCTTCAAATTTAATGACTACTTATATTATTGTTAATAACATATATTGTACTACTACTATTTTCATACGAATATATATATATACATACTTTATAATATTTTGTTTTTAAATATATAAAATAATATCATTAATTATTTTATACATCCTTAATAGCTTGAAAAAATTAAAAACGTAAAATGCGTCTCAGAAATTGTCTCAGACAACCAAAAAATTTTCTTATCATAAAGCTCAAATTTTTCTGACGTTCAATATATTAATTTTAGTCAATTTTAATTAATTTTAGTCGATTACTGAATTTATTTGGTGCATTTAAACAAATATATCTGTTTTTTGTTACATGTCGTGTAACTCCAGAACACACAAATTTTCCTACACTGCCAGTAACCCTAAATAGGATCGGTCTTCATATGCAAATATGCGTAAATTTTCCACCTATTAAACTAATTCTAAAGTGAATATTTGACACGTCAGTGGACATCTATTAGTTAAAGTCCACTTAAATGAAGCTTAATGAAAACATCTTTCCACATTTTGACTGTGAAGTTCCCTTCTATGTCCTTTGTTCTTTGCCATTGTTACCATCCGTAGAGGATTTCAAATGGAAGTTATATTCACAATGTAATTTTTTGCACTAATTTTATATTTATTCATGTTTATAATAAGAATTTTTATCAAAGTTAAAAAATTCAGTTTTTGAAGTTAAACTGTAATTCTCTTTTTCTACAACCGTGCGTAAAGTATTATCTTTACGCACGGTTTAAGGTTCGTAAAGTTTAACTTTTTTTCACTAGTGAAAAAAAAAGTTTTTTTTAACTAGTAAAAAAAAGTAAAATAAGCACCGTCTTTTATAAAATTATGCAAAGTTTTTTAAGTGTGTTATTGGCCGAGAACGTAAGGTGTCTGGCTTCTACCCAGATGACTCGGGTTCAATTCCGGGTAAGGAAACTTTTTTTTTATTATTTAATTGTGTAAATTTGTGTAAATATATTTAATTGTTAAATTATTGCAGTTTAATACATACAAAACTAGATATTATATTCAGTAATTTTTAATTTGATTTTTAATATGACAGAAATATCAGTTCATGAATAAGGGTACCTAAGTATTTTTATTTAAATATACGTAGGGTCTGACTGATTGACATTTCAATTAATTTATAATTCAAGCATTTCGCGTTTCTATGTACCGGTATTATAGGTAAGATTAATTTAGAAAATAAATATTTTGTTATCTAAAATATGTTTTAAATATAATATTTTTTTTGCAGTAGTGCGTAAAAAAAATCAGTCCTATACTTGTATTTCTTGTAAAGAAATTCGGTTGTAGAAAAAATATTGTATGCAACTCGTGCGTAAATGTTCCTTTTTTGACTCATGTGATTGTCGCATTCGCCTGCGGCTCATGCGACAACATTCACATTGGTCAAAAAAGGTCACTTTACGCACTAGTTGCATAAATAACTATTTATAAACTGTACGTGTATTAATTGCATCATTTTTTTTTTAATTAAAGTTACACTTTAAAAAGTTATTTGCACTTGTTTCAATCGTTGGCGGCGCGTATTAGTATGTCTTGGGGGTGTACAAATAAAAAAAAGGTGAAGAAAAAATGGAGTCACAGATAAAACGCCGGACGCAAAAATTTTTTGGGTGGCACCGCAACACGAGGTTTTTTGGACTTACTAAATGGCATACAAACAAAAGCTTGTTGAGGAGTTAAAACTCACTTCTTGAGTAGGTACCAGTTTTTTCATAAATTGATGAATGACTGTACTTCTACTCTAACGAGAACTCACTGAGATTACAATGCCACTGTGCTTCAACAAACTTTACGACTTGGCCACTGTCGCCGGACGCATGGAGATCGTATCGCATTAAGTACTGTACGACACTTTATTTATATAAATGCGTATATTTTACGTTTATCGTTTGGCCTGCAGAAAAAATAAGAATACTATTCTGTTGTAATGCTAAAGGAAACTATATAACTTCATAATGTATTTTTAAGAGCAAATACAAGAAAGGCGAATGGCATAAGAACAGAATCACAAATAAAACTACTTGATAGGTCACCTATATTTTATGATTGGTTTAAAAATCTCAAGGTACAGTACCTAATGTTTCTATTAGACAGACATACATCACATATTTCTAATTGAAATGCTTCACTTTTGTTAATCATCTCATTTAATTTATTAACCTGCAGCCACCAGATCTTTATTTTTTATATCTTTAAGAAACAAGTTGTATGAAAAATGTAGAACAAGGTTAGCAAAAATCCTTACAGAAAAAAGGCTTGATTTTATTCGTGTTACATAATACAAAACTTACCTAAATCACCGATTAACTACTAATGGATCTGTGTGTGATGTGGTTAAAAGCGTTACCTGCTATAGTTAATTTTTTTTGATATTTTCCTAATTTATTTTTCCTGTTTATACAATTTTTTAGTTTTAAAAATATCATGAGGATATTTCAAAACAATTAGTTTGCTAAATACTCTAGTCAACATTTTCAAAAACGTGAAAAATTAAAATAAAGGTCCTAAAAATATGAAGCGATAGCTCATTGGATTTGGAATCACCTCTAGAAAAATGTTTTTAAAGGAAAAGTGTGCAGGCAAAAAATTGCAATTGTTATTAACAAAATAAGATGAAAAAAAACAGATGTTTATGTTTTTGTTAATACCTCGAAAAATATTAATATTTAAGCAATTTTGAAAAAAGCTCGTTAAAGAGGAGAAATTTCCGAAACAAAAGTCCATGCTCCCGGAACTCTATCTTCATTATTTATAATTTTAATGTGATGTTGAAAATGGGGCTTTGAGCGGCTTTTACGGCATGCGCGCGCTGCCGCTAAACGGTGTTTATCAGATAAAATATTTTTTTTTATGACATAAAATATTATTTTAAAAATTTGAAAAAATTTCAGTATTTTCCTACACTTGAAAGAATCTAAATCAGTTGGAAAAAACATTTTATCACTGTTTTTCAAAAAGTTATTCAATTGTTAACTAACAAATTTTTTCCTAATCTCTGTTGACATAAACAATGGGATAAAAGGTATAAATAATTGGCCTTAAAATTTGAAACTTTGTGGAGCCCTTTTTATATGTAAACTTTACAAGATTCTGCAATAAATTTTCATAAAAGTTTATTAATTTGTTAATAATACAGACCAAATTCGTATTTAACTTTTAGATTCGAAACCGAAAGTTATGTTTTTAAAAAACTACAATTGAAATTAAACCGAAAAGGAACTTTATTAACAAGTTATTACAATGAAATATTATGTTAAAAAGCTAAAAATGCCGGGATGTCGAGAGTTTTGTTAGAACCTTCTTGTGGAAGGGGCATCTCCTATTTCTGATGACATCAGCGGGAATAGCCTAGATGCGTTTCTATAACTTTTATTGTTTATTAGATACTACATACATTTATTTGGAAAAATTCTGTATTTTTTTTTACTTTTTCGCAATATTTTGCAATAGTTATGAAAAATCATAATTAACAAATTAATAAACTTTTATAAACATTTATCACAGAATCTTGTAAAGTATACATATAAAAAGGGCTCCACAAAGTTTCAAATTTTTAGGCCAATTATTTATACCTTTTATCCCATTGTTTATGTCAACAGATATTAGGAAAAAAATTGTTAGTTAACAATTGAATAACTTATTGAAAAATAGTGACAAAATGTTTTTTCCAACTGATTTAGATTCTTTCAAGTGTTAGTAAAATACTGGAATTTTTTCAAATTTTTAAAATAACATTTTATGTCATAAAAAAATATCTTATCTGATAAACACTGTTTAGCGGTAGCGCGCGTATGCCGTAAAAGCCGCTCAAAGCCCCATTTTCAACGTCAAATTAAAATTATAAATAATGGAGATAGAGTTCCGGACTTTTTTTCGGAAATTTCTTCCTCTTTAACAAGCTTTTTTCAAAATTGCTTAAATATTAATATTTTTCGACTTTTTAACAAAAACATAAACATCTGTTTTTTTTTCATCTTATTTTGTTAATAACAATTGCAATTTTTTGCCTGCACACTTTTCCTTCAAAAACATTTTTCTACAGGTGATTCCGAATCGCTCATATTTTTAGGACCTTTATTTTAATTTTTCACGTTTTTGTAGATGTTGACTAGAGTAAAACTACTTATAAGTATTATGATCATTTTAAAACTTTTAACCACTTTCTGCTAAAACTTTTACCCAAGTGATAAATTAAAATGAAAGAAAACAGATTCAATTTCAATTTTCCTCAAAGTATATTCTTTTATATAACCAACTTATTTTCCGCTACGAAAAACAAAATAGATTTTACTAGTCTCCTAGCACACCTGTACCGTGGCTTCCAGAAAACAAATACACATCTCTAATCTATAAATTTCAATTTTGGCTTTACCACAGTAACCGACACTTCGAAAAACAATATGTTGCAGTTAGGATGTAGCAAAATAAATGGCAAGACTTATCTAACCCAGAAAATAGTGGTTGTTAAACTAAGTTCATTAGACAGTGGGCTTTAGTTTAGTGCATATTTTTAAAATTTATAGACAGTTTGTTTTAGAATTTGCAATAAGTCTGAATAACACAAAAAAATATACTTAAGAAATTATAATGATGTATTTAGTGATTAAGATTTAAACTATTATGAAACTAAAAATGGAAACCTCAGTCAACCAAAAAACCTTTTTTGCAAAAGACTCTGAGACAGAATAGCTAGTTCCACACGACCAGGTAACCAACCTGTGATCTACTCAAAGACTGAGATAGGACGTCAAAATTAAAAATCTACTCAGTTAACGAGAGTTTTTTTTGGTTAAACGGTGGGCAATTCGCTAAAAATCACACCAACAGCCTACTTTTTACATAAAAAGGTAATGTATCACTTTGATGAAAGACTGCCAGGCAGGTGATCCACCCCCACACCGCTTTCCACCTTGGACTTGGCAATCTTTAAAAAGCTTTTTAATCACCTGTTATAAAAGTTTTTTTACTTGTTTAAGTTAGATAGTTTTTTAAATGTTCTTCTTAATACAAAAAGGATCTTGGGGAGGAAGTAAAGCATCACCTACTTACATTTAATTCGAGCTCTAGTTGACTAGTTGACTAGTTACCATTGTAGGTAGGTATATTTGACTCTTCTACACACACTTCTTTTTTACTATTATCTACAGAGAGAGTAACAATCTGTATTCTAATATTAGAGCGTAATGCTCTTCGGTGATGGTTTTGCTATTTTGTAAATAGTCTATAAGCACCACATCATGTAATTTTCAAATTCTATGGCTTTTTTGCAGATGGAACCGTTTTTACTTTTTGCCGCACTTTCACCTACCTCTATACCTAATATAGAGTGCTGCTTTTTTAATAAAGTCTATAATTGTAAATTTATTTTTTTTATTACAAAATCTCAAAGAACTGATGAATTTGGTTTTAACACTCTAGCAAGGTTTTTTTCCAAAGAGTTTTTGGCCGACTGTTAACAAACTATCGTCACATGTCATACTAAAAACATGTAAAATATAGTAGAAACGATCTTTTATTCGTCGGTCATCAAGTATGGTTTAAGAATTTTTGTAGCAATTTCGTCAATTGTAGCGGTTTTTGGAAGTCCTGATTGCTTATCAAAACAAAAATAAGAAGAATTCTTTTAAGTAGAATAAATTTTTATGCACGCAGGAATTTAAAACAAAGCTCTTTGTAACCGTTTGTACCTCAATTTTGGTCTATCTTTTACAAAAACTTCTACACCCAAGTTGTTTTGTATACGAAAATACCAAAATATCGTCCCCCACTTTTAGGTTTCAGCTACATTTTCGCTTAGAGGACTCTTAAAACTGAAAAACAGGCTTTAACAAGATATCTATCAAACGAAAAAAAGTCATCCATCTCAACCATACAATTTTGTGTACAGGGGACTTTTTATAGAACTCAACTAGTTGTACTCGCAACGTCGTTCGCGTGGCGTGTGATTGTTGTATAAAAATTTCTTACCTCACCCTCAGAAAAATTTTTAGACACCAGATGTTAAGTAGAAAGAAGACAAATACATCTGTGAAAACCGCATTCGAATCGGATCAGTAGTTTTCATGTGATGCGCGCACAAACATACAGACAGACAGACAAAAAAATCTAACCACATTTTCGATGTACCCGCGACGTCGTTCGCGTGGCGGGTTGATTTTTGTATAAAAATTTCTTTCCTCACCCCGTTAAAGGGGTGGGGGGTTTGAAAGTTTTATACACCAGATGTTAAGTTGAAAGGAGACAAATACGTCTTTAAAAACCGCATTCAAATAGGATCAGTAGTTTTCATGTAATGCGCGCACAAACATATAGGTACATTCCTACAGTTTTATTATATGTATAGATAGATGATCTAGTAAACAAATAGAAGCAAAACGCGCATATCACAGAGTGGCAGCATCGCTGCTCAAAAACTCTCTGGAATGGAGTCTTTCATAAAATTACTTTAAAACCAAAGAAAAAATCCTGTATCTCAACCTAATAATCCTGATTACAGTAGATTCAAGTCTTTTTATAGAGCTTAATGATCCACGAAACAACAATTTTTGACGACCCAACATCTCCGCTTAGAGGACTCTAAAAATTCTGGACGAAAGTTTTTGTATTTTTTTGTCCTTGACATCTGAGAGATACGCAAAGCGTTCACTATAAAGAGCCAACATTTTCGATCAGAAGAATCTTAAAACTGGAATAAAGTCATTAATAAGATCACGATTAAACCTACAAAAGTTCCTGTTTTTTAACTTTACAATCCTCCTTACACTATAACACTCACCCAGACAACACCCAGTATTACTTTTCTTAAATTAAATATATTCTAGTCCAGTGTTTTCTTTTCAACTACATAAGTAGCAGGATTTTTAAAGATAAAATTTCAACACATCTTGTATTGATATAGTTTAAGCTCATGAACTACTGTAGTTAAGTGCATCGAACATATATCAGGAAAAAGCAAAAGGATTTTTGACTTAATCAGGTGTTTGTTACGACTGAGTGGATCTTCGGGATCAAGATATAATTATGGCTAGGAGTATTCGATTTATAGTTGAAAGGAGTTCAATCCGAGGTACGAAATAGCCCATTTAAGTAATTGATACCCTACCATAATCTAGTTACTCTAATTTAATTATTGTGGATGCTTTCGAGAAAGGGATTATTCAAATTAAAATGTAACAAAAATAAAAAATTTGGGGAAACTTCATTGAAATACTGCTAAATCCAATGATTTATTACTTCCGGTTTTGCAAGGATAAACTCTAAACGAAATTTTTGATAAAGTATTCTTTTCGATTTTAAATTTTAGGGACGAACAAGAAATTTTGCATTTTAGCAATAAATTGACTTGTATTATATGATCATATCGTTAATCTTGAAAGTACTGAGTATAAGTCTAATTAACATCTTGAAAAACGTGAAAAATAGTGATAAAGGTCCTAAAAATATGAGCGATAGCTTATTCGATCCGGAATGACAATTAGAAAAAGGTGTTTTAAGAATTTTACAGCATGCAAAAAATTCCAATTGTTATTAACAAATTAAGACGAAAAAAAAAACAGGCATTTCGTTTTTTGCTTATAACTCGAGAAATATGAAGAGCTAAGGAATTTTAAAAAAAGATTCTTAAAGAGGAGGAAATTTCCAATAAAAAAGTCCAAACTACCGGAACTTTATCTCCATTATTTATAATTTTAATTTGATGTTGAAAATAGGGCTCCGCTCGGCTTTTACGGCACTCGCGCGCTGCCGCTAAACGGGGTTTATCAGATAAAATATTTTTTTTTTGACATAAAATGTGATTTTAAAAATTTGAAAAAATTCAAGTATTTTCCAAACACTTAAAAAAATCTAATTCAGTTGGAAAAAACATTTTGTCACTATTTTTCAATAAGTTATTCAATTGTTAACCAACAAATTAATTTTTTCCTAATCTCTGTTGGCATAAACAATGGGATAAAAGGTATAAATAATTGGCCTAAAAATTGGAAACTTTTTGGAGTTTTTTTCATATGTATACTTTACAAGATCCTGCGATAAATTCTTATATAAGTTTATTAATTTGTTAATTATGATTTTTCATAGTTATTTTTTTTTAGTAAGTAATTCTTTATTTAAAAATAGGAAACCCTAATATAAGCATAAAAAAAAATCAATTAATAAAATACAGTAAAAAAGTAGTAGTTGTCCATAAATTAATAGTAAAACAATACAAGTCTAAAAAATACATTAAAGACACAAAAAAAAAATACATAATATTATAACACAGTAAAAGAGACTAAAAAATTCTAAATATTACACGTAAGTAGAACGCAATAATCATGTCACCACACTAGCACTTGCTATGTTTTAATAGTTTCTAACAGCTTATGTTTAAAACTATTTATTGACTGACAATTTTTAATACCTATAAGTAGGTAGTTTATTATATTGATCAAAGCCTTTAAAGAAAAGAGAACTCATGGTAGATTTTCTATTAGTTTTGGGAATATAAATATTTGTGTTGTTTCTTGTAGGATAGCTGTGGATGTCCAAGTTGTATGTGATGAATTCTTTAAAATAGGAGGGAGCAGCATTGTTAATTATTTTATAAAGAAAAATCATGGTTAAATAGTACACTCTTTGATCAATAGAAAGCCATTGCAAAGAATTTAGCATAAATGATATAGGTGTAAGTCTGTTGCATTTTAATATGACTCTCATACCTCTGTTTTGCAGCTTTTGCAGTTAAGCTTTTTGATTTAGATTAAATAAATAAACCATTGATGAGCAATAGTCAAAATGTGGTTGTATAATTGATTGATACACTAAAATCTTGGTTTGCATTGATAAGTTCTTAGATACTCTAGAAAAGAAGTATAACTTTTTTGATATTTTCTTAACCATATAATCACAATGCTCATTAAACAAAAGTAAGTTGTATATCTGAAAACCCAAATATTTTATTGATTTTATAATTTTAATTTTTTCGTTATTTATTTTAATATTTAATGAGTCTAAAATTAAGTTATTGTATTTGTATTTTGTTGTTAGTATCATTGCTTTTATTTTTGAAATATTTAACTTTAATTTATTTAGGTTTAAGTATTTACTAATAATATCAAGTATGGAGTTTATTTTCTGAATTGCTACGTCTAAATCAGAATCAAAGCAAGCTATGAGCGTGTCATCAGCAAAAATATTAATAAAATCACAGTTCACAAATAAATTAATATCATTTAAATATAAAATAAAGAGTAAGGATCCTAAAACACTTCCTTGAGGTACACCCATATTATTTATCATCTCACTTGAAACAGTTTCATGAACCTTGACTTTTTGTCTTCTCTCTGACAAGTAATCTGACAACCACCCAAAGACTTTACCATTTATCCCATAACCCCTTAGTTTATTTAAAAGTCTGAAATGAAATATCTTGCACTTCGCAATAGTTATGAAAAATCATAATTAACAAATTAATAAACTTTTATGAACATTTATGGCAGGATCTTGTAAACTATACATATAAAAATGGCTCCACGAAGTTTCAAATTTTTAGGCCAATTATTTATACCTTTTATCCCATTGTATATGCCAACAGAGATTAGGAAAAAATTTGTTAGTTAACAATTGAATAAAACATTAAAAAATAGTGACAAAATCTTTTTTCTAACTGAATTATATTCTTTTAAGTGTTAGAAAAATACTAGAATTTTTTCAAATTTTTAAAATCACATTTTATGTCATAAAAAATTTTTTTTATCTGATAAACCCCGTTTAGCAGCAGTGCGCGAATGCCGTAAAAGCCGAGCGGAGCCCTATTTTCAACGTCAAATTAAAATTATAAATAATGGAGATAGAGTTCCGGGAGTTAGGACTTTTTTATTGTAAATTTCCTTCTTTTTAAGAATCTTTTTTTAAAATTTCTTAACTCTTCATATTTCTCGAATTATAAGCAAAAAACGAAATGCCTTTTTTTTTCGTCTTAATTTGTTAATAACAATTGGAATTTTTTGCATGCTGTAAAATCCTCAAAATACCTTTTTCTAATTGTCATTCCGGATCGAATGAGCTATCGCTCATATTTTTAGGACCTTTATCACTATTTTTCACGTTTTTTAAGATGTTGACTAGACTATATCTATTTTTTTCGCTTTAGCTGCAAAACTGGAATATTTCAATAAAAATGAAACAAAAAATTTAGAAAATACTAAAATGTGTAACAAACTTTTAAATAAGGTAAAACAAATTAGTTGCATTTATTTAAAGGCAATTTTTTTTATATTTTTATTACTGTAATAAAATTATTTGAACTTTTCATTTCGATTGATTTGAACTTTATAGTAATTTTTAATTAAAACCAAATCGACTTAATCAGAAAAAACTTCGTTCTCGGCAATAAAGTAAATAATTAAAAAAGCTTTCAAGATAATCACTTTGTTAATTGATTCTACTAATTTAATTTTAATTCGAAACAAACAAATTACTTTCTTATTTATTATGTTAATAAATTCGGAATTATCGATTCAGTTGACAGAATAGTAGTATTTTTAATTATATTAGAAGTTTCGAATGTTTGTTTTTAAAACTGTGAAACCCTTTCTACCGCCTTTTATATTTAAGGCGATGTTTGTTTTTCCGTTAACTTAGTTAAACTTTCAAAGATTAATTAACTTTGTACTTTTAGATAAAATAAGAACTTTATTGGATTAAATGGTCTATATATATTAGAGCATCTAGTGTTTTTATTTACTTATTTGTTCCTTAAAATAGCACATAAATCCTTTTTTCATCATTTTATGCCTGTTTTACAAATTTGATTTATTTATTTAGAAAACTGCTTCAACTAAATAAGTCATCTTCATCTATATACATATAATAAAGCTGTAGAAATGTATATATCTTGATCCCGAAGATCCATTCAGTCGAAACAAACACCTGATTAAGTCAAAAATCCTTTTGCTTTTCCCTGATATATGTTCGATGCACTTAACTACAGTTAGTAGTTCATGAGCTTAAACTATATCATTACAAGATGTGTTAAAATTTTATCTTTAAAAATCTTGCTACTTATATAGTTGAAAAGAAAACACTGGACTAGAATATCTTTAATTTAAGGAAAGTAATACTGGGTGTTGTCTGGGAGAGTATTATATAGTGTAAGGAGAATTGTAAAGTTAAAAAAACAGGAACTTTTGTAGGTTTAATCGTGATCTTATTAATGACTTTATTCCAGTTTTAAGATTCCTCTGATCGAAAATGTTGGCTCCTCATAGTTAACGCTTTGCGTATCTCTCAGATGTCAAGGACAAAAAAATACAAAAACTTTCGTCCAGAATTTTTAGAGTCCTCTAAGCGGAGATGTTGGGTCGTCAAAAGTTGTTGTTTCGTGGATCATTGAGCTCTATAAAAAGACTTGAATCTACTGTAATCAGGATTATTAGGTTGAGATACAGGATTTTTTCTTTGGTTTTAAAGTAATTTTATGAAAGACTCCATTCCAGAGAGTTTTTGAGCAGCGATGCTGCCACTCTGTAATATGCGCGTTTTGCTTCTATTTGTTTACTAGATCATCTATCTATACATATAATAAAACTGTAGGAATGTATATGTTTGTGCGCGCATCACATGAAAACTACTGATCCTATTTGAATGCGGTTTTAAAAGACGTATTTGTCTCCTTTCAACTTAACATCTGGTGTATTAAACTTTCAACTCCCCCCCATCCCTTTAACGGGGTGAGGAAAGAAATTTTTATACAAAAATCAACACGCCACGCGAACGACATCGCGGGTACATCGTAAATGTGGTTAGATTTTTTTGTCTGTCTGTCTGTATGTTTGTGCGCGCATCACATGAAAACTACTGATCCGATTCGAATGCGGTTTTCACAGATGTATTTGTCTTCTTTCAACTTAACATCTGGTGTATAAACATTCCTGTCCCATTCCTTAAATGGGGTGGGCTAAGAAACTTGTATACAACAATCACACGCCACGCGAACGACGTTGCGAGTACAACTAGTTGTACAATAAATTAGGTAACATTAAAAAAACTTACATCTTACTATATGTGTTTCTCGTTAAGGAAATTCAAAGCTTTCGAAATAGTACATTACGTAACGAGTGCGGAAAGCAGGTGATCCCACCAAGAGTGATGGGATTACCTGCGCACCGCACGAGTTGCGAATTCTATTTTTCATCACTCCGTGAGGAAAGTTCTTGAATTTGTCTAAAATAAAAGGAAAGAAGATAATAGAAATAGTATTAGATCTGATCCGCCTGCACCGCGAAAGCGCTGAAGGAGGGTTGGGGGAGGCGGATCCCTCCCATTAAAAAACAAAATTTAGAGTTCATCCTCAATTTCTCTTAATTCACTTTCTATCGCATTTATTTTTGATTGGGAAACACTTATCAACTTTGTTTCGGTCATTCATTGCTTTCCGTACGGTCCTACATGGTCGAAAGCAGTGCTTTCCGCACGGAGTTATGAAAAGTTTTATATTTCGGTACGTTGAAGGAATCATTGCTTTCCGCACGGTCCTGCATGGTCGAAAGTAGTGCTTTCCGCACGGAGTGATGAGAATAGATCTTTTAAGTTTAGTATCTTCATGTTATCCCTTGCTGACGTTGAGACTCATAGAATGCACATTTAGTTGAGATATATTTTACAGTAAGTGGATAATTGTAAAGTTCACAGCTTGGCAAATTCTCTTGTGCTATAAGATGTGGGTAAATTAAGCGAGTGTTTCCAATTATTAATCTTCTAATAATAATTTTGTCTCAAATATTAGCTGCAAAAACAAAAACAGATTTGACATAGGTATTTGGTAAAGTTTAGCAGATCTGTTCCAGGCCTGCTACCAAGATTTAGGTACAAACGGAGAGATTATTCAGTATTTGACATCTCTTGTGCTTTTAGTGAGTCATTGTACCTATATTTTGCGACGAAGTTAGCTCTTTCATTGCCAGAGATGCCAAAAAGGTAATAGTACTCAAATTAGAGTTGTACAGAAATCTGGATAAGTGACTCTTGATTGGGCTCTACAAAATTGTTTATGCCCAAAATTGTTTTTTTATGAACCCAATTTAAATTTAAATACGTTATAATGAATATTTAATTTGACTTTTCGCTCGTGGTTCGGAGTCTGTCAGACGAAACGAATAAATGTTTTTTCAGAAAAAACAAACACTCAGAAGTAGGATTTGGTCATCTGTTAGTAGAAAATTAAAGAGGAAATCTAGGAGATGCAATCAGTCCCCAAGGTTTCCCAAAATCTACCTACTAAAGCATTTCAGGTAGATATAGGTACATATGAACATAAAAAATGGCAAAATGTGACCACTTAAGTCAAGCTTCATGGTTAGATACATCTAATACACAAACGGGTTTAAGACTAAAGAAGATTCAGGATAGAAGATATACAGCAGTTAGCAGTTATGGAAATGAAAAAATGTCTTTGCTTCTGGAAACATACAGTGTTTCAAGCAAATTTTCAAAGTACACGAAAAAATTATCTAAGCTTTTAAAAATCAAAACAAATCAACATAATAAACATAGATTGTCAGGTTGTTATTTGGACTTTTATAATCTCTAAAGGGGTCCGTAAACTAGCAACAAAATGACAAATACAACTCTACCGAAACATAACAGACATAAAAGTGTCAAATTAGTGTTTGAGTTCTAGGACATAGAAAATGCCCAACATGAGACTGAAAAAAGAGCAACTTTATCCGATATGATAAATGTCAAAGAGAGAGTTGCAGCGTTAAAAGTACATATGTGTTAAAAAAAATCCAATGCTCTAATAACTACAGTGCACAAGCAGTAGGTGGTTATCAATTCACCAATAAATTCACCAATTTAAGGACGTTACCAGTTATTTAAGCTAACTTAAACAGTAGGGTGCAAAAACCGAGTTTAAGCCAAGCAACGATACGATTAGAGCGTTAGAGGCTACCTCATAGAGTGCAAACCGATTACAGTGTAGCTTTACTCAAGCATAAATATCAGGTTCCACACTTCTTATCAATTATATCACTTGTTAACTTCTTCTGACAAGCAACGAAACTCCGAGCGATTTTACCATCTGCCATCGACTCGGCAGAAGTCATCCATTCCACGAAGACCATCAAGGTGTGGTGATCATACCATTTTAGTAACCACCGACATTCTCCGACGACTACTGGCTTCGGAGCAGATTTTCACAACAAGACAATTTCACCAACTTCCCACATCCTGGACGTTAACACCAGTAAACACATTAATACAATACCAAATATCTTCTGGTACATCTTATTGAACACAGAAAATTAATTGTCGACCAATGGTATAAGAACTATTTTATAATTTAGCGTTAGATCAATTCGACCAATGTTAATATAAATCTCGTTTAGATACACAAAATATTAAATAAAGTGATTTCCATCTGTTCTACCTCTATAAATAACCAACTTTGGCGATTTTACATTTCCTTGTAGAATTCTTTAAATATGTCAGTAATATTTTACAAGTAATCACAGTTTAATACAGCTTTTATTTTAAACGAAAGATTCGGTATCGTTACAAGATCCCAGGTGCATCATTCCGAATTAATTGAAAATCCATTTAAAATCCAGTTAATTTAAGTACTCATTTTTCAGTTAACATCGACAATAAATTCATCATTTGCTATAAATAATAACATTATTTTTATTTGTTATTGATTTTATAGGTATACCTACGACTAATACAATTTGAGTTATTGCGATGCTTTAGGAATTTTAAGTTTGACCTTGACCATGACCATCATGGTAAAATTTTTAAAAATGATCAAGGTTATATTTAGACCTAAAATTTCACGCTCTTTCGATTTCCGTTGTCAAAATACATGTTTTCATTTAAAAAAATTGACCTGAACATCGCCTGACCATGATGGACATGGTCATGGTCAAATCCATCTTAACCACCTGATAGCCAGGGAAAACCATAAATTTTATATTTGCAAGTTTTTTTCTGTGACCCATGGTTTTTGAGTTACCACGGGGTTTCCATACTTTTTCCTCACCCTGTATATTAATTCGCTACAAAATTATAGTCAAATTATAGTGTTTGTACTAATGTACGTACGAGCAAAGTTATATTTTTGTGGCATAAAAATACCCATCATTAAGCTTAATCAAATGCATAGATAGTAAAAGGCCACCCTTTTATTCAATAATATTGACAAGACTAACAGTTTGTAATTATTAAGTGAATTAAGAATTTAAGTGTTATAACACTAATAATAAAAATATACTGTTTTCGAACCTAAAAAACAGTTGGAAAGTATACAATTGTTAACCAGGGTGAAAAGTGGTCACTTTAAACCACGCTTGGTAAGTAGCTACTTTCCACCCGTTATCCTTTCTTACGTGCCTCCATAAATAGCGATCTGTCAAATCTGACAAACGTTTTATATTGGTATCGGTATATAGGAAACCAGTATAACGACAAAAACCAAAACGAAACTTTAGTAAAATAAAATTTCTGTGAAAACATATGTATGTACTGAAAAAACCTTGGTTAAAAAATGAGATAAATCTATATTAAGTAAAACCAACATCCTGCACTTAAAGAAAGAATAAAGTAAACTGTAAGGAGAACACACATCGGAAAGAAAGGACAAAAAATACCCTCAATCATAAACAATAGATGTTCCCACCTACGTTTTGTAATGATTACCTACAGATTACAGAATAATATCAATGAATTGTATTGTAGAATAAACGATTGTGTAAAGATTATACACTTTTATTAATTCCAGTGGAATTTATTATTAAGAGAAACGTAACAATAACAACAACAGAGCGAACAGTGGGTAAATAACAGATAGGTAAATATTATAATAGTTAACATAAAATTAAACACTATTTGAAGCCTTAGAATCAGTATAGTTATAGTATTTGCAATACAAGAAGTTTTTATTGTTCGGAATTTTTTATAATTTTCGTAAAATAAGTTAATATTTTAAATTTCTCAATTCCATTAAGACATAAGTTTACTTCGTTGAATTTCTATCCGAAACACTTAAAATATAATGCATCGTATAATCAGATAATGGAAGTTTGTTTCATTTAAACTTTGCCATAACAGCTGCAGTCGAAAGTGATCTCACGTCTAAAGAGTTATTATCATAATTCCCTCCCGGATGTCGCTCTACACCTTCAAACTTTTCAAGTTCTCTTAATCAAAGTCAAAGTTTGAAATGTTAAATGTACTTAAGCGAAGCTGTGTGTGTAACGGTCAACCCCTTCCATTAACATCGAAATTGCTCTTGTAGGGAAATTTAAGCTGGCATTAATATTCTAAAACTAGCTCTTATATTCCGAATTCGAAGACAAATAAGCATTTTCGTCACGGAGTTTCAAACTGGAGGGATAAACGAGAATCTTTGTAAGATAAATGTTTAGATTTCTAGTCCATCTGGTCTCCTCTGAATCGTACAATATTGTTTATCTTAAATCGCAACAAAAGATATAATAAAAATAGGTTTCCTAAGTATTAAAAAACATTTAAGACTAAATTTCTTTTTAGCTTTGAAATTAAAATTAAACGTATAAATTGATTATATGTTTAATATAACTTTGAAAATAAGTAGAAAAAGACAACTATGTATAATAAAACGCTATAATCGAGTTGGACTTTTTGGTTGATGAAGGCTTACATAATTTATTTTTATTTCATTGGTTTGCGACAGAAATACGTAGAAAGCTCAGGTTTCAGAAAAAAAGAAGTTACTGGCGTGAACTTCACTCGAACCCTTATTGATTTATACGAACGTGTTGCTTTCTGTGAGAGTATTACGATTACGATTGTAAAAATAAAATATATCAATATATCACTTTAAAAAAACCCTCTTTTGTTAGATAGTGTATTGATAAATCACTTAAATAATGATACGATTATAGATCGACACATTTATAAAATAGGGGAATTCCAGAAGAATAAACCCACTTTCCACTAAAACGTTCCTTAATCGTTTTATACATAGGTACATTATTTAGATATATTTTCCCTTTAGCAAATTTAATACATCATTAATAGTTAATGAGCAATTAACGATTTCTACCAAAGTGACCTTCGGTTAATATCTCTCGCCTGTATAAGAGAGAGCCGTTTCTCGGTTTAAAAATATGCAATATATTCATTACACATTTTTATAAATTTAAGTATAAAAATATTGGAAATTGTAGATTTTAAGTAGGGTCGATTGGTCCAGGCGATTTTACCACACTTGGACCAAAAAAATCTTTATCTACTCTACCTCATATTATGTATCAATTTTTAGTTCGTGAAAACTGTCATTATAGACAGCAGTGCTTGAAGGATTGAAAGTGTGCGTGAAGTAACAATGTATTTTTTGGTCCTCCGTCCAGAAACAATACTATTAATTACCTCAAAATCGTCCGGAAAATGACATTTTCCGGCCTAGGCCGGCAAAGTAGCTTTTAGATTATCTAAAGAGATGGCGCTATGAGTTTAAATTTTAAGTCATCAAAAATACATAATGAATAATACAAATTTTAATTAAATTTATTTAAAAACAGCGTATAATATACTAAACTTACCTATAACTTTTTCTAAAGGTAAGCAGGATTCTAATTTACATTTAATTTCTCTTACAACTTGTATTATAAAACTTGAAATTTATGTCAATTTACAACTACTTATCATTCGATTATGAAAATAGTTCATTGTCTCTGCTATTTTTATATAATATTGTTAGATATTAATGTTAATATTTTCAATATAACAATTTTTACTGTGCTGCTTATTAGCACAGTATTTGTATGTTTAAAAATTAAGGATCTTGAAATCGATTATCAGAAAATCATTCCTTATTACTAATTCTTTTAATCGTGCAATAGATGTCAATAAACACTAATCTTGTATGTCACAAAGTAAAAAGTTTTTGAACTTGTTGTGTTTGCAACATATGTTAATTAAAACACTAATAACTGCTGAACACGTATATTAAGTATCAAACAAGTTATTATACAACTATAATATTAACATCCAATGTGGCGCTAATATCTACCCGAAGATCACGTCATACCAGCTGACAGTCTGTCGGCTGTCTTCTAGTCACTGGTCTTACTTTAGGTAGTACAAGCGGTCAACTCTTGAACATAACAGAATTTTTGAAAATATTAAAAATTAGTTGGACCAAAAAAAAGTGTGTGTTACACGTCCGGAAAATGTTTTGCAAGTGCTCGTATTGTTTCGCCTCGTTGCTACGCACCTCGGCTACACAACTTTACTCGCTCTTGAAAAATGTCATTTTCCGTCCTTGTGTCACAATAGTATTATACGTTACAAGGTCGGTAGGTGACTTATTACAGTACGAGTTTACGGACGAGGCGACGTAGGAGCCGAGTTTGGAAATGAAAACGAGGACTGTAATAACACCTAACGACCATGTATCGTATTATATTTTATTTCATCCTGTTTTTATAAATTAATAAATTCATAAACATTTTAAAAATAGTTCGTGACTTGACTAGTTACGTCAACTTACCTTAAGCGTCAGTTACTGTCAAATTTTGATTTTATAGTTATTATAGTGTTTTTAAATGCCAAAATTAAAAGTAATTGTCTTCCCTAAAGCAATCAGAGCAGAGTTGCTAGGCAACACATCACATTACAGTACATGATACCGTAATGTTCTACTTACCGGCGCCAAATTGATTATAGGGAAGTTTATTTACTGGACAGGATGAAATAAATAACTATTAAATGGGATTTACTTTTTCGCACTGTTTTTGGCACACCTTCATATAATCAAATATTCTTAGCATTCGCGTTGTCATGGTGTTGCTATGAGAGCATTAAATTTCAACAAAAGTTATTCTGACAGTTTTGTAGTTTGAATTTTCAAATTTGAAAGGTATAAAAATTGTTTTTTATTTGATTATCGTAGATAAAATATTGTATGAAACTGTGCGTGAAGTGATTTTTGCGCACTTACACGATATATAGCACTCGCTTCGCTCGTGCTCTAAACATGGCGTGCGTGTGCAAAAAGCATACTTCACGAACTGTTTGATAAATAACTATTTGTAACCTATAACCGTAATCTAATTATCTTTTAAAAAAATCTATTAACCGCTTAGGATTTATGTCTATTACCTGGTCAAGCAACAAGAAAACCTGTTTCAGATATTTATGTCTTTTTATCAGGATATTCACAAAATATATATATTCCGCTGTCTACTTTGCCCATTTTACCCAGATGGTACCTTAGTGGATAGTGTTCTGAAAAATATCTGCAATTACTCTGGGTTTAGGTTATAAGAGTAATTATTAAGAGTAGCGCACTAAAAGCGGTATTAACATTTTGTATTGTCCTTGACTTGGAGTGTTTCTCCAGTAAGCTGCACTTAGTTCCTTTTCTCAATTACGAATTTTATTCATAATGCCACAAAAAGATTCGGGTCTTTTGCGAGACTATCAGTTATACTGTTTTCGACAATGCTTTAATGATCTGGTGTCCAAAGGAAAGTTAGTTTGTTGTGTGTTTGTGTTTGGTTAGTTGTCTTCAATCACATGCCAATCTGTCCGTTATTACGTACAATTTTAATAAAAATCTATGAGAAGTAAAAGCTGTCTGTCGGATAATTACACTTACGATTTAGATAAATGAGTTGCTGAATTCTATTTACCTACAGTTAAAAGAAATCAAATACTGAAAATTAAAATCATTACCTTCCGGGCACCAAAATATGTTTTTTTTAATAGTAAACCAAATTGCTGATTGCAGGGCGTCGCGTAAGCAAGGTTGTAGACGCCTATGGAGTATAAAGCACCCACTACACTACTCACAAAGTTAATCTACATATAGGTACTTCGTATGACTTCGCTTTGCTTCGAGCTATTTCCGTAGTGTGTCGTTTTTTTGCGCCCGAGTCAAAGGGCACAAAGTTTGAGTTAAAGTGTCACAATACATTACTCGACTTAAATGAATGTACTTGCTTGTGCATGTTATATAAAGAAAGAGACATGTGTCCGTTATACTTGTAGCTGATGAAGCGGGTCACAAAGGTAAAACATTTACGACAAATGGGAGCCTTTAAGTTAATTAATGAATGTATAACCTCAAGAACTACAAAAGTTTAAACAATCTTTATTGGTAACATTTTTGGGTTTTCGTTTATAAGAATTGATGCTATAGTGGATGTTTATTGTCTAATCTGGTTTGCCTATAATATACAGCCAGCTTTTTAAGTCAACTTTCAAATGCAAACAAGCAATAAACACAGTAAGTAGTCTCTATATTTTTATTTCTTTATTAAATTTATTAAACAAAACAATCCAATAATATAAAATACGATGATATCTTCAATTTGAAGTGCCGCTGTGTGATTTTTATTTACAAAATATATTCTCTATCTGCAAGTTGTCAATTCAGCCCTGCGTGGTATTTGTGACAAATCCCTTAACGCACACGTTTCCCTTATAAAATTTTGCTTTATACAAGGGCGAAGTAGAGTAGTAAAATTCTGTTTTCACCACATGAGCCAACTATACCAGGAGGCATGTGAGCATTACTTGATGTTTTATGTATATGTATATAGTTAAAAAATGAGAGCACACAAAGCAGTGGTAGTTGCAACTTGCACGTCATCGAAATTTTTTTTTAAGTCCAATGAGTATGTATTAATTCTCCTCGACTCGGCTACTTTCACTTTGACACTTCATCAAAAAACTTCGATCGAGAGTAAAGTGGGAGCTTAAGAAGTTTAGCAAAGTCAAAATATCGAGTTCCACAAAAATTCTTTGCGCAGTGGCTTTTGTCTTACACCTGCCAAATTCTCCAGGATATCCCCTATAAATCATGTTTGTTTTCAGTTATTTTTCCTAAGCGGTAGATTTACAAGTTGTTACATGTGTATATACATTTGTTTTTTGAGTTCCTTGGCGTTACTGTTTGTTTTGACAAATATCCTGCTGTTTTATAAAGCACTTAAGAAAGTGTTTAGAAGGCAGTTTTACCCTTGTTAGTTCGAAAGAGATTATAGATCTAGTAAATAGTTTTGTAAAATATTAAACCTTGCATAAAAAGAGGAAAAGACGATAGTTTAAACACCAATAAAAATAGAATATTCACAAATCAAACATGTCGATACTATAAAGATATTATAGATAGAGTAATCGAGCCAGGCTTTCAGCTGTTTTTAATTGATAAGAGAGAGAAAGTCGCGTTATTCACTCTATTAGACAGATAGGGTACTGCGATTTTCTTTCTCTTTTTAACCGTCGTACGGTTGTACTAACATATGTTACCTACTTTATGTAAACAACATAGTGTTGATGCACACAATTAATTTTGACTATATAAAAATACATTCCTGTTATAAATTTAGTTTCCTATTTTAACTAAATATACTATTTTGAATTAATATTCCAAGCAAACCACTTAAGTAATCCTAGGAAATTCACCATGAAAACGATTCGTTTGTACGTGCTCGGTCAATTGCTCTGGACCGCGTTATTTGTAGAAACCAAATGATCTTCTCATAAACTTTTCAGAATGTATTCACATAAGTGCCAGCAAAGCTCATCCCTCTTTAATCCTCTCCAAATAAAGGACAACGCGGATGCTGGCAGATAAGTTTAAACACATAATTCCTGCATTCTGTATCCCAATAGTAGAGCCAAAGAGTTGGTGTAATAAAGTGTGGATTAGAGCATTATGTCGACATTCGATCGATTGTATAAATAGCATTTCAAGGATCGAGCACTAAGTGAAATTATGGATTAATGAATCTAAAAGGAGTAAAGCAATTTACTTAAATCTCCATAGCATTACGAGTGTTTCGTCTTTTATATAATGAGTGGCATTGTTAACAACTCTACACAAAAAACTTGACGTCCCACATACCAAATTTATAACAAAAATCGATAAATAGTACACTTTTAACTCACCATCCAATATAACTACTGAAGCAAAATCTCGATTTAAAAGCTATTGAAGTGATTCCAATTAGAGGATTGCAATAGTAATAAAATCGAATTAAAAAGTATAATATTAACCTACTAAAAACTAAATAATGTTAAATTTTATGAAAATTTAATGTAATCATTAGCCTGGTTTAAATATGTATCAGCGCAATTAAGTGCTATCTATCGGTAAAAATTGGAAAGAAAAAGTGACCCAGTGTTTTCATTGCTGTACTTTTCAATGCTATTTGTATAAGGGTTGTCCTTTTACTTTTGCATATAGCCATAAAGACAATAAATATAAAGACTTAAAGTACTTGTTTGCTTTTCAAAATATGACCTACCAAGATCAATACACATTTGCATACGTTCAAACCAATTAGAAAAACAGTTGCTTTGAAGCTCAAAAAACTCGATTGTCTTTTGGGCTTTGTGAGAACTTACATTGTCCTTTTGAGCCTAATTTGCCGTTTTATATAACAAACGGAAATAACCGTTCTTTGATCTTCTAAGGCAATTGTTGCACATAACCTGATCTTGACACAAAAGTTGCGATCATTTTTTTAACACACTTCGAGAACGGATTACTTTTGTTCGTTTCTCCTCAACGTAAAACACCCACACTGCAGATTGGTTTTTATTTTCTGGTTCGTGGGAGTAAATCAAAGATTTATTGCCGGTAACAATACTATAAACGTTTTTTGAGCTTCCTTTGTTCAACCGTTTTTCGACACCAATTGACGCGAACCGCTTTTTGCTCTTTTGTGAGCAAATGAGGGATACAACGGAAAACCAACTTCGTTACACCCGTCTTCATGTAGGCCAAAGATGCCTCTATATCCTGGTATGTTACACTGAGGTCATCTTTAATTAACTGACGGACCGCATCAATGTTTTGCTGTGTGACTGCTGTTTTAGGTTTAGGATCTAGACTGGATTTATCGCTGAGACTGGAGAGACCACGTTAAAATTCGTAATACTAGTGGGAAATATGGAAATGGTGTAGTGCTTTATTTTCAAACACAGAAACCATTTCAGCGAGACATTGCTCTTGGGATAATACTCTCCAAAAATTGTAAAAACATATTTCTCGGCTAAGATTCGTTTTTCGACTGAGTTGTTAATGGCAAAAAATTATTGTACCTACACATCTTGTTGTACCACAATAAAACATTGGATTTATGTCAGAAAAAGGTTGAGGTTAGATTTGTGTCTGAAGGTTCTACTGGTGGCGCCTTCTAGGCACGTATATGCAAAAATAAAAGGACAACCCTCGTAAAACAAAAATGTTTGCATACTTGTTTCTATTAATTAACATAATTACGTTTCAATTCATCATTTATGTTCTAATTTTTGTAAACTATCTGAAAACATAACAATCAATAAAATTCGTATAATACCGTTCCTTCCCAATGGTCATTGAATCTGTAACCTTTGAATAAATAATGGGAATGTTAATTCCAATCAGGAATAAAATTGGGAAAAGCTGTGTTTTAAATGCAGTTTCCTAAAATATGCAGAAGTTAATAAACGAAAGCTAAAATACGTTCAATAGTGGTTTACGAGTTTTTCAACAGGTAGAACTTTTGGAATTCTAATGCAGGGATGTGTGAAATTTGGTAGTTTGCCAGCTTGTTATGGTGTTTATGATATTTAGTTTAGTAGTTCAGTAGTCCAGACTTTGTGTAAATATATTAAAAACTTTATTCATAACACTAGTTTATTAATTAAGAAACGAGTAATGAGCTTCCAGTAAATTTCGCATTTTTGTCTTTAGTTGCAAAAACAAAAGTTATCATCATAGAGGGTCTTCCATTAAGCTTTTTCTTTAAAAACAAAACAAAGTGTGTGTGAAATACAAACAAAAAAATGTTTTGGCTAAAAGACCTATTGATGCCATTTATATATGAAATATAACATCGTTTAAATGTCCGCAACGGCTTCTAAGGCTGCATTTAAACGATGGCATAAGTTAGGTTGGCTTTGTGGACCGCTGTTTGTGGCTTATTTACTCACACCTGTGATTTAAGAAACCCCAACAATTAAACGTCTATCGAGGTCAAATCAGACAATCTTGGTAGTCAATTCGCATCACTTCCACGTGGTATCACTATGCCCTCAAATTGTTTGTGCAGAATATCCAATATCGTTGGTGTCTAAATTATCCAATTCAGGCCAAAAAAAGTTAGCTATTATTAGTGGTCTGATCAACATCGTTCGTAAAGAAAAATGGATTAATGACGCCGCTAGTCTAAAATCCACAACAAACACTGAAGTTTTCAGCATGCATTGGATACTCTTGGATCTTATTTGGATTGGATTGGTATTGTCCCAAATTCATCTAGAAATAAAGTTTATCGCTGAAGATAATTTTTTGGTGAAAATTAGTGTCTGTTGTCAACTGTTTCAGACCTTAATAAGCAAGCAAACGCTTTTGTCTGTGATCGTTAACCTTACGCACCTAGATTGGCTGAATTTTGTAAGGGTACAGGTGCAACTTCTTGTAAGCAACGTAAAATCGATAGCATGGGGTTCCCAAAAGAAGTCGGTTATTATTAACTTATAGTGCTCACGTTGACAGTGGTGGCCTGATCACCGTCGTTCTTAAAGAAAAATGGATTAATGACGCTGCTAGTTAAAAATCCACAACAAACACTGAAGTTTTCGGCATGCATTGGATACTATTGGATCTTATTTGGATTGGTGTTGTCCCAAATTCATCTAGAAATAAAGCTTATCGCTAAAGATAATTTTTCACCTAGATTGGTTAAATTTAGTAAGGGTACAGGTCCAACTTCTTGTAAGCAACTTAAAATCGTTAACATGGGGTTTCCAAAAGAATTCGGTTATTATTAACTTATAGTGCTCACGTTGACAGTGGTGGCCTGATCAACGTCGTTCTTATAGAAAAATGGATTAATGACGCTGCTAGTCTAAAATCCACAACAAACACTGAAGTTTTCGGTATGCATTGGATACTCTTGGATTTTATTTGAAATGGTGTTGTCCCAAATTCACCTAGAAATAAAGTCTATCGCTAAAGATAATTTTTCGGTAAAAATTAGTGTCTGTTGTCAATTGTTTCAGACCTTAATAAGCAAGCAAACGTCGTTGTCTGTGATCGTCAACCTTGCGCACCTAGGTTTTTTCAATTTTGTAAGGGTACAGGTCCAACTTCTTGTAAGCAACGTAAAATCGATAGCATGGGGTTCTCAAAAGAAGTCGGTTGTTATTAACTTATAGTGCTCACGTTGTCAGTGGTGGCCTGATCAACGTCGTTCTTAAAGAAAAATGGATTAATGACGCTGCTAGTCTAAAATCCACAACAAACACTGAAGTTTTTGCTATGCATTGGATACTCTTGCCTCTTATTTGGATTGATATTATTCCAAATTCACCTAGAAATAAAGCCTATCGCTGAAGATAATTTTTCGGTGAAAATTAGTGTCTGTTGTCAACTGTTTCAAACCTTAATAAGCAAGCAAACGCTTTTGTCTGTGATCGTTAACCTTACGCACCTAGATTGGCTGAATTTTGTAAGGGTACAGGTGCAACTTCTTGTAAGCAACGTAAAATCGATAGCATGGGGTTCCCAAAAGAAGTCGGTTATTATTAACTTATAGTGCTCACGTTGACAGTGGTGGCCTGATCACCGTCGTTCTTAAAGAAAAATGGATTAATGACGCTGCTAGTTAAAAATCCACAACAAACACTGAAGTTTTCGGCATGCATTGGATACTATTGGATCTTATTTGGATTGGTGTTGTCCCAAATTCATCTAGAAATAAAGCTTATCGCTAAAGATAATTTTTCACCTAGATTGGTTTAATTTAGTAAGGGTACAGGTCCAACTTCTTGTAAGCAACTTAAAATCGTTAACATGGGGTTTCCAAAAGAATTCGGTTATTATTAACTTATAGTGCTCACGTTGACAGTGGTGGCCTGATCAACGTCGTTCTTATAGAAAAATGGATTAATGACGCTGCTAGTCTAAAATCCACAACAAACACTGAAGTTTTCGGTATGCATTGGATACTCTTGGATTTTATTTGAAATGGTGTTGTCCCAAATTCACCTAGAAATAAAGTCTATCGCTGAAGATAATTTTTCGGTAAAAATTAGTGTCTGTTGTCAACTGTTTCAGACCTTAATAAGCAAGCAAACGTCGTTGTCTGTGATCGTCAACCTTGCGCACCTAGGTTTTTTCAATTTTGTAAGGGTACAGGTCCAACTTCTTGTAAGCAACGTAAAATCGATAGCATGGGGTTCTCAAAAGAAGTCGGTTGTTATTAACTTATAGTGCTCACGTTGTCAGTGGTGGCCTGATCAACGTCGTTCTTAAAGAAAAATGGATTAATGACGCTGCTAGTCTAAAATCCACAACAAACACTGAAGTTTTTGGTATGCATTGGATACTCTTGCCTCTTATTTGGATTGATATTATTCCAAATTCACCTAGAAATAAAGCCTATCACTGAAGATAATTTTTCGGTAAAAATTAGTGTCTGTTGTCAACTGTTTCAGACCTTAATAAGTAAGCAAACGTCGTTGTCTGTGATCGTCAACCTTGTGCACCTAGATTGGTTCAATTTTGTAAGGGTACAGGTCCAACTTCTTGTAAGCAACTTAAAATCGTTAACATGGGGTTTCCAAAAGAAGTCGGTTATTATTAACTTATAGTGCTCACGTTGACAGTGATGGCCTCATCAACGTCGTTCTTATAGAAAAATGGATTAATGACGCTGCTAGTCTAAAATCCACAACAAACACTAAAGTTTTCGGTATGCATTGGATACTCTTGGATCTTATTTAAAATGGTGTTGTCCCAAATTCATCTAGAAGTAAAGCTTATCGCTGAAGATAATTTGTCGGTAAAAATTAGTGTCTGTTGTCAACTGTTTCAGACCTTAATAAGCAAGCAAACGTCGTTGTCTGTGATCGTTAACCTTGCGCACATAGATTGATTAAATTTAGTAAGGGTACAGGTGCAACTTCTTGTAAGCAACTTAAAATCGTTAACATGGGGTTTCCAAAAGAAGTCGGTTATTATTAACTTATAGTGCTCACTTTGACAGTGGTGGCCTGATCAACGTCTTTCTTATAGAAAAATGGATTAATGACGCTGCTAGTCTAAAATCCACAACAAACACTGAAGATTTCGGTATGCATTGGATACTCTTGGATCTTATTTGGATTGGTGTTGTCCCAAATTCATCTAGAAATAATGCTTATCGCTAAAGATAATTTTTCGGTAAAAAATAGTGTCTGTTGTCAACTGTTTCAGACCTTAACAAGCAAGCAAACGTCGTTGTCTATAATCGTTAACCTTGCGCACCTCGATTGGTTAAATTTTGTAAGGGTACAGGTCCAACTTCTTGTAAGCAACTTAAAATCGTTAACATGGGGTTTCCAAAAGAAGTCGGTTATTATTAACTTATAGTGCTCACGTTGACAGTGGTGGCCTGATCAACGTCGTTCTTATGGAAAAATGGATTAATGACGCTGCTAGTCTAAAATCCACAACAAACACTAAAGTTTTCGATATGCATTGGATACTTTTGGATCTTATTTGAAATGGTGTTGTCCCAAATTCATCTAGAAGTAAAGCTTATCGCTAAAGATAATTTTTCGGTAAAAATTAGTGTCTGTTGTCAACTGTTTCAGACCTTAATAAGCAAGCAAACGTCGTTGTCTGTGATCGTTAACCTTGCGCACCCAGATTGGTTAAATTTTGTAAGGGTACAGGTCCAACTTCTTGTAAGCAACGTAAAATCGATAGCATGGGGTTCCCAAAAGAAGTCAGTTATTATTAACTTATAGTGCTTACGTTGACAGTAGTGGCCTGATCAACGTCATTTTTATAGAAAAATGGATTAATGACGCTGCTAGTCTAAAATTCACAACAAACACTGAAGTTTTCGGTATGCATTGGATACTCTTGGATCTTATTTGGATTGGAATTGTCCCAAATTCACCTAGAAATAAAAGCCTATCGCTGAAGATAGTTTTTCGGTGAAAATTAGTGTCTGTTGTCAATTGTTTCAGACCTTAATAAGCAAGCAAACGTCATTGTCTGTGATCGTTATCCTTATGCACCTAGATTGGTTCAATTTTGTAAGGGTACAGGTCTAACTTCTTGTAAGCAACGTAAAATCGATAGCATGGGGTTCCCAAAAGAAGTCGGTTATTATGTTAACTTATAGTGCTCACGTTGACAGTGTTGGCCTAAACAACGTCGTTCTTAAAGAAAAATGGATCAATGACGCTGCTAGTCTAAAATCCACAACAAACACTGAAGTTTTTGGTATGCATTGGATACTCTTGCATCTTATTTGGATTGGTATTGTCCCAAATTCACCTAGAAATAAAGCCTATCGCTAAAGATACTTTTTCGGTGAAAATTAGTGTCTGTTGTCAACTGTTTCAGACCTTAATAAGAAAGCAAACGTCGTTGTCTGTGATCGTCAACCTTGTGCACCTAGATTGGTTCAATTTTGTAAGGGTACAGGTCCAACTTCTTGTAAGCAACGTAAAATCGATAGCATGGGGTTCCCAAAAGAAGTCGGTTATTATTAACTTATAGTCCTCACGTTGGCAGTGGTGGCCTGATCAACGTCGTTCTTAAAGAAAAATGGATCAATGACGCTGCTAGTCTAAAATCCACAACAAACACTGAAGTTTTTGGTATGCATTGGATACTCTTGCATCTTATTTGGATTTGTATTGTCCCAAATTCACCTAGAAATAAAGCCTATCGCTGAAGATAAGTTTTCGGTGAAAATTAGTGTCTGTTGTCAACTGTTTCAGACCTTAATAAGCAAGCAAGCAAGCAAACGTCGTTGTCTGTGAACGTCAACCTTGCGCACCTAGATTGGTTCAATTTTGTAAGGGTACAGGTCCAACTTCTTGTAAGCAACGTAAAATCGATAGCATGGGGTTCCCAAAAGAAGTCGGTTGTTATTAACTTATAGTGCTCACGTTGACAGTGGTGGCCTGATCAACGTCGTTCTTAAAGAAAAATGGATTAATGACGCTGCTAGTCTAAAATCAACAACAAACACTGAAGTTTTTGGTATGCATTGGATACTCTTGCATCTTATTTGGATTGGTATTATCCCAAATTCATTTAGAAATAAAGCTTATCACTGAAGATATTTTTTCGGTGAAAATTAGAGTCTGTTGCCAGCTGTTTCCGACCTTAATCAGCAAGCAAAGTCTTAGGTTAGTTGAATTTTGCAAGAGTACAGGTCCAACTTCTTGTGAGCGACGTGAAATCGTTAGCATGGGGTTCTCCTGTATACGCTCACAAACAGTAGAAATATTTTGGCAGTTCTTGCAATATTAAATGCTTTATCTATCCATGTTGATATGAAAAACAAAAGAATAAATAAATGACAACCAATTTGGCAGCTTCAACAACATGGCAGTTATCTACTGCCAAAGTTCGGAAATCCCTTATTTAGTTCTCCTTAAAAACCAGTGGACTTGTAAATATTTTATTTTCTAAAGCTATAAATTCTGAAGTGATTTAAGTATATCAATATCTAAAAACAGTGCAAGTTTCTTAGTATCCATTTTTTAGTCCCATCAACGGGTAGGATACAATAAAGGTTTTATTGATGTTTTCTGGAAACTTATGTGAAGTTTAGTCTTCGAATAAATCCAATTTTCGACCAACATTGCCGGGAATTTGAGAGAAACAATACAGTTGTTTCATAACAAAGGAGCAAAGAAAAAGAATTAGGTATTTTTATGACATTTATAAATCATAGTACAAAACGAGTATTTCAATAAAACTTTGATCATCTCTAAAATTTTGTGACTCCAGTAAAGTTTGGACCATTAACATCACCCACATCGAGTATTTCCAGGATAAGAATTAACTCTGCAGTAGATCGAGAACTTTAGTACGCTTTGATGTTCATACTATCGCTGACCGGAGCAGAATTATTTTGATATCAAATATTAAAATTTCCTGCATTCGCATGTAGAGAATATATAATTGTTTTTTGGTTTCACTAAAATTTGCATTTACATATGCACATCCCATTTGGGTATAAATTTCTTCATTGCGTTTAAAATTTAAAAATTGGACAAACAAAAAGTGACCTTAAGGAGAGTTTAAAAAATTTAAAAAAGTTTTTGATCATATACGGATTTAACTCATGTCTTATAGGAGAATTACTAATTCCTCTTTAAGTACATATGTGACGTTAATGAAAGAGATTATTTGTCAAATCGAAAACTCAAACTTTAAACTCATTTTTTCGGTGGCTTTTTGCAACAAATATTTTTACACAGATTAAGATATTCTTGTCAAATTTAAATTAATACTACCAACTAACTTTACTTACTAAATTGAGTGAGCAGTTCTCTTACCTAAAACAAAAAACATTTGATATAATTTTTTCAGGTACAGAAATAACAGTTAAATAAATTTAAATTTATTAATAGTATATTCTGTAGTCTGTTACACGGTTAGAATGAAAATTCGATAACTCGTGGTTACTTTCGCTCGCTACGCTCGTGTTCGGAATTCTCCACTCGTATCGAATTTTCATTCTAACCGTGTAACAAACTGTATTTTCTCCACGACCATGTAATAATTCTGTTTATATAAATTGAAATATGTAGCAAAACAATTAGATCGTCGCACGGACAAACTGAGTGACAGTTTTGAAATTCGCATGGCAATCTATGTTTTTTGTTGAGCAATTACAGAATGTTATTCCGTCACTAGTTATAGAATGGAAATACATGCAAAACACATAAGAAGCAAGTGTTTCAGAATGAATATTCTATCTCAAGAGTGAGAATGAACACTTTCTATTATTAAAAATGAAGTCGGAATTATTACATTCATTAATGGTCGTGGAGAAATAGTTTTCCTTGATTTTAATCCGATTAATTCTATATCTCCGTACATTAATTGGATAGAGGAACCTTATTTTACAACATAAAAAAGGGAAATTTGAGAATATTAACGGCACATTAGGGTTGCTTAAAGAAAACTACATTCGTATTTTTTATTATCTACTGGCTACCCAAAAATCAATAATTTTTTTTGCTCATTTTCTGCATTTTTCAATTTTTAGGATCTTTTCTGGTTATTTCGATCGTTTTCCATTTTTTTTTTCTTGTATTTTTGCCTCTTTAATCTAGAAATCAAATCATAACACCATCTGGCGGGTATCTCCGTATGAAACGATGGTATAGATCTGTATCGATGAATTAACATACACCACCGTCTATTAAGAATTAAATCGTCTATTTAGATAGATAGATATTTTTTGGTTGGCTGTTAGCCTGTATCACTGCGACCTTTGCAGATCTATTGTGAACACCCATTATCTGTGGAATAGGATTAGAGCACCTTGTCCAGCTCTGCCCTCTTAATGAGACTTAATAGCCTTGACAGTGGCCACTCCGCATAACTTGGAGCAGCCGGTTTCTCCTTTCCCAGTACTAGATACCACGTCCTTGCAAGGCCTTCACATTGGCATAGGAAATAAAATGCGGTTTCCTCTTCCACTTAGCAGTATCGACAAATGTCTTCATCTGCTAAGTTCAGCTGACTTATGTGTTTTTTGAGCCTACAATGTCCTGTCAAGAGACTGACAATCATTCTGACATTTCGCCTTTGTGATAGCAGCTCTGCAGTAAACTTCGCCGAGTGTCCCTTTATGAAGACTTTGGCTTGTCGCTTGCCTGGTGATTTTTCCCACCACTCATGGGCCTTCTCTAGCCTCCATTTCTTAATGGCTGCCTTTCTGAATGTATTAGCAACTTCGCCGAATGGTTCCGGGCCAATCATTGGAATATTAGCTTCCTTACGGGCCAATTCATCAGCCTTCTTATTGCCCCGAAACCCTGAGTGTCCTGGTATCCATGCCAGTGTCAGAGAATTTTGACTTGCGGCATGTGTCAGGGCCCCAACGCAGTCCCACACCAGCTGTGAGCTTATTTGTGCTGAGACTATCGCCTTTAGAGCTGCTTGGCTGTCCGAGTATATGACTACGGTTTTACCGGTTATACCCTGACTTACGATTTCCGTTGCACAGTGTTGTATGGCCATTACTTCAGCCTGAAACATTGTGGCATACGCACCTGGACTTAGTTAAATTTTTGTCCTGTGTCCTCTACTATATATACCTGACCCTGTGCCTTTCTGAGTCTTTGAGCCATCGGTATACCAGATTGACTCCCCTTCGATTGGGGGGCCATTCTTCCATGAGTCCCTTTCCAGTATTTCTACTCGAAAGTTTCTCGCAAAGTTATACCTGGGGACTATCCTGTCCTGAGGCATGCTCATTATTTGATCCTCCTTAACTCTATCATATAACTCTGCTTGCTTTTTTCCTTTTAATAAGGTAATGAGAGCCTTGCCTTAATCGTCTATTTAAGAATTGTTGTATACTTATTATTAATCTTTTTCGATGTTTAAACCTTTCCACAAATTCCAAAAATATTTCAAGATTTAAAATTAGCCAAATCGGTCCAGCAACTCTTGAGTTTTAGCGAGACAGCTTTATTTGAACGCTGTTTCCATAAGTTTAACTTATTGAAAGTACCTTTTACAGCATAATAACCTTAACTGTAGTAGAAACTGAGTTTTTCACTTTTTTACAAATAAATCTAACTTTATAGATTATTATTTTCTTAAATTTTTAAAATAATGCTTAGATACTACATATACAAACCCATATTTTATGTTTATGGTATGGTAATGGTATCTAACATTAAGACCTAGTCCGAATTTGAAGACAATTATCTTAAATGAGAGTTTTACAACAAGGGTTGCTATAAACCATCCAAAACATTTTATCCCTTTAGAGTCACCTTCAACTGGCAAGAAACTTTTTAATAAAAATTTATTACCAAAGTAAGATTTTTGATATATCTAAGGTTAAAGCTCTGTCTTATTTGAATTATTTCGATATCAAATTAAATGCAGACTTTACCGTTGTTTAATTGTTGAAGTAGTCTCTTTTGACATGCGATTAGTGAGAACTAAACATAATACAAGTTTGTTACTCGTTAATCTTGAGGATTATAAATCAATTTTGTCTAAAGCATTATTGGCTTAGCTCTCCTAGAAGCGGAACAAAATAACGGTATAATTTAGAATCTTATTTACTGATAGGTATTTTCTTGATGGAATGAAATGAGAGAGCTAGTACCTAAGTAATTCCCTGTACTAACTTAGGTAAATCCATACAATTAAAATTAGATTCTCTGAAGAGAATGTTGTCTCGTACACTATTAGAAGATTATAGGTAAGAAATAATTAAATACGTCAACTGTTGTGTTCGATGCGTTAGTTTGTTCTTTAACTATATCGTTTAATTATACTTCAAAGCCGTTAATGTTATAGAATTTATATGACAGAGTCTTCTATATAGCTAAAATGAATATATGATGTCGCAAATGACAAATTTTAGTAAAAGAGAAGTCATTTTAGGACTTAAAAATTGAATTGGATTTGCTAATTATAGTGATAAGCCATGTTTGTTTCAGGGAAATCGAAATCAGTTGCCTAGTTGGTTCCAATTTTTTTAAGAAATAAAGATTTTATTTCTGGCTTTTTAGTTGCCACTTGATTCATGATGTACTATTTTCAAAACCTTCCAAATACGCTGCAAGAGATACTGTGTTCAATCCCCAACAATCCCGACATGTATATACCAATGTGACTTTTTGGAGACATAAGTAAATTGTCTAACACCTAGAAACAAGAAGCACGTACAGTAAAGGAAAACATCGTGATGAAACGTGGACTTAATTGTCTGAAATCACCAACACGCAGTGAGCAAGAGAATTGATTAAATGCCCATTCCTTCTCCTTGTAAAAAGAGGTCTCTGGCTTTTGAGTGGGACAGTAACGGGCTAATTATTATGTTTTTATGTTATACATCATTATTAACATATTAACATAACTGCAGAGCTTATTTTATTGCTTTTTGTGGTGTTTCTTAGAATATCTTCCACATTGATGACCAGACCTTAATCAAATTTCTATGGGATCACTCTATTCTTTTGAATGCAAAACGATTTTTATAAATCGGATTATAAATACCGGAGATATTCGGTAACAAAAAAAAAACTATGGTCGAATTGAGAACCCCCTCTTTTTTTAAATCGGGACAGTAAACGCGCCAATTATTATGTTTTCATGTTATACATCATTATTTACATATTAACTTAACTGCCGAGCTTATTCTGTTGATTCACACAGAACGGACGTCGGCGTCGGGCAAAGACGAGGCTTCGACGTGGCACAAGCGTGGCGGAAGCGTATGCAATGCACACAGAGGTGCAGGACAATGGCGCGAATTGACGTCAGTAACCTGTTGGTTTTGTGGAAAACATGTCTTTTTCAAGCAGTGATGAAGATGATGAAGATATGTTGGATATAGTATATTTGGCTAATGTGAACAAAACAAAAAGAAGATATTGGGTTCATCCATTGTGGCTGCAGAAGGGGAAAATTGGTGGAACATTCGACCTGATGAGAGAATTAAACATGTACCCAGAACGGTTTTAAAATTTATCAGCAATTTTCTGCCAGACCCGGTCTTGAGCACTCCTATTACAATAATCAGCACGATTAAAATCATATATACAAGGATATTTGCCAAATTCTTCGCAAAATTGTATGTTGAAGTCAACATCATCCCGCATTTTTAAATTAATTAAAGCACAGAGACACGTGGCGAGGAACTGGCGCGCCCTTTCTTGTACGCCACGAGAGACGCCGAAGAGATGTGGCGAGGGCGGGCTGGCAACAGCCCGCGCCACGTCACTTCTGTGAGTATGGTACCATTTGTTTACATAGGAGAGACGCCGAAGGGACAAAATCCGCGCCACGTCTCTGCCCGACGTCCGTTTTGTGTGAATTGTGCCTAACGCGCCAATTATTATGTTTTTATGTTATACATCATTATTTACATAATTATTAACTTAACTGCAGAGCTTATTCTGTTGATTTTTGTAGTATTTTCTGTAATATCTTTTACATTGATGACCAGACCTTAACCAAATTTCTATGGGACCAATGGGAAACTCTACTCTTTTGAATGCAAAAAGAATTTTTCAAATCGGATTATAAATACCGGAGATATTCGGTAACATACATAAAAAAATATGGTCGAATTGAGAACCTTCTCCTTTTTTGAAGTCGGTTAAAAAACAATAATACAAAATTTAATTCTCTTTAAAATGTTAAAAAAATGCATAAAAAACATAATTTGTTGTAGGACTGAAAAATCTGTTTCTCTGAGTGCTAAATTATGAATAAAATTTATTGAACCAACAAGTAAAAATTTCTAACTAATGTCGGTATCGATTACACTTTCATTATTGTGTGTATATATATCGAGCGTGATTTTAGAGGGATTTTCAGTCAGCGATTATGCTTTAAGCTCACTATACCTTGTACTGACGAGGCCCAATAGGCCGAAACCGGTCTGCAAATTATGTTGTCCCTTCTAACTGCAAACCAGAATGGTTGGTTTAAATTATCTATTAGATATGCCAACCCCGTTTCACTTTGAAGTGTAATCCAATATCCGTTGGGGCATATAGCCCAGGAAGTAGTTTTTATTCTTAGTTGAACGGTCATTGTCTTTGAAAATGTTTTTCAAAGCTTGTAAACCGTTAGAATAATTTTATTATTTCTTTGATATCTATTGATAACACGCTTTATTAAATACGACAATGTTACAGTTTTCTGTAATAATACTTTAAAGTAAGATTTACTTACTATTTATGTACTTTTTAATAATATATTCTAACTAACTATCTCTTAAATCATTTAATAATTAACTTTAGGTACTTCATAAACATATCTATATTGGAATTTATGAAATAATAGAAATCAGTTTTTTTTGCTTCATCGGAAAATGGGAACAGAATAAAGAAGACGTAATAGTAGGTTTTCACGTTTTAATATAAATTTTTAGACGAAGTCTGAGCTATTTTATTTTAGTGGAACTGAAATATTACTAGCTCCAACAGAAATTTTCAACATTTTTGTTCGTCTACGTGTGCTTTTGGTATAATAAAGTGCTTTACGAGGTACATACTAATGTAAGGAAAAAGATTTATTATGAAAGTTCATACAAAAGCTGTTGTACTAAAATATTTTAACATTTGATTACAATAATAGGAACTAATGAGAAACATACAAATGTTAATTTAAATTGTTAAAATTTCGGGTTATATGTTAAATTTAACTTTAAAGATACTACTAGAGGGAGCATTCCGTGAAACCGATGCTAGACTGGTGCATGAAAATCAATGAAGGCGCTATCTTTCTAGTGCAATTATTTAACTGACTGATAATAGATAGTTAATCCAAAATACACTCGACCCACAAATCTAACTGGTCAGTTAACGACGCGAGTGGCATAGCATATCATATTATCATTCGTTCTTTCTCACATACAAGCCTCACATAGGCATAACACCAACAATTTTGACTCGAGAGAGGCTTTCTTTCCTGTCGATCCTTAATACGAGATAAATTACCGTCCTCGTCTGGTCGAATAAGAGCGAGACGAGAGCAGAATGGGAACACCCCTCGTAGTTTTTTAATATTTTATTACAAATAAATGCATATAAAATACGTGCAGATATACAGGATGGTCCAAACATTGCAGAGTGGTAAATAATAGATTTTTTTAAAATCTAACAACACATATATTACAGGTAAATCAGGTATGCTTTATCGATTGGCAGTTATATCAAATTCCGGTCTTGTTTTGTTCCATAACGTTTACCATGTGAATTACGGCCGTAACAGGTTTTAAAGTTCCCATTTCCGTGTCCTTTCGGAGAAGAACTGGATGATCGTTTAAGCTGATGACTCGGATGGGTACCTCTTTGGCGGATCTAACAAGAGTCTCTCCCACAAGCAGTTCTTGCCCCAATTTTTCGTCATGTTTCTTTGGCTTTATTACGGCTGTGGCTCCATCTCGTTTCAGTCCATCCAACCGAGCTGTTATGACAAATTCGCAGCTCGCCGGAACTTCGATATCATGGATCAGCTTAATTAAGGCATCGTCAACTTGTTTTCGATGCAGGAATATTTTTTCATTCCAGTACGAAGGATACGTCACCGAAGATTCAAATAGAAACCACAGTGAAGCATAACGTCCATGCCCAGAACATCTTCATCAACGTCGGCCACCAGCACTGAGTGAACAAGACAAGTTAAACCAAACTGTAGCGTCGCATGTACCTCACCGTAGACTCTCCGGTAGCGGTACGCAGTCTCTAACTGGTAGGAAACATCTTTTTCTGCATAATGATGGTTGGTCTGACCATAGTTTTCGTCCTCCAGTGTCTACCAGCATGCTAAAGTTCTTTTCATCAATGAGGACATATAAGCTGCCCTTGGGGTGTCACAGAGTTGCCAATTTAATGGTGTGAGGGGCTTCGGGACTATTTGGGGTCGATTCTGCTCCCCAGGAGTGGACCAGTTTTTAAATTTTCATTAAATCATTAAAGATAACTATCAAATCGGTTAGAACGGACGAATAAAAATTGTTTTAGATCTTATTTTTACCTGTTACATGACCCTACCATTCTTGTATATATACGGTGGTATTGGATCTTAGATATGTTTAGCAGAAAATTAATTTTTTAAATAATTACTACAAATCGATACAGCATACCTGATTTATCGATGATATGTATTGTCAGATTTTGAAAAAACTCTATTTTATACCACTCTGTAAGGTATGCATGGTTTGGACAACCTTGTATATTTTAAAACAGAATTCAAGTGGTTTACCATATCCACAATATGACTAAAGTTAATAAAATTTTCAACACTCGAGATAAATGAAGCTTAGATCAAGTCTCTTGGCAGTATAATATATATGATATTAAGTGTATACAAGTTTAATTAATTTTCTAACGCAATGAAACTGAATTGTAACCGAGTTTCTACTAACAGTAAAAGACTTCTCTCGCCTGCTAAGTTCCCTGGGGAAATATAAAAGTTTGGTAGATTGCTGGACACTGGATTAAAACAGTTTTGTGGTCTCCAGAGGAACCATTGGTAAATCGTTAACAATTCATCTTCCCAGTTTAAGCCCACAATATAAATAAGTGTTTTATTGGGTATTTTTCTTTTTAAATAAAGTTTAAAACTCGTATAACTTTGAAAAATTTCTGCAACCTCTCTCAGAGTATCTATTTTGATTGTAATTTAACTTCTATATTATATATTGTATGTATTTAGAGGCAAAAGTTTATTTTTTATTTTTAAGTTTAGTGTAAAAAGACTAGATTTTTAGTAAAATGATTATTTAAAACATGTCTCATAGGATTTTTGAAATTTAGAAATTGGACCAACAGAGATTTGGAATTGAGAAAGAATTGAATCTAGGTGACAAGTTCCACCTGGGAGACCATCACAGCTATAAAATTCGTGTTCAGTGACCTCAAAGAACTCCCAAAATGAAAAATTAAACGGAACTACAACGGTATTTCTCGAGTTCAAATTTTTCATTTTGCATCTCTTCGAGAGGCACTTTGAAAATGCATTTTTCTTATGCACAAAATGCATCAATTTAGTTTACAAACTTTTCTAAAGTTCTCCCGAATTGAATGCAAAATGATCTGACCAATTGGTAGGTTTAGAGATTTTTGGTGTTTTATTGCTTGGCCTATATGACACTTATTTAATTCCTACTCAGATAGGATAGTTTGATAACTTATTTAAAACAAATCTTATGGGATTTTTAAAACTGACCATGTACCAATCATCTGTCTTTTATTAACGCCATCTATAATCTTAAGAGGAAATTAAGTAGTAAACTATACGGCAGGAATTAAATCAAGATATGATCAAACTTGTCACCTGCTAACTCTAAATGATTAAAGGCGTTATCGGTTATAGGTAAAGATCACAGTTTTAAGTCCTACTAGATGTGACAGGTTTTTATTTAACCTTAATGTTATTTCTTGTTTGGTTTATTTCTAAATTTCAAAAATAATACAGGAGAATTCTCAATTGGTTAATTGACTAAAAATCTATGATTCTGTTGTCCTAACCGAATAAAAATATAATACACTAGCAGCCCGCCCTGGCTTTGCACGGGGATTAAAGAAAAATAGCAAAAGCCATTAAATTTATTGGGTCAACGCTTCCCTGTTAACAATATTACATATTGTTTTATTTTCTGGCAGCAAAATAAATTGATTTCCAGGTGCTCCGACCCGCCTTAGGCGGTTGGCCATAAGGAAAACCGATCCCTAGTATTTGGAAGGTTTGACCTTAAGACTTATTTTTAGTAAAAGCGAAAGATGTTTTGATAGGAAATTGAAGCGGTTTAAATGGATTTGGTAGATCAGTTGGGATCATCGGTATCCTCAGTGTATGAGCTAGTTGACCAGCTGGTGGTTCAGTTATATTGGTTGCTACAACTTAATTGTCCTTTAATTCCTTTATAAGTAGCCTCGCCTCATTGCACATGCTAAATTTGTGATATCTGTCGTGATTATGAAATAAGTTATTTTGATAAGGATTAATACCAAGATAAAAACTTTTAAAAAATTAAAAATTAGTTATTGTGACGTAACTATAACAGTTAGACATATGCTGTCGTGGCATTTTTTGTAGATATTTATATATTCTTTAAAATCGTAGTACATTATTTTATTCTATAATCAATAGTATTCTCAGTGCACGCGATGTAAGGATTTTAAGGTCATTTTTGGTTACATTAATGGCATTTTAGTAAGGATCCCTATTTTTTTTAAAATGAAACAGCCTATGTCACTCGGGAATAGTGTAGCTTGCCAACGGTGACAGAATTTTTAAAATCGGTCCAGTAGTTTTGGAGCCTATTCATTTCAAACAAACAAAAAAACAAACAAAAAATCAAACCTTTCCTCTTTATAATATTAGTATAGATAGTATTCTCAGCGCACGCGATGTAAGGATTTTAAGGTCATTTTTGGTTACATTAATGGCATTTTAGTAAGGATCCCTATTTTTTAAAAAAAAAACGAAACATAGCCTATGTCACTCGGGAATAGTGTAGATTGCCAACGGTGAAAGAATTTTTAAAATCGGTCCAGTAGTTTCGGAGCCTATTCATTTCAAACAAACAAAAAATTAAATCTTTCCTCTTTATAATATTAGTATAGAAAAGCAAAAGTGTTAATTAAAGACATGAGAAATAATCTTTTTTATTAACGCTGTATGTGTGCTAAACAAAGAATTGATTAAGTATCCTTTACAATGTAAGTTATATTTAGATCTGATCAAAAACGCCGATTAAGTATTCGCTAGGCATCTATTACTAAATAATTAAAAGCGCTTTAGGTTACAGATAAAGATCGGAGGTTCGACTATTCGCTAATGTGAAATTTTTAACATTAATTCATAATGTCATTTCTAGTTGTTCTTTTCTCTAAATTTGAAAAACATAGATACTAAATTTACTGATAAATAGTAAATGAAACAATTTTTTAGATAACAGATAAATATGCATCTTCAAAAGACATAAAGAAGTCAAAAAATGCAAAAAAAAGAATCGACAAAAAAAATACAAAATCAACAGGCACGCAGAGAATGCAGCATATATTTTATTCAATTAAATTCTTTTTTTATACAAGCCAACCTTATATGGTGTAGCCTACTTCTTTCTCTATCGAATAAAGTATACTTAAGTTATATTGGTTTATTTGAGTCCTCTTAACTCGACTGTATATTTTGTTGGTATATTTGTGTGTGTAACAAACTTCAAATGACCGATTTAGAAAATAGTTCGCTCTAAGTTGTTTGGAAACAGTTAGAGTTAAGTTGAACTAATAACTAGCAGTGCGATTGTTGCACAAAACTTTTTGTTTAGTTAGTTATATGAGACCGGGCGTTTTGTTTTAATATCGTCGATGACAACAACTGTTAGTTTATATAGGTCACAATTGTGGTAACGAAGAATACCGTAAACAGCTAATATGCTAAGAACTTTCTAGGTATAAATTGGGAAAGTTTCTATGAGTATCTATAGAAATCAACTTGTTTAAAGTTCTTTAAGATCTATTGGAACCAGTGTTATTTAGTGAATAATTATATTCAACTACAATAAATTTTGATAAATCTGAATGTTTATTAAAATATAGTTTTCTAAGTTAACAACATAGCCAGATTGTGATGAGTTCACAATTAAAATCAGAAAACATCATGTTTACGTTGGTATGGTGTTGAAAATGCAATTTCAGAACCCTTTACCCCAAATCACTCGCACGCTCAGGTGCAACACCGATGTCGAACTTACCATCAATAAAATGAGAAGACGAGTGCCTTTCCTAGGTGGGTAGGGTGATAGACTGGGAAGAAACCACTCCAAAACTCTACTCCATACTTACAAAACTTTATTTCAACCTTCTGTCATATATAAGGCTGTGCCATACTCTGCTCTTCCTCAGAGGCTTCTCCATTCACTCCTTGCCACAGAGAGAGACGAAAACCAACACCACTTTTATTCAAGTCGCCTTTTCAACCAAAATACTTCCTCTTGTTTCTCAATTTCAGATGCTACAACAACGATACGTCACTCAAACTGGTTACTAACACCAGCGCATAGAGGACCCTCCTTACTCACTTGAATAGAGGACACCAAAGAAGATCAAGAGTTCCCAAAATCAAGATCTCCCTGCCCTCACTAAGGCATCACCAAACTGTAGACAGGGATCTTCCTGAAGACCTTGAAGACCTAGACAAAACCTCCCTCTGCTTTAATCTTTCAAACCCACGTTGCACCATGTCACTTAAAACATACACTTACACTTACACTAACACAAAAAAACGGTTTCTTTTAACTGTTTAGGCACGTTCCAGGAACACCAGAACCCAGGAAATACCGAAATAACCAGAAATCAGGAAGTAAACACCGACTTCTGATGCTAATTCCGTCCAAACCATACAATCCACTCCCTGAAAAGGACACCATATCCTATAGCAGGGTCCTTAAACCCAACATTTAAATTCCACTAACACCATACTCCTATTCATTATCCTAGATCCTAGATTCACTCATATTTAGCGAAACTTATCCAGGATTGTTAATTTATCTATACCCTGACATTAAATATATGCTATTAGTGAATGTGTATTATTATTATTGTTATCATAATAATTATTTCGTTTGAGATTGTAATTTATAGTAAAGTTCCACAATTTTGAGCTTTCTTTCGCTTTCCTCAAAAAACCTGAGCGTCCGTTTGCACCTTATCTTCCGAATTTTCCACCAACATACACTGAGCAAATAAGTTATTATTAAAAGTACAAAATTTTAATTACTTTATTTCAAATAATGGACCTAATTGAAACATAATTAAGAGTTTGCTTCCAGGTTTTCTGAAATCAAAGTACAAACTGCACTAATTAAACTTTAATTTTGGTATTCACTGCAGAAGTACAGTTGAAGTGTCTTATAACCAGAGGTATTGTATTCCAAAGGTAGTCAAATATGATTTTTGGATTTTCAATCAATTAAAGTTAAATTTTTAGTATCCATTTCTACAGCTGTACCTTGGAATTTCTAATTAAAGATTTCGGAATTCTAGTAAAGGTAAAATTCAAATTTTTCGTTAAATGTAAACTCCTCTAGAAATCTGTAATAGTCTTTGCTCCGACAAGGTATTTTACAAAACTCAGGGGTTTATTTGACTACAACCAGATTACAAAAGGAAGGCTTAATTTTTAAAATGGTCAAGGTAACCATCTCTGACTTAAAGACCTGCGTAATAGTATCAAATATCAAGAGCAAGATTTTAAATTAAGATAAAATATCTTTTAAAAATTAAACTTATTCTTTTTCTTATATTAAAATTCATTCTTAATACTGAGTAATTGTCAACAGTAGGTAAAAGAAAGAATGACAAATAGATCTGATTCTGTCAGGTGTAATAATAGTAAAGCATTACAGACTTAACTGGAATATTTTTGGACGATTTAGTGCAGAAAGTTGAAAATGCCGTATATGTTATGGTGTGCAGTTACTCTGAGTGTAATTGCTGGAAAAGAGAAATATACAACAAGAGGGTTTCTCGGGTTTATGCGTTGTGCTTACCGGTTAATGGTTTTTTGAAAGAAATGTCGACGAACGCTTTATCCTATTCGCCATTTTGTTTCGTAATTATTTTCACCTCGGAGACTTTTTACAGGTCGTTTTCAGTTGATTTTGCGTGGACGCAATTTCATTGTTCCAGAAAGTTTTATTTACTTGGATTCTTGGATTTAATATAAAAACAGAAAACTATATATATAGAATTTATGACAGGTATCATTAAAATTACTTAATAATTCTTAGAATACATTTCTTCTGCACCGAGAGATAGATAGATATTCAGTGGGTGGGCTGTTAGCTTGCGACCTTTACAGATCTATTGTGAACACACATCATCTCTGGCATAGGATTAGAGCACCTTGTCTAGCCCTATCCTCTTAATGAGACTTAATAGCCGTGGTCTTTCTCCTATTCCAGAACTAAAATACGCGTCCTTGCAAGGCCTTCAGATTGGCATGGGACATGAAATGCAGGTGTCTTTATCTGCTAAGTTCAGCTGACTCATGTTTTCACTGAGCCGAAAATGTCCTTTTAGGAGAATGAGAATTATTCTGACTTCGTTTCACCTTTATGATAACAGCTCTGCAGTAAATTTTGCCGAGTGTCCTTTTATGAAGACTTTGGCTTGTCGCTTACCCGGTGATTTGTCCCACCACTACTGGGCCTTCTCTAGCCTCCATTTCTTCATGGCTGACTTTCTTAAGGAATCAAAATCCAGCCAAATGGTTCCGGGCCAATCAATAAGATATTAGCTTCCGCTCGAGTCAATTCATCAACATTCTTATTCCCTAATACCCTGAGTATGATTACGGATTTACCGGTTATACCCTGAGCTGTAGGGGAGTGAGGCAATACAATGGCTGATCGCATATTGTTTCTTATATACTACTAGCTGTACCCGGCGCGCGTTGCTACGCCAATAACTAAAATAACTTTAAGAAAAAAAAAGAGGAGAAGAGATAGAGAAGGAAAGAAAGTGTATAGTTTTGTTTTACTTATCGCACCAAAAATATATTTTTCGAACTTATATTTATACGAATTTGTATAGATATCTATTAATCACTATTAAATTTGATACATGGAAGCGCCATCTAGTGGTAACTACAATTAATACGAATATTATATTTATCTTACCCATTAAAAATACATCATCATACCGATTTTCATGACAATCGGTTGAACGGGGCAGAAGTTGTTACTCTGAAGCGCCACCTGGTGGCGAGTGGCATCAATGAGCATATCATACAAACCTTCTCCATGGAAAAATACATATACATACCAATTTTCATGACAATCGGTTGAACGGGACAGAAGTTGCTACTCTGCAGCGCCACCTGGTGGCGAGTGGCATCAATGAGCAATCATACAAATCTTATCCGTGGAAAAATACATATACATACCAATTTTCATGACAATCGGTTGAACGGGGCAGAAGTTGCTACTCCGCAGCGCCACCTGGTGGCGAGTGGCATCAATGTACATATCACACAAACCTTCTCCGTGAAAAATTACATATGTAGGTATACCAGTTTATATAATAATCGGTCCAGTAGTTTTTGAGTTCATTGAGTACATACAGACATACAGACAAACATTCATTTTTATATATATATATAGATTACAAAGATATTGTGTGGTGTTTTGAAAAAAAATGTTTTGTCAAGTTGAAAACAGTAAATAGTCATTTTTTTGTTATTTGAGTGAAGGGCAAAGTTGTGCAACGGTAACAATCCCGTAACCCTTCCTCCGAATTACATTTCGCATCCTAGACTTTCTACGACTGCCATCCATTTGACTGTTGATGGCCCACAATTTAGTATCCCTTTTACTCCTTCAGACTTTCTACGACTGCCATCCATATAACTGTTGATGGCCCACAATTTAGTATCCCTTTTAATTCTTTGCTTTTCATTAAAGAACTTTCACTACAATTGATAGAAATTCTTAATTTTACAATTAATATTGGGAATAATAAAAAAATAAAAAACGTTAGTTTTTTATATAAAACTTTCACTTTAAATGTATTTTAAAAAAATGACATATGTTTCGCATTTAAGCATCGTCAGATTGACATATAAAGTTATATTTTGTTTATAGCTAACTATCTGATGTTGAATAGGTAATATTAAGGCTAGATTAAGTATGGAAGTAATAAGATATAACAATATTAAAGCCTAGATGTTATTAGCCCTAAGGGATTATCCTGGATGTATCTCCCTCTAAGATCAGTATAACTGTGCAATGATATAGAAAAACCAGGAAAAAACTATATCTGCTGATCTTTACAATAACTTAATATATTTGTATTACAATTATATCTTATTTATGTATAAAATGAAGACTCAATCAAAGTAAACAGTTTAATAGTGGAGAATTTCTAAGATTTATTTGTTCATTAACAACTTTAAATTGTGGATCTGCTAGATGTCTTTTTATTTCAAGTTCTTCAAGAAAATCTAAATTTTGTTTTTTATTACAAATGTGTAGAATTTGGATGTCATTGTTGTGTAAGAGTGAGGTTGGATGTTCAAGTAGGTGTTTTGCATAATTTGACTTATCTGGTTGTTTTAATCTATATGCTCTTAAGTGTTCATTAAATCTTATTTCAAATTTTCTTTGTGTTTGACCTATATATATCGCATTACATTTTGGACAATTAATTTTGTAAACACCAGATTTTTTTAAATTGGGTAATTTTGTTTTTACATTTAATAATTTTGTACCAACATTATTTAGTGTTTTAAATGACATTAATGTTGATGTTGCCGAAGATATTATTTTTGAAATTGTATTTGAAATACTTCCACAGTATGTAATATTTTTATAACTTTTAATTTCTAGCCTTAATATTACCTATTCAACATCAGATAGTTAGCTATAAACAAAATATAACTTTATATGTCAATCTGACGATGCTTAAATGCGAAACATATGTCATTTTTTTAAAATACATTTAAAGTGAAAGTTTTATATAAAAAACTAACGTTTTTTATTTTTTTATTATTCCCAATAAAAATGAACTTTCAAGTAGTAAGGGTCGATACAATTAATTTACAATTAATATTCATAGTGATCATAAATTTCTAACTTTTTCATCTTTATTAAATTAAACGACAAACCTGAGAATGAACACTCATTTGGTAGTGTGTGTATATATGCTATATATATCATCCCTTTTTTTAAATGTGACTTGTGCCCTTTAGTCACATTCCAATCAATGAAATCTCCGGGGTTGTGTATTCTGCATATAAGGAAATCGATCTCTATTCAAACAATTTTTTTAATAATTTCTTTTTTCTTCCTATGGACAGTTTTCTTTTTGCTCTTCTATTTGTTGCTTCCTTTTGTTATTTTATTTGCTGTCTCCTTTTCTATGTCCCACTCTTTCTACGACTGGTTTCTTCTTGTATTTGCTCCTGCTTTTTTGTGTTTTAATTATTTCTTTTAATTTATTTTTCGTCCACTTTTCTTTTTATTACATTATAAAGAAAAAAATTAAAATTTCATTACATGTCATATATTTTAATCATCATTATTTTTTACACTTATTGGACATTGCATTTAGTTAATTTATTAACCAAAAACTTCTTATAACGATGCAAACAAAAATAAACAAAAAACTAAAAACTAAAACTAGTAACAGATTCCCTTAGGAGGATTCACACTCCAGGAAAAAATGTGTCACTGAGACAAATTCTTTAAAGTGGTGAAACTACGATTAATGAACACTTTGATGTTCTTTTAAAGCAATTAAAATAATTAAAAATAGTTTAAATGTATTGTACTGCAAAATAATTTATTTCCACTAAAGTATGTTAACATACGTTTAATTTCCGTGATACGTTACATTAGAAAAAAGCAAATGTTTCATTCTTTGTAATTGTACGACGAATTTTTTCAATTTTCCATTTCAGAAAGCTAAATCGTTTGTTCTGCTTAAACTCCACACATTCAACTCGTTCAACTTTAGGTAATTTAGCGTTTCCAACAATTCCATACCATCAGTCACTGCCATGTATAAGGCATTCCAATCAAGATCTGAAAAAAGGCAAACAATTCTCTCTTCACTATAGTTCTGTTAACTATGCTATATTTTTTATGCTGTTTTAGTTACTGTCTTACTAAACTTCTGTTTATTAAAGTACAAGAAAAAATAAATTTTGTAACAAACACTTTGTAAAATATCGTTTTAGATGATTCTTTTCTTTGAGACATGAAAGTAATTATAAAAGTAGAGAAAATAATGCATTGCGATATCGATTTTCTTCTCCGACAAGACGGATTTTAATGTGTTGGATTAGTGAAAATCTCAGGAATTTTTATGAGCGAGAGTGGTCGTATACTAATGAAAAACTTCAATAAGAATTCGACACAAAACTTAAGAACAAACGATAAAAATGTAAGGATGGAAATCCCTATTACAAACAAAGCTTCGTAATTAGTATCAATCTTTACTTGTTTTAAATGTAGAATCAGTTTTTTGTTTTAGAAGTCAGACAAGAAGCAATTTTTAAATTAAGAAGTTTGTTTCATCACCGAAGAAACTACAAAAGTTGAGTTAAAATTAAAAACATCCTTACAGTCGTTAGTGACTGAAGAGACAAGCCTGTACTGTACTGATGAGCTCTAATAGAGCGAAACACAGTGTCAACAGTTTGGTTTTGCCCTTGTATAGACTGATTGATATTTATATTTATGTCGCAGCATCATGTGCAATTGAGTTAGGAATTCTAACCTGGCACAAATCCAGGTTATTTATCTGGATATATTGACAGCATGGCGCAAGCTACGATCGTATCATTTTTTTATCTTTCTATGTGTGTGTGGGTCGGTAGGTACCTACTAAATTTCCGGTTGAATAAATAGAAATTCTCAAAGCTATATCAAAATGGACAATTATTCTTTGTGAAAATTCATTACCTGTAAGCATTTACGTATATACATATAGTAGTAAATAGGTCTTAGAAAACGTCAAAGGCAGTTGTAATTAAACAGCAAGCGATACTATAACATTGTTACAAATATATGATAAATATGTTACAAAGGGTTTATGAGCCAAAAGACTTGCGTTTAGTATGGAAATTGGTGTAATAAGTTTCTAATGCAATGTACAGATTCCAGTGTTTAAACACATGTTCAAATGGGACTCAATAATTGTCATGCAACTTTGTGAGCCAACGGTTAATTTATAAATGTTCTCTCGATGAATGTACCCGCAATTTATCGTTTAGCCAAATTATAGGGGTTGCTGCTTTCAATTCAGTGCGTTAATAGTAATTGAAACCAATATCTAGTTCACATAACCTTTATAATCAACATATCTGTACTCTTATACGGTGTCATAAAGGAACATTTTCAAATTATTGAACGTTATTTGGAATCATCTCTTAATATAAAACTAGAGAGTAAGTAGGTAACTAATGTGTCGCATGGGTCAATTTCCCACTAATATTTCTGATCCAAACTGTGTTTTAATTGGTATGTAGACTGTAGATTATTGGTAGGGTCACGTTCCTACACTGGACCCAAAAGATCTTTAGAAAGTCTATTATATACTTGGCATATACATTTATAACCTAATCAGGCTCTAAGAAGACCTGTCTCAGATATTTATGTTGTTAGCGAACAAAAACTTTGCAGTTATGTTCATATTATTATTCGTTTCATATAAGTTAAGGTTTTTTAAGTTTTAATTAGGTCGGTGAAGTCCGTATTAAACTTTTTAATTGTCTTTGGCCTGAAGTGTTTTAGTAAGCTGCACGAAATTAGAAACTATATTTAGATCCGATAACAAGTACTAGCTCTTTCTTTTGCAAGGCTATCAGCAATCTCGTTTCTGACAATCAGTTTATGCCCTGCTACCCACATCTAATTTGGCTAGTTACTTAAGAGAAAATTTGGACCTGAATGTAGACTATTTAAGCAGCTTGGCTAAATTGAGACTTTTTCTATTATCATTTTTAATACTACATCATTTGGGACAATAGGGGTGATGTTCTTATATTGTTTGGTTCTTATGCTGTAGATTTTTTTTCACTATTTTAGCAAAATGAAGTCAAGCTTTGGCATGCAGCAGAATCACGCCAGATTTAAGCTTCCCTGAATGTTTTCCTTTTATTGCTAGATGGAGTTTGTTCAAAGTTTCAAATGCAGCTTAGCGTTAATATGCAATTTGTGTTTCGTATATTCTAGAAAAAAGGGTTTCTCATGGTCCTAAAAAAATGTAAACATAACCTTCTTTCAAAAGGTTCAACTTAAGACTTTTTTGGTGGCGTTCTCATTGCATTTGTGACTGGAAAGTTCAAAATAATGACAAGATTAGTCACCATTAATTATTAAAGAAAGAAAGACATTTCTATTGTGTCTGTCTCCATAAGATTTTGCATAAATGAACTTATCTGCAAGCTTTTTTGGTCTTCTGACAAAAGATCAGGAATCCATTGAGCTGAAATTATGTTATAACCCAGTTTGTGTACGATACTATACTTACAAAATGTTGTTTTTAATTGCTCTGATTAATATTTGATGTTTTTCTTTAATTAAAACTATCTCTGAGATGCCACATTTGTGTCTGTTAATGCAGTTGGTACTCAATGCAACAGTTAAGATTTATCAATGATTTCATTTCTATTAATTTCAAATTTTGGACACCATTCTTACATTTGAATACGTAAAACATGCATTTCTGTATACTTCATTTGCGTATAACGCAATGGTTGTAAACCTATAGCACACAAACATTGAATAACAGCATGAATTCATGAATTGTTAGTTACAAATGCCATTTTTAAGTAATTGTACTCAAAATTTCAGTTAATTGTTGCACTTTAACAAAGATAGGGTTGAATTGAAGAAGCCTCGTGCAATAGAAAAGGACAAGTCATTCACATTAAACAGAGACAGTTTGAGCTGACCATTATTAAGCAACATTTAAACCAACTACCTGCTTAAGAATAGCATTATATAAAGATGTTTTTTTAAACTAGTTTTTGCAAAGCTGATCCTTAAAACTTCAGAAAATATAGTTACTCAAAATAAAAAAATGATTTTGAATATCAATAACTTCTTTAATAAAATATTAACTTAACTCTTTGTGTCCAAAGTTATTTAATTTATATTATAATTTAAAAGACGATCTGATCTGTTCATTTTACGCAGCAACGAATGACTATCCCAAGAGAATTTATATTAAATAATTTAATTTCTGTTTGGATTAATTCTATTTCCAATGCAAAATCAGCATTTTTATTGTTCTCCTGATATTCCAGAAGGATGTGGCGCTTCTTTCCACAGCAATAAAAATGTATATTTTTGTATTTAAGCGCTTCTATAAATCATTACAACCTCGACACGGTTTGTCGTTATGTGGAACATTATATTGCTTTTAAGTTTAGTGCCTTCAGTTACTTTCATATACATTGTATCCTTGTTATTCTATTAAAATCCTTTAATACACGACAGAAGTTCCTATGAATAATTTTGGTATTTAACTTGAATTTTACCAAAATATTTTTTTTATTTTGTGTTAAATATTTGTGTTTTAGCCTAGTTAGGATTGTTTTCTTCTTCCATGTCCAACACTTTATAATCTTTGTACCCTTTACTAGTTTGAACAGTTGTAAAAGATGAATGCAATATGTTTTTAATAGTATACCAATCCAGCATATATTTAACTGGCGTGCAATCTGCAGCTTGGATCTTTATTAAACAGCTCAGCCCTATGATCTGCTGGTGCATGACCCGAAAAGAATCCAGTAATGATTTGTAGCTGATTTTTGCTAGTTTCGCGCAGTGTTTCCTCTCTTTTGAAATTCTTCTATTCAATACGCATTCTGCTGTGTGCTTGGCCGGAGATGTATTCTCGTGTTGTTTACGGATGCAGGCTTTTATTGGGCTCCGAGCTATACTTTTACTTTTCTATCCGATTGCTCGGTGGTACCTCCTTTTCCAATATAAGGTCAATTCATATCTGTGAAGAGAGCCATGTTAGAGTTACACTAATCCTGGTTACGACTACTAAAGAAATTAAAGAAAATTCTCCCTAGTAGAACTACCCCAAAAACAACCGAGGCAGATCTACAGAAGAAAGATAAGAGGTAAAATTAATTTAAAACTATATTAACCAAATTAATAATCTGATACACCATAATTATTATTTTTTAATTAACTTTAAATAAATCATTTAAAACGGGTGTTTGCGTATAATTTGTTTACTATGGTGCCCTTAAATTTCTTGTTTGGGGGAGACTGGTAGAACTCTTTAAAGAAGCCACGACCTATTGAGCTAGCTAGGGGATTTACGCTCTTTTAGGGAATTATTAATGTTACAAATTGGCCTCTAAGGCTAGTTCTAGACCGTATAATATTGTGACTGATCCATTTCTCGCAAGTTTATCGTCCTGCTCGTTGCTTTATATTCATTTATGTCCTGGAAACCAAACTAGTTTGATACTCTTGTTTCGCCAAGATATCGGGTTTTACTTGGCATTCTTGTAATAGTTTGGAAACCTCTTTAGAGATCATTAAAGCTTTAATAGCTGCCTGACTATCTGTTATAAGGTGGATTTTGTTTTTTGAGCTATTTTCAACCTACTGTCAAAATTTTAAACAAATCCATGCATATAAATAGAATTGCTAGCAGAAAACCGTCATATCCTGGACTAAAATTAAATATTTCTAAGTTAACTTTTAAAACTGTTTATAAAAATAACAAAACAGTATAAAAGAAACTGTTGGTTTCAAAAGATTCCCACTTATATTTTCCACCTGTTATTCACCGACACGTAAAAGGTCCTTGTGTCGCTTACATTTTACGTTCCACAGCTCGAAGAATTCATTAATATTTAAGTGACTTTCACTTCAGCTCCACGTCAAGGCTCGAAAGATTTATTTCTGGTCTATAATTTTCACATAGAATGGTATTTCCTAACACAATACATCACCTGTTTTTAACAGGATCTTTCCAGGAAGCGCTTGGAATATTTTTAAAGGATCGATGGACTCTGTTTAATAATATTTTCGATGCTATCACTCTCATTAATCTTTTACTAAAATCTATTAAACGAATAAAAGGCAATGTTAATATAAATTTAATATTATGATAAATAAAAGTTATTAATAACAAAGGGAATTGTAATTTAGTTTAGTTAGTAAGCGCTTCTTTAATAGGACTTTTATTGATCTACTTCTTTATACGTAGATTTCTTTCAACGCTGTTTCAGTGTCTTTTAATGTAAAATTACACACTGTAGATTGGTTTTAGTCAAAAAAACTCTTGGGCTTACATGAATTAATCCTTATTTGTTTAAAAATAAATACTAGCACCATTGAAATCTTATTTCATTTAATGGTAAATTAAACAAAACTAAACGTTTTTTGGGTAAGTTAAACGTACATCAATGACAAGAAATACTTTTTGGAAATTTGCAGATATAAAGACAATATTAAACAACTATCACAGCGGACGAAAGAAACAAGAATAGGCAGAGTACGAAACAAATCATTGTCGACTCGAAAAAGTTTTGAAAATATTCCATACTGGTCTAAAATACCAAATACCACCATTATAAATGTTTTTTGTATAAAATTTGAATTTGTTTCTTAAAGTTTAAAAGTGTGCATATATTTTTTTGTTAAAAGTCACAGTAAAACAACGAAAATTATTTTCGTTCCCTTTCTTTAAGTCCGTAAAGAGCAGAAAGCACAGTGTGTGTTTAAATTTCAGCATCATCAATTTTTATGATCATAAGTACTAAGGAACTGAAGTGTATAGAAGGTGGTTGCATCGTTGACTTCAAATGTGCTTAGTTAGAGGGCAATGGGCCGAGATATACTTCAAAAACCCGGTAATGCTAACAGTGTGTTCAACAAAGTCGCATCTTTCTTGGCTTTTAAGCACTGGAGCTAGCTTAAATCACACCTAAAGGTTTATTATCGAACGATTTTCGTCTAGTGGAATCTTTGAAAACTTCTATAATGGTTGGAGCGGTGTGATGCATACTGATTTCCTTTGACCTAGATAACATTCTTTAAGTTTTCACAGAAAATTACTTTTCAATTTTTATTTTATTCAGATATACCAATTTTTTTTACTGTTTAAAAAATAAATCAAATCTAGGTATAATATTTTGAATATATCTGGAAAACAATCTATCTGTTATATTTGTCTAACGGGCGTGCTAACACAAATATATTTACTGAATTTTTATAAGTTTAATAAAAAAATGAATAAAGACTGGATGTATCCATAGAAAAAAGTGAGTCACGAAAGTTTTAAAAATTAAAATTGGAAAAAAACTGTTATTTAATCATAATGTAACTGGAAACCAAAAAATGGAAATAAACAAAAAGAGCTCTTATTCCAGTACTAATCTTGTAGTGATACGTGGTTTATTCAAGGTGAGTAGTGCTTGTAGGCTACCCTTAAAAAAATTAATATTCCTGCCTGTGATGTTCCTATTAATTAATTCTTTTGCAGCTATGGTTATGCCTGTGAGTTTTGACTAAACCAAACTTGACAAGCTATCCATAGCCCATTTTATTTTTAGGCTCAGGGATCTAGATTAAATTCCACATCCTACACATTGCTACGTTTTTTATCCATCCGAATAGGCGCTCAAAGCGTTCACTATGTTGGGTTTGCTGTCTTATCTGGTAATATTTTGTAGGGTTTGTCGAAGATAAATCTTGGTACGACGACATTCGAGTTCGCCTGTAAGAGTGGTATCGCCTTCAGTAATTCCCTCCACAGACTATGCTTATGGGTGCCCGTCCTTACAGTGGGTTCGATACCAACCGTGCGAAAGCATACCGTGGTCATCAATGATACCTCTTCAACAAATATGTCAAGGGGGGGTTAGTCCAAGTCCTTTATTGCTCTGGTCTGTATAGTTCGCATGCCTCCTTTTGCACTTTAGGCCACCACACGATCCTCAGGGTGACATAGGGGCATAAGCCCCTGATCTGTCCTCTCGTTCGACGGCATTGCTCATAAGATATAAACATCTTATGGAAAGAACGTTTAGAGTAAAACAGGAAGATGCATATTTAGATATGAACAAAATTAAAACTGGAGTCCCACAGGGCAGTGTGCTAGGACCCGTGCTCCACCTGTTATATACATGTGACATACCCCAGCAGTCTGATGTAAACGTATATAGCTACTTTCGCTGACGACACAGCTAGTTTAGCAGTTGGTACATATAATACATAAGCTACAGAAAAACTTCAAACATTTTGTAATAAAATAAACATATGGACCAAAAAGTGGAAGATAAAAATAAATGAATCTAAGTCGGTTCATGTAGACTTCACTTACCTCCAAAGCCAACGCACACAAATAATCCTAAATGATAATATTAATCATATTACAATTCAGCCAAATATCTAGGAATGAATCTAGATATGCGACTTAGATGGAAAGAACACATTAAGAAGAAACGATAAGAGCTGGATATTAAATTTAAAAAATGTATTGGTTGCTTGAAAGAAAATCTAACCTGTAAACGTACAATAAGCTCATGATTTACAAGCAGATCCTGAAACCAGTATGTATATATGGCATACAGTTCTGGGGGTGTGCACCAAAAAGTAACATAGATGTAATCCAGAGATTTCAAAACAAAGTCCTGCGATGCATTGTTGATGCTCCATGGTTCTCCCGTAACGACGATCTCTACCGAGACCTACAGATGCCGATAATCCAGAAAGAGATCAAGAGGTTCGCAGAGAAGGTAAATGTTAATATTTTGATTATATCTAGAAAACAATCTGTCTGTTATATTTAGTTATTTATTGACTAACGAATGTGCTAAATTAATTATGTTTACTGAATTATTATTAGCTTAATAAAAACTGGATGTATCCATACAAACAAGAAAGTTACGAACATTTTAAAAATCAAAATAGTTCATAAAAACTTGGAAAAATCTAAGAAAATTAAAAAAAATGTTATTTTATCATAATGTAACCGAAAACCAAAAACTGAACATGAACAAAAAGAGCTCTTATGCTAGTAATAAACTTGAAGTGAAACGTGGTTTATTCAAGGTCAGTAGTGCTTGTAGGCAGTCCGTGTAAATATTTAGATTCCTGCCTGTGATGCTCCTATTAATTAATTATTTTGCAGCTATGGTTATGCCTGAGAGTTTTGACTAAACCACACTTGACAAGCTATCCATAGCCCATTTCATTTTTAGGCTCAGGGATCTAGAGCAAAATTCCACATCCCACACTTTGCTGCGTTTTTAATCCGCTCAGAGCGTTCACTACGTTGAGCTCTGCTTTCTTATCTGTTAATATTTTGTAGGGTTTGTCTGTAAGAGCGGTATCGCCTTAGGTGATTCCCTCCACAGACTGTGCTTATGGGTGCCCGTCCCTACAGTGGATTTGATACCAATTATGCGAAAGCGTACCATGGTCATCAATGATACCTCCTCAACAAATATGTCAAGGGGAGTGAGTCCAAGTATTACTTCCATTGCCCTGGTCGGTATAGTTCGCATGGCTCCTGTTGCACTTTAGGCCACCACATGACAGCACCATATGCTAGCATAGGTCTTATGATTGCCATGTAGATCCACATGGTGACCTAGGGGGATAAGCCCCTGGTCTGTCCTAAGGTTTGACAGTATTGCTCATAAGATATAAATGCTTTTTTAACTCTTCTTTTTATGTGTGAGTACCACATCAGCTTGCTGTCAAGAATAACACCTAAGTGCTTTTAAGCCCATAGGTTTCTTTTTTTAATTCGAATTTTTAAAATACTATCTCTGTATTTTAAGCAAACATCTACTGATATATGGGATCGGTATCGTAATAAAATAAAGAAATAATAATAATTTATATAACTTATTGCACGCATGCTTCATTTCTCCTAATGTTCTGTTGGGAAATTAGAAACTTCATTAATTGATTACCAAAATTTGTAAAATTGATCAATCCATAATTTCCGTTTATTGTTGTAACCAACGAAATGGATACTAAACGCAACCACCTGGCAAATTATTTCACCTACCCATTTCCTCTCAACATATAACGTGCTATTTGTAATTGAGGTTTCGTTACGTAATTACCAATACGTTGTTGGATCATCCTCACGAGCTCTAATCATTTTCTGCAAGTTTGACAATAGAATTATTGATTTTCACAGTATTGCGTCTGCTCAGATTTGCGACACAGCGAACACTAAACTACAGAAGATATGTTTACAAACTAATAAATCATCTTATGAAATGATACATTAATCACAGATTAAAAATAATGAATAATTATACTCAAATGTTATGCGTGCTTGATGTTAAACTTCTTGTACGAAATAATGAAAAGCAAGCAAACTTTATAACCGCTAACGTTTGTTGTCTTTATTCTAAATCAGATTTAAAAGTTGTTGATTAATAATAAATTATTGATTATAATAAAATCTGAACAAAATAACACACAATTAACGGTTTCATTTAAATCTTATATCTTAAGTGATAGTAAAAATAAATAATTATTTAAAAATATATATCGCACTTGGGTAGAGCCTCTTTAGTATACAACATTATCCAGCCTATGTGATTTTTATTTCAAAATTTATTGTTTTAATTATTTCTTTTTTTATTTATTTTTTTGTTATAATTGTCCATATTTTTTTTACTTTTTGCATCTGTTTTATTTTTTTAATTAAACTGTTTAAATTATTTTTATATTTTTACTAAAATCACCGTTTATATAAATATTATAATACCAATTTTCTATTAATTTATATAATAACTAGCTGTACCCGCGACGTAGTTCGCGTGGCGTGTTGATTGTTATATAAAAATTTCTCCCCCGAATTCGTTAAAGGGGTGAGGGAAAAAATTTTATATACCAGATGTTAAGTTGAAAGAAGACAAATACATCTGTGAAAACCGCATTCGAATCGGATTAGCAGTTTTAATGTGATGCGCGCACAAACATACAGACAGACAGACAAAAAAAAACTAACCACATTTTTGGGTTCTATATTGATGTAGTAACACCCCTGCTAATTATTTTTTAAATATCTTTAATGTACAGAATTTTCATTTCTACAGATTTACTAAATATGTATAGATTATTTTTCACGCCACCGCATGCCCCCTTGTGGGTGGAATTTTCTAAAATCCGTTTATAATTGACCTCAAAATTATAAAAATAACTATTGTGCAAAGTTTCAAACCTGTAGGACTTATAGATTTTAAATTTTTATTTTTATTTTTCACGCCCCCGCAAACCCCCTGTGGGTGAAATTTCGTAAAATCAATTTACAATTGACCTCAAACTTATAAAAATAACTATTTTGCAAAGTTTTAAACCTGTTGGACTTATAGATTTTATTTTTTTTTCACGCCCCGCAACCCCCAATGTGGGTGGAATTTCGTAAAATCCGTTCACAATTGACCTCACAATTATAAAAATAACTATTTTGCAAAGTGTCAAGCCTGTAGGACTCATAGATTTATTTTTTTTTTCACGCCCCCGCAACCCCCCTGTGGGTGAAGTTTTGTAAAATCAATTGACAGTTGACCTCCAAATTATAAACATAACTATTTTGCAAAGCTTTAAAAATGTAGGACTTATAGATTTTAAATTTTATTATTTTTTTAATTTTTCACGCCCCCGCAACTCCCCTTTTGGGAGAAATTTGGTAAAATCCGTTCACAGTTGACCTCCAAACTATAAATATAAGTTGATTTCTGTATAGCTTTAACCATTAAGGTTGCACACGCGACGGAAGCTTAAAAAATGGAGTAACTTCTGCCGTTTTCCCAACATTTCCCTTCACTGCTCTGCTCCTATTGATTGTAGCGTGATGAAAAGTATACTATAACCAGCACAGGAGTATAAAAAATAATTGTACCAAGTTTCGTTAAAATCCGTCGAGTAGTTTTTGTTTCTATAGCGGTTATACAGACAGACAGACAGACAGACCGACAGACAAAAATTTTACTGATTGCATTTTTGGCATTAGTATCGATCCCTAATCACCCCCTAATAGATATTTTGGAAATATATTTCATGTACAGAATTAACCTCTCTACAGATTTATCATAAGTATAGAAGATAATAATATAACGCTTTATTTATTGAAATATACAAGAAAGGGTATAATAGTAGAAATAAAAAAGTAAAATAAATATAGCGACCAACCAATAAGTAAAATTACACTTGTTTTGGCAAGTAAATATGAATATAGATGAATTACCAAATGAAAACATAAAAAAAAATTAAAAACTAGCAATAAACACAAGAATAACATAAAAAAAGAACAAACAAAGGAAAAATCGCAAAAAGTAAAAAAAAATAAATCAAAAAAACAACGAAAACGAAAATAATCAAAAGTTAGAAGAAAAAAATAAAAAAAAATAAGATTAAAAAAAAATTTAAACAAAAGAGAAAATGAGATAAAATAAAAAGAGTAAATTAAATAAATACAAAAAAAAAATAATTAACACATCAAAAAATCAAGATAGTAAAGTAATATAAAAAACACAAACAAAATTTAAAAAAACCAGGAAAAACAAAAATAAAAAGAAAAAAACTTAAAAGTAAAAAACCGCAAAAGTGAAAATTTCTAAAATTTCATTTTATCTGGAATAAATAAAAAATAAAATAAGTTAAAATAAATAAGTAATTAAAAAAAGCAGGAAGTAGAATAAAATCGAAAAAAGAAAAAAAAAAAGAAATTCAAATATGAGATGAACAAGAATAAATAAAAAATAAAAAAAAAGATTAATATTGAGTAAAATATTGAGTAAAGTAAATAAAATCGAAAAAAGAACAATAATCAAATAAAGCAAAAACGCACAAATTTAAAAAATCAAAGAAATCGAAAAAATCGAGAATATCGATAAAAGCAAAATGGAAAAGCCACAACAAAAATAAAAAAAACGTGTGCGTCTCAGGACGCGCGGCAGAAGTGATAACTTCAACTAATCCAAGTTGAACTATTTAATATTGAAATTTTTTAACTTGAGAAAAACTTTGTCTATTACTTAAATTTTATGTACATAAATATGATAATGTGTATAAATTTAAAAATTTAAATATTTTGAAAATGTTGAAAATCCTGAAAAATTTTTTATCACTATAATTTTCACTAATTACAATACAAAAATTTTTACTATGACAGTTCAAAATTTCTAATCAGTTACGTAGTAATTCGCAATACAACAACCCTTTACGTGGAACGGCATGATTGCTATTTAATACACACTTAAAACTTAAATTCTTATCCATATTATCAATAATAACATTAATAACACACTTTATAATCAATTTTTATAAGATTTATCACAAATGAAACCACCAAACCACGTCTTTTTTATACTAAAATTAGGCTAATCAGACTGCCATTTCTTCTTAGACAACCTGTTATTTGAATAAATGAGTAAATAAATAAAAAAAAAGGTAAAAGTTAAGAGACATATACAAAAAAGTTTGCATTGGCCGGGAATCGAACCCGGGCCGCCCGCGTGGCAGGCGAGCATTCTACCAATGGACCACCGAACCACTTACGTAACTATAATAACTTCCAGAATGTATTTGATGCACGTCTCATTTGACGGGTTTTTCGTTACGGTTTTTACTATTACATTTATTTCAGTTCAGTTCAGTTTAGTTCCAAAAGGTAATGAATTGTATTTAGTGACAGATTAATACCGTACAACACAGTAAATTCAAATATACTTAAAACTTACATTGGGAAAAGCATAGAGAGAGAAAGAGAGAGAGAGAGAGAGAGAGAGAGAAATGATATAATGTTTCACTGCGCCTGCGTGTAACAACGATAAACAACGCGTTATGATAAACGCTTTTTTCAACGCGTTACGCTAAAATCAGTTTACCCTCCCATAAGAAGTTATCACTTCAATAAATAAATAAATAAAGATATTTGTATTAATATTCATATTTACCTATTTCTATTATTATTATGTCTCAGTGAGCCTGCGTGTCACAACGATAAACAACGCGTTATGATAAACGCTTTTTTCAACGCGTTACGTTAAAAATCAGTTACCCTCCCATAAGAAGTTATCACTTCAAAAATGGAAAAGATCGAAAACACGTGAAAGATCTTCATTAGTCCCCATATGTTTTCAATGGGATTAAGGTTTGTTGAAGCTGCTGGCCATGGAATTGTTGTAACTTGTTGTACCTACTTGCACCAAGCTTGAGTATAGGCCAAATTATGCAATATCCTGCTGAAAACACTACCCATCTGGATACATAAAGGTGAAGCTCCAAGTTAAGATATTACTCCCCTAACCATTATTTTGGTGGTAAATTTGTAAATTTGAACAGTAACTGGTTGTTTTGACAGAATTTTTAAGTGATTTGCACCAAGGTGGAAACCACTTTCATCCTAAGACACTATTAAAATGATCTTCACGAAAACTTTGACAAAATGTAAATGTGTTTTTTGGTTTTCTTGATATAAAGCCTTGTCTTTTTAGTGTCATGCGGACGTTTTCTAAATATACTTTTACATTTCTTTAGCCCATTTGCGAAACACTAGATAATGATTGTGTCGTACTTAGGCCAATAAAGCGTTTAAATTGTTTCTTTTGCGGTCTTTCTGAAACTGGTCTATGTATGTCTAATATCTACGTCATTTTTTTTTGTCTTATATACTGCCATTTTTCCGAATTCATTCACTTTTTTAACTTTTCTATACTTTTCTTGTTGTTAATTTTTTTTAATAAATCAAAGCATTTTAAAATACCTACCTATCGGTTTACTACTCAAGTGTTTTATTATTTTTCATCGAAATAGGTATATGTAGGTACCTATATTATTTCGTAAAATATGATTATTACCCAAAAACACCCATTTTAAATGTCAGTAATTCAATTCTATATATGAAGCACTGTAATATAATATTAATTTATCTATACGAATACATAACCATTTGAAATATTTTGGTCGAATTCTGCAAAACAAAAGATATTATAAATTATGCGCCATTAATAACCACAAGCAGCGATTGTTTTTATGTGTATATATCTTCGTTGAAAGAAAGTAGGGCAAGCGATAACCGCTGTCTCGTTTTCAGCTTGAAATCGTCTGATGCTAGCATACATAACCCTTCATCTCCGACCTTTCAACCCTTAATCCCAAGAGACCCATGCGATAGAATTCCCCACAACCATCAAATGACGGTACGTTTCGCACAATGACAACATCGTTAGCTTGATTGTATAGCCAAGCTACGACAATTACATTAGCAGGTATGGATTGAATAACAACATCTCAACTAACTCGAGTGTCTTCCGCGTAAAAATCGAGCCAATATTCCATTGTGTTCGTTCCTGTTTCACATGTTTTTTCTACTGAAATAACATACAATTTGATAAGTAGAATAGAAATGTTTCTATTACAATACGAATGCTATATAAATCTATCATCCTATAATCACCAAAACAAATCAACTTAACACCGTTTGGATATAATAAAAACTAACCATTTATAATTTAATTAAATTTTTCAAAATAAAGTTTAGATTAAATATCTATGCTAGATAACATAGGTTAGCTAAAATAAGGTAGACTACAAAAGCATGGAATTTTAAAACTACACAAGTAGAAACAATAAGATAAACATTAACTGATACAGAAAGAATAGTATATTGTGTGGCAAGGAGTGAAACAAGACGAATTCTGACGAGGGCTGTCATCGCCCTGGTCAGAAATCACAGGCTTGCAGGACTCGCCTTCGGCTCTCCCTGCAACTGCCCAATCGTCCAGTAAAGGACCAATTTCGGGACTTGTTCCGTAAACTAATATTGTCATATTTTCACAGAGATTAACAGATTCTGGTCAAATTTAATTAAAAGATACACAATGTTACTTACTAAATTGGATGGGCAGTTCTCTTACCTAAAACAAAAAAGCTTTTATAGAATATTTTCAGATAAAGCAATAAAAAGATTAATTTTGATCGGATTAATAATCCAATAAAGTATATCAATAGTCTACTGTCTACGGTTTTAAAGTAAAATTTACTAAGAAATATTCATTTAATTCACATTTATAATTCGAGCTAAGCAAGCATTGGAAACTAAATCTTCCACTAATACCAGCTAGTAAAATAGAATAAAAACTGATTGCTGTAGGTCTTTTATGTGGTGCTATCTACCAATAAGAGATAAATCAATCAAAAAAACCTTAGCAGTAACTGTATCTTTATCCTTAAAGACGTGAAAGAATTTATACTACTCAAACCAATGAAAAATCTAATATTTTTATGTGGCATTCGCTATGGAGGGCGACGAGAAAAGTAAAAGGGCCAAAAGACGCCATACCTCCTTTAAAAAATGCCAAAGGTAAATGGGCAAGAGCAGACACACAGAAATCCGAAACATTCGCAGAACATCTTTCGACAGTATTTAGTCCCTTTACTAGAGTAGTACCATTAGAACAAGAAGAACCATTTCATTCTTTTCTTGAGGCTCCATATCAAATAGAACTGCCAATCTCCAAGTTTAATATTAAAGAAGTAAAACAGATAATAAATAATGAGATACAACCTAATAAGGCACCAGGATTCGACCTCATAACGGCTAAGGTCCTTCAGGAACTAACCGATGATTCTTACAGAATAATCACTATGATCTTTAATGCTATGTTAAGTCTGCACTACTTCCCGTTGCAATGGAAAGTGGCACAGATTATACTCATTCAAAAACCTGGAAAAGATCCAAAAGATGTCAACTCATACCGACCGATAAGTCTACTCCCTGTCATCTCTAAGGTGTTTGAAAAACTTTTGTTAAGAAAAATCAAATCAATATTAGAAGAGAAGAGTTTTATACCTGACCATTAATTCTGATTTCGTAATCAACATAGTACAATAGAACAAGCTCATAGACTGTACACAACAATAAGAACTAGTCTCGAAAACAAGCAATACTGCACTGCAGCCTTTTTAGACGCCTCTCCAGCTTTTGAAGTGTGGCACACAGGACTCTGTACAAATTAAAGAAAAACCTACACTTACTTCAAACTGCTTCAGTCATACCTTACAGAAAGGAGATATCTGGTAAAATATAGTGAAGCCTATACAAAATTCTACCCCATCCTATCTGGTGTACCTCAGGGTAGTGTTTGGACCGATCCTATACCTAATATATACGGCTGACTTGCCAACAAGCAACGACCTAACACTTGCAACTTTCGCAGATGATTCTGCTTTCCTGGCCTCTCATGGTAATCCAATAATAGCATCAGAGAGACTGCAACTACATTTGAACAAAACAAATGAATGGCTTAAACTCTGGAGAATTAGAGTAAACCCCTCACAATCCACACACATTACATTAACTCTAAGAAGAGGTACATGTCCATAGGTTAACCTCGATGGACATCCCTTACCTCAAAAATATGACGTAAAATTTCTAGGTATTCACCTTGACAAACGACTAACTTGGTCCAAACATATATGGACGAAAAGACTTCAACTGGGAATTTTATACAGAAAACTTTACTGGATGTTGGGAAAAAACTCTCACCTATCGATCGATAACAAGCTGCTTATATACAAAACAATAATAAAACCCATTTGGACATATGGTTCGCAGCTCTGGGGATCAGCTAGCAAATCTAATACTATGAAAATACAAAGATTTCAATCCAAAACTCTGAGAACAATCGCTAATGCTCCTTGGTACATCCAGAATGACGCAGTACTTAGAGATCTTCAGGTACTATCAGTCTGCGAAGAGTGCAAAAAATCTTCTGTACAATATCAAAATGGGTTGCGGGTACATCCTAACACCTTGGCACACAATCTTCTCAAAAAACCAACAAGCGAAGAGATTGACGCGATATGATCCCTTGGACCTACCTAACCGATCCTGACAGAGCCTACAGCAGAGGAAGCTACGCCTTCAACAGCGTCCAGCCATTGTGCTCTGTGCCAGTTTTAGTTTTCATGCTCGCGTATCAGTGTATGTGCGCATCTCACCGGTAAACAAGCTAATGTGTGTGTGTCGTGATGCTTTGGTCACTGGACCTTACATCTCTCTGTCATTGTAAAGACAAACAATTTTACTTATTGTTTTCACTGTAAAACAGATTGTAAAAAATCTTGGATGTTAAAAAAAAATGTGACATTTCTTGATTAAGTTAAGGAACTTAAAAAATTAATTAGTTGAAGTAATTTTTTAATTACAAAGACTCAGCTTAAATAGAAACTAGTGGCTATTGATAGTTTTCACCCATTACGTAAAATGTGATTCTATGTTATTATTTCACAAATAATTTATAGTAAAACTCTACGTTATCTAAAATCGAGCGAGTGCTTACAATCACTGTTAAACTTTTAATCTTGATCTATCCAGAAAATCACTTTAAACCCTCATTAAGAACGATTTATTTTCTATGTCAACTAAACGCCATGCCCTGCCATTAATACTGCGCTACCATCATAATTCCTCTTGTCTAAAAGAGCACTTTTTAAGCATTATTGGGATAAAGCATCGAACGTGTACTCGATTTATCTCGAAATCATTTCTAAACAGTAAAGATTCTATACAAAGGAAAAAATTTTAACACATAAACAACAATTAATCAACATTAGAGTCCATGAATCACATTTTTCATTTTTAAGGAGTATATATTTTTGTTCAGTTCAAGAATTGTGTACTATAAACTATAAAGATACTTAAATATAAATAAATGTATACCAGTAAAAGAAGAAGAATTTTATTATTTAGAAAGCACAATTTATAAGAGGAAAATAAGTCTATGGTTTTAAAGCAAAATAATTTATATCTCTAAATGTAATAAATAAGGCGTAGATTTTTAAATATATGAGTTGTGGGTCAATAAGATTCTTCACAACGAAATAATACCAAACGCCTCGGCCACGCTTCTATTGTGGCACGGATAGTCTCATGAGAAATATCTGCGGTTAATTTCACTAAGGAAACTTTTAATGGCTCAATATTGCGAAGACGCTTACAACACACGTTTATTTTATAGGAAAAAGTACAACCAATTTAGGTCTGGGCTACCAGAGGGCCAATCATCAGAGGCAATAAATCCGTGTAAAAGTCTGTGCTGTGTAAATTTTGCTTTGTATGCTAGGTCTGAATTTGCATAGATAGCAAAACTGTCCAAAACATTGTGTGTTGCTAAAAGACTGTAGAAATGTAGCTTAGTATGTAGAACTCCAAACTATCGCCAAAGTATGATGATAGTCTCTTTATCATAAATAGTTATTTGTGACACAAGGACGGAAAATGACATTTTGCGAGAGGGAGTAAAGTTGTGTAGCCGAGGTGCGTAGCACCGAGGCGAAACAATACGAGCACTTGCAAAATATTTTCCGACGAATTTTTAATATTTTCAAAAAATCTGTTATGTTCAACAGTTGACCGTTTGTGCTACCTATACTAAGACCAGTGACTAGAAGACTGTCAGCTGGTATGACGTGATGTTAATATTATAGTATTTATAGTTGTATAATTACTTGATTGATACTTAATATACGTGTTTAGTAGTTATCAGTGTTTTAATTAACATATGTTGCAAACACAACTAGTCCAAAAACTTTTTACTTTGTGACATACAAGATTAGATGTTTATATAAAGATGAGACAATGAACTATTTTCATAAATTGACATAAATGTCAAATTTTATAATACAAGTTGTGAGAGAAATTAAATGTAAATTAGAATCCTGCTTATCTTTAAAAAAAGTTATAGGTAAGTTTAGTATATTATACGCTGTTTTTAAATAAATTTAATTAAAATTTGTATTATTCATTATGTATTTTTGATGACTTAAAATTTAAACTCATAGCGCCATCTCTTTAGATAATCTAAAAGCTACTTTGCCGGCCTAAGCCGGAAAATGCCATTTTCCGGACGATTTTGAAGTAATTAATAGTATTGTTTCTGGACAAAGGACCAAAAAAATAATTTTCTGATAACATTCTTGCTAAAAAAATTTATTCGATCTTGCAATGGGTTTCTCTTTTTTTTAAGCTATAGCTTTGATGACGTTTTTCGTCTTGGTCACTCACTACGTCCTCTATATAGTCCTATGGTACTGGAAACAAACCTCGAAATGTACGTACCGGAAGTGAGTCCAGGTTGTGGTATGTTATTATGTTATTGTTCTTAATGGCCAATTGACAAAGTTGGTGGAGTGGTTTTGTTATGAAGATCTGCAAACTGCTGGTAGTGCGAGTAGTCACCGGAGTAGGACTGTGGTTACTGGATTGGTCAATTAATACCGGAATGGTCTTCTTGAAATGTTATATAAATAAATTTCTTCAATAAGCAGAGCAAGATTTGTACATTTGATACGTTCAACAACGACACCCATTGGTACATATTACTTAAAAGGCAAAAATTAATCTAACTTCTTTATTTGTTAACTAAATATTAAGTGAAGCCCATCAATATATTCCTGAAATCTGTTACGCCGGCGCCGTTTCTATCATTAGCATTAACAAAGATACAGACAAACAAACGAAATATATTAGCCATAGAAAGACAGAAATCGGTTAATATCTTATTATATGTGTAAGTATAGAAGATACCTTTAGTGGTTCTTAATTTTGGTGTCTGATTTATGGTACGATTAAGGTGTATTAATTTCTTTCTTACTTCATGGATTTCGTAGATTTTAATAATTTCTGTTACTTTATTTATGTAAAATATAACTTATTTTTATCTTATCCTGAGAGAGATACATTTAACGATCGGTAAGCAACAGGATTCTGAAATATTTTAGTAGGCCATTACATCAGTGGGGCGGGCATTGTTCGTGGCGGCGGGACTCTTGCAATCGATACCAAATGTTCGCAAACAATGCACACATACACCAAAGAGGAACTATCAAAAGTTTCAGTTTGGTGGGTTTTCCATGTAAATCATATAGCTAATATAGCTTTCGTTTACAATATACGTTTAGGTATAGCGAGTAGGTAATATTGTCATATAAGCTAACAGATTTTTTTTAAAGAAAACATATCAGAACGATAAAGAATGTTTTATCCAAAGTATTGCTCATCTTAAGTTAAACATCATTTTGATCTGTTTGACAATTTGTAAACTCTACGCTAATAAAGATGTTGTTTTTTTTAATAAACCACTCGTCTAGCTATTTCTGAAATTTTGTACATCTTCGTGAGCAAAAGCATGACCCATTAATGCAATTAGTTGGTTATCAAACGGAGCATAATCTGGTGTTCGTTTTTTGTACAATATAATCTCTTTCAGCTTAAACACATTTATTTTAATGATCCTCCAGTAATTTTATACCATATCTGTAATGGTTTTCCGGAAGCTCTGCAATAACTTCTTCATTCAACAAAAAACATTTTCCACGAAGGAATTGTTTCAAGTTTGTGAAGAGGTAATAGCCGAAGACAGCGAAATCTGGTGAATACGATGGGTGTTCAAGCAATTTGTACTTTAATTCCTTCAGTTTATTAAACTTGTGTGAACACGTGCATAGTCTTATTTAAAAATGATTGTTTTCTTTTGTATACCGGTTCTTTTTATCCGATTGTATTTTTGTCAAACTGGTCCAAAAGCTTGCAATAATATTTAGAGATATTTGTTTTATCTCTTTCAATATAATCAATCATTATAACCTTTTTTGCATACCAAAAAACTGATACCCTAAACTAGTTTGCCGATTGTTTTGAATTCACCTGTTTTGGAGCTTCAGTCCACTGTAAACGTTCTTGTTTCAGTTTGGGACTGTGTTGGTAGTTCTAAGTCTCATCCATAGCAATGAAAGCGAAGCAAAATAGTATATTACGTAACAAGAGTGGTAAGTAGGATATTACGTACGAGTGGAAAAGTTACGCACTATGCTCAATATTTTAATTTTAATTCTAAATATTTGACATCTTTAAAAAAAATATATGACGTACGTATTGTACTGTTTTTTGTATCCAAAACTTGATACGTTGTCAGAACTTTAATTCGTATTTAATAAACCTCTGAATAAAAAAGAAAATCATCAAAAACTTTATTTTTAACAAAACTAAATTAAGAACTGTAATAATTATTAATAACAATTGAACAATTATTATAAATTTTTTGGACCTTATTGTTAGATTCAATTGAATGGGTTTCAGAGAAGCAATTATTACTTTGGAGATTTGATGAAGCATTTACTTCTTTGCTTGTATAGGAATAGGGTTAATGGCATCTCTTATTAATAAAGCATTGTTTTTCTTATTTTTCATGGACTCATTTATATATCCTTCTGCAACGGTTGATGATTTCCAACCTCCTAGTCTCTTTAAAGAAAGTAGATCACCTCCAGCATCTACTAATATCGTTGCAGAAGATCTTCTAAATGAATGACCCGTGTAGAGTTCTGGATTGGACAATTTAAGAAATTGGGTAATTTTTTTTGGTACTGCACCGATTGTGTTTATTCCTAACACTTGTTTAATACATTTATTATTTCGGTAATTTATAAAAAAATTAATATATTTTTTGCATGTTCCATAAAAAGTTTCTGGAACTACAAAGGATCGTTGCGTTTTTGTTTTAGAATCTGAAATTAGAATAATCAAATGTTCACCAGTGTCTTTTACTTCTTCCATTCTTAAATTTTTGAGTTCCTGTTTTCTACATGCTCCACTTATTCCAATTATAAGAATAACCTAATAATAATAATAATAATTTTTAAAGTATATTCATTTAAAGAATTATTTACCTTTATTAGTAAGTAATCACTATCAGGGGCATTATGAAGAAATTTTTTAATTTCTTCTGCTGTTTACTTTTAAAGCCATCTGACTTTCGCTTTAAAAGGGTTATGAGCTTTGGATACCTTGCAATATTTATATGATTTAAGTTGAGCACAGTCTTTAGCATTGAATAATGAGCCCAAAGAGACGAAGGTTTAAATATTTTAGATAATTCCTCAAAATATGCTAGTAAGACATTCTCCGAGAAAGATTGAATTTGATTTTCAAGTCGCCATTCCATAAACTTTTTATGTGCTTTTTCGTATATTATTTTTGATTTTGTTGGCAGCAGGTTATCAGTTGCTGCCTGGGCTTTTTTTATGATTTCTGGAGGCGTATATATTGTCTCTTCATCACTATCTGACATTTTGTAGTTTTAAATATCTATACTTTAAATTTTACTCAATTTAAACTAAAATTTAAAATTTGACGTTTAAACTAACATTTATCAAAGTAGTGACATTACGTAACATACTAGATTTAATAATAATTTAAAATGTAATATATGTTGCCTAAATCTGTTTTATTTTTTAATAAAAACTATCATATATTTTTAATTTATAATACTGCGAGGGTTAGATATTTGCTGAAAAACCATTTTTTAATGTAACAACTATTTACAACAGCAAAATATTTTGTTTTACATGCATAAATACGCGTTCCAACATGACGTTTCATTACGCACGACTGTGCGTTATAGCTTACTTACCCTGCATGGTGACAATGAGTATAAATAACATTTACTGTCAAAGGAGTAGATAAAATTAGTTTTATTCAGTTTTTGTTGAATTGTTAACGAATGCGGCACCAACTTTCCAGACAGCTTGTTCACATGCAATTTTTTGTTTTATAAATGTAGTACTTGTTTATCTGAGATGCCTATGGTATCAGCAATTTTACACTTAGTCAAACTTGGAGCTTTACAAACAGTATCATAGACTTGCTCAATGATTTCTGGTATTGTTGCACTTTTTGGACGTCCACTTCGTGGTTCATCTTAGACGCTTGTACGACTACATGTAAACTCTAAAACCCATCGATGCAGAGTTTGAAATAAAGGAGCAGATTTCTTTAACACTTTTTATTAATTTCTGTTGATGATAAACCTTTCAAAACGAAGAATTTTATTACTGCACTGTATTCGTTTTTTTTTCAATGTAGCAAAATACACTAACACGTCGTGTAAACAAAGAATGAATTGACAAATCAATATTAAAATGACGTACAAATTTTGATTCCTTCACTGGTTAATAGGTGTCGCTTTCAAAACTTTTTAACCAACCATTATAATATTTAAACCACAGGAAATTCGCAAATGCGTGCGATTTTGCTTTTATTACTTAATTGAAACTTATACAGAACTGCTTTTCTGTCGCTTTTTATATATTCACATCGTTCTCAAAAACAACTCATTTAAAATATATTAAAATATTATCTATTTACTATAAAAAGATATTTGTGTATTTATAGAACAACCCACGTATTATCTTACAAGATTTAATATTATCCTATATTTTTAATCTTTTTAGTGCCATCATGTTTTAAAATTCTACGTATTCATTTGAAAGGATTTCTTAAGGATGTTGGGAATTTTAAATTACCTCGTGACCTCCATACGACCCTCTCAATTGTGTGAGCTCAGATGAATTCGTTTACATTCTAATAAAGTCTCTAAAGACGAGAGAGAAAATGAATAAAGGGAACCAAGAGGAAAACTTGAAAGTTTATCTTATTTAATTATCTTGCAACAATGTATTACTTTAATTTTCGGCAGAAGATAGGAACAGCAATGATTTAGGAGATGCATTGATATCTGATAAGAAATTTATCCTGTTTAAATTAATATGATAATTTTATAATTTCTGTCACGTCACGGAAAGAAACAGTTTATATTCCTATAGAAAAGAACGACTTGTAGGATTGTGAAAGAAAAATGAGGGAAGGATAGGGATAAAATTTCACGTAAAATATGTATATTTGGCGTTAGTTAAAAATTTCTTTTTTTTGCTCTACTCATAAGTTTTTTACTTTAATGTACTTCTACCCAAAGGTTTTTTAGGCAGATGTTCTAAAACCAATTGGTCTGATTAAATCTTCCCGAGAAGAGAATTTCGATTGCTGCTGTTGGAGTACCTTTCAGAAGTTCAGTGATGCCAATGCAAGCAAATCTTTGAACCTTGCTTAGATTGATGATAGCATTTTTTTTAATGTAACTTTGGCCAACTTACCAAAAACACCTTGTCACGTGCCAAATTTGATTATTTACCAAAAGGAAAACTTAAATTTGTATTAAAAATCGAAACACATTTATTTACTATAGATCCCGCGAGCGACCTCTAGTTGACGTCTGAAGAAATTTCCGTGACCTTAGTTTATGTGTTAATCAGCTAATATAATAACTAATTTAGCAAATAGTGATTCTTCGTGACTTATCTAATAATTAATATATATAATTTATTAGGCTTAAATTAATTTTGGCATGTTTATGTTTAAAAATTTAATATTCAATTAGTTATTGAAATAATAAATCGAGTTGGCAACAAAACGCACTTCTCCCCCCCCCCCCTGGAAGTTTCGGTAGAGTGAATTTCTCGGTTTTAATACGCATAAAGTTCTTCCTTTTACAATTTGTCCGTCTACGAATCAACAGCTGATAATAGTTAGTGAATTTATTCAGTGAAACGCCATACAGTGTGTGCATTTTATTCTGATCACATCGTGGTTGCCTTAATAGGATTTTGAATGCTAACACTATCAATAATCTAAGCCTCATTTGGTGAATATTCCTTTGGTGATATTTTTTTTTGTGGGTAGGCTTGGATATTTCCATTTTGTGGGATTTTTATTTGGTTAATTCACGTGAATGATTTGCTAAAAATTTCGATACCTGGAATCGTGGACTACCGAAATAGGATCACGAAAGAAACGATACAGGGTGTTGTGGGAATAAAACATCGTCGGACTGACTGCGTTAACCCCTAATTACATAAAGGGGTTTTTGGGCCTGGCGAACGTTTTTGGACCTGGCGAACATTTTCTTGGTCCTGGCTAATCTTTTTTTTTGGACCTGGCGAACATCATTCTTGGTCCAGGTGTATTAATCTGGAACAACGCAGCCTGACACCTTTACCCGAGCAGCGAGGCTATTACAGGAAGCCTCTCATCAACAGCATCTGCGCTAGGGAAGCGTAGTTACAGATAAGCCAAGTTGTGTTATTATTTCCGACTCTTTTAAAAATTATCTTATGCGCTGGGTGATCACTCTCGCTTTGTGTGCCATTAGTTGTGGCATTATTTTTTTTTTATATATATTTACGTACCACTATATATATATTGTTGGGTTAATTGTGATTTTTTTCTTATTATAGTGAATATACGAGATAGATCTATTTTGGTGTCTTACTCGCAGTCAATCACCCACTTACCTCACCTGATCAATTAATAATTTTGATTGAGATTCTTTCTTTATTTATTTATCTCCAGCGAGATAGGTCAGTGCATGGAACAACAGGGGTTTCCGATTTGTACCGTCTAAATCGGTGGCGCGACTCACTTTTTTTTGTACTTACCCTCTACGGCTGAGCTGGGCATAATTTGCCAGTAGAGAAGACCACTTACCGATCTCAGCTGGAGTTGGAAATTTCAATTTAAACAATTTGAATAATTTTTTTAAAATTTGATTTTATTTTTATTAAAAGTACGTGGCAACCTATGGAAATAATGGTGTAATCTTCATGAAATAGATCTAATATAAAATGTCTGGTTTTGAACCTCAGGTGAGTTTGTTTTTGTCATGTATTTAAGATGATGGTTTTAGGTAAAGTGTAGGTTTAATATTAGCACAAGGTACTTAACCTATTTTATTACTAGTTTAGTTAAGGCTTAGAGGACCTGCGTCTTTTATGTTTTTTTTTATGGTAAATTTTCAATCGCTAATAAAAATTTACTTCTGTCAACACTCACCAAGTGCCACACGTATTTTTTAAAATTAAATTTCGCATATAGAAACAAAGACACATGTGTATATGATTTTCAGTTTTTACAACTTTGCCTATATATTCATTCAAATCGTTTTTTTTTTTCGTTCTGTATAAAGTTCCAATTCTTATGTTAATCCAATTCAACATAAACAGATCACGGTATAAAATACAAACCTTCATTATTCTCAATTCTACATTCCCTAGTTTTATCGATTTTCTGACAACCATTCACAATTCATATCAAAAAATAAATTTAACAAAAAGATAATATAAAAAATGGGAATGTGTTAGTGTCACGGCTTGTCAAGTCCAAACAAGTTTTTTGAAGTTCATCCCTCTTGCAAAATTTAACGCCAAGTATACTTTTCTTTTTTAGAACTTGATTTTATTTGATGTTTGAGTATATTTGTGGTGACAAAATCTATCTTATACATCAAAGAAACAATCTAATTTATTTTACAGGCTTTCTAGGTTACACAAAAAGAATTTCGATAGATGGTGCTTCTATCTATTTTACCATAAATAGTCTGATAAAAAAAAGACCTACGAAAAAAATTTGAAGCGTTTGCTTCTTATATGTTATTGAGTTCTGCAACGTAAAAAAACAAAAAAATGTTTTTATTTTTATCAAATACCATCGTAAATTTAGGGTTGCCAAATTCATTAAAAGATAATAAAGAAAAAAACGGATGTGGCAGTAAGTGGCACTGCCGGTAGAAGTTATACTTCTATGCACTCGCCTGAGTTTAGAAATTTGTATGGGAATGAATTAGCAAAATCATTATATGCTTGAAGCTTGGACCTACTATACTATAAATACGAACTGTCGTTGAAAAATGCATTGTACAGACAAAAAAAATCGCATCGTATAATAAAACTCTTCAACTTTCCAATTGCAATTCCAATATCGCTTGTCGATAAAAATCTAAAAATATTCATTGCGAAAATATTTATCGTGTGTACATAATAGCAACTAGAAGCTGTATAAATATAAGGTTAATTAGTGCCGCCAACATGTGCAGTATCAAAAATTTGACTAGCGTATAGGTTGGAAACAAGGTAAGGGAGCCTCTTCAATAGAGAAAGATCGACAAAAGTAAGTGATATAAAAACTAGCATTAAATAGCGAAACTTCAAGAAGAAGTCACGTATTTGTTGACGCCTTGCACCAAGTCATAAAAAGTTAATCTCAAAAATTCTCGAAGAAATAACCTATACGAATATATAATATATATTATATATATAAACAAAGTGCCAAGAAAACGCGTATTAATATAAAAAAAAGGAGGATAACGGGAATGCAACGCAACAAGGATCATGGTTACAAGTAGGAATGGTAACCGCAGACATGCATGTTTCTGGCTCATTAGCCGTCATCAGTGCGGCATAACCAAGAAGAGTATTGCACTTGGCTAGCAAAAGTGTTGGGTACTTGGGAGCAAAGGATGTTGGGGAAACATGTGTCAAGAAACACAAAACAACGAACGCTCACACAGGAGTCCTATCACCATTTTGTACTTTCGGCCAGCTGTGCCAATGGGTTTTCGGCTAGCAACCAGCGTCGCCACGTTGGCGAAACGGACTCATTGTGTTTGAGTCGTTCTAGCCCAGGAAATGAAATAAACAATGAGTCCGTTTCGCCAACGTGGCGACGCTGGTTGCTAGCCGAAAACCCATTGGCACAGCTGGCCGAAAGTACAAAATGGTGATAGGACTCCTGTGTGAGCGTTCGTTGTTTTGTGTTTCTTGACACATGTTTCCCCAACATCCTTTGCTCCCAAATACCCAACACTTTTGCTAGCCAAGTGCAATACTCTTCTTGGTTATGCCGCACTGATGACGGCTAATGAGCCAGAAACATGCATGTCTGTGGTTACCATTCCTACTTGTAACCATGATCGTTGTTGCGTTGCATTCCCGTTATCCTCCTTTTATTTTATATACATATATATTTTATAAATATTCTGTCATTCATCGTATTATATATACTTATTGACTTCCTTTCTCCATTCTTTCCTGTTCTCTGCTTTTCTTTTCCAGTTGGTTATCTTTAGTGTTCTAAGGTGTTTTAACACCTCTTCTATCCATCTTGCTTTGGGTCGTCCTCTTTTACTCTTTCCTCCTATCCCGCTTTCTACTATTTTTGGGGTACCCTTTCATTTTTCATTCTCTGTATGTGGCCAATCCATCTCAATCTATTTCCCTTTGCAGTACCTATAATGTCTGGTTGACCAAATAGTTCTCCCAGTTCTTTATGGCTTCTTCTCTGCCATATGTCGTCTATTTTCTTTCCTCTAAAAATTTTGCGTAGACATTTCCTTTCCCAAATCGCCAGCATATTTTGTTCACTTTTACCCAAGTGTCCACGTTTCGCTTCCGAATAGCACTATAGGTCTTCGTACCGTTTTATATATTCTTATTTTGGCACTTCTAGCTTGCAATTTACTGTTTAATATATTTTTTAGTTTATTTAAACATTTGTTTCCTTTGTTTATTCTTTTCTGGATATCTTTTCTTTGATCAGGCTTTTTAGCAAATTCTGTTCCTAAATAGGTAAATGTATCCACTTCTTTAAAACTATATGTTTTGTTTTTCAACGTTTTTATTTCCACTTTTCCATTATTCCTTCCCTCAGTTTTTGTCCATTTCATGTACTTAGTTTTTTCCTCATTTATTTCCAATCCCATTTCTAATGCTATTTGCTTGAGTCGTACAATAATTTCTGGTAGTTCTTGCTTGCTTCTTGTAATTATCGTTATGTCGTCGGCAAATGCTAGGCATTGATGTCTTTTGTGATATATTATCCCTGACCTATTTATTCCCGCTTCTCGAACTATGTATTCAAGTAGGTACATATGTAAACAATATGGATGATAGGGGGTCACCTTGCTTAACTCCATCCCTCACTTCAAAACTTTCGGTTCTCTCATTTCCTACCCTTACGCAGCATTTAGATCCCTTCATAGTTAACTTTACCATCTTAATTAGTTTGTTGCTCACTCCTAATTCTTTTAGTGCTTTAAACAGTTTACTTCTTCTTATCTTATCGAAGGCTTGTTTGAAGTCAATAAAAATTACATGAGTATCCTTTTCATATTCGTAGCTCTCCACCTGTATTTCCCTAAGTGTAAAAATTTGGTCTATTACTGATCTTCCCTGTCGAAATCCTCATTGATATTCTCCTACTACTTCCTCCATCATCAGTAACTTTTTTATATACGAAGCAAGGACTTTGTAGGCTATGTTCAATAGCGCTATTCCCCTATAATTCTTGCATATAGATTTGTCACCTCTTTTATGAATGGGGATTAGTACCGCTTCTTTCCATTGCTATGGCATTTCTTCTTTTTCCCATATTACCTGCATCATCTTATGGATATTCTCTACTAGTTTTTCCTCCCCATACTTAATCATTTCTGCTGTTATGTTGTTTTTACCAGCACTTTTATTGTTCTTAAGTTTACAAATTATTTCTTTTATCTCACTTATTGTCGGTGCATTTTGGCAATGCTCTGCTTCTTCCATTTCTATGTCGTTATTTTCTACTTCTTCTCTGTTTACCTCGTCATTTGTATTCAGCAGCTCATTAAAATACTCCCTCCATCTATCCAAAATTTCGGCGTTTCCTGCTAGAATCTTGCCTTCTTTATCTTTATAAAATGAACTTCTGGCTTGGTATCCATTCTTTTGCTCCTTTATACCTTGGTACATTTTTCGTACTTCGTTCCTTTGGTAATTCGCCTCTATTTCTTCAATGCGCTGATCTTGATACTTTCTCTTTTTTTCTCTGATTATTCTCTTGTATCTTCTCTTCTGTTCTTCATACTTTTTCCTAATTTCTTAAGTGTTGGTCTTTGACATTTTTTTTGTTATTTTATTTCTTTCGTATAGTTCATTTTCACATTCTTTGTCGAACCACTCCTGCCTATTTCGTTTGTTCTCCCTTTTACATTCTTGGACAGTTTGCAACATCGCCTCGCTCAAATTCTTCCACATGTTTTCAATGTCGCTAGCTTCTTCTAAATTTTCCATTCTTTCTTCTAAGTTCGCCCTAAAAAGTTGTCTTGTCTCCTCTTCTTCCAATCTATTCGCATAGGTACATTATAATTTTCCAAAAAGTTTACTAAAATACATTTCTTAAAAACTTCAAGAAAATCGAAATCAGATGCCTAGGTGGTTCCAATTTTTTTAAGAAATAAAGATTATATTTCTGGCTTTTTAGTGCATTTTTTTTGGAAGGAGGTTTAATTTAAATTTTTTTAGCCTTTGTTACCATTTAGATTTTTTATTTTATTTTTGTTTATAATTTAGTCCATTCAATAATTAAAAAAAAAAAACAATTTTGTCGTTTAGAAGTTAAGTTTCTTACTTGTGGAATATTTATTGCTTTTTAAATTTTTCCTGAATTTACTGATACTGTCCATCATACATTTGTGCAATTTTAAAGTGCGGAATAGAGGTCACAGGATAAATTGAAAACTCTGGACGTTGTCACTGATGCAGTTAGTAATTCGATTCTCTATTCGACAAAAAATATGTGGCAAAAATATTTACATCGTAAATTCTCATATCAAGAGTTTTGATCAGTTTTATACACCAAAAAAATATGATATTACGATATTACTTTTAGTGAAATATACTAATGAGTTTTTAAAATTTAGAAATTATTCAAATAAAAAAAAAACGACGGGTTGCACTCCGGGAGTGCCAGCAGAAGTGAAAACTTGATTATTAACGTTGTGCATGTTTGATATTTTTCCTCCTTCGAATCTTTTTTCTTCAAATCTTTTTTACGCTGACGCCATGCCCTTTGGTGTTCTCGATTCCGTTCTTTTTTTTCTCTGAAAAACGAAGATTATTTATTTAACATCATATTTCATTTATTTTCATTCGAAATTATTTTTTTGATAAACCTACACCGCACATGTGCTTATTGTGATTTTATGAAAATATAGGTTAATGCTATAAAGTATAAACAGTAAACATATTACAAATATTACATCTATAATATGTAAGTACATACATATTATGTATCTATATTAATAATTTCGTTAAGCAGTACGATAGACTAGATCGAAACCTAAGCTTAATAATAAAATTATATTAATTAAAAATTAAAACTTATTAAATTTTCATCTAGTATATTTAGAAAATACTCACTCATTTTCTTTCGCTATTTCTTCGTCACTTTTATCATTAATTTGTTTAATATCCATATTTTAAATACTTAAAGAACACTAAACACAGACGTTTGAATTTTGAATTATTAGCTGTCACCTGTCACTATTTATAGGTGCGCGTGGCATAGGGATATTCACACATCGATATATCGAATTTATTCGATGTTTTCCATACGATAATATGTCGGATTAATTCGATGTTTTGAGTTTTGACAAATATTTATTGTATCCGATATATCGATATTTTTATTCATAGTAACATCGAATATTCGCTTTTTTGTCGAATCTATTTAAAACCTATATAATTTTTTCACAACTTGATAATTTCATAATTTTATTTATAAATAAGTTTATTAAGACTAAGGCACTATAAACATAGGTATTATCGAAAGCCCTGTTTTGACCAATGTCAACTACAAAAGCAGAGATAATAATAGAACAGATGTGTTGATGCATAATATAAAGTTGGCAACAAGTTCCGACATCAGTGCACCATGTTTAAAACTATTCACTATACTTCTACACACTTTTTATGCTTAAAGTACCTTAAAAAATTATATTAAAATAACACTACTAGTACTTACTAAGGCACTATACGGTTATAACTACTTTTCCGCTTTTCACGCTACCAGCTGGTTTAGTTCCTATTTTCACCACTACAAAATATGATTGCACGTCTCTTTAATTTGTTTATTTGTCATCTTACGTTTTTTCGATCAGGGTCACGTGTCCTGACGCGAATTTAAGATTTTTTACCCATTACAGAAAAAATGCTCAACGCGGCTAAAGAAGTTTTCACTTCAAAAATGATTTTAAAAGAAAATCAAAAAAATGTCACATCTGGATGAATTCGAAAATATTTTTCTGGAGCCAGTTATCCCGCCCATCCACGCAGACCGCAGGATGAGAGGGTGCCTTTAAATTGATTATTTTGAAGTTATACTTCGTGGACCCTAAAAATTTGTATGGGATTAAATAGGCAAAATCATTACATATGTAATGTTGTGAATAAGAAAGAGACAGAAACACATATAAAGCCGCGTCCAGAGATATGTAATGTATCGTGTAATGTAACGTGTAATGTAATGCGAATTCATTTGGACGCTACCTGAGCATAGAACGAATGCAACCAGAATACTTACCGCGAATTGTTTATACATTTAGTATTCGCGAACATGTTGAGAGAGGTAGTAGTTGCGGGAACGTCCAAACGTAGACTGCGAGCACAGCACGAGCGCCTTTGTGTTCGGGCGAAAAACCGACATCCGATGGATTCCCTCGAACCATTCGGCGAACGAACAATTCGCGTTACATTACACGATACATTACACATGTCTGGACGCGGCTTAAGGTATATAGGTCGGTAAAAACAAAGATGAAATATTTACCACGTTATTAGTCATAAGCATAAGTTCTTTGAATACCATTTAAAAATTCAGGGCATTAAGAACAGACAAAATAGTCTGAGCTAATGTATTAGTATCATAGAGACGTATCACATTGTGTTTGACAGATTATCTTATAATTTATTGTATATTAATAATATTCAGTAATGAGTATTGTATTGAAGTCTAAAATACGGTCACATGGTTGCAGTAGATATATCCTGCACTATGCTTTTGAGTTTGTTGGCTACATAAACAGAGTTTTTAATGTTAGTCGAGGAAATAAAGCACTAAAATCAGCAATACCTTCGAATTTTGTAAAGTAAGATGGATCGGAATGCGATTTTTTGCATTCGTTTCGTTAGAGCATCAGGAAATTTTGTCGCTATTTTTTATAATGTGAAAATGGAAAATTGCATTTCTGCATTCGAAAATTGCATTTAAGAAGTGCATTCCGATAAGACGATAGATAGAAAAATTACAACTCGGTAAGTATTGCTGTACTTGGGGTTTTTGTATATGACATTTGTAATAGCCTACACGTAACTTTACTGTTTTCTTTTAGGTACTCCATATTTTTCAGTATTTACTGTTTTTCCTTTTTTAAAATTATTGATACCAACGATCGTTTCGTCTACTCGTCTACTGTAAAAGCTTTAACTTTAACTAATCGTTGCCATAACTGACCGCAGCATGTATGTGCCTCCACACACTTTTGCGGTGCCTGTGATATGGCTCTGCGGTGTACTGTTACGTTTTTGGTCGGCCTTAACGGAGTTACCAGCTATAGGTAAAAATTGCAGATTGAAGTTCTACCGGAATGTCATTTTTTTCAATTTCTCCTCAATTGTAAATATTCTAAACCTCAAAAATCATATATCTCTTTTTTAATTTGTTCCTAGATTTTTAGAATACCTAATAAAACTAAGTATAGATTGTAAAATTTAAATTACGTGCAAATTGAAATTAATTAGAATTCCTTATAAATGTTTTGTGGTAAGTTACCAATGGTAACAAGTAAAATTAATTAGTATAATTATAAAAGCGACATACCAAATCACCGACACTGAAAAGAAAAAAAAATAGAATAAAACAAAAGTCGATTTGATACCGTCTAAAAGTTTCGTTCTATCAAATGGCTCTTGAAAGAAAGTTCCTGACCAAGTTCGTATTTACACCGATCTCAGCATTTCAAAATCGCGCGTTGTAATTTATGTGAAGGATTATTTATCTTGCTTCGTTCGACCTTACTGCCGTGATTGGCTGATTTCTGATTTCTTTGGAGCCCGAAATAAATCAGTTAACTTTAGACCTTTAGGTGGTCAACCATTACACACGAGGCGCAATAGAAGGTTCGAATTTTATATCAACTCGACTTCGAAGTTGTAGTGCGTAACGAAAAATAGGGATTTCGACTTTCGCTACGAATTATTTCCTAAACTTTTACTGAGATTCTATCGTTGATATCCAATCGAATAATTTACATGAGGAAGTTTAAATAAAAATAAATGGGAAAGACCTTTTTCTTGAGAAATAACATCGAAGGTTTTATTGACTATCGTTATTTACTTTTCAATGATATATAAACACGTAGATTAGATTGAAATATCTACAGATATTTTAACTCTGTTTAATTCTACATTTATAAAGTTGTAGTTGGGATACGACACATTTGCGTTTAATACACATAAAACTAGATAATCAATACTCCATAAAATCCAAGTGTTAACTAACTTCGCGTTGGTAATAAGACTAACTCGGTGGAAGTACAGAGTCGTAAAATTTATGTTACCATAATGATAAATGGTAAATCCAATCTCATGTTGGAGATAGTATGTGTAGTATATAATGACTTTGCTTTATGCACACTGAAATGGAAAATAATTTTAATACCTAAGTTTTTAATTAGGTAAATTAGTCCATCAACTGGACTGTTTAGGTACATCCAGAAGAATGTTGAATTTAAAAAATTTTCCCCAAGCATATATGTTTAGTTTTTTTTTTATTTTTTTTAACAGAGGGTCAGGCTTAGGGGTAGACCATTGGATTGCATCGCAGCTACTACAGCTAAGTGTGCACCCTTATTTACAGGTCCTCATTCTTCGTCTAATCCCAGGTTCTTAATGAACCATGAGATCCTTTTGACTATGGTTACCCGTTCTTCCCTTTGATGTCCGGTCGGTAGGCCAAGGGATCTCACACGCAGAGCTTGCAGGGCTGGGCACATGAATATCACGTGGAAGGCTGTCCCCTCCTCCTCGCCGCATTTTCTACATAGGAGGTATTCAACTTGAATATGTTTAGTTTGGTTCAAAGTTAATTTTTGCTTTTTTTTGCATTCACTTCATGCCGACAAAAAATGCTGACAGAAAATTTACTTTGCTGGCACTTTTTGTCGTTCCACAAGGTTCCATTCTGGGTCCACTGCTTTTTATAATTTCTGTAAGTGGTGTAAGATTTTTTTGTTTAAGCTCTCCTTAGAAGAAAATAATTGTTCAATATGCTGATGATACAAACATTATATTAGCAAAATGATCATGTCATTCAAATTGACAATGAGAAATCTAAGCCGTTTAACCAAAATTGTAGAGATAAGGGACTGGCATTAAACATCACAAAACCCTACTTTAAGCAATTTCTATCTAAGAATATTCTCTTTATTAATTAATTAATGTTGTTAACTTTACCCTGTGATTAGGGGCAACCCTGTTGGATGTTGTACTAAACATAAATAAATAATTACATTTTGTTAGTTTCATTTGATTTAGTTTATTTAGGGTAAGTTTTTTTATGTTTCATATCAGTTTTAATATCCTACGCGATTTTTCTATGAGTGTTCATTGTAAGTGCAAAAAAACCTTATCACACTCGACGCCGGACGCTTCTTCATTTATTACACACAAACAAACCGTTAACAGATTTTTCCTGGGTAGCCTAACTTTTTAGTTTATTTCATCGTCCTAAAAATATAATCCAGATAAAAGGATTTTCTTGTTTTGAAATATTTTCCACGAGCATTTCTCGCTTCAAGCAATAACTCTATGTCCGGACTATGTGATGGATAGCGCTAGTCAGAGTGCAGGGGCGTGGAACGGTCACGATTAATTACTGAGACTGATTAAACAGTTATTCTAATAACTTGTAACATGCACTTTAACGTTGCAAGCTTAAACTCGTTTGTTATTTATAAAAAACCTGCATTTTCACTCGTATTAGAATAATTTATTAAATCATGGAATATACTGGACAGAATACATAAAATATGCAGTAGAAGTAGTGTGGTAGCATGGTTTCAAATTACCACACTGAAAGGCACCTCTAGCAGTAATAAGTTAACGTATAGAGAGTATCGCTTACGCGCCTTGATTGACATAGTACTGATGTTTGATCAAGAAATTAGGCCTTCCATTTAGAGCACGGAAATATTTTTCTCCATCCAACTTAGCTACTCTTTACAAAGCCCAAATACGGCCCAATCTTGAATACTGCTCGCATGTATGACGTGCGGCAGCTCCGTCAAGGCTCAGAGTTCTTGATGCAATACAGAAAAGAGCAGTTCGACTAAAAAACGACACTAGTATCACCAAAAACCTAGCCCCGTTATTCTGTTCAGTGTCAGACATCGAGAACGAACCTTCCCAAGTCGTTCCCACTTGCCCTAACTTGCAGTCCTTTAAATACGAAATTAATAAATTAGCTCTTCTGTCCCAATAGATGTTTTCGGAACATTTGTATTTAGGTTTATACCTACGCGGACACTAGTAAAAATAGCAGCCATGGTTAACACACCAGGCATGAACGTGTTCCCATAAATTCGTCTGCAGCTGACAAAATTAATAGATTTTATACTCGAGAGATATTAAGCGATCTGTCTACGGCACTCATATGCTTAGGTTATTAGAAGCTCTCATCACACGTACCTCAAAGAGCAGAACCCTCAGCCACTTCTTCAGAAAGATTCATAAAATATTTCAAGATGTGTTAAAAATAAGATTACACAAAACTGTTACTAGATCCATAGTAACATTAGATGCATAGATATTTAACAAAAAGCTGCAAGTAGTGATCCAAATATGAGCAGTGTAGTGAAAAAATATTTAGAAGGAAAAAGGGAATTAAAAATTTAGAAGACTAGCATGGGGAGCCATTGGGAATAATAAAGGCGCAATGACTAAAATGATAATGGCATATTTAAAAGCTGTCACAGACCCGATTGTCAAAATTAGGGACGTAAAAGGAGTAGTCGACACAAAGAAGATGGAACACAGACGTAAAAGAAGACCCAAAGACACTTAACACTACAAACTGAAATCTCGAATTGATGGACAAAAAAGGATAGAGGAGAATGGTCAATTAAAACATGATCCTGCTACGGTTAACACTCTAATATAAACTAATATAATTATAAAGGTATAAAATCATCAAAAAAATTTTGAAAAGTGGGCATAATTTTATTCTTGAAAAGTTTTGATACAGTTAATACAAGATGCACCGTATCTTGCGGGTCACAAAAAAGTGATCATCCTGAAAAGCATACAGGATTTATTAAAGCTATGCTTTTTATAGTCTTCGTCTTCTTCTTTAGCTGCCCCTTCTAGTCCACTCCTGGACATAGGCCTCCCCTTGTTTTTTCCAACTTTGTTTATCTTGTGCTAACTGGTGCCAGTTTCTCCCTACAATTTCCTTGATGTCATCGGCCCATCTTTTTTCTGGTCTTCCTGCACCTCGTTTATGTTCTCTTGGCCTCCATGGTATTAATCGCTTTGTCCACTTTTCTTCGTTCTCTCGTGCCACGTGTCCGGCTCATCTCCACTTGGATTTTGCAATGCTTTCAGCAACATCGGCTACTTTGGTTTTTCTTCTTAAATCCTCATTTCTTACATGGTCTTAGGCTTACATTTGCCACCATTTTTTTAAACATCTTTTCTACTTATTTTTTTATGTATTACTGATTTCAGCAATTTTAGGTTGGCAACGCTGTTGGTGCCAACTGATACGTGGACCGGAAGCTTCGGCGGTAACCATAAAAAAATAATAATATGGATTCTTTCAAAGAACTTTTTATAATTTTATATCTAAAAAATAATAATTATTTTAAAAAGCATTCTGGATTTTCTGAATTTTCTCTTACTACAAGAGACAAATTCAAATGCATAGAACAGTTAATCACATATACGTATCGTTATATAGAGTTACCGTTATTGTGTTTGGTCAGTTTTAAAAGAATGCTTCCTGTGGAATGTGCAAAGAAATTTCACTTCAAAAATAACCTTTTTTTTGGTACAATCTAAATATTATATCCTGAATAAATAAAAATCCTATCTTGCTACAAAATATAAAAGTTTATTAATAATTCTGTTTCGTTTACCAAAGAATCTTTCGTATAATCTTTATAAAATATTGCTCTTGTGAAAATTTTAGGACGTTATGATTACGTAAACAGAAGATATTGATATTTGGAGACGATATTACCGATAAGAGGCCAGTGGAATGTTTATAGAAGCAAACTGCAAGAAGGGATGTTAAATCGAAGAACAGAAAATGGGGTAATGATTTATATTCTGTTTGTATTTGAAAGTTCTATATATCTACTGAAACAGTTTTCTTGCTCCGAGTGTATACATATCAAATAAATGGTTTATTGATAAATATATTAAATCATAAATTTAGTTTAATAATATATTTTTGTTTACAAATATACGTATGTGAGCTAAAAAGGATCAAACAAGGGAACAATACTATTATATTTTCCTTCGTGGATGCGGGATAAGTAATAAACAGCAGACAAAGTTAACAATTTATTGATAAACACAATTAAATAACTACTGGAAAATATCTCGCACTTATTTCACAGTATATTGTCACGGTTTAAAATTCGCTCTAGTTATAACTAATTTCTTACCTTATAAATTCTTCATTACTAAGGGCTAAATCGAGTCAGGAGCTAGTTGATTTTGGTTCGACAATAGATAATCGCCAACTATTATTTATTATTCTGGCCATAAATCATTCCTAATATTGCTAATATTGTTTTGAAAGTATATTTATTAAATTCAGATCTAGTCGCGTCAAAGTAGGTTTTCACTTCCAACTTTGGTCGGAAAGGTCCGATCGAGCTCATTTTTTTTTGAAAATGTTCATTGAGACCTCAGAGTCAAAGTTGTATAAAATCTGGATGCCGCTCGCCCCCCCCCCAAGTTCACCCCAAGGTAGGGGGGTTTTTCAAGATGATATATACGTGATAAGACTGCCCTCCCAACCCGACCAAATGTTCCACTCGGGGGTTTTGAAGTCCCCTCCATCCATTTCTTCGGTCAGGTCGTCTTTTAGACCTTCCCAGGGGCGTCTAGAAGGGCCTCCAAGGGTCCAAAATATAAGATATCTACAGAAATGTGCTCGGCCTGCCATATTGGGTAAGGAGGATTCCGAAGGGCGGGGTTCTCATTTCTGTCAAAAATTAAGGCTTTTTAACTCATTAGGGCCGTATAAAAAGGGGCCCATGAGGGCTCAAAATTATGATTACGCGGGATTGAATTTCAGTGTACAGAATTGGTACGATCAAGTATTATAAGGCTACCAACCCTTTATTTGAGCAGCCTGCGATTTTGTGACCCATCCAGGGGTGGACAAAAGGGGTGCCGGGGCCCAAAAAATCTGATTTGATTGGATTCGATACCAACGTAAAAAGTTGATATAATCTGTCCAGCGAATAGTCTCCTCAGCCTTTCTGAGTCCATGTCACTCTCTTCCGGATCCAGGTATGGACGGGAGGCATTCCAATGGGGCTCAAATTGAAATTTTCGTAAAATTTCCTTATCTCATAAACTTGATAAGTTGAGGGTTTGTTTTGAATCTGAATTTGTGACCCTTGAAACCCCGCCAACCCATACCTGGCTGCGACAGGGTACGACATGGTCTCAAAAAGGCTAAGGAGACTACTCGCTGAGCAGAATATATCAACTTTTCACGTTGGTATCGAATCCAATCAAATCACATTTTTTGGGCCCCGGCACCCCTTTTGTCCACCCCTGGATGGGTCACAGAATCGCAGGCTGCTAAAATAAAGGGTTGGTAGCCTTATACTACTTGATCGTACCAATTCTGTACACTGAAATTCAATCCCGCGTAATCATAATTTTGAGACCCCATGGGCCCCTTTTTATATGGCCCTAATGGGTTAAAAAGCCTTAATTTTCGACAGAAATGAGAATCCCGCCCTTTGGAATCCCCCTGATCCAATATTGCAGTCCGAGCACATTTCTGTAGATATCTCATATTTTGGACCCTTGGAGGCCCTTCTAGACGCCCCTGGGAAGTTCGAAAAAGCGACCTGACCGAACAAATGGATGGAGGGAATTTCAAAACCCCCGATTGGAACATTTGGCCGGGTTGGGAGGGCTGTCTTATCACGTATATATCAATTTGAAAAAAACCCTACCTTGGAGTGAATTTGGGCGGGGGAGGGGGGCCGAGCGGCATCCAGATTTTATACAACTTTGACTCTGAGGTCTCAATGAACATTTAAAAAAAAATGAGCTCGATCGGACCTTTCCGACCAAAGTTTTAAGTTTTTGGGTTTTTAGGCCTACTTTGACGCGACTAATCATGAATTCTTGTGGTTATGTTTATTTTTTTGAAATTACTGTCACTTTCGTTTTCACCTGACCGAGGTACTCTTTCTTTCTTTTTGTCGATAACTCGACGTATTGTGGTCTACAGCCAGTTGTTTCGTTATATTGTTATCTAGCATATTAAGATTGAATATGAACGAGAAATTGAGTAATGCTGAGATTTTTGTTGTTATCTTGAAAAGTAATAAGATTAGTTGTACCAAACGACCACCGTTTGTTCGTAAACTGTTAGCTGTCGACTCTTCTGTTATTGTCCCCTCAGTAGTAGAGGCCATTTTGGAGTGTGTCAAATTTCATGAAAGGAAACACGTTGTGAGTTCGTTCCATTATCAACCTTTGACTTAAGAACTTGTCGTTAGAAGATTTTTGGGTTTAAGTTTTAATCTCGGTACATCCGGGTCAATTAATTTTGGATTTACGAAACTAAACATCAGTTTTCCATTTTGAATCGTGTGGAGTTGTTCCTGTAGATTTTTGGGACGGATTCTTTGGAAAAACCGCGTAGTCGGATTTTAGTAAAATCTTCGTTGGAAGTTCACGGGAAATTATTGGTTAAATCAATACCGATCAGGCAGCGAATTGTGGTTAGAATCCCCTATTGGTGCAGTTAGCAACGAGTATATTGTTTCACCCGTTTACCAGCCAGGTGTGTCACGATTTTAAAGAAAAAAAACCCTATTTCAATGGGGTCCTAGATATAGGCTGAAGTCCTAGATACAGGCTTCAATTTTAGATACAGTTCTAGATACAGGCTTTAATTTTGGCTGCAGACCTGATACTTAGTACGAGTTTAAGTTATTTGTGATTGGTGCAAGCCTATTATTTGTTTCTGGGAGCAGGCTTGATTTTGGTACCGTCCTAAGTATTGGTGAAGCCAAGGACTGCAAGGAATCGTATCTAGATTAACAGATATTAGACTAAAGTCGTGACTAGTTTTAATTTAAACTTTTCTTATTTTTCTTGAACTGCGTGTGATCACACTTAATTGATAAATTTATTTTAGATTACTCTTAAATATTTTTCTTTGATATTGTTAACGTTGTCAAGCGCGAGTTTGACAGTAGTGTAAATATTTTACTTTTTATTAAAGAAGGGTCTAGTTGATATTTTGTTTTATTTAGCTCACTTTATCGTTTTTATTGTGCAATACAATTAATTCTGATTAATATTCCAAATTTATTTAATAATCTCCAGTGGGAAAGGTCAGTGCCTGGAACAACAGGGGTTTCCGATTTTAACCGTTTAAATCGGTGGCGCACTCATTTTTATTTTGGTACTTACCCTCTACGGCTGAGCTTGTTACTAATTTGCCAGTAGAGAAACCACTTACCGATCTCAGCTGGAGTTGAACTTCAATTGGAAGTATTTGATTAATTTTCCAAAATTTATTTTTCTTTTTTTTTCAATTCATTTCACTAAAAGTACGTGGCAATATCGCCAGCTATTACAATTACAATCATTATTTTCCGTCCAAAGCGGTCCCTTATATATGAAATTAATTCCTTCTAGAAGCGTCTCTGAAATTACATCTAGAACAGAACACTGTCGAATTATCCGATCGTTCGAAAAACCACTAGAATTTTCGAAGATTCTAATAATTAATATATATAATTACAGTTCAAAATTTGACCAAAATGGCGCTAATATCAAATAAGTGTATCAATTATGGAAAACGGTAAAGTATGCAGAATTCGAATAATTAAAGCAGAAATGTTTCATTCTGTATATATCCGCTTCTCCTTTTTCTTTAATATTTAGCGCTTCATTTAAAAATTACCATCGTGCTACAGTGGAGCCACCTTAATTTGTTTCCTTTGGACACTTTTTAAAACATTCCTTTTTCTTCCTTATACCCTTCATAACCTACAGATATATATTATAAGTAAAATTTTAAACATTAATCCTCATAAATTTGCACATAAATTTTTTATGGTTAATTTATTGCAATGAATTAATCCTAACCATTAAAAGTTCCTGCGGCAAATTAACAAAACTTTTCCTTAAACAAAAAAAAAGGTTCTATAACTTATGTTTTATTTGTTGGGTGCTAAAAGCCCCTTGATGTTCTTTAATCTGTTTACGAGCGGATTATTTCATTTAAAAGTTTCCTTGACGAGTTTGGGCTCAAATGATAATAACTCAACTCTAAATGGAAGGTTTCTTTTTGAAACGTCAAATTCAGTTATGACGACATAATTTAAACAGGCATTTTGTAAATAATTATTTAAATTTAAATATAATAATCATATTTGCAAAGATCAATCTCATTATTTTTGTTTTATATTTAGTTAAAGCATTGATTATTGTTTGTTTGTTTAATTAAAGCTTATGTTCGAGCCAAAAATTATTTTATTCACAATCGTTTAAAACGGTATTCCACCCTACAAAAGAGATTATTATTATTGACAAATATGACAAAGGCTTTATATTGGTATATAGGCAACCAGTATAACGACAAAAATCAAAACGAAACTTTAGTAGAATAAAATTTCTTTAAAAATATATGTACTAATAAAACCTTGGTAACAACCAACATCTGGCATCCGAAGAGAAAATAAAGTAAACTATAAGGATAAGACACTAGCCAAACACTCATCGGAAAAAAAGGACAAAAATAACCTTAAATGTAAACAATAAATGTGTTCAACTACGTTTTGTAACGATTACAGATTCCAGAATAATAACAACGAATTGTATTATAGAATAAACGATGGTGTAGATATTATATATTTTTATTAATTTCATTGAAATTCATTATTAAGAGAAACGTAACAATAACAACAACAGAGGGAACAATTGGTAGGTACCAGGTAGGTAAATATTATAATACTGTAACGAGATAACCGTAAAGGAAGGGACCTTAATTTGAAAGATTGTTATTGACAGTTGATTTTTAGAAGTTTCTAAAAATCAACAAGATGGCTTAAAAAACTGCAGGAATATGATATTGAAATCGAGCACAGACCTGGAACAAGCCATCGTAATGCTGATGCACTTTCCAGAAGACCATGTCGACCTGATTGCCCCCATTGTACCCGTATGGAGCAGAACGAGGAAAAACTTGCCTTAGTTAGGGTTGTGCCAGAAGACGAGAGCTCTATGCTGGAGGAGCAACAAGAAAACGATCCCGTTCTAAGAAAGATTCGAGAGTCCATTGTGGAGAGAGATATCCTCATCCTTTCCTGCTTTAAAAGCATACTGGTCGCAATGGAACTCTTTAATTTTGGACGGTGGGCTCGTTAAAAGACTTGTAGAAAATTCCGAGGGCACAGAAACAAGGAAACAAATAGTGGTCCCAAGAAATGCTGTACCAGAAATTTTAAAACAGATGCATAATGATAGTTCTGGAGGACATCTGGGTATTACGAAAACGCTGCAAATGATACGAGATAGATTTTACTGGGTAAATTGCACTAATGATGTTAAAGATTGGTGTCGTAAATGCACTACATGTGCTGCCAGTAACGGTCCGCACCGAAAACCGAAGGCGGAAATTCAGCAATACCTGGTTGGAAGTCCTTTTGAAAGAATCGCAGTAGATGTATTGGGGCCACTTCCACAGACCGATGTAGGAAACAAGTACATCTTTGTTGTAATGGACTACTTCACTAAATGGGTCGAAGCATATGCAGTTCCCAATCAGGAAGCCACCACTTTAGCAGATATATTGGTTGAAGAATTCTTAAGCCGATTTGGGGTACCACTAGAATTACATTCAGACTAAGGAAGAAATTTTAAGAGCAAGCTGTTTCAAGAAGTTTGCCAAAGATTAGGCATCCACAAAACGAGAACCACAGCGATGCACCCTCAGTCTGATGGAATGGTGGAACGAATGAACCGGACTATAACCAACTATCTGTCAAAAGTGGTGTCAGATTGTCAGAGGGATTGGGATCGACATATTCCACTATTTCTAATGGCAATTCGATCGGCCATCAACGAATCAACTGGCCAAACGCCTGCGAAGGTCCTGTTCGGTAGAGAAATGAGGCTACCATGTGACTTGGTGTTTGGTTGTAAACCTGGTGAAAAAATGGCACGTGAACAATATGTCGCCGACCTTCAGAATCGAATGGAGAATATACACAACCTGGTGCGTGGAAAACTACAATTATCTAGTGACCGGATGAAGAGGTACTATGACACACGGACAATGGAAAAGAGTTACCAAGTTGGAGATTTAGTCTGGCTCTATAACCCCCGACGGCGTCGAGGTATTTGTCCCAAATTACAAAAGAACTGGGAAGGTCCTTACACCATCAAGAAGAAGATTAACGATGTCATTTATCGGATCGTGAAAATTCCCAGAGGGAAACCCGTCGTGGTCCATCATGATCGTTTGGCGCCTTACCAGGGAAACCACAGTGGAGATGCGCAGCAACTCCAAGAAGATGGTTTGGCTGGCTCAGGGAGTGTGCGGAATTCCGATGTAGGAAATAACATTCCAGGAGAAATGAACCTAAGCAGGGGGCAGTGTAACGGGATAACCGTAAAGGAAGGGACCTTAATTTGAAAGATTGTTATTGACAGTTGATTTTTAGAAGTTTCTAAAAATCAACTGACTATTTTAAATAATGTTTCTAGAAAATTCTAGAAACTTCTAAACACACTAACTAGATTAAATAAAGTTGTATATAAGGGGATGCATGGGCAGTTAAAGTCAGTTAAAGTTCAAGTATTCACAAGAGTTCATTTTATTGTCAAGTAGTTAGACGTTATCCAGCAGAGTTCAGTGTATCTTAACAATTTTGTAAATAAATTGTGTAAAAGTCCCCATAAGTGTTTCAATAGTTAACATAAACTAAGCCGATAAGAAGTTTTCAGAAGTTCCGGTTTGAACCCTTTTTTCAATACACCACTCGTACGTTTTCTCATATTTTTTTTACTTTTGTCAGGTAAAAGATTTACCGCTTATACAGCCTCACGTATTTCTGGGGTTATAAAATCTTCTTCATTGTCATAGTATATATTTCTCGGTGGAAGTACCATTTTTCTCACGAGAAAACAATCGGTAAACAATCTTTTTCTCTTGAGAAAAATGAAGTACTTTCCATCTCGGTATGTAATATACCTACTATTGTTTAAATAATTATTTTTTTTAAAACCGGCCAGAAATTAATACTTTCCGGTTTATTTTTAGGTCAGAAAATCTCATTTTGTCGGACAAGGCCAGAAAATAAAAGCTTTTACCGGACTCATTTTTATTTACTTTCCGGCCTATCTTTAATGAAAAAAACAATAAAATAGTTAGTCTAAGATAGCAGTCAATTGGTTTCTATGGTAACCGAGTTTTGTATATGTTTAAAACTATAAAATAACTTGACATATTTTGACGTTTAGTTGAAAACGTGAAATTTATTATAAAATGGATATTTAAAATGATGCATTTGATTGTAAATTAATGAAAGATAAAATTATACCAGATGAAATTGTTAAGGCGGCCACCCAAGCAAGGTTTGTTAAAAAAAAAATGTTAAAATTAGTTAATAAAGAGTTCTTGTTATAAAAATTTAAACTGAATAATATGAAGTTTATGGTACAACAATGCCTGTTTTAAAAAAATATTGTACGTAATACGTCCCAAAAGTGCTTTTACTGGACTCGCAGGCTTGCAGGGCTCGCCTGTGGCTCGCCCTGCAATTTGCCCACTCGTCCAGTAAAAGACCAATTTCGGGACTTGTTACGTAAACTTCTATTCAAATTTCACCTGTATAATAATTTATGAAACCTTGTAACAAGGAACATGGAATTTTGTCACGAAAAATACATTTCGCCTCTCATATTATGTTAATGTCATATAAAACAATTTATGTGACTTACCTTGTAACTTCCATTATAAAAATGAAATTTATTCAGATAAAACTAAATTTGTGAATTTGTCTTTATATTTATTGCTCTAAATCACGACAGGTAGTCGTTGGTATCATTGTTTCATTAAATAACTTGGTACGAAACAAATTTTTTGTTTTGATCAACATGTAAACACAGCAAAATTACATAAAAAAGTGATCGAATTTATTGAAATGTTCAGAAGAAATGATTGTATAGGGCACTACCTTTATTTTTTTTTAAATAGTAAAACTAAAATATAGAAATTGTCTAATTAACTTCAACTGTTAAAGTTACCAATTAAATGGTAGCAACACACTTATGGCAAAACAGGGGTTTTAAAACCAGACATGTTATACTGGATCTATAAAGATAGGTACAACAAAAAAAAATGCCATGGACAAGCTGTGTAAGGTTTAAAGACCTTCTGGCTTTGACATAAAAGGAGCTCCAAGAAGCACTCCAACAACGGCACCAAAAGTTCTGTTAGACGTTCCTCTTATTCACCTAATCCTAAAGGGAGAGGTAAAGATAGACTGAGTAACATTTTTATAAGATCAGCAATTAAATAAAGCACGAAATTTAAGAAGTCATCTGGCATATAAAATCAGATCACATGGTTCTGTCCAAAAAAAAACATTTTAGGTATAAATACATTAACATAAGAAATGATAAAATGCGAGCACTTAACCGAAACTTCAAGGTTATACCTGTTACACAGACAAGTCCAAGACTAAAGAGGGTTTAGTTACAGGAATTTGCAGCATGTCGAAAACGTAAAACTTTTATTCCTCGTGGAGCAAAAGACCCTACGGATCTACATATGAACAGATAGTCAGGAGGCTATTAGAGCTTTTAATGCCCCTAAAGTGATCTTCAGGCGAGTATACGAATTTCAATACTCGATTTCCTAGTGGGTCATAACAGTTGACAGAAAAGAATACAAAGCAAGTGCAGACTAATAAACTAGCAGGAAAATATTTTGACAAAATATTATACGACCCAGAGCTAAATGAAAGCCTGAATTCGTAGTCAACACACCGAACATTGCGAACACATCTCTGGCTAAGCACACAGTGAAATGTGTATTGCACAGAAGTGTTCGAAGAGCTGATATACTGCGCAAAAACCAGCAGGAATCAACTCAGGATTTTTTATAGGCCATGAGCCGATCAAGAGACATCTAATAAATAAGGGACTGTTTAATAAGGGCACAAACTGCAGATTATGCAGTAGGAACCTTAAAACAGATAAACGTATACTGTATGAATTTCAATACTCGATTTCCTACTGGGCCATAACAGTTGACAGAAAGGAATACAAAGTAAGTGCAGACTAATAAACTAGCAAGAAAATATTTTGACAAAATACGGCCCAGAGCTAAATGAAAGTCTGAATTCGTAGTCAACACACCGAACATTGCGAACACATCTCTGACCAAGCACACAGTGAAATGTGTATTGCACAGAAGTGTTCGAAGAGCTGATATACTGCGCAAAACCAGCAGGAATCAACTCAGGATTTTTTATAGGCCATGAGCCGATCAAGAGACATCTGATAAATAAGGGACTGTTTAATAAGGGCACAAACTGCAGATTATGCAGTAGGAACCTTAAAACAGATAAACATATACTGTACAATCATGAGGAACTGGATTACAAGAGACAGTCAATTACCATCTTAAAATAAACTTGTTTCTGATTATAAACGCGACACACCTACCTTTTGTCATTCGTATCTGGAAAAATTCTATTTGTGGCCTTATAAATTAAAGATGTACGTATGCATGGGACATATAACAAAATAATCTTTTTTAAAATTTTTACGTGTCTGTCTGTTTGTTCCGGCTATATTTTAGAACAGCTGGATCATTTTTGACAGGATTTTTACTGGCAGATAGCTGATCTAATGAGGAGTCATTTGGGCTACTTTTATATTAGAATCATATTTATTATAGAATTATACACAAAGATGGCCTCTCCGCCAGCGAGCTATTGCTAACGGTTTTATATTGACGACTTCGTTTAATTATTGATTTCGAGCACTTATATCATACTTTTTTAAATGCGCACGAATATTACTTTGAAATTTAGTACAAAAAGATGTTAACGATTCAACTACTAAGCCACTATTAAATGGATTAGTTGTTAGCCTGTATTACTGCGACATTTACAGATCTATTATGAACACCCATCATCTCTAGAATAGGACTTGGTCCTATCTGGACTGGCCCGGAATTATGAAGCGGGGTTGTTGAGACGGTCAGAAAGGCTGCAATTGAGAAATAAAGGCTAGAGAAGACCCAGTAGTGGTTGGAAACATCACCATGCAAGCGACAAGCCAAAGTGTTCATAAAATTCGGTAAAATTTACTGTAGAGCTAATATCACAAAGGCAAAACGATGTTAAAATGACAGGACATTGTCGGCTTAGAAAACACCTGAAACAGCTGAACTTTACCAATGAAGACATCTGTCGATATCGTCAAGAGGAGGACAAGAGGAGGAAATCGCAATTTATGTTCTATGCCAATAAGAAGGTCTTGCAAGTATGCGGTATCTAGTATTGGGATGCCTTAGTAATAAGTCAACTTTTTGTTTTTGTTTGCCATTACCTTTACTTCCTTCCTAAGCACTTGTATGCATGACGGTAATGATGCAACTATATTGAAACACTTATGGGGGCTTTTTACACAATTTATTTACAAAATTGTTAAGATACACTGAACTCTGCTGGATAACATCTAACTACTTCACAATACAATGAACTCTTGTGAACACTTGACTCGAACTGACGTTAACTGCCCATGCATCCCCTTATATACAACATTATTTAATCTAGTCAGTGTGTTTAGAAGTTTCTAGAATTTTCTAGAAACATTATTTAAAATGGTCAGTTGATTTTTTTTACAAACTTCTAAAAATCAACTGTCAACAACAATCTTTCAAATTAAGGTCCCTTCCTTTACGGTTATCCCGTTACACTGCCCCCTCCTTAGATTCATTCCTCCTGGAATGTTATTTCCTACATCGGAATCCCGCACACTCCCTGAGTCAGCCAAACCATCTTCTTGGAGTTGCTGCGCATCTCCACTGTGGTTTCCCTGGTAAGGCGCCAAACGATCATGATGGACCACGACGGGTTTCCCTCTGGGAATTTTCACGATCCGATAAATGACATCGTTAATCTTCTTCTTGATGGTGTAAGGACCTTCCCAGTTCTTTTGTAATTTGGGACAAATACCTCGACGCCGTCGGGGGTTATAGAGCCAGACTAAATCTCCAACTTGGTAACTCTTTTCCATTGTCCGTGTATCATAGTACCTCTTCATCCGATCACTAGATAATTGTAGTTTTCCACGCACCAGGTTGTGTATATTTTCCATTCGATTCTGAAAGTCGGCGACATATTGTTCACGTGCCATTTCTTCACGAGGTTTACAACCAAACACCAAGTCACATGGTAGCCTCATTTCTCTACCGAACAGGACCTTCGCAGGCGTTTGGCCAGTTGATTCGTTGATGGCCGATCGAATTGCCATTAGAAATAGTGGAATATGTCGATCCCAATCCCTCTGACAATCTGACACCACTTTTGACAGATAGTTGGTTATAGTCCGGTTCATTCGTTCCACCATTCCATCAGACTGGGGGTGCATCGCTGTGGTTCTCGTTTTGTGGATGCCTAATCTTTGGCAAACTTCTTGAAACAGCTTGCTCTCAAAATTTCTTCCTTGGTCTGAATGTAATTCTAATGGTACCCCAAATCGGCTTACGAATTCTTCAACCAATATATCTGCTAAAGTGGTAGCTTCCTGATTGGGAACTGCATATGCTTCAACCCATTTAGTGAAGGTTTGGACTGCTAGGCACTCCAGGAATTCCTCCGCTGCATTTGAATACGCAAGTCGTACCATTCTTGCTACATCCGCTTTAAATTCCTGGATAGTTTCTCCATTTTTCTGTTTTCGGCTCTTTAACTGCATTCGATACACCGGTTGTAGATGAGTTTGACCATAACGCATCTCTAGACGATTCACCAATAACTAGAAGTTGTCAGCTTCATCCGGTGTCAATGATTGCAAGACGTCTAAAGCTTCGCCTCGCAGAGCTACGGTTAGGGACAATGCTTTCTCCTGGGATGACCATCCATTAGCTCTGGCCGCTGCGTCGAATTGTTTTAGGTAATTTGGCCAGGAGGTCTTCCCGTCGAAGGTCGGGGGTTTCATTGTCGTTCGCATCTGGGTCGTCTCCTCGTTTCTTCGTCGTTCGACGTCTGCGTGGCAGGTTTCCATCCTTCCTGCATCTCCGTCGCCGTGGTGGATGGTTTGGTTTTGTAGACAAGCTTCCAGTTCATGTTTAAGCTTTTCTATCTCGGACTGCACTTGCTGGTTGATCTCGTCTCTGAAGTTGGCCACCTGCTGATTTTGCTCGTCTCGCATGTTGGTCACTTGCTAATTCATGTTGTCCACTTGCTGATTCAAGTTGTCTACCTGCTGATTCAAGTTGGCAACTTGCTGATTTTGCTCGTCACGAAGGTGTGATATTTGCTGGGAGAAGGAACTGGATAACTCTTCTGGTAGGGTAGACATCCGTTGTGATAGCTGGGACACCTCTTCGCGCTGACTTCTTATCTGACTGGATAGCTCCTCTTGTTGGCTCGTCATTCGTCCTGATAGCTCCTCTTTCAGCTGGGACATATCTTCGCGCTGGCTTCTTATCTGACTGGATAGCTCCTCTTGTTGGTTCATCATTCGCTGTGATAGCTCCTCTTGTTGGCTCTTCATCTGACTGGATAGCTCCTCTTGTTGGCTCGTCATTCGTCCTGATAGCTCCTCTTTCAGCTGGGACATATCTTCGCGCTGACTCTTCATCTGACTGGATAGCTCCTCATGTTGCCGGGAAAGTTGTTGAGTTAGTTCAGAATTTGCTTTTTGAACTGGGTCTTCGAACTCCACGGCGTCAGGGTCCAAATTATTATTTACGTAGTATTCACGGAGTCTTCTCAACAATACCGATTTGCTCCCAGTAGTTTCCAACTCTAATTCATCGAGCTCTCTTCTGAGCTCAGCTACCAATAGTTCATTATCGTTTTTCCAGGCATCCTTGTATCTTCACCCCACACCTGACACCAATTTGAAACACTTATGGGGGCTTTTTACACAATTTATTTACAAAATTGTTAAGATACACTGAACTCTGCTGGATAACGTCTAACTACTTGACAATACAATGAACTCTTGTGAACACTTGACTCGAACTGACGTTAACTGCCCATGCATCCCCTTATATACAACATTATTTAATCTAGTCAGTGTGTTTAGAAGTTTCTAGAATTTTCTACAAACATTATTTAAAATGGTCAGTTGATTTTTTTTACAAACTTCTAAAAATCAACTGCCAACAACAATCTTTCAAATTAAGGTCCCTTCCTTTACGGTTATCCCGTTACAATATGTTAAAATAATATATTACACTATCTAGTTGTAACAAATTGAAAAGCATGAAATTCTTGGAAAAACATTACAATATTACTTTTATTTTTATGGTTTAAACATGAACTCGATATATTTGGATATTATGAAATAATTTTTTTAAAGTTTGTGAATCTATTGGACACCAAATATATATCACGGCTAAAATAAATTACAAAGCTGTTTTGAAATTTAAATGCACTATATTAATCATCATAAGTTGTAACTATATAGCGGTCATGTTTGCATATGTAACATTATTTTATTGTATTTAATAAACGCTCGTTTTGCATTTCAACCAACAAATATGATAAACTTTACATCACTTATTCGGTATTTATTCACACAAAATTTTTGGTTGTTGGTTTAACTAAAATATTTTTTATTTTATACACCTCTAGTGGATGAAATGGGACTATTGTTGAAAAGAAGAATATTTTTTTTAATAAACCTCTAAAATCGATAAATATTACTTATACATGTTAAAAATCTGTTAAATCTGGTTTTATCCTAGATAGTCCAAGATATGCTCGCAAACACGACCACTTGTGGTCGACACCGGTGGCCGCCACTAGCTGCGGACTGAAATTTTCATGGCATATATATAAACCCGATGCACACACGGCTTCCGAAGTGGTTCATCCAAGCGACAACCTGCGGTAGCCGTCGACTCTCGCTGCTAGTGGTCGGTGGCGGCCACTTTTTCCCCGCGTAAACACAGACACTTCTTTGAGCCACTTCAATTGATTGCGTTTATAGATGTAGGGTGTAGTTAGTAAATGTTCGTTGCAAGAACACACACACTAACAGAATGATAGATTTAGTGGGTAGTCCAATGATTTAAAGGAATAATAATAATTCTTTGAAAAATCTACATCTCATTACAAAATACAAAACAAAAGTAATTTTGAAGTTGCAATTCTTTGAAAAAATTATAAATTTCATTTCGCTATCAAGTTCTTAATATGGGATGCACCCAAAAACGTCAAATTCTTTGCAAAATGCATCATCTGCGTCTTCGTCTTAACATTAACAAAATAACCAACATATCCAAGGCTGCTCGCAAACACGACCACTTGTGGTTGACACTGGTGGCCGCCACTAGCAGCTCTATACGGCGTTTTAGTGGCTGCCACTGGTGTTCGCGACAAAACGCTTTGTGCCGTTACCAGTGGCTGGAACAAGCAGATTTTCTGACTTTAGTCTCTAGAAATTGTTTTAATAAAGTCACTCTAGTTTGACAAAATGGATATGTTGGTTATTTTGTTAATATTAAGACGAAGACGCAGACGATGTATTTTGCAAGGAATTTGACGTTTTTGGGTGCATCCCATATTAAGAACTTGGGAGCGAAATGAATTTTATAATTTTTTCGAAGAATTGCAACTTCAAGATTACATTTTTTTTTGTGTTATTGTAATGAGATGTAGATTTTTCAAAGAATTATTATTATTCCTTTAAATTATTGGACTACCCACTAAATTTATAATTGTGTTAGTGTGTGTGTTCCTGCAACGTCCATTTACTAACTACACCTATGAACGCAATCAACTAAAGTGGCTCAAAGAAGTGTCTGTGTTTACGCGGAGAAAAAGTGGCTGCCACCGACCACTAGCAGCGAGAGTCGACGGCTACCGTAGGTTGTCGGTTGGATGAACCACTTCGGAAGCCGTGCGTGCGCCGGGTCCATATATATGCCATGAAAGTTTCAGTCCGCAGCTAGTGGCGGCCACCGGTGTCGACCACAAGTGGTCGTGTTTGCGAGCAGCCTAAAATTAGTAGAAAACCTTGCAATTTTTTTATGTGCATCGATTTGAATGAAAATTTGTATAGGTAAGCTCAATTTACCCTCTACTTCAAAATCTACCCTATGCCAATATGTGCTGTTCCTCTGCGGGTGGTTACCACCCCAACTCGGGGGGTGGAAAATATTTATAAAAAAAAAATAGTAGTTTGGGAGTATCAAAAAGGTTAATATTAAATTAGAATTAAACATTTTTTATACGAATTTCCATTGTAGTTGTTTTTCACTATACTCATCTACATGCAATGGTTTTTTATTTTACTCTCGTGTTAAACACGTGCTTTAAAAAATATAATAATTGCTTTAATTGATAGTCGGTGTATGGTTTACGGTCATGAAACTACACCGGAAATTTTTTATTCTATAAGTATATATAAAAAAGGATGTGTTTTTATGTACGAAATCGATGGACTCAAAAACTACTGGAACGATTATTATGAAAATTGGTATATATATATGTATTTTTCCACGGAGAAGGTTTATATGATATGCTCATTGATGCCACTCGCCACCAGGTGACGCTGCAAAGTAACAACTTCTGCCCCATTTAACCGATTGTCATAAAAATTGATATGTATAGGTATTTTTTCACGGAGAAAACGAATATGCTATGCTCATTGATGCCACTCGCCACCAGGTGGCGCTGCAAAGTAGCAACTTCTGCCCCGTTCAACCGATTTTCATGAAAATTGGTATGTATATGTATTTTTTCACAGAGAAAACGAATATGCTATGTAAATTGATGTAACTCGCCACCAGACGGCGCTGCAAAGTGTCGCTTAATCTATCTATATATATAAAAAAGGATGTGTTTTTGTGTACGAAATCGATGAACTCAAAAACTACTGGACCGATTATTATGAAAATTGGTATGCATATGTATTTTTTCACGGAGAAGGTTTATATGATATGCTCATTGATGCCACTCGCCACCAGGTGGCGCTGCAGAGTAGCAACTTCTGCCCCGTTCAACCGATTGTCATGAAAAATGGTATGCATATGTATTTTTCCACGCAGAAGGTTTGTATGATATGCTCATTGACGTCACTCGCCACCAGGTGGCGCTGCAGAGTAACAACTTCTGCCCTGTTCAACCGATTGTCATGAAAATTGGTATGCATATGTTTTTTTCCACGGAGAAGTTTTGTATGATATGCTCATTGATGTCACTCGCCACCAGGTGGCACTGCAGAGTAGCAACTTCTGCCCCGTTCAACTGATTGTCATGAAAATTGGTATGTTTATGTATTTTTTCACGGAGAAAACGAATATGCTATGCACATTGATGCCACTCGCCACCAGGTGGCACTGCGGAGTAGCAACTTCTGCCCCGTTCAACCGATTGTCATGAAAATTGGTATGTATTTTTTCACGAAAAAAACGAATATGCTATGCACACTGATGCCACTCGCCACCAGGTTGCGCTGCAGAGTAGCAACTTCTGCCCCGTTCAACCGATTGTCATGAAAATTGGTATGTATATGTATTTTTTCACGGAGAAAACGAATATGCTAGGCACATTGATGCCACTCGCCACCAGGTGGTGCTGCAGAGTAGCAACGTCTGCCCCGTTCAACCGATTGTCATAAAAATTGGTATGTATATGTATTTTTTCACGGAGAAAACGAATATGCTATGCAAATTAATGTTACTCGCCACCAGGCGGCGCTGCAACGTATCTCCTGAAAATGAACTATTCAAAAAGCAAATCAACTAACTTCACTTCTATCATCTGTCAATAAGCTTAAAATAATCACACAAATAATAAATAATATAAATAAGTTATAGAAATATATAATATATCTAATCGATAATTTACAAACCCGTAAAAATTTGGAAAAATGGTAAAAAACATCAGTAGGCGGTACGAAGTTCGCAGGGTCAGCTAGTAAATTCAAAATTGCTGATTTGTGCCGTGTTTTTTAGGTCCTATCATTTTTTGAAACAGTTAATACATAGTAAACATTAAGATTCAACTGGTTTTACGCGTTTGCCGAAAACGTAATTATTTAAGTTTCCCGTTTCTGCTTAGAAGAGATTGAAATTAATTATGTATTTAGTGGATGGCGGTTTCTCTTTTATTTTTTAACGCTTCCATTAGCATTCATCATGATATATCCTTTCTTTGAACGGTATAATTTCCATTTAAATTAAATTTAATCCTCGGAAGAGGAAAGTGATAAGCAAATCAGTGAACCTGGAATTGGTATTCATGGAACCACTTTTTGCTGTTGCTTATTTACCACTTTATCTCTTTTTTTTTGTTGTCAGTTTACTAATGAGATTATAAATTATAATTTATTAAAGATTGTTTTTAGTAGATGGTCGTTTTTTGCCAGTTAGGTAATTAAAATTAATTGAACAGGAAAAAATATTCTGAGTATCTGTCAATGTTAAATATTTAAACAGATTTAAATAGCAATCAATACATAAATAATACTTAAAACAAATTTTACGTTCAAATGAAAATTGCATTCATATGTTGGATATTTGGATCTACAGATTTTTTTAATTTTTACTCCTTATGTGTTATCTAGTAAAGAGTATTACCGTCTACGGGTTGAATAGTTCATTCTACCAGGCATGCTTTAAATCACTTCTTAAATCACTGCATGATCCATTTGGTCACACTCTTCGTAAAGAGCCTTAAGCAGTTGATTAACTGTTTGTGGACGGTTTCTGCGCGATCTGATTCTTTGCTTGAGTTTTTCCCTGACGTCTTAATTGATTTACATTCTGGGCTTCTTGTAGGCCAGTCTAATTTATTAAATTTGGATTTCTTTAAAGTACCTCACATAGTGTCACACAAATGGTACTACGTGTGGTTTTAATATTTCAATTATGTTCCGATGTACATTTAAAGCCCCATCAGCTACAGAATCAAGATCTGTTTTAGCTTGGGGATTTATTCCTCCACAGACCATTACGGATACCTGACCAAGCTTTTTCTGCCGATCATCACAGATTCTGCATAACTTTCTTAATACGAGTCAATTTAGAGCAAATATGGATTGATCCGAAAGAACAACTTTTCTCCAGACATCGATGGTCCAATAAATATGAGCGCGGGCAAATTGGAACCTCGCTCTTTTATGGTGTAGTAGGAAGAAGGATCCGTTTGCCGGTCGTCTGCTGATAAAAGTGTGTCCTTCTAGTTATTTTCCATACTTTAAAATAATCATCGAGTGAATTTAAAGATCTAAATTCATCCGAAGATAGAATTCTTCTCCGCCATCGGCAGTCCAGTCAATATGATTGCGGGAAAATTGTAAGATCGCTCTTTTGTGATGTGGTTGCAATTAGAGCTAATTTGTAGGTCTTCTGCTGGATAAACTAATTTCTTTTAGTCTTCTTTAGATTGTTCTTACACTCACTTTAACATTTCTACCATTTTAAAGCTGTGATGCAGTTAAACGTCTATTTCGCAATTATGTTAAACCAACATATCGTTCATCAGTTTAGATGTGACCACCACGATTTTGCCCGGCCTCGATTATATTTATTATATATTTGCAATCCTAGAAACTCTCAATTGGTTTATTCTTAGAGTTCTAGCTACGTACGCTGACTCCTGTCATCGTTCAAGAGTGCTATTGTCAGGTGCTTATTTTTGGTTAATTGGTACCTATTTCTCTTTACTAATAATAAGAACCTTCTGCTTTTAAGTCAATTTTTATCTTATTTTAGCAGTATTTTAAATATATATTTACTTTAAGAAGACATATTTTATCCATAATGTAAGTAAACAAGTGTTTCTCTTAGTCTAACCTAAAACGCGCCATTTACTAAATTAGCTTTAGATTTGCTAAGGTAAAAAAAAATAGTAGTATTACAACTTACAGATGTCAGGAAAATCATATTTTTTAGTTTTAGAACACATATAAAACGGCGTTTCTTTTTTAAATAAAACCTAGCATCGATTTAGTCCCCAAATATTATATTTCGTCATAAAAAATGTTAAAGCTGTTATAGTTTAACTAATATTAATGTGAAAACATAACCACGCCCTTTAACCCCAACAAAGGAACCGACTGTCGAATCTAGGTTGTCAGATATATTTGCGAATATTCCTAAGTTTATATATTTTGAAAATTTTCTCTCTACTTTACTATTCAATTGTTCGTCAATGACCCTTAGAAAGATAATATAAAAATATTCTTACAAAATATATACTTAAATTAATTAACTAGGTTCTTCATATTTAAACAGTTTTCACTTCTAATGATATCAATTTCGTATATATTACTTATACTTAAAGAAATTTTTAAATACCGGCAACATTGTGTATTTACTGTCCGGATTTTCAAGTCGGTTCGTAACGCATTGATCTTAACGCAAACAAATGCCGACGGTGCGCTGTTTATCAAACGAAGCTTCAAAGAGGAAAATTGCAAAATGCGACAACAGTCAAATACCGCCAATAGTCTTCTTCCCCATTACAGTACACAGTAGCGTGATTGATTTTTATTGATTTTTTATATTAGATATATTATATATTACGGTGGCTTGATAGTACTTAATATAGTAAGAATTTCTCGTTTAAATATATAAGATAATAACTACGACACCTTACGGTGGCGTTATATTATTTGATTTAGAAAGGTATTTTTTTTAGACTTTATTTTTTTCGCATTTTTCTGTTTTTAATTTTCCACTTTCTCTTAGTTTTTCGTTTATTTATTTATTTATTTATTTATTTATTTATTTATTTATTTATTTATTTATTTATGAATCGAAATTCAACACTATCTATTGGGTTTTCTTACAATTCAGTAATTGTTATGGACAATGTGTCGTATCATTTCCGCATATTAAACAAAATACCTAATAACACAAAAAAAAGAATGAAATTTTAAGACTTATGGCAATCAAAAATATCGATGTTCCTAAAAAGGTTCCAGTAAAGAAGGAATTAATAAGAATGATCAAAAGTTAGAATTTTAAAAATGAATACGTCATTGACACCATTTGCAGCAGACATGGTCATACCCTTTTGCGTTTACCTCCTTACTACTGTATTTTTAATCCAATCGAAATGGTTTGGAGTACTGTAAAGAAACGTTTACGAAAATATAATCAGTCACCAACCTTAAGCGCACTTGTTCTTGATAATATTCGAGAGGTAATAAGTGGCTTTAATAGCGATGTATGGAAAAATTGCGAAACACATGTTATAAAAATAGAAAAGGAATATCCTGTTTTACCGCCAATAGCACCATTAGTAATTTAACCTGGAAACGATTCTACTTCAGAAGACTCTGACAATTCTTGTTAGTCATTCCAACCAATTTCCTTTACAGCTATCGTGATGTATCTTGAAAACTTGTTTTCAAAAACAAACTAATTTTATATTCTTACTAACATACCCAACCCTTTCCTTTCCAGGCAAGGAAGGCTCATCCCTCCTCGTGTTCCTTGCTGGACAGACAATCTTTTAAGATTGTCAGACAAAATGAGTATTATTTGTAGACAATTGTTTTAAAATCTTATGAGTTATGTACTATTTGAATAATGAGTCAAATGTTCTTATTAATAACTAAAATTAAAAAGTTTTAATTTAAAAGAATTAATTTGTTATTTGACAATTTTCAAATTGATACAAAATTTACAAATATATAAAAACCGTTTTTCTTTTGAAATTTAAAACAAAAATTTATGAACCCTTTTTATTTAATTCCACGCCAATGGTCGGAAATGTCATCAAAGGCACTTAAAAACTGCCAAAGAGCACAAAATTTCACATTTAGATTGGATAAACTATACCGCTTCGTACTGCCTTATATTTATATTTTTAATGTTTTTGTTTGGTTTTGTCGTTTTTGTGTTTTAAGGTTTTCACTTTTACTATTATATTAGTTATTGTCACGGGCTAATTTCTCGTTAACGTTGAGATATCTTTTTGTAAACAAAATGTTGTTCTTACCTTATAATTCGTAATTATTGTAGGATTTATCGAGGCAAGTATCGGCTGATTTAAGTCCGATAATAGTTAATCGCCAACTGTTGTTTATTATTTTCGACCATAAATTATTTTTAGTTGTTGCTAATATAGGTTTTGTAAGTAATTTATTATTCTTGTGTTATTGTTTGAAATCAGTCAGTAGTTCATCTGATCTATCCTGTCGTTGATAACTTGGATATGGCGGTTCTGTAGCCAGTGTCCCGTCATATTTATAACTTTATTATTAAAATCGAAATTAAATGGGGAAGTTAGGTAATGTTGGGATTTTTGTTGCCATCTATATAAATAATAAGATTAGTCATATCAAATGACCTCTGTTTGTTCGTAAGTTGTTGGCTGAATAAGCTATGGTTATTGTCCCTATAGTAGTAGAGGCCATCTATTTCTTTCTAAAGTGTGTCAAATCGAGTGAAGGATCATATTTGGAGAAATTCTGTCTTTTTTTCACCTTAGAGCTTTCTACGTGAACACGTGTTAACCAGAAGATTTTTGAGGGTTTAATTTGTATCCCTGTTCATCGGGGACAACTTAGGTTGGATTTACGAAATTAAGCTTCATTTGTTTCGAATATTGTGGAAGAGATTTTTCTGAATTTTGGTGAATTCGGTGGAAAATACGGCATTGTGTCCGGATATTTAGTAAAATCTTCTGTTGGGTAGGAACCCATAAAGCAGACAGTGGTTAGTTTTGGAGATTTAAAACCGTTCAGACGGTGAGTTGTGGTAGCAATTGGCGACGAGAAGATTGATTTACCCGTTTACCAGCTAGGGTGTCACTAGTTAATGAAAAAAACAACCCTATAATAATAGGGTCCTAGATACAGGCATAAGTCCTAGATACAAGCATAAGTCCTAGATACAGGCGTAAATCCTAGATACAGGGTTTAAGTCCTAGTTACTGGTTAAAAATTTGATGCTGACCTGATACTGAGCCGAGCTTGAGTTATTTGAGATTGGTGTAAGCTATTGGTTCTGGGAACAGGCTTGAATTTGACGCCGGCCTAAGTGTTGGAGCAGACAAGAACGACGAGGAACTGTATCTAGCATTTAACAGATAAGCTAAATTAGATTAAGTCGTTAGTTAAGAGTTATTTTTCTTATATTTTTTTTTCATATTGCGTGTGATCACACATATTTTGGGATAAAATTCTCTATTAATATAATTTATATATTCTTTTTTTGTATTTATATAAATATCAATAGCGTTGTCAAGCACGAGGCTTGACAGTTTTGTAATTCTTAACTTTTATTAAAGAAGGGTCTAGTTCATATTTTGGTTTTATTTAGCTCACTTATCGTTGTTTTCTGTAATTGTGTGGTTCAGTTGGAACTGATAAATATTCAAAATTTATTTAATTATCTCCAGTGGGTAAAGTAGTGCCTGGAACAACAGGGGTTTCCGATTTTGACCGTCTAAATCGGTGGCGCGACTCACTAATATTTGTTTACTTACCTCTACGGCTGAGCTGGGCACTAATTTGCCAGTAGAAAGACCACTACCGAACTCAGCTGGAGTTGTATTTCCTTTAATTAATTTATTTGTTTTCAAAATTCGATTTTGTTTTAAATTCATTAAAATACGTGGCAATATCAACTGTGCCACCTTACGGTGGCGTCATCGTACTTAATTAAGTAGACTTATGTAAATATATAAAATATCAACTGCGGTGGCGTTACAGTAGTTAACAAGTATTTTCTTGGTTTTCTCTTTTTCAGCAATTTTTTTTCGACTATTTAGCATTTCTCGTTTTCCTACTTATTTAGAAATCAAAGTCTAACACCCTGAATATAACAGAGCTGCAAATTGCCCTGTTTAAAGTGATGCGATATCTTTACTAGTCACTATATAAATCCTTTGAGTTTGTAAAAAAATTAATATTTGAAAACCGTTTACAATTCTTTGTACACATGAAGAAATACCAGAAGTAAAACAAACTCATTGAAAGAACGTCTGTAACGAGACTAAAATATTAAACAACTCCGTAAACGAAACAATACATTTCATTTGCCTACTTTTCCACTTCTCGAACTTTAAAAAAGTTGGTTTTTTAATTTCGGAGAGTTTCAATAGCAACACAGTCGAATTGAAAGAACAAACAAAGAGATTCGTTGATTCAGATCACGTAACAAAGACACAGTTAGCTGTAGCAAAACTACCTCTATTTCAAACTGATTATAGAAAATTACGATTTACTTAGCTAAAAGATTACATTTTAGTTATTGTCTTTATAAAATTCCTTTAACAAATTTAGTATTTCTTTTAGAAAAATAATTATTTTTTTCTTAATTCAAATTATATATTCTATTCTATTCTATTCTATTCTATTCTATTCTATTCTATTCTATTCTATTCTATTCTATTCTATTCTATTCTATTCTATTCTATTCTATTCTATTCTATTCTATTCTATTCTATTCTATTATCTATTATCTTTGCTATATTATTATAATAGAGCAAAACCACGATTATCCGGCATTCTACTATTTGTCAAATTCTGTATCATTTTCCCATTTAACAAATTTAAAATTCGACACAAAATAAGAAAGTTATCTATTAAAGATGATAAATTAATGAGGAAGAACCTAAGTGTCAAATGTGACATGAGACGATAAAAAACCAATCAACTACTAATGCATCTCTGGCTAAAGTGGTTAGAGGCGATACTGCCAAATTAAGCATTTTTCAATTTCTCCTTTTTGGTAATGTTTTGTTATTGTAATTTATTAATTTTAAATAAACTAGAAAAAATGTTTTAAACCTTACCGGTTTTTAATATTTTTCTGCAGTATTATCCACACAAATTTACGATAAAATGTCTTAAAAAATAAAGCGATTATTATAAAAGATTTTATCAAATATTAATTTTAATCTTAATGTATTACTGTTTTTATTAAATAAAAAACTCTAATTGTGTACTTGCAAATATTATAGAATTGTCAACGCCTTCTATAAGCTGTCTTTCTTTGAACTCTTGTAATATCAGCTTCAATACTCGAGTACAAAAAGTTTCATTTTCAACAATAGAGCACAGAGAAAACTACTTAAAAAAAACTGTGCACTTACTTAATCGAATTTTCTTTCATTTCAAGTATTTCGTGAGATGCTACGATTTTTATGTATCTAGCATATCTTTTTTACCTTTGAGTCCCTTTTAAGTTTTAAACGTGTGAAAAATGACGGAACATTAGCAAAAAAATTAGGAAAAACAGCACAAATTTACAATAAAATATTTAAGAAGCAAAAAGTAAAATTAGAAAAAATGAAACAAATTGTAAAAATGTGAAAAGTTCAGAAAACCGAAAAAATAGAAATAATTAAAAAGTAAATAAATAAAAAACTAAAATCAAGCGACAAAATAAGTTGAAGTTTCACAAAACAAATGAAATTTAAAAAATTAAGTATAAACTATAAATAAACAAAAATGAGGGCAACAAATGTAAAAAAGAAAATAAAAAACTAAAAAGAAATTATATAAAGGATAAAAATACTCGAAACAAACTAAAAAATAAAAAAAAAACGACAAAAATCGCAAAAATTAAAAAAAAAATTAAAAAATACCACCAAAAAAATGTAAAATCGAGAAATATCACATAAATAAAAACATACCAAAAAATAAGTAAAATAAAAAATAAACAATTCGAGAAAAAAATTAGGAATTTATTTAAAAGAAAAACTATAAAATGTAGAAAAACAAATACGGAATAATAGGAACAAATGATACAAAATAAAAAAAAAATGGTTAAAAAATCAAAAAATGTAAAACTTAAAAAAAATATTAAAACAAATAAAAATAAAATGATAGCATTATTTGTAAACCTGAATAATTCGTTGGCTTAGTTCGTTCTTTAATAAGTTTACAAAACAGTTATTCTTCCCATATTGTGATGCTCTTACAGAATATAACAAATTAAATGGGATATATTATTGGAGTCAATTGCATTATTAGTTGAAATGCAAATAATTTTCCAGTTGACTGAGATTTAAGCAGCTTCTAAATGTCAGCCGATATATCCAAAATTCTTCGATAGATTGACAAAGGAATATTGTCAAGTTTTTGAAGTAAAACTTCTTTAGCGGCACTAGGGGTAACTCAGTAATTCTAACGGACGTGACGTCATTCTAATGTACCGCGTACCGGAAACAAAACCTGATACAAAATACCTAACACGATTCTGCCTACTATATTAAATAAAATTAAATCTGTAATTGTATGAATTGACAGCTTGTCATCTTGTCAACCAAAATACATTGGTGGTAAATTGTTTAAATTTGTGTATAAAGTGTTTGTTTTAAATATGAATAAACAAAGTGGATTTATTAATGAAGAAAGTGATGAAAAAATATTGAAAGAAAATGAGTAAGTAGGTACTCTATATGCATAAATGTTATTTTTGGTGTGTAATTACACTATTTATACCTAATTATTTATACCTATTATTTATACCTAGCTATTTTCGTTTTATAGACTTAAAGCGCTCAAAAAAAAAGGAAATTGTGAACGTCAAAGGGCATATTATAAGCCCCAGAAAGATTTGAAGAAAAATGAAAATGAAAAAAAGACGGGACAGCGACATTCATTATGATTTGATTAAGTAAGTTTATATACATACATACATATTATGATAGTAAATAATTATTTATAGGGAAGCTTTACGTTAAGTAAAGAAGCATGTTGTACGTTTTTGTTCATAAAATAATAATATTCGAAATGTCTTTACACTTACTTATACATATTTTGGTTTGGTAAGGTAGCCATAAAGGCCATAAAACCACTAGTCAGGATGGCTGATCTTTTACCAGCAATAACAGATCCTTCGTAGAACTAAAGAAAACAAACTCAACTCAAGATTTTAAATTTTATGGAATATGCTATAAAATGCTACAAAATGAAATGGTTATCTAACTATCGAAGGCTCTTGTGTTGTGTTGTATTACAATAACGTAGATACAGCTACAAAATCACACATTCTAAACGTAATGTGTGTATATTTTTAATATTGTTTACCTATTATTGAAGCAAAACTTCTTTAGGCGCGACTGGGGGTAACTGTAACGTTAGATTCTAACGGACGATTCTGATGGAAGTAACGATGTGATTTCAGCTATGGGAGAAGCTTAAATTTTCAAAATTTAATTATGAAATTTTCAAAATTTTCAAACGGTTTCAAATACATTAATGGTATTTAGAGAGTAAAATCTATGTTTCACATTTAAGTTATCATAAACCTATTATTTCATATATAAAAAATAATGATAACTTTCAAATTCCTTTTTCTAATAAATAATGTAAATATAACATCACATTTTTTGTAAAGTATATAGACAATAAATATGATTGAATTGTAATTAAATATTTATTTTCCGATACGTACGTCAACAAGTTTTACTTCAATCGCGCGTAAAGGTTACACGCACACTCTTTTTTTCTTATAGCTTTTACCAAACAATGGTTTTACAATGTTTTTGATAGTAGCTAGAATAAGTTGCTCGGCTATAGTGTGAGGATTTTTACATTTAGCTACTTTTTAAGCCACTTTGTATGACACTAACAAATGAAAACAAATGCAACAATAAGATAAAATCTGTCAAAAACAAAAACAAAAAAAAACTAAATGAAACCAAAATATTAACTAAAATATGTAAAAAAACAAATGACGAGAAAAAACAAAAAAAAAAATAAAATTTGAAACAATGAAAAAATAAATAAAATTAAAAAAAAAAGAAATACAAAAAAAAAACAGAAAAAAGAAAGGATAATAGAAATGTTGGAAAAAGTCAGTTTTTTTAAAAACAAAAAAATAATAACATTCATTCAATGTAGTATCCAGTTAGCAAGTGTCTTAAAAAACACTATAAAAGCTGTATCAAAGCGGGTATACAAACTCCGATACAATTATAAAATTAACTAGTTGTGAAATATAATATTAGAAAAAAATGATTACCTACTCTATTTTGATAGCATTACAATTTTTATTTAAATATTTAAAGTTATAATCGACCGTAAGAGATTTTAAACCATACGGATAAATTTTTAAGGATATTCGTTCATAATTCAACCTACTCTCCATCGTCTAAGTTAGTAAAAAAAAAAATAAAAAAACGTAACCCCGATTGTTCATAAATCTGTTGTCCTACGCTCAGAAGGAATATTAATGCTCTGAGAAGATTATAAGGGTGGTGTAGTCAACGTGATTTAAAATATTTACTGACGTCCAGTTCCTTTTTTAAATTAAGACCTGTCCGTTTTATGTACGCGAAACGGAAAATTTGAAAAAGCTGAGAAAATAAAGAGGTCAAAACAAAACGTGCAACTCAGAACGTTTATTTAATATGTATAAGATTTTTAAAAATTAAAAATGTAATTAACTATATACCTATAAGTACACCAAGTGACACAATCATTCGAATATACAGAAAATGATCATTTATTTACACAATAAGTACTTGGTCTCCAAAAAAAAAACAAAAATTTTAGAAAAATGGTTATTTATTTTTTTAACATAGTTTTCTTTTAGTCCAATACGCAGGCGGTTACCTCAAATTTACCTTAAATTTCTGCCTGATGAGTGATTTTTAAAACTTTGGAGACCAAAAAAAGTCGCACGGGGCCAAATCTAGAGAATTCCACCAATTTGCTAATGGGGACGACAGAGGTGTGAACATGTGTGTTGTTGCGGTAAAAGAGCACTTTTTTTCACTAAATGTTACCAAGCTTTTGCAACTTTTGCGTATAATTGACCAAAAATGTTTAAAATGGCCAAGGTAACCTTCTGCTCAACCTCCACCATTGCACATCTACATACAGAGCGAGGCTATGGCAACTGCTCACAGGCTGCTACAAGGTCAGGCTCCCATTACCTCATTAAAAGGAAAAAAGCAAGCAGAGTTATATGATAGGGTTAAGGCGGATCAAATAATGAGCATGCCTCAGGACAGAATAGTCCCCAGGTATAACTTTGCGAGAAACTTTCGAGTAGAAATACTGGAAAGGGACTCATGGAAGAATGGCCCCCCCCATACAAGGGGAGTCCATCTAGTATACCGATGGCTCAAAGACTCAGAAGGGCACAGGGTCAGGTATATATAGTAGAGGACACAGGACAGAAGTCCAACTAAGTCTATATAGGTGCGTATGCGACATTGTTTCAAGCTGAAGTAATGGCCATACAACACTGTGCAACGGAGATCATAAGTCAGGGTATAACGGGTAAAACCGTAGTCATATACTCGGACAGCCAAGCAGCTCTAAAGGCAATAGTCTCAGCACAAATAAGCTCAAAGCTGGTGTGGGACTGCGTTGGGGCCCTGACACATGCCGCTTGTCAAAATTCTCTGACACTGGCATGGATACTGGCATGGACACTCAGGGTTTTGGGGCAATGAGAAGGCTGATGAATTGGCCCGTGCGGGAGCTAATACTCCAATGATTGGCCCGGAACCATTTGGCGGAGTTGCTTATACATTCAGAAAGGCAGCCATTGAGAAATGGAGGTTAGAAAAGGCCCAGGAGTGGTGGGAAAAATCACCGGGCAAGTGCCAAGCCAAACTCTTAATAAAGGGATACTCGGCGAAGTTTACTGCAGAGCTGCTATCACAAAGGCGAAATGATGTCAAAATGATTGTCAGTCTCTTGACAGGACATTGTAGGCTCAGAAAACACATGAGTCAGCTAAACTTAGCAGGTAAAGACATTTGTCGATACTGCCAAGAGGAAGAGGAAACTGCATTTCATGTCCTATGCCAATGTGAAGGGCGTGCAAGGACGCGGTATCTATTACTGGGAGAGGAGAAACCGGCTGCTCCAAGTTATGCGGAGTGGCCACTGTCAAGGCTATTAAGTCTCATTAAGAGGGCAGAGCTGGACAAGGTGCTCTAATCCTATTCCACAGATAATGTGTGTTCACAATAGATCTGCAAAGGTCGCAGTGATATTGGCTAACAGACAACCCAAAAAATATCTATCTACCTACCTACCTTCTTCAAATTTAAAACCTACGTAATAATATAACAGATTTAAGGCTAACATTTTTAACTACGGTAAAATATCTTTTCTAAATTAAATTAGTTGTACGGCGTTGACCAACAGAGGGAGTAATTAGGCTAATTAAATTTGAATATAAATGTATATAGGAGTACATATGTATTAAATTATTAATTTTTTGTCTGTAACTAATTCAACTTTACTAATAACTGATAACGAATTTCTGAAATACAACGTCGATTAAAAAATTATACAAAATTTAAACATAGTTATTTATGCAACTAGTGCGTAAAGTGACCTTTTTTGACGAATGTGAATGTTGTCGCATGAGCCGCCGGCGAATGCGACAATCACATGAGTCAAAAAATAAACCTTTACGCACGAGTTGCATACAATATTTTTTCTACAACCGAATTTCTTTACAAGAAATAGGCCTGATTTATTTTAACGCACTACTGCGAAAAAAAATATTATATTTAAAACATATTTTAGATAACAAAATATTTATTTTCTAAATTAATCTTACCTTATAATACCGGTACGTAGAAACGCGAAATGCTTAAATTATAAATTAATTAAATTGTCAATCAGTCAGAGCCTACGTATATTTAAATAAAAATACTTACCCTTATTCATGAACTGATATTTCTGTCATATTAAAAATCAAATTAAAAATTACTAAATATAATATCTAGTTTTGTATGTATTAAACTGCAATAATTTAACAATTAAATATATTTACACAAATTTACACAATTAAATAATAAAAAAAGTTTTCTTACCCGGAATTGAGCTCAAGTCATCTGGGTAGAAGGTAAACACCTTACAACCTCGGCCAATAACACACGTAAAAATTTTTGCATAATTTTATGAAAAACAGTGCTTATTTTACTTTTTTTCACTAGTGAAAAGAAAACTTTTTTTTTCACTAGTGAAAAAAGTTAAACTCTACGAACCTTAAACCGTGCGTAAAGGTAATACTTTATGCACCGTTGTAGAAAAAAAAACTTATTTTAAGCGTAAATAGAAAAAAAAACAACACTTTATACTTTAAACTTCTGCTGAAATTGCATATAACCTTGTTTTCGCAAACAGCGCGCTTGCATCCTGCATTTCGTTGATATAAACTTTAAATTTTAGAAAGTCAGTGAAAGAGTTGAATAGATAGTTAAAATGAAAGTTTCGATTGCACCTCACCATCGGTTTTTTTATTTGTTTTCAACCTTTTATGAGGTTTACTTTGAGAGTGCACACTTTTATCTCCGGCGTAATAGTTTTGGTACTTGTTAAAACCAATAATTTCCACAAATAAATTTTGGACGGTTTAAAAATAAAAATTAAATTAAATCTCTAATTAAAGTATTATTACAATAAACTGTAATATTGTCGTATTTAATAAAGTGAGTTATCAGTCGTAGAATGGAGAATAAATATTAATTATTCTTTCGCTTTACGAATTTTAAAAAACATTTTCAAAGACATTGACCATTTAACTAAGAAGAAACAAATACTTCCCGGGCTATGAGCCCCGACGGATATTGAGTTACACTTCAAAGTCAAACGGGGTTGGTATATCTACAAAATATTTAAACCAACCATTCTGGTTTGTAGTTAGAAGGGACAACATAACTTGTAGACCGGTTTCGGCGTATTTGCGCCTCGTCAGTACAAGGTATATGTTATCCGTTCTACAAGTTATGTTGTCCCTTCTAACTACAAACCAGAATGGTTGGTTTAAATATCTTGTAGATATACCAACCGCGTTTGACTTTGAAGTGTAATTCAATATCCGTCGGGGCTCATAGCGCGGGAAGTATTTGTTTTTCTTAGTTAAATGGTCAATGTCTTTGAAAAGGTTTTTTAAAATTCGTAAAGCGATCGAATAATTAATATTTATTCTTCATTTTACGATTAAAATCTCTAACATTTCATAATTTTTATTTTATGATCTCTTTATAATTAAATATAAAGAAAGTCGTGTTCTTTATGCTTCTTCCCTAATTTTATTTGCTATTATTACCTTAATTTAATACTATGATGCCACCGTAAGGTGGCGTAGTTGGTGTTCCAAAACTTAATCAATTAAGTACTATGACCCCACCGTAAGGTGGCGCAGTTAATATGAAATCGATAAATTACAAAATACAACAAATAAAATAGTAAAAACCCGAAAAATAACGAAAAAATATAATTAAAATGAAAACACATAAAAAGGAGACAAAATCGTAAAGTTAAATGACAAAAAGACTCGAAATTCGCCAGGTATGCTAGTTCTATATATATATATATATATATATATATATATATATATATATATATATATATATATATATATATATATATTTTTGCTTGTAAGAGTATTTGTTGTAGTTCTTAAAATTATTAATTAAATTATAGTAGTAGATGTTTAAACACAGAGATGGGTTGTCAAGATAGGAAGGAAATTTAAAGGATAATCAGTAATTAGATTGTATCAGCTTTCTCTCTTAATGTATTATTATCATACAATCAGTTTGCGTGTGTAAACAAATTGCTGTAAACTGAACCTATTACGTTTCAACATGTTTCTAACATGCATTTATTTATGCACCCACTATATTTTTTGGTGATAATGCTGTTAAATTACAGAGAAATAACGGAGAATAATAATAGCGTTAAACAAACTAAATTAACCAAAATTAACAGTTATTGTAAACTTACAGTAAAAATTAAATTTCTATTGTTTGCTTTGGTATGTAAATAGTAAAATTTGTAATTGCAGGTTTCTGTTTATATTTCATACAATCGTAGAGGTAAATTGTGGGATAGCAAAATTTTTTAAGCTCAAGAAAAACTATTTGACTTTGTGCTTGTATCAAGTGAGTCAAGTTTTGCAAGCGTCTTACTTTGGCAGAAATTTAATTATTTTCAAGAAGGTTTTTATGGGTTGAATTTTCAGCAGAAAACCACGGTCGAGTGATACTCTAAACAGATTTAGAAAAATAATTAGGATTTTTTTTTTATGTTTTTTTACCAATCTTTAACAGGTGTTTAACAATGTTTTATCAAAGGTAATACCACGAGTCCTTAAAATTTTATCGATAAATTTTTAGTTTCCACGAAAACTTTTTTATTTGGCAAAAATACGAAAACAAACTGAAATGTGATAAAATCACGAGTCCGTAGGACGAGTGATTTTATTATATTCAGTTTGTTTGAGTAGTTTTGCCTAAAATAAAAAAGTTTGAGTCTGGAAAATAAAAATTTATCTAGTAAAATATTACAGGACGAGTGGTATTTGAGAAGATTATTTTTTGAACCAATCTGTACAAAAACTACTTTATTTAAAAAACTTCCTAGAACAACTTATATTTCATAATTAACACAAACGAAATGCCGTTACCCCACCTATTAACTTATCCTGTACACTAGATGGTATTGACAGTTGTCAGTTGTCGTGAGCGTCGTGAAAACAGGGTTATAATTTGAATAAATATTTATTTTTATACCTATTTATACAATTATATTATTAAAGAGAAAATTACCAAAATAAAAATTATTAGGTATATCTATTTAAAGTTTACCTACAAGACCACATTTGCCTGTAGGCACATAAAAGTTTTAAATGCATGCAGAACCAGGAAGCAGGTTAGTTTTAAAGTACCTACATATTTTTCATTATCGTTTAGATGAATTGAATTGTGATAATAATGATAACAAAATATATTTCAGAATATTTAGATAATATAAATAAATGTTGATTTATAGTAAGGTACTTATAAACAAGAAAATTGATTGTTCAATATTGTTATTGAATTTTTGACAGTTCTATAATTTTATCAATACTAGTAAAACCACTAGTGGTTTTATCAATATAAACCGGAATGATTGGCTAGATTTAGCATAAAACATTGAAGATTAAGCGTTTTCATTGGACGAAATCACAAAATTGTGATATTTTGACAGGTGAAAAAAATAATCTAAACAAATTTTACCGTATTTTTTGGGATTTTAACAGTTTTTTTTCAAGTAAAACTTTTATTACATCGTCCCAAACTTTTTGCTCTGTGTAGCGCATGTCGCATGTCGGTCGACCGCCGAGTAGGTATAAAGTATTAAGTAGCAGCAGCAGCTGACCGTGTAGTGTATAGTATTACTCATTTGTGCCAGTGCTCTACGCTATATTATTTGTCTTTAATTTTTGTCAGTGTTTAATTGTTAGAACTTTTTGCTGGTGCATGTTGTTGTTTACGGATTTATTTCAATTTTGAGTACTTGAATTTATTATTTAACTTATATTGTATGAATATTAAATTAATTATTTTTTTATTTATATTCGGTCCATTCCAAATTTCCAAGTATAAAATTAAGATTGATAAAGCGATTTTTATACCCTTAATGGAATATTATTCGAAAAATTTTTAGTTAAATGTCTATAGTCTGAAAAAAAGTTTCACTTTTACCGTGGTTTCATAAAACCACACAATGCTTTTTTATTAATAGTTTCACAAACATTAACAGCTTTTACTAATTTTTAAAGATTTTTTAGGTTTTATACCAATCTTTATCTGTTTTTAACCTTTGTTATTTTTTTAATATTTATTAACGATTTTAATCAACTTTAATCGATTTTTATTTTAAACCACTTTTACCAATTTTTAAAAAAATTTATATATTTTTTAAGTAACAGTTTTTTTACAGGTATAGATATTTAACAAAAGTGAGACAGTTTAGGGATGAAGTGAAGTGATCCGTAGAAGGTTGAAGGCAGTATCAAGTCAACAATGGTAGGTTTACCATTGGATTTTGTGTACAGACCTTCCTGTTTGCATTGTGAAGGAGAATACGAGTTTTTTATATTTTTTTAAGTTATCAGTGTAGACTGTTAAAGCGGTAGCTGCACCCCTGCTTATGACATTTAACATGATTCTAACGGTATCTCTGAAGAGGGTAGAGGTAAGGAGCACTATCTTTTATGAGGATTCCGTAGGAAAAGCGTCCACTAATAAACAGTAAATTGTGAAGAATGAATTGAACAATTATGGAGAACGTAAAGTATGTAGATTCGAATAAAAAGTAAATATAACCTTAAAAGTTACTGTGAGATAACAATGATAGTCAAATACTTCAATTACAAGGCAGAAGTGTTTCATCCTGTACATATCCTTAATCTTTAATTTTTAGCGCTTCAGTGGTCCCCTTAAACTCTACTCTCAATTTTTTCTGATTTTAACCATATAGAATACTTACTTACGCAAAAATTTTAAGTTTACAGGCGCTAGAGGTATTTTTTGTTGTATTGAGTGTTGTTCTTTTTTTAGTGTAATGTAGAATATTTTGGTGTCTTATCTGTAAACTTGAAAATTTTGCGTAAGTACTATATATGATTTAAATCAGAAAAAAGTCTTTATGTTTCTGGTTTCCGGTTTCTGGGACTGTAGCAGAAGTTATACTTCGGTGCATGCTCATGATTTAGCAAAATCATTATATGATATTCGTGTTCAGCGATCTCTAAAACCTCCTAGTACCGAGTGCACACTCATTTTGTATCGAATTTGCAATATTTGCATAAAATTCCTGGAGACGAGGTCCGTCTTAAGCACCAGGTGTTTCGGACACCATCGCCATTATTATATTCGTATTCAGCGACCCTAAAAACCGCCGAGTTCCAAGTGTGCACTGATTTTGTACAAAATTTACATAAAACTCCAGGAGAAGAGGTGAATACCCTAGGCACCAAGTGCCGCGGAGACTTCCGGTATCATGATATTCGTGTTCAGCGACCCCAAAACCCCGAGTACATAAATTGAACCCATTTTCAGCAATTCTTAGCGAGTTGTAATTTTTCTATCTATTGTCTGTTCGAAATGCACTTTTCGACTATTCTTAAAAACTCTGTTTATGTAGCCAACAACCTCAAAAGCATAGTGCAGGATATACTGCAACCATGTGACGGTACTATGGACTACAATAAAATATTCATTACTGAATATTATTATTAATATCATTAATATAAAATACTAAACTTTGTAAGTTTACTTACGTGACAGAATTATAAAATAATCTGTCAAACACAATGTGATACGTCACTATGATATTCAAAACATTAGCTCAGACTGTTTGTTGTATATCTATCTCTTTTCAATGTACTGAATGTTTAAACGGTATTCAAAGGGCTTATAGTTATGACAAATAACATGTGGTAAATATTTCATCTTTGTTTTTACCGACCAATAAACATTATATGTGTTTCTGTCTCTCTCTTACTCACACCATTACATATGTAATGATTTTTCCTTTTAACCTCACACAAACTTTTTCCGCCGAGTGCACGAATAGAAGTATAGCTTTAAAATAATCAAATGTATTTTTTAAATTTAAACAATAGATTGCAAAATCTTGTGTGCATATCACCGCCTACTGTGAGGGTCGAGAAAAAGTTCGGATTTATAGACGGCCTGCTGCTCCCACTTTAAAGACAGAATAAAAAATATAGAATGAAAGAAATATTTGTTTCCTAAATCCCAACTAAAAAAAAAAAGATTTTTACTTACTTCTCGGTAAATTTTCTACTTTAAACATTTAACTTTAAGCTATAAAATAATCCTCAATATATACGATACCAAAATATATTACACTACATGTTTAAAAAATGTTTAAAATAAAATAGAATAGAAGAATATATTATTAAAAAAGAAGACTTTTATTAACGTTTTCTGAGAGCTTTTCTAAAGGATTATCTTAGATGAATTGTTACTGGAGTACTCAATATAAAAGTAATGAATAGAAGTGGATGCTTAACTTTTGTAATAAAACCCACTTAATACTTTTTAGTCAGGAAGAGAAATCCCAAAAACACTAAAAAGATACCGTATAAGAAATTGGAAATTGCGATGAGACGTTTATTTATACAGTTTAGTCTTAACCAAGCGTGGAGTGTCGATTGTATTTTCAATGAATATACCTTTTGACTGTTTAAAAGTTGAGTTAAATGGGTTTTGTTCTTGTGAATAACAGTTTTATAGCATCTATTGTAATTAAAACTAGAGACGGAATTGCAGTGCCTTTTGTTTTCTGAAGTAACGTCACTAATATTTAACGATTCACAGATTGTAATCTGTAAAAGGTTAAATTGACAAAGAAGAAAATTAAAATTTTATTTCAAATTTATTTTTCTTTTATCAGTTTGTCATCGTCGTTGCAAATAATGTCACACACTTATATTTTAGTTAATTTTTCCGAACACACGGTATACACCGTGGGGTTTTTAAATATTTAATACTTCAGTCCACGTCCGTTGTATAAACAAAAAACTAGAATAAATAGGCAACGAACGAGGACTGGGGATCCGACGGGTCGTAAGCGAGACTAGGAGAGGCTCGAGAAACGCTGCTTCGCGTATATTTGAGTTTAAGAAAGTATTAAGAATATTTCGGTACCAAAGTGTGATGTGTGCCCGAGTGGTAATAAGGTAAGCCCTTTGTTTGATTAACTTATTGTATTGTACTATTGTTTTTTATATCCCCCATAAGTTTATTTGTAGATTCGTTCCTACCTGTCCTATAACCAACTTAAATCCTTATCCAAGCCATACTAACTGCTCTTCCATACACCCTTAACCCACTAACCGATAAGTGTAGTAATTTTAGTTCTATTGTTTGTGAAGAGTCCTTCTGACTCTTCAACCCCCTTATATTGAAAAGTCAATATATTTGTTATTTTGTTATTTCACTGTTTTTTCTGAGCTACCCCCTTACCCCCGACTCTTACACCCGACTTACCTGGAGGTAAGCGTGACATGGTGGAGGCGCCGTTGGCCGATCCCTTATAACTGATTCTTCCTAATCAGTTTATTTTTAAATATTTGTAGCAATTTTTTTTCTAGCATTTTTTTTGCCCCATGTCACTGGCGTGACATGGTGGAGGTGCCGTTCTCTGACCCCCCGAACTGATTCTTCCTAACCAGTTCGACTACCTATTCGGTGCATTTTTTCTATATTTTTTTTTCTTTTCCCTGTCACATTTAAATCATTTTTTTTATTATTTTTTCCCCTTTTGGCACCGCAGACGCGAGAATTTTAACCCTTTCAGTGTAATTGGAAATTCAGGTTCATTCATTTTATTGTATTTATTTGTTCGTAAAAAATTGAATCCCTTAGGTTTCACACCACAGGTTACAGTTGTAACATTTCATTTCTCTTTCTTTTCATTTTTCTTATTTGTGCTTATGTGTCTATGGTTATTTTATCCAATAAAGATAGATAGTTTTCTTGATTTTATCTAGCATTAACCAAAAAATGCATGTTTGAGTACATAATATCCGTTTGATATGAGTATTGGAAAAAGTATTAGTGATATAAACTAAATCGTAACATTACAGATGGTAATATAAATTCCAATTTTATTACTTTAAATAGGCATCCACGTCATGTAAGAATTCATTAAATATATTTTTTTTCATCTCTTTTTTCGTCAATTTAGGATCTCCGAAAATAATATTGCCCTAAAATTCGTATTATTTGTCTTAATTGAATTTAACCCAAGGAAAAAACAAAATAGCAAAACATCACGGTTGACCGTGAAACTGTTGATATTAAACATCAACCTTGCTGAATAAGGACGTCGAGGTCGATCACGTATAGTTTATAATTTTTTTTTTATCAAAACATATAGAGTAAAATAAAATATATATAAATAAACAATTGGGAAGGTCAGGTTTTATTTTGATGATAGGGTAACTTTGCTAAGCTGAGGTGAAACAATTAGTTATTAATGCATTTATTTATTTAAATTAATACTATAACAGAAAATAGAAGCATATTTACAAATACAATTGAGATACGAAAATAGAAATATATATATACACATATATAAATAAACAAACCTTAAGCTAATATAATAAGAACTAATACTAGGTAACATTTATTACTAAGTCTTAATAATCTAACTTAAAATGAGTACCTAAAAATATTTTATAAGGAAACTTAACAATTAAAAATAAAACTACGAAGAGAACTCAGCATTGATGACCCATCAATATAATACACGAGGGACTAACACACAGAAGGTAATACCCGTGGAGGTTAGACTGTCAGAATCTTTTACTCCTCCAATAAACAGTACAACCATCGGCTTTGCAAAATCTGCAATAACCCCCCGCTCTCCCACAAGAAAAGTATCCGTTAACGTATTCACAGAACAAACAGAAGACTCCAAAGAACTGTCAGAAGACAAAAACAAAATAGAAAGAGAAAGAGGTCCCGAGATAAAATTAAACGAAAATAAGAATTTAGGAATCAACGCAAACAGGAATATGGCCGACACAACCCTAGTGAAGGCATTTGCAAACTTAGCTAAGCCGTCGAAACCACAATTCATCTCTCCTTCCACATTTAACCCATGTTCAGATAACATACATGCATTTCTGGCAACTTATGAGCGAACAGCCATAGCAAATGGGTGGAACAACGGATTAAAGATTGCATATCTAGATTCGTTCTTGGAAGGAGCAGCAAATATCTGGTTCGAGCAGTATAAAGAACACCCTAATCATGAAGAGAAGAAATGGCCAGAAGTAAAAAGAGACATAATGGAAGAGTTTGATGAAGGCGACAGCAGGAGAAATCTTGAGATAAAACTGTTACAAAGGAAACAGAAACAAGGGGAGTCCGTTAAGGCATACTTCTACGACCTGAAGACCATACAATGATCCATGGATACCGGAAAATGAAGGTTTTCCAGTAAAATAAAAGGAAACTGTGAACAAAAAAGGTGGAAACTAAGTTAGATTAGATTAATTGTTTATTGTAGCATTGTATTTATTGTATTACTAAGTTACAAAGATATAGAAAAAGTTAGGAACTAGGAAGATGTGGTCAGCATTGCTAAGTTCATGTAGTAAAGTAGGAATGATAAGATTTTTTCTTTTCTTTTTTTTTGTTGTTCTAAAGACTAGATAAAAAGGGCATACGTTTTGCTGTTTTATGTATGATAATAAAATATATTTTACTTAGACTACTTGCCATAATGGGCATCATACAAGAAGGAACCCAACAGTCTACACCCAATTTCAAGATGGAAGTGACGGCAGGGGTATTTTGGAGAGAACTTCCGGAGACTGTTCATGACATTGAATTTTCTTTTTTATGTATGGTTTTCATAGTGTTTGTAGGATACCTCACGGTAAAATTTGTGTGTCACTGTCTCTCCAAAAAGACCCTCGCTTCGTCAACAGCCGTGGTAGACATTGAAGTAGCAAATGAAGAACCTACAAGGGACAAAGAGGTAATAAGTCATTTAATGATGGACGTGGATCCAAACAAATTGAAAGAACTACAGCAAGGACAAAGTATGTCCTGTCTGTTACAAGCTAAGTAGAAAGATAAAAAAGGTAATGTAGTGTTAGAATAGTGAATAGATGAATGATGGAATGAATCCAAGTGAATAAGTAAAAAGCAAAGCACGTAGATCTGGCTTCACCAGAGACTAAGCTGGCTTCACCAGGTGCTATAGTAATATAAGTCGGATTAAGGGAGAGGAGAGGTTTCAATAAATGGCCTAGAAACCTTACCTGGCCCAAAAGTATAATTTTTTGTTAAAGGATGTTTAGTATAGGGATAAAAACCCTAGGCATCCATTGCTGTACTTAAGGAGGTGCTTAGTACAGGGTATATGACCTTGGGCACCTCATAGAATAATATAGATATAAGATGTTTAGTATAGGGATAAAAACCCTAGGCATCTATTAGTAAACATATACAATAAGAGGAAAAAATTACCTTGGTTTAAGATGTTGAAAGTTACACGTTTTATTTTATTCCTCTTCAAGGATTTTATATAACTGAAAATATCTAGTGGTTCCTAAGAAACGATTAGTAAACTTGTATGATTCAAATGGAAATGTAGCAAGAGATTGATACCTAAAATAAAATATTGTTGTAATATTTATTAAGAAAAGAAAAAATTTTAATTTAATGTAATACTTACTATTAGTCACTAATTTTATCTTCTATATTTTGTAGACTTGGTCGAGACACAAGGAGGCCGACACTTACATCCAAAGTTCACATCAAGGATCACTGATAGCTTGAAGCCACCACGTGAACTGTAGATCACCCCAAAACTTACTGAAAAGCCGAACGGGGTGGATAATCCACGTGGACCTCATGGGCCCCTGTCGTAGTACTTTGCAGACATCCAAGGCAGTCAATGAGGGTAATGTCTAACCCCCACAGTGCCAGCAACTCATCCAAAAGGGCTGAAAAAACTCCAACTCTAGCTGACGACAATACTTGATCAAAGGTAGATGGTAAACGTGATTATATGGCGCCGAATACAGGAAGTAAACACTTGACAACACGGCCAGCGGCCGGCTTGAAGATCACGAAGCGCAGGTCAAGCTAAGATGGTACTTCCGTATCATAGTCATGGGACGTCAACCACACCGAACGATAGCCAGCTCAGAGAAATAAATAAACAATAGCCAGTATAAGTCGAAAGCATTCGCCATATATGGATGGCATATTACATCGGCAGGGTCCATCAACAACCAACAGTCCTAACTATCTCCACAGTTAGGCAACCAGTGTTACGTGAAGAGACTAATTGGTGTGACAAACAATAAACAGTACGAGAATAGTGTCTGGACCTCAGTGTAGTGTGTGCTCGAACCTTAATGTATTTTATTGTAAATAGTAAATAGGTTTTTGCTTAGGTATATTTCAAAGCCAGGGGCTGGCTTTATCAGAGAGGGGGCATGTCACACACTTATATTTTAGTTAATTTTTCCGAACACAGGGTATACACCGTGGGGTTTTTAAATATTTAATACTTCAGTCCACGTCCGTTGTATAAACAAAAAACTAGAATAAATAGGCAACGAACGAGGACTGGGGATCCGACGGGTCGTAAGCGAGACTAGGAGAGGCTCGAGAAACGCTGCTTCGCGTATATTTGAGTTTAAGAAAGTATTAAGAATATTTCGGTACCAAAGTGTGATGTGTGCCCGAGTGGTAATAAGGTAAGCCCTTTGTTTGATTAACTTATTGTATTGTACTATTGTTTTTTATATCCCCCATAAGTTTATTTGTAGATTCGTTCCTACCTGTCCTATAACCAACTTAAATCCTTATCCAAGCCATACTAACTGCTCTTCCATACACCCTTAACCCACTAACCGATAAGTGTAGTAATTTTAGTTCTATTGTTTGTGAAGAGTCCTTCTGACTCTTCAACCCCCTTATATTGAAAAGTCAATATATTTGTTATTTTGTTATTTCACTGTTTTTTCTGAGCTACCCCCTTACCCCCGACTCTTACACCCGACTTACCTGGAGGTAAGCGTGACAATAAATTGATATGTCTTAGATAGTCTGTCTCCATTTTATAGTTCAACCCCTTCTTTTATAATTTGTATTTTATCCTATAAACACCCAAGAGAGTTTTGTAAAAAAAACTTCTTGATACAAAGTCTAGTGCAGATGAAGTAGAAAAGGTACTTACATCCATCTGATCAACTAAAGGTTGTAAAAATCGTATACTTCATCTTTAACCTCCTTCACAAAATTTAAATACGCCACGTGTACACCACACTTTAGTTTCAAGAATCCTCCAAACTTACTAAAATGAAGGCCTACCGAGGATCACCAGAAAACCAAAGAAAAAATCTTTATTTTATTGTAAGAATTTTTCTCATAACAGATCAGAGTTTCCCTTTAAAGTTCAGCGATCAATTGAACAACACTGTTGAACAACACTGTTCTACCGATATTTTATATTTAACAATGCAACGTTTGATTTTTTATGGTTTTCTTCGCCCTTTTTAAATGGGAGACCTCACGGCGAAGGGGACGCATCACAGCGTAAATTTATCTTATCATCCAACATTCATCAATAAGGTCTACACTAAGACACACATATACCTACAAAACAATAAATATATTGACCTTTTGTTTTCTAATAACAGTCATAAAAACAAGAAAACAACAATGCACAACAGCTCCTGATACTAAATCTATAAAGAGGACGTTGAGTCCTTTAGTGCAGTTTTTAAATCTAAATTTACTGCCTCTTCTTCCTAACTTCTTCTCTGTGTGTTATCTTGTCTCCAACACTTTTAGAAATATAACAAAAATAACGTTAAGAAACATACGAGACAAAAAAAACAAGATCACAAGTAATATGTGTATGTTTTTTGTATGTTATCTAAACTAATATTATAAAGAGGAAAGGTTTGATTTTTTGTTTGAAATAAATAGGCTCCAAAACTTCTGGACCGATTTCAAAAATTCTTTTACCGTTGGCAAGCTACACTATTTCCGAGTGACATAGGCTATGTTTCATTTTAAAAAAAATTCGAAAAGAGGTTGACCTTAAAGGCCATCCTTGCAACTTCCCGCTAGTAACGTGACGTATTTTGACGTTTTTGACTCTTTTTGAAATGTTTAAAACGCCATAACTTTTTAACGCCTTATTCGATTTTGATGTTTAAGATGGCATTCGACGCAGTTTTTTGAGACCTAAAAACGTTACCGAGAGTGCAAAATTGGTTAGTCCAAAAATCTCTAAGTTATTGAAAAAAAAACACTTTTTTTTGAAATTTTTCGACAACGATATCTCACGAACGAATCAACCAATTTTAATTTGCAAAACGGCATTCGATGTGGCTTTTTAAGCTTGAGAGCTGATTAGGTTATGAAATTGATCAATGCAATAGCCAAAAAGATATGCCCAAAAAACCTTATTTTTACCAATTGTTTTTTTCGGTAATTTTAAAATTTCTCAAAATCTACCAGATCGAATCGGTTCAAACTTACAGGGAATCTAAGTTAGATGGAACTCTTTGGAATGCTTTTTATTTCATTCCGATCGGTCAAGCCGTTCAAAAGTTATAAGAGGTTTACATACATCCACACACACACACACACACACACACACACACACACACACACACACACACACATTCACACGTACATACAGACATACAGACACCCTCGTAAAAATAGTCAGGGGAGGTTCCAAATACCTCAAAACGTTGAGGTCCGATGAAAACTCGATTTTCGAAAAACGGGGTGAAACCAATAACTTCCCGATTTTAAAAAAATTTTTAATTTTTTTTAGCGGGAGTTAAAAATTCGAAAAGAGGTTGACCTTAAAGGCCATCCTTGCAACTTCCCGCTAGTTTTAACCGCAAAGCTATAGTAACGTGACGTATTTTGACTATTTTTGAAATGTTTAAAAAGCCATAGCTTTTTAACGCGTTACGATTTTGATGTTCAAGATGGCATTCGACGCAGTTTTTTGAGACCTAAAAACGTTACCGGGAGTGCAAAATCGGTAAGTCAAAAAATCTCTAAGTTATTGAAAAAAAAAACACTTTTTTTGAAATTTTTCGACAACGATATCTCACGAACGAATCAACCGCTTTTAATTTGCAAAACGGCATTCGACGTGGCTTTTTAAGCTTGAGAGCTGATTAGGTTATAAAATTAATCGAAGCAATAGCCAAAAAGAGATGCCCAAAAAACATAATTTTTACCAATTGTTTTTTTCGGTTATTTTGAAATTTCTCGAAATCTACTGGCTCGAATCGGTTCAAACTTACAGGGAATCTAAGTTAGATGGAACTCTTTGGAATGCTTTTTATTTCATTCCGATCGGTCAAGCCGTTCAAAAGTTATAAGAGGTTTACATACATCCACACACACATTCACACGTACATACAGACATACAGACACCCTCGTAAAAATAGTCAGGGGAGGTTCCTAAGACCTCAAAACGTTGAGATCCGATGAAAACTCGATTTTCGAAAAACGGGGTGAAACCAATAACTTCCCGATTTAAAAAAAAAATTAATTTTTTTTAGCGGGAAGTTAAAAATAGGGATCCTTACTAAAATGCCATTAATGTAACCAAAAATGAATTTAAAATCCTTACATCGCGTGCGCTGAGAATACTATTGATTAGAATAAAATAATGTACTACGATTTTGAAGAATATATAAATATCTACAAAAAATGACGCGACAGCATATGTCTAACTGTTATAGTTACGTCACAATAACTAATTTTTAATTCTGTAAAAGTTTTTATCTTGGTATTATTCCTTATCAAAATAACTTATTTCATAATCACGACAGATATCACAAATTTAGCATGTGCAATAGGACGATGCTACTTATAAAGGAATTAAAGGACAATTGAGTTGTAGCAACCAATATAACTGAACCACCAGGTGGTCAACTAGCTCATACACTGAGGATACCGATGATCCCAACTGATCTACCAAATCCATTTAAACCGCTTTAATTTCCTATCAAAACATCTTTTGCTTTTACTAATAATAAGTCTTAAGGTCAAACCTTCCAAATAGTAGGGATCGGTTTTCCCCATGGCCAACCGCCTAAGGCGGGTCGGAGCACCTAAAAATCAATTTATTTTGCTGCCAGAAAATAAAACAACATGTAATATTGTTTACAGGGAAGCGTTGACCCAATAAATTTAATGGCTTTTCTTATTTTTCTTTAATCCCCGTGCAAAGCCGGGGCGTGCTGCTAGTATTTGATAAAACAATACTTTGGAGCATTAAGAAAACTGTGTTTTCTCCTTCTTAATTATTTCTGGAGGACTATATCTCATTTTTCTTCATTTAGACATTCTGGTGAATTAAATCCCATTTACTTAAAATCTTTAAGTTTATTTTGTAATCAATTTGTAATATTAGCTAACAAAGTATAAAATTTAAATTGTTGTAAGGTTATTATTTAAAAAACTTGTTCCCAAAAGTCGTATAAATTTTGTGTGTGTCATTCTTTTCTCTTCTATAAGATATGAGTGACATGATGCGGTGTGTACAAAGAAGTTGCAGCTACAAATCACCCAAGCTTTTATCTCATAACAAATTCTTTTGCATTTTTAATAAAAGAGGCAACATTGCAGTGTGCATTTGTGTCCAATTTAGCATCAAAGTTCAAAGCGACATTTGTTGCTGATATGTGCATTGTGCATTTTGATGGAATTTTAGAGTGTTTGTTTTTAAAAACAATCTAATAAATATGTATAAAGGAATGTTAATTCAAAAAATAGCGACTGTTATTATTTAATTATAGATTTTTTAAATTTAGTTCGCATAATAAACTTTAAAAAAATGTTTTTGGTCCTCCGTCCAGAAACAATACTATTAATTACTTCAAAATCGTCCGGAAAATGACATTTTCCGGCCTAGGCCGGCAAAGTAGCTTTTAGATTATCTACAGAGATGGCGCTATGAGTTTAAATTTTCAGTCATCAAAAATACATAATGAATAATACCAATTTTAATTAAATTTATTTAAAAACAGCGAATAATATACTAAACTTACCTATAACTTTTTCTAAAGGTAAGCAGGATTCTAATTTTCATTTAATTTCTCTCGCAACTTGTATTATAAAATTTGACATTTATGTCAATTTACAACTAGTTATCATTTGATTATGAAAATAGTTCATTGTCTCTGCTACTTTTATATAAAATTATTAGATATTAATGTTAATATTTTCAATATAACAATTTTTACTGTGCTGCTTATTAGCACAGTATTTGTATGTATAAAAATTAAGGATCTTGAAATCGATTATCAGAAAATCATTCCTTATTATTAATTCTTTTAATCGTGCAATAGATGTCAATAAACATCTAATCTTTTATGTCACAAAGTAAAAAGTTTTTGAACTTGTTGTGTTTGCAACATATGTTAATTAAAACACTAATAACTGCTGTACACGTATATTAAGTATCAAACAAGTTATTATACAACTATAATATTAACATCCAATGTGGCGCTTATATCTACCCGATGATCACGTCATACCAGCTGACAGTCTGTCGGCTGCCTTCTAGTCACTGGTCTTACTTTAGGTAGCACAAGCGGTCAACTCTTGAACATAATAGAACTTTTGAAAATATTAAAAATTAATCGAACCAAAAAATAGTGTGTGTTACACGTCCGGAAAATGTTTTGCAAGTCTTCGTATTGTTTCGCCTCGGTGCTACGCACCTCGGCTACACAACTATACTCGCTCTTGCAAAATGTCATTTTCCGTCCTTATGTCACAAATAACTATTTTTATTAGATATCTGACATATATGGTAAAAAAAGTTAATAAGGGATTTTAAGGTTATTCTTAAATAATTCATATCAAAGATATAACATGATTTGTTTTTATAAATTCACTACCAAAATGTTTTTATGGGATCATTTTTTCGAGCCGATCTTCTTTTTCGAGTGCAGCTCCTTTCTTTCCCGTATAATTCTAATCCACTCAACCATGATATCTGTCTTCTGCCTGGTCCACGCTTTTCCTTAATTTTACCTTTAATAAAATTTGCAGTCTATATTAATTTAGCGATGACTTATCTGTGAATTAAAACTAAGCGCCATCTACTGGGTGTCTATCCAACTTACATGTCAAACGTTGATAGAGAGTTATATCAACTAACTTACACTGCCGTCTATTGGGAGCACCATCTTCGGGTTACCTTTACAATTTCTTTTTTAATTTATTATTAATAGTGGTCAGATAAAATGTTCAAAACCGTTCAAAATTTTTCCATTTTAATAAGAAAAACCTTGCATATTAAAACAAAAGAACAGTGTAATACGTACTCTCATTAGGGCATGTAAAAAAAGGAAAGAAATTAAAATAAATAAACCATCTTTAGAGTAATATAGGAAGCATTTCAGAAAGCTTTCATGTCGTATACAGATCTATCTTCCAGCAAACTAACATAGCAAAGGGAACAAAAAGTATTCTTAGTTTTGTTTTATATTTATGAACTATAAAGCACAAAGCTGTTGTATCGTGTACAATTAACAATTTATCTGGTATCCAGTAAATAAATGCGTTTCCTTTGAAGTGACATTTGAGTTGTTGCTAAATTTATTTCTTTAAAGTGTTACGTTTTAGGGGTTCAAAATAAAATCACTGCTGAACGAAAATGTCTAATTTATTTACACACACAATAAACTAAACGAATTATAACTAAATAACTAAACTAACTATAACACACTAATTTATGTACAACAATTAACTTCGATTTATATTCACTATTTATTTTCACTTCGTAGATCGCTCGAATATTTAGACTGTCGCTGTTAACTTTTTACTTCAACTTCCCCGTGGGTCGTGGCTCTGCGCTTATACACCTGTTCACTGCTTCCAGAACGTCCTTCCGTAACAATTTCTCGTCGCGCGTAGAAGGAAAGGAATATTCTCGATCGTACGCTCGGTCACTAGACTTCCAGGAATCAGTTGTTTACCTAGCGCTTATCAGGGCGACAGGAGCGTACTAGGGAAGTCTCGCTCGTTACACTGCCCCCTCCTTAAGACGTTCGGTCCCCGAACACCTTGGTTGGTATGTCTGAACCTACAGGTATCTCCCTTTCTGCAGCTTCCTTGCTTTTCGAAATAGCAATCCACAGTCTTCTCCTTCATTGTGTTTCCGCTCGGGTTGAAAATGCACACGAGTATCTCTATTCCTGTCTTATGGAAAAGCACCTCGAGCATGTTCCGGAGTTGAGTTGATCTAGACCACAACCCACCTTAGGCACAGCCAGCTTCTTCACTTCCAACCTGGTGAGTTCGTTTCTTAGGTTCAGCAAGGTATTCCACATACTTCTATAGCTAGGCTTGTGATCGGAAAACCTCTTAGTCACCATGTAGAAGAGGTGACGATGACCGTCAGTGAGACTTAGAATTTTTCCGGGATGGGGCTGTTGTCTGGAGAGCTCAGATACACGGCCAAACTTCTTCCTGAAGACTAATGCTATTCCCCTGGACATACGCAGATCTTCGGCGACACAATGGGCTAGGGAATAATCTCCAGGCACAGAGAAGAGGTCCTGCTGCTGCTCGGTGGTAACTCCGAATCGTGCCTTCCCAGTTCCACCATAGTTCTCCATGAACTGGTCGCAACTCATCTCAACATGCTCTGGGCTGGTCGTCCTTCTCAGATGGGTCTCGTCTTGTTCGTCGTAGTCCGCCTCGTATTTCGCCAACCGATTTACATGGACCACGCGCCTCTTGCCCCTTGGTAGTTTTTGTATACGGTACACTACATCATTGATCCTCTTTACCACTCTGTATGGACCCTCCCAATTCCTCTGTAGCTTAGGTGATAATCCTCTCTTCTTCTGGGGGTTGTACAGCCAGACCAAATCTCCAGCGTTGAAACCACCTTCTGTAGCTTTGCTGTCATAGCGGGTCTTCATTCGGTCACTAGCAATTTGTATGTTTTGTCGGACCTTCTCATGAATGTAGGGTAGTCTGCCCCTCAATGTGCTCACGTAGTCCTCACCAGCTATCTCTGTTCCGGGCTTACATCCAAACTCTAGGTCACAGGGTAATCTTATTTCCCGGCCGAACATGACACAAGCTGGTGTCTCTCTAGTAGACTCTTGCACGGCTGATCTATAGGCCATGGTGAACAGATGAAGGTACCGGTCCCAGTCTCTTTGATGGTCAGAGACCACTTTAGCCAAATATTTTCCCACAGTTTTATTCATTCTTTCGTCTAGGCCATCTGACTGTGGGTGAAGAGGCGTTGTCCTGGTCTTCTTGACTCCAAGTATTTCACAAATGCTCTGGAATAGGCCAGACTCGAAATTTCGTCCCTGATCGGAATGTAGCTCCAGTGGCACTCCAAACCGACTATACATCTCTTTTATCAGCACGTCTGCCACGGTCGAGGCCTCTTGGTTTGGGATGGCATGTGCTTCAACCCATTTGGTAAAGTAATCCGACGCCACCAATATGTACTTGTTCCCATCGTTGGTCTCTGGGAATGGGCCTGCGATGTCTATAGCAACTCTTTCCATAGGACTGCCTACGTTATACTGATTCATTGGCGCTCGTCGTTTTCCTCTTGGGCCATTCGTTGAAGCACAAAGTCTACATTTTCGGCACCAGTACGTCTTCTTTGCAGTTGACCCAGTAAAAACGTTCTCTGACCTTTTCCAACGTTTTCTTGATGCCGAAGTGTCCACCGGACGTTCCATTGTGAAGTTTCTCCAATACTTCTGTCGTCCGATTCCGGGGAATTATCAGCTGAGTCCTAGCTGCAGTACCCTCGTCATTCTCGACGGACCTCTTCAACAATCCATCCTCTAAAATGATGGAGTCCCACTGCGCCCAGTAGGACTTGACCTTAGGACTCAGGTGACTCACTTCTTCCCATCTTGGTCTCTGTCCTTTTGCTTTCCAGTCAAGCAACATCTTTAGTTCGGTGTCACCTTCTTGGTCTCGCTTAAGGGATTCTGGCAGCCAATCCAGATCCATTACGGTTGTTCTTAAACAGAATTCCTTCTCTTCTGCTTTGCTGCAGTGTTTGCAGTCGGAAGGACAAGGTCTCCTAGATAATGCGTCAGCGTTGCCATGTGACTTTCTGGCTCGGTGTTCCACAGAAAAATGATATTTCTGTTCTTGGCGTTGTGGTTTAACTGGCTTCTTGCAGTTACGACAAATGTGTCCTCTTTCGCCGCAGTTCCAGCATCTTGGCCCACCATCACGTTTCTCCTGGAGAACTCGGCGAACTACTTCTTCAATTTTCTCGTCACAGACTGGCGAATCATCAAACTGTCTCACTTTGCTCTGTCCTCTGTGCGAAGCTTGTTTAGCAGCTTCAAATTCTAGGGCATGGGCCAGGGCGTCATCTAGGGTTTTGGGCCGGGCCAACCGCAACGTCTGCTGAGTCTCCGTGTCTCTCAACCCATCGACGAAGGTCTGGACAGCAAGTTGTTCTAGGAAGCTGTCCGGTGCTGAAGGATAGGCCAGCCTTACCAACCTTGCTATGTCTGCTTTGAATTCCTGCAAGGTTTCTGCACTCTTCTGATGGCGACTCTTGATTTGTGCGTGATACACTTGTTGGAGATGTGCATCACCATATCTCATTTGCAGTCTACTTGTCAGAGTCTTATAATTACCTTGTTGACTTACAGGAATGGTTTGAAGGATATTCAGTGCGTCCCCTCTTAATGCAACAATTAAAGCAGTTGCTTTCTCTTCATCGTCCCAGCAGTTGGCGTTGGCTGCTGCTTCAAATTGTTTCTGGTATGTGCTCCAGGGTGTTTTGCCATCAAAAGTTGGAGGTTTGATCTTTGTTCGGCCTGGCTCACCCCGTTCTCCCAGCTTAACCGAACAATATTTGCTGAAGTTCTTACTCAATCGCTCTTCCATGATTTTCACCTGTTCTTCCAATTTAACCTGCATTTCTTCCTCCATATTAACCAATCTGCCTTCAATGTTTCCAAACCTGTCTTCAAATTTTTCAATTTTATCGTTCACGTTGCTCATCTCGTCTTTTACGCTTCCAATTTCGTTTTCCAGTTTGGAGTAATTATTCTTTAACTCATTTTCAATCAATGTCAATTTATCTCCCATTTTCTTAGTGTTTCCTTCCATTTTCTTAGTGTTTTCTTCCATTTTCTTAGTGTTTTCTTACATTTTATTTTCCATTTTCTGGGTATTCTCATCCATTTTCAAGCTCATTTTTTCAAGGGCTTGCTTGAAAAATTCCATTGTCGCCTGATCCATTTTCTTCGTCTGTGATCTCGTAACTGGCATACAAAATATTCACTAATGAAGTCCACAATTTAAATTAACACAGCAGTTCAATTTACCCCACACCTGACACCAATTGTTACGTTCTAGGGGTTCAAAATAAAATCACTGCTGAACGAAAATGTCTAATTTATTTACACACACAATAAACTAAACGAATTATAACTAAACTAACTATAACACACTAATTTATGTACAACAATTAACTTCGATTTATATTCACTATTTATTTTCACTTCGTAGATCGCTCGAATATTTAGACTGTCGCTGTTAACTTTTTACTTCAACTTCCCCGTGGGTCGTGGCTCTGCGCTTATATACCTGTTCACTGCTTCCAGAACGTCCTTCCGTAACAATTTCTCGTCGCGCGTAGAAGGAAAGGAATATTCTCGATCGTACGCTCGGTCACTAGACTTCAGGGAATCAGTTGTTTACCTAGCGCTTATCAGGGCGACAGGAGCGTACTAGGGAAGTCTCGCTCGTTACAAAAGTTTAATTTAAAGTCAGTAATTATTTGTTTTTATTTATGTATTTATTTTTTAGTTAATTTGTTGCCCATTAACTTAAAAAAAGTTTTTGATACACTTGATCATAAAATTCTGCTAAATAAATTAAAAGGTTATGATTAAGATGTGCTTTAAAACTTCCTGAAAGTTATTTGACTGATAGAGAGCAATATGTAAGAATTAATAATGTAACTAGTCAATTCAAAGAAATTAATATAGGTGTTTCACAAGGAACAGTACTGGGATCGTTACTATTTTTATTATATACAAGCTGAAGTATAAATAACCTATCAGGAGAACTTACTTTAGAACAGGCCACATATAACTGACCGTGAGAGAAACAATTGTTTCTTAGATCTACGCCAGCTACTTCTAATGTTTGGCCTTGGGCCTTATTAATAGTCATTTTTCCGCTGTTACTTCCGACCCCCGTACAACCCTTAGAAAGGGGGTTTATTTCTAAGTACACCTCCACAACCTCTAAAGAGCACAGATTTTAATTTTCAAATCCCTTACTTCAAAACATAGGACTTTCATATAAATTTTCAACCCCTGTTTTGCCCTCTTAGGGGTAGAGTTTCTTAAAATACTTTCTTAGTGGACGTCTTGAAAAATCTGAATTAAAGGGTTGGTATAAATTATTAACCTCTCCCACCAGACTATTGTACGCAATGTTATAACGAAATATTGCCATGCAAAAAACAAATAATGGAAAACGAAATAGAAATTGAAAGTGATTGGAGACATTTTTAAGACATTCGAAATGGAGACGGAAGATATTTTATTCAGACCAAATTAAAGAAGGTATAAAATTGGCTGGAGGGTAACAGCGTGCACAGAGCTGGACCTATCAATTTTTCTAGGGGGGGCAAGCTTTACATTTGGTGCTCCCCCCCTGGCTTACTGTCACGACCGATTTACGAAAAAGCGAAAGCCTATTACTACAAGAGTCGTATACGGGGTTGAAATAAAGCTTAGGTTGAATTATAAGGCATATTTAATGATACACAAGTTGTGCCATTGTACTTTACATACATAATTGAAACAAAGCGAACAATTTAAAGCCTCATCTCAAAGATTAGATCCACAAGACCCTGGATTAGGTACATAATTCTTATTTTTCGGGCTTTCTTTGCTGAAAAAGTGTTGATTATTTTATCAAAAGAAAGCAAAGAAGCCCTTTCATGTTCAATATTTATAATGCTTAAATTTGTTAGTCTTTGCTGTGTCATAGCATTTCTTAAGTAGGTTTTTATAAGTTTTAATTTACTAAAACTTTTCTCTCCAGATGCAACAGAAACTGGAAGCGTTACGAATATTTTTAGAGCAACACATAAGTTAGGATAACCCTCTTCCAACTTGCTCTTATGCAGTATTCTGATTATAGATGCTGCTTTTGCGTCTTTCAGTCCATCTTCTAAAGTTAAGGTATGAAACTTAAAACTTTCTATTTCATTTACAAGTTTCTCTTCATTCAAATCACTTGCATAGGTTTTAGCCAATTCTTTAGCCTTACTTTTCAAAGTCTTAACGTTCAGTGTTTTAATTTGAACCCCACACAAAAAACTGAACTTGTCGGCAACCTCAACCCTTAATTTGGCGCCCGGGGCACATGCCCCCGCTGCCCCCTGGATCCGGCCCTGAGCGTGCAATTTCATAAAATAAATATTTCAGATTTACTTGGTTTAGAGATTATTTGTAAGATTGCGTTTTTTTATAGAATATACATTCTTCTAGTAATTAAGGTAGTCAATAAAAGCAAAACCTGATTATGTAAAATATCTAACTTAATTAGTTAATAAAATTATCTACCTAAATTAATATTAAAAACAGGAATTTCAAAAAAAAACTGCTCGATTTAAATTCTTCATCACAAAAGGGATACCTATACCCTTATAGCGGGTAATAATTCACAAAACCTCCTAAAAATCATTTTGTAGTGGAAGTAGGCGAGGCGACTCTGGATCGAGACTGCTAGGAATTTTAATAACCAAATTCCGGGAGTAGAGAAGAGACACCCGGATAAGGCCGAAGGCGAAGGTATGACGCATGAGTCGACACTTCATTTTCTATCAACCAGGCCACAGATTTTCGATGTTATTTCTTGGGATTATGTGATCACAATCCGCTGGTATTAGTTGCACCAGATGTATTTCTACATTCGATGCCAGGGACCCTAAATAATATAGGAAAGACTGTTTAGATTGATTTATATTCTCAACGGAAATGTTCTCTGCAGTAACAATAATCCGGTTTTTTTAAGTGAATTAAATTTATTTCAAAGCATTACGTCATACTGGTGATACTCGTGCCTTATAGACAATATAAACATAGAACTTTTCTATACTGGGAATCAAACTCGAGACTTCGGTATCTTGGTCACTAAACTTTAAATAGATATAATAGTTATTCATATAATCAAACACTAAAATAAAAAAATTAAGATTTATGACCCAGAGCATTTTGCACCGCCTACCACTGATGTCTTTGCTCATTTTTTGTTTTTTCAAATTTTTACGATTTTGTTTCGTTTTTTTATTATTGAAGTAAAACTTCTTTAGCGACACTATGGGTAACTCAATAAATCTAACGGACGTGACGTCATTCTAATGTACCGCGTACCGGAAACAAAACCTGATTCAAAATACCTAACACGATTCTTCATGGGCGCCGGCAGCAGGGTGCAAGAGGGTGCGCTTGCACCCCCTGCTATGAAAGAAAATACCTAAATTTACCAGACAATTATATATTTTTTAAATTTTTTTATTAAATTATTGTTTGAATAAAAACTAAAGGCGTCGCGGTTGCTGTCCAATTCATTCTACATTCTATAGATATTAGATCATAATAGTGTGTAGATGCAGATGCACCTCCCTGAAAATAATCCTGGCGGCGCTCATGCGATTCTGCCTACTATATTAAATAAAATTAAATCTGTAATTGTATGAATTGACAGCTTGTCATCTTGTCAACCAAAATACATTGCTGGTAAATAGTTTAAATTTGTGTATAAAGTGTTTGTATTAAATATGAATAAACAAAGTGGATTTATTAATGAAGAAAGTGATGAAAAAATATTGAATGAAAATCGTGAGTACCTACTCTATATGCATACATTTTATTTTTGGTGTGTAATTACACTATTTATACCTAATTATTTATACCTATTATTTATACCTAGCTATTTTCGTTTTATAGACTTAAAAAGCTAAAAAGAAAAAAAATTGTGAACGTCAAAGGGCATATAATAAACGCCAGAAAGATTTGAAGAAAAATGAAAATGAAAAAAAGACGAGACAGCGACATTCATTATGATTTAATTAAGTAAGTTTATGTACATACATACATATTATGATAGTAAATAATTGTTTATACGGAAGCTTTACGTTAAGTAAAGAAGCATATTGCACGTTTTTGTTCATAAAATAATAATATTCGAAATGTTTTAACACTTTCTTATACTGATTTTAGGTTTGGTTAGGTAGCCATAAAGGCCATAAAACCACTAGTCAGGATGGCTGATCTTTTACCAGCAGTAACGGATCCTTCGTAGACGTGAACGAAACAAACTTAACTCAGGATTTTAAATTTTATGGAATATGCTATAAAATGCTACAAAATGAAATGGTTATCTAACTATCGAAGGCTCTTGTGTTGTATTACAATAAGGTAGATACAGCTACAAAATCACACATTTTAAACGTAATGTGTGTATATTTTTAATATTGTTTACCTATTATTGAAGCAAAACTTCTTTAGGCGCGACTAGGAGTAACTCTAACGTTAGATTCTAACGGAAGATTCTGATGGAAGTAACTGTGTAATTTCAGCTATGGGAGGAGCTTAAATTTTCGAAATTTATTTATGAAATTTTCAAACGGTTTCAAATACATTAATGGTATGTAGAGAGTAAAATCTATGTTTTACATTTTAGTTATCATAAACCTATTATTTCATATATAAAAAAAATAATGATAACTTTCAAATTCCTATTTCTAATGAATAATATAAATATAACATCTCATTTTTTTGTAAAGTATATAGGCAATAAATATGATTGAATTGTAATTAAATATTTATTTTCCGATACGTACGTCAACAAGTTTTACTTTAATCGCGCGTAAAGGTTACACGCACATTTTTTTTTCAATGTTTATTTTTTGGTTTTGTCGTTTTTATCATATTTTTTCATTAGTTATGTTATCAGGTTTTGGTGGATAGCCAAATCCTGGCCACGTGTAATCTCGCATTACCTTGTGGAAGGATAAATTCTAGATCCATATTTTTTGCAAATGGGACATGTGGTTCCAGAACTTTGTTAATGTACCACTCTGCCGTCATCACCAATCGCCGAATAACTACTAGGTCAGAGTGGCCATTTAAAGTTATACCACCCCAAACCATAATTGACCTTCGCCAAAAACCTGGGTTTCTTGAATTAGGGAATCCAAAAAGCGCTCGCCCGGTCTTCTCCAGACTCTAACACATCCATCAACATGATTTAAGACAAATCTGGACTCGTAAGTAAACATCACGTTACTCCATTGTGCCATGGTTCAATGCATGTGTTTTTCTGCAAACAGGCGTCTGGCTCTACGATGTGCAAGGGTCAAAGGAGGTACTCTAGCTGGCTTGTTTGCATTCATTCTTAAGCCGGGTACTCACTTGCGAACTGTAACTGTAACTGTGCGGTTACAGTAACCAAAAATTGTAAATGAAGACGCGTAGCACATCAGGTATGTATGTAAGGAATAGTCGAATGGTTCGAAGCGATCCACCAGTTGTCGGTTTTTACGCGAACACAAAGAAATTTTTAGTTGGTTCATAGACGGATCGAGGCACGTGCGTTATTCTACTTACACATAAACATACGGTTACTGCAACCGTGCAGTTACAGTTACAGTTCGCATGTGAGTACCAAGCTTTATTTAGTAAAGCCGATTACGTATAATTTGAGTATGTACTCTTGTAACCGTTGCTTCTACCAACTCTTTTTCTAGCTTTCGAGCAGTACTTCGACAAAATTGCCCTTTGCGCATAAGGTTGTCTTCTAATACCTTCCTTCATACATTTCATGTCTGGTCCAGGCTCTATTGATCAAAGCAGGACTAACATTTAACTGTACGGCGTCTTTTTGATTGAAACCACCTACAATGTGTTTTGACATTTGAGCTATGTTGTAATGGTTATCTCCGACGTTAAATAATAACCAAGTGAAATAAATTCAAAATTAAAATGAAACTGCATTACAAAAAATCTTGTATATATAAACACGATGCAAAACACCGTGTTTTTTGCACATCTACCTAGTGCAAAAAACACGTTAATTTTGCAACTAGTTATATAAATAGCTATTTTTTTATTTAAAAATTAATATTCCACTTTGTACTAGTAAGAATTGTGGCATAAACGAATGCTGTATTAATAAATAAGTGCTATAAGCGTAATAGTTATTTAATTACACTAGAATCCGCTAAAAATGGTATTTAAATCATATATGTAATACATATATGATTTAAATATAAAGCCTTTTTAAGTGTCTCATTAGAAAGTTTGTTAAGTGTTAAAAATTTATTGAAACTGCTAGATGTTATATTTTACTTTAATTTAATTAAATACTATTAAAAGTTTCTTCTGCAATCCGTTTAGTTATGCTAAATTAAATTTCTTCTTAGTTGTCTGTTTTTCTAAATATTTTTTGAAATTTTATTTAGAAACCACAATTTGTTGAATTTGTTATATAATCTAGACATTTAATGAAACAGTAGAAGAGTTTGCCTGTTGTCCGGTTTTCACGCAACATATATTTTTCCTCGGCAAAATATAATTATATATATATATATATATATAAACAAAGGGGGATAACGGGCATGTAACGCAACAAAGGATCATGGTTACAAGTAGGAATGGTAACCGCAGACATGCATGTTTCTGGCTCATTAGCCGTCATCAGTGCGGCATAACCAAGTAGGGTATTGCACTTGGCTTGCAAAAGTGTTGGGTACTTGGGAGCAAAGGATGTTGGGGAAACATGTGTAAAGAAACAACAAAAACACAAAAACAAACGAACGCTCACACAGGAGTCCTATCGCCATTTTGTGCTTTCAGCCAGCTGTGCCAATGGGTTTTCGGCTAGCAACCAGCGTCGCCGCGTTGGCGAAACGGACTCACTGTGATTGAGTCGTTCTAAGCCCAGGAGATGAACATCCTTTGCTCCCAAGTACCCAACACTTTTGCAAGCCAAGTGCAATACCCTACTTGGTTATGCCGCACTGATGACGGCTAATGAGCCAGAAACATGCATGTCTGCGGTTACCATTCCTACTTGTAACCATGATCCTTTGTTGCGTTACATGCCCGTTATCCCCCTTTGTTTATTATTAATACGCGTTTTCTTGGCACCTTGTTTATATATATATATATATATATATATATATATATATATATATTGACATGAAATATGATTCTAAGATAAATATAATATTTAAAATTAAATATAAAATGATTAAAAAGCATTTTCTTGATCCCAGGGTAGAGTGCAAAGCTTTGGAATTTGCATAATTTAGTTTCATTTTTCAGTATATTAAAAATTATTCTCTTTATTCCTGAAAAAAAAAGAAAAATAAAATAAGAAAGATGAATAAAAACTTAAATATTAAAATACATGCGTTGGTTTAAAATAATTTAATTAGTCGAATAAATAATTGAATACTTAACTTTAATAGATTGTGTATAAATTTTCACTTCCATAATTTCCATATTTATTATTTTCATAATATTCATATTTGTCATTTATAAAATTAATAAGAAATTTAGAAATTCTAAAAAATTAAATTTATATTAAAACACAATAGAAAATAAAATTTATAATTTTTGTTAGAAATCTAGTATGTAGTGTTATAATACAAATTTGAAAAATAATGTTATAAATCTAGTATGTATGATAATAGAAATTGTTAAAAAAATTAAAATAAGTAATCTAGGTGGGCTCTGATTTGTTTTGTTTGTATAAAATCAAGTTTGTTTTGGAAAAAATTATATAGGATTTAGATTGTTAGTGATAGGCTTTTGTTAATTTGTTGATTTTAGAGATTGTCTCTCTTTCCCTTGGTCTTATGAAGAGAATGGTTGTAATAAATGTTTCGCAGTATTAAAATTGAGTTTTTTGATAAAATAATAAGTTAAAAGAGATTTGAATAATATAATATTGGTACTAAAGTTGAATAGAAGAAGTTGTACGAGTTTGGTAAGAAGAAAGATTATTTAAAGTTATTTTAAAAGATTGAAAAAGTCGAAGAGAAGAGATATTGTACTAGAAAGAATATTTATCATTGCTAAGAAGATTAAATTATCCGGTTAAGAAGAGAAGTATTGAAATAGATACTTACCAGTTCTTAATATAGCAGTTTTTTTCCAAGAATTAAAGAAAATTTTTCGTTTATATGGTTAGAGCAGTTCTTATATGGTTGAAGACGTGGAGAATTGAATTAGCAGCAGTTATACGGTATTTTAGTATAAAATAAATAATTGTGTGTTTAATTTCTTGTGTTGTATAAACTATATACATTTCCACTTTCATTTAAAAAATAATTTTGCACATCACTAGACTTGAGAACATTTAGAATTTCTTATTTTCACTTATAAATTTTATTAAAACAATTACTTTTCACCATTTTCTAAATATTAAATTAGAATTTTTAAGGTTAAGTATTCAGTTAAAAATCAATATTCCACGCGTCTGTTCTTACCATTGGCGTTCCAAATAAATTATTAAAATTATATTTATAATAAAATTAAGAGTTAAATTTTAATAATTAATTTTCCTAAATTTTGAACTCTGCTCTGAGGTAAGAGTAGTACGGGCAATATAAAATTCATATTTAGAATCATATATAAAAGTCATTTACCTTAATTAAAATTTCTTATAAAAAGTTTAAATTTAATAAAAAAGGAAAAATTTTGAATTATAGCATATACACTTATAAATTAAATACTGAGCAAGTTATATATATTGAGATGATATGAGGTAGTATGCTATAATTAATAAAATAAATTAAATAAAGTTATGATGAAGTAATTAAACGAGGACATTTTTTGATCAGAATACAAAGCCATACATTCAGTATAAGTTTGTTCAATTTCTGTTAATATTTAAGTTTTTGTTTTCTTTCTTCTTTCCTGAAAAAGGAAATAAATATAAGTAAATAGAATATCAAATGTGATTTTTAAAACATATCTATTTGTAAAAAAAAATAGCATATAGTTGTTTGTTATAGTTTAAATTTAAATGATTTTTCTTTGAAATAAAATAAGAAAATTAAATATTTAAAAATAAAAAAAAAGGATTTTATATAAATTTATAATGATACATATTGTTGTTTTATAATAATTTAAATTAAGGAATCATATTTAAATAGAATAAGAAAGTTGTGTGTGAAAATATCAATGCTAAAGACATATATTTTTTAAATAAAGAATAATTTAAATCATGTAGTAAATTAGAACTTACTTACGTTTACAATAATCAATATTGGAATTTCAAAGCATCATATTTGTTTTTATAGAATTGATTTTGATGAAAATAAAAAATCTTAAAATAGAAAAGTATTTTAGATTATAGTTTAATAAATATGTGATTTTAAGTTCATTTCAAAGGTAACAGGATTTTGAATGTAAATAATTGTTTAAATCTGTATTAGAAATTAAGTATTCTGATTTGTAATTTATGTAAAAAATTATCAAGTAGGTAAAAGATACTAGATAGATAGGTAGTGGAAGTTTGTTAAATTTTTCAATTGTCAGTTGTTGATTTTGTAATCGCTCTCTTGTTTTTTGGTTGTTGAAGAGGAAAGACGTATTAAATTTTGTTCTGTTTTAAAATTTAAGTTTTTATTAAAAAAGATAGAAATAATAGAGTATAATTGATATAAAAGAATAGCGAATATAAAGAAGAAGTAATTGAGTACATATGGTAAGCAGAAAATTAGATTTATAAAAAAATAAAGTCCAGAAATATCAGAGCGGAGCTGCAGATTGTACGAGACACTTTATAAGTAAATTTAGAAGAGAATTGTAGCAGATAATAAGTTAAAGTACCTACTTGAATTTACTTACCATTAGAGCAGTAGATAGAGTTAGCTGATTATCCAGAGATTTTTGATGAAATTTTTAATGGTTATGGAGATAATCATATTTAAATCCAGGCTTGGAGTCATCTAAATGTTAAAGAAGTTCTACGAGAAACTGGTATAAGTTCTTTCTTTATTGACAATAAAAAACTTTTTGTGTTTTATTCTTAATATTGTATGAACATTTTCACTATTTCACTAATCACTATTTCCTTAGTATATAAGTTTATTTCTGTTGTTTCAAATTGTAATAATTATCAGATTTTTTCATTTTCATTTTGTTTAATAAGTCAAGTTTTTAAACATTCGTTTAATTTTCAATTGCTTGTAAAAAAAGGTAGGTTATAGGTTTCTTCTCTTTCTAAATTCGCAACGAAATCATATCATTTGGTACATAAGAGTAGTAAATTTTTATGTTTATACAATAGTATATAATTTTTTTAAACTAGCATTGAATTCTGCTTTTGAGAAAAAGTCAGTGTCGGGTAAATAAATAAATAAATAAATTAATATAATATAAATTTATAAAATTGAAATCATAAAAACTAATTTGCCTATATAAAAATTTTAAATAAAATTTAACGTTCAAAATTTATAAACTACAAGGCAAATTTTATTTATAGCATAATAACTTATATATTATAATTCCTAGCAAGTTATATATGTTATAATATATAAAATACTTTAGTAAACTTAAAATTTTTTACATCTATATACATGCAATAAACCTGTAGCGAGGTGATGTCAATACATCAATTTTTTTTAAAGAAATGCAATAAAGAATTGATAGATATAGATCACCAAACTAGAATTTTGTCTGTCTGTGTGTCCCCTAATGCGCTATAAACTCAAAAAGAACCGAACGGATTTTGATGAAACTTGGTAGAGCTTTTGGAAAAGCATTACAGAGATAGTATAAAATCTCAGGAGGATCATTGGAATAACTTTGTTTAAGCTTAGGGAAAATATATTTAAAAAAGAACGAAGTTTATAAACAAATACAGATTCCTTCATTTTTGCTTTCAAAATTTTTCAATCAAGCATTATGATTATTTTCATTACTTAAAAGTATCTTCTAAAACACTATTTTACAAATTGCTAGTGGAAAAATAAACATTTAAACATAATTAATTAATATTTTTCCGTTTTCAATAAACATCAATTCAATATTGACTGCTGTCATTTGATTGGGACATTAATGGTTGCTTTGCGTTCTAATCGAGTACAAATATGTTTCAATTGATAAAAGCATAATGTGTTTGTTTTCTAAATAATAAATTATTATTTGATTTAACAGCTGTTAGAAATGACATTATGTTTTCGGAAAAGATTAAATCTATTGTTAGTATAAAATCTATTTTCATACAATACATTTTTCTAATGTAAATATCTGTAAAAAAAATTAATCTGCATTATTAAGGAAACTAAAAACACTAAATTCTGACTTGCTAAATATGTTATTTATTTTAAGTAAGAAAAAAATGCAAAAATTAAAGTCTGCATTACCGATCCTTGAAAGGATTAAATCCTACAGGACTTTATATCGGTAATGCAGATCCAGACTTTATCGACCAGTCTAAACCAGGGTGGTGAAAAGCCCTGGTTTAAACTTTTATTCGCAGTTATAATTTGTCAAAACGTCTGTAAAGCTAGAAAGGTCAAGTCGGCAGAATCACTCGTATTATATCACAAAATTTAGTGCTCATTTAGTGCTAATTTAGTGCTGATAACAGATATTTGGTGCTGTGATAGGGGGACTAAAAATGAGAACACTCCTAACTTTTCATTAAGCTAGCAGTGTACCATTCGTGACCGCGCTAAAACGGAAACTAATGGAATTACAAGACGTCACCATTGAGTGCTCAATTAGTGCTGTCAGTACAGCAAAAGATTTTTGAAAAATATTTTTTTTTTATTTTTTTTTTTAAATCAACTACTGCTAGTATAACGACCCCAGCAGTCTCAAAATTATTACTTGAGTTATATTAAACTCCACTGAAAAAAATATTATTTTCAATGATAAAAATAATATTTACTTTTGTAAAGAATGTGTTTTTAAACTAAACTCACCGAATTTTATTTTAAGATTTGTAATTAGAAAATTTTAAGATAATTTATATTTAACGATGAGTAAAAATAATTAAGGCTGCTAGCGTAGTTATACTTGCAGGAGTTGATTTAAAAAAAAAAATAAAAAAAAAAATATTTTTCAAAAATCTTTTGCTGTACTGGCAGCACTAATTAAGCTCTAAATGGTGACGTCTTTGAATTCCCTTCGTTTCCGTTTTAAAGTCTTCTCCTCGCTCGTGAGACTGCTGGAGTCGTTATAAAAGCAGTAGTTGATTTGAAAAAAAAAATTTAAAAAAATTTCAAAAATCTTTTGCTGTACTCGCAGCACTAATTGAGCACTAAATAGTGACGTCTTTTAATTCCATTAGTTTCCATTTTAGCGCGGTCACGAATGGTACACTGCTAGCTTAATGAAAAGTTAGCAGTGTTCTCATTTTTAGTCCCCCTATCACAGCACCAAATATCTGTTATCAGCACTAAATTAGCACTAAATAAGCACTAAAATTTGGGATATAATACGAGTGATTCTGCCGACTTGTCCTTCCTAGCTTTACAGACGTAAAGGTAAATTTTAAACTCACTGTTTAAAAATCCATTAGAAACAGACGAATTTAACGAATGCCAGCAAACAGAAACAAAGATTTAATGCTTCGCTGACTTAATGGGTACTACAAATATGTAGTTATTATATCCATGGACTATTATAAAGCAAGTTAACGTTTGTTTAGTAACTCTATTACATACGTGATTACATTTTAGATACAAAAGACATAGTTGCCATAAACTTAAGAAATTTTAGATACCTACAAAACGTTACAACGTTGCCATAAGAGCTACTTGAGAAATTCTAAAGATGCTAGTAAACATAATAGTTACAAATAATGGACCTTAACAACTTTATTAACCATTTTATTAATGTAGATAATATTTAAGTATTTATCAACTGTTCTGAAGTTAGTTACTTATCTACTCTTACTAACTTAACTACACACACTATCGAAATTTAGAAACAAAATACTAGATAGATAGATAGATATACAAATAAACCAAAAAACAATAAAACAAGTAGACACTTTTAAATACCTAGGAGCAACAATAGAGAGAACATGAAGCATGCAAAAAGAAATAAATGAAAGAATTTATTATGAATGCTAAAAGATTGTACCTCAGTATAAGCAACACTTTTATCGGGTAAAAAAAGCAATCAAACGTAAATGACAGTACATAAAACAGTGTTCAGGCCAATATTAACATAAAGAAACGAAAGCTGGATCACAACGGATAAAATAAAAAGTAAATTACAGGCAGTAGAAATAAAATACTTAAGAAAGGTAAAAGGGATAACGAGACGAGATAAAATAAAAAATTATGTGGGAAAAGAAAAAATAACTGATATGATTGAGAGACAACAATTGAGATGATATTTTTAGACACATAAATAGGATGACGGATAAAAGACCAAAAAAACAAATACGGCAAGCAAAAGCACAATTAACGAGCCAAAAGAACAGGAAGGCCAAAAAAGACCCAGAATGATGAAATCAGAAAAAATGAGTAAGATGGGCATCAGCAAGTTCAAGATTATGCCGCATATATTATCATTACTGTAACCTCTTTTTTCCTTAAGGTGTTAAAGGCTCGATTGTAGAGGTTAACAAATGCGAACGGCACTCAGGGGGTAGGAGGAGAACGAGCGTGGATTCGATCGAGCTAGATAATTCATTATTGGAAAGATAAAAAGGGATATATTTACTAGAAAAATAAAAGATAAAAGAAGTTAAAAGGGACAAAAGAGAGGAAAAGAAAGAAATGAAAGAAAAAGGAAATTGGGCGCCACTTATGTTTTTTATCCTGAGGATGGGGAAATATAAGAAACCCAGATGGAATAAGAAAGATATAAGATAAAGTAAAATTAAATAACCCGGCAGATTGTTCTTGCTAAAATTTAAATTACACACTTTTATTTAAGAAACAGAAAGAAAATTATACTTACACTTTTCTTTTACTCATCCTTATGGTTATAAATCAAATCGGTAAGATAAAGATATATTTAAAAAACAAAACCTATTACTTAAATAAAATATAGATTAGCGAAACTGAAAATATTGATCAGAGTACCAGGCCCTAGCTAGGAAAAGAAAAATCCATAGTTAACAATAACGGTATTTATTATCAGCTGTAATGATAAATGAGACACAACAAAAATAAAATAAAAAAATATAAAATACATCTCTGTACGGTATAGTAAACACATATTACGAAACACATTTGTGTTTAGTTCAAAAACATAATTATTAATACACATAAAATAACAGCTAGGTATTTTCTTTTGTCATTTTTGTGTACTCTGATAAGCGAAAAGTGAAAGAGATAAAATTTAGATGAAAAAGCTATAAAAAAAATCACTTTTTGCTTTTATATTAACCCGAGTTAAGAGTACTTATATGCGAAGGTATAAATCTTAATTATATAAGTACGAGATAAAAATAAAAAAATATAAGTAAAACAATTTACAGATAGGAGATACAAAAAATATAAGTAATAAAAAGAATTACAGGTAAGCAATACACAAAAAAAATCACATCCCGGTTACTCTCATTACGGCACTGTGCACTGCACTTATGGATGATACAGTAAATACAATTAAGATAAAATGTTCCAAAGAAATAAATGGTACTCTCATACTCGATAGAGGTATATAAAAAATTGTAAAAACTTACGTTAGCTTCTAAATGTTTCTGAGATACTTTGTATAGCATATGGCTTCAATCTCTCGGTAAATGAACTGAACGGTAAGATATAATCTAGACGCATTCTTGTCTAGATTTGGAGGTATTTAGAGAAAAAACCATAAATATAATCTTCATAGCTAATGAACGAAGAAAATACCATAATACCGGCTAAATTTGCAGCCATTATTTCACGATATATGAAGGAAACTTAAAGATAACACTGTCTGGAAATCTTCAGATAACCCTTCAGGTACGATAAACGATAATAGGTACTAGAAACACTTATTTGCTGGTGATTTTTAAGATAAAATAAGAAAATTGCCGGGAACTTGAAACTGAGATTCTCGCAAAAGCTCTTAATCGCGCAAAAACTAAACCCAGAATGAATTGACCGTTGGTAAAAAAACCGTTGTTAGCATCTCCACTTCGCATCTCCTGATCTTAGACGCGAAATCTCATTGGTCAGTTAAGAAAATCGATATTCTGCTTAGAAACAGCCGTTAGTTCTGGAGAGTTCCATGTGATATTTTAAGCATACAGGGCCGGCTTAAGTAGAATGAAATGATTAAAAGGAATTTTATTAATAGGGTTTTTTAAAAACGCTACATTACAACTAAAAGAAAAAGAAAAATTGCACATTCTGAAAGTCTGTACACCTCTATATCCAACATGTCCTTGGGCTCATTTTTGTCGAGTAAGAATTTCATACTTTTAAAAGCAAATCATTTACAGTTATTAACATCCTCCGTATCAGTGAAAGATTGCTTGCTCTTCTTTATTTTTTTTTTATTTCTCCGGCAAATTTCATTTAAAAATTTCCAATTTCTTTTTTAGCGCTTGCTTCTCGACGTTAATTTCTTTAGCAATTTTCATAGAGGCATCGTGTTTCAAGGTCCTGTTCTTATAGTTTTTGATTTTAGAATCCCATAGATTTGTTTTTAGTTTGCGCGCCTCAATAAAAGTTATCGTTTTATCTTGTTCCTGTTCATTTCTCTCACGAAAACACGGTTGCGATTTCTATAAGAGATGATAGAAGTGAGAAAGTACTAACAGTTTATTGAATGTTAAAAGCACATCTACTCACTAAAGTCGATCGACTCTTCTTTTATGTTTACTGACAAAAATGATAAAAATAAACCGAAGACTTAGGTATGCATAAAGAATTACATGGGAAAATAGTTCCAAACTGTCAAAGTCTCTTTTACTTTACTTATCAAGTATCCTACAGTTGCATATTTTGACGATTTGACCTTTATACATACTTTATATTGTGTTAATACAGTAAAAATTACTATAATACAATTTTATGTACACCATATTTACTTTTAGAAAAATATTTTTAATGGTTGCTACAAAATGGTCCAGACATTATAAAGCTTTTAATAGTGTGAAAGTCATATATCACCTTTTACTGTAACGGATGAGAAGATTTTCAAAACTTAACCACATTACGGTCATAACTTGTATCTAAACTTTACGACCAAAACCAGTCTCGCATAAAGTAAAATTTTTATGACTGTATTTACTTATATTTGATATCCTTGTGCCAAGACGCCAAGAGATACATTGTTAAACAATATATTTAGTCGAGGCAATGAAGCACTAAAAAAGCCAAAGATAGGAAATCTTTTAGGATAGGACGGAATTTGCTTTCAAAAAATATGTATAGATACCATTCCTACCTACTTTCTACCTAGTACAAATCGGAAGTTGTATTGTTGCAGCCAAAAATGCGTTCAAAAATGCATTTTTTGAGAGGCCTTTTGGCAAATTCAATAACTTTGTTAATAAAAGTCAGAATTGGCCCAAGTTGGGTACCTAGAGGTTTTGGAGGTCGCTGATCACGATTATGATGTTCAACTTGACCCCCGAACACCTGGATCTCAGGAACGTCGACGAACGTCCATCTCCGCGGGACTATCCCGTACTTTATGCGAGGAAGCAGAGAAACTCTACACCCAGAAGTTTTTTGGGTAGCTGAATTCAAATATGGCACCGGCGAACACCCTCGACTAATTATTTATTTATATGATAAGGATTTTTAAAACACATCTAGCTTTTCTTATAACCAACTTTATTTTATGTTGAAGGGGTTAAATCGAGTCGTAAATATTTAGCGAGCGCTATTTAAGCTTAAGGCCGAATTTAGCTTTTATTAGCTTTTTTTTTTGAAACTATATTTCAGAAACATCAAGAATTCGACCCAATTTGAATAATAATAATACATGAATGCAGAGCAATATACACTATTTAGGTTTATACCAATAGAACACATACAAAAAAATAATAAAATATTCAAACCGTGTTGTTTACATTTAGCCATGTTGCGTTATGCCACGGGTAGTTTATATTTTTAGTTTATCATGGAAAATTGAGTTTCGAATGAAATAAAATAACAGAAAGGAATATTACGGTGAAAACCGAGGAAATATTAAATTATTTCGGAACCTTATTGATTGAAATTGTCCGTATAGAAATATATATATACGAAAACCAGATCACTCGATATAAGAGATGTGGGTAAACTTTTTTTTATGCTAACAGGTAGCAAATGTTGTTCTGCATTGTATGCCTTATATGAACACGGAAGTCTTAAACAAACAGAAAATAAATTGAGTATTCGAGTGGAATTGGATCTGATTTTTTTTAACTGGTTGGTAAACATTGAGATTTATATAGTTTACAGAGAGAATCTAGGAATGTTTGGTAGTTTAAATAAGGTGGAGTGGGGTAAGTCCGTTCCCATTTTCGTTAAATTCGACTTTGCCATTTATTTTTTCAATTAACACTTTAAATAAGTATTTAATATTATTTTTTTTTGCTGTACAGGTTTGTTGGATGGAGTCAAATAATACCAGAAACTAATTTTGCTCTATGTCGACGTTTCGACTTTATTTAAAGTCATTCTCAAGACATGAACTAGAAAGTTTCTCTTGTCAACATTAAAACTAAAACAAGATTCTACAAAAAAAATTAAATCAACTGAGTCACAAACCACATAGAAAAAAAAAATTAATATTACGTTGGCATCATCAAAAAGTACAACTAACACTCTATAGTTTGCACTGGACAACATTGTTAAGTGTGCCAGTATTGTACCAAGAGTTGTCAATTTATTCTTTGTACTAAACCCAATAAAACTGCTTGCCGTAAAGTTTTAACTGCAGTGGTTTGGCGGTGAATAATTAAAACATTCAAATATTTTTGGAACTAAGTTCCTTATGGCAGGCTTGGATGAGATAGGGATTTTGCTGCGTGACCGAACTGAAAAAATGTAATAGTAAAAAACCGTAACGAAAAATTGTTAAATGAGTTGGGTTCGATTCCTGGCCAATGCAATTTTTTTTTGTATATATCTCTTAACTTTTACTTTTTTTTGTTAAAGTAATATGAGATATAATTTTTAAAAATCTTGATAGTTGAAAGTAGCTACGAAAGGTGAGAAAAAATAAATGTATACATTACTCTTTAAAGCTCACCTTGAATTTTAAAGAAGCTTCTTTCTTAACGCCAAGATTTCACTGATTTTGATATATTGACCGTCAAAGGAGACGTACGCAGGCGTTACAGTCGTATACACAAGCGAGTAGTGTTATGTGTCGATTCTACATTAGCCGAAGGAACTTAGTTCCTACCTGGTGTCCCACGACACCATTTTAACTTGTTCTTATATTTAATTTAAACACCTTGAACAAGGTTATTTTAACATTTGTTAAAAAAAAATATTATAAACTTTGGAATAAAAGAATGGCCTTTTACTATCTAAGCATAAGATTAAACTTTATGATTGGTATTTTAACGCCAAAGAAATATAACTTTTCTTGTGTATACATAAGTACACATATTTTTGAAACTTTAAGATTTTCAAATATTCCCAAATGTTTCAAACAATAAAACATAAAAATTGTTAACATTTATCACTCATCTCGTTAATTAAATCAACTGATACACTCCAAATTAACTAATTATCTACAATTTATATAATACACTAGAAGCCGCCCGCGACTTCATCCGCGTGGACTTTAGTTTTTTTGCTACAGAGTTTCATACAAATTTGCAACCCCTATTTTAAATCCTTAGGAATGGAATTTAAAAAAGTCATTTCTTAGTACACCACTACGTAATAAAACAAATTTATTCTCGAATTCTCAAGACTCTCCGCGTCTATCGACAGTGTCATGTCAGCCAGCAGTAGCGTGCTACCGCCTCACCGCTCCACACACCCCGCACATTAAAGCGCGAGTGGTATTAGACTATTATTATTTTAAAACCATAAAAACTTGTATGCTATATGCATGCAAAATCTCTGCCCGATCGGTTTGAAATTGACGAAGTTTCACACAAACTTTCATCCCCTATTTTATCCCTTATGGGTAAAATTCATCAAAATTCTTTCTTAAGGAATGCCTACGTCATAGTAGCTATATGCATGCAAAATCTCAGCTCCATCGGTTTAAAATTGACAAAGTTTTATACCAACTTTCCTCCCCTATTTTATCCCCTTAGGGGTGGAATTTATCAAAATCCTTTCTTAACAGAAGCTTACGTCATGATAGCCCGATCGGTTTAAAACTGACAAAGTTTCATACAAACTTTTATCCCCTATTTTATCCCATTAGGGGTGGAATTAATCAAAATTCTTTTTTAGGAGATGCCTACGTCATAGTTGCTATATGTATGCAAAATCTCAGCCCGATCGGTTTAAAATTGACAAACTTTTATAAAAACTTTCATCATCTATTTTATCCCCTTAGGGGTGGAATTATTCAAAATTATTTCTTAGGGGATGCCTTCGTCATAGTAACTATATGCATGCAAAGTTTCAGCCCGAACGGTTTAAAATTTACAAAGTTTTATACAAACTTTCATCCCCTATTTTATGCCCTTGGGGGTGGAATTAAATAAAATCCTGTCTTAGCGGATGCCTACGTTATAACATCTACCTGCATGCCAAATTTCAGCCCCATCCGTCCAGCGGTTTGGGCTCTGCGTTGATAGATCACTATATCAGTCAGTCAGTCAGTCAGTCAGTCAGTCACCTTTGAGTTTTATATATATAGATAAAACAATGACCTGTGGTAATTTGGTATCGTGAAAGTGAAAAGTAAATGATTTTTTTGTAAGTATTTCATAATAATGAACTTAATTTAATTATATAAAAAGTATTCTTGTAATATTAAAACCTCTTACCATCATTAATTAAAAAATGCTTGAAAAGCTAAGCGCTAGGTCAACAAGCTCCTGATCAACAATTATTGGCATACCTACATCTACTTTCTTAATTAAAAAATAATGACCAAAAAGCGTATTTTTCAGACGGTTTAAAGGTGGAGCATCGCTGGGTCAAGTGTTTTCATCGAAAGGGAGACTATGTTGAGATATAAATCACTGTTTCAAAAATTTTCGTATTTTTTAAAGGATAAATACTTATGGGATTCCCCTTCTAAATAATACCTTGATGTTTCCAGTTTAGTGCTTCTGCTTGGTTTAGTCAATAACTAAAAGCAAATAGATTTATTATATATACTTAGGTAAAGCCCCAGGATATGACTTAATTACACCACATATACTAAAGTAGCTGTCCCGTAAATTGATTGTTCTTATCACAACTATTTTTAATCGAATACTGAGCTTATCCTATTTTCCTACGATATGGAAGTACGCTGAAATTATTATGATTAAAAAACTGGGTAAACCACCTAACGAGAAGTTTTTGCACGTCTGTTATTAAAAAGCATTTATGACGAGCATGAACACTTTTACCTAACCATCAATTCGGATTTGGATAACACCATTTAATGACCCAACAAGTCCAAAGGATTATAAGTAAATTTCCAACAGCACTTAAAGAGAAGAAGTACTGTAGCACAGTATTTCTCGATATCTCCCAAGCTTTCGATAAGGTGTGGCATAAAGGTTTGCTATTCAAAAATCTATCAGTGAATTATTATCTACTACTCAAATCATATCTTAGTAATGTGCATTACTCTGTCAAATTTAATGATGCTCAATTTAACTTCTTCCCTATCGAATTTGGTGTTCCCCAAGGTAGTTTCTTGGGACCGCTGCTTTTTCTGATTTACGCAAGTGACATTCCAGGAACCAACGACACCATATTTGCTTTGTAATGCTAATGAGGTAGCAATACTTGCTATAGATGATCCAATAAAACCTTAAATGCCCTTCAGAACTACCTGAACTTCATAAATAAATGGTATACTAAGTGGAGAAAAAAATATCAATAAAAAACCAGGTCTATTCAAGTTACTTTTAACATGCGCGAATCTACTTGTCCACCAATACGAATGAACCTGTAGCGACAGAAACAAAGTACCTCAGCCTCCATATCAACCAACGGTTTACTTGGAGACAATACATAGAGATAGAGTGAGCAATGTGATCTTCTCTCTTTTTCCAACTGAGAGATAACTGGAAGTCTGGTTCCTTACTCTACATATAATACCTCTATTGAAGAAGTAGGTTTTAAATTGCTTTTATTGAAACATATTTTAAACACATTGTACAAAAAGTTAATAATAAATTTTGTCATTTTTGATAGAAACCTAGACAAATGCAATAATTGCAACGTTCAAGGTTAACGAGCCCAAATCACATGATTCCATCGGTTAATAATAAATTCCAATTCCGGCCCGTTATCTTAATACCAGAGATAAAAAAATCGGATCAGTGTTTCATTTTTTTTTAAGGCAGGGCAAACTGACCACCTGACGTCCTTGGAGGCACAGTTTAAATATTAGGATATTGGAAAGAGCACTGCATCGATCCATTTATTTTCTGCTGATGGCACAAAATTTTATGCCTAATTAATATCTGTTTACCTAACCTGAGATATTTTCTTTGTTCCGACTTTTAGATTTCTAGAAAATAATGAGTAATTGTTTGCTTCTGAAAGCACAATTCAATATAGCAATATAAAAAGTGGTTCTTAATTGATTAAAATAGATAGAAAATTACTTAAACTAATCACTAATCGATATTAAATAATTAATTGTAAATAATAATTATATTTAATTAAATATCAATCAATTAGAAATTGTTTGTTTATCTATGAATAGAAAAAGACATACCGTAATTTACTGCAGCTTATTACATTACTTAAATTATAAAAGTATAAAATAGTAGCGTATTCTATTTTTCATCACTCTGTGAGGAAAGCTCTTGAACTTGTCTAAAATAAAAGGAAAAAAGATAATAAAAGTAGTATTAGGTCTGATCCGCCTGCACCGCGAAGGGGCTGAAGAAGGGTTGGGGGAGGCGAACCAACCATTAAAACAAAAATTTTTAGAGTTAAGAAATTATAACATTTTTATTAAAACAAAAACACTTTTTTATGTATAGTTATGAATCTTTATTAAATAGGTTAAATGTAATATTTGAAATTAAGTAGGTATATTAGATAATAATTGAGAATCAACAAAATCTTTATTTAGTAATGAACCGTTTGGATTGATTATATCGTGGTGCATTTACTACCGTGTTATCAGATGCAAAACTATCAGAAAATTCATCCTCAATTTCTCTTAATTCACTTTCTATGTCATTTATTTTTGATTGGGAAACACTTATCAACTCTGTTTCGGTCATTCATTGCTTTCCGCACGTTCCTGCATGGTCGAAAGCAGTGCTTTCCGCACGGAATGATAAAAAGTTTTATATTTCGTAACGTTAAAGGAAGCATTGGTTTCCGCACGGTCCTGCATGGTCGAAAGCTTTTAAATGTTCTGAAAGGAAATCATAAATTTCGTTAATTATAAGATATTTATTGATTTTTTTTACATAAAAAATTTTGATTATTATAGTGGACATAGTGGATATTGACAATTATAATCAAAGTATCTACTTCTGCGCCAGAAAAGCTGCAAGCAATACTTAAATGGTGCATCTAAATCCCTTGCTGATGTTTCAGTCCTCATTTCAAAAAAACTTAACCGTATTTTTATTTTTTTATCTATTTCGGATTATTTTTTTAGTTAACCAGGTGTCTTTCAATAATTAATTTACAACAAGTCTTACCCTGTTCCGAGAACACGTGTATTTATTTTTTAATTAACCATTTCGTAGTTCTTAACAGGCGAGAGAGCAGACCCCAACATAGTGAACGCTCTGAGCACCTATACGGATGAATAAAAAACGCAGCAAGGTTTGGGATGTGCTCAGAAGAACTCCGCTCTATAGTGCCTCCACTTGCCAGACAAACCAGAGCAACACTACGTGCCAACACCATGCACCCTTATACTGTTCAGTGCCAGACATCGAGAACGGATCGATTTAATCGTTCCTTTATCCCCAGGGTCTCCAGATTGTGGAACTCCTTACCTTCCCACGTCTTCCCCACTTGTCCTAACTTGCAGGCCTTTAAATTCCAAATTAATAAATTGTGTCTTCTGCCCCAATAGATGTTCTCGGTACATTTGTATTTAGGTCTATACCTACGAGGACATCCGTAATAAAAAAGGGTGGAATTTACTCTAGATCCTTGAACCCAAAAATAAAATGGACTATGGATGGCTTATCAAGTGTGGTTCAGTCAGAACTCACAGGCATGACCATAGCTGCAAAAGAATTAGTCAATAAGAACATCACAGGCAGGAATGTAAATATATACACGGACTGCCGACAAGCACTACTGACTTTGAATAGACCACGTATTACTTTAAGTTTAGTACTAAAATGTCACCAAACTCTAATTGAGGTCAGCCAGAATAACGTGGTCACTCTGAGCTGGATCAAAGGACTTGGGAACTCTAAAGACAACCACATTGCGGACAAATTAGCGGGAAGATCTGCGGGCTACAAATATGTTATCTCTCGGTCTTAATGTCCGCTGTCGTGGACCGTATTAAACAGCACTCTCACCAAAAGTTTATACAGTGCTGGGATGAAACAACGAACTGTAGACTGGCCAGAAAGTTATTACCTCATTCTGGCAAAGAAACAGCAAGAAAATTTTGCGACAACATCTCTTTACGATAAAACCAGAAGAATCGCCCCTATGCAGAGGTTGCGAACAAGAAGAGGAAACAGTAGAGCATATAATGTATCACTGCTCTACTTTTTCTGAAATCAGAAGATCCATTTTGGGCAGTAATAGCTTACACTAGCCGACGTCAGGAGATCCCCCTCGGGAGTCTCATCGCCTATTTTAAATCTCTAGGTCTGATGACAGCCTGAGGTGTGGATATTTCTACACACAGAAGTATGCACAATTAAGCACTTGCTCGCCCCTCACCAAATTTCCAGATCCAGATCCAGAGTGCTTATTGCAATAAGGCTTGTTTAATTTTTGATATTGTTGTTGGATACATTTAATTACATTTTGCGATAGTTTAGTGATTAATGTATTAAATTGTCAAGCAAGATGCCCTGGATATAAATCCTGCTCTTGGATATATATTTTTTAAACAAATTAAATAAAAAAGCTCTGTGGAGTTGGTAACAACGTAAAATTGGTAATAATGCCGTCTAAATGATGACTTATGGCGCCAAAACTTCCAAGATCGTTGACAAAAAAAAAACAAAAATGATGACAGTTGACTCCTAGCACCCTCTACATCTGCAAAATAGCAGACAAATTTAAAACTTGGAAATAAGTGACTAAAATGATAACAGCTGACAGCAAACTCCCTCTATATGCACAAAAATAAAAAAAATTAAATTTTGTGCTAAAATTGACTGACAGAAAGTGCCTTCAATCTCAAAAAAATTAAATAAAAAAAATTGGCTATTGAACAAAAGTTAAAGATAATTCTAAAGAGAAGACCTGACAACATCCTGAAATTGGCAACTTTTTTTAAGCCTGGGCACACGAAGTATAGATACCAGGAGTCTAAACGTAATGTTAAACGAATGGTCTCAATTTAGGGGACAGAACTATTGCCGGTAGAGGGCGCCATTGTTTAAAAAGTACTCGTTTAAATCCTTACGCAGGAAGTTTTGTTGCTATTGACAGCTCTAGAAAAAAATATTCTGAGAAACGTGGAATTAAATTAAATTAAAATTTTAACAGATATTATTTTGAGGTTACTTACTTTTGGTGCTTTGAATATACTTTGTGCTTTAAATAAACCCACTTTTCCTACACTGTCACTTGCCTTTCGGCCACTAACACAACCATGAACGGCACAACACCTTCCCATTTCTTTTTATTAATTTTATTACAACTAATTTTAAATAAATAAATTAATATTATATATTTAATTTAATTTAACATTCGCGACATTGAAATGTCATAATAATAATAACATCGGTACATCCTGAATCCTTGCGCAGCTAGTGATAAAAATTAGAACTATGATCTGGGTTGATTATTGTGTACCAGAAATATTATGGAAAAGCCTATACTGTGTAGACTTCTGGTATCTATAATTCGTGCCTGGGCAGCTGATGCCTTTATCAGAAGAAGAAGAAGAACACTTTTTAGTTGAAAGCGAGCGCCACGACTTATCACTTTTTCTAAGTAATCAGTGCCTTTACAAAAATGACGCTGTGTTTAGAATTTGCTGCAATGCAGGCGTTAAATAAGAACTGAAGTGGTTTTTGAAGTAAAAGTTCTTTAGCGACACTAGGAGTAAAATAGTTATTCTAACGGACGTGACGTCATTCTAATAACAGAAACCGGAAACAAAACCTAATACAAAATACCTAACAGGATTCTGCATGGGCGCCGGCAGCAGGGTGCAAGAGGTTCGCTTGCACCCCCCTGCTATGAAAGAAAATACCTGAATTTACCAGAAAATTATATATTTTTTTATTAAATTATTGTTTGAATAAAAACTAAAGGCGTCGCGATTGCTGTCCAAATCATTCTACATTGTATATATTATATTAGATCATAATAGTGTGTAGATGCAGATGCACCTCCCTAAAAATAATCCTGGCGGCGCTCATGCGATTGACAGCTTGTCATCTTGTCAACCAAAATACATTGCTAGTAAATAGTTTTTTGTGTATAAAGTGTTTGTATTAAATATGAATAAACAAAGTGGATTTATTAATGAAGAAAGTGATGAAAAAATATTGAATGAAAATAGTGAGTACCTATACTCTATATGCATACATTTTATTTTTGGTGTTATTACACTATTTATACCTAATTATTTATACCTTTTATTTATACCTAGCTATTTTCGTTTTATAGACTTAAAAAGCTAAAAAGAAAAAGAAATTGTTAACGTCAAAGGGCATATTATAAGCGCCAGAAAGATTTGAAGAAAAATGACAAAAATTAAAAAAGAACGAGACAGCGACATTCATTATGATTTGATTAAGTAAGTTTATATACACACATACATATTATGATAGTAAATAATTGTTTATACGGAAGCTTTACGTTTAATAAAGAAGCATGTTGCACGTTTTTGTTCATAAAATAATAATATTCGAAATGTTTTAACACTTTCTTATACTTATTTTAGGTTTGGTTAGGTAGCCATAAAGGCCATAAAACCACTAGTCAGGATGGCTGATCTTTTACCAGCAATAACGGATCCTTCGTAGACGTGAAGAAAACAAACTTAACTCAGGATTTTAAATTTTATGGAATATGCTATAAAATGCTACAAAATGAAATGGTTATCTAACTATCGAAGGCTCTTGTGTTGTATTACAATAAGGTAGATACAGCTACAAAATCACACATTTTAAACGTAATGTGTGTATATTTTTAATATTGTTTACCTATTATTGAAGCAAAACTTCTTTAGGCGCGACTAGGGGTAACTCTAACGTTAGATTCTAACGGAAGATTGTGATGGAAGTAACTGTGTAATTTCAGCTATGGGAGGAGCTTAAATTTTCGAAATTTATTTATAAAATTTTCAAACGGTTTCAAATACATTAATGGTATTTAGAGAGTAAAATCTATGTTTCACATTTTAGTTATCATAAACCTATTATTTCATATATAAAAAAAATAATGATAACTTTCAAATTCCTATTTTTAATGAATAATATAAATATAACATCTCATTTTTTTTGTAAAGTATATAGGCAATAAATATGATTGAATTGTAATTAAATATTTATTTTGCGATACGTACGTCGTACGTCAACAAGTTTTACTTCAATCGCGCGTAAAGGTTACACCTACACTCTTTTTTTTATTAAAAGAAAAATAATAATTATAAGGAAACCACTATATGTTTTAACATTTTAAATTGAAATTTGTTTTTCATTACTTAGCTGAAAAACTAATCAATCTTATTGTGTAAACTCGGTACTGAGATGTATATCCTTTCTGGACTGAGAATCAATCATCTAAAAAAATTGGTTGTTTTTTTTCCTTATCGGTTTGTTTATAAAGAAGTTCAAAATAAGCCTAACAATCGACGTAATTCCTTATATGATGAATAGTCGCGGCTTTCATTTCAATATAATTTATGAATATTGTTTATTTGATTGATCGAAGAAAAAAACATATTGACAGAAAAATTTCTACGTATAATACAATTACTACTAAAATTGGTTTTTAAAAGCTTAATTTTATGGAGGTGTAAATGTCTTTATATATCATTAGTAGCATTTCTCTTCGTAGTTAATTTGTATCAACCCTACCACTATCTCCACTGAATAATGATGCGCTTTTGAATAGAATGTCATGCTAAGAGAGAACATAATAAAAATTCTGTTGTGACAGAATACACGGTACATTCAGAAAAAGAAGCAAAAAATACACGAACGCAGCTCATATTAATTATTCAAAATGAGCCTCACGGGGATGAAAAATTTGTTTTTGGAGATTACTCTGTTCCAGTTGAGGCATTAAAGGTTTAAAGCACTGGCGACTCTTTATCTAGTAGCATTTTTTTTATTGGTGTTTCTTATGTACCTCTACGAAATGCGAGGCTCAATAAATAACCGTAATGTGTATTACTTACACAATATGATCTTTAATTACCTACACTACGGTGTCGTTAACATAACAACATAATTTTTGTATAAAATATAGCACATTTTTATTTCTAAAATATTGTCTTTTTTAATGGGTTGAATAACTGAAATAAAAAAAATAAAATATACGTAAAATTCTAAGTAGGTTTTAATACAGGATTATGCCGGTATTTTTATCCTAAAAATTGTTATTTTTATGGATAATCCTAATCCGAACGTTTCCACTACGACATAACACACACATCCAGCGTAAACAAGTGAATTTGTGACTGGATAATGTTATTTTAAGAATGTGTTTTTAAAATTATATAGGTACACTAGCGGCCGCCCGCGACTTCATCCGCGTGGACATTAGTTTTTTGCCACCGAGTTTCATACAAATTTGCAACCCCTAGTCCTCAGGGATGGAATTTAAAAAAGTAATTTCTTAGTACACCACTACGTAATAAAACAAATTTATTCTCGAATTTTCAAGACTCTACGCGTCTATCGACAGTGTCATGTCGGCCAGCAGCAGCGTGCTACCGTCTCACCGCTCCACACACCCCGCTCAGTAAAGCGCGAGTGGTATTAGACTATTATTATTTTAAAACTTTAAAAACTTGCATGCTATATGCGTGCAAAATCTAAGACCGATCGGTTTGAAATTGACAAAATTTCATACAAACTTTCATCCCTATTTTATCCCTTAGGGGTGGAGTTTATCAAAATCCTTTCTTAGGGGATGCCTAAGTCATAGTAGCTATATGCATGCAAAATCTCAGCCCGATCGGTTTAAAACCGATACAGTTTCATACCAACTTTCATCCCCTATTTTATCCCCTTATGGGTGGAATTTATCAAAATTCTTTCTTAAGGGATGCCTACGTCATAGTAGCTACATTCATGCAAAATCTCAGCCCGATCGGTTTTAAATTGACAAAGTTTTATACAAACTTTTATTCCCTTTTTTATGCCCTTAGGGGTGGAAATTATTAAAATTCTTTCTTAAGGGATGCCTACGTCATAGTAGCTACATGCAAGCAAAATCTCTGCCCGATCGGTTTAACATTGACAAAGTTTCATACAAACTTTTATCCCCTATTTTATCCCCTTAGGGGTGAAATTAATCAAAATTCTTTTTTAGGAGTGCCTACATCATAGTAGCTATATGCAAGCAAAATCTCAGCCTGGTCGGTTTAAAATTGACAAAGTTTCATACAAACTTTTATCCCCTATTTTATTCCCTTAGGGGTGGAATTTATTAAAATCCTGTCTTAGGGGATGCCTACGTTATAGTAACTATATGCATGCAAAATCTTAGCCCGATCGGTTTTAAATTGACAGAGTTTCATAAAAACTTTCATCCTCTATTTTATCCCCTTAGGGGTGGAATTAATTAAAATCCTTTCTTAGGGGATGCCTTCGTCATAGTAACTATATGCATGCAAAGTTTCAGCCCAAACGGTGTAAAATTAACAAAGTTTCATACAAACTGTCACTGCACTTGGGGGGTGGAATTATTTAAAATCCTTTCTTAGCGGATGCCTACGTCATAACATCTACATGCATGCCAAATTTCAGCCCCATTCGTCCAGCGGTTTGAGCTGTGCGTTGATAGATCATACAAACTTTCATCCCCTATTTTATCCTGTTGGGGGTGGAATTAATCAAAATCCTATTTTAGCGGATGCCTACGTTATAACATCTACCTGCATGCCAAATTTCAGCCCTATCCGTTCAGCGGTTTGGGCTCTGCGTTGATAGATCACTATATCAGTCGGTCAGTCAGTCACCTTTGAGTTTTATATATATATAGATGCAAAACTGCTGCTGCGTGTGTACAAAAACCTTTACTGAAAATCGTTTAAAAATATAATAAAATAGACTGTTAAGACTTTTACACACTTACTGAAGTTGAAGAAAAGAAAGGAAAAGGAAAAGTATTTTTCGCAAGGAAGTGTGTAAAAAAAAACAAAAAAAAAAATATTATTAGCTGAGCAGTTTCGGCCTAACACCGGCCATCAACAGAGCTAAAAGTCCAAAGGTTAATCAATACCCCAAAAGTGAAAAGATCGATAGACCATTCAACAATAAGGAACTGAAGTTAACAAATCCCGTTTGCAGTTAAAGGGACAACATAACTTGTAGACCGGTTTCGCCCTATTGGGGCTCGTCAGTACAAGGTATACATATATAAGTGTGTACAACTCTTAACAGTCTATTTTATTATATTTACACAGTATGGTGTTTAACTTTAATCGATACCTTAGACTGTCCAGAGGGATAGTATTGATCGCCTTAGACAGTTGGTTTTACACCTATTCATCAGGCTAAAGTGACCCCAACTTTCGCTATTTGAATTTAACAATGAACACCATCTGTGGGAATTGTTTATAGTCAAATCGAGTTCTAGTTTGCAGTTAGAGGTGAAGATGTCACTACTATCACATCGTTTACACTTCCACTACTCTGTGGTTATAAATAGATCGTGATTTTAGTACATTTTCAGTCAGCGATTATGCTTTAAGCTCGCTGACGACAACATATACCTTGTACTGACGAGCCCCAATAGGGAGAAACCGGTCTACAAGTTATGTTGTCCCTTTAATTGCAAACGGGATTTGTTGACTTCAGTTCCTTATTCTTGAATGGTCTATCCATCTTTTCACTTCTGGGGTATTGATTAACCTTTGGACTTTTAGCTCTGTTGATGGCCGGTGTTAGGCCGAAACTGCTCAGCTAATAATATTTTTTTTTACACACTACCTTGCGAAAAATACTTGTTTTCCTTTCTTTTCTTTAACGTTTAACAATAGTCAGTTGGCCACCATACAAAACCGTAGTAGACAATTGTTAACCAGGGTGGAAAGTGGTCAGTTCTCAAACCGGGTGGAAAATAAATATTATTCACTCGTTACCCTTGGTTACACGCCTCCATAGATAGAGATCATTAAAATTGGCAAATATGACAAACGTTTTATATCGGTATTGGTATATAGGCAACCAGTATAACGAGAAAAACCAAAACGAAACTTAAATAGAATAAAATTTCTGAAAAACGTATGTATGTACTGAAAAAACCTTGGCAAAAATATTGTATAAATCTATAGTAAGTAAAACCAACATCCGGCACCCGAAGAAAAGAGTTTAAAGATCAAAATAAATATACAAATAGTTTATAAAATATTTACATATTTGCTGCAGGGATTACGTTATTAAACAAAAATTGGAGTAAAATCCTGCTGCGCAAAATTTATTTATTTATATTTGCATAAATTCTCATACAGAGATAATACTAAAATATCCAATACCATAGCAATCAATTTAATCAGTCAAATAATTCCAACATTGCTAACGATAGTTAATTAAACTGTTTCAAAAGCTTTGATAGTAATATTCATGGTTTCTAAACAGTGTCCAATCTAACTACAGTAATTCGATATTTATGAGTGATTACCCCCAATTTAAGTTAAGTGGCAATCAACTCATTGATTACAGTAGGTAAACACAGTTTAGAGAATATTAGAAATTACGTCTAATGTCCAAGAGGTAATAATTAGCCCATGCACATATTTAAAAATATTATTAAATTAATGTTATAAGTAAATATACAAACAACCAAACTCATAAGATATCATCCATTATGTTTCATAATTTCCACAACAAACTTAGAGTTTACCAAAGGATTTTAATAAAAATATCTTCATAGCAATAAAAACATAATTAAGTAATCAAAAAAACACGTGCGTGTGTACTTACTTACACATGTAAGAAGTTATACTTTTTTGGGCGTAATAAGACATTTTCTTTAATAAATAAAACATACCTACTGTTAACTCACCTTAAATTCTACAAACTGTATAATGTAACTATTACCATTTATCACTTATAATCATTGTAAATAATTATTATATTATGTATCTTAATAATGTCAAAACTTGTTTTAGGTAATGAGGTAAATCTATACTAATATTATAAAGCTAAAGAGTTTGTTTGTTTGAACGCGCTAATTTTAGGAATTACTGGTTCGAATTGAAAAATTCTTTTTGTGTTGAATAGACCATTTATCGAGGAAGGCTTTAGGCTATATAACATCACGATGCAACTATTAGGAGCAAAGAAAATGGAAAATGTGAAAAAACGGGGAAAATTATTGATCCTTGAGGGCTTCCATTGCGTGCGCTACGAAAACGGTTCGAGATACCAGAAAATATGTATGAAAGAATTATTCCTCTTGAAATGATCTAAAAAAATGTCCGCGACAGTATATGTCTATCTTTTAAGATTAACTCACTAGAACCGTTTTTATGGTAATCAAATTTGGTCGAAATTAACGCATTATTTGTTAAGAGTTGTATCAACGTAATAAACACTTAATTTCAATGAACATCTTAGAAGATATTACAATTTTAAAATAACTAGGACGCCACTTATCTCATATATTTAAACGAGAATTTCTTACTAAATTAAGTAATATAAAGCCACCGTACGGTGCCGGTGGTGCAGTGGATATCTTATATAAAATATCTAATATAAAAAAATCATTGAAAACAAAAAAAAGCAAAATGGTAAAAATTTGAAAAAATGAAAAATGGAAAAACGACACGACAGTGTTATGCGGTACAAAGTCCGCCGGAACAGCTAGTAAATAATACATTCCGTTAACTAACCTCAAAATCTGTTCTTTATTATGCATAGGTATAGTCGTCAAAATTTGGTGACATATTTTTATGACAGGTTGATATATTTCTATGACAAGTTGACAACTTTTTAATGGGTAAACAGTTCTATCATAAATCTGTAACAGATTTTTATATTACTTTTACACTTTTGACAGATTTTTGGAACTAAGTTCCTTACGGCAGGCTTGGATAAGATAGGGATTTTGCTGCGTGACCGAACGGAAAAAAATGTAATTGTAAAAACCGCAACAATAAAACCGTAACGCTTGTAATAGTGCCACTATATCTAGTAGGCAGGTTACCGCTAGCCTCCACACAACGCTAGCCTCTACTCAGTGTTCAGTATACGATAGACATAGAGTTGACAATTATGATATAATTTTTAACCGAAACTTTTTTAAAAGTGTCTACAAAAAATATAATAGGTATAGATAATGAATCAAGCAAAAGCGGATCTTCTCATTACAGAATCTCCCGATGAAAGGTAAGTTTAATAATATAATATAAACATTGTAAAGAATGTAGAAATATTCAACGATGTCAACTTTTGTGATGTCCTATAAATTAATGAAAATCATTGGTTTTTAAATGTAAAATGTGTAAATTATGTTGTGATAGTTTATTTAATTGGATTATCTACACCTGTTACTAATGTTAATCTCAAAATTTATAATAAATTATAATTATTAATATGATTAAAATTTATGCAGTAAATACATAAAAATGATTTGACTAGCATATGATAACTCTTCACGATTGGATATCGTTGGAGGATCGAATACGCGGGATGGTAATTTTTTTTTAGTTTTTTACCAGTGTTAAACAAAAAACTATAAATATTTTTTTAACTTTAAATAAAATTAATTCAATTATCTTATTCCGATCATTATCATTATAAAAATTATATCTTTAGAGAATTTATTGATATAGACGAAAAGTACAAATTATAAAAATATGTACAACCAAAAGAAATGTAATTATTAATCTATAACGTACTATAATCCAAGGCTTGGAGGAGATAGGGATTTTGCTGCGCGACCGAACTGAAAAAAATGTAATAGTAAAACCGTAACAAAAAGTCTATGGAATAAAACCGTTAAATCAGACGTGCGCAGGCGCTACAGTCGTATTCACAAGCGAGTAGTGTCGATTCTATATTAGCCGAAGGAACTTAGTTCCTACCTGGTGTCCCACGACACCATTATAACTTGTTGATCTTATTTTTTTGTTCCCAGAGTGAGATTTACAACGATTTCCTAGATTTTACGACTTTTGACATTTTTGAAAGATTTTCAAGCCATTCAGTCAAAATATCGTGACAGGTTGACAAATATTGTACTGTTCTGGCAGATTTTTATGTCGTTTTAACACTTTTAAAATTAGAATCTTCTTCTTCCACAGGCACATAGACACCAAAAAGCGTTAACAAAAGGATACCGAAGAAATATACTTAAGAAACAGAAACTACCAACCTGGAAGAAAATTTATACTCTTACGATTTAGTTGTCACGGTAGAGGCAAAGTGGAATGATAAACCACTACCTCTCAATCAACATGCATACACAACAGGAAAATCTACTGATACGGTCCTACATCATATGATTGGTCAGATCGAGCGATCATTGGAAAAGAAACAGTCTACCCTGGGCTTATTCAAAGATATCGAGGGAGCTTTCGATAAAACCACGTTTTCTAAAATAACGCACTCGCACACTGCCCGTAATGTACCAATAACAGTAAGCGGATGAATTCCCAGCATGCTCTCCATGTGTGCAGTAAAATAACTGTCAATAATCTCAAGATACGAAGCAACGTTGCGAGGGGCTGTCCACAGGAAAAAAAGATAACCTTTAGCCATAGCTATATATCTACATAAAGATTATTTTAATAAATTCCAAGTAAGCGGATTTGTGTCGTTTCTCTCAAAGAACTAGTCCAGATTAGTTGAGAAGATTTAAAGTTACCCTTTAACTAAAAATTTAGTCACCTTTAACTGAAACACCAAAGTTCACAATTAACTACAATTTAAAGATTTAACGTTTAACTAAAAATCAAAACATCACGTTTTCACTACAACTACGGTTTAAGGATAACGTTATATTACAGAAAATTCTCCATGATGATCAGGTACTTTTGGAATAAGATATTTCTGATTATTAGCTACTTCAATAACACAACTGCTGTGGATACCATTCCTGATCGAGGAAAATTGAAACCTAAGAGATTTTATTAACCAAGTTTTGATATTATTTACCAAAATAAACGACCGCAAAACTAAGGTTAAAGATTAATTACTTGGCGCCCTTTTTCTTGATTTAAGAGAACCTGGAGAGCAAACACTCGAACCACGTCCCTGAGCTAAAAGGGCATTTTTTGAGTAATTTAAAATCCGTTTATTTAAATTTATTGAAAAAAATATTCTTCCAATTTGTAAAATTGATTAAAAATATAACATTTTTTGTTGATAAACAAATAACGCTACAAATTTGGTGCTCACTGTAAAAATTAATTTTTATAATTTTATTAGTAAATTCATTGTGTTACAACAATAAAATTAATAATAACATTTGTAAAAGTGTGTGTATTTAATTTCTGCTTTAAATGTAAATATAGTAACAAAAATCAATTACTTGAATAATTACATTACAATCGACGTAATGAACGCTTTACAAATGAAAAACAATTTTCAATGTCATGTAGGTATTCGAATATGTGGTTTTAATGAAAATTGCTATTGGCTATTGTATATATTAACAGAAAATTAATATAACGTGTAGTTCATAAATAATATAAAAAATGTGAGCCGTCACGGGACGCCTGGCAGATGTGAAACATCGACATTACCCGTGCCTAAATCATAAGACATTTCCAATTTAAATAACATGACATTTTTGCACTTTTTGTCGTTATTTTTTTTTACTGAAACAAATGTAGCTAAAAATAATTAAATATCTATTTCTTGTAGGAAATTTGCAATAAATTTGTCATCAGAGTTAAATTCACGATTTTTTTTTGTAATTTTCACCATAATTTTTATTTATATCAAACTAAATACATATATATAGGTAATAAAATTAACAAATACAAAATTTGGATACAAAATAAAGTATATTATCGCTTATAAATAATAGTATCACAATATTTATTGTACGTTTTCTCAGATTGCTCACAGATGTCGTTAGATTACAGAACGAAAATAAATTTAAAACGTGATTTCGTGCTTTTTATTTAATTGCCTTAAATTCAATAATCTTAAAAAAGGAAATTATTAAAACACAAATTTATATAGAAGTACGTTACTATATTAATATAATTGTAGTTACTTCATAATTTTAGTACAAACAAAAAACGATAGTAAATAAAAAATAGGAAAATGATGAATTTAACTATGAATACAACTTTATCGTTGAATAACTTTTAAACGGTATTTAAATGGGAAATGTATTATGATTTAGGCACGGGTTAATGTGAATATTAAGGGCTGGTTTGGGTCTGATAATTTTTGTTAGGTCATAATCTAAAAATTTGATGGGTGTTTGGAGAACAAAACCAAATTTGGGAAATAACGGACACCCTAATGCCTAATGTATATAGAGTAGGTAGGTACTCACTCATTTTTATTCAATATTTTTCATCACTTTCTTTATTAACACTTTGTTTATTCATATTTAAAACAAACACTTTATACACAAATTTTACAGGGACTATTTACCAACAATCTATTTTGATTAACAAGCTGTCAATTTTACAGGTCAGCAAAATATGTAGGTATATTATGTTGCCTATACAAACAAACATTTTTATATATAGTCGATTCAGATAGAAGTGTCATCAAGTGGGCTGGGTACGTGTGAGATTATCTTTAACTTTATTACTAGATTCAATGGAAACAGAACTTTAGTTAGGGAATTATATGTCATCGCGATGTGTCAAAAGTTTTATAGTTATAATGAGGTTATTTCTGATGTGATCTAAAAAAAGTAAATATTACGCTTGAAAGTAATATCTAGGATCCCTTTAAACTGTGCATATTAATACTTAATGAGTTTTATGCGAGTAATTATAATTTAAATTTTGGTGATCTAAAACACTGTAGCAATGTATAAACAACCAAGGAGATCTTTTATATCTGTACTAATTAAAGAATCATGAAATTAAAATCTACTATTATTGTGTTTATCTTGAAACCTCTTAGAACAAAAGGAATACTTTGCAAATATTTAGTTTTTTCTTCAAAATTCTGGATACTCTTATAGCTACTTATACAAAATTTCAAAAAAAAGGTAATTATTTCAAATATGCAATTTAAACTGAACATTATTTTATTTGGATTTGTAGCACTATATAAATACTAGATTTGAATAATTAAAGGTTCTACAAACTTAGAAATTTAGCTAAATCAAGCAAAATATTACAAATAATTCTTTATTAAAACATTTGATTACAGATGCAGCTAAAAACTTATTTTTACAAATTCCCTTTTAGAAGAGTACTAGCTGACCCGGCGGACTTCGTACCGCAAATCATTTATGTCATTCTTCCATTTTTCGTTTTTTCAATTTATTTTGATTTTATCGTTTTCATCATATTTTCTCGGTTTATAATTTTTTTTTTCGTTATATTTTGTAGTTTATCGATAAAATATATTGGATGCATAACAATACTTAATTTAGTAAGAATTTCTCGTTTAAATATAAGTGATATTAACTGCGCCACCTTTCGGTGGCGTCACAATACTTAAGTAAGAATTGCTCGTTTAAATATATGTGATATTAACTGCGTCACCTTACGGTGCCGTGATATCCAGTAATCAAATAAGTAGTGGTTGCTCGTTTAATGGAAGCGCCATCTGGTGCTAACTTCCATTAATACGAATATCATATTCATATTAACCATTAAAAATACAGCATCCTACTGATTTTCATGACAATCGGTTAACAGGGCAGAAGTTGTTATTCTGCAGCGCCACCTGGTGCCGAGTGGCATCAATGAGCATATCATACAAACCTTCTCCATGGAAAAATACATATGCATACCAATTTTTATGACAATCGGTTGAACGGGGCAGAAGTTGCTACTGTGCAGCGCCACCTGGTGGCGAGTGGCATCAATGAGCATAGCATATTCGTTTTCTCCGTGAAAAAATACATATACATACCAATTTTCATGACAATCGGTTGAACGGGGCAGAAGTTGCTACTTTGCAGCGCCACCTTGTGGCGAGTAGCATCAATGAGCATTTCATATAAACCTTCTTCGTGGAAAAATACATATATATACCAATTTTCATAATAATCGGTCCAGTAGTTTTTGGGTTCATCGATTTCGTACATAAAAATACATCCTTTTTTATATATATAGATATTGAACCAGCCTTATAACTTATACTTATTTTGTTATCAACAAATATTTTTTAATCAAATATCAAAATAATTTCTTCACTATAATAGTTGAATCTGTTTCGTATTCACTTTCACAAATATCTTGTTTATTTTCGGATTCTGATTCAGATGAATCAGAATCCAAATTTATAATAAAGGTGGCACATCGTCCACATTTTTTACACCCATCAATTTCTGCCAATCGATTCTAATTTCTTCTTTGACATGACTTATGAAGTTTTTCCACTTATCTTCTGAGCACTGGTTAATTGATGCTTTCCATATAGACATCACTTTATCTTTTGATGATAACTGCTAACATGCTAATTCGATTGGATTGTATTGACAATTATATGGTGGTAATCTTAAAACTGTAACTGCTGAAAAGAACTTTTTTAATTTATGAACAAGAACAACAAATGAAACAATGCAAAATTGTAATAATTATAACACAAGACCAAAAGACCAAGCGTAATATTCAGACCTGACAGGCAAATAGACAGATCGCGATCTGTACACAAGCTGGCTAATATTGCGATTCAAATTTCACTAAACGCGAGTTCTGCCACTACAAATTTGAATTTTCCAGAGAGTACTTGATGACACTTCTATTTGAACCGCCTATATATAGAATAGATAGTATGCGGAATCGAGTTAGGTTTTTATGTAACAATTCATACCCTGTCCCGCCAAATTTTTAAATCGATGAGCTTCTTCCCCCTATTGTTGGCGCGCCACCGTCGGCGTCGCTCAAAACATGAGACCAATTTCATATAAGGTATCAGTATATCTCTTTATTATATATTATCGATGCGTTAGGTTTTTTACGTCATACGAATCATACGTCACCGTCGCCACGCGAGAAATCTGATTCACGTGCGGCTATAGATGTTTCACATCAAAAAATTAATTCTATCAATATTCACGAAGATTGTCTTTTTTACTTCTGCATAAAGCCACTTAGAAGGCGCTGTCAATAGAACCTTTAGCGTATATACACACGAACCACCAGTGTCCGACACCGGTGGCGACCACCGATAGCAATGCATTGTTTTAAATGTACGATTACAGACGAGCCACTTTGCGGACCATACCACTTTTAGCTGCTCGACTACCGCTACGCTAGTGTCCTACCTTCGCCACCGGCCGGGCCACTTTCCTATATTTTAATTTTAGCAGTACGTTGTTTTTAATAGAGCTGTACACACCAACCATTTTTTGTGTCTAAATCTTGAAATTGTTTGATCGTTTATTATGGAGAAACATTTTAAATGCAATACTAAGGATTTTGTAACTGCTATTGAAGGAGAACCTTGTATACCCGGCTGATGCGCCCCCGGTGGCAACCACCGGTGTCGGACACAAGTGGCTTCATGTGTAAAGACTCGCCCGACCGGTGGTCGCCACCGGTGTCGGACACTGGTGGTTCGTGTGTATATACGCTTAGACACAAATCTAACCTTAATCTTTGTTGACATAAATCCAGAGTTTTATTCCGATACAACAAGTCTTGTTGGTACAGTGAATTTTTAAAAAATGGATCTGAGCCGAGAACATTTTCGAGCAATAATTTTTCGGAGAGGATTATTTCAACAGCAATGTCTTGCTGAAATAGTTTCTGTGTTTAGTAATGAAGTACTATAACAGAACTTGATCCAAAATATTCCACATGAAGAACTGGATTTTACGAAGTTAATTTCCTGTTGGATCTCTCATTTGCTCACAGAAGTGCAATTGATGTCAAAAACCATTGGAACGGTTGAACAAAGGAAGCTCGAAAAATGTTGTTAATAGCTATGAATTATGGATTAAGTTCTACGAATCAAAAAATTAACGCCAGTGTGTTGTATGGGTGTTTCAAAATGAAGAAAAACCAAAAAAAGTGTTTTCGAAGTATGTTAAAGAAAATGGACGCAACTTTTGTGTCAAAAATTTGGTCATAGGGCAACAACTGCCTTAGAAGATTGAAGAACAGTTACTTTTGATTGGTATGTAATCGTTTGTTTACCAGAAGTTATCGCGAAACTCTGGCAAAGCAACACACAACAGCGAATCATTCTACATCAGGACACTGCAAGTCCTTACACTGCCCAAAAGGGCAATTGGGGTTTTAAAGCTTTAACAGATCGAATTTTTGGACTATATACCATATAGTCCCAACCTAAGTCCCAACGACTTCTTCACGTTCCCAAAGACAAATAATTCAATGCGTTGGCAGTGATTCCAGTCGCCAGTAGAAACCATCGATATCTTTAAATCAAAGATTTGTTAGGTGTCAACTGAAGACTGAAATAACTGTTTTAACAATTGGTTTGAACGTAGGCAAAAGTGTATCGATCTTGGTAGGACATATTTTGAAAACCAATAAAGTACTTGATGGCTATATGCAAAACTAAAAAGACAGCCCTCGTAATAAAGCAAATAAAAACAAATTGATATCAATTAGTTCGATTGAAAAACTCAGTATTCAGTAATATGCTTTTTTCTTTAAGTTTCATAGGATATAAAGCTCTCTAGAAAGCTAATTTTATTATACCCAATTTAAAAGACTTTAAGATTTCAAATTAAAGAAAAGCCAAAGAACTTCAAATACATGCAATGCTTATTATAAATACTGTAACCGATCGGCGAATCCGATGAAGAGCCATTTACATCGAGCGAATATTGTATCTACTTAGCAAGACGCAAAAAATTTTCCATTCGAAGCGGACCAATCGGATTTTCTCCTGATCTCTTGTGTATATTTATTTTTTTTCTTTGATAAATCCTACTTGTTTGGTTGCAGTTTCGTAAAAAGGGATCTGGCATTACAAGGCAACTTAAAAACGATTCAATACAAGAGCATGATTTTGTATTAGAGATTTAATATTATACTGTAAGAAGCAAAAAATTTTGAATTAAGATAAAAATAATCTTTTTTAATTATTCTTTATTTAATTGAATTTAGGGAGTATCAACGCATTTCTATTTTTTTCGTTTGAACTAACAGTAAAGTGGGATTGATTACCTTGTATTCCTTGTATTCCTCTTTAAGTGAAAACAAATTACGTTTCCGTTACTACTGTAAATTTCTTCTCCTAAAATTCCTTTTAACCCGTTTAAATATCTGGTGTAATCCTGACTCTTGGGTTAAGTGCTTGCATTTGGCCAATCCCCATGTTGATGTATTTCTACCGGAAATGTTTTCTTAAGCAGTAATTGGGAAACCTGAGGTCTAATTCAAAATATTTTCTCAGGTAGGTATTTGGGAAGCATACGGTCTAATTTAATTTTCCAGGTATTGTCTTAAATTTCGTAATATATAATTATGTGTCCTAAAACAACACAAATGTTGCTCAGATTTTTTTTATATTATAGAAGCCCATTCTTGTTTCTCCCTTCAAGATTATGTAAAGAGGGGATAGGTCTTTCATTGCGTTTGTTTGTTGGAATGACTCTCAGAGCTCCAGTTGTGTCAATGTTATAACCCTGTACGTTGTGTATGTTTTATTTCTTAAATCTTAATAATTCTATGTAATTTAAAATTATCGTATATTAACCTTTTATTGTACATTTATGAATTTTGGTCAAAGGAAAAGTTGTAATTTGTAAACTTTTTGTGAAAAACCATTTTCATTTAGTTTTTAAATATCAGTCTTGATTTTAAATCTTATTCTCGTAAACAAGTCCCTATATAGTCTAGAAGTTCCGAATTTTAGTTTCGTTTCTGCACTTTTTATTTTCAAGTCTTAATTCTACCTAATTTCGAGCTTGTCTAAACAAATTGTCTGTATGTTAAATTTCTTAGCCGATCTCAAAAGGAAAATTTGGAACACAAAGTGCGAACGGGCACTTAGAAATTTCGGAAAGAGCGAGTCGTGGATTATCGAAGATAGTAATGGACTGAAGAGATGAACTATATGATTTTAGAACTTAGTTAGGACCCTACTTAACTTTTTGGAAAAAAGGTACAACGTTAAGAAAACTAGATGAAAATTAATGGAAAATATATGTATCACTTAGAGATCGCTATCGATTGATAGATTGGTTCAACAAAAATTTAGATAACACTATGGAATATTAATGTATACAACAAATAAAAGACACTTGCTTATTAATTTTTTATCTATGATGTAGGAAAATAAAGGTATGACTTTTATCTTAATGCTTAATAAAAATGGCTTATCCCTGCGTTTGCTTACACTGTTAATTAAGCCGTTATTAATAGTTATTTGTGACACAAGGACACAAAATGACATTTTGCAAGAGCGAGTAAAGTTGTGTAGCCGAGGTGCGTAGCACCGAGGCGAAACTATACGAGCACTTGCAAAATATTTTCCGGACGTGTAACACACACTATTTTTTGGTCCGACTAATTTTTAATATTTTCAAAAGTTCTGTTATGTTCAACAGTTGACCGTTTGTGCTACCTATACTAAGACCAATGACTAAAAGACTGTCAGCTGGTATGACGTGATGTTAATATTATAGTATTTATAGTTGTATACTTACTTGTTTGATACGTAATATACGTGTGTAGTAGTTATTAGTGTTTTAATTAACATATGTTGTAAACACAACAAGTTCAAAAACTTTTTACTTTGTGACATACAAGATTAGATGTTTATATAAAGATGAGACAATGAACTATTTTCATAAATTGACATAAATGTCAAATTTTATAATACAAGTTGTGAGAGAAATTAAATGTAAATTAGAATCCTGCTTATCTTTAGAAAAAGTTATAGGTAAGTTTAGTCAATTATACGCTGGTATTAAATAAATTAAATTAAAATTTGTATTATTCATTATGTATTTTTGATGACTTAAAATTTAAACTCAAAGCGCCATCTCTTTAGATAATCTAAAAGCTACTTTGCCGGCCTAGGCCGGAAAATGCCATTTTCCGGACGATTTTAAAGAAATTAATAGTATTGTTTCTGGACGGAGGACCAAAAACATTTTTCCAAGATGATTAGAGATTGGTCAGTCGTTCGAATTACCAGAGAGTTGTTTACAATTCTAAAATTAAAATCTAACTCGTAGTACTAAAAAGTATTACATGATCTAGAAGGGATTTTATACGCCAAGACACAGGAAACTAAACTTTTATTCTTTACTGTCATAAAACTAATAAAACATATGGATATGCGACTGAAGATTCAGTCAGACGATATTTTATTATTCGTGCTGCAGAACCACTCCTAATAAACAAATCACACCACACTGGCCGAAACGAACGAGTGATGTGTCGTGGAAAGTTTGGAGAGCCATATAAGAGTGTTAGCTAACTAAGAGTCTTTCCTTAAGTGGAATCGAACATTCTAAGTTGTATTTTTGATACTTAGCCCTTATTACCTGATAGGCCTTAATATTCGTATCTATTTTATACAGTCTTATATACTCGTAGAAGTTAACTTGACTTAGACTCATAGACAAAATCAAACGCTCTATTATCCAAGAGTTTAATTTACGTTTCTGATTTTTAGTTTCGTCCTTATATTTCTCACTTTCAGCCTTGTTTCTGCGTCTATTTTTTTCTTTTATTTAGCCTCAATGTACTCTGTTTTATTTTGTATTTATTTTCGAATAAATGTTATTCTTTTTTCAATTTACTTTGCAATACAAAAGGAATATTATAATAGCACGCTTGTATAAAATGGATAAAACAAAGCAAATAAATAAAATTACTTCAGTTCAATCTTCTCTAGTAAGCTGATATAAAAACGACGACTTCAGATTGAATTCAAAATGGTAATGGAACATTAAGCAACTGAGCTCTATCAATAAAAAGAATAGGTATTCAGCAGTCTGAAAAAAGTAGGGTAATTTAGTTCGTGCCATTAGTTTTTAGTTAAAATTCATGCGATCGTTACAATACGTGCATTAGTAGGTTAGGATTTTAAAATCGATAGAGTTTGTTACAATCAATTCTACAAATTTATACTTAAAAATTTGCTTCGATGGATTTGGTCTGGATAGATTTGATTCATAATTGTAGTTAGTGCTATAGTCGATAATAAAAACATGGTATAATTGTTATATTTTCTATAATATATACTTTCAATTTGTCAGTGAAATATTAAAGTAAAAATACTATGTTTAGAGATAGGATGCAACGGGATCTAAATAAAGGTATAATATAGGTTCTGCTAAACTTCAAAGCTTAACCATAGACATATAGTACCTAGACTAAGATTTCTGAAATTTTAGGAACTATACAAACAATAATATATTAAATGACATTAAGGCCTCGAAACCGCAACCTTTGCCTTTACGCGGCAACGCTTTAACAACTAAGCTATAAATGCTAAGTAATTATTTAGCTTTTTTATGGTTAAATACACATGTGACACCTACTCACTTTCTCCTTAAGCACATATGGCATGACAGTAATAAGCGAGATTTTTGTCAAATCGATAATTGATATAGATTTTTAAAAACCTAGACTAAGATTTCCGACTCGATCCCCTTCTTTTAGTGCGAGAGAATAAGGTAGATCAAAACAGTCCGTTTATCTCGTTCTAATTGCAAAAAGCAAAAACTATACATCCTTCAAAAAAACATCGCTTGGTTGGTATACTTCACCCACTAGAAACAGAGGAAAGGACTATCTCGATTGAGGATGCGAAATGTGTGAAATAAAAAAAAAATGAAGAAATAGAGACAATTTGAGTCTGTATCCAATTAAAACTCCTCTGTTTTATGTTGTAACCTCTTTTTTTCCGGAATGTGTTAAATGCTCGATTTGAGAGGTTAACTTATGCGAACGGCACTCAGGGGGTTGGAGGAGAGCGAGCGTGGATTCGATCGAGCTACATGATAAATGATTGAAAAGGTAAAAAGGAATATATTTAAGAGAATAATAAAAGTTGAAAGGGACAAAAGAGAGTAAAAGAACGAGATGAAAGAAAAAGAAAAATGAGCGCCACTTATGTTTTTTATCCTGAGGATGGGGGAAATATAAGAAACCCAGATAAAATAAGAAAGATACAAGAGATATAAGATAAGATAAGGTATAATTAGATAACCCGGCAGATTGTTCTTGCTAAAATTTAAATCACACACTTTATTTAAGAAACAAAAAGAAAAATTATACTTACACTTTCCTTTTACTTATCCTTATGGTTATAAATCAAATTTATAAGATAAAGATATATTCAAAAAACAAAATCTAGTACTTTAATAAAATATAGACTAGAGAAACTGAAAATATTGATCAGAGTAACAGGTTCTAGCTAGGAAAAGAAAAATCTCTACTTAACAATAACAGTATTTATTATTCGGTATTTGTGTTTAATTCAACATAAATATTACTACACATAAAATAACAGCTAGGTAAATTCTTTTGTTATTTTTGTGTACTCTGATAAGCGAAAAGTGAGAGAGGGATGAAAGTTAGATAAAACGATATATATAAAAAAATAAATCACTTTTTGCTTTGGTTTTAACTCGAGTTAAAAGAGTACTCATATGCGAAGGTATAAATCTTAATCAAATAGGTAAGAGATAAAAATAAAAAATACAGGTAAAAAAGATTACAGATAAGAGATACAAAAAATATAGGTAATAAAAATACAGGTAAGCGATACTCACATCCCGGATACTCTCATTACGGCACTGCTGGTACGGTGAATACAAGTACAATAAAACTTTCCACAGAAATAAATGGTACTCTCATACTCGATACAGGTATATAAAAAATTGTAAAAACTTACGTAAGCTTCTAAATGTTTCTAAGATAGATTGGATAGCATATGGCCTCATTCTCTCGGTAAATGTTTGAAACGGTAAGATATAATCTAGACCTATTCTTGTCTAGATCGTTAGGTATTTAGAGAATAAACCATAAACTTACTCTTCATAGCTAGTGATCGCAGAGATATTGTAATACCGGCTAATTTGCCGCCATTATTACACGATATATGAAGTAATCTTAAAGATAGCACTGTTTGGAAATCTTCAGATAAACCTTCAGGTAGAATAATCGATAATATGCACTAGAAACACTTATTTGCTTGTAAGTTTTAAAATAAAATAAGAAAAAACCGGGAAATTGAAACTAGGGGTTCTCGCGACGATGTTATAAGCGAAAGCACTCCACCAGGAATCATCTCGTTAGCAACTAGAAAGGCCTTCCAAGCATTTTCCGCTTAGCATCGCGTGATCTTAAGCGTGATATCTCATTGGTCAATTAAAAAATCAATACTCCGCTTAAAAAAGTCCGTTAGATTCTGATGTTCTAGAAAATTCCATGTAATATATTAAGCGTACAGGGTTGGTGTAAGTAGAAAGAATTGATTAAAAAGAATTTTTATTAATCGGGTATTTTAGAAACGCTACAATGTAAACAATTCAAAATAAGTTCTAATAAAATACCGAAGTCGATGTTTTTAGTTTTATTTATATAGATTTTAAAACATAAAAACAAAACAAAATTGTTGTAATTAATAGTAATAGTAATAAAAAAGTAACCCTTGTTATAAAATCCATTCTTATAGCCTAATACCTTTATTGTGTATTTCACACTGTATTAATTTAATTAAAAAATAAATCAAGTATTATAGTGATCGATTTTTTTAATTTGATTCTTTTCAAGAATATAGGGTATTTGTAAGAATAAAAATTGCAGAGCGTTTTAATAAAGAAAGAATGAGAACAGTTTTAAGAATACGGTTAGTACGTTTTATTCGTTGGTGATAAATTTTCTACTTAGAAAGCCAACATCTTGAATTCTTAATGAGAACAGAAAATTCTTTACGAGCTTTTTATTTTCTGTTTTCTTTTCACATACACGCACAAACTCACTAGGGTAATGATTAAAAGGAATGTGGTGCATCCCTTTATACATGAAGAAATAAACCGCAAAAATATGCCCTTTAACCTTAATTTTTTGTGTCGTTATATCGATTGACGCGTATTAGATACGAAATCGTGTTTTCTTTCTTCGACTAAATTTGTATTTAAAATCAGTTGCCAAATATTATTCGCTAAAATGGTGCAAAACTATAAAAACTTTACGTTCCTAAATGTTTTTTTTTCTGTGTGGTATGTAAATGGTTCTTCAGAAACTTTACTTAAAAAAATAACAAATAAAAAACGCATATAAATTGACTTTCAAAGCGCATAAAACCCGTTTAACATAAATAAAATTCCTGTCTACCACTTTGAGGAAACTTTAGCATAGAAAAAAAATATCCCTGGTGAAATATTGATATGAGCTGAAGTTCCATTCTATCAGAAACAAAGAGATGTAAAATGACCGTCAGCGCTGAAAGTCTGTCAACTTCAACATCTAAAATTGGAAGTCGAAAGAAAAAAAAAGAGGATAGGAAAAAGGACAAAGTGAGTTTCAGTTTTCAGTAGTTATTTGGAAAAAGTTCGTTCAAACTGAATTTATTAAGTTGAATGGAAACAGTTAGGCCGAAATCAATCAGTTAGAGGAACGTTACAACTTTTAAAGAAAAACAACAACAAATGTCTTGGAACAAGAGAGGATTCTTTGATGTGTCCAAATTAATTAAAGAATTTAGCAAAAAGTCACTTATTTAATTTTGGAAAGTCCTGCTTTACTAAAAGTTTGGTGATATATATATCCTCGTGTATATATATATATATATATATATATATATATATATATATATATATATATATATATATATATATATATATATATATATATATATATATATATACACGAGGTCTGTCGCAAAGTAAACAGAGAAATAAGAAAGAAATATCCGATACTAGTAGCGCTATCTGTTATTAGAGCTAGGTTTCGATAGGTTTATCTTTTATTAATGTTATTTCAGAATATCATGGCCAAGTAGTGCTTTACATGTGTTAAAGAGGGTCATGAGTCGCTGGAAGACGACGAACATGTTGGCTTGCCAAAATTTGTGATTAAGCTAGGAACTGCCTGTTTATTAAAAAAGAAGCCAAATTTTTTAGTGAGATATATGCGAATGGAATTAAATATTTCCAAAGATTCGATCTATTACATTTTGATCGGGAATTTTGGCATAAGAAAGGAGTGTTCACAGTTTGTTTCGCACAAGCTCAAGGTTAACTAAAAAATGCTTCGAATTAAAAATTCGTGAGATATCATTAAAGAGGCCAAGAAAGATAAAAACTTTCTGTACTATCTTGTGACTGGTGACCAAACGTGGTGTATTCTAAAGTTCCGCATGGAAGCATCAAAGCTAGCCAAATCCGAAAAAAAGACGTTTAGAAAAGTTAAAAGTCAAGAAAATGTTGTTTCTACGATCCGAAGGGAACTAATCACAAAGAATTTGTTCCAGTTGGACAAATGGTTAATGTTATATATTATCTTGGTGTTATACGGCCTTTGCTCTCGAGTATTGTCGTTTTCGTCTAGAATATCCGAAAAAAGGAAACTGGTGCTTGCATCATATCGATTGACACTTTTGCCCGATTTTTTGACACAAATATGTAATTTTTTCCATCAACCACTCTCCATATTCTCTGGATATGGCACCTTGTGACTTTTTTCTGTTCGGTACATTACATTTACCGATGAAGGGACAGTGTTATACCGACGTGAAGGCCATCCAAAAGACGCGTCAAAGAAAATAGTCGTAACTTTAGTATCAAAAATTTGGTCATGTCATTGTTTTAGAAGATCGAAGAACGGTTACTTTCGACTTGTATATAATTGTTTGTAATAAAATTTTTAAAGCTTGAAAACATCGAATTGTTAGACCCTTCACCGTATAGTCCCGACCTAAGTACAAACGACTTCTTCACTTTCCCAAAGATCAAGAATTTAACGTAGGCAGCGATGCCAGTCGCCAGAAGAACCTATCAATACCTTTTAAAACAGCGATTTTGTAGATTTACCCGAAGATTGTAATAACTATTTTATTAATTAGTTTGCAAAATTGTATCGATCTGGGTGGGACAATTTTTTTGTTTTTATGTCTAAATGTCTTTATGTCTATATGCAAAACAAACAAAACAAACCTTATAATATTATTATAGATTTTTTTTTCAGAAAATAACTGAAAATAATTATGCATTTCTCAAAAAACTGAGATAGAGTTGTTTTTACTCTTTTCGAAGCGGATTCTCCCTTTTTAGTCAATTGTTTCAACTCAACTGTTCTCAGGAGTAAAATAATGAACTCATGGTTATAAATCGATGCAAAAATTTAGCCTTGTGACTACACAGCATCGCCAAATACTCGATTCAACCATCACAAAGACGCTGTATTTGTTCAAATGTAAAGAAACACGGCATTCATCGTGAGCACAGTTATTTTAGGCAATACTTGCGACCCAGCCCGGCTTCGCTCCAGTAATAGAGCTTGTATTTGCTTATATTATTTAGCTTTATTTTTTTGGCAACAATGACGAAACGCCCGTTATCGTCAAATATTATGGTTTTACGCTGTAGCGTAAAAAAAGTCCGCAGTCCCATTGAATCGATTGCAATCGTATCCAAACATTTATAAACGTGTAAAGTAGGTTAAAATTTTGTAGTCTCACTGAATCAAGCATTGTTACATCCAATTTTAGGCTATCAATTCATTTTAAGGAAAGACTTTGCAGTAACGTACGTTAAAGTTAAAGCTTTATTTACTTTTTAATTTACTATAATTTGTTTCAAAGTCTCTGTAACCATCTCTCCTTCGGAAAACAGTTTCTTGTTTTTGGCTTGAAGCAAAGAAATCTAGTAACATATTTTGACCATGGATTCAAGCTCGACATGCCTTTTAACGAAAACATTCTATTGGTTAAATAGTTCCCGTTTCTTTTTCTTTAAAAAATCTTCTCTAATAGCACTACCAACAGGGTGCTTTAAACAGCCAGTTAAACTGTCATATAAGACGTGCACACTCAATTGTTTCTCGAAACATTATGAGACTGTATTGGGCGAGAGGGGTCAATGTAGCTACTACGTTACTTAGCGGCAGGCAAATTGGCGGAATTTTTCAAATTGGTGCATATTTCAAAACTTATTTGCGTGGGCCATTTAAAATTTTCGCGGGCCACGTGGTACCCGCGGGCCTAGGGTTGAGCACCGTTGCTCTAACCCATTGTGCTTTTGGAACGACATAGCAAAATTGTTTAAAACTATACCCGAGCCGCTCAAAAGATGGAATTCAAGGACGCGTGATCAGTGACTGGCTGGTGTAATCGTACTATGCCACGCCTTCTAAACTGAAATAATAAAGGACGGTTTACACTGTACTCATACCAGAGATAATATAAACTGTACGCATCGAGGGTGGGTACTTTTTTGTTGAGTGGTGTAAATCGGACTTGTGACGTTGGTTGGGAAGAGTAATATTTAAACAGTGCGTGCTGTTCACGTGATCATTCCATCTTTTGAGCGCCTCGGGTATAGTAGATATGTGTTCGGGGAGTCATCAGCCAATAAAATATTTTCCCAATTTCTTTTTAAATCTGTTTTTTTTTATATTATTGCGAAGATTTATGTCGTTGCGAAGTTTCAAATTCATTCTAAATTTCAATGTTAGTTAAAATCAATTTACATATTTCCGTTTCATAGATAGATGGATACGACCGAAGCTAATACAAACGTATAAAAAGAGGAACAATCCCAGCATACATTGTTTTGTTATAACTAAAAAGATTTTGGCAGCATTTTCCATGAAACCTTTCGTTTTTTTTTTCGATATGTTAAACTAATATCTTTGTTTATGATCCATTTACAGAAAAACCGAACACTAAAACCGTCCACAAACCCTTCTACATGTTGATGAAAACTGTTAAGAAAATCCGTTCAGTACTTTTTAAGTTTATCGCGAACAGACAGACAGACGCCGCAGGGCTTTTGTTTGATATTTATAGATGCGATGTTTGATATGCCTGCATGTCAGCTAACTCGCCCACTTGTATGTGGATTTTCTGCACCATTTCTTTGTGTCGACCACTGCGATATTCGTCTTAGTAGCTCTTACTGCCTTTTTTAAACTCAAATTTTTGGCTCAAAAACAAGAGTGCAGACTTTTCTAGAGGAGGATCTAGCTCCTACTGTGCAAATATACTGAGAACGTTCACTACTGATGGCTGCTACACCTATAGTAAGGTTATATAATGATTTTTTTATAACAACTGCCGTCTATACAAATCGGGGGAAGTTCTGGAAATACCCTTGTATGTTACTGCAGACAAACTTGAAACTTATTTTGATTTTTTTTACTAAACAGAGAGGATTCAAATTATTACATGAAAGTAATTACTTAACGTACTGTTAATTCCAATTGGGACTTCTGACAGGGCATAAAAAAATTGACCTAGATATCGTCAATTTTATAAATAATCTCCCTTATTTACTTCATGCACACATCTGCTTAAAAAAGAATTGAGAAAGTTTCATATGTAACAATAAAAAATCTGACTAACTATTAATGCATCTATGGCTTAAGTGATAAGAGACATTAAAAATGTTAGGTTTGTTCTTTTCCTTAGTTTCTAAATATTTAAAATTTATCTTTTAGTCATTATTTATCAGTTTTAATACTTTTTCTAAATATCTGATATTTTTTTTCAAGACTTTATGGATCTTCTGTATATTGAGCATTATATTTAACCTTAGAAACAAATCAAAAGTTATGAGCCATATAATAGCATTTCTAAAATAAATCAGATTGATACAAGTTTTATTTTCAATACACCTTTATTTCTGATACATTTAGACAACTTTAAGTCTGGAGCATCACCCTAACCTACAGTCGGTGCAAAACAAAATTTGATTCACGTCACTAATTTCGTCTTAATTGCCAAGCATTGTTCCCAACTTTAAAGCTCTTGAAACGATTGCACCAGACAGTTGGAAAAACACTATCCATCATACTGAAGAGGAAATTTTTAAATGATTTGATAGAGAGAGATTGTTGGATACACTAGAGATTGCACCTATAATTATAAATCCCAATGAGGAAACTAAAACTAGTAGTGATGAATCTAATTATAGCGAATAAAAGCAAATATTATTATACTCTTTATTTTATTAAACCCATATAACCAAAAGGAAAAATAAATATAAAAATTATGTAGGTACTTTGTTTGATTTCACTTCAAATAAGTTGTTTTGGATAGTTTTATTCGAATTGATCTTTAAATCTTGTGAATTTATAAAAGTCCGGCAACACTGTCTATACGTGTCGACGTAAAATTAGGATGATGTGAATCTAATTTTGTTTTGCACCGACTGTAGTTAAGTTTTATCAGACAAAGAAAAAAACTCAAGCTTTGATATATCTACACGTTTTTTTTTGTTTTGGATATATTTCTGTTTATAGAAAATTGGAACTTTATCGGTTCACTAACCCCGATGGATGTGAACTATGTGTGAGTAATACAGATTTGATGAAAATGGATTTTTATGCATGATTGGCAAAGTAGAGCGTTTTAGTTTTTATAATACCGTACACGTAGATGTACAATGTTTATCAATAAGGCAACTTTGTGTGTGGGAATGAAACTTGTCACTGAATTCTGAATTCTGTCAGTGATCTGTATGCTGCTATGCCTGTCACGTTACATATTGAGAACAACTGTGATATGTCATATATTCAAGCACTTTTCAGTATACCTACTATTCGCGCTCGTATATGTAATAAAAATTTCAATGTGTTTTAGTTACATTAATAACAGCTATGCAGAGAGATATGACAGTATCTGTGGTCAGCAAAACTTTTTATGTTGATTAAATGATGATGAAAAAGTATACCTATTAAATATAACATTGTAACATGCGGATATTTCATAATTTTATCGTTTTGTAATTTAATAACTGGATTTAAGTGCAAGAATTGAATTTGTTTCTATTTTTAGTAAAAAAGAAAATTAATTTTTACTTTAAGATTAAAAATAGTCGTTAAAGTATGTATTACATTTGAACAAACACAACTTTTTTAAAAAAATTGAATCGCCTACGATAAAACTGCACTAAAAAGCCAGAAATCAAATCTTTATTTCTTAAAAAAATACCAACTAGGCATCTTGTTTCGAATTCCTTAAAGTCGGCTCCTAGGTCATTATACAAATACATAAGACTAAATATGAGTGAGAAAATCAGCACCCCACAAATTCCTACAAATGATGGCATCATATCAAATAATAATTACACTATAGCATCTATTTTCGCAGATACTTTTTCTAATGCTTTCAGTCTGGAACCTGACACTCCTTTGCCCGAAATCATACATCAGCCAAGAGATAACGAAAGTCTAACACAAGTACCCTTTACTGAGCAAAAATACTTGAAAAGCTCCAGAATCTAGATGTTAACAAATCCCCTGGGCCTGATGACATATCACCTCGTCTTCTAAAAACATGCGCTTCTGCACTTAGTAAGCCTCTATGTTTAATTATGCAACAATCTTTCGATAATGCGTTCTTACCGAGTGTGTGGAAATGCGCCTCGGTTAAGCCGGTTTTCAAAAAGGGCGATAAATTCGACTCAAAGAATTACTATCAGTCTAATTGCAGTGGTTGCAAAGGTGGTGGAATCTATACTAGTAGATAAAATTCAAGAGTTTCTTAATTTAAATAATGTGATACCATCTCAACAACACGGGTTTACGCGTTGCAAATCTGTATCAACAAATTTATTGTGTTGTCTCTCCGATTGGACCAGTACGTTAGATTCCGGAAATGCGGTAGACATTGTGTCTTTAGACTTTAAAAATGCATTCGACAAAGTGCCTAAGAATCGTCTTTTAAAAAAGCTAGAATATTTCGGTATTCGCGGTCAGCTTCATCATTGGATTTCATCCTTCCTTACCGACCGTTCTTTCAGTGTTAAAATTGGTAAAGTTCGAGGTGACACAAAACCTGTTTTGAGTGGAGTACCACAAGGCTCGGTAATGGGACCATTCCTTTTTACAATTTTTACATCTGATTTGCCCCTTCAAGTCCGATCCTTCTTTTCATTTTACGCCGGCGACACTAAAATATACAATCTTCCCACTCGTTCGCATATATTGCAAGCAGATTAAATAAGGTGTTTAAGTGGGCAAATGAATGGATGCTCCCACTAAACCAGTCCAAATGTACTGTGCTTCAATTAGGTAAAAACAACCCATGGACCAATTATTACATAGACAATAAGTTACTGTCTCACACCGATAAATACAACGACCTCGGTGTTATGATTACCTCTGATTTATCATGGAGTAACCATATCTGCAACCAAGTAAAAAAAGCGAACACTCATATACATCTTTTGTCGCGATCCTTTGAAAAACCGGAACCAAAAACTGTTTCTAAACTTTATAAAACTTATGTGCGACCGATTCTAGTGTTCGCGAATAGTTTTTGGCATCCTGTACTTGTGCGCGATAAGGAAATCCTAGAAAAAACACAGAGACGTGCGACAAGTATTTCATACGGGCGTGATCGACCATCCTATGAAGAGAGGCTAGCCATCATGAACCTTCCAAATCTCACATATCGCCACATCAGGGGCGACTTAATCACTACGTATACGGCTCTACAGAACGAGGGTTCAACGCTTAGGCAGCTTTTCCTGCTAAATGAGGATTCTCGCCTTCGTGGGCATCCTTTAAAATTAAAAAGGGAAGCATTCCGTACGGTTGCGAGGCAGTACTTTCTTCCCAACAGAATATTTCACGACTAGAATTCTTTGCCAAATGATGTTGTTACTGCCCCAAATGTTAACACATTCAAATCCCGTTTGGACTCTTATTTTTATAACATATTTTGACATATTTATAATTATTTTGTTTTTATAGAGCATAATAGGGTTTCAACCCTCTGCTCTTCTATCTTATAATAATAATAATAATCTTTGTAAAAGATTTGAGTTACTAACATTCGAGATCTGGATTATTTAGCTAAGATTAAAATAAAAGGTAATTTGCCATGGGAGCCGACTTTATTAGGTTACTACGTTACGCGGACTTCGTACCGCATAAAACTGATGTCTATTTTGATTTTTTCAAATTTTTACGATTTTATTTTGTTTTCAATATTTTTTTTAATTTTATCGTGTTTATTATATTTTATCTTAAGTTATCAGGTGTTTACTATTTTTTAATTATATTTTGTAATTTATCGATTAAATATATTAGCTTGCAACTGCGACACCTTGCCACGTGCTTTTAGTAAAAGTAAAATAAAATCAAATTTTGAAAATTTAAACTTATGGTTTAAATTGAAATCTCCAACTCCAGTTAAGATGGGTAAGTGGTTTCTCTACTGGCAAATTTGTGCCCAGCTCAGCCGTAGAGGGTGATTCAAAACAAAATAATGTGAGTCGCGCCACCGATTTTAACGGTTCAAATCGGAAACCCCTGATGTTCCAGGCACTGACCTATCTTACTGGAGATAAATAATGAATTTAAGAATCTTAATTAAAAAAAAAAAAAAGAAAATTGATTGAGTAACAAATGTGGTGAGTGGGTGAAGATCTGAGTAAAACACAAAGTTAGATCTATCAATTATATTCACAAAAAAAATAATCCCCCCTCGCACAATAAACCCAACAGTTGAGTTATACAATATATAAAAATATATATAAATGAAATAAAGAAAATTAGCGATTATCAGAAAATTTGTTCCACAATAATGTCAAAACCCTGGCAGTTTTAATTAAGAGTGATCACCCAGCGCAATATGAAAGATTTAAAAATTAAAAATTACTATAAATAATCAATATTCAACCAACAACTTTTACAATGTCTTAATCTTAAAATTAAATTTTTGGCTTATCTGTTATCTGCAGTGCTGGTAGTGAGGCTTTCGTTATTAGCCTGCTGCTTGATGTTGGTGAGGCACAAGTTTAGCCTGATCCAGAAATATTCACCCGGTCCAAAAAGAAAACAATATTCGCCAGGTCCAAAAGCAAAGGTTCAGCCAATACCAAAAAAAATAATTGCACTCGCCAGGTCCAAAAACAACAAATGTTCGCCAGGTCAAAAAAACAAGTTCAGCCAGGACCAAAAACCCTAGTCGAAAAACCGAATTAGCCAAAAAAAATCCAAAGTTAAATTATTTAAGAAGGAAAAGTTAAACTTACAAATGTTGACTCTACTTGTTACAAAATAAAATTTAAAGATTGAATTACACACTAAATTATTTAAGAAACAAAATATATTAAAGTTACAAGTACCGACTCTGCTTAATAAAAAGAAGAAGAAAAAGCAATTTTAAAGATTAAATTACTGATAACACAACTGAAGGTATACTATAATAATAAACAATAACAGAATTATTGATGAAATTAATACGCAAATAAATCAATTAAATCAGATGCACATGTGTCATTATACAATTTACAATTTAGAAATCCAATTTACAAATAAAAAAAAAAAAAGTATACGATATAAAAATAATGGAACACAATGAAATATATTTAAATTCAAAATTTATAGATTAAATTATAGTTAAAACAGGTTAAGCATATTACAAAAAATAATCATTGCACCTGATTCCAAAATTATTTACAACAGTTTATATAAAAATCAATAATAACCATTAAAACTTAAAATTAGTAATTTAGTCGGGTTTATTTATGACTGATAAATTTAATTACACAAAATGAGTTTAATCACAAAAGAAAACGATAGATCTAATATTACCAAAATACCATAATTTAACGTAATATTTAGGTATGTACGTGTAGCTATTATATGGGTGATAATTTACGATTTTATTGAATAAACACAGGTAAACACTTACCCTTTTATATTAGGAATAGGGGTTAAGCAGCCAAACTGCGATGTTAATTCGCTAACACCCGGTGGTAAATTTCGTGATCTTAAATCGGATGTCCACGCTTCTCGAAACGAACCCTCTTAGCAATCACACTATAAACGAATGACGGTGTCAAGAAAAGGCATTATATAATTTTGCATGAGGTATAACTTACCGAAGGAAGCACCATTTAATCAAATCCCAAAAATATGGATTTATCTATACGCCTACTCAAAAATACCACAAAGGAATAACCAAAAATGAGGCTTAGATAAAATAAATTGAAGTGAAGTTCAAAAACCCATACGGATGGCTTTTTAAACTTAAAGGAATACCTGTTTACTATTTAATTGAAGAAGTCACCAGTGGTGTAGACTATAATATTGAAATATTAATACTTCAATAAAATGGGTCCGAAAGCAAAGCAAATAATTTGCAAATCATGTCAAAATAGTGTAACAAAAAAACATTATGGTATGTTATGTACGGGAAAATGCAAACAATGGTTTCATAAGATTTGTACAAACTTATCTGAAGGTGATTATAAGCATTTTTCTGAGGGCAAAGGTAAGGGAAAGTGGTCATGTGAAGATTGTTTCGGCAATGACGACAGTAGAGATTATGACTCCGCTGAAGAAGACAAAGGTAAAGACAAAGTATTACAGGAAAAGAAAAACAGACTAAGTGGTAGTCTAAAATCTATTTTGTTGGAAGAAAATCCTACTAATAAGGACTTACTTGTTTTGATGAATAAGAAATTTGAATGCATTGAGCAATCTCTGAACTTTAGTGGAGATATGATTGAAGAACTAAGGGACAGTTTAAACGAAATAAAAAATGAAAATAAAAAATTAAAACAAGACAACTTTGAATTGAAAAAAGAAATGGATGTTCTCAGGCATGAATTAACCGCTATCAAAATGGATAAAGCTAAAGAAAATTTACAAGTAAGAAATAAAAACATTGTAATATTAAACACTAATGCTGGGAAAACTATAAATGACGAAGTAGTTAATATAATAACCAAACTCGACATATCTATTAGTAGAGAAGATTTTACCACAAAGATTTTGCCTACTAAAAATCCCACTAAGCCCGTTCTTGTTACTTTCAAAACTGAAGAAATACAAAAGGCAGTGTTGGAAAAACGCAAAGAATTAAAAACTTCAACTGACTACAATATACCAGGTCCCCAGCGACACATATATATTAATGAAGATGTTCCAAAAGAACTTCGTGTTCTATTAGGAAAATCCAAGATTCTAAAAACCAAAGGTTACAAATATGTGTGGTTAAAATATGGGAAGGTGTTTTGCAGGAAATCTGACGATGGGCCTGTCATCAGAATAGTAAATGAAAATAAAATAAATGAGTTGGTAACTATGTAAAGGTAATGTACCTAATATAACCCATTAATAACATTAATAATATAATGACTAAGATTTCTAATGGCTTATACAATTGATGTAGATACTATTGTTAATAAATATAGCAGTATAAAAGAATTTAATAAAAAATATCAGGGATTAGGTAATTTAACTATATTATATTTAAATGCGCAGTCCATCAAAAATAAAATCGATGAATTAGAAGTTACATTCAAAACCATTAATACAAATATAGATATTATTGTAGCAACAGAAACCTGGGTAAAAAAATGTGAGGAGAAATTTTTCAATATACCCACATATACCAGTGTATATTCTTCCAGAACAAAAAGAGGGGGTGGCTGTGCTATATATATTAAAGATGGCCTAAACCATAATGTTGAAAAAATACTAGAAAAAGACAATGTCACCTATGCTCGAGTATATATATAGAATCAGCTAAAATCCATCTTGCTGTCATATATAACCCAAGTAATTCCAATGAAGATGTTGAGGTTACACTTGATCTACTGGAAGATGATCTCGATGCTTTGGGTAATAGCAAGGCAATAGTAATAGGAGATCTAAACATCGATTTATTGGTAAACACTCAAAATACTGAACTATATAAAAGTGTATGTGCTCACAACGGTTTTGACTTCTGTAATAAAAATATTCCAACAAGGAACTCAAAAACTCTTATAGATCATGTGTTAACAAATACTCCGGGACTTGTTGAATCCTTAGGAATTATAAACAACTGCCTCGTTGACCATGATTTTCAAATTTTAACTATTACAAATAAAGCAAATAGTAAAATACAACGTACATTTCAAAAACGTTATGTAAATTATGCCAAAGTAAAAGCTGCACTCAGTGATCTTGATCACAAATTACCTCTAGATATTGAGGAAGCATATAATGCTTTCCTAAACTGTTTTATAAATTCGACTACATACACTACTAAGACCATAAGAATGAGAGAAGACTCACAACCTTGGTTTGATGACACTGTATTAAACGCTATAAATACACGCGACTACTATTTTAGAAAGAAGAAAAAGTACCCATCTATTGAATATTTCAAAATTAAACACAAGGAGTGTATTAAGGAGGTGAAGGTGAAAATTAAAAAAGCAAAAAATAGTTACTATGAAAATCGGTTCAATCAAGCAAATGGTAATGGTAAAAAAACATGGCGGATAATAAATCAAATATTAACTAATAGATCTAGAGCTAAAGACCAAATCTCATCAATTAAAGTGAATAATACAGATATAAAAGATAAAAGTCAAATTAGCGAGCATTTTAATAACTTCTTTGTCAACGCTGGAACAAACTTGGCAAAAATTATTCCATTTTCTCCTATAGATGCTGCAAATGAAACAATAACACACAAAAAGTTTTCATTTGTTCCTACTACTCCATCTGAAGTCACTAGCATCATTAGTGAGATGAACTCCAACAAAGCTACAGGTACTGATGATGTGGATGTAAAAACAGTGAAGAAGTGCAAAAGTGAAATCGCTAGTATATTGTACAAAATTATTAATATGTCTCTAGAGAGTGGAGTGGTTCCAAGTGCAGTTAAAGTGGCAAGGGTGACACCACTGTTTAAAGGAGGTGACAGAGGTTTGATTAGCAACTATAGACCTATATCTGTCTTATCCATAATATCTAAAATTTTTGAAAAGATTGTGAATTCTCAACTTAATAATTTTTTAACGAATATAAATTATCTTTATAAATATCAATATGGCTTCCGTAAGTCGAGTGACACTTCCTCAGCTGCAGTAGACATGATAACTAATATTCAAGAGAATATAGATAAAAATAAAAAATGTATTCTTGTGTCACTCGACCTATGTAAGGCATTTGATACAGTAAACCATAATATTCTGCTAGAAAAACTTAGGAAAATAGGAATCAAAGAAAATTGTCTAGATTGGTTTCGAAATTATTTAAATGGTCGTAGACAGTGTGTTTGTATCGATGGGATAAAAAGCTCTGAACAACATATTCCTTGTGGGGTACCTCAAGGTTCGATTTTGGGCCCAACTTTGTTTCTCATCTATATTAACTCACTGTCAAATATTAAACTTAAAGGGCAGCTAAGGTTATATGCAGATGACAGTATCTTGCTTTATTTTGGTGAATCTATAGAAGAAATTATGGTGGAGATAAGGGATGATATGTTTTTGTTATCACAGTGGATGGCGGCTCACAAATTAACCTTAAATATAACTAAATCTTCGTATATTATCATCTCTAAACAAAAAAATGCTTATAACCAACCACTGTACTTTGGCAATGAAGTTTTAAGTTGTTGTGAAGAAATAAAATATCTTGGTTTGTATATTGATCAAACAATGTGTTGGCAAACGCATATAAACAAATTAAAAAACAAACTTGCAGCTCCTGTAGGAATATTAAGGAGATTAAATAATATCGTTCCGAAATATTTGCTACGTTCTATATATTTCTCACTTATTCATTGTCACTTACAATATCTAAACCTTATTTGGTTTTCCACTTGTGAAAAGTATGTTAGACCTCTTAAAGTTCTTCAAAATAAAGCTATTAAAAATATTTATTCACTTCCTAAATTATATAGTAGTCATAAGTTATATAAAGACTATGAAATATTTAACTTGGAACAATTATATACTTTTCAAGTATGCATTTATATTCACAACGTTAGACATAAAAAAAAACATTCCCATATTGTACTTAACTCTAGAAAAGAAATCCATACATATAATACGCGTAACAATAATCACCTACAACTCCCTATAATAAAATCAAATACTTTAAAAAACTCAATTTGCTATAAAGGAGTGTCTTTGTATAATAATCTTCCTCAAAAATTAAAGGACCACCCTGTACCGGCTTTTAAACAAAAATTAAAACAATATATTTTATAACAGAACCTATTATATTTTATTCATTACTTTAATATATATGTAAATTTCAGCTTTTTATTTTATTTTATGTTATTTTAGTTTATGTTTTATTTTATATTGTACATTAGTTAATAAGTATTTTCTATTATACACACTTTATATTATGACGTATCTCTATCTCGTATAGATATAAAATAATAATATTTACCTGTAAAGAGGAAAAACCTTTATAGAATGTATAATTCTTTTGGTTTAATAAATATTTCATTCATTAAAAAAAAAAAAAAAAAAATATTGCCAAAAGAACCTTCAACTTCACAAAATGGCGTCACTTAATTCGATAATAGCACTGAAATTGTTCGTTCAACTGTTCAAATCGAAAAGAAGGGTCTCGGATCCGGAAATTTACGCATATGTTTCTCGCAATGACATTTGGGAATAAGAAGGGGAACTGGTGTGTTCTGTTGTGCCAAAAATGACTTTGCTAAATGTTAAATTGATTTACAAAATGATGTTAAAATTAAATCGAATTCATTAAACTAAATGTATTATTAATATCAAAAGGAATCGATGCACTTATTTACTTAATTTAAAATTTTAGCTATAAGTGTGTTAGTTTAAACAGTAAAAACCCGATATGTTTTCGACCTAACAATCAAATTCTCTACTCTCCCCACGGGTCAGGTCAATAAGATTCCCACCACACGGATCGGAACCCGTTTAGAGGCTAACAATCGAGCCGAAACATTAACTAAACTTTTAAATATTTTGACGCCGATTTCTGCACGTGACAACCTTACGTAATATTATTTAATTTAGCAAGAATTTGTTGAAATATGTGAGATATTAACTGCGCCACCTTAAGGTGGCCTACTCAGGGTTGGAACTTCATTACTGAACCGCTAGATGGCGTTAAAGAAGCTAGTTTTTGATATTTTTTAAAGAAACAATTTTTTTAGTTTTCGTAAAAAATAAAAAATATTTTTTTTAATAAAAAGTATCCTATATGTTACTTCTAATACCTCCAAGAATATATGTACAAAGTTTCATGATGATCGGTTGAGTAGTTTTCGCGTGAAAGCGTAACAAACAAACTTACATTCACATTTATAATATTATTATTTTATTATTATAGTAGGGATGTTAAGTCATTGCTTTATGACTAGAAACCAGCAACTCTTTAAGTATTGGAAGCCAATATAAATAAGCCATTTTTAACGCCATACGGTCAGATTTATTGGACACATTAAAACAATTGGACTAATTGAATGGACCATGTACCTCGTACATATGCCAAGAATTATATATAAAAAATAAATCCCATGAAATTATCAGATTTTTCAAATGCTCTTAAACAAAACAACCAATATAAAACATTCTAATTATAGTTGTATTCTCTTTTATTATTCTAACAAACAAAACAAAACTAAAAAAAACTTGGGAGGCCGATTTAGTTTTTGTGTCTATTTTAAAGTGTATATTTATTAAAATATTCCACATTAAAATTTAAAATTTATCTCAACCACTTAACGCATGATCTCCTTTTAGTTGGTTTTGACACAGAATTTATTTTAACGCACGGTTGCTGTTCCATGACTGTTTTGTTTTAGTTTGGCATCGGAAAATTCTTCACAAACAACTTCGACCAAGAATATCTATACTAGAAAATGTATAAACAGTGAAGCATTTAAATTTCACAGTGCCGGACTTATTTTTCAACGAAATATATATAAAAAATTCGAAAAGAGGTTGACCTTCAAGGCCATCCTTGCAACTTCCCGCTGGTTTTAACCGCAAAGCTATAGTAACGTGACGTATTTTGACGTTTTTGACTTTTTTGAAATGTTTAAAAAGCCATAACTTTTTAACGCCTTATTCGATTTTGATGTTCAAGATGGCATTCGACGCAGTTTTTTGAGACCTAAAAACGTTACCGGGAGTGCAAAATCGGTTAGTCAAAAAATATCTAAGTTATTGAAAAAAACACTTTTTTTGAAATTTTTCGACAACGATATCTCACGAAAGAATCAACCGATTTTAATTTGCAAAACGGCATTCAACGTGGCTTTTTAAACTTGAGAGCTGATTAGGTTATGAAATTGATCGATGCAATAGCCAAAAAGATATGCCCAAAAAACATCATTTTTACCAATTGTTTTTTTCGGTTATTTTGAAATTTCTCGAAATCTACCGGCTCGAATCGGTTCAAACTTACAGGGAATCTAAGTTAGATGGAACTCTTTGGAATGCTTTTTACTTCATTCCGATCGGTCAAGCCGTTCAAAAGTTATAAGAGGTTTACATACATCCACACACACACACACACACACATCCACACGTACATACAGACATACAGACACCCTCATAAAAATAGTCAGGGGAGGTTCCTAAGACCTCAAAACGTTGAGATCCGATGAAAACTCGATTTTCGAAAAACGGGGTGAAACCAATAACTTCCCGATTTTAAAAAAAATTTAATTTTTTTTAGCGGGAGGTTAAAAAATTACCCTCTATCGATCTGTCTGACGATAAATAGAAAACTTGTGATTTTCAGAAAGATCATGTTTTTTATATTGCACCAATGACTGCGATGTTGGATTTAAGCCAGGAATTTATCTGTACATCGTCTATGATAAATTTATATAAACTACTCAAAATTAAAAAGAAAACTATTTTAAATGATATTATTATCGTGAGAAATATTTCAAGGTATTGGGTAGAAGGAGGATACGTAGGGTATATAGTTGGTTCAAATTTAGTGTGCCTTAACTTATGCAGGATTTAAAAGTACCCACTGATAAAATCAAAGCAATTAACTAATTTATGATCTCAGGTAGCTTGGAAAGGGGTCGGATGAATGAATATAAGAAAAATAAATTTATTCATGTAAAAAGCTTAAAAATAATTTAATCGTTAAACTGCTTTACGTATTGTAAAATTTACTTATTGCTTATATAAAAATTCGAAAAGAGGCTGACCTTCAAGGCCATCCTTGCAACTTCCCGCTAGTTTTAACCGCAAAGCTATAGTAACGTGACGTATTTTGACGTTTTTGACTTTTTTTAAAATGTTTAAAAAGCCGCCTTATTCGATTTTAATGTTCAAGATGGCATTCGACGCAGTTTTTTGAGACCTAAAAACGTTACCGAGAGTGCAAAATCGGTTAGTCAAAAAATCTCTAAGTTATTGAAAAAAAAAAACTTTTTTTGAAATTTTTCGACAACGATATCTCACGAACGAATCAATCGATTTTAATTTTCAAAACGGCGTTCGACGTTGCTTTTTAAGCTTGAGAGCTGATTAGGTTATGAAATTGATCGATGCAATAGCCAAAAAGATACGCCCAAAAAACATCATTTTAACCAATTGTTTTTTTCGGTTATTTTGAAATTTCTCGAAATCTACCGCCTCGAATCGGTTCAAACTTACAGGGAATCTAAGTTAGGTGAAACTCTTTGGAATGCTTTTTATTTCATTCCGATCGGTAAAAGCCGTTCAAAAGTTATAAGAGGTTTACATACATCCACACACACACACACATCCACACGTACATACAGACATACAGACACCCTCGTAAAAATAGTCAGGGGAGGTTCCTAAGACCTCAAAACGTTGAGATCCGATGAAAACTCGATTTTCAAAAAACGGGGTGAAACCAATAACTTCCCGATTTTAAAAAATTTTTTAATTTTTTTTAGCGGGAAGTTAATAATTGAAAAAAGGGTATAAACGAGGATACCTGGGAGACGTTTGTGGATTATTGATTTTTGTTCAGTCATTAAATTTTTTTTTTTTGGAGATTGGTTGTCAAAATATTGAAACGATAGAATTGAATATTGAATATTAAAATAAACTATATCAGATGAACATTTGTATATTGAAGAATCCCAGATAGAGAGTATGGAAATTGGGGCTTGAAAAACCATAGATTGATATTGAAATTTGGTTATCAAGAAGAAAATTAATTTTAAGATAAGTATTTTTTTTATAATAGTGGTATCAGCTGGTATTATTGGTTATAATTGAAATAATTATTAAAACTGTTTGTTTTTGGAAAAAAAGGGGCAAAATTATAATAAATTAAGATTGTTATTGTACTTCATTGATTGAACGTTTTGTTTTTTTTTTGTTGTTGTATTGTACTGTTGTACTAAATGTTGTATTAAATAGAAAATGAATTTTTAGTAAATGCTAATCTATGAACCCACCCTGAAGAGTCCACCAATATATAGATTGTTGTAGCATATCATAACAATATATTTCGAACGATAGGTAAATGGGGTTATAATGAGGGTCGTTGGCTAGAATACTCTTTGAGTGAATGATGTTAGAATTAAATCAAATTCTTTAAACTAAATGTATTATTGTCGTATTAATATCAAAAGAAATCAATGCACTTGTTTACTTAATTTAAAATTTTCGCTATTAGCTTAAACAGTTGAAACACCGCCTCATTATCGATCAAAACGATCGAACTACTCTCCCTACGAGTCAAGGCAAAACAATGCATACTACAACGGTGACCAGAACCCGTTAAGAGGCTAGCAATCGCGCTAAAAACACTTAACTTTCCTTTTAAATATATTAATTGACGCTGATTTATGCACGTGACAAAGTTGTTAGTTATTAATATTTAATTTTATTAGTTGCATAGATACAACTATACCAAACTTAATTTCAACAAATAACGACTATTTAAAATAGTTAAGCCGACCCTAAACGTTTGGCTAGATAGTCTCTTTGGGACAATTCCTTAACAATAGATATTTACAAGAGGTTATTTATTTTTACAGCCATTATCAAAATCACTTTTATAATGAAGGCACACTAAATGTGAACCGACTATACCTCAACGAATCTTAAGTCGCTAGAGCAGTGGCATTAATAGAAATAGGCTGTTCAAGGCGTCGTGTAGACCAAATGCCTACTATGAGCCATTCTCCGCTACCAAATTTACGGCATAAAAAAAGAGCAACAACCCTGAGAAAAGTTCATATTTTACAAATTTCGATAATAATTATTACTAACTTTACACCGCTACTGATAGAACAATGCAAAATCGCCTAATAGAAGCTACGAAAACGCAAATCTTGGAATGAGACTTTAACGGCTATCTGTACCATAGAGGAGATATTAGAAACTCATGTCTTATCATTTGCACAAAATATGGGTGCTAGGTTCATTCTAAAATAAGATAATGCCAGGCCTCAAGTAGAGAGGTTCTTCAAAAATTTCTTACATGAGCACAATATTAAAGTCTTCAGATTATCAGCCAATAGCCTGGATCTAAATTCTATTGAGCACCTCTGTTATAGGTATAAACTGAAAAGACTTTTGAAGTTTTATTAACCATTTAAAAATCATAACCTAATTGCAGATGCTGTTTTGACGACTTACGAGCAGTTACCACAACAAGTAATCAGAAACTGGGTGGAAAGCATGCCTTATCGTTGTGCCAAAATTCTTATGTGGATATACTCATTATTAATGTACATTTTTCTTAATGTTTTCTTTAAATATATTTTATTTGTTTTTGAGTGTTTGACAAAATAATACATATTTTTTACTTATTGGGTTTTATGGAATTGTCTCTATATACGTTTTAAGTAGGTAGTTTATTAAGAAGTTTTCGCAATAGGTACATTATTAATTGCTTTTGGTTATTACCACTTTTATTAATCCTAGATTTCTTATGTAAAAAATATTTCTTTAAAGAATAGTTAACACAGAAATTCAGCAAACCTTGAGTAAGTTTTTTTCGTTGTACAATCCTGGAATATTCTTGTCACGTTCGCCACTTTAAGTTCGACTCGCAGTTGTAGTCTCGATAGTTGCAATCTGTGGTGCTGATAAAAATACGCATTTGTATGTTAGATTTTCATAACAACTGCTGACTCAAGGATCCTATTTTATCTATTGAAATAAAAAATATAAAAAAATTATAAGATGAAATATGACCGAGAATAAAAATGAATCAGAAATATGTAACGATTTTAAGATAGTTATTAGGTTAAAATGAATAAAAAGAAAACACAAAACTCCATACATTTCACATTTAATTAACTTTAACGCTATCTGTTGACCTTTTTAGTTAATAAATCTAAAAATAAATTCTGTAATTCTGTTATTTGAGACACGTAGCTCGGACTCCAAATTTGTTTATCTGAAAAAGCCTTCTTAATACACTGAAAACTCCGAATCTGATCAGAAATACCCTTAGTACACCTTGGTATCGAATTTCTTTAACACCACGGAGAATTATATCTAATTCTATCATATTAATTTCGTATACAGAAGCCACCTAATTTTAGAATATTTAGTTTGCCAAAGCAGGCCTTTATAAAAGAAGCCCCAACTTATTATAATGATGGGTCTTAAAGACAAGAATGCATAGTGATATAGAGATTACAGGTCTTAATGTTAATGTTGAAAGCACTTTTATAAACTTTTAACCTAAGGAAATAGCAATACAGTTCTGTGTTTAAGGGTGCATTAAAAAACGCCCCAAATTGAGCCAGAATATTTATTGCCTCCGATAGCTGCTTTGACGACTTGATAGTCTAACAGTCTAGCACAAAAGAAATTGTCGGTAACAAGATTGTGTAGCCTATTAAAAAAACAGTCCATGCCAAAGACAAGAAAAATAGTTAATAGGTACCGCGCTATTCTAAATTAATCTTACAGCTTCAAAATCCTAAATTCAAAGTAATCGCACATGACACTATATTTTTGAAGACTTCACAATCTACCACGTTTGAGTCCAAAGCAGTCCAAACATTATTTTAGCAACTAGATTAACACAACAACGTAACTTTGATTTGGGTACCATATCGTAAAGGCAATGTTGGTAGTCTTGCAAAAAAAGAGCTAGTAGGTACTCCTCTTATCTGATGCATCTACAAATGCTGCATTATAAATTAAGTTTAAAATTGGAAAAATGAAATAAGAACTGTCTATATTAGTAAAACATTCTTGGTCAAAGAGAAGTTATGGCCTTAACTGCCTAACTCTAAATAATTCTGAAAGGTTTAGAAACCTAATTTTCGAGTAATCGAATATATTCTTACACAACAGTATCCGGTGAGAAACCATCTCTGTAAAATGGGCAAAGTGGACAATGGAACATGCAAATTTTTAAGTATTTGTTAGCTTACAACATGAAATATTAGAGCCTGATTAGGTTACAAATATACATGAGCAAATAATAGGTTTTTTTTAAATCTAGACCTTATGGACTTATTAATCTGCAATCAGAGTAGGTCTTTCGTAGTGGTGCCTACCTAGAGAAAGACTTTGGAAAACCCTTTGTTGTTAGATTGTAGCATGTCCAAAAAACTCTATTCAAAAAATTTTTTATTTTTTATTATTTTTTCTTACTTAAGCCGACCCTGATCATTTTACCTTCCAGAAAATTCTCGACTATAACTGACTTTAACCGTCAAACTATCGATTTTTTTAGACCGACCAATCAAATCTGGTGAATAAGGTCACGCTGCGTAAGAGGGGTGGTTTGAAGCGACGCGGGTTACTTTTTACCGGGATTTTACAATTTAGTCTAGCGTGGGTCCTTCTGCTGGCAAGTCATTATGTACAACCCCTAGATTCAAATACCGGCAAATTTCCTTTAGATTTTCAAAGAATTACTTGCTATTTAGTGGTTCTAATTAAGTTAAAGTCAGTGAGTGAGTGTGGAACCTCTCTGATGAAAAAGCTACCGTTATTACCGAAGAATCACTAGATTCTACTGTACCGTATAAATTGGGTATGGCCCCATTTAATTCTCCTATCTAGGAAACAAACTGTAAGTTTTTAATATCATTACTATTTCTTAACTACCAGAAAAAGTTGGGATACCATTTATTTCTTTGGCACAAAAACTTAATTGTGATCCGCTTGAATAATACCCAAGTGTGGGTAATTAACGTAAGAAGTGCTCATAAAATCCACAGTGAGCCCGGTTTCTATAAAAAACCTGGTACCTTATCTACAGACTCCTAAAGTGTGAAAATCTCGAAACAGTTCGTCGCATACATGTTTCAGTTATCAGTAAAAGCGTTGCGCAGAGCCTGACTAAATATTTTTGTAACACCTTTATGGTAAATTTTTGGTTTCTTAATGTTTATCTTAATTTAATTGTTTTAATATAAACTATTATATGGTACCCCCCATCTTTTACTCGAGTAAAGAATCTTTTAAGCTAAAAGTGATTTACAATTTTTTTATTAACTTTTGATATTTTTCAATTTCTTTTTCACATCACATTCTGCTTAAATGGGTACACAGAAATAACAATATAAAAATACTTAGCTGTTATTGAATGTGTAATATTGTTTCTATATGTGATTAAACACTAATGTGTTTTACTGTATTTTACCTTATTTAATTTGTTGATATTTTATATGTCTATTTGTTTCGTTCATCTGTTTGACTTATTACTACACACAGTAATAAATATTTTTTATTGTTTATTTATATGTTTTATTTTCTGACCTGGTGTAAGTTATTCTGATCTAATCTCATCAACAACACGAATGAGACGTATTAAGCTCATAAATTTTAGCTTTTGAACTCATTAATATATAAGGAGCCGTTGTGATAAGTAAGAACAAAAAGTAAGTATAACTTTCTCTTTCTAGCTTTGCTAATAAAAGTGTTTAATTTAAAATTTTAACCAGAACATCTACCGGTTTATTCAATTTTACCGCATCTTGTCTTATGTCCCTTATATCTTCCTTATTTTAACTTTATCTACAACATCTGATAAATCATTTTATCCAACATATATCTTTATTTTTTTTCCATCTGGGTTTCTTATATTTCCCCCATCCTTATGATAAAAAAATAAGTGGCGCCCATTTACCTTCCCCTTTTTCCATCATTTCTCTCATTTTCTCTTTAGTCCCTTTTAAATTCTTATATCTTTTCTTTTCCTAGTAAATATATCCCCTTAAATCTTTCTAGTAAGATTTCATCGAGCTCGTTCGAACCCACGCTCGCTCTCCTCCTACCCCCTGAGCGATGTTCGCATTTGTTAACCTCGATAAAACGAGCATTTAACATCTTAAGAAAAAAGAGGTTACAAGATGTGGACCAAAAATTGAAACTATTAAATTTATGTCTGCAAGTTGACTTTAACGTCATAATTTTAATTAAATATAGATTAGATATGATAGCAAAACTAGAATGCCAAACCTTTGAACCCACAAGCAACTATTTAGATATCTGCTAATCCATGGGGACAAATAGAAATTTTCTAGTGTCTGCATTTGATTTTACACAGCAAAAATATAAATAAAATACGTATTCAAATCACAAACTAAATCTTGAAGAAAATTAGTAGGTACAGTTTCCAGTTACAGTCGACCTAGTTTGGTTTCTGTAGAAAAGTTCAGTTGACTGAAGATATACAAAGTTGTATCAAGAAAATGTCATCAGTTTCCGTGACACAAAATGAATATAAATAGGAAAGACTTCAAAATGTACAACAGTAACCGAAAAGTAAAATATATTTTATATATTTTCCTTGATTAATTCAGGAAGTTTTTAGCTCAATATATACATTGAAAATAAAATTATTTAAAACTTGATTCAACATTTTTGTTAATTTACATTTTTTTAAAGTAAACATAAAAAAGTTATATTCTTTTCATATCCGAGTACATAAACATAAAAAAATTCCGCTGTGAATAACTTTAATATTTAAATTTTAATCAACAATTCGTTTAGAAAATCCTAACAATCACTAAAGAAACTTTGATTGGTTAGCAAGAATAAATTGATTAGCGTAAAAATGAAATTTTATATAGATATCTAATAAAAATATACTTTAATAATGCTTCATAGAGATTTTAATTATCTCTTAAATTGGCATACATTAGTAAGTCAGATCGCGAACTGTATTCAATCTATTCAGCTACAAATGAATTTTTACAATCACGTAAATCTGCATTAATCTGTTAGGGCACGGCCAAATCAGCGACTTTGTCGCCGCCACACAAACGCCGCGTCTTTGTCGCAGCTACGCAACCCATATGGCCATACCTATCTAGCGTTTCAAACGCACAGACAGCAGCAGTGTCGCGAAAGAGAGCGACTTTTTGCGGCAACCACAAAGACGCTTCCCTTTGTTTTTAATGCAAGTGGCCAGATTAGCGTCAGCGACTTGCATAAATTCAGGTTAGATTTCAACAGTATTTAATTATATTTCAGGAAGTTAAGATGTTTGAAACAGAACTATTTATTTCTGAAATAGAATTACGTCCTGCATTGTATGATTTATAAGTTAGTGACTATTCAAACAGGGATGTAAAAATGAAGTTATGGTTAGAAGTAGCCGATAAAGTACTTCCAGATTTTCATGACAATACAAATGAGGCAAAATGAAGAAGGTACGTGTTTATTAAAAAACTCTGCTATTCCCAACAGTACATCTTAGTTTAGTGTTGTGTGGATAATATAATACGTTTGGTTTGGCCAGGCTCTTAAAAATTTCGACTCGGCGTTTTTGCTGCGGCGTTTGTGTGGCGGCGACAAAGTCGCTGATTTGGCCGTGCCCTTGAGGATGGATTATAGTCCAGGAGTCCTCAAACTGTTGGGCGCGACCACTAGAGGACCATTTGTTAAATTTTTATTGTCAAATATTGGACTACAGACTTATTCTAAGCCTAACAATTTTTAAATATTCTAAGGATGCAAGATAGCTGACATGCGCTTGCTTTGTAGCTCAGAATCTCTGTAAGTAAGGTTTCAAATTGGAAATGGCGACTCTGAGTGTTTTTTCTAGTTAAAAGTGATCTCGATATTTCGATTTTAACAAAACAACAGCAGAAAAACATGTTTTACAAAGATAGGTCTTGAGAAAAACAAAATCCTTATTGATGTGGTTTTTATTTGCGAGAAGTCATTTGTAAGTTTGATGCAGAAATTTGTTATTAAAATCCCTCTTTAGTAAAGTGCTGGACGTAACGCTTATTAGATTTCTACTTTCAGTGATAGGCCTTTAAATATACCTACTGTCAAATAGATTAATTTCAATTGGACAAATTGATATCTTCCTCTGCAAAAAAGTATGGTTTGAAATTCGTACTTGGGTTTTCTAAATAGCCCTTCAGGTTTTTCACATTATAATTTTATGATTCTCTTCTATTTGAAAATCTTTGATACTTCTACACAATGACATATCAAAGCAGTTTTATATTAAATTGTTTTTCCATAAATGCATTTTTTTACAAAAAGATTTAATATTTTTACTGTAATCAGATACATTCCCTGAAGATGAAGATTAAGAGTATTAAGTTTTTCAAAGATATCTACCAAATAAAAAAGTTTTGGACTTATATCACTTAAAGTACAAGGTTCGTTCTCGTTTGGTTTTCGTTTGGCTCCAATTACAATTACAAATTTATCCATATTTTTAGCCTACAAAATATTGAGCGTTAAAGCACTAAACTTTAAATTTTCTTGTTTAACTTTAGTTAATTGTAACCCAACATTTGTTTAAAAGAAGGCTACACCTGTAAACGTACTTTTCTATTTTGCGCGACACAATTCGACATCTTTCGCTAAACATCATCGTTCGCCGCGCCAAGCACATATGACTATACCAGCTAGATATACAGTGTTGCCTAGTCTAATTTTAATTCCGCGTGTTAACTATTTAATATAAAAAAGGGTTACAGTACTGATCAGTTATTGTAACCTAACATTTGTTTAAAAAAAGACCACATCTGTAAACGCATTTCTCTATTTTGCACGACACAATTCGACATCTTTCGCTAAACATCATCGTCCGCCACGCCAAGCACATATGACTATACAAACTAGATATACAGTGTTGCCTATTCTAATTTTAATTCTGCGTGTTGACTATTTAATATAAAAAAGGGTTACAGTACTGATCAGTTATTGTAACCCAACATTTGTTTAAAAGAAGACTACACCCGTAAACGTACTTCTCTATTTTGCGCGACACAATTCGACATCTTTCGCTAAACATCATCGTCCGCCACGCCAAGCACATATGACCATAGCAGCTAGATATACAGTGTTGCCTAGTCTAATTTTAATTCCGCGTGTTGACTATTTAATATAAAAAGGGGTTACTACAGTACTGATCAGTTATTCAGCGCACTAATTTTAATTGGGCTATAAATTATCAGGTTTAAACGTTACTATAAATAGTTTAACTTTTTATATCAAACAATTTTTTTTATACTAGATTATAACACCCTTAAGTAAAATTACGATCTATTTTAATTCTCGTTCTTATCTAAAATAGACATTTCCACCATTAGTTTCAGTGTAAATGTTCAATTTTGCTGAGAAGAAAATATCTAAGCAAAACCCACAATCGCCACAGTGACTATTGTCCTAATAGGATTATGGCCACCGGACTGAATCCGTTTGTGCTCCTTTAGGACACGGCAATGGGTCCGGAAATTCACCATGTTCCTGAATACATTTAAAGTTGCCGGTTTGGCACAAGAGGTGGAGTTTTCAAACTGCCAACCCGAATTAAATTATTGAGAAAAACTACTTTATAAAGGTACCTGTATAAAATAATAGAAAATAAATTAAGGTTTTTGTTATTTTTCAAGTCAAGTAGATTTTTATGTGAAATATTAAATATTAGATGTTAGAATTAATACACAAAAATATTAATAATACTTTTATTAACTTTTAATACCAAACAATTTAATTCCAATGTCAAGAAAATATAGTTTTGGTCTCTAAATTAAGTTAGAAAATATGAGGGTAAGTTGCAGTGCAAAAACAACTAGAGCGAAGTCCTAAGTATACAAATTATTATGGAAATCACGTAGATATCCTATTTATTGTATGAAAACCCTCTTCAAAACATTTGAAACATTCGGAAATGGCTGCTGAAGATTAAAACATCCTTGACAAGAATTTAAAAAGACTCTGCTTTTGTCAGCACATAAATAGAATTTTAACATTTGGGTGTCGTTAAGCTAAAAAAAGTATTTTAAAACATTATTATCTAAAATAATGGGTTTTAGCCCTTTAAGTTATTTGATTAGAGTATATTTTAATGGTGGCATATACATATATGAGATTTTATATAATTGCTAACCAATGTCATTTCCACTTTACGTTTTCCTTTACTTTTTATTAAAAACTAGGTTAATGACATAATGACATAAGCATAGTCCTTTCCACTGAGGACATAACAAATATAACCAATATATTCAATTCTCATGATAACCTCCAGTTCACCTTAAAAAGAAAGGATCAAAGTAGTTTCATTGTTGAGAAATCAATCTAATCGATTGGTATATAAAAGAGATCAGTTCTGGCCGTTAAATCATCTACCACTTTTACCATAACCTCTCAATAAAAACTAACTTAGTGAAACAAGTTAAAATGGTGTCGTGGGACACCAGGTAGGAACTAAGTTCCTTCGGCTAATGTAGAATCAACACATAACACTACTCGCTTCTCGCTTGTGTATACGACTTTAGCGCCTGCGCACGTCTCATTTAACGGTCATTATATCTAAATCAGTGAAATCTTGGCGTTAAGAAAGTTGCTTCTTTAAAATTCAAGGTGAGCTTTAAAGAGTAATGTATACATTTATTTTTTCTCACCTTTCCTAACTACTTTTAACTATCAAGATTTTTAAAAATTATATCTTATATTACTTTAACAAAAAAAGGTAAATGTTCAGAGATATATACAAAAAAAAATTGCATCGGCCGGGAATCGAACCCAGCTCATTTAACGATTTTTTGTTAAGGTTACATTTTTTTCAGTTCGGTCACACACCAAAATTTCTATCTCATCCAAGCCTGCCGTAAGGAACTTTGTTCCAACAAATAAAATCTCGTGTTCTCCATTTGTCCGACCATTTTTCCACCAAAAAAACCTCAAAATACACCATCCACAGACAACTATCCCCCAGTTCTCAACAGTATAACACCTAGTGACAACACCGGGATACTGTTGATGTTGTGGCTACTGTTGACAGCACTCCAAATGTGTCTTTTGTTAACGTACGTATAGCCAACAGAGCCGCACTAAAAATCAATATCACTTATTCTTAACCCAAAGACCATGTGTCAATGCCATAAATCGCATCCTTTGTTTGGATTGTCCCTTAAAATACATTGGGCAATCTCGCAGATTCATTAAAAAACGGATATCTGGTCACAAAAGTGATGTGCGTGATAGACCTGAACGTTGTACTCTTGCTCAACATAACATGGATTTTTAACATTTTTCCATCCTCGCGATCAGTAATAACCTACACAAAAGACTTTTCTTAAAAATGGTTTTCATTGCTCGCGAACACCATACTATCAATAATCGTTCTGATTTGTATCTAAGTGAGATTTACAGTTTTTTTACACCTGGACAAAGGCCCTGACACCAATACCTTACATAAAAGCTATATTTCCTAAATTTAATATCTTTAATAAAATGAGGTTTCAATTATAGATATCATCTCAAATAGTAACCCCCCTAAGTTGTATATGTTGCTAATTGGTTGTTGACATCTTAACTAATATTCATATCTTTACATCAATCTAATTCAAAGATCTCTCTATATCCGATTCTCCTCTGCTTCCCTAAAACGCCTTTACTAATGAGTAAATAGAAATTATAATTAGTAAACGATAATTAAGGATCACTAGTAAAACTAAGATCTTAAAATTAGAATTTTGAGTTTCCAGAATTTGTTACAATTGTTTCAACGTAAAATAACATTAAAAAGACAAAGACAAACAGTGTTGGTTTAGTTCTAAATAATAGAAATACGTTGGAATACTTTGAATAAAAAACTTGAAATCTAGAAAAAATATATTACAAGATCAATTAGCTTTTTTAGTATCAAAATAGTTATAAATGCTAACATAATCTTAAACCTCTACGATCAGCAAAAATCGGATTCGATTTAAGTCATTTTGGAAAAAAAATTATTCCTACAATCACTTTTACCAGGAAATTTAATCTAATCTTGTAAAAATGAACTGTTTCAATATTAAAACACCGGGCCTGATTTCATCCCGCTCTTCCATCATATCAGGAAACACTGATGGACATTTCGAGGGATTCAATGGATTTATCCGTAAAAAATAACCTTTTAAGTATTAACTGTTTGACTTCCTTTTCGGATATTGCAGTGGAAAGGATGAAGCTCACACTGTTTTTTTAGGTATCACATTGTGTAAATGACTAAGATAGATAATTAATATTGTTTTATTTTTTAAATGTAAAAAAAAGTAAAGATCAAAACAAGATTTAAATGTTGGTAAGATTATTATACAGTGTGTAAGTGTTCCCCAGTAAATAAGAAAATATATATAGTTGATGTCACAAAGAAGTGATAGAGAATATTTAAATGTAACCCAAAACAACGTTTTGTTAGTTTTGTCTGTATGTCTGTATGTTTATTTACGCTAATCTCAGAAGAAGCTTAACTGATTTGGATGCAGTTTTCAGAAATATATTGTGAGTGACTTTACTTAAAATTGCGAGTTTTTATTTTTATTTTAATCGGCTAACAAGTAAAGAAGTTATGTCAATTTATGGCAGTCACGTAATTAGTAAAATAGAGCCCAGATCTTTATAATCAATTATATTAAATAGGGTTTAGCAGGCTGGAAGCGAGTCAATTCAATGCGATGCGTGGGGAGCACTCAGACAATTCGATCAGCGAATTTATCGAATTTACGAATCTTTCTCTGCTTAATGTAGAAATGTAAACTTTGTTATTTGACATGTTGACTAAAACCAACAGTAACTTTTGTAATCAAAGAAAAGTAAATGATATTATATGCGATAGCAATATTTTTCCCAAGAAATTTAACTTTGTAAGAAAATTTACCACAAAACTGGGAACTAAATCTGAATGGGGCAAAAACAGCATATTGGGGCTAAGCCAAAACGCCATTAAATGTTATACGGATCGCACCAAGACAGATAAAGGAACAGGAGTAGGAATTTTTGGACCTAGAACCAAATACTCAGAAAGCCTACCCAAGCATCTTTCAAGCGGAAATCCGTGCCATCGAAAGATGTATAGAATTTAACATTGAAAGGAACTATCGTAGATAAAAGATTGTAATCATGTTAAATAGTTAAGCTTAAGGCTCTGAACTCAAATACAATCAGTTCAAAGATAATCTGGGAATGCCTAGGCAAATCAAATGAACTAGGACAGAATAACACTGTTACCCTTCTATGGTTTCCAGGACACATAGGAATACAAGAAAACTAAACAGCAGACAAGCTGTCAAAAGAAGGAGCTGAAACTCCATACCTGAGACCAGAACCATCCTGTGGAATCAGCAGTAGTACAATCTTAAAAAAACCAAGGAAAAAATTTGATAGCGAAAAATCTAAGTAGGTACTGGAATAATCTAGAAGGACTAAGACAATCGAAGATGCTCATGGGAAACTAGAACCAGAAGAGATCTCTCTGCTGTCTTAACCTTAGTAAGAAGAACCTCCGTATATGACAGGAATACCAACCGGGCACTGCCGATTAAGGGAAAACATTAAGAGACTAGGATTGGTAGGTGAAGAAAACTGCAGATTTTGTGAGGTAGAGGATAAAACCTAGGGTCAAATACCTAGGGTTATACGAAAGAGAAAAGGAGGATCTACCTAACTTAAAAACCGACGATATTCTATGTTTCTAAGGAAGATAGAACTAGAAGAGCTGCTATAAGCATTAAAAAATCATCAGAAATAAAGCAAGAAAAGGGCGACACAAAAGATCTTATATGTCGCAGGTGTATCTGTATGCATTCAACTTTGGGTTAGTTGGGTTAGGTTCCGATGTAGATCAAAGCACAAATTTTTATATAAAAAAAATTTAAAACAAAGCATAAGTACTTTGGTAGTTTAAAGTTTTAAATTGTAAATACTGTGGAGTTTAACTTGTTAAGATATTACTGTTTCACTTATAAACTACTTGGTTTATTTGTTTTATTTTCCGTAGTAATAGTAAAGAAACAAAGCAGTAAAGTTTAAATTACTAAAATTTCTATGCAGTGTATTTCTAAGGAAAATTCCTCGTTTAATATTTTACAATATTTCAACTCAAAAAAGATCTCACCGAATAAAAGATGGAAAGATGTTGCAGAAAGTGTTAATTTTGGTATACTTCAAACTTAGCCACTTTACTTTCCATTAAGTTTAGCGAGGAAGTAAGTCGCTAAATATATTATCTAAAGTTTTCAAGAAAATTTTAAAGACTAGAATATTATTCAGAGTTTTTATCTTGACCCACAACTTGCAACTTTGCCAACAACCAACTTTAACGCATTGCCTTACAAAACTTTCTTTAAAAATTAGAAAGTAATCAACATAATTAATGAATATTCCAAGAAAACACTGCCTGCTTTTGTTATATATCTTCGGAAAATTCTGTATTAATTATGGATTTGTTTAGGTACACTTTTATATTTATATATACTTTTATGAATAAAAACTTTCTGATTGGAATTTGTTGCATAAATAGTGGTAAAATAAAATTACTTTATTTTTATATGTACCTGAAATTCATCATAATTAAAAACTAAACAACAGTTTAAAATAGGAACGATTCTGATGAGGAATCTCCACCAGTTCATAATAGTTCTCGTGTTTCTGCTCTTTCTAATTCCCCTAACCTCACTCGAACTGTTTATTATACTCAAATGAAACCGTTGAATTTAGAAAAATGGAATGTGAAGTTCACCGGGGATGCTAAGTCTTCTGTTCATAATTTCCTGGATAGAGTTCGGGAACTTCGGAAAGCTCGGCTAAAACTTCTATTGGCCTAAAATGAAGGCCGATGTTGCAAGTTACGTCCGTCACTGCAAAAGCTGTGCCCAGAATAAGGTTGAACAAAAGGCACCAGCTGGGTTAATGGGTGAACGACCGGAGATTACCGAACCATTCCAAGCCATCAGCCTGGATTATATTGGACCACTTCCTAGATGACCTAGATCGAAGAAAGGACATCAATACATACTGGTCGTGTCGGATAACTTCAGCAAGGCCGTCTTCTTGTATCCATGCAGAACCGCCACCGCAAAAAATTTAACGGAAGTAATGGAAGGTTTCTTCTTATTATTTGGAGCACCCATGACTCTGACCTGCGACAATGGTGTTCAAATGAGGTCTAACGAATTCCGGAAATTGTGTGGAAAGTACAACACCAGGATATTCTATACGGCACACTACAATCCGCAAGCCAATCCTACTGAGCGACACAACAGAGTCATTAAAACCATGTTACGGATTTTCGTTAAACAAGACAATCATAGGACTTGGGATGAACATCTCAATGAAATTGGCTGCGCAATCCGATCCGACTACTAACTACTGTACGGCCAGTAAAGAAGAAGTGACAGTCAGAGATAATACTTTCATAACAACAGATCTTATTTTTCGTCAATAATTACCCAATTATTCTCAATATATACCCAATTTCTCATTCGTATCCAATCTTTGGTCAGTTGAAAGCAGAAGTGACGGTAATTTCAAACGTAAACATAACCAATAATTTGTGATCTGAATTTAATAATGGACTTCAAAGTAATATTAGTAACAATTTGTGGCCAGAATATAATAAATAGGTGGTGATTATCTATAACCAAACTAAAATCAACTTGTTCTTAATACTGACTGACTCGGTTTAACCCTTAGTAATGGAAAATTTATATGGTAAGAAATTAATTATATTTACTTCTAACACAATTATACTTAGAACGGATTTTACCCCGTGACAACACTTTTCATTTAAAAATATCAATAAATATCTATACATATAAGTAATGGAACTGTAACTGATCGCTTTCTGTACATAGCAGCTATATTGAAAAATACATAATAGGAAGCAGTTATATACGCAAGAGAATCCAAAACAACGAGTTTTCTTTTAATGACTATGCCTAAACCCATTTGAATGCAATTTTCAGGAATACATTGTTACGGGCTTCACTTAACAGCTTAGGCTGGAAGCACGCGTGGAAAGCTCGAGGGTGTGCAGTGTGGGGGGCGACGAACAATTTGATAATCGTAGTTGTTAAACTTATCAAGTGTACGAATCTTTCTCTGTTTAATGCAAAAATGTAAAATTTGATATTCGAGTCCTTGATGAAGAACCATAGTTTTAATCAAAGGAAGAAGGTAAGTTAGTTATGTTATTAGATGCGATGGTTATAAGATATAAAATAAATAACGTTTAATTCTGCCAAAAAATGCAATATTCAACATTATTTTGTTAACTAGAAGCATTTACAATTTAAGGAGGAGATACAATAGAGCATAAAAATGTCCAGGCTCCAAAAGGCTCTATCGAAATGTTTTCAGAGAAGTATATCAGCACTCAAAAAAGAGTCTGGAAAATATATTCAGCAAATAGAGAAATTCTAAAGAATCTCTGTTACTTTCATAAATCAGAAACAAAACTGACCACATTAAAATACCAAACTAGAAACATGGGCAAAGACCTATTCTTCCTGCATAACAAACTTGGTGTGTCTAAGTAAGGGCAAGTCTAAAAGTTGAATCCATACTTAAATCGAGGAGGTCAATTAGGGTTGCAATAATACCTAACCTGATAGACAGGATAAGGCAATATGTCTGTAAGACGAATAAGTCCGATGTTGTTTGTACTAAAAGCTTTAAAAAAACTGCATATCAGTCACATAAGGCTGAAAATCCAATTTATAAAGACCAGTTAGCATGTATATCAGAAAAATTTATAAAAACAGCTCTACATCACCTTGTACAACTGATAGAGTATGTTCTGAAAAACAAGGAAGTGGTGTTAGACGCGTTTTTAGGGGAGCTGTCAACAAAACCTTCTTAAAACAATCACAGGGGTTATCGACCAAAAGCCCAAGACAAAACAAGCTACAGGTGAATAAACTGCGTGCTAAAGAAACATGTGATACATTTAACATTACTAGGAGCACTGGTAACCAGAAGATACCCGCAGGGGAAACTTTTATCACCCCTTTTGTGAAATCTTGTCATAGGCGAGCCGATAGTAAGATTTAACAATGAGAGCCAACATGTAGTAGGTTATGCACTTGACTTGATTTTCCTAATTTAGGGCAAGTTCAATGCTACAACAAAAGATAAAATGTTACAGGATCTGAATGTAGTCATGAAGTGAATCTTGACAGTATACTTAACATAAGCCCTCTAAAGTCTAATGTTATACCATTTACCAGGAAAAGGAACAGTCCTATAAATCTTAAAGTTAAAAATATGAAGGAGGTGAAAGAAATAAAGTACTTTGAGATAACATTGAAGCAAAACTTACTTGAAACCATTATCTTCAAAAGTGACCAAGAGGTTAAAATACACATGTTATACTGGATATATAAAATGGTGGTTTAACCAAAAGTCAAATATATGCGTCTTTGGTGTAATGACCAAAGATACAACAAAAAGATGCCATCAACAAGCTAGGCAAGGTCCAAATATTTGCTTGCTTTTGCATAACTGGAGCACTGAGAAGCAATATGACAGCAGCAATCAATGTCCGGTTAGACCTCTTGCAATATGCAAAAGAAGATAATTTGAGGACTTAAAGATCTAAGCAGATCAACATGTACACAAATAGTCAGGCAACTAATGGGGTTTACGGTCCCCTAAAATGGTCCCCAGACTAGTACACGAATGCGGTGTAGAACTCGATATCCTGGTGAAATAAACTCGTTTGTTTGTCAGGACAACCTTGCAAAAAAAGGATTAAGCACATTTTGCAGTCCATTGCAAGGCACTCGATAGCAGGAGACTGTAAATTTTAAAGTGTCCACAAGCATTCATCTTTTAGGAATGTACAAACTAGCACAAAGTACCATGGTGTCATGGACCAAAGGAAATAGTGGAATAATCCTAACTGGGCTGCAGTATGACCAGTGACTATATGCCAGATGTTTTTTATCTTAAAATTAGGTATACATTGTAAATTTCATTGTTCCATGGCTTGTTTAACTTAAAGAAACTCAATAAGACGATTGAATCATCAAACTGCAAGTACTTTTTTGTGGCCTGTCTTATAAACTTTATTAGAGATACAGACGAAGCATAGATTTTTAGTAATTTGGGTATGTACTTTACGACACGAACTACTTTTTTTATTTTTAAAAATACAGTCGAAATTATCTCAGAATCCGTACTTAATGGACTCATGGGAGCTGAAACTTCAGCTAAGCTTAGCGCGCCTCTGGTTGTAACAATATTAAGCTTGACAAATAATGGAATTATTTATGTTCTGTGTTTAAACATGAATTATTTTCGGTTGGGACGATAATTTGATAAATGTGTGTGTATTTGTAAACAAAGCAATTTTCAATGACCGACCGATCACTTGTTTGTGCTGATCCGTGTTGAAACTAATTACTATTTTTGTGGTTTGTATAGATTTCCGTTTCCATTTAATTGTATTATAAAAGTTTTAGGTAACAAATTATGATAAGTACCTTATTTATTTAAGTAAAAAGTTTCAACGAAACGACTTAATTTTTAGACGAGTTCTTCGAGCCTAATTAGATTCACTTAAAATATTGCTGAAATACGCACGTTCGTTTACAAACTGCCAGAATGTTCATGACTTTAATTAGGTAGATTGGAGAACTGCGGATAAAAACATAAGAGAAGATTAACAAGAGATGGATACATACAGAAGTAAAAAATAAACGAAATCGAGCAAGTAAAATAACAATGTTAAGATTAAAATTTATTTTATAGTTACCATATTTTCATAGTAGATTTTCTTTGGTATACAAACTTACCTAAAAAGAAAAAGAAGATTAGTTACAGTAAATTTTTGTATTATTAATTATTTTTTTCTTATTTATTATTTTAAACACTAAAGGAAAAGAAATGTTCTTTTTAGCTTAAAACTTAAACCGGCAAGATTGTTGGTTTAAGTTTAGGTTGGTTTCTTTTTACAACCAAAATATGAGTTTCTACCCACAGGAAAGGTCTGTAAACAGAATTAATTTTGCAATTTCTTTCATCATTATCTATCTATCTTCTATCTTCTATATATATAAAAACTAGCGGCCGCCCGCGACTTCATCCGCGTGGACTTTAGTTTTTTGCCACCGAGTTTCATACAAATTTGCAACCCCTATTTTAAATCCTTAGGAATGGAATTTAAAAAAGTAATTTCTTAGTACACCACTACGTAATAAAACAAATTTATTCTCGAATTTTCAAGACTCTCCGCGTCTATCGACAGTGTCATTTCAGCCAGCAGTAGCGTGCTACCACCTCACCGCTTCACACACCCCGCACATTAAAGCGCGAAAGGTATTGGACTATTATTATTTTAAAACTATAAAAACTTGTATGCTATATGCATGCAAAATCTCTGCCCGATCGGTTTGAAATTGACGAAGTTTCACAAAAACTTTCATCCCCTATTTTATCCCTTAGGGGTAGAATTGATCAAAATTCTTTCTTAAGGGATGCCTACGTCATAGTAGCTATATGCATGCAAAATCTCAACTCGATCGGTTTAAAATTGACCAAGTTTCATACCAACTTTTATCCCCTTAGGGGTGAAATTTATCACAATCCTTTCTTAACAGATGCTTACATCATGATACCCCGATCGGTTTAAAACTGACAAAGTTTCATACAAACTTTTATCCCCTATTTTATCCCATTAGGGGTGGAATTAATCAAAATTCTTTTTTAGGAGATACCTACGTAATAGTAGCTATATGCATGCAAAATCTCAGCCCGATCGGTTTAAAATTGACAAACTTTTATAAAAACTTTCATCATCTATTTGATCCCCTTAGGGGTGGCATTAATCAAAATTATTTCTTAGGGGATGCCTTCGTCATACCAACTATATGCATGCAAAGTTTCAGCCCGAACGGTTTAAAATTGACAAAGTTTCAGACAAACTTTCATCCCCTATTTTATCCCTTTAGGGAGGGAATTAATCAAAATCCTTTCTTAGGGAATGCCATCGTCATAGTAACTATATGCATGCAAAGTTTCAGCCCAAACGGCTTAAAATTTACAAAGTTTTATACAAACTTTCATCCCCTATTTTATGCCCTTGGGGGTGGAATTAAATAAAATCCTTTCTTAGCGGATGCCTAGGTTATAACATCTACCTGCATGCCAAATTTCCGCCCCTTCCGTCCAGCGGTTGGGGCTCTGCGTTGCTAGATCACTATATCAGTCAGTCAGTCAGTCAGGCAGTCACCTTTGAGTTTTATATATATAGATGAATGTTAGTCTGTATGTCTGTATGTACTCAATGAACTCAAAAACTACTGGACCGATTATTATGAAAATTGGTATGTATATTATGTATTTTTCCACGGAGAAGGTTTGTATGATATGCTCATTGATGCCACTCGCCACCAGGTGGCGCTACAGAGTAGCAACTTCTGTCCCGTTCAACCGATTGTCATGAAAATTGGTATGTATATGTATTTTTCCACGGAGAAAGTTTGTATGATATGCCCATTGATGCCACTCGCCACCAGGTGGCGCTGCAGGGTAGCAACTTCCGTCCCGTTCAACCGATTGTCATGAAAGTTGGTATATGTATATGTATTTTTCCACAGACAAAGTTTGTATGATATTCTCATTGATGCCACTCGCCACCAGGTGGCGCTGCAGAGTAGCAACTTCTGCCCTGTTCAACAGATTGTCATGGAAATTGGTATGCCTATGTATTTTTCCACGGAGAAGGTTTGCATGATATGCTCATTGATGCCACTAGCCACCAGGTGGCGCTGCAGAGTAGCAACTTCAGTCCCGTTCAACCAATTGTCATGAAAATTGGTATGTATATGTATTTTTCCACGGAGAAGATTTGTATGATATGCTTATTGATGCCAATCGTCACCAGGTGGCGCTGCAGAGTAGTAACTTCTGCTCCGTTCAACCGATTGTCACGAAAATCAGTACGATGATGTATTTTTAATGGGTAAGATGAATATGATATTCGTATTAATGGAAGTTGCCACCAGATGGCGCTTCCATGTATCAAGTTAAATACTGATTTTAATAAATATCTATACGAATTCGTGTAAATAAAAGTTCTTAAAATATTGTTGGTGCGATAAGTAAAACAAAACTATAAATTTTCTTTACTTCCTTATCTCTTCTTCTCTTTTATTTTTCTTAAATTTATTTTATTAGTTGATGGCGTAGCAACGCGCGCTGGGTACAGCTAGTTATGCAATAAAAATTTGAGTGTTTTTATACATAAAAGTTAAAAAAGGACAAAACAAAAATTTGGTTTTATTAAATGATAAAGTAAAGATAATTAAAAAGAAAACTCTATAATAATGATAACAGGAACAATCTATACTTAATTTCATTAACCTCTAAAAGGTAAACAATATTAATTAGATATGTTTTAAAATAACCTTTTGTTAATAAAGTATTTCTCTTAGAAACTTAAATTTCAGCTTAGAAACTATCATCCTTTATATCCATCTAACATTTTCCATCATCAAACCATCCCTCATCTAGTTAAAGGGACTTTGAATTTTGACTGAAATTGTATACAATCTTGAGGTTATCTTAACTACCCTTATCAACATCATTTGCGTTGCTAGCGTCTCAACTAATTAACTCCAGCAGACCTTAATATCGACCAGCTTTCGAGTGGCCATCAAGTAGTTTACTAGAGTCGTTAACTCAATATTGTGCAGGTGAATCTACTCAACGAAGTAATCTGACTTATTTCCCTAATATAGATTTTCAAATACAAATAGATGATATAATTAGAGATATATCTAAGTTTATCTAATTTTCTTAAAAACAGAATCTATATGTCAATGCCTTTCCGGATAATTTTATTTGTTAATAATTGCTGAATGCAAATTTTTTACTTCACAAATTGTGTTGAGCTGGTTAATCTCATAAAGCGTAATTACTCTTCTTTATCTGGAGATTGGGTTTTGATTATACTAAATGGGAATTGTCTATAGTATTTAATTTTGGTGATTTGTTTCCTTTTTTATAAACAAGAAGATTACAACCTCTTTGCAAATGCCTTAAGATTTGTTTAGATCCTCTTAGATATAGGTACCTACATCACTTTAGATCATCTTAAAACCACTGATGGGTTGTATGTATGTATGTATGTATGTATATATGTGGTTAGGGGTAACAGATACACCTGCGACCTATAAGATCTATTGTGTCCCCCTTTTCTTGCTATATTTATGATGATTTCTTAGACTTATAGCAGCTCTTCTAGTCCTATCTTCCTTAGAAAGTTTAGGATATATCATTGGGTTTTAAATTAGGTAATTCTTCCCATTCTATTTCGTATGGCCCTAGGTATTTGACCCTAGAAGTACTTAATGCTATGCATTCTAAAAGTATGTGTATTGAGGTTTCATCCTTTACCTCACAGAATCTGCAGTTTGCTTCATCTACTAATTCTAGTTTCTTCATGTGTCCTCTTAATCGACAGTGACCGGTTAAATACCAGAAGCTGTTAAGGTTTTATGTGTTAAGATTAGGTTAAACACTTCTATGATTTTTAAAGTGGAGCTATTGGCAGTAGACTTCTGCATCCAAAAGAAAAATATAGTCCTCCTTTTATCGGACCTTCACCTTTCTGTGGCAGAGAGGAAATTTGAAATTCGAGCTTTAGAAACCGGAACTCAAAGTTATTGCAGGAATTGTCACAGGACACAGTTCACTAAGGTACCAATCTGTAAAATGGGCAAAGTGGACAGTGGAACATGCAGATTCTACGAATAAGGTTAACTATTATATATAACTGAAGAGTAATTTTTTACCAATGGCACAAATATCTTAAAAAGGTCTACTTAGAGCCTGATTAGGTTACAAACATACATCCTCGGCGGGTAATAAAATTCTTAAAAGTCTAGATCTTATGGATGTAAGGTGCACAGAAAAGATCTTTTAGGTTGCAAAGTAGAAGGGTCGACTATGTTAAAATCTTCCACAATTTTTAGACCAAAGACTTTAATTTTGGATCTTCTTTTTGGTACACTGTTAGGTACTATGTTTCGAGTCCTATGAGGCCAATTTGGAGTTACCCTAAGACGCTTCTGCGTCACTTCTGGTCATGTAACAAACTGAAGGTAAAGTGAAACATCTATCTTGACCTTTTTAACCTATTTTCAAATCGTTTAATTGTTACTTAATCAATTATTTATTTATCTTCAGATTAGTTTTTGATTTGTGAAGTTTGTACGTCGCGCTTAATTTCCTTGAGGCATAAAATTTTAATAACTCCAATTCTTATTGAAATTCGAATCATAATAGTTTAACGTGAGAACTTATATATCATTTTTAAATAACTTGTTTTTTGCTTTGTAAAAAAAAGAAATCTCAGCTATCCTTGAGATTATAAAGAATAAAGAGAACAATAAAGATATCAATTAAGCTGAGAACTGAATGGGAAACAAAGATATAACTGTAAAAATCAAGATAAAGCAAATAAAAGATAGCTAAATAAATTACGTAAATAGTGTCATAAACTTTATTTAAACGTGACAAATATTCCCCATTTGTGCTTTACCTTAAGACGATGGGTCCCTGATGTAAAACTTCAGTTTAAATATTTATTTGTAGAATAGCAAACTAACCGAATATTACAGAAAACAAACTAAAACATTCATATTGAGCTTACTTTATTTATAATATTGGGATTTTCCCAGATGCATTTAAATTTTCAAAAATTCTTGACTTGCATAAAAAAGGAGATACCCGTCAGTTAGGTAATTACCGTCCTATCTCAATTATCCCTATATTCAGTAAAATAAGAGAAAAACTTATCAGTGATCGTTTATATGATTATTTTAACAAAAATAATTTTTTCAGTAAATATCAATTTGGATTTAGGAAAAATCACTCTACATCACAAGCAGTGTTAACTATTGTGAGGGATGTGATTGAGGGCCTGGAAACAGGTGAGCTTACAGCTATTAGTCTGTGTGACCTTTCCAAGGCCTTTGATTGCGTTTCGCATATCTTATTAGAAAAACTTTTTTATTATGGTGTAAGAGGGACAGAATTGTCACTCATTAAGAACTACTTTACTAACAGAATATAACAATAATTTTTCAGATTTTAAACCAGGTAAACATGGTGTTCCTCAGGGTTCCGTCTTAGGACCTCTTTTATTTATTATATATATATAAATGACTTACCGAATATTGTAAACCCCAATAAAACAGCTATATTTGCAGACGACTCTACATTTATTTTTTTTACTAAAGATCCTGAGGAACTGGACTTAGTATCTAAAGATATACAGTTTAAAGCCGAATATTGGTTCTTAGGCAATAAGCTCAAATTAAATTTGGATAAAACTCAAAATCTATATTTCTCTACTACTCATTCTAAAAGTAAAACCAAGAGTGTATAGTTGCTTGGTTTATTTGTTGCTTGGTTTATTTGTAAACTAGTTGTACTCGCGACGTCGTTCGCGTGGCGTGTGATTGTTGTATAAAAATTTCTCCCCCCACCCCGTTAAAGGAACGGGAGAGAAATTTTTATACACCAGATGTTAAGTTGAAATAAGACATATACATTTGTGAAAACCGCATTCCAATCGAATCAGTAATTTTCATGTAATGCGCGCACAAACATACAGACTGACAAAAAAAATGTAATCACATTTTTGGCTTCTATTTCGATGTACCCGCGTGGCGGGTTGATTTTTGTATAACAATTTCTTTCCTCACCACAAAAGATATTAAGTTGAAAGAAGACAAATACGTCTGTGAAAACCGCATTCGAATCGGATCAGTAGTTTTCATGTGATGCGCTCACAAACATACAGACAGACAAACAAAAGAACTAACGGCATTTTTGGGTTCTATATCGATGTAGTAACACCCCACGCTAATTATTTTTTAAATATCTTTAATGTTCAGAATTTTCATTTCTACGGTTCTATTATATGTAGGTATAGATGAATATCTCACCTCACAGGTACAGGGAGTACTTAAAAAATAAGTTGATAACTACACTTTTTGTATTACGACAACTAAAAAATTCAATCAGTTTTGACATACTTAAAATGACCTATTTCTCACTTTTCCACTCACATATATCTTATGGTATTGCTTTGTGGGGAAACTCCTCTGCTGCTCTAGACATTTTCAAACTACAGAATACTCTAGTCCTCTAGTCAACATCTTCAAAAACGTGAAAAGTTAAAATAAAGGTCCTAAAAATATGAGCGATAGTTCATTGGATTCGAAATCACCTCTAGAAAAATGTTTTTAAAGAAAAAGTGTGCAGGCAAAAAATTGCAATTGTTATTAACAAAATAAGTTGAAAAAAAGATAGATATTTATATTTTTGTTAATAACTCGAAAAATATTAATATTTCAGCAATTTTGAAAAATGCTCGTTAAAGAGGAGGAAATTTCCGAAAAAAAGTCCGTCCTCCCGGAACTCTATCTCCATTATTTATAATTTTAATTTGACGTTGAAAATAGGGCTCCGCGCGGCTTTTACGGAATGCGCGCGCTACCGCTAAACGGTGTTTATCGGATAAAATATTTTTTTTATGACATAAAATGTTATTTTAAAAATTTGAATTAATTCCAGTATTTTCCTAACGCTTGAAAGAATCTAAATCAGTTGGTAAAAACATTTTATCACTGATTTTCAAAAAGTTATTCAATTGTTAACTAACAAATTTTTTCCTAATCTCTGTTGACATAAACAATGGGATAAAAGGTATAAATAATTGGCCTAAAAATTTGAAACTTCGTGGAGCCCTTTTTATATGTATACTTTACAAGATCCTGCGATAAATGTTCATATAAGTTTTTTTAATTTGTTAATAATACTTTCTTATATCATACGTCACGTTAACTGTAGCGCCTACTTAACTTGCCAATTAAAAAATGATATATCTTTTAAACTATTGGAGATATGATAAAGGATATTCAGGTGTTTTTTATAGAAAATAAATTTCTCTTTCAAATAATTCTAAGTCCAAGTTCGTATTTATTGCTTATTAGATACTACATGCATTTATTTAGAAAAATTCTGTATTTTTTTTTACTTTTTCGCAATATTTTGCAATAGTTATGAAAAATCATAATTAACAAATTAATAAACTTTTAAAAACATTTATCACAGAATCTTGTAAAGTATACATATGAAAAGGTCTCCACGAAGTTTCAAATTTTTAGGTCAATTATTTATACCTTTTATCCCATTGTTTATGTCAACAGAGATTAGGAAAAAATTTGTTAGTTAACAATTGAATAACTTTTTGAAAAACAGTGACAAAATGTTTTTTCCAACTGATTTAGATTCTTTCAAGTGTTAGGAAAATACTGGAATTTTTTCAAATTTTTAAAATAACATTTTATGTCATAAAAATTATATTTGATCTGATAAACCCCGTTTTGCGGTGGCGCGCGCATGCCGTAAAAGCCGCGCGGAGCCTTATTTTCAACGTCAAATTAAAATTATAAGTGATGGAGATAGAGTTCCGGGAGGACGTACTTTTTTTTGGAAATTGCCTCCTCTTTTACGAGCTTTTTTCAAAATTGCTTAAATATGAATATTTTTCGAGTTATTAACAAAAACATAAATATCTATTTTTTTTTTCATCTTATTTTGCTAATAACAATTGCAATTTTTTGTCTGCAAACTTTTCCTTTAAAAACATTGTTCTAGAGGCGAATCCAAATCCAATGAGCTATCGCTTATATTTTTAGGACCTTTATTTTAATTTTTCACGTTTTTGAAGATGTTGACTAGAGTAGAAGTAAGCCATAAGAATGCTTTGTAATGTTGGATTCTGTGAACCTTGTCAAAATTTATTTATTAAAATTAGAATAATGCCTCTACCTAATATACCTATATCTTTTAGTTAAGATTCATAAAATAAGAGATGTTTTAGAAAAAAATTCTGATGTACATGAACTCAACACCAGATCTGCCTCAAATTTTAGAAATAAACGTTTTTGTTTAACCTAATCACAAAGAAATTTACTAAATATTAATCTTTTCAATATTTTACCAGATGATTTTGTTTTTATTCGGTTAATGAATACATAGAGCACTTTAGTTACCGAACTACTTCTGTGTAAAAACACTAACGATTAAAATTCCGGTTGAAATCACAAATTTATTTTAAAGTTATTAACTACCTACAGATGTAGAATTGTGTACAAATCATGTAAATTAATTACGCAGATAGTGTACAGGAAAGGGGTGATGTCAGAAACAGCGAAACTTATATAATCTTACATGTTTAAGTTTTGTGGGAAGTTTGTGTCTAATTATATAGAATATTTACCTCTTACTTTATGGGGTTTAGAAGAGAATGCTAATTTTTTCGTCTTCGTATTCTAACAACGTTCTGTCACTTAAATTGCTTACTTGATATATCTTGTATATTCTCGAAAAGTTTAATTGATATAGAATTTTACTTGCTATTCTTTGAAAAATTATAAATAAACTTTTCTATCTGTCAAATACAGTTGGGACGATGGATCTTTACCGGTGCGTCATTAATTTCAGATTGCATAAAACACACTTTTAAAACAGCATCCTTTTTTCATCCAATTAAAAATAAAGAAGAAAAGTCCTTTTTGTCCAAAGTCACTAAATTGACGTGTTAGACCATAGACTAATTCAAGAAACTTTTCGAAAAATAGCCCAAAGGTGCCGACACGTTTGTGCGCATACCAGGACGCCCAATCCCATTCTGTAGTGGTGAAAATGGGAACTAAACCAGCAAAATATGATCAGCTGATAGCGCGAAAAGCATGAAAGCATTTATGGCGGCATACTGACGATAAGTGCTAGTAGAGGATACTGTATGCGAGATACGGTATGCGGAATACAGAATCGGGGGTCCAAGTTTTGCTGGCTGCTGTATTTGATAATTTTTATTAACGAACCTGTCTTCAGTTCAGTCACTTTAGAAGTTAGCCGCAGTGCAGTGCGTTTTATTATGGATGTTGAAGAGTGCGTTATGTTATGGTATATTTTGAAAAAATAAATAAAAAGGAGACGTAGGTACTATGTCGATCCATCCTTTAGTGGAATTAAGGGAAAGCAAAGAAACCTATAATTTACTTAATCAAGATTTAGTGCAAGACCCATTAAAGTTTTTTTTAAATATTTTCGTATGTCTATTCAATTGTTCGAAGAACATTATAATATTTTGGAATGTAGGGGAACGTGGTGTGAGATGGCATAGATTTCGAAAAAGCAGATTACTACAAAACGGGTAACAAAATTAAAATAAAGAGCAATCCTGTATCAAATAGTCATTTATTAATATCAAGTAAACAATCTAAAAGTTTAACAAAATTTATAATTTCTTCTAAAAATAATTAAAAATAAAAACATATCAAAAATCCATCTCACCCAACCCCTATGGATAAGACGACATACCCCTATGTGTAAGATGGCATACGTTTAGTAATACGCACTGGATGGACCCAGATAGATGGAAAAGCAATTAATGCGTTATTTATCATATTTGAAAGTAGAATTACTTAAAGATATCAGAAATAAGGCGTTTTGCTGTTTTCGGCAATCCGATGTATTCTGCGTGGCACCCTTGGCAGCAGATTTAGCATTGCAGCCACCATTCCCTGGAGCGAAATTGACTAAAACAACAAGCTCAACACATTCACCACTACTAATAATATTAATGAATTAAAACCACTGTGAAGTACACCCTGCGCCTATGATACGATATGTCTACACTATCAAAAGTATGCTGGTCTGAACAGGTACATATAACATAGATAATGATAAATCAGTATCCGAGATACCTACGCATTCTGTCGCCGGCGGCTGAATGGACAAGATACAGAAATTTGGTATCGCGATATGCATTGTCCGATGTAGTGTGAAAAGCTCCATTTGAGTGCATGCTTTTTCTGTATCTTAGATACGCGTATCTCGCATACAGTATCCTTGTCTGAAAAGGCTCTTAGTTTAATATAAAATTAAGGTAGTTTAAGCATAAAAAAGGTGTAAAAGTATAGTGAATAGTTTTAAACATGGCACTCTGATGTCGGAACTTGTTGCCAACTTTATTTAGCCATTTAATTAAAACATCTGTTCTATTATCTCTGGTTTTGTGGTTGACATTGGACAGAAAATGGTTAAAGATAATTGACTTTAAAGAAAAAATTGTAAAACATTGTATTAAGTATTATAGTAGCTTCACAATAATGACACTTATTACAGATAAAAATAGAGATTAATTCTTATTTAATGTCGTATTCCCCTTAAATCAAATACTATGTTATGAACCTCTTTAATACACTTTGAAAAATGCTCTGTTTACTGTAGCGTTTTTATAGATACTTTTAGTATAATGAGAACACAGAAATCAATAAAACTTCGGTTTTATGCAAATATATGGATCGAGTTTGTCCTTATTTTCATAAAATTCTATAAATACATTTTATGTATTTTTATACATACCTTTTAATTAATTTTGCATCGATTTATTATAGTCAATCAATTACGTATAAGAAAATTTAAGCTTATGCAAGAAAAGGCTGATAACAAATTTTAAAACTGTATAACATAACATATTTTCTACAAAGAATTTGATTAACCTTAACATGCCAAACTAGAATAACAGACGGCAAAGATCAAAAGACATCGATTACGGAAATTCTTAGCGATTTTCTACTCGTATTTATTATGCTTAATAATTTGTTGAAAGCAAGGAGAAATTTCCCTTCTGAGATAACGTTGTTTCTGGAACGAGATTATTTTGCTTTGTGGATTTTCCTTTAACTGGTCCTCTGAAGATAATACAAGTGATATTCTACATTACTTGAACGATTTAAATGAATGATAATCTGAAAATTTATTAAATATTCCAAGAGGCTTGGAAGTTTCGGGAGCTATTTTGGTCTTTTGGAACAGTAAAAAGGAATAACATGAATGAATCTGATTAGTATCTGCGCCTTTAGTGGTATAACCGACGATACCATAAATAATAATAATCCATTAGCAAATGAAAGACTTTATAACATTAGAATTAGTTTTAAAACTATTCTAGTTAAAATGTGGATCAGCTAATTATTTTTGACCTTTATTTGTGCCGTGGACCACCAAAGCGCGAACATGAAACCGAGGAAACTATGTGAAAGGCTCCACTATTAAGCGCCCTCTACTCTTTCAATCGAAGTTCTTTGAAAAAGTGTTGACGTGAACCAGATTTTATTGCGAAGTTACCATACAAAAAAATTATTGCTTTAAAAGTTTAACAATGGTTATGCTACCTAGACAGTTCAGTTAGCAAACGGACTATGGGGTTCGTGAAGGTGGAATATTTTACTACTTGTTTATTGCTCTTGAATGGAATATCGACCAATCACCACAAACCACCTTTCATCCCCTAACATAAATCTCACCCCAGAAGAATGTGGAAAATGGAGAAAATGATTTCGAACCAAACAACAAGCAACCCAGATCTAATTGCTATTATAATTTTGCCAATCTAAAGAAAATTTGGCAGACGCCGTTATGTCTTACTTTGTCGGAGTTTCCCGATAACTTCTTGTAAACAAACGGTTATATACCAATCGGAAGTAACCGTTTTCGATCTTCTTAAGCAATTGTTGACACATGACCAGATTTTGACAAATAAATTGCTACCATTTTCTTTGAAATACGTCGAGAATGGTTCACTTTTGTTAGTTTTTCTTCATCGTGAAACACCCACAGAGTAGATTGGCGTTTATTTTCCGTTTCATAGGAGTAGATCCAAGATTCATCACCACTAATAATAAATACTATAAACGTTTTTTGAGCTTCATTTATCTGGATGCAACTGATTTATTGTAGTATTTTAAACTACATGAATTAACAGGAACATTGTTGTAAAAAAAAGTGAGAGGTGTCAAGGGACACCCGGATGGAACGAAGTTCCTTTCGATTAATTAGTGAAGGAATTGGTAATTTGTAAACACAACAGAGTGTTTACATAAGCATTTATTATTAATAAAATCTCTACTTACTACTTACCTAACTCTATCAGCAATATCCGGAACTTATGCAGAAACACTGTCAGGATACATTATTGTTATTATTTTCTATTATTTTAATATTTATTATCTACAAAAGCCTGTATAAACTTAACAAAGTCGCGACACTACACTATTCAAAGCAAAATAGAAAATAGTAAATCCATTTAGATGATATACATCTACCTAGAATTACTTTTTATTTCAAGTTAATTTAAAACAGGAATTAACAATTTAATAAAAAATTTTAAAATTAAAATATTTGACAGTAACTGACAGTTAAGGTAATTTGACGTACCTAACTAGTCAAGTTATGAACTATTTTTAAAATGTTTATGAATTTATTAATATATAAAAACAGGATGAAATAAAATATAATACTATTATAGGTACTTATTTTGTTTTCTACGGTTTTTTTGTTTTTAATGTACATTTCCTTTTAATTTCAATTAGTGTCTTTTAAATTGTATTATATGAGAGAGAGAGAGAGAGAGAGAGAGACAGACAGACAGAGAAACATGCGTGTGTCGTGTCGTGTCGTCTCGTGACATATTTTGATCTGAATTTTTTCCTCTAGCCTCAGTCGTAACTGGTCGTAACGCCCGAAAAGGAACTTCGTTCCAATATGTAGTTAGGAAATATTTTAGTTAAACAAATTTTTTTATTCAATTTATTACCTTATTGTTTTAAAATCCAGACAAATATTATATTCACGCCTTGATAAAACAAATTTTAATGAGACCTGTCTTTAACGAAAAAAAGCATTGTCTCATACTTAGCACCAGTTCTGTTTACAAGTATAATTAATACGAGAACTAAAATTGGAACAGAACAAATAACTCAATAATGAAAACGATCGATATTAAAACACTTCATTCATAAGAACATGCTAAAAGGAACTTTCACCGGATATTCTAAAATTAATAATACGAACACGCGATTTATTTCTAAACGTTCACTCAAATTTGACCCAATAATAATATACTTTAGGAAAGATTTTCTTGATTGACTGATGATAGCACAGAGATTAAATTTAAACACATTCTGGTTATTTATTAGTTCTACTACCTACATATTTCTATGGAAGAATTAAAATATTTAACAGTTAAACATTTGAAAAGTTCTGTTAAAAGTAAAAATTTTAAGATCTTTATCTCTTGTATTTGTTAAAGCTGTCTACAGATTTAAAATTTTTCCATCTATAGATAGCCATTAAAACTATTACTCAATACCTTAAAAAATGTTTTTATGAATTTCAGTGGAATTTATTATTTAGAGAAACGTAATAATAACAACAACAGAGCGAGCAATAGGATATAGAACTCAAATATTGACTAACGGTTTTTCGTCACGGGTTGCGCGCGCATCGCTAAAACTTTTTCTCATCAATTATTTTCTAAACTACCAAAAAATTACCAAACACAAATAGGAAATGAATTGTAAAAAAATTTAATTGTCTAACGAATAAAGGTTCTATTTACTTCTCTATCTCCGTAATATAATATACACTCCTTTGAGCAACTTTGTTGAAGTTGAAGTTCTTAACTCAAATACATACCTACTAAATCTTTAAAGTAGCTTCAGAAAGCAAATACTTCGATATTTGAGGTTAAATAATACGAAAATGTCTACAGAATATTTAATAATCGTTTTGTATAGGAAGAACAAACAAACTATCAACGTGTTCTATAGAGTCAGATATTAGTTTTCTTAATAGTTTTGGGAATAGTAATATATCCCGCATTTCTTGAAACGGTAGAATAATTCCCTCTATTAAAGTTCTCAATTTAATTTTACAGTTCGTTTAATACCATAATAGAAAACCAATTATGTAAGAAAATATAATTAGATCAAGTGAATTGAACTTACATTAATTGAATAAATTTAATCAACTATTTATTAAAACGATTTATTCATTTATTTGAATCAACAAGTAAAAGAAACCAAGGGGAACCACGAACCACTATATTCTCATCTTTAACAAAGCCTGGTTGTAAGGTAGTCATAAAAGGTGTAGTAGTCAATAAACAGTCAGTCGTAAAGGAGTCATAACGTAGTCGTAAGGCAGTTCTTTTGTAGTTATTAAAAAATTTTAGCGCAATCGTAACGTAAACAAAAAGTGTTAAATTAGTGGTTTATGAGTCGTATTATATTCATACCCTAGTAGTGGAACTAAGGAATTTTGGATACTTTTTATCCGAACCTTATATACGAGGGTAAATTAAACATAAAAGATAATTATTTTATATGTTCATTGAAGAACCCTATACATAAATCATTTGTCAGTATAGTCTTCTACATGTTTTAAAAACTAATTAGGAAGTTGTTTTTTTCCTGGTAATAGAATATTTAAGGGCGGGTGTTAAGCCAATTGCGCATATGTTCCTTTACTTCTCCATTGCTTCCAAATCTTTCCCCACTCAGTGATTCTTATATAGACGCCAACAAAAAATAGTTACAGGGAGATAAGTTAAAAATGGCAAGTAAGGATTGAAGTAGAAAGTATAAAGGTTGGCCAGTGAAGACCAAATCTAATATCTCTGCTGCAAAAGTCATTGGAACGGTTTTTTTGAATCTATGGGATTTTAACTAATCGATTTTCTACACGATCAAATTAGGGCAAACTTATTACTGCTTTTTGTTACAGTCAGGAAAAGCCGCTTATTTGTTAAAATATTTGTTGTTTGTACACTGAAGGCTAACTGAAGAGTTTGCAATTAGCCATGGGCTATCCCAACTAATCGACAAGCCCACTTACTTTCCCAGAGCTGCCAATCATAGTTCTAATACTCTGGATCTTTTTCTGACTACTCACCCTGAGCAATATAATGTAAATGTTCTGTCTCCCTTAGGTAACTCTGATCATGCTGTAGTAGAAGTCAAATGTCCAATAGAGCCCCATCCATTCGAGGCACCACCCACAAGAACTTTTTGGAACTTAAAAAAAGCAGATTGGGAAGGCCTTTGTGACTACTTTGCAACTTTTCCCTGGAATTCAGTCCGCTTTATTAACAAAGATCCATCGGCAGTTTGCAACAGTATAACTGAAATCATTCAGTGTGCCATGGAAGCTTACATTCCTCACTTTACCAAACGCTTAAAAGCCAAACAGAAGCCATGGTTTAATAAAGATTGCGATTTAGTCCCACAAACTATTTATACAAAATCCATCAGAAGAAACAAAACAGGATGATATAAACGCTAGAAACAGATACAACACCACTATTTCCAATTCCAAAAGTCTCTTTGACGCTCGAATGAGAGAGAAAGTAATGTCAAACCCTAATGGAAGTCGGTCCTTTTGGACTCTCGCCAAACATATCAACAACAATTTCACAACTAGTTCGTTCCCTCCACTCACATTAGATGACGGCTCAATAGTTACGTCCTCCACAGAAAAGGCAGAACTCTTTGCCAAAATATTCTCTTCGAACTCGACACTTTATCCACCGGACAACATAGAGCTACCTTCTATTCCACGGGCTCCCCACACAATGAAAAATATCATATTTAGGGTTAAGCGCGTGCAGACAGTCCTTGCTACTCTAAATACCAACAAAGCAAGCGGCCTCGATGTAATACCTGCTTTACTCTTAAAATGTTGTGCGCCAGTTTTCACTAAGCTATTTCAACTATTATATGATACTGGTATTTTTCCAGAATCCTGGAAAACTGCTCGAGTACAACCAGTCCCCAAGAAAGGCTCTAAAACCCAGCCTTCTAACTACAGACCCATAGCTCTTCTATCTGTTATTAGCAAAACAATGGAGAAATACGTCAATCACGAGATCCTGAGCTACCTTGAGACACATAACCTTTTAAGTGACAGGCAATATGGTTTTCGCCAACAAAGGTCAACAGCCGATCTACTAGCATATGTAACTCATGTCTGGAGTCATGCCATCCACCGCTATGGGGAGACTCAAATGGTATCACTAGACATCTCAAAAGCATTTGATCAAGTGTGGCATGCAGCTCTTTTGAACAAACTGCCTTCATACGGACTTTCGCAAAACCTTTGCAGATGGATATCCAACTTTCTCTCCAACGGGCACATCCAAGTTGCTGTAGATGGACATTCTTCCAACTTCTACAAGATCAACGCTGGAGTTCCCCAAGGATCGGCTTTGGCTCCTACTCTATTCTTAGTACACATTAATGATCTACTAGAAGCCACTAATAACCCGATACATGGTTTTGCAGATGATAGCAACTGTAGCAAAGCGCACGACCGTCCCATACCTCTAGATATTCTGGAGGAGGACAGAAGATCCACAACAGCTTCTCTTAATCAAGATTTAAGAATTGTAGACGAGTGGGGAAGAAAGAATCTTGTTAATTTCAACGCTTCCAAGACAAAGACATGTTGCCTATCCAACAAGAGGCAAACATGCGACTTATCCATTACAATCAACGATCAGACACTGGTAGCGGGCGACTCCATTTCGCTGGTTGGTATAACGATCTCCCAGGACTTACTCTGGAACGAACATATTGCATCGATAGCAATTGCAGCAGGAAAAAAATTAGGCTTTCTATTTAGAGCACGGAAATATTTTTCTCCATCCAACTTGGCTACTCTTCACAAAGCCCAAGTACGGCCTAATCTTGAATACTGTCGCATGTATGGGGTTCGGCAGCTCCGTCAAGGCTCGGAGTTCTTGAAGCAATACAGAGAAGGGCAGTTTGACTAATAAACGACACCAGTATCACCAAAAACCTAGCCCCATTATCCCACCGAAGAGCAGTGGCTGATCTTTCCTTGTTTTACCGATACATAAACGGATTTTGCTCAAAAGAACTCCGCTCTATAATGCCTTCACTTGCCAGACCAGCCAGAGCAACGCGACGTGCCAACTCCATGCACCTTTATACTGTTTAGTACCCGACATCGAGAACGGATCGATTCGATCGTTCCTTCATCCCCAGGGTCTCCAGATTGCGAAACTCCTTACCTCCCCACGTCTTCCCCACTCGTCCTAACTTGCAGGCCTTTAAATCACAAATTAATAAATTACCTCTTCTGCCTCAATAGATGTTCTCGATACATTTGTATTTAGGTCTATACCTACGAGGACATCCTTAATAAAAAAAAATACTGTTGTTTATCTCATCTTCCCCTTGGTTAATTTTCTGCCTTCAGCAGGATAGTGGGGATGATAACCACGACCTAGGTGGGAAGTGCCTCTAGTAAAGCTACCCTTCATCCTAAAACATTATGGCACATTCTCCCTTTTCCTCCAGGCGTGACAGTATACCAGATTGACTCTCCTTGAATTGAGGGTCTATTGTTATATGAATCTCTTTCTAGTAATTCTACTCGAAGTTTCCGCATAGTTATACCTGGAGACTATTCTATCCTTGATGCATACTTATTATTTAATCCGCCTTGACCTTACCTATAGCTAAGCTTGCTGTTTTCCTCTAAATCAGGTTATGGGAGGGAAGTGTTTTGGAAACAATTAGGAAAACGAGAACCTGGTGCACTATTGGCTTAACACCTACCATCATACTTTCTATGAGCAGGGAATACGGAAACTTTATAATCGGTAATAAAAGTGTTTAGATTAAGCAAAAATATTAAAAATGTTAAATGAATGTATAAGGTTATCCAATGAACATATACAATATTCCATTTATTTTAGATTTTCCCTCATAATTTCAAAAATAATACAAATTTTCAAGAACATCTGACTATCTTGGAAACCATCGATTGTTGTAAGATATTAAACAAAAATCTTATATCGTGTTTCCAAATAATTTAGTTTTTCGCTTTATCTTAAAGTAAACCTTACGTATGATTGAGGGCACAACATAGATAACTACAGTTAAATCAAATAATAATTTAAGAATCTCTTCTGTGATTTAACAAGAAGCACAAACAAAAATAAAAATAAATATAAATATTTCTTCCTTTAAGGATCTAAAAGTAAATAAAATTTAATTCGCCAGCTACAAAGATATATTCTATTTCTCAATCTCAATATTGACAAACTAACGAAAAAGAAACGAAAAACCAACCAACAACGATCGTGGTCGATTACGTCTTGTCGTAAAATTTCTGAGCCAGAAAGTTAACAAAACTTCCTGTTCAAACGATACGTAATTCTTAGGAGAAAACGTGAACAATTGTAGCCCAGATTAGATTTCCCATTAATAGGAGTGGTGGTTCGCTTTACACTTGAAGTACACGATTTTATTGTACCATTACATTTTTTTAACAGCATTTTTAAAGTTATACTTCTATTTATGCACTGGATTTGTGTGGGGTCAAATGGCAAAAATCATTACATATGTAATGGTGTGAGTGAGAGAGAGACAGAAACACATATAAGGTATCAGTACATTGAAAAGAGATAGATATACAAACAAACATCTGAGCTAATGTTGTGGAATATCATAGTGACGTATTACATTGTGTTTGACAGATTACTTTATAATTCTGTCACGTAAGTTAACATATAAAGTTTAGTATTTTATATAAATAATATTAATCATAATATGTATTCAGTAATTTGCATTATATTTTGCACTATGGGGTTTTGTAAACACTTTTTTTGTACATTGATCGTTTTACTGTTTAGTTTTCGTGTTTGAAGTAAGCACACACATCAACTGGTCTTATTTTTCTAACTTATTATTTAATTGAATACAGTTAATTTAAAAAAATATGTATTTCTGCTTGCCTGTGTTTGTAGTTATTAAGTTTTAATAGTTAACAGTGATGCCAATAATATATATTTGATGGCGCCGAATGATGATGATATAAATGTGAAAATTACATGCGCGAGTTGTAAACGATCTCTAAAAGGCGAATTAAAATGTACCAAATGTGAAAAACAGTATCATCCTGCTTGCCTAGTTCGTCTAAGAGGCGCAAAAGTGGTTGGTCAAAATTTAATCATCTGTCCATCATGTGCTGATACTGAAAATGATGGCGACCATGCGTCATAATATAAAATACAGTGTTATTTGTTTGGTCGAGCACTTTCTTTTAACAGAAGAGGTTCAGCATCTAAGTGTCTTTGGTTATGACCCAAGCTCTTATTTTTGTCGCGTACAGAATAAACGTGGTGGAGCTATGATTTTGGCAAAACATGGTATGGAGGTAAATCCTTAAAAAATGATCGAAAACTTATCAGTTGAAGGACGAAACACCTGCTACTTAAGACGGACCTCGTCCCCAGGAAATGTTATGCAAATTTGATACAAAATCAGTGTGTACTCGGTACTAGGAGGTTTTTGAGGTCGCTGAACACGAATATCATATAATGATTTTGCTAAATCATTCGCATAAGAATTTATGAATCCAGGCGCGTGCATAGAAGTATAACTTCTGCCGGCAGTCCCACTGACTGCCACACCCTTTTTTAAATACAATTTAACTCTTCAATACTTACTATGTAAATTTTTGTGAAATATCTGCGTATACGAACTGTAGCTTTTATAATTTCCAACTAAATTTAACTGACTTATTTAGTTTATGTTAAAAAAAGGTTTTCCTCTACTAACTTAATTTTTGTTTCAGTAATTTTCGTAGTCCGGAAAAAGGATACATCTAACGTCGAGTTTTATATTCTTATTTAATTTTGATTACAAATTACGTTATCATTCGAAACCTACGAAATTCTGTGGTTGATTTTCTTTCTCGTTGACCAGCAGACCAGAAAGTGGATAACAAGGAACTAAATAATTTAATTATTGCTTGAAAATTGAGTTTAGAATAAGCTGGATCTCATACAACCGTTCATTTGTAAGCCGCAGTAGCATTTAAAAGTAACGGATTGGAAACACGAACAAATAAGTTCGTCCACTATTCATAAGTTTCATATAATAACTTTATAGATGATGAATAATTTGTTGTAATTGTGTGATCCTTGATTTAATTACATACTAATATAAATAAAAAAAATATGGTATTAAATCACACACAAAATTCTTAACTAAAGGGCTTTGAGAATGTAAACTTTGAGGTCGACTTTGTATATCCATTTGGCTTCGGAATTAAGAAGGGTTTCAAAAGCGGTCTTTGGGTCATTGCTAAATCAACAACCGGTCCTTTACCCTTAAAATACCACGTAATTTCATAAACTGGTGAGAGATATCGGTGCCACGTAATACATTTTACACATACCTAATCCCATTTTGAATAAAATATGCCATATTGCTTTGGAGAGCATTATTTACTAAGAGAGCTTAAGATATTACCACGCATTATCTTACCAAATCAAAAACATCAAAATGCACATTGGTAACCAAAGAGCATTCTGATAATAATTTACTTAATATGTTTGTATCAGACTTTGTATGTATGTATGTATGTATGTATGTATGTATGTATGTATGTATGTATGTATGTATGTATGTATGTATGTATGTATGTATGTATGGTGTTAGGGGTGACAGATACACCTGCGACCTATAAGATCTATTGTGTCCCCCTTTTCTTGCTATATTTTTGATGATTCCTCAGACTTATAGCCGCTCTTCTAGTCCAATCTTCCTTAGAAAGTTTGGGATATCATTGGGTTTTAAATAAGGTAGTTCTTTCCTTTCTATTTCGTATGACCCTAGGTATTTGACCCTAGAATTGCCTAATGCCATGCATTCTGAAAGTATGTGTATTGAGGTTTCATCCTCTACCTCACAGAATCTGCAGTTTGCTTCATCTACTAATCCTAGTTTCTTCATGTGAGGTTTTTCTTACTCAGGTTAAGACAGCTGTGAGATCTCTTCTGGTTATAGTTTCCCAGGAACGTCTTCGATTGTCTTAGTCCTTCTAGATCATTTCAGTACTTGGATTTTTCGCTATCCATTTTTTTCTTTAGTTTTTCTAAGATTGTACTACTGCTGATCTCACAGGATGGTTCTGGTCCCAGGTATGGGGTTTAAGCTCCTTTTTTTTGCCAGCTTGTCTACTGTTTCATTTCCTTCTATTCCTACGTGTCCTGGAACCCATAGGAGGGTAACAGTGTTATTCTGTCCTAGTTCATTTAATTTGCTTAGGCATTCCCAGATTATCTTTGAACTGATTGTATTTGAGTTCACAGCTTTGATGGCGGCTTAACTATCTAACATGATATCGGACTTTGATTTACATTATGGAAATTTTTATGCATCCTGTTGACTTGAAGTTTTATTTCAAATTGACTAGTTATGTCTATTTAAAGTAATATTTTGTATTTAACTTTAGAAATACATCTTTAAAGGGTTTTAATAAACATCGTTTTCTTTAGGCAATTGGTATGTTAATCTATTGATCTTATAGATAATGCATACCGACAATTGGGTTTTTAGCCAAAAGCCAATGTTAATTAGTAACATAAAACCTAGATTTCTTTTCTTAGGACTAAAATTGAAGAATATTTTCCTGGAAATAGCGACAAATACAAACCGAAAATCATTATGGGGGCATTTTGTGTGCACTAAATCCGAATTTCATGTGGAAAATGACCCCTCCAACACCTGGTGCGCCCTAACCTGGCTCTGGATGTTATCACCTAGGGTTTTCCAGACATAATTGAAAATGACGAACAGAAACTTGACCGCCCCGTGTAAATTTTGTCAGGAAAAACCTCGTTGATGAGGTTCAGAGCCAGGTATCTGTGAGTGTTCGCCGATGCCATATTTGAATTCAGCGACCCAAAAAACAATTTTCGGTTCGTCATTTTCACTTGCGTCTGGAAAAACTTCGGGGATGACGTCCAGAGCCAGGTTAGGGTGCACCAGGTGTCAGTGGGGTGCCGCCGGTGCCATATTTGAAGTCAGCGAGCCAAACGAACAGGAAATCATTTTTACCTTCCGAACAGCAACGCTGTTATAGGAAGGTATTGTGATCGCGAAAAATTTCGATCTCGGGTTTTTAGCGGAAATACGCGTTTTAGGGTTCCCTGAGCCTAAAAAACCCAAAAATAAAAAATGTCTGTCTGTCTGTCTGTCTGTGTGTCTGTCTGTGTGTCTGTGAACACATTTGCGGCTAAACGGCTAATCGGATCGGAATGAAACTATAAAACCTTACTTATAATCACCATCGGAGGAATCTGATAGAATTTGAGTAAAATCGGCCGACCGGAAGTGGACGTTTACTCTTATCAAAAAATGGAATTTTTTGAAAATATTGGGTTTTTATATAGTTATTGGCAAAATATTTATACTTTGTGGAAAGAACATGTAATTTCCGACATTTTTGAAAGAATACATTTTTTTGATATTTTCATTAGTTTTCGAGATATTGACACTTTTATCAAAAACTGGAAATATGTGAAATAAAAATTGTGGATTCGCTTTTTTTAAACAAAAATTGGTAGTTATTATATTTTCAACATCTGACAGCTGTCAAATTATGTTTTGGCGTATTTCAACATTTAATTTTCTATATTTTGACATCTGACAGCTGTCAAATTATGTTTTTTGAGAGTATCAACTTTTGACTAGTGTCAAATTATTTTTTTTTATATTTTTGACATCTGACTACTAACTAATTAGTTTTTTCGATATTTTTGACATCTCCATACTATGGCCACTCCAATTCTACCACCCACTACTTGTTAATATCAGTCAGATTAGCTCCTTCTATATTTTGACATCTGACAGCTGTCAAATTATGTTTTTTGAGAGTATCAACTTTTGACTAGTGTCAAATTATTTTTTATATTTTTGACATCTGACTACTAACTAATTAGTTTTTTCGATATTTTTTTCCGAACAGCAACGCTGTTATAGGAAGGTATTGTGATCGCGAAAAATTTCGATCTCGGGTTTTTAGCGGAAATACGCGTTTTAGGGTTCCCTGAGCCTAAAAAACCCAAAAATAAAAAATTTCTGTGTGTCTGTGAACACATTTGCGGCTAAACAGCTAATCGGATCGGAATGAAACTATAAAACCTTACTTATAATCACCATCGGAGGAATCTAATAGAATTTGAGTAAAATCGGCCGACCGGAAGTGGACGTTTACTCTTATCAAAAAATGGAATTTTTTGAAAATATTGGGTTTTTATATCGTTATTGGCAAAATATTTATACTTTGTGGAAAGAACATGTAATTTCAGTCATTTTTGAAAGAATACATTTTTTTGATATTTTCATTAGTTTTCGAGATATTGACACTTTTATCAAAAACTACCACTACTTGTTAGTGTTCGGAAGGTCGTGTGGTGCCCACACCAGATTTTTATTTATATAGAAGTTTCTTATGCCTTTATTTTTGACTTGATCTCTCACTAGAAACTAGTTTGTTTAGTTTAGAAAAGTAGCCGCAACTTATAGGCTAAATAAACAATTTTTTTAAAAAAATCTTATTAAATTTTATGGTTCAGTCTATCAAACCAAGTATATTTCCCTGAGTAGCTATCAAATATATTGATTTAAAAAGAACATCTCAATAACTTGGTATTTCACATGCTACAGAAATTGAATTCATAGATTACCTTTTTGAAACTCGGTTTGCATTTTATCTTGAAACAAATATATTTACTTTTCAAGCGATAAATTGTTCTTCGACCGTTTATCTTGAGTTGTATTGAATTTACAACTTACTTACATCTGACAAGTTTAAATATTCGAAAATCGATTTCAAACTCTCTAATAAGATTATTTTATATTTCACCTATTAAGTTGTTTTCTAAATTTTATTTGAATAATAAATAATTAGAGAAGCATCCAAATGGTCCATTCATCAAAACTTGTTTTGTACTGTAAATATTTTTCAGAGTTCAGAGTTCCGTGTGCAATCTCTCGTTCGGCTTGTTTTTGATAAATGATGTTTGTTCTGTTAGCGTAAATCAGAGGTAAATCTGGATTGAACTAATTGGGTTTTCCTTTATATCAATCCGAGGCGATTAGTATTCATTCAAATGGAAATATTTTTATTTGCATTTCTTTGTTTTTTTCTATGATTGGTGTATTACTTTTTTAATTTTTACAAATTGTAATAGTAACAAAAATAAAAAAAATTAATCGTTTCCCACTTTTTTTATTGCTCAGAGTTCCCAAGTAACATTTTCTGGCTCATTTTGGTAAAAGTGTCGACTCTTTATGGAAACTGTATTTTGGGCACGACACATTTTTAAGACACAATGTCCACTTTTAGACCGCTATAAGCGGGAAATGAGTCCAAAATGGTGATTAAAATGTGTTCTAAAATTTCCAAAAATGTGTCTCTATGTGAGTCCAAAATATTCCTATAATGTTCCTAAAATATGCCTCGATTGTGACTTTTGTTTCCAATCGGTTCCTAACATAAAACACTAATGTGTCCAAATTGTGTCTATTTTCTTTCCAATTTGATCAAAAAATGTACAGACTATGTGTCCAAATCTAAACTGTAATGTGCCCTGTATTGTGGTCGCATTGTTTCGAGAATGTTTTATTGCTTTTATTTAATGATATAGTCACAAAATTGGCGCGCAGTGTTCTACATTTCACCTAAATTAATATTTCGCATCCATTGTGTATCAAAATATATCCAATTAGACACAAATACGTCTGAATATATTCTGGAATACCTATATCATGAAGGCAAAATAGTAATTGCTGAAATTTTTAAATATTTAGCACATCATTTCCTTATAATAGGCAAACAATTAATTCTAACACATGAAAAAACCCTTGCGAAGTAAACTTTACTGATAATAGTTGACATTGTACTTCTAATAATTAAATACGCCTTAACATTATAGAGTTATTATAAATTAAATGAATTTATTATTTTTTTTTTTTCAAATTTTTTATTTTTTATTTTTCCATGTGGTTGATATTTTATAATTCAAGGCATAATGTTTATTAACACTTGTACTTAAAATAATGCAAAACTCGTTAGTTTGAAATAATAATAAAAAAAGACGCCATTTTTTAAAATCCTTTTTGTTGAATTACTTATTAAAATATGGCGTACCTATAGTGGGCGTCAAAAAAAAAACATGGTTCTGTAATGTTGACAATATTTTCCCATAAAGTGTCTATCATGACACATTTGTTAAGAGAAGAAACAATTCAGAATTATTTTTCTAAATATAGTCCAAAAATGGTCTGAAATATTCCTATAAGGGCGCAGAGACACATTTCAGAGTAACCTGCGCCTACAAAAAACGCTCTAATGAATAACGGACACATATCGGACAATTTGTGTCAGAAATGCGCCTAGTGTGTACCGAACAGTGTCCGTTTTTATTTGTGTAGATTAGATTCAATCGCTTTTCTAACCTCACTTTTTACGTTTTTTAAGAGTGTTTCTAAAGTTATTTAGAAATGTAATGTAATTAGACAAGATATGGAAAATAAAATATTTTTATTTTAATACATAACAAAACGTGTATTATTTTGGTAAAAACACTTAAAAATTTTAATATAAAATGAAAATTGTCAATCATTATCAATTTTGTTAATTGGTATATCAGCAGTTTCATCCATAGCATTTGTATTTCAACATCACTGCTTTCGTATTCATTATGCTGTTCGCCATTAACTTTCTTTTCAAAATTGTCTTCTACAAATTTAGAGGTAGATTCTTCTATTCCAACGCATTGCAGATGCTTTGAATGAATTTCATCAGTGTTATTCTGAATTTTTTCACTATTATTCCTAACTAAATTGTTTTTTAATTCGTTGTTTTTTACTAAAGGAAGTGTTACCTTGCTTGCTTTTGCCAATTTAAAGAATTCAGACAATTTCCTATTGGTACTGTTAATCTCTTTTTTGACATGTCTATAGTAAGTGCTATTGTGAACAAGTCGACCAGTATTTCTGTTTATTTTAGGCATATTTCATACATATTTTTGAGCTGTTGTGTTGTGTATTTTCACTTTATCAATAATCCTGTTTTCAACGGGATGAACTAAACTTAAACACATTGCAGAATCAAATTGGAAATAATGTGTGTAAAATGTTTCTAGATGGAACTCTATGTGCCCGAGCAACACACAATGGAAACAATAAAGAAACTTTATGTTGAAGAGGTTCCTATATGGGAACTCTTGTGACCAATCAACTCATTTCAGAAACAAATTGGAAACATTTAACTAAGAAACAAATCAGAAAATCTTGAGTTTACTTAGTGTCGACACATCGTGTCTAAATATTGTTGATGTGTTCAAACTGACACAAAGTAGAAATAATTTGAACACATGTGTATAAAATGTTGCTATTTAGACATGGACTTTCTTTTGACACAATTAGGTTGAAAATATGTCGACACAAACTTAAATATTTTGGTCACAATTTGCATTGAGGCAGAAGTGCTACATAAAGGGTCGACACAGTCCAGGCACAAGAAAACTGTGCCCGAGTTCTGCCTCAAATTGCTACTTGGGTTGGTTACCGACATAGTATGAAGTGAGAACTAGTTGTTATTTGGACTTTTAAGGGAAAAAGGGTTCGAAAGCCATTTTTTTTTTAATACAAATATTGTCACAGATTTTTAAGTCATTTCGAGCAAAGCTCTCCAAGTTAACCCTTAACGACTACAAGCCGGGTCACACAGACCCAAGAGAAATTGTTTCCATTACCACTTTTAGAGCAAGTATCTCTCGGTGTTGTGCATTATGTGCATCTGTGAATTCTTTCACTAGTTGATTTTAGTGCGTTTAGAAAGTTATTTTAGATAACATAGAGGTTTACATATCTGACAGACCCAGTTGTACTTTGAGTATATTCTTTCTGGTTCAAAATAGTGTCAGGTATAATAACAATATTAAATGTTTTGGTTAAAAAGTCTGGACGAGAAGAAATGTCAAAATTCAAAACACAAAACTACGAACCACTTACGTAACAAATTAAATTAATTAATTTATTAAAAGACAATAAGAAGAAAATTAATCATCTTCTTCACTAGACCAGCATTCATCATCCAAGTATTCTGCTAAGTTAATAATTATATTAGTGTCCTTCTCATATCGTATATACGTTTCCCAGTCCCGATGAATGAAATCTTCTGAGTATTTTATATAGTTGGCCCAAACTGGAGGTGTTATTTGCCCTAGAGCAATGTTCCAATGTTTCAAAACTTCTGCATCCCATCTCCAATATGGCGATCGTATTATTCTTTAGCGATTCCCAAACCAATTTAATCGGATTGTATTGACAATGATTAGGAGGAAGTAGCAATATCTGATGTCCATTTTCATACAACAACTTATACTGAGCTCTATTTTTAAAGCGTCACTTTCAAAATGGACAAAATGTGACGGTCAACACTTTCAATTTCGAAAGAGTACAACGTTTTAAGTATTTGGGGGCCGTAATCACAGCTGACAACGATGTTACTAAAGAAATATAAGACAGAATCCAATCTGCAAACCGCTGTCTATTTGCACTGAATAAGCTCATAAAATCAAAAAATCTCACAAGAAGTTCAAAGATCAAGTCTATAAATCCATAGTCAGACCTGTAATAACATACGGATGCGAAACGTGGACCATGATTACAGCAAACGAAGAAAAGCTCAGTAAAGGACCTACAAGAGAACGAGCCCAAAATCCCATGCTTTTTCTTATGAAGGTCCGAAAAGCGAATTTTGTTACCGTTCAAGGTCGTCTGACGTCATAGCCCCACCCGGCCCCACCCACTTTCACTTTTAACCTGATTGCTTGGTTCTGATTGGCTGACAGACTCCGCCCTTTAATTGCTTATTAATGACTTGTTAATTACTAGTGCCCCATTGCTTCGTTCTGATTGGCTGTCTGACTCCGCCTCTTAATTATTATTAATGACTTGTTAATTACTCGTGCCCCATTGCTTGGTTCTGATTGGTTGACAATCTCCGACCCTTAATTACTTAATAATTAGAAATGCCCCATTGCTTGGTTCTGATTGGTTGACAATCTCCGACCCTTAATTACTTAATAATTAGAAATGCCCCATTGCTTCGTTCTGATTGGTTGACAATCTCCAATCCTTAATTACTTAATAATTAGAAATCCCCCATTGCTTGGTTCTGATTGGTTGACTGCTAGCAGACAACTGTCAATTTTCGAGTGGCCTTTGACGTTTGGCGCAAGCAGCCAACCCTCTTTTCTTCTTTTTGTATATTTTCGAATTTTTTCGCGCTTTGCTGACATCGTACCAACTTTACATGCTACCAACTTTACAGTGCTACCAACTTTTGACCTTTTACATTCGACGCAAGCAGCCAATTCTTCTTTTTGTATATTTTTGAATTTTTTTTCGCACTTCGCTGTCATCGTACCAACTTTACATGCTACCAACTTTACAGTGCTACCAACTTTTGTCACAAATGCCCCATTGCTTGATTCTGATTGGTTGACAATCTCCGACCCTTAATTACTTAATTACAAGTGCCCCATTATCCGCTTCCGATTGTTTATTATTTAATAAACCCCACCCATTTTGTATTTATTTAATTATTTTTTGATGTTTACTACCCCCATTGCTTCGTTCTGATTGATGATTATTTAATTAGCCCCACAACTATTATTATGAAATAATTACATTATAATAAAAATATATAATTGATAAATATTTAATAAACCCCACCCATAATTTGATATTGAGTAGCCATGTTTGAAATAATTAATATTAAGAGTAATATATTGATAAGCATTATACCACTATTAAAAATCATTAGGGTGATTATAGGATTAAAGAATAAAAAAATATAATAATAAGAAGTTTGTTTTATTAAAAAATATATATTTAAAATGGTAAGACAACATTTTTTAACCAATTATTTAAACAATTTACATTATGTTGAGTACACATATATTTTCCATAAGCGTGGTTGAAACATTGAGTGAATACAGGTTGAAAGACGTCAGTACAACAGGGGGTTCCATCATATTTTGTAACATCGTAAATATTTGTCGAAATTCCAAGTTCTCGACATTTGGTTTCTAAAAAATTTAGTTTTTGACTACCTCTGACGTATATGCAGTCTGCTGAATTTAATAAATATTTTTCCAGTATGTTATTAATTTCATTATATTCAATATCACCAGAGTCGTATTTTATTCCATGAACATATTTTTCAACATAATTATTAGTTCTCTTATCCTTAGAACTCAATGTGTGGAAGGGTACTGGTGGTTTAAACAGAAAACTAGTAATATGTTTTCCAATCAGTATAGACAATTCTTTCGGATAAAATATATCCTCAAAGATAATTCCTTGAATATCTACAAGTGCTATTCTCATGATGCCTTCTATGAAACTGAAAATTTGTATAAAAGTTTCGTTTTATATTAAGCTTTAAGGCTGGATAAGTGGGGTTTCAATCTAATATTTCTCCTTTTAAACAATCACTTTTAATCTTCTTATCTATATGATAGGTTTATATAAAAATTTTGATTGATTCCGGATTGATTAAATATTATTCCCATCTGTTTGAAATCGATCTAAAATCATATATAAGAAAAAACATTATTATAATAAAAAATTATTAAAGTAACTTTTAGACTCACCTATATAATATCCAACTCAAAAAATTTATATTATTGTCAAAACAGTTTGTAGAATTATTTCATCCATATATCTCTCATCCATTATCAGAATGCATTTTATATATTACATCTTCATCTTTTAATACATAGTCGTACGTAAATTTCTATCCAATTTGGTCTTAAAAATATTTTCAAAACAGTTTGTAGAATTATTTTATCCATATATCTCTCATCTATTATCAGACTGCATTTTATATATTCCATCTTCATTTTTAATCCATAGTCGTACGTAAATTTCTATCCAATTTGATCAAACTTCATAATATCAGACACGCTTATACATACTAATTTATATAAAACAAGTAGTTTTATTATATTACAATTATACTAAATTATGATAAAAAAAAAAAGAAAACAATTTTATGTAAATAATTTAAATTTAAAATAATAATTTTGAACTCTATAAACAATCCATTACTTGATCATCATCATAAACATTTATTTTAGGGTTAATAGAGTAATGCCCCCATGGTAATGTCTCATCTTTCCCTGGTATCAGATATCTTTTATCATCATCAGAGCTGAGAGCAATTTTCTTTTGTTCTATTGAAAAGACTTTATGATGTTTCGATTGTATGAGATTCTGTGAAGTGGTCTTACTTCTAGATGTTTCTAAACATTCAATATAGTCATTAAAAGTTATACTATTTTTTACTATCGACATTTTAACCCCCTTTGCTTTTTTGGTTACACCATAATTCATAACATTTTTTTCAATCTCATCATCATCATATTCTTCGTCTTTTAATTTTGCCCTCAGTTTTTGCACCTCATCTTCTGAGATGGCCACTTTCATAGTATATAATTTTGATCTCAGTCCTACATAATCAGTCATAATGCATCCATTATTTTCATCTTTCATCATACCTAAAACTTTCTTATTTAGTTGCGGTATTCCATACACATTATTTGTAGGATAGTCTGAAGTATCAAAGTATTTCTCACAATCATTCTTTATAATTTGATAAGGATCTTTTCCTCGTATCTCTAATAAAACGGAATCTGTATCACTGTAGCAAGTAGAGCAGTTTTCTCCAAATCGTGTTTGTAAATAATCATATTGAAAGCTATATATTGTAGTCTTTGCAAGATCCAAAATTGTTTGCCCTACATATATAGGTTTATTTAGATAAACCTCAATTTTTTTCATCTCTATCGCCACCAAATTTTCGTCAAATATTATACAATTCTTAAATTCAGGCTTAGATATATATGATTGAGCTCCATAACGACCCTCCCATTCGGTAAGAAGTTTTACATCAACCCTTTTTCTTACATTCTCCATAGTTTTACCGAAAACAGCATTGTTCATTAATTTGAATAAATTCTTCTCAAATTCGTTTTTAGCTTTTTTTCTAAGCTCCGTATTTAAATCAATATACGGTTTCAACCAAGGAGACTGTTTAAATTTTAATACTCTGTGTATTTTCGTTAATTTCAAGCCATGTTCTAAAGCTTGTTTTAGTGATCGATAGTGTATGATATATTTCTCTTTATTATAAAGTGTAGCCATAAGTTTAGTACTCTCTTTTAACTTTGCAGGAGGCTTCATAGTCTTAGGGTTGATATGTTCTGGACAGAAAGGTATATCTTTATGCTTATCATGTAAATCATGTGGATACTCTAAATCAACTTCAAGCATGTAACCTACATTATTATCATCAGCAATTGTAGTGACATCAATATTTGAATCCACCCACTCAAATTCTCCATATGGAAGAGCTTGACTCATAGCCCAACCATACTGATTGTTGACATCAAAATACATTAAATAGTTTTCCGGTTTTGCAGGATTATAATTCAACATATATTTATTGTTTGCATGAACCCTTCTTTTAGAGCAGACTTGACTGAGACCACCTCGAATGCCTCGCTCTACAAACAAAAACATATCCATATCAGTAAGAAGTTCTAACTCCTGTTTCGTAAACTTTAACATAGCATCCCAAGTAAATCCGGGTAGCGTAAAATAGTGGGCTGGATCTAGATCATACGTCTTAAGACAGCTCGATCTAAACTGTTCAAAGACATCTGCTAGGAGTAGAATGTCTGTTTTCATATATAAGTCTACATAATCACCTAGAGTTTTACAGTTAAACGAAGACCATACTTGTTGTGCTCTTTTATACATACGGCGGGGGCAAGCTTTATTATCTAATTTGTTATAAAAAGCATCTTGATGAGGTAAACAGGATTCACTAAAACGATCAAAACTATTGATGTAATCATATGGCATCACACCTTTCTTTGTTAACAAATTAAACTTATCTTCAGGTATGTTATTAAACTGAGACCTCAGATTTGTAAATTTTGTTAAAGAAGATGATAATTTATCTAAGGATGATGCCATAAATCTAAAACTATCAATGAATCTAAAGTGAATTCGAGCTTCATCAATATGCTTCGTAAACGAAATATATTTTTCTTTAGTGAGAGGCAGTAAGTCTATAGATCCTTTCATTCGGGTTGCAATATCTTTTATCACGAAATGTGCGTCATAACCACTCAAATTGTGAAAGATTACCGGGATTGTGTGCGTGTCTTGATAATTAACATTACACTCATTATGTGAAGCTCCACGGTAATTATTTTCAGAAATTAAGTAATTATAATCTCTCACTTTTTTCTCGCCAACTTTAAAGGGTTGTTCACAAATATGACAGCGGGTGGATGCTTGAAAATCACTCTCTTGTTGAGGAGTCATGTGTATATTATACGGACATAGATATATAGTAGAGACATCCTCAGCAAGTTGATTCATTTCATCAGCAAACCACTGCATACAATCGGATCCTCGATATGAACGGTAGAATGATAGATTGTTATCATAAGAAGATTTAAAATAATATCCTACTGCTGCTGGAATATGTTTTTGATAAGCAGTCTTTTCTGCACAAGGCTTTAAAATACTCTCTAAATCTGCATATACAGCAAAGGGGGCTTTTATTTTGTTTTTAAAATCCTTAAATTTAAGCATCTTTTTGCTATCTGTAGGCATTTTGGTGGCGGTATCATTTCTTTTAATGCAGTCTACTATGTGTTTACTTAGCTTATCTTCCGAACGGAAGTAGTGTAAACATCTATCACAAAAGTACTTTTGACCATTTTCATTACTGAGTTGTTTAGACAAAAGTCGTGAAAGATTCTTTATCCAAACGTAATGATATTTAGTAGACTCTTTGTCATACTGATCTTGTATTAGAAGCAGATTTACATGCTTATCTTTCTTTTCCGCTGTTAAATATGTAGGGAGGGTCGAAAATTGTTTATTATACTTTTTTAGGATATAAACATTGATAGAAATGTTATTCATTTTTTCAAAATTTGGAATCTGCTTGATAGTTATAGGAAACTGAATACCTTTAAGTTTTAATACCTCAGAATAATGTGGGTATTTATTTGTTCTTTGCGGATTATTATTAACAGGATACAAAGCTGATGTAATTGCCCATGCAAAGCAGGCTTGATCATCATTTTTAACATTAATGCATGCTTCTTTTCTTTTAATTTGAGGTGGTAGTTCAATATATGATGATCCAAGTTGTGGAACAAATTTATTAATATTTACGCCCAAGTTTACTACTCTTTTTAACGACCACCCGCTATCACGTTCCTGGAATTCTTCCAGGTCTTTTAGAATAAGTTTTGTCACATTATCATCAAACCAGTTATTTAAATTTGTATCTCTATAGATGGGGCAGTTAGCTGTGGTGAAATATTTATATTCAGTTATGATCTGTAGGCCTCTATATATCTCAAATTCACCACAAAAAACTGTGTTCACTTTAACAGACTCATCTTTCTTGAGTGCGTTACCAATTCTACGTTTGAAGAGTGTCTTACAATCGACAAGAAATGCTATAGGATCTTTATGTTTAAGGTTTGAAATGACTCCAGTTCGAATTCTAGACTTAAAAGCTGAAGTCAAATCATCCCATTCTACTTTTTTAATTCCAGACTCTTTTGCCCTAGTCATAATTCCAGATCCTCTCTTTTTTGTTAATTTAATCTGAGATCTTAACGATTTAACATTTCTTAAACAAGCCTCTAGGTGTTGTCTTTCGCCCATGGAAGTAGCATTTTTAATATCTTTATTTATCTTTCTGACAGCCTTTGTACATTCCAGCAACCCCTCCTCCACTGTTTTACCATCATAGGTAATACTTATAAATCCTAAAATAGCTGTTATATGTTGAATAAGATCAGTAATTATTGACATAATGCTAAATTTTAAATAGTTAGATAGAAAAAAAAAGAAATTTAATTATGTGTCTGATATAAAGTAGGTAACTACACTGCAAGAGAAATATTAAATAATTAATTTTTAAAAATAATAATGGTAAAATATTATAATGAAATTTAAAAAAAAAAAATATATTAGTAAAAAAAAAAAACATTAATTTGAAATTCAATATGATACAAAATAATCCATATAAACAGTTATAGCTATTTAAAATTATTTAATAAAAAAACTTACCAAAAAATTTTATACACACACTTCAATTATCACTTTTCGCAGACTATTAAAATCAACCAACTTCTATGAAATCTTTGACAATAAAGACTCTCATACTGTTAACACCATATTTTAAATAGTTTTTTCAATCATAATTAGAAAATATGAAATATAAAGTCATTAATTTACGTTTAAGTATTTAACAATAAATATATTAACGGAAATTTATTAATTTTTAAAGTGTTACAGATAAAAAAAATATAATCGACTCTTAATCGATACTTAATATTCTAAATTTCCCATTACCAAAATTAAATAGTAAAAATTTCTCCAAATACTTTATATATAATTTGTCATATTCGACTCTAAATCGATACTTAATATACTAAATTTCACATTACCAAAATTAAATAGTAAAAATTTCCTCGAGTACTTTATATATAATTTGTCATATACTTTATATTCTAACTTTCCCATTAAAAATTAATTAGTAAAAATTCCTACAAAGTACTTTATATATAATTTGCCCTATACTAAAATTTCCCTAAAATTATTTACTTTATATTTATTTTTTCTTGTAAATTAGATTTTAATATAAAGAGTGGGTATAAATATAAGCGAAATATTCAATTTTATTAAGTTAGTTCCAGTTGTTTCTTGAAGTGCTATTACCTATAATTATTACAGTAAGTCTACTATTCTATACTCTTTATACATGATTTTTTATTAATTTATTCACTTATTTATTTATTTATTTATTTATTTATTTATTTATTTATTATACATTTTATCAGTTATATATATGCGTCTACTATTCTATATCCTTTAGGTATACATGATTTTTTATTAATTTATTGACTTATTTATTTATTATACATTTTATCTGTTTTTTATATATAATGAGCTTTACGATATTTATATACTTACAATTTTATTTATTTCTTATAGATGGATTTTTCTAAAATAAACAAATCGTCTGTTTTATCGCAAAAGAAACCTGTGGTGAAGTTATCCTCCTTGGAGGTGGGCACATCATATCAAATATTAGATGCAAAAATTGTGAAATCAAACTATGGGAAAACTGTACTTTTAGAAATGTTGGATATGGTTGTTTTTCTACCAGAACGTGTGGTTGAAGATTATACACCATTCATGGAAGAATTTAAAAGCCAAAAATATGGCTTGGTGTTCCACGGGTTAGTGGACACCGGAAAACCGAAGCCTGCGGCTTCATTTGAAGTTATAGAAGTATAAAATATTAAATATATTTTTTAATAATTGTAAAATTGTTTTATTATTAATAACCACATTTTTTTTATTATTTTTTTATTATAAAAAAGTATAATATTTACATAGGTAATATAACACATTTAAATTAGGTATTTATATTATACTCTTGATTACCTCCGTAAGAGGGTAATATTCCATTAAACAGTCATGAATAATGATGCAATATACTTTTGTATCTTTTGGAAAACCATTGTTAGCTTCAATTTCTAATTTTATATCGACAGTTGAAGATTTCATTCCATCTTCTTGTTTTGAACAATCTATTACAAATAAGGCATGATCTTTAAATGCTTGATAATCTAAAAGTGATCGTCTCTCAGTCGAATATGAATAACTAGGATAAAATTCAGTGTAGTTATAATGAGCTGCAGCATAATCATTTTTCTCAAAGTCCAGTTGCATTCTTTCATTAGGCCAATATTCACCATTAAGAGATACTCGAACACTTGATATATTAACATTATCAAAAATTGTTGAATCCTTTTCTTTTCTATTGCGCCTCTCAGTTTGAAATGTTACTATAACATAACGCGGTTTTTCAATTGATGAGCTTGTTTTAACATTCCAGATTTCTCTTCTTGCACCGTCTTTAATTGAGGGTAGTTCATTAAGATCCCACTTTCTGAATGGAATATATATTGGTATATTATTTTTAATAGGTTCCATCAATTTAATTTTAATTTCATCATTGGGAAACACATGTTTCACTTTCAGTTCCATACTATTTATAATAATCTTAACAGTTGTTGTAGTTGCGGTACTACCAGCACCTACCTCATTTACAATAATACTATCATTATCGTAACTAGCTCGTACGAGACGAAATGTTTGTCTCCCATAAGCTATTGTTGTATAATCATTAAAAATGTTGAAAATATGTTTAAGAGGAATCAACAAACTAAAAGATTTATCATCTTCATTTAAGAACGGATGGTTAGGAAAATTCCATCCAGCAATACTGATAAATCTTGCATAATCACTGCGATAGCATAGCATACTACGTACGGCGCTAACAATTCCGGGATCTCTCACTGTTTCAATTTCTTTTGAACTTTCACTATATGAACAGGAATCGAATAGAAATACCCCAAAATTGGGAGCTAGATGTACGTTTCCACCTCCAACTATATCTAATCTACCTTTAATTTCTAATAAAGATTCATGTAGAGCAAAAAACGAATCAGCTTGATTTATTACAAACTCTACGACATCATTGTTATTAAATGATTTCACATATGGAGTGTACGATCTAAATTCTTCTTTTCTAATCGAATCATCATACTTTGGTTCACGATGTAGATCAAAAATGGGGTCAACTTTAAGTCGCTTAGATTCAACTTCAGATCGTATATATTTACGGTTTACCATATTTAACTTTAAGTCCAATCGATTGTAAAAAATCTCTGTTTACTCTAGTTAGTTTACGATGCTTGCAAGATCTAGATAAAACTGATGATTTTTTAGTTGGAACCGTCCTTTTATGTTCTATAATGAGACCCATTTATCGTTCTTGTAAAACTAGATGAAGGGTGCTTCTTTCTCCGCGAAAGTTAACAGGTCTTAAATCTTGATCAGACACCCTTACAATGATGTGATTAATTTCTTTCAAATTCTTTATAGGCAAATATATTGGATTGATAGGTCTCTCGTTGATAGCAAAACCAGGATCTACTGTTATAGGAATATCTAAAATTATATGAGCTGGTGTATTTCCATAGAAAGCTCCTTCAGTAATGTTGCAGTCAAAAAGTAGACTTGTCACTTTATTAATATTCACAGGTAGATCTGAAGAATGAACTATTCCAGGTTCTAATATTTTATTAGAAAATCCTAGGAGATTAGCAAGACTATCAGTCTTTTCAAAAGAGATTTCATATAGTTTACTATAAATTTCGCACTGAAGGGTATTATTATTTGGTTCTAAGAAAAAATCTTCTTCAGCAATGTTTTTTTTTAACATCAATTGTTTTTTTATATAAGCAGCTATATCACTAATCTCGTAACAACCTACAGGTAGAAGTATTTCTCTTTCTCTAAGTTGTTCTAAATTGTCGTACTCGAAGTAGTAAAATTTTTCACCATCAATATTAGGTATTGAATTGTAGGAATGAAACCCTAGCACTGCTAAATAGTAACTTTTATATGGATTAAGTACAAGAGGTGTTGACGGTGTAAAAGAGAACTCGTTATTGGTACTCGTTAAGGTTAAAAGTTGCGACATGACTAACCATTATCAGAAAATGTTATGATTTAAATAATAGACTAATATGCTAATCATTAAATTTATTTATAACATATAAAACAAAATAGACATTTTGACGTCATATTTCCACAAACATCTGACCATTCATGACAATCCGGATCTATACTGCATGGTAAATATTCTTTTAAATCCTCACGTATTTCACATGGCAGTTTATACCAAACTGAAGGTGAAATATTTTCCATAAGTATTTCAATGATATTAAGTGCCTCTTTGGATAAGTAAGCTGCCATTATATAAAAATTCCAAACACAGATGTCCACAATTAATTTGATTATATGTTTGATATTGATTATTGTTGTAGAAAATTCTAACACCTGAACCAAAATATTTAACAAGCTCTTTCATCGGCTTCAAATTACCAAATGAATCAAAATACTCTACGTTGTTATTTATCTTTTTATAAGCTACCCAATGTGTTCCAGCATTTTGCGATATATCTAAATTAACAATTGAACACTCGCATCTTCTAGATCCGTTAATTGGAAGACTATCTCGCATAAAAACACCACGAAAATATGGTATTTTTAATTTCTTTGCATAATTAATTAAATCGATGTTAGTTAGTGGTCTATTGGGTAGCTTTATTGGAAGTTTTTTTTTTCTTTCTTCAGATACAAGCCGTAGCCTCCTTTGATATTTTTCTTTAAATACAATCCCTTTCCTATAGACTCCATAGCTTTGTTGTGACGATGATCTTCATCAAGTTTCTTTTGAGCGTTTTTAGCATCAATTATAGTTTTTGCTATAGCTGAACTTCCTCCTGCTATTGTCCCTATCGCACTTAAAGCTGTCAATATAGGAATCAACGGCAAAAAACCTCCCATCTTGCTCTCAAACGGTATAATTCTAGGAACTCGAATATTCTTTTTTCCAGCTTTTGAAACAGTCTTTTTAGCAAATTTTAATGCATTTTGAATAGTCTTTTTTAATGTTAGGTTAGGTATTAAGGATTTTTTAATTTTATCTATAATTCCACGTTTAAAAGAAATTTTTCGTTTAATACCCATACCTAGTTTTCGCTTAGCTTTCATTACACCTGTAACTAATAATGCGTTTGCTCGTTCACCTAAACTCGCGTTCTTATTTTTGACACGTTCCCAAGCTTTATTTTCTAGAATTTGATCAGCCTTATGCCTCTCCGCTATTGTATTATCGCCTGAATATGCAATATCATGCTCTTTACAAGCAACATCTAATGGATTAATACCAGGATCTCCACGTAATAGACGTTTTTGTAGTTTTGTTCCAGCTAAAAAAAACAAAAAAATGTTAATAAAAATTAAACATTTTTTTTTATAATACTTACGTCCACAATACTGATAACCACCCAATAAATGTGCTTCGAAGGGAAGTTTGTTTATTAAGTTATTTACTAGACCCTCACCTTTAAACAGTAGCATGAGAACTAACTGTTTTGTTTTCAATAAACATATATTTATTAAAAAACGTGCTATATATTTTAACACAAAATGAAAATCATTCGACAAGTACAGTCGCTACCTGTGGATAACTTAGATTTTAATATAAAATGTGAAGAAAGTAAACATAGCAAATTGCTACCAAATACTCTTCGTATTATCATATGCGGTCCATCAGGATGTGGTAAAACAAACGCAATGATGTCATTACTCTTTAATCCAAATGGGATAAAGTTTCAAAACGTTTATGTATATTCTAAATCGCTCTATCAACCTAAATATCAGTTATTAGCAGAAGTATTAAATAATGTGAAAGGTGTTGAATATTTTCCGTTTAGAGATAATGATGAAATCATAAATGTTAGTGATGCGAAATCTAATTCAGTTTTCATCTTTGATGACGTTGCATGTGACAAACAACAAAAAATTCGTGAATATTTTTCTATGTGTCGACATAAAAATATTGATGTTGCATATCTTTGTCAGACCTTTTCTAAAATACCGAAAGTGCTAATAAGAGATAATTGTAACATGATTGTAATATTCAAACAAGATGAATTAAATCTTAAACATATATTCGATGGACATGTATCACCAGATATGAATTTTGATCAATTTAAAAACATATGTTCACAGTGTTGGAATGAAAAACATGGTATGATGGTTATTGTTAAGGAGTTCCCTCTAAATAACGGTCGCTATCGTAAGGGTTTTGATAAATATATTAAAATTTAAGCTTTGAATAATATTAATCAGTCTACAACAAAATGTTGAATAGTTTGGAAGCTGCCCGAAAAAGAAAAATAGCTCAACTAACCAAAGATATTAGAAAAAAATATCTTGCATTAAAACTTAATAGAACAGAAGAAGATGAAACGTTAAATAAGCTTTTTCAACCTATATCAAAACCGTTGGAGGATATCGCTAAATCATCAAAATTTTTAAATCAATCGACAGCTAATCTAAGTTATTGTAAACATGAAAAAAAACCTAATATTAAAAAAGAAAAACATGAGAATAAAAACATATCATTTCTAGAACTTAAACATGTAGCAGGTGATAATAGTGATGTTGAGAATGAGGTTGAGGATAACGCGGAAGTATCGGAAGAATTAGATGATAAAGATATTCCAGAAACTGTTTTAAATGAGTACCTCGAGCAATATCCACAAGGAGTTCTAAAATATTTAAAAGAATTTTGGCAAAATGATGATAAAATAGATAAAGTATATGGTCCAACATATGATATATCGACATCTAAATGGTTTCTTGGAGCAGAAAATATCAACTTTGATACTAAAACGGGAGCAGTTTTCACAAAAGAAGGATATGTTTCAGGATCACCTGAACTATATGAATTACTTTTCTATGATGCACCTCAAGACTACACTTCTAAAGATTTAGAAAATTACAAACTCTTATTAGAAGCAACAAATGTACATAGAAATAAGCGAGGATATTTAAAAAATAGTTCGACATTTAAGTATAAGTATATTATAAAACCTATGTATACATCTAAGACTTTAGGTAATGGAATGTATTTAACATATAATGATGATCCTGTAGAATATGTGTATTGGGATGATCCAAATGAATTATGTGAAAGATTGCAATTACTCTATGCTTCGAAAGAAGCTGGTAATACATCTCATTCTAATGAAATTGTTTCCATCATTAATGAATTACGAGAAGCAGATATTATATACTAATGTAACGTTGTAGTGTGATCATTTTCATAATGAGTCTTGATAAGTTTGGACGTAGTCATCAAAGTCAAATAATTGGATTAAAACAATTAAAAGGAGAATTTAGGCTTGGTTTATTATCTCTAAAAAATCAGCTGTATAATGAAGATTTACCAAAACTACAAGATCAAATATCAATTAAAATTTTATCTATAAAAAACAAAATAGATTCAATTGAAAACTTTATTTCAAGACATCCTCCTACTTCTGAAAAACATATGGCAACAAAGAAATACGTAGATGATGCAAATACACTTTACAATATTGATTTAGCAAAACTACATGGTGAATTAATACGGGAGCTAAACAAATATAAGGATGAACAGAATACTAGCAGACATAAAGTTGAATATGAGATAAGTAAAATTAATAATCAAATAGAAATATGGCTACAAAAATTTAGAGAAACCTCTGATATGTTACAATTACATGATATGAAAATTAATGATGTATTTAAGGAAATTTATGATATTAAATCTAAAATTAAACACTAAATAATATATTCATCTATCGTATTAGTCATTATCATGACGACGAAAGAGAAGCTTCAATTAGTTAACGAGCTTCACAAACCTGCTCGTAAAAATTATCCTCGTCGAAAAATAATTCTCAAAGGATTAGATGACTTATGGCAAATGGATCTTGCGGAAATGAGACCTTATGCTAATAGTAATAAGGGTTATAAAATGATAATGATAGTCATTGATTGCTTGTCTAAATATCTTTGGACAGTAGCTTTAAAAACTAAAACTGGAGAAGAAATTACAAAGGCTTTTGCAAGTATATTGAAACATTCAAAACGTTATCCTAAAAACCTGCAAACTGATCAGGGAACTGAATTTTATAACGTTAAATTTCAAGATTTAATGAGAAAGTATGATATCAACCATTATAGTACATATACTGTCAAGAAAGCTGCGATAGCTGAAAGAGTTATAAGAACTTTGAAATCAAAATTATACAAATATTTTAGTTTACATGGTAATTATAAATGGATTAATGTATTACCTCAAATTACTAAAGAATACAACAATACGATACATTCTACAATTAAATTTAGACCATCTGAAATAAATAAGCTAAATGAAAAAACGATTTTACATGATCGTTTTAATTATATAAAAACATCAGGACCAAGAAAATATAAAATAGGTGATCTGGTGCGAATATCGAAGGCTAAACATATTTTTGAAAAAGGTTATACTCCTAATTGGACCACAGAAGTTTTTAAAATCATAAAAGTTAATATTACTAATCCTACAACTTATTTGTTGGAGGATATACAGGGAAATCCGATTAAAGGGGCTTTCTATGAACAGGAATTACAGAAAACAAATAATGCAGACATCTATCTAGTAGAAAAAATATTAAAAAGAAAGGGAAACAAAATATTTGTTAAGTGGCTTGGTTTTGATAATAAACATAATTCTTGGATTGAACATGTTGACCTGTTATAACTTGTTAATAGTCTTATAATGATGTTTTTTAATAATCTTATAAAAATATTTTTAATGATTTATTTTGTAATGACATTATAATGATGCTGTTCTATAAAAAGTAATTGTAGTGGGGTTGGTATTATAAATAGTATGATTAAAATATAATAAATCATAGTTGTGATCAATATTTTGTTTAAATATGAGTAGTGAAGGTTATTTTAGTGCATCAACATCCTCATCAGTAGGTCAAGAGTATAATGATCAAATCGATGAAATTTTAGAAAGATATGAAACTGCAGCTAAACTGGAGCATTATAATTTATTACAAACATCATTTCCTATTGGAAGTTATGTGATAAAAGTTGGAATATCACCAGCCAGATCATTCAGTTCAGCTATAACTTTATCGCAATATTATCACACATCTAAAATATCGTTTAGTATTATTGAATGGAGCATTCTAATAGAATTATTGAATAATAATGTGAATGATTTCTTTATAAGTGATACATTGGATCAGCACATTCCTATAACATTTCAATGTGGTGATTACTGCATTATTACTCAAGTTGTATATGATGGTATAAAACTGCTAAGTGTTAGAAAGCATGATGTTGAATTTCATTTAAATGAGGAAGATATAAAACAAATTTTGGAAGCTGATCAAAATTTATTATCATATCACGTCTCACTATTGGACAGTATAAACTTTTGTAGTTATTATTATCATGTGTTAGATATAATTAAGACTCTTTTTCATAATAATATTAATAATAATAATTTCACTTTATTTGAAGTTCTAAAAAAATTTTGTGAAATGTGTACTGATTGTTTATTAGTTACAGCTTTAAGAGAATACATGTTTTTCTATAAAGCAAAAGTATTAAACGACTTAGATTATGTATAATATGTCTATAAACACATTTAATTATTAAGTAGAAATAAATAATTAGTTTAAAACTGTTGTATTACCATTTTAAATATATGTATATATTTTTTAATAAAACAAACTTCTTATTATTATATTTTTTTATTATTTAATCCTATAATCACCCTAATGATTTTTAATAGTGTTATAATGCTTATCAATATATTACTCTTAATATTAATTATTTAAAACAATGGCTACTCGATATCAAATTATGGGTGGGGTTTATTAAATAATAAACAATCGGAAGCGGATAATGGGGCACTTGTAATTAAGTAATTAAGGGTCGGAGATTGTCAACCAATCAGAATCAAGCAATGGGGCATTTGTGACAAAAGTTGGTAGCACTGTAAAGTTGGTAGCATGTAAAGTTGGTACGATGACAGCGAAGTGCGAAAAAAAATTCAAAAATATACAAAAAGAAGAATTGGCTGCTTGCGTCGAATGTAAAAGGTCAAAAGTTGGTAGCACTGTAAAGTTGGTAGCATGTAAAGTTGGTACGATGTCAGCAAAGCGCGAAAAAATTCGAAAATATACAAAAAGAAGAAAAGAGGGTTGGCTGCTTGCGCCAAACGTCAAAGGCCACTCGAAAATTGACAGTTGTCTGCTAGCAGTCAACCAATCAGAACCAAGCAATGGGGGATTTCTAATTATTAAGTAATTAAGGATTGGAGATTGTCAACCAATCAGAACGAAGCAATGGGGCATTTCTAATTATTAAGTAATTAAGGGTCGGAGATTGTCAACCAATCAGAACCAAGCAATGGGGCATTTCTAATTATTAAGTAATTAAGGGTCGGAGATTGTCAACCAATCAGAACCAAGCAATGGGGCACGAGTAATTAACAAGTCATTAATAATAATTAAGAGGCGGAGTCAGACAGCCAATCAGAACGAAGCAATGGGGCACTAGTAATTAACAAGTCATTAATAAGCAATTAAAGGGCGGAGTCTGTCAGCCAATCAGAACCAAGCAATCAGGTTAAAAGTGAAAGTGGGTGGGGCCGGGTGGGGCTATGACGTCAGACGACCTTGAACGGTAACAAAATTCGCTTTTCGGACCTTCATAAGAAAAAGCATGGGATTTTGGGCTCGTTCTCTTGTAGGTCCTTTACTAAGCTCAGACGCTTTGAACGAAAAATACTTAGAAAAATTTTCGGACCTCACCATGACATCACCACAAACCAGTATAAGATTAGAACTAATATCGAATTAAAAGCACTCTACAACGACGCCGATATTGTCCAAAAAATTAAATTACAGCGACTAAGATGGGCAGGCCACGTGCACAGACTGCATAACGAAAGACTTGTAAAACTGGTATGGGAGGAGATTCCCACAGGCAAAAGACCAGTCGGACGTCCCAGAATGCGATGGAGAGATAAAATCCAAGCAGATCTCCGGAAAATGAACATTCCATTTGACCCTAGGTTGATGGAAGACCGAACACATTGGAAAAAAGTTGTACAGTCAGCCAAGACCCACCCAGGGTTGCAGTGCTACGTGATGATGATGACTTTCAAAATTTATATTTCTGTCGTGTAGTCATTCTTGTAACTGTAATTTATTCCAAGAAGAATTTGGTAAATTTTCTATTATAGAACTGTGATAGAAAGCGTTATCCATAATAATTAACGATGGCTTCGCTAACACTGGTATTAGCTTCTTACTTATCCATTTTTAAAATGATTCTTTATCCATAGAATCATAATAGTCAGCATTTAGTGACAAATAACAATCCAGCATCTTTGAAAAACCCATTTTTGGTTCTAGCATGTAACCCAACATTTTGGTGGCTAAATTTCCCAACATTTTGGGGGTCTTTTTTTGCAATTTTAATATTACTATCTTATCTTTACGTTTAAATGAGCCTTTGGATAATTTCCTTCCATTATACATATACGTTCAAATCTAAATCATTTGCATATACTGCTTTATTATTGAAGTTATACTTCTATTCATGCACTCGATTTGTGTGGGGTTAAATGCGAAAAATTATTACATATGTAATGGTGTGAGTAAGAGAGAGTCAGAAACACATATATATATATATATATATATATATATATATATATATATATATATATATATATATATATATATATATATATATATAAGGTATATTGGTCGGTAAAAACAAAGATGAAAAATTTACCACATGTTTAGTCATCACTATAGGTAAGTCCTTCAAATATCGTTTAAATATTCAGTACATTGAAAAGAGATAGATATACAAAAAACAGTTTTGGAATATCATAGTGACGTATTACATTGTGTTTGACAGATTATTTTATAATTCTGTCACGTATATAAACATATAAAGTTGAGTATCTTATATTAATAATATTAATAATAATATTCAGCAATGAGTATTGTATTGTAGTCCATACTACCGTTTGAGGTTGTTGGCTACATAAACAGAGTTTTTAAGAATAGTCGAAAAGTGCATTCCGAACAGACAATAGATAGAAAAATTAGAACTCGGTAAGTATTCCAAATGGGTTCAATTTATGTACTCGGGGTTTTTGGGGTCGCTGAACACGATTATCATGATGTCAAAAGTCTCCACGGCACTTGTTGCCTAGAGTATTTACCTCTTCTCCTGGTGTTTTATGCAAATTCTGTACAAAATTACACTTGGAACTCGGTTGTTTTTTGGGTCGCTGAATACGGATATGATAATGGCGATGGTGTCCGAAACACCTGGTACTTAAGACGGACCTCGTCTCCAGGAAATATTTTGCAAATTTGATACAAAATGAGTGTGTACTCGATACTAGGAGATTTTTGAGGTCGCTGAACACGAATATCATATAATGATTTTGCTAAATCATTCGCATAAAAATTTATGAAACCGGGCGCGTGCATAAAAGTATAACTTCTGCCGGCAGTCCCACTGACTGCCACACCCTTTTTTTGTTTTGACGGATTTAAAAAAAATCCCCCATGCTTTTCTTTTCACAGAATTGCTAATAATTTTCTGATAATTTATTAAAAAGTTTTTTATTTTTGTATCTGAAAACGCCTTCATACTACATTTCCACTACTCTCGTGTGCTGTTCTGAACTTGAAATTTGCAACAACTAACAACATTTTCTTCTTATGGCTATACATTAAACTTGCCATAGTTAAACTGTCTCTTAAAACAAATTAACTCAGACTGAATAATATCGGTGTTCTCGAATTAATGACTGCTATCTGGACAGCGAAAATAAGTGCATCGAATTACGAACCGTAGAAATGATTAGGGATTACGGTAGGTAATAAGGGTTTTATTACATTAATGGTCTTGCTCTTCTCTGTAGATAGCGCACTTTACAAGTGACTTTATTCACTAAAATAATATATTTTACCTTAATTTTAAACTTGTTGCGTGTCTTGTATACAGCCCCGGGAACCACTGCTTAAGTATGGGTAACAGATGGCTTTCTACAACGTGCCTGTATTTATTTCGTGGTTCCCTGGACAATTATAGCAAAATCACCTTGAAAATAAATAAAATTATTGGCTTACAACAGTCCACGTTGGAGTTGACAGCGATAACAGCGATTGACAGCGATAAGAGATTCTTAGTAAAACAAGGTTGAAGAAAAGCAATGATGCCAAGCATTAATTAATTATTAATTATTAATTATTCGTTTTTTTTAATCATATTTTAGTTTCAGGCCACTTACCACCTGAATTTAAACAAGCCAAAGTGATTGCAATTCTTAAACCGGGAAAATCAGCAGAAGAAGCTACCAGTTATCGCCCTATTTCTTTGTTAAGCATTTGCTATAAATTATTGGAGAGATTATTGTACAACAGAATTTATCCAATAATTGAACATATACTACCCAAAGAACAAAGATGTTTTCGATAGAACCGTAATTGTTGTGACCAAGTTTTAGCTTTAACAACACATATAGAATCTGGTTACCAGAAAAAGTTGAAAACCGGCACTGTTTTTATGGATTTGACAGCAGCTTACGATACTGTTTGGAAAGATGGCTTACTGTTCAAACTATTTAATACCTTACAATGCAGGCAAGTGGTCAAACTTATCGAAAATATGCTTACTAACAGAAAACTTAGGCTTTTTATTGGAGAGAATAGTAGTAGGTTTAAATTTCTAAATAATGGTCTTCCACAGGGCTCTGTACTTTCACCTCTTCTTTTTAATCTGTACACTAGTGATTTACCGCAAACTATTTGCAAAAAAATTATTTATGCAGATGGCATTGCACTAGCTTGTCAAAGTGATAAATTCGAAAACCTGGAAACTGTTCTTAACAATGAATGAATATTTTAAAAAATGGCGTCTATGTCCTAATCCTACTAAGACAGAGGTTTCCTGTTTTCATCTTTGTAATTTTGCCAAAACTAGAAAACTTGGCGTAACATTTAATTCTGTAAAACTAAATCACAATTTTCATCCTATTTACCTTGGTGTAACTTTGGATACAAGCTTAACATATAGACAACACATTGAGAAAGTTCGCCAAAAACTTAAAACCAGAAAAAACATTATTTCGAAATTATCTGGTATAAATTGGGGTACTGACGCACATACATTACGTACATCCTCTCTTGCTCTGGTTTTTTCTGTTGCAGAATACTGCTGCCCAGTTTGGATGAACAGTGTCCATGTACACAAGATTGACACTCAAATAAATAAAACAATGAGCATTATCAGTGGTGCGTTAAAGTCTACTCCAAGCCCTTGGTTACCTGTTCTATCAAACATTCCTCCACCAAGTTTACGAAGAAAACTAGCTGCGAAAAAATTGTGGCAGAAATATCAACATAATAAAGACTTCATCATCTAGCAAGACCTCCAGGACGAAAATAATAGATTAAAATCAAGAAATCCTTTTTGGCTATTAGTAAACAGTATCGAACATTTCTCTGTAGATGAAGATTGGAAAAGAATTTGGTTAAGTGAGGACGTTTTTAACCGAGGTTTAGTAGAAGATCGAACAAAACCACTACCTGGATTTAAACATTCTAGAAATATCTGGTGTAAATTAAACCGTCTACGCACTGGTCATTGACGCTGTAATTCCACTCTCTTTAAATGGGGTGTTGTAGAAAGCCCATTATGCTCTTGCAATATAGCCGAAGAAACTATTGAACATTTAGTCAATGAATGTCATCTTACCAGATTTGCTGGCGGTTTTCAAGAATTACATGAATTGACACAAAATGCCATTGAATGGCTCACACAAATCAAGAGTCTTTGAATATACAGCAAGTAGTTCTGATTAAGGTTTTTTTGGCTGCGGTTTTTCCCTTAATCTCCAACACGAATGTGAGAACTGCGCACACCCTTTAAAAACTTTCCGCAGATAGAATATTTAGAAGAGTGTTTTCTCTATAGAACAAATTCTTCAAGTTTAATGACCATATTATTGTTAATAATATATATTGTACTACTACTATTTTCATACGAATATATATATTAATTATCATTATCATTATTAACTAGCGTTTAATATAAGAGTCACATTTTCTTTGTGTTCTGTTTCAGATTACATTTGGCAACTACTATTTTATATTAATAGTTGGTTATCCTTTGTCGGCATATTTTGCAGTACTGAAGTGTGAATGCAAAAAAAGCAAAAAAACAACTTTGAACGAAAGTATACATAAAATAGCAGAATTTGTCTATTACTGTTCTACCTCTTCGGCTCTCTGCGTTTATTAAATTAAATTTGTAGTAGAGATCAAATAAACTGTTCAAACCTTAATATCGACTTGAACTTTTAATAATAAAAACATCACGTACCGTACATTCCAGCAAAATTTATATCACTAAAAATTTCATTTAAGTGTTTTATTTAAAGAAATGGCGGTTTTTTATTGCTACTAATCAGTAGGTATACAAATGGTAAGATTGGTATGTATTAATGTATAGAAATGGTTTAGTGGCTAATTGAATATACATCAACACAGCGTATCACACGCATAACTTTTCCCTTCAACAAGGAAATTATACCTATCAAACATCAATGAAATGTAGTATTGATTTTGTTTATGAGTGCGTAAGTGATATAAAGGGCAATTTAGTTTATAAGAGGCGTTAAGTGAATAGAACGGCTTTACTTAATCGTCCGACACATTAACTTCAGTATCAAATATATACCAGTTCACCTTTTATACATCTTTAAAGTAAACTTTAATCGAGCATGAGCAAAATCTATTATACTATAATTTTTGATAGATTATGCGTCATAGTCCAGGGAAGTTAGAAAAAATAGCGGAAATTTGGACATCCAGCAGATATCGAGATCCGGTTTTCTGCATTGTGTTCAGGAAGATCCCAGGAAAAAAGTCTACAACGTCTGGTTTGGCACATTTTTGAAAAATGCCTTCTGGACCGAAAAATGCATTTTCCAATTGCATTATTCCTTGCGCCTCTATAGGAACGAATGGAAACTCGGAAATCGTTACACGTGGGTTTTAGAGTCTGCCAAACGATTCTGGAATTAAAATTACCCGAGAGTGCACGGTAGCGGCTTTGTGAGGGTGCGCAGGGGGTTAATTGGGAGAGAAATGGCAGCGTGCTTGAAAAGCACTCCAAACTCGTTACTCGGGGGGTTTTCGGGGATGACGAATTTAATTCTGGCATTGTAATCACTCGAAGGCGGCTCTGCGGTGGCATCTGGGGGGACATTCTGAGAGGAAATTGCATAGTCCATGAAAATCGCTCCAAATTCGTTACTCGGGGGTTTTCGGGGATGCAAAATTCAATTCTGACTGTGGCACTACGAAATGCGGGTGCCGCCGAAGTGGGTTGGAGTGCTTACTTGCGATGGCAATTGCTCAAACCAAAAAGGCACTTGCAACGGGGTCGAAAATAGTAACGATTCTAATGCCGGAATGAAATCGGCATCACCGAAAACCCCCCGAGTAACGAGTTTGGAATGATTTTCATGCACGCTGCCATTTCTCCCTTAATTCACCCACCGCGCAGCCCCGCGGAGGGATCCCCGTGGAAATATAAAGTTAGAATTTAATTTGGCATCTCCGAAAACCCCCGAGTAACGACTTTGGACCGGTTTTCATGGACTTTCCAATTTCTCCCCAAAAAGGTCCCTCCGGATGCGCCAAACCAGACGTTGTAGACTTTTTTCCTGGGACCTTCCTGAACACAATGCAAAAAACCGCATCTCGATATCTGCTGGATGTCCAAATTTCCGCTATTCGGGCGATTTTGATCTCAATGCCCTGGACTATTAGTACCTTTATTATTCGTAATTTCGAGATAAAAAAATTTAAACTTTTACAAAGTTTGAATAGATTCAATATGATTTTTTTTTGAGTTAATTAATTGATAAAGAAGTATTTATGATTTAAACAATAAAATGTAGATGGTATGTGGTCAACAAAATTTATTGATTCTGTTGCATTACAGTCAAATTAACAAACGAGAAGGTAATTAATCTAGGAATCAGCATCGCTTACGCGTGCCGTACGAGATCAAGTAGCCGTGATAACACACACCAGGTATGAACATTTCCACTAATCTATCTACGAGAGTTTAAATTAGTATTTTGCTCATCATCTGGTGATACTAAGCGATCCGTCTATGGCACTCATACACCTATGATATTACAAGACATTCTCGAATGACAAGATCCTATGACACGAACTTCAAAAAACACAATTCTTTACCGAGACCTTGGCCATCACTTCCAAGGACATCTAGAAAGCATGCTAAGTGTTTGTGTCTGTCACACTACTAAAAATGCTGCTCGAAATGAAATAGATTATGTGGATCTACAAAAAGAAAAATGTGTCATTGTTATTCCTGACACAAAAACGCATCAGTCGGGAGCTTTTGTCATTAACAACAAGTATTGGATACAAATAATTACACAATATACTATAGAAGGAGATTTTTTCTGCAAGTTAGACATGGAAAATTAACAAAGCAGCCTTTAACGACACCATTTTGTGGCTGAATTTATTTGTAAGTAATGGTAGAGATATTCTTAATTTAAAACGTTTAGAAAGTTGGAAATCAAGGTTATGTTGAAAATTTATTAGACAGACAAACAAAAATTATGGGCATGTTAACCCATGATCAAAAAGAACCTATTTCTGCTTCGTCAACATCCAGCACATTAATAGTTATTTGTGACACAAGGACGGAAAATGACATTTTGCAAGAGCGAGTAAAGTTGTGTAGCCGAGGTGCGTAGCACCGAGGCGAAACAATACGAACAATTGCAAAATATTTTCCGGACGTGTAACACACACTATTTTTTGGTCCGACGAATTTTTAATATTTTCAAAAAATCTGTTATGTTCAACAGTTGACCGTTTGTGCTACCTATACTTAGACCAGTGACTGGAAGACTGTCAGCTGGTATGACGTGATGTTAATATTATAGTATTTATAGTTGTATAATTACTTGTTTGATACTTAATATACGTGTTTAGTAGTTATTAGTGTTTTAATTAACATATAGGTTGCAAACACAACAAGTACAAAAACTTTTTACTTTGTGACATACAAGCTTAGATGTTTATATAAAGATGAGACAATGAACTATTTTCATAAATTGATATAAATGTCAAATTTTATAATACAAGTTGTGAGAGAAATTAAATGTAAATTAGAATCCTGCTTATCTTTAGAAAAAGTTATAGGTAAGTGTAGTATATTATACGCTGTTTTTAAATAAATTAAATTAAAATTTGTATTATTCATTATGTATTTTTGATGACTTAAAATTTAAACTCATAGCGCCATCTCTTTAGATAATCTAAAAGCTACTTTGCCAGCCTAGGCCGGAAAATGCCATTTTCCGGACGATTTTGAAGTAATTAATAGTATTGTTTCTGAAAGGAGGACCAAAAAATATTATTTCTTTAAAGAAATCCTTAAAGAGGGCATAACAATTAATAATGACAATTCTAGGATATATTTTTACTTATATACTAATTCTAACGCTTTCAAATAGTGTTTAATTTTATGTTTACTATTGTTATAGTTACCTACCTGGTATCTACCTATTGTTCGCTCTGTTGTTGTTATTGTTACGTTTCTCTTAATAATAAATTCTACTGGAATTAATAAAAATGTATAATGTCTTCACAATCGTTTAGTCTACAATACAATTCGTTGTATATTAATATTATAATATTATTCTAATAAGTTTCGTTTTGTTTTTGGTCGCTATACTGGTTCTCTATATACCGATACCGATATAAAACGTTTATATTTGCCAATTTTAATGATCTTTATCTATGGAGGTGCGTAACCAAGGGTAACGGATGGAAAGTAGCTACTTTTCACCCTGGTTAACAATTGTCTACTTTCCAACTGTTTTGTAGGGTGAAAAACCGTCTATTTTTAAACGGTTGTTAATAAAAAAAATACACGTGTTGACTTGAGAACTTCCTCCATTTTTCGTCTCTTAAAAATAGAAGGTATTCAACATTTTTCATATTCAAAATTAGTCGATGACCTTTCACTAATTTAAAATTTAGACAATGAATGTTTGATTGTAATTTTCAAAATTTATAAATTATAATAACACACAAAAAGTAGCAAACAATTTAATCAATTTGTATTAGATGTTTTTTTAGGTAGCAATTTCGTAGGGAGTAAATAATTGAAGATCGATGGATACTAAAGTGATAATTTAATTTTTACCGTTCCAAAGCAACTATTAAATATTTACGAAGGGTTGGTTTTAAAAATTGAATTAAGAACTTGAGAAATTTAAAAATAAATGTGGCAAGAATAATTTTGTAAACGGAAATACAAATAAAAAAAACGCGCGACAGAAGTGATAACTTTAACTAATCCAAGTTGAACTATTTAATATTGAAATTTTTTAACTTGAGAAAAACTTTGTCTATTACTTAAATTTTATGTACATTAATATGATAATGTGTATAAATTTAAAAATTTAAATATTTTGAAAATTCTGAAAAAAAATTTATCACTATAATTTTCACTAATTACGAAACAAAAATTTTTTACTATGACAGTTTGAAATTTCTAATCAGTTGCGTAGTAATTCGCAAGACAGCAACCCTTTACGTGGAACGGCCTGATTATTTCAGCAGAATCGGATTTCACCCATTCTTCCATTTTTTTGTTTAACATGTATTAACGTTGATATTTAGCACTAGAAATTTTGGAGGGCTTATCACAATTATCATTTTGTAATCTAAGTTTTTGATCAATTTTTTACTGAATAACACAATTCTTACCGTAATTTCCGTTAATTAGACCTACAACATAACTTTATTTAATGTTTACCACAAATAAACTCCATTAACCGGTTTTTTTTACACTATAACTTTCACTAATTACAATACAAAAATTTTTTACTATGACAGTTCAAAATTTCTAATCAGTCGCGTACTAATTCGCAATACAACCACCCTTTACGTGGAACGGCATGATTGCTATTTAATACACACTTAAAACTTAAATTCTTATCCTTATTATCAATAATAACATTAATAACACACTTTATTATCAATTTTTATAAGATTTATCACAAATGAAACCACCAAAACACGTCTTTTTTATGCTAAAATTAGGCTAATTAGACTGTCATTTCTTCTTAGACAACCTGTTATTTGAATAAATGAGTAAATAAATAAATAAATAAAGATATTTGTATTAATATTAATATTTACCTATTTCTATTTGATTTAATTTCCATTTCTTCTCTCCTACAACTGCCACGATAGATGCCAAGGATGACCGAACCGTTTAAATTATGAATTTAAATTATAATTAAAAGGCTTTAAATTAGTTTTATATACGAAGATATAGCAAATAACCTAATTTTTATGATATTAAATGGATATAAATATTTAATAATTAATAAAAAGTAATGAATTGTATTTAGTGACAGATTAATACCGTATAACACGGTAAATTCAAATATACTTAAAACTTACATTGGGAAAAGCATAGAGAGAGAGAATAGTATATTATGTTACTAGGAGTAGAAGGCCAACATTATTGTTGAGCCCAGATTCTTGCACTGCCGAGGCGCTAGCCGAGGCTGTGCAAACTGGGCGAAACATATAATGGGCCTTCTGCTCCGAGTAACATATACTATTTTTTCTTCAAGCGTAATAATAATATGCATTTTATAAAAAATATAGAAGGCTTTGTTTATATCTCAACTATTTAATTAATACAAACGAAAAATTACATAAAGTGTTACCTATTTATTAACAGTAATATTAAATGTGCAGTTTTGTATACTGCAGTTGTTTAAATTTAAGCCACTGCCACCGCTTTCAGCTTCGACATTTACAATTTTGTCATTGGTATACATCATATTATTAGTAAGTTGATTGTCGATTATTATGTCAGCGATTCCAGAACTATTACTTGGTTGTTCTTGCCAATTAAGTATTTTTTGTGCAGTTTGTGTTTTACTGGAAATGGAATCCTCTAAGTACCCTTCAGCAACACTGGTGGATTTCCATCCACCATGCCGCTTTAAAGCGGTAATATCACCTCCGTTGTCAACTAAAATAGTTGCGGAAGTCCTCCGAAGGCAATGTCCTGTATATTCATGAGGATTTGTTAATTTCAAAAACGTAGCAACGTCTTTTGGTACGTTTGATATTTTGTGGATACCCATTACCACACGGTGACATTTACCATTCTGGTATTTAATAAAAAATCGCTGCAGGCCAATATCATCCGGACTAAGAGCCGTATACTGTCTTACCAAATTCAAATAAAAATCGCCAATTATAGTAAACGACCGTTGTTTTTTGTTTTTTGTGTTTATGATTTTAACCAAAATTAAATTTCCCAAATCTTGGATTTCGCTAGACTTTAAATTAACAAGTTCATCGCATCTAAGGGCTCCTGTGACTCCAAATATTAATATAACCTAAAACAAACGTTGAAATAAATAAAAAAAAAAGCTGGTAGCACCGGGATTAGAACCGCTGACCTTTGCGACCGAAGACAAAAGCTCTGCCACTGAGCTACCGTCATTAAATGTTATAAGTAGGAAATGAGGTAATATTTGCTGTCAAGTTAAATATTGATCTGCTAGTAGATATCACTGTCAACGGTTTAATAAACGTAATAATGATTAAAAAGAAATAAGAAAGTACCTACCTTTGTTGCTAAATAAACATTATTTGGTGCATCCTTGAGAAATTTATCAAATTGATCTTGTGTTAATACTTTTGATTTTTTCGGTGTATAATTTTCCCCTTGGCGCTTTATAAATGCAATTAATTTGCTATATTTTTCTATTTTAACATTATGTTTAATGTTTAATTGACTTTTAATCATTGAATACTGTGCCCATAGAGTACAACTTTTAAACTTTCTGGACAAATTCGTGAAGTATGCAAGCATAACGTTTTCCGTGTATTGCTGTACATTATATTCATTGCACCATTTTAGAAATTTTTCGTATGCAAAATCATACAGTTTACGCGACTTCGTTGGAATTAGAGTTTCAATACTGGAATTAGCTATTTCAACTAATTCCGGAGGCGTACATTGCAATTCTTGAGACATTTTTCACAAAATTTTCAAAACAGACAAACGTCAAATTAAATAAGTTTAAAAATGACAGTTCCTACCTACTTGATTACAACGCCCCATTATTTTATTAGTACAATAATGAAAATTCATTTTTGTACTAGTAAAATAATGGGATATTTCTACGGTCTGTGTTGCAAAAAGTAATATAGTTATTATTATACGCTTGAAGAAAAATGATATTATTATGTTTCACTGCACTTGCGTGTAACAACGATAAACAACGCGTTATGATAAACGCTTTTTTCAACGCGTTACGCTAAAATCAGTTTACCCTCCCATAAGAAATTATCACATCAATAAATAAATAAATAAAGATATTTGTATTAATATTAATATTTACCTATTTCTATTATTATTATGTTTCACTGCGCCTGCGTGTAACAACGATAAACAACGCGTTATGATAAACGCTTTTTTGGTCCTCCGTCCAGAAACAATACTATTAATTACTTCAAAATCGTCCGGAAAATGGCATTTTCCGGCCTAGGCCGGCAAAGTAGCTTTTAGATTATCTAAAGAGATGGCGCTATGAGTTTAAATTTTGTCATCAAAAATACATAATGAATATTACAAATTTTAATTAAATTTATTTAAAACAGCGTATAATATACTAAACTTACCTATAACTTTTTCCAAACATAAGCAGGATTCTAATTTACATTATTTCTCTCACAACTTGTATTATAAAATTTGACATTTATGTCAATTTAGAACTACTTATCATTCGATTATGAAAATAGTTCATTGTATCTGCTATCTTTATTTATAAAATTATTAGATATTAATGTTAATATTTTCAATATAACAATGTTTACTGTGCTGCTTATTAGCACAGTATTTGTATGTATAAAAATTAAGGAACTTGAAATCGATTATCAGAAAATCATTCCTTATTATTAATTTTTTTAATCCTGCAATAGATGTCAATAAAATTGTAATCTTGTATGTCACAAAGTAAAAAGCACAGGTAAAAAGTTTTTGAACTTGTTGTTTGCAACATATGTTAATTAAAACACTAATAACACTAGTAACACGTATATTCAGTATCAAACAAGTTATTAAACAACTATAAATATTGGCGATTGCCGAGTAGCAGAGCCATACAATAAACAAGGACAACTATAAATATAATTATATTAACATCACGTCATACCAATACCAGTTGACTGACAGTCTGTCGTCTTCTAGTCACTGGTCTAACTTCAGGTAGGACAAACAGTCAACTGTTGAACATAACAGAACTTTTGAAAATATTAAAAATTAGTCGGACCAAAAAATAGTGTGTGTTACACGTCCGGAAAATATTTTGCAAGTGCTCGTATTGTTTCGCCTCGGTGCTACGCACCTCGGCTACACAACTTTACTCGCTCTTGCAAAATGTCATTTTCCGTCCTTGTGTCACAAATAACTATTTTCAACGCGTTACGCTAAAAATCAGTTACCCTCCCATAAGAAGTTATCACTTCAAAAATTCTTCTAGAGCTAATAGCGATTTACACATCAGTATGTTTTGTTTTCATTAAAATTACCGATAAATTTACTAGCAATAAGAACCACTAAGATCATCTACTTGTCTTATTTTTACGGTCGGTTTGATTTATTAACAAAATCTTATTACTAATTGTAGGTTCGATCGTTTATAATTGTGCATAAATATTACTTCTAACAAAGAAAGCAGTTTTATTTAGTGCAACGAATTATTGATCGTTTTGAGTTAAAAATAAATCTACCAGAGAAAAGTTTCGAATCTCATTATTTTAGTTATTTGTCGTAATTTTCCGTAAATATGAACGTGAGAAATTACTATTTTTAAAATTGTGGTTTTAATTACACCCACTTGATGCGCTTTTTTTGAGTAGACGAATTGTGAAATTTCTCCTCGATTGCAAATTACGTCTTTTTTAATATTTTTATTAATAATTAATTTAATAAGAATTTTAAAAAGGGGAATATAATTATAAACTAACCTAGTTTTTAGATCTTGGTAGAATTTTTGAGCAAAGATCAGCTTGTTACACATGTTCGTAAAATACGTATCTTACAGTAAAAAAGACTTTGCTGAATTTTTGGTGCAGTGCCACAAAGTACTTTTTATTTAAATTATTGGGATTCGGATTTGGCTAAAAAAATCTAATCAAAACTATTTTTGCAATGAAATCATGACTGATTTGATTGTTTTTCTCATCCAGATATTTCGAGGAGGCCGTAGAAAGATTTAGAAGGAAGATTAATATTTGTAGTTTCTTTTTATAAAAAAAGTTCGAGCTATCTTGTTAAGATAATTAAGGACAATCATCAGATCGCAAGAAGGACCTTTAGGCTGCTCGCAAACACGACCACTTGTGGTCGACCTGGTGGCCGCCACTAGCAGCTCTATACGGCGTTTTAGTGGCTGCCACTGGTGGTCGCGACAAAACGCTCTGTGCCGCTACTACTGGCTGGGACAAGCAGATTTTCTGGCTTCAGTCTCTAGAAATTGTTTTAATAAAGTCACTCTAGTTTGACAAAATGGATATGTTCGTTATTTTGTTAATAATAAGACGAAGACGCAGACGATGTATTTTGCAAAGAAATTGACGTTTTTGGGTGTATCCCATTAAGAACTTGAGAGCGAAATGAATTTTATAATTTTTTCGAAGAATTGCAACTTCAAGATTACATTTGTTTTTTTGTAATGAGATGTAGATTTTTCAAAGAATTATTATTATTCCTTTAAATCATTGGACTACCCACTAAATCTATAATTCTGTTAGTGTGTCTGTTCTTGCAACGTCCATTTACTTACTACACCTATGAACGCAATCAACTGAAGTGGCTCAAAGAAGTGTCTGGGTTTAGCGTCTATACACACGAACCACCAGTGTCCGACACAGGTGGCGACCACCGATAGCAATGCATTGTTTTAAAGGTACGATTACAGACAAGCCACTTGGCGGACCACACCACTTTTAGCTGCTCGACTACCGCTACACTAGTGTCCTACCCTTGCCACCGGCCGGGCCACTTTCCTATATTTTATTTTTAGCAGTACGTTGTTTTTAATAGAGGTGTACACACCAACCACTTTTTGTGTCTAAATATTGAAATTGTTTGATCGTTTATTATGGAGAAACATTTTGAATGCAATACTAAGGATTTTGTAACTGCTATTGAAGGAAAACCTTGTATACCTGGCTGATGCACCCGCGGTGGCCACCACCGGTGTCGGACACAAGTGGCTTCATGTGTAAAGACTCGCCCGACCGGTGGTCGCCACCGGTGTCGGACACTGGTGGTTCGTGTGTATATACGCTTACTGTCAACTGGAGTTAAACTGAGGGATTCAGATAAACTTCAGCTATTTACAAGATAAGAGAAATATTTTTTTTTAATTTATATGAAGATTTTAATTTTTAAAGAACAGTTTGATATTTTAACTGTGAGTAACTCTTGTTTTTGGGTGAGACTGATAACCCTTAACCAAAATAAAATCTACGACTACTATCATTTATCAGCTTGTGTGGGCTACAGTAGTCAAAACATGACTGGTCTCTTTGTTTTTTGATAAAGTAGGTTTTTTTTAAGGGAGCCTGGTAAAAAGCCTTCCATATATGAAGTAGTCTTTATTAGAATTAATCAGTATGACTAACTTATAAATTTCAAGGAAAAAAAATTACAAAGATTAAGAATGTTAAAAAAACATTGTTTTTCTTTACAAATTGTGTCTAACACGTGTTTCTTTCAAAGACTAATAAATAGTTTTAAACTCTATTTTGATGACTGTTTTTGGTTATACAACTACATTGGAATTGTTTATATGGTATTAAATATAACTAATTTGTTTCATTTCTTTAAAAAGGAAAATTACAGATAATTACATTAACATTTCCAAAAATGGGATAAATCCCCTAGCTAGCCCTCTAGGTCGTGTTTTTTTTAAAGAGTTCTACCAGTCTTCCCCGAACATGAATTTTAAGGGCCCCATAGTACAAACTAAACAAATTATACACAAAGACAAGTTATAAATGTATATTTTAAAGTAAATTTTTAAATAATCTTTTTATCTCTCTTCTGGAGATCTGCCTCGGTTGTTTTTAGGCTAGTTCCATTGGGAAGAATTTTCTAAAATGGCGAAAATTTAGTGGTCCTCTTCACAGATCTGAATTGACACTAATGATAAAATGAATAATCAGAAATTACAATTAAGTAGAATCAGTTTTCAGCCAAATCGGATTTTTCCACACAAAAACTAATGTTTGGCGAAAGTGAAACTACTTGAAAATTAGTTGTTAGTAATAATAAAATATCATCCCAATTTCAGACACTTCTAACTAATTAAATGAAACAATAAAATCGACTTACTTGTATTTGAAAAGAAGGTACCACCGAACAATCGGAAAGTAAAATGAACTCAAAATTCTAATTGCAGCGCGAAAGAAGGACAGTTATACAGTAACACCACTAGCGGTATAATTTATAATTAACCCGATTACATTAAAATAAATCTCACCGAATATAGGCCCGGAAATAATAGTCTGGTGAATTCTTTAACTAAAACGATCCAATAGATCGTTACAATGTTTGGTAACACGTGGATCTCTTTAGAACATCTTAAATCTGATGAAATCACCTCTGATAACCATGTTGAAACTCTTTAAATATTAAGTGAAAAATAAAAAACTGTTTTATTATAAACCAATAAAAATATAAATAAAACTTAAACTAGACATTGCAAGTTACATATAATTATTAGACTAATTTGATATCTTCCGAAATAAATTGATAAGCAGGTTTTGATTCAGCAATAACCCATATACTTCCACTTGATGCATTTTGAATTAGTTTCATAGTTTCTTCTGCTACGTGATCGGCACTAAAAGATTTATGACAATAGAAATTTGCGTTAACGTCTGTAACGTATTTTACTATTTATTTAAAAAAAAAAAAAACAGAAATTGTATCATATATTCGTTTCATGTTTTTGTACATTGAGCATTCCTTCAGAATCTCTCTAATGTAATAATCTGCTGTTAGAACTTTGTCACGTTTTTCTTCATGCAAGAAAATGAATTTAGCCTTGCTGTCACAGAAATGCAAACTTCGACCATACAAGAACCTTCTTTATATGCAAAAGTTTTTTGATTACAACATTCGTCAGACCCAATTTTTTTTATCGTTACCATTTGGAAACATCCCACTCCTGTTAAGGAACAAAATCCTTGATTAATCTTTACTCCCATGTTCTTAATCTAATTATAATGTCATTTGTTTATTGAAATCAATTAGCTTGAGATATGTAGCAGCTCTTTTTGGCGTCAGACTGGCTGCTGACCATATCTTGCACTTCTCTCAGCAACTCTTTTTTAAGGTTAGAGCCAGAAATGCCGATTTCTAAGAGCTTTAAAAAAATGATTCTCTCTTCATTGTTAAGCGTGCACAGCCGATTTTCTACGGCCCTTTGGCTGAAGTCTCACACAATACAACTACCTGAGCTTATGTTTCTTGAAGCAAAATTTCTGGTAGGTAGGTAGTGGCGACTAGTGTTGTGTGGCATCAAGCATTACTTCAGAATGTCTTTCTCTACGTCCTTAACCAGACAGTAAACCCAACTTAGTTTTTCTGTTCACAGAAATGCTAGCTAAGAAAATACAAGACCGCCTCTAAATACGATGGTTTCTTGGATATGAAATTCGTCTGACCTTCTTTTAACCCGACATCGTTTGTGGTATCATCTAGGCACAACCTTCTTTTGTCGAAGAACACTATCTATATTCATTGATCTTTATCTTTAACAAAATGCTCTCAAACAAATTGTAGTGGTCTTTGCTAATAAGCTGCAGTTAGTTTAGAACATTTGGTGCCCTTTTTGGTGTCACGTTGGCCGCCTTCAGCCTTCTTATAAATGTTTAAACGCTGGTGTCTTTTAGGTTTTATAATTATTCCCAATGATTTTATTCTATCGTTTTTTTTTTATTCTAATTTTGCTTATATTAGTAAAAAAGGATTGCAGTTTTTACCTTTGTCCCTTTGTGGCAAGAGCTTGCAAGAAACCATTAATCATTTGTCGATCTTCTTCTGATCTTAGATATTCTTCAATAGAATCGCTAATAACAATAGCAGATTTTGTAAGGCTTGGACAAATTGCAATAACTCTAACTTTAAATCGTTCATAGTTATGAGGAAAAGCGTAACATTTTGTAAATCCTACGACTCCATACTTTGTTGCAACGTATGCCAGATTTATTTCCAATGGTGTTACTCCGAGGAGGGAAGCAGTATTAATTATTACACCTTCTTCTCCCGATTTATAAGTTTTAAAGTATTTTTCGGTAGCCAGATATGTTCCAGTGATTACACCTCCCTAAAACATTAAAAGTACAAACAACTGCATGACCAGGGAAATTTCTGTTAACCATTTTTGTGACAGGCAAACAAAGATAGAAGCTAGAAGTAGCGTTATCTTACCCGAAAGTAGAAAAAAAAACGAACGAGGGAAAGTTGTGTTACTCATGTTTATGACACTTATCTGACTCAACATTTTTTTCCAAACCAATATTTGAAGAAGTATTACAAATTGTTAGAGATAGCTAATAGGTACTTTGTGAACTTGAAAGTAAGAGGCAAGAAAAGCAAGAAGTTAGAAGCAACATTGTTTTACTCAAAAGTGGAAAAAACGAACGGGGGAAAGTTGTGTTACTTATTTTTGTGACACTTTTTTTTGTCGCAACATTTTTTCCAAACTAATATTTGGAGAATTATTACAAATTGTTAGAGAAAGCTTATACTTCGTGTAGTAGAAAGTGAGAACCAAGGAAAGGTAGAAGGTAGAAGTACCGTTGACTTACTTAAAAGTACGAACGAGAGAAAGTTATGTTACCAATTTTGTGACGATTTTTCTGTTGCAACATCTTTTTTGAATCCAACATTAAATGTTTCGCTCTGAATCTAAAATATTTTTTTTAAAAAATAAACTTACCAAGTTTACCTCCATACATTTTTTCCAGTTTACTTCATTGACTATACCGGCATTATTAAAAAGAATGTCAATGTAATTGAATTTATCTACTGTTGCTTTAAAAGCATCTATAAATCAAATAATTTATATAAGGCTTAAAAATATATATTTTACTTACTTTCAAAACTTTCAGTACTCGTAACATCAGTATTAACAAAAATCACTTTGTTTTTCCCATACTTATTATTTAATTCTTTTTCAACTTTTTCTCCCAAATCTACGTTTATATCAGCTATTGTTACTCCCTTAAATATGATGCATAAAAATTTAAAATAATTGGAAAAACTACCAAAAATTCCTAATAATAAGAGTTTTTTTATTGTAAATATTTACCTTAGCTCCATTCTGAAGAAGTTGTTTAACAATTGAATAACCAATACCTGATGCACCACCTGTTACTAACGCTACTTTATTTTTAATTTCAAAACCCATATTGGTTATAAAAAAATATAGATACTCTTACAGATGAGTGAAGTGAGTAAATAGAAATAATTTTACTTAATGAAACCATTTATAAATAAAAAAAAATAAATATTGGTATAAACAAGTTCACGTTATCCTTGAACTCTTCTCTTTTTTTCTTTATAATAATACAAATTATTTTTTAAAATAATATAATATATGCCATATCAATGTATCTTGACAAATAGATAAAAATATTAAAATAATTAGAAGGTTTAGAAATACGATAAACAAAAAATGATGTTAAAAAATCGAAAAAATGACAAATTCAAACCTGTGATCTCTACCTATAAATGGTAGCACCTCTAAGAACTTTAGTTACAGATGGATTAGTAGTGGCTTTTCGATTATTTTTTGTCTTTAAACGGGTTTTAAGTTTTAACAAATTCGATTAATCGCTGTATCTCCTTTCTAAGGCTGCTTATTTCATTACGTTTCTAAGTCTTTGTTGCCAAGCAGACTTTTTTATTACTTTCCACATTACCTTTACATTTTGGTGTCCGAACCTGCTGTTCAAGACGTCATAATACAGTCATATAAATGTATGTAACTTTTCAACTTCTCTCTCCATTTTTAATAAAACTTCTTTTCGTATCTGGTGCAATTAAGAAGGCAAATTGTTATTTAGAATAACTTGTCATTTGTCTGCAAGTCCTTTGAAGATCTAAAAACCGCTTAATGAATACTTGGTAAAGTGCAAATTTGTTATCATATTGCGTTTCCTGGACTATCCGGTTTTTGTGGTCACACTTGCGTCGCTTTTGAAGCATCAATAACCAATTGAGGAGAAATGGTTGTGTAATCCTCTCACGAGGTAAGGTAAAAAAAGTTTTAAGTGGTTTGGGTGTTGAGAAAAATATATAAGATTAGTGTGTATCTTGATGTCACATTTTTAGTCAGAAATCATTCTACCGGAGAACAGGTTAGAAGAGTTGGATATTATGTGCTAAATGTTTTCGGGTTTTGGGCGAGATTTTCTAATATCTCTTTCTCTGATTATAAATTTTTTGGATTGTTTTCGACATATTCATGGCTTTTAGATACCAATTATAAATAACTTAGTTTTGGGAAATAGTTTTACTAAGTATAACTAATCATCTATTAAAGGTATCTTTATTTACATGCCGGTTGAATAAGATCTTTAGAATGTGTGCCATAATAGTAGGTATTATACGTTACAAGGTCGGTAGGTGACTTATTACAGTACGAGTTAGTTTAGGGACGAGGCGACGTAGGAGCCAAGTCCGGAAATAAAAACGAGTACTGTAAAAACACCTAACGACCATGTATCGTATTATATATTATTTTATCCTGTTTTTATAAATTAACAAATTCATAAAAATTTTAACAGTAGTTTGTAACTTGACTAAAAATAGTTCGTAACTTGATTAGTCAAATTACCATGAAATTCATCTGCCACTGTCAAATAATTTTTTTATTATTAAGATTTAATTGTTAATATAAAATTGAATAACATTGACTTAAATATGGATATAAAAGTAAGTAATTAATTATTTTATTTTTATTTTATAGTCATTATAGTATTTTTAAATGTCCAAAATTAAAAGTAATTGTCTTCCCTTAAGCAATCAGAGCAGCGTTGCTAGGCAACATATTACAGTACCTGATACCGTAATGTCTTACTTACCGGCGAAAAATTGATTATAGGGAAGTGTATTTACTGGACAGGATGAAATAAAGTTTGTTTACTTGATACTAGATAAAAATGTTATCGCTCTTAAAATATATAAAAACATATTTTTTATCGGACAATGAACGCGCACTTTGCATATTTTTTTCCTTGGTAAGGTCAGTCTGAGATTAGACGATTATGGATAATTGTTCCTATGCTCAGTGAGCAAAGTATGTGTTGTTCTTTAAATCTCCTTAAGTTCAATGACTGTCCCTTTAAGTATTTCAAATTCGTTTAATCGATGTATCTCCTTTGTAAGGCTGCTAATTACATTACGTTTCTAAGTCTTTGTTTCCAAGCAGACTTTTTTATTGCTTTCCACATTACCTTAATACTTTGGTGTCCGAACCTGCTGTTCAAGACGTCATAATACAGATACATAAATGTATGTAACTTTTCGAGTGTGTTATAGTCATCTATATAATTCTGGTCAATAACTGGCTTATTTACATCGATGAAGCAAACATCACATTTTCCTTCTTTCTCTCACTCCATTTTTAATAAAACTTTTTTTGTATGTGGTGCAATTTAGAAGGCAAAATCGCCATTGGTATGCAAGTCGTTTAAAGATTTAAAAACCGCTTAATGAATACTTGGTAAAGTGCAAATTTGTTATCACATTGCTGGGAGCAATGAATAAAAAAGACAAGACCAGCGTTAGTTTATTTAAATGTGGGTACAACAAAAAATAAAAGCCAAGAGAAGTTAGGTTACTCATTCATGTGATAAGTTTTCTGTCGCAACAACTTTTCCAAAGGCATTGCTTGCTACAAAATATTGTTTTAATATATGGAGTGTGATACCTACAGTTTTATAAATAAAAATAAAGTATATCGAATTTTTTTTTAATATATGAAATTGTGTTGGTCACAATTAAAAAATTAAATTACTTGATTTTCACAAAACAATACAAAAATTATTACTTTAATATATTTTTCATTGTTGAAGGTCCTAAAGCAATAAACTCATATGCTGGTTTGCTGTCCTCGATAATCCAAATAGATCCACTAGGAGCTTTTTGAATTAGTTTTATCGATTCCACAGCTACATGGTCACTACTAAAAAATTTTAAAATTTAAACTTTAGTTGAAAAAAAATTCTGTATTGTATTTTAATGTAGTGTGCACCACACTCGCGCGAAATCACTCGAATATAAGTTTTACTTATTATTCGTACTTCGAGTGGTTTCCCAGATATGGTTGTAACAATTTTCTTGGAAAAGACCAAATCTTAGCTCATCATATAATAATATGTACCTTTGTATTACTGGAGCATAATGTTCCAGTATCTTAAGAAAATCTGTCAAATCCTCTTCGGTCCTTGTAAACTTATCAGGATTTTCAAAAATCGGTGTTTTGGTATTTCCAGGACACATTGCGATAACCCTAGTTTTAAATCTTTTATAGACATTTGGTAACTCATACCATTTTGTAAAACCATTTATTCCAAATTTTGAGGCTGAGTAGGCAACAAAGGATATAGTTGGCATTGTTGCAGCAATTGACGATGTGTTAAGTACAACCCCTTCATGTCCCTGTTTATGATTTTTAAAATATTTTTCTGTTGCTAGATATGTGCCGTGTATCACTCCTTTCTACGGTAATCATTATTATTAAATATTATTAATTTTCATAGCTTTAACAATAATATCTCAAAAAACATAACTAGAGAATTTGTTATAATTATTATTAGACACCACCCTTAATGTTAAATGAATTCTTATTTCTAAAAAAACATGAAAACTATTTGTTAAAAGTTGGTAGACAACTTGAAAGGTAAGCAGAAAATTTTACCAAGTCTAAGTTACATTCCAGTTCCTGCACTTCACTATTGACAATGATCGATGATCGTGTGATGACGCTTCTCAGGCATCTTGACTTTGCGACGCCAGCGCTACCTCGTGGCGCAAGGCCGCATTAGGTTGAGTCAGGTGCTGTGTATTGCCTATTGTTTATCATGCAAAATCACTCTTCTGTAATGAGCGTTATTTAAAAACTTCAGTTGAAAAACCGCTAATTCTCGATTCTGAAAATGAACCTCACGATCAAGAATCATTTTCAGGCCGTCAAACTGTAGGGAATTTCAAAGAAGTTCTGAAGTGACTTTCAAAAAAAAAAAGATTTCTTTAAGATTGATAACAAAATTTGGAAAAAATAGTTAGCTACTTTTAGAGTAATTGACCACATAATATTATATAGGTTCTAATGAGAAAATTGGTATTTTTCTCACAACAAGTTTTTCTTTTCAAACTTAACAATAAATTTGAATGCTTCTGTGTCTAACTAAATATCCAAGAAAAAAAACAGAAATAAAAAAACTTTGTCACTCCATAACATTTTATTTGATAAACATTATTGGTACACATTCGACTCGACGGACTGCGACAATCCAATCCTTGCGACGAGCAACTTCCCACGATTTCGAGGAAAATCTATAATAACTTATTCCTGGGATAGTATAACCCCGGGAATTGCACCCAACAACACAACAAGTGTGACCATTAACTTTTTTTGCGGACATTTCACGACAATCGATTAAAATTTTAAATTTAAAAAAGCGCACACTCCGCTGGAATTGCATAGCATATGACACTTATGACAGCCGATTGACCCAACCGCATGTCGCGGCAGTCCGCTTGGTGGCGCCACTAGAGGTGCCTGAGAGGCGTTATTACAACCATAGACACAATGGCCCGTGTAACTATTTATTTAATAGCGGTAAGTATAGAATCATTATGTCAAAGTAGTTCAACGAAAAATTGTAAAAATAAAATTAGTGAGGAGTTGATGGTGGTAGGCAATTGTGTGGACACTCCATCGCAACCACCTGCCGATTCTCTTTGATGTGTGCTCAAAAAACTGACAAATCACAAGTAGAAGATGATAATAGACAATAATCGGCGAGTGCAACTAAGTATGCTCAGACTGTATAATTTTATTAAGTTGACTTACATCGCTTACGACTAGATAGCTCAATGTTTATTCCAAAATTATCAAAGTAGCTTAACACACTAAAAAGGTTGGCAACTGCTGCTTTGCACTGTTAAGCTCGCGCGTAATCGTTTGTAATCGCCGATTGTGGAAAGGAAGAATAAAGTTATCCATATTTTTCCTATATTTTAATAAAAATATATTTTAAAAAATGTTTTCCGACTATTTTTTTATATCTCTAAAACTTTTCACAGCAAAGAGCTAAAATTGTAGAAAAAATCTTTGTTTTGGAAGGTTTATCAGCAACAGAAATTCATACAAAAATGTTAAAAGTGTTAAAGGAATCTGCTCCTTCATTTCAAACTGTGCATCGATGGGTTTTTGAGTTTAAACCTAGTCGTAAAAGCGTCGAAGATGAACCACGTAGTGGACGTCCAAAAAGTGCAGCAGCACCAGAAATCATTGAGCAAGTCTATGATATTGTTTGTAAAGACCTAAGATAACATATGAAACTGATTTTGTGCGTTTTATTACTAAGGATGAGACTTGGATCTACCATCATGATCCTAAACTAAAACAAGAACGTTAACAGTGGACTGAAGCTGGTTCTTCAGCTCTATAACAGGTCAGAACGGTCAACAAGAAAGGTTATGGCATTAGTTTTTTGGAATGCAAAAGGGGTTTTGTTGATTAATCATCTTAAAAAAGGTAACACAATTAACTCTAAGTATTATTGCAACCTTTTCGACCAGTTGGATAAAAAAAAACTACAATTTTTCATCAATACCATGCATGTGTTCACACAAGTTTGTGGACGATGGCCAAATTAAAAGAATTAAAGTACAAATTTCTTAAACACCCATCGTATTTACCAGATTTGACTCCCTCGGACTGTTACCTCTATAGAAACTTAAAACAATTCCTTCGTGGAAAGCGTTTTTCGTTGAATAAAGACCTATTGTAGCCATGGAACAATATTTTGCAGAGCTTCCGGAAAATAATTACAGAGATGGTATAAAACTAATGAAAGATCATTTCAAGCTGAGAGAGAATATATTATTATTAAATAAATAAAACAATTTTATTACAAAATACACATTCTGGCATTTTTCTTTTAAAAGTTTTCAATCAACCTGTATTTCACAATACCAAAAATTCCATATTTTTTTCTGCATAAGCAAGATTAATTTAAATTTAATATTAGTCTGTTTATTTTCATAAGCCAGATAGGAATTTATTGTATTTCGATATTATAAAAAAATAAACAATAAACAAATAAACTTATCTGTATAAATATTTATTTAAAAAAATATATTTTTATTATGAATCTAAACTCACCAAGTTCACATCAATGCATGTTTCCCAATTTTTTTCATCTACCATGCCAGCATTATTGCAAAGTATATCAATATATTTAAATTTGTCTACAGTTGCCTTAAAAGCATCTAAAATATAAATTATAGTTTGTAATTTTCATCTAAAAATCAAAAGTGAACATTTAAGAATTTGATCTTGTGGGATACCACATTTTATTTTCGTTTACATACTTGATCAAAATTATTCGGTATTTTCTACACAATGTTTTCTATATACATTATCTATACTTATAATAAATCTGTAGAGAGGTCAATTCTGTACATGAAATATATTTCCAAATTAACTATCAGGGGTGATTGGGGATCAATACTGATTCCAAAAATGCAATCAGTAAAATTTTTGTCTGTCTGTCTGTATAACCGCTATAGAAACAAAAACTACTCGACGGATTTTAACGAAACTTGGTAAAATTATTTTTCATACTTCTGTGCTGGTTATAGTATACTTTTCATCACGCTACAATCAATAGGAGCAGAGCAGTGAAGGGAAATGTTGGGAAAACGGGGGAAGTTACTCCATTTTTTAAGCTTCCGTCGCGTGTGCAACCTTAATTATTGTTAAAGCTATACAGAAATCATCTTATTTTTATAATTTGGAGGTCAACTGTAAACGGATTTTACAAAATTTTACCCACAGTGGGGGTTGCGGGGGCGTGAAAAAAAAAATAAAAATAAAATTAAAATCTATGAGTCCTACAGGTTTGAAACTTTGCAAAATAGTTATTTTTATAATTTTGAAGTCAAATGTGAATGGATTTTACAAAATTTCACCCACAAAGGAGGATGCAGGGGCGTGAAAAAAATAAAATAAAATTTAAAATCTATAAGTCCTATAGGTTTGACACTTTGCAAAATAGTTATTTTTATAATTTTGAGGTCAATTGTGAATGGATTTTACGAAATTCCACGCACATGGGGGTTGCAGGGGCGTAAAAAAAATTAAAATCTATACGTCCTACAAGTTTAAAACTTTGCAAAATAGTTATTCTTATAAGTTTAAGGTCAATTGTAAACTGATTTTACGAAATTTCACCCACAGGGGTGTTGCGGGGGCGTGAAAAATAAAAATTTAAAATCTAAAAGTCCTACAGGTTTAAAACTTTGCACAATAGTTATTTTTATAATTTTGAGGTCAATTGTGAACGAATTTTAGAAAATTCCACTCACAAGGAATCATGCGAGGGCGTGAAAAATAATCTATAGGTACTTATAATAAATCTGTAGAAATCTAAATTCTGTAAATTAAAGATATTTAAAAAATAATTAGCGGGGGGTGTTACTACATCGATATAAAACCCAAAAATGTGGTTAGATTTTTTTGTCTGTCTGTCTGTATGTTTGTGCGCGCATCACATGAAAACTACTGATCGATTCGAATGCGGTTTTCAAAGATGTATTTGTCTTCTTTCAACTTAACATCTGGTATATAAAATTTCTCCCCCACCCCTTTAACGAATTCGGGGGAGAAATTTTTATATAAAAAAAAAGTGAGAGGTGTCAAGGGACACCCGGATGGAACGAAGTTCCTTTCGCTTAATTAGTGAAGGAATTGTAATTTGTAAACAAAACAGAGTGTTTATACATACATAAGCATTTATTATTGTCTGTATTAAATCTCTTCTTACCTAAATCCATCAGCAATGTCCGGAACTTTTGCAGAACAGAAACACTGTCAGGATTCATTATTGTTATTATTTTGTATTATTTTATTATTTATTATCTCCAAAAAACCTGTATAAACTTAACAAAGTCACGACACTACACTATCAAAGAAAAATAGAAAAAAGTAAATCCATTATCACTTGAATATTTTTAACAGTTTGTTTCTTTTAACAAAAGTGTCTATTCATACAATACCATAGGTTTACTTTTTATTTTAATTTAATTTAAAACAGGAATTAACAATTTAATACAAAATTTTAAAATTAAAATATTTGACAGTAACTGACAGGTAAGGTAATTTGACGTAGGTACCTAACTAGTCAAGTTAAGAACTATTTTTAAAATGTTTATGAATTTATTAATTTATAAAAACAGGATGAAATATAATATAATACTCTTATAGGTACTTATTTTTTTTCTACAGTATTTTCTTTTAATTTAAATTAGTGTCTTTTTAATTGTACTTTTATTAGTATTTATTTATGTATAGGGTTTCCTATTTAAATAAAAATAGGTATATCTATCTATGAGAGAGAGAGAGAGACAACATGCGTATGTCGTGTCGTGTCGTGACAAATTTTGGTATGAATTTTTTTTGGCTAGCTCCTAGCCTCAGTCGTAACTGATCGTAACGCCCGAAAGGGAACTTCGTTCCAAAATCAACACGCCACGCGAACTACGTCGCGGGTACAGCTAGTTAATTAATAGATTTAAGTAGGCAATAATGACATATGCCTGTAATGACAAACGACAAATTTAAAAATTGACAAATGACATACTTTAAAGTTACTTAACACTTTTTAAATTTAATACTAACTTACTTTCAAAACTTTCAGAATTAGCAACATTAGTTTTACAAAAAATCACTTTATCGGTGCCATACTTTTCATTAAATTCTTTTGTAACTTTCTCTCCTAATTCTTCATTAATATCTGCTATTGTAACACCCTGAATAACGAAAAAATAAGAGATATTAATTATATTACTACTAAATACTAAAAAATTAATTTGAGTATTCCCTACTAATTTATAAATGTGAATGTAAGTTTGTTTGTTACGCTTTCACGCGAAATCTAATTAACCGATCATCATGAAACTTTGTACATATATTCTTGGAGGTATTCGAAGTAAAATAGGATACTTTTTATTAAAAAAAATATTTTTTATTTTTTACGAAAAATAAAAAAATTGTCAAAAAAATGATTCTTGTTAAATTAAGTATTATTACGCCACCGTAAGTTGGCGCAGTTGAAATGGTATAAATTTACATTAGGAATTCTTGCGTAATTAAGTACTTTGACGCCACTATAAGGTGGCGCAGTTAATATATAATATCTATACATGGATTTGCAGTCCGTTGGCATTCACGTCATTTGACGTATATGCAAGTAGACCAATACGCGGTAGGTCTTTCTAAGTTAAACCTGGCAACTACGCTTCATTCCTGCCGCGTATTGGTCTACTTGCGTATACGTCAAATGACGTCAATGCCAACGGACTGCAAATCCAGGTATAATCGATAATTTACAAAACCGTAAAAATTTGGAAAAATTGTAAAAAAACATCAGTAGGCGGTACGAAGTTCTCCGGGTCAGCTAGTAATAAATATTATAAAGTTGCTTTTTATCCAAGCCTTGTTTTTTTTAGAGATTTTTAAATTATTTTTAATCTTTGCTGACCCTCATCACTTATTTATAAAATATTTTTAACTTGGCCACCCAGAAAATTGGCTAACTTCAGGGTTATTCTTTAAAAAAATCACAATGCCCAATGAAAGCAAAAACATTAAAAAGAAAAAAAAATTAACTACATACTAAAATTCTTATAATATTACAAAAAAATATTTACCTTAGCCCCATTTTGAAGAAAAGCATTCACAAGTGATTTCCCAATTCCAGATGCACCACCGGTAACTATAGCTACCTTATCAGTAATTTCGAAACTCATTTTTTAAAATATCTATGAATAACACTTTCAAATAATAGTTTAAATTATATTTTATATATTATTTGGTTACTTTTCTTCCACAGATACCTTATTAAATGAATAAGTAAATTTTATTTAAATGTTAACCTTGGTGATAACATAATATATACATACCACTTTAGACATTCTAGTACTAAAATTAACTCCAACCTAGTAACCCATAATAGTACTGGCGATAAGTTTTTTGATTAATTTTGACCTCCTAAGACAAATTATTTTGTAAGAGTTTGTTCTTTGGACAATTTCTAACAAGAATATTCAATAACGAATTTTAGTAAGACGATTCAGTTCCGAGATATTTCAAATCAAATTTCCAAAAATTGACTTTCTTCGAAGCTTATCAAATTAGATCAAGTGATTTTTTGTCGAATTTAAAAGCTGTATTATCTATATATAGCAGAGGAGATGTTTCCATGGATTGAGTTATAGAGCACACACAGGCGTGAAATTTGGACAGATTTTTATTTTCATAATGTGAACACCAACTAAGAAGGAATTTTAAAAATAAGCACAATTTATAAAAAGAACTTTTTATAATAAAAAGTTTTTTACTGATTTATAGGTCATATTTTAAGTGTCATCTCAACAATGCACAGCATCCCTGATATTGCAAAAATATTAAGTCATACAACGCTGTGATTGATCATAGAGAAGATTGTTTCCTTGTCAACAAAATTAAGGGTAGTTGTATCTAAAAGCTTTCTAAAACAGTTTATTTTATTACCAGTTAAAATAATAATTAGGTACTGTTTTCACATGTAAGAACAAAAAAAAAAACTTCTCTCTCGCGGGATCGATCCTATTACGATAACCCAACAGAATTGTCACAATCAATCGCTTCAACCACTTATCTAAATAGGCCACCGCAAGCTTATACGAAGTCTTTCAAAATGATAATATGTATACATATTTAATTTAATAACAATTCAGTATAAATTTCGAAATCTCTGTATATGCCTAAACACACTTGAAACATGCATTGTCATCCAGTTTTTAGCTATCCTGAAAATTTCAGAGCTCTAGGTAGTCGGGAAATAGGTTTAAATTCGATTACAAAATTCCACGGAATGACACAGAGACAAAGAACACGGCGAAAATATAAAAACTTTCTAAAAAAGTACCCCAGCAGAAGGGATAAATAGCGGTTGACCGATTTTAAGCGTGTATTAACACATGGTGCAACATTCCTGTTGCCTGTTTGCTGGCTTAATTTTTTATCATAATCTTTGTAACATTAAAATGTCCTAAAGGGCGTTAATCCCCTAGCTGGCTCACTAGGACGTGGCTTACTTTTCAGACTTTTACCATTTTCCCCCAAACATGAAATGATTTATTTAATATATTACTTTCAAAAACAACTAATTAAGTTGAAAATTTTTTGCTCAATTAGAAATCCAATGAAATCAATTAATTTGTGGTCATCTGATTGAATACAACCAATAAAACCATCATTATACTGAAAACAGATCCCATGGGCTGTTTTCACTCAATCATGTAGCTATGGATACCTACATTTCGTTTCATTTCGATTTTGACATTTCAAATATTCAATATTTCAAAATGTCACGATTTGGTTGTAATACTGATGAGAATATTAATGAAATTATCGAATCAAATATACCAAAGAATAACCAGCAAAAAAATTTCTATCCGAATAACCCTCGAACATTGATAAATGCTCTAAAAATTTTTAACAACTTTCTCAAGCTTGTTGCTTACAGGCAACAGACCTCCGCCTACGGCGTCGGTCTGCTTCCAAGCAACAAGCTTTCGAAATAACTTCTCAAGATCTGCCTCTGTTGTAACGGTGTCGATTTTCCTTCTGTTTTCCAATTGTAGAAACAAAACTAGTGATCAATATTATTTTCCTATTCCCTCATAAAATGGCGGAATTTGGTACAATCTCGAAAATAATTAAACTCCTGGTTGGTCCTCTTGAAGCAGATTTGGATTATCCCTTGTATTTCGAAGAGGATACCAAGACGTATTAGTTACTAATCGCAACGAAAAAGAGTCGAAAATTAAACATTAACACCGCTCACGGCACAATTTTTAACTACAGCTATTAAATTAAATAAATCTGACAGATATAGGCTCGGACACAATAGTCTGGTGAACTACAGCTATTAAACTAAAGCAAAGCTAGTTTTTTTATTATTGTTAATAAATATGCTGCAATTCTTGTGATAAATTAAGACTGTGGACTTATCATCAAAAAAAGTCTTTAGCAGAAGACCTACCAGCTACTCAATTAAATAAATGATATTTTTAATGCAGGAAAGACTTAAAATCCCAATTCTCCTCCTGTTGAATTAATTGGTGCATGCAGTAAAAAAAATAAAAAAGCAGCTTTTTATGTTAGCCTTGACGCCAGGAATAAATCGAGAAAAAGCGTCCGTGTACGGGAAATGACCTTGTTACTTATTCCCTCTATAACTCCCATTTCATAAACGACAGTACGTTTCTATTAAAATAAAATGAAATTACAGACGTTTGTATCATATTTTAGTTATCACAAAGTGTCTGCTATAAGATATGGTAATGATAATATAAATAGAACCTTTTTAAATGTATAACATACAATGCATTAGTATCAGTATTTTTGTATTTTTCAATATATTAGCAATTATTTTATAAAATGTTGCATTCTTAGTAAACATACGCTTAAATTAAAAAAAAAAAAACTGTAAAATACTGTCAATTATGCAATTTGTTTAAGCAATTATATAAGGATGGCAGAAATAATCGAAGATTTACAAAAAAACTAGCGGCCGCCCGCGACTTCATCCGCATGGGCTTTAGTTTTTTGCCACCGAGTTTCATACAAATCGGCAACCAATATTTTAAATCCTTAGGGGTGGAATGTAAAAAAGTCATTTCTTAGTACACCACTACGCAATAAAACAAATTTATTCTCCAATTTTCAAGACTCTACGCGTCTATCGACAGTGTAATGTCGGCCAGCAGCAGCGTGCTACCGCCTCACCGCTTCACACACCCCACACATTAATGCGCGAGTGGTATTAGACTATTATTATTTTAATACTATAAAAAATTCTTACTTTTTGGTTAAAAAAAATACTGTAAAGGGTAATTTTGTTCAAAAATATGTGTCTATGTTGAATAACTTATTTATTTGGATAAGGATTAAGTAGGAAGTTAAGAAGTATTATTATTAATTGGGTTTAGCTTTTGCGGCTTTACTTTTGTTTAGCGTGTGTAAAAAAATAGGGCCTACAAAACTTCTTTGTACACAATATTCTTAACTAATTTGTCATTAGGCGCTAAACCTATCAAGCTACTATGTGAATTTATTCGTGATAAAACTGTCCATGAGAGAAACAATGTTCTCTCAAGTCAATACCCGCAAATTTGAGAGTTTGGTCCTGAGACTTTTTTATTGCCATGGCAAAGCAGACTTTTAGAGAAAATTGTAATCGTTTAAATTCGAACGGGATATCATTCGGTATCTAACCTATACTTAAACCAAACGAAAACAAAACAATACCAAATACAAAGCAGAGTCTATAACCAAAACTACTAAACCGAAACAAAGCAGATGCATTTCAAAATATGCCAAGAAAAGAACAGCCAAATACGTCAAATATAATCCGCTAGAAATATTTAGGTATAGTACCTATGTACTATAAGATACCGCTGCCACTCATCATCGGGTATATATGTAACTCAGTGGAAACACAACCATAGCGCGTTTTAAAATACTACTAACGCCATCTACTGTCAACATTAAGAACAAAAAATTATTTTGTTCGTAAAGACGAACAAAATAATTTTGTGTTCTTTATTTATTCGTTCCATTAGGTACTAATAGGTTTAAACTAATACATTTACATCCTCCATCAACTCTTATTTTATCCCCATGGGGTTCAATTTATCAAAATCTTATTTAAGCCGAAGTCTTCATCATAGTAACACCAATCTTTAATTTCAGTTCAATCAGTCGAAAATCTAAAAAGTTTTATACAAACTTTTATCCCCTATTTTATCCCCTTAGGGTTGGAATTTACCAAAATCCTTTCTTAGGAATGCCTACTTCATAGTAGCTTTATGCAATCTCAGCCCGATCGGTTTAAAATTGACAATGTTTCAGACAAACTTTCATCCCCTTAGGGATGGAATTTATCAAAATCCTTTCTTAGGGGATGTCTACGTCATAGTAGCTATATGCATGCAAAATCTCAGCCCGATCGGTTCGAAATTGATAAAGATTCATACCAACTTTCATCCCCTATTTTATCCCCTTGGAGGTGGAATTTATTAAAATCCTTTCTTGAAGGATGCCTACGTCATAGTAGCTATATGCATGCAAAATCTCAGCCCGATCGGTTTGAAATTGACAAAGTTTCATACCAACTTTCAACCCCTATTTTATCCCCTTGGAAGTAGAATTTATCAAAATTCTTTCTTAGGGGATGCTTACGTCATAGTAGCTATACGTATGCATGCAAAATCTCAGCCAGATCGGTTTAAAATTGACAAACTTTCATACAAACTTTCATCGCCTATTCTATCCCCTTAGGGGTGGAATTTATCAAAATCCTTTCTTAGGGAATGCATACATAATAGTAGCTATATGCATGCAAAATCTTAGCCCGATCCGTTTAAAATTGACAAAGTTTCATACAAACTTTCATCTCCTATTTAATCCCCATTGGGGTGGAATTTATCAACATCCTTTCTTAGGGTATGCCTACGTCATAGTAGCTATATGCTTGCAAAATCTCAGACCGATCCGTTTAAAATTGACAAAGTTTCATACAAACTTTCATCTCCTATTTAATACCCATTGGGGTGGAATTTATCAACATCCTTTCTTAGGGTATGCCTACGTCATAGTAGCTATATGCATGCAAAATCTCAGCCCGGTCGGTTTAAAATTAACAAAGTTTCATACAAACTTTCATTCCCTATTTTATCCCCTTGGGGGTGGAATTAGTTAAAATCTTTTCTTAGCGGATGCCTACGTCATAACATCTACCTTCATGCAAAATTTCAGCCTCATCCGTCCAGCGGTTTGGGCTGTGCGTTGATAGATCACTATGTCAGACAGTCAGTCAGTCTTTGAGTTTTATATCTATAGATTATACCATTGACACTCCGATATTTGCAAATTGAAATCATTTTCAGAAAATTTTGTCTTTTAGCAAAAATATATATTTAAATTTCAATAAAAAACTATAAAATATTGTGAGTAACGTAATTTTTTAGGAAAAATATACATGGATAGACAATATATTCGAAGATTTTAAAAATTTTACAATTCACAGTCCTATCTTTCAAAATTGAATTCATTTTTTTAATGAAGTTTATTATCAAAAATTAAAGATAGAAGTATTTTGCTTTCTGTTAATATTTTTTTTCATAATTGATCCCTCAAGTCCACTGCTACATACATCCGTCCTTCTAAGTAGGGCCTTTGAATTCAAAGTAGCTGCTTCAAATCAGTTGAATTGTGAAGCAGCTACGAATAATTTTGTAGCAAGACCTTTTCTTATTTTAATTTAACACATATTTTTGACTTAGGTACTTTTTTAATAAAGGTATGGATACTTTGCGTTTTAAAGAATGATCATCCATGCACAGCTACCGGTCAGAGCTAAAAGTTCACTATACCTCGAGGCCCAAGGCCCAATTATCTGTCAGTGAAGTCATTGTGACGTAAATGCAAGTTGAACCAATGCAAGGTTTGAATGAATGCTAGTTGCCATGTTTAACTTAGAAAGACTTACTATCTTTGTTTTATTAACGTGCAATAAAAAAAAATGTCAACACTGGAGAACATCATTAAGTGCGCAAGTGCCGCTTGACATTTTTCTTAAAAGTAGGTATCTCTTTCTATTGCGCGTTAATAGGACAGAGATAGTAAGTCTCTCTAAGTTAAACAAGGCAACTAGCATTCATTCGAACCTCGTATTGGTTCCACTTGCAATTACGTCACAATGATTTCACTGACAGACAATTGGGCCTGGAGGAATAGAAATTTTTTATCAATGGGAGCTGTAATAAGTTTGCAGTGTTCTTTGGAATACCATAGTTCGTGCCTCGCGCCTCTTCGATATGCCTTAGAACACCAAAGGGGCTTTAAGTAGTTTTTTTTGTTTGTTTGGAGATTTATTATTTGTAATTTTTAAAAATAATTAACAATGTGAAAAGAAACTAATTACAAGAATCAAAATTTAAAACGTTTTTTCAATAATGCCACAGAATGAAATTTTAATTGTTCAAGGTATATTTTACTGGATCAATACCGTAGGTGAATTATAAAACTATAAATCTTGCGGGTTTTTCACGAACAACATGATTCGAATGTTGAAAATTTTCTGTACAATTTGTAGCTGTGGTGATTAATTTTATGGTCAACACAATTGCTTTTTTCACGTACAATACTTTTGATTTTTAAATTTTCACCATTCCAATCGATATATTCTGTTTTTTATTATTAAAGTTGTACTTCTATTCATTCACTCGATTTGTGTGGGGTTAAATAGGAAAAATCATTACATATGTAATGGTGTGAGTAAGAGAGAGACAGAAACACATATAAGGTATATTGGTCGGTAAAAACAAAGATGAAATATTTACCACATGTTTAGTCATAACTATTAGTCCTTTAAATACCGTTTAAATATTTAGTACATTGAAAAGAGATAGATATACAAAAAACAGTCTGAGCTAATGTTTTGGAATATCATAGTGACGTATTACATTGTGTTTGACAGATTATTTTATAATTCTGTCACGTAAGTAAACATATAAAGTTTAGTATTTTATATTAATAATATTAATAATAAAATTCAGTAACGAGTATTGTATTGTAGTCCATACTACCGTCAAATGGTTGCATTATATCGTGCACTATGCTTTTGAGGTTGTTGGCTACATAAACAGAGTTTTTAAGAATAGTAGAAAAGTGCATTCCGAACAGACAATAGATAGAAAAATGACAACTCACAACTCGGTAAGTATTCCAAATGGGTTCAATTTATGTACTCGGGGTTTTTGGGGTCGCTGAACACAAATATCATGATGTCAATGGTCTCCGCGGCACTTGGTGCCTAGAGTATTTACCTCTTCTCCTGGTGTTTTATGTAAATTCTGTACAAAATTACACTTGGAACTCGGCTGTTTTTTGGGTCGCTGAATACGAATATAATAATGGCGATGGTGTCCGAAACACCTGGTACTGAAGACGGACCTCGTCTCCAGGAAATGTTATGCAAATTGGATACAAATGAGTGCGTACTCGGTACTAGGAGGTTTTTGAGGTCGCTGAACACCAATATCATATGATGATTTTGCTAAATCATTCGCATAAAAATTTATGAATCCGGGCGCGTGCATAGAAGTATAACTTCTGCCGGCAGTCCCACTGACTGCCACACCTTTTTTTTTTCTTTTTTGTTGACGAATTTGATTTACAAATCTAATACATGTTTCACGATGTTTTAAATTGAATTTATACATTAATTTTTATAATGATGAATAACAACGCGTTTTATTTAAAACAGTTTCGGTTAACTTTCGGAAAAGCTCTAAAGGTCAGGAGGCTTAGTGGTTGGTGTAAAAAGCCATAAATTTGTGAGAAACCTTATTCCTTAAATGCAAAATTTTCGCCTTCATCAGCGCCTAATGGAAGTATACAGAAATCAGTTTCTTTTAAGTTCTTGTTTTTTTTATACTTACACAGGAAGGTGTTCACTATTCCTTAATGTAGGTATTAAAATTATACATACTAAGTAATAAAAGCAACTTTTTCAACTTCTGGTTTTCCGATTGTTACACTGTGTTTAATTTTCCACGGTGACGAGAAAACAGATTTCAAGAAATCAAAAGAGAGGAATAATCTTCTTCTGCTACATTTGGTACACAACAAAAGCACACACACATTAATTTATATATATATATATATATATATATATATATATATATATATATATATATATATATATATATATATACATATATATATGAAAGAATAGGTAGTCTTTGCTGACTAGTTAGGAAACTCAGTTGACAAAATTGTTGGGGATTAGCTTAGCAGCAAAAGGTGTAAAGAAAACTCTTTAGTACCTAATGATCCAAGCGTTCGGAAATTTTATTAATACTTATTTAAAAGACACCTGGATGCTGCTATATAAATATTATTCAACTCATATCAAGGCAAAACCAAACTACAGCACGTGTTTCGCTCCCATTTGAGCTCGTCAGTGTAGTATAGGCTATGTCTCTCCAGTCACTATTTTTATCGCAGCATCCAGGTGTCTTTTAAAAGTGTTAGAAATTCTAACCGACACCATTCCAGTTCAAAACTGGAATTATTATTTTTGACAGTATGGCACTAGATACGTTATGTACCATCTTTGACACTTTGTTATATTTGACTGTCACAAAACGCTCTGCTCGTTTTATATATATATATATATATATATATATATATATATATATATTGTTAGGTTTCAAATATTTAAATAACAGTCTCAAGAAAACGTCTAGGTTGGGCAAATGATGGAAGAACGCCAGTAGTAGGAACTTTATTCTTTTATTGCGAAATTTTCGGAGTTCCTTTTTTGGACACACGAGTGGTTAGATATGAAGATAACATTATTAGGCTTGACTGGTATAGAAAGAAGACTTATTCCGGAAGATACATACCTTTTCATTTTTACCATCGTACCGGATTTTGACTGTTTGACTACCTCATATATATTTTTTTTTCTTCTGCCGCACAACGTTGTGCCCTGCCTTCGTTTTTAATATTGTGTTTGTTTAGTTCCTTGGTCTTCTGTTATTAGTTTTAAGTTCTTTTAACCAAGAAACACCTGTGTAAATCCGAAGAAACAACTCAATTTACCAGTGAGACGAGTAGCAATACATTAAAATTATTTTCGAAAAACAAATTATCACCACCACCCAAACACTGAAAAAGTGAGTTCTTTCTAGATCTTATATGCAATTTAGTTTTTGTATACAAACGAACAACAAACTTGATGGATGTTTTTAATATTATGTTCCTTTAACACATTATGTACCTCTAATATATATTAATACTGCCTCTAATGTTTCTTTTGGATGAACTAACTCATTACCATCATATTTACAAACTCACCTTGGTAAGTTCAATATTTTAATAAATGACTGTAAAATAACATTATATCCAAACCATTACAGATGTTCTGATGAAGGAAATAAAAGTTTCCGAAAGCTTAACAAATCAAAAAAGAGTTTCACTTTAAACCTTTTTGCCTTGACCACTGTACCTGCTAGTTTACTAACATTTATCTTTTCAGCAAATATTACTATTTAATTATATATATATATATAAACAAAGTGCCAAGAAAACGCGTATTAATATAAACAAAAGGGGAAAATTATTGGGCATGTACGCAAAAAGGATCAATAAGGCCACGAGTAGGAATGGTAACCGCAGACATGCATGTTTCTGGCTCATTAGCCGTCATCAGTGCGGCATAACCAAGTAGGGTATTGCACTTGGCTAGCAAAAGTGTTGGGTACTTGGGAGCAAAGGATGTTGGGGAAACATGTGTAAAGAAACACAAAAACACAAAAACAACGATCGCTCACACAGGAGTCCTATCGCCATTTTGTGCTTTCGGCCAGCTGTGCCAATGGGTTTTCGGCTAGCAACCAGCGTCGCAACGTTGGCGAAACGGACTCATTGTGTTTCTTTACACATGTTTCCTCAACATCCTTTGCTCCCAAGTACCCAACACTTTTGCTAGCCAAGTGCAATACCCTACTTGGTTATGCCGCACTGATGACGGCTAATGAGCCAGAAACATGCATGTCTGCGGTTACCATTCCTACTCGTGGCCTTATTGATCCTTTTTGCGTACATGCCCAATAATTTTCCCCTTTTGTTTATATTAATACGCGTTTTCTTGGCACTTTGTTTATTTCATATCCTGGGCTTAGAACGACTCAAACACAATGAGTCCGTTTCGCCAACGTTGCGACGCTGGTTGCTAGCCGAAAACCCATTGGCACAGCTGGCCGAAAGCACAAAATGGCGATAGGACTCCTGTGTGAGCGATCGTTGTTTTTGTGTTTTTGTGTTTCTTTACACATGTTTCCCCAACATCCTTTGCTCCCAAGTACCCAACACTTTTGCTAGCCAAGTGCAATACCCTACTTGGTTATGCCGCACTGATGACGGCTAATGAGCCAGAAACATGCATGTCTGCGGTTACCATTCCTACTCGTGGCCTTATTGATCCTTTTTGCGTACATGCCCAATAATTTTCCCCTTTTGTATATATATATATATATATATATATATATATAAACAAAGTGCCAAGAAAATGCGTATTAATAGTTGCTAGCCGAAAACCCATTGGCACAGCTGGCCGAAAGCACAAAATGGCGATAGGACTCCTGTGTGAGCTTTCGTTGTTTTTGTGTTTTTATGTTTCTTTACACATGTTTCCCCAACATCCTTTGCTCCCAAGTACCCAACACTTTTGCTAGCCAAGTGCAATGCCCTACTTGGTTATGCCGCACTGATGACGGCTAATGAGCCAGAAACATGCATGTCTGCGGTTACCATTCTTACTCGTAATCCTATGATCCTTTTTGCGTACATGCCCAATAATTTTCCCCTTTTGTATATATATATATATATATATATATATATATATATATATATATATATATATATATATACGAGGTAGTCAAACAGTCAAAATACCACACCTTTAACGTGTATTGCTTCTAGTTATTTCACGGGTTAAATCGGGTTAATTTTTATTAAATAAATATTTTTTTTATTATTTCCAACATCGATAACAAAAAAGTGGTCAAAACTAATAGATCTATAAAACACTGTAAACTGAATAATACAAATATTAAATATTAAAACGAACGTCTTCAAATAAATCTATTGTCACACTTACACGCTAAAAGTTGCCATTAACCACAAAAGCGCAAGACCCAAAAGTAGTCTGTTCAGGGAAATTTCAAAAAACAGCTATTACAAAAAAACCTTAGATTAGCACCTATTCAAACTCACCTTCGGATTCAACGTATTTATTTTAATATAAGTTTATGTAATAAAATAATTTAATCAATCATAAAGCTAATAAACTAATAGTTGGGTTGTGACTTAAAGCTTATAAAATGAATCAAGGAAATTACTTTTTTAGTACAAAAAAGCAAAAATAAAAAACCAATTTACTATTTTATGTCCTCTAAGACAATAACTTAAGAAAAATATTGTCCCAAAGTGGTCCACTTCTTATTCTCTGATGTGTAGTGTTTCCGTTCCATATCCTATACAGTTGCTAACCTCAACCTGTTCGTGATACATTTCCGAACAACTAACGAGACTCTAGCGACCGAATCCCAATGGAACGAGCAAATGTTACAAAGAAAAATACGAAAAAAAAAACTTGATTCACAAATTTGTTTAGAGTAATTTATAACATCTTTCGTCAAATACCTAGTACATTTTAAGTAGGTAGCTATATACTTATCAAAGGTAGAAAAAAAATATATTTACAATTCATATAAAAGTTGGAGAATATCAAATAAGCAATAAAGAAGAGAATGTACATTAGGGACTACTGAAAGGATATATGAATAATGGATTTACGTTTGAAAGAAACAAATACAGGGTTTTCAAAATTTACTGTAGGTATTTGTCAAGTGAGAAAAAAAGAGTGTAGATGTTGTTGTAAATTGAAGGTGGCATAAAAAACTTTTCGAAGCATTAAATTTCTGTCTTGTATTAATAAATTTCTATCTCTAGACTCTTCGACGAGTTAGAGGAAACGAACATACGCTATTTTGCAGTACGAATTTCAGATGGACGAAGTGGAACTGTATTGTAAATTGATTAGCCATTTTGCCATTTTCTTTTAAAATTTACCCTTCCAAATAAAATAATTAAGTGGTTAAAATTTTTTTTTGAAACAAGCTGTTACTAAAAAAGCGCAAGACCATATCAACCAGTCCAAACTCGATTCGTGGTTACTTGGTTGTCTCATATATATCAAATGAGCACCTTTTAGCTTCATCATCACACCCATGTATTTGAGAAATCTTGGCAAGATGATTCCAACGAGCCCAAACTCCATACGGTACGTAGTTTTATCTCTGAGATGCCTTTCGGCTCCATCATCATATCAGCTTTTTGTCACCCAATTTAGCTTCATCATTACACCCTGAATACCATGTATTTGAAGAGTGCTTGGCAAGATGATTACAAGGAGCCCAAACTCTATAGGGGTACGTAGTTTCATCTCTGATATGCTATGGCCACCTTCCGGCACCATCATCATATCAGCTTTCTGACATCACATCATTGCATTGTCACCTTATTTGTATGTCTCTGCAAGTCGATAAGTGGCGCAAATTTTGCTTTCAAGATTTCACTAGTATAAACTAAACGAACACGGCAAGTCAAATAAAAGCTTGTAAAAAATAACTCTAAATACACTTGCAAAAGTAGTCTTCAGAACAACGTCAAATTCGACGGTAGGTAATAGAAACGAGATTGCTTATACGCTATTCCGTCACTTCCCGACCTCTCGCATGTCGAGACGATGCGAGAAGACCAAGACAAGGCAAGTGCACATACAATACTCTCGCTTGTTCTCGCAGGTAATCGCCGATAATGGAAAGGTATTACACAGTAAAATTTTTTTATTTTTTTATTGATATTTTTAATACTATTTATTCTAAATTACCTGACAAGACGAGTTATACAGCATGATTTATACCTGAAACAAAATTGTTATATTAATTTCCTACCAAACTTGAATTAATATATAAATATTTAACAAAAAAAACATTCAACATATAAATATTAATCATTAGATAAACGGCAATGTCACTTGCTAGACAATAACCTTTCTCGACTTGAGCATAAAAGACTGTATCTTTAGACCAATTTGTTAAATATTGACAATCGGTGCAAAGTTAGACACGTTTAATTGATTGAGTCCGATTGTACCAAACGCCATTTTTATACGTCAAATTTTGAGCCAAATTCGGATCAGGTAATAAATATAACAGTTAGCCAACGTTTTTACTAGCTGTAATAATCTGTGGCATGATTGGTAAAATCTTTTTTGAAGTAAAACTTCTTTAGCGGCACTAGGGGTCACTCAGTATTTTTAACGGACGTGACGTCATTCTAATGTACCGCGTACCGGAAACAAAACCTGATACAAAATACCTAACACGATTCTGCCTACTATATTAAATAAAATTAAATCTGTAATTGTATGAACTGACAGCTTGTCATCTTGTCAACCAAAATACATTGGTGGTAAATAGTTTAAATTTGTGTATAAAGTGTTTGTTTTAAATATGAATAAACAAAGTGGATTTATTAATGAAGAAAGTGATGAAAAAATATTGAATGAAAATGAGTGAGTAGAAACTCTATATGCATAAATTTTATTTTTGGTGTGTAATAACACTATTTATACCTAATTATTTATACCTATTATTTATACCTAGCTATTTTCGTTTTATAGACTTAAAGAGCTAAAAAGAAAAAGAAATTGTAAACGTCAAAGGGCATATTATAAGCGCCAGAACGATTTGAAGAAAAAAGAAAATGAAAAAAAGACGAGACAGCGACATTCATTATGATTTGATTAAGTAAGTTTATATACATATTTTATACATACATATTATGATAGTAAATAATTATTTATAGGGAAGCTTTACGTTAAGTAAAGAAGCATGTTGCACGTTTTTGTTCATAAAATAATAATATTCGAAATGTCTTAACACTTGCTTATACTTATTTTAGGTTTGGTTAGGTAGCCATAAAGGCCATAAAACCACTAGTCAGGATGGCTCATCTTTTACCAGCAATAACAGATCCTTCGTAGAACTGAAGAAAACAAACTCATTTCAGGATTTTAAACTTTATGGAATATGCTATAAAATGCTACAAAATGAAATGGTTATCTAACTATCGAAGGCTCTTGTGTTGTGTTATATTACAATAAGGTAGATACAGCTACAAAATCACACATTCTAAACGTAATGTGTGTATATTTTTAATATTGTTTACCTATTATTGAAGCAAAACTTCTTTAGGCGCGACTAGGGGTAACTCTAACGTTAGATTCTAACGGAAGATTCTGATGGAAGTAACGGTGTGATTTCAGCTATGGGAGGAGCTTAAACTTTCAAAATTTATTTATGAAATTTTAAAAATTTTCAAACGGTTTCAAAAACATTAATGGCATTTAGAGAGTAAAATCTATGTTTCACATTTTAGTTATCATAAACCTATTATTTACTTCAATCGCGCGTAAAGGTTACACGCACACTCTTCTTTTTTGGCTGCAACTTCTTCTCTTACAATAATTAAAAAAGTGTTATTTATGAAGATAAAAACTTTTATATTTAGAACATACATTCAAAAAGTTAAATTTGTGGTTTCCGGTACAGCACTCTGATCTCTGCATTTGGTTTTTCCTGCAAACGTCTTTCACTTCCCAAAATATCTTCCTCTCAGATGTTCAGCATATTTTTATGATTTTTGTTTATAAAGGACCGTGTGCCGTATCACTGTTCGGTACAGTCTTAATTTTGCCTCTCTAGAGATGTTGTTTGCTTTTAATAGTTTATGTGGTGATTCAACAGTTATCCTTCCACTCGAAATTAGCTTTTCAATTTCTTGGTTTTCTTCTACTTTGCTTGTTAGGGTTACTCCCAGATATTCAAACTTCGACACCTTTTTAGAAGCAATAATCCTTACTCTCGTTGTTTGTAGTAGTCTTCATTTGAGTGATTAGTCTGTCCCATTTTCATATACTTTCCAGCAGAGTTCTTATGAATCTATTACAATTTTCGAGAACCTTAAACATCTATAATACATTATTAAACCCCATCATAAGTTCTTAGTTTGTACTGTTTTAGAGCATCATCCGTTTAAACTTTAATTGTCAAAGTGAGTCCTGTTAACGCGATCTGCATTATCGAGATTGGTCTTGAATTTCAGAGAAATCAATCAAACTTGCTGTCAGTTGCCACTTGCGCGTAAATAAACTTGATTCTCTAATTTCCATTCACTTTATTAATTACTAGGATTGTATGTCACCGTCAACTAGAATTGGATAATTTGATACATATTCTACAGTTTTTTATTTGTATGAATAATTCGATGGATAGCTTCGAGATCTTGAAGAATACGTTTCTGTTGAAATCTAATACCCCACCCCATGTCACGTTCCAATTTAAAACTGCTGAAGTGGCATCCTTTATTTTATTTTTGATATCATTCAACCTGTTATAATCAGTTCGCGGGAACCATTTCACGCAAAAGTAATTTGTTCATTTCACTCTTTGACAGGTATATATGAGGACAGCCTTTATTACTGGCACACGGACAAAACTGAATTAGATTTATATTTTCGCTTTATTTTTCTTTCAGTTTTCGTTAAAAGGAAATGACAAATGATAGGCGCAGTCAAGGCGGCTCTAATTCTATTTGAATCCCTCAGCATACATATTGTGAATGTCGGCATGCGATGGTAAATGGTGACGAGTTTATTGGTTTCAGTTACAAACAGGTTGGAACTTGTTTGGACTATTTTTTTCTGTACTAAAGTATTAGGGAACATGAAAGCTGAAGTATTTGTATCGTTAGGTACGATTATATGATTTTTTAGTCAAGTTTTACATGTCGTAATTTTTATTTTAAAATAAAATGTATGTTACATCATTGATAACTCAAAAACGGATGAAATAAATTTCATTTTTTAAATTTAGCTTTTTTCATATAAAACAATGCAAATTCTGTACATTAACGATATTTAAAAAATAATTAGCGGGGGATATTACTAAATCGATATAGAACCCAAAAGGAGGTTAAATTTTTTTGTCTGTCTGTATGTTTGTGCGCGCATCACATGAAAACCACTGATCCGATTCGAATGCGGTTTTCACAGATGTATTTGTTGCGAGTACAACTAGTTATAAATAAAATGTGCATGAATATTTTTTTAAATATAAATAAAATTTATTACATAATATATTTATAAATTAACGAAAATAATAATAATACTTGAAATGATAGCAGATAGGTTTTATGTACTGAAAACGAGCCAAACTAATTGTTCATCAAGCCCGAGAATTAATCAAATTCCAATCACGAATGAGTGACCCCGAAAGATTTCCCTTGTTACTGGATGTATTGTCGTCGTGTTTTATTTACTGATCTGAAACAACTTTACCCTGTGATTCAATTTTAAATTAAGTGCGCTCTACCTTGACCGCAGATGTTTGAAACCATTCCAGTGGATAGAACTCGGGAATCGGGAACAGTTCAATGAAATATATCTATAGGAATGTCATTGAAGGGCCAGTACTCGATATATTGTTATTGACTGAACTGAATATCCTAATGTTATTCTGTACGGAAATATTTTTTTGTTATATGGAAATATACGCTTTCAAATATTTTGATGCTTAAATTCATTTCATAATAATAATTATTATTATAATTTACAAGCATGTCGAGCAAAACAACATTTTAGCAGAAGAACAGAGGAATGTTGTAAACGAGAGCACCAGAGGTATAAAGAACAACTTATTATAGACTCTGTAATACTAAAACAGAGTTATAACTCATTTAACTATTTTTAGAAGAAACATAGCTTATGTGATTCAGTAACACTGTCAATTATTTTTAGTTATAGTAACTATGTTATAATAGTATATTAAGCATCAAGAACGGTAAGGACATTTTACCGATCGAAGACAATTGTTTGGAGCGTAGCGGAACGACGACTCCAATTTTTGTCTGAGATCGGTAGTCCTTAACGTTCGTGATGCTTATAACGTTTTTTGCACGATAGAAATATTTTTTCGTATCAGACAGAGCACTTTTGACATTTTAATAACGTTAAAATGTCAAAAGTGCTCTGTATACATCACATATGCAATTATTTACTCACCGTTCTAGAACGATAAGTAAATTACTTACCGTTCTGTTTCAGTAAACACAACATACTGATCAGGCAACAAACGCGGTAACTAAGCAAAATCGTTCTATCGTGCAAAAAAAATATTTAATTCACATAAAGTACCTAATCAATGTTTTTTTAATAACGAATAAACTGTTCATCCCATTAAAACTTATTAGATGTATAAATAACAACTATTTTCTTGTCTATAAGTTAAATACCGTTTATTGGCCACTATCGGCGAGCTTAACAGAAACAAAGCAATAATACAACTCACTCCTCTAGTAAAAAAAACAATCTCTAGAATATACTCTTCTGAATGGCTTCCTACAAGGAAACAATAATTAAGGGAAGTGGATCAGTAAAAAAAGCTAAACTCTATTAAGTGCTGATTGGTGAAGAGTAAAAAAGTTCCACCGAGAGAATTGAAGAAATATCCTTGCCCTGGCCTTTGGATTAACGCGCCACTCAAGCCTTTACGATTGAAAAAAAAATGTAATAACGCCTTTCAAAAACACAACCATTTCTAAAAAATAAAACTTAATTACTTTCCTAATCCTTATACTTTATTATTTGCACTTTAAAAAATAGGAAAAAAATAAATTTGTGGTATAACCAAGATAAATAATAATTTTTGAAATTTAGAAATTATATAAACAAGAAAATAACATTGGGGAGAAATCTAAAAAAATTACACATCTGCCCAGACTCGAACCTACAATCTTTACCTATAGGCGGTGATCCCTTTCACCACTTCAGCCACCTATGCATTAGTAGTTAGTCGGTGATTTGATGGTCTTGATTCAACTCATGTCAGAAATGATTTAAGGGGGCATTAAATAGTTGTCATATGGGACATGAAAGATGAACAAAACGCTGACTAACAACTAATGCGTCTGTGGCTGAAACGATAAGAGCCATCACCTGATATAGGTAAAGATTGCAGGATTTCGAGTCCTGAGATATATATGTCTGTCTATAAAATTTAATTTGTAATTTTAATAAGCAAAGTTGTTAATTATATTTAATTGTATTAAAATTTATTTTTGTTTATGTGTCTATTAAAGGAAATTGTATTGTGCAGTTTACATATCTGTTACACTGGAAACAAATTACTGATTAAAAGCATTTTACATAAACATACTCAACTTAATTTATGTTGTAAAAAATTAGGGCTTGTTTCAATGAGCTCGTAAATTATTTTAATAGTAGTTTGTAGTGTAATGTGGTTTACTAAATAAAAGTATTATTCTAAAAATATATTTAGTATTTATGAATGTGGTGAAATAAAAAATGACGCACATACATAAATGAAATTTTTTGAAATGATAATGAAACTAAATGTAATAAAAAAAGTCGTTAAAAAATGTTAATAAAAATGTACTTGATTTCCAAATATAAATTTTTGATTGGCTCTCATATTGGTCGAGTGTTTATTAAGCATTTGACAATCACAACATTTTAAAATTATCCAGTTTATTTATGTATAAATTGGGCGTAAAAACCTTGGTTTTTACATGGTTTTATATACAGCAACACAATTTAAATAAAATAGAATAGGGAGAATAAGCCTAAAAAATGTAAACAAATTGTAATCCATAATCTTTAAGAAAATTTATTTTAATATTAAAGTGAAACTTTTATTACATCGTTTTTTGCTCTGTGTTAGTGCATGTCGCATGTCGGTCGACCGCCGAGTAGGTATAAAGTATAAAGCAGGCGGTTGTCAGTGTTTAATTGTTAGAACCTTTTGCTGGTGCATGTTGTTGTTTATGGATTTATTTTAATTTTGAGTACTTGAATTTATTATTTAACTTATTTTGTATGAATATTAAATTAATTATTTTTAACTTCCCGCTAAAAAATTTAATTTTTTTTTAAATCGGGAAGTTATTGGTTTTACCCCGTTTTTCGAAAATCGAGTTTTCATCGGATCTCAACATTTTGAGGTCTTTGGATTTCGATTTCGATTTCGATTTCGATTTCAAATTCGATTTGGATTTCGATTTTGATTTTGATTTCGATTTCGACGCCTACAGTTTGCAGCAGCTGACAGTGTAGTGTGCTCCACGCTATATTATTTGTGTTTAATTTTATTTATATTCGGTCCATTCCAATTTTCCAATTATGAAATTAAGATTGATAAAGCGATTTTTATACCCTTAATGGAATATTATTCAAAAAAATTTTAGTTAAATGTCTATAGTGGGAAAAAAAGTTTCACTTTTACCGTGGTTTCATAAAACCACACAATGCTTTTTTGTATAATATTTTCAACTTTTAAAAGCTGAGTTAGAGCAAACCTTTGTCTAGCTTCAGTTGGCCCACCTGATAAATTTGCAATTATTGGCATATAGTGACGATAATTTAAACTAATAGAGGCATAATTCTTAATTTTTATTTTTTATAGAGTATCTTACACAAAAAAAACTAAACTAATTAAAGGACTTATAGCTGAGTAGAGCGAAAAAATGGAAACCAACAAAATTTGTGATTTTTATTTCTAAAAAACAAGAAATCGTAACCACTGAGTAACATCACCTTTATTTTTAATTCTTCAATTTGTTTAAGCAAATTATTTTAAGTCCTGACACTCATCTGTAGTAAAATTAGTTCTTGCACAAACCTGATAGGATTGGCTCGCAGCCTCTTTTCATGATGTACCATAAGGTCTCGATAGGCGAAAGGTATAGACTTCTAGAAACCCATTCTAGGCAATTTATGGTCTAAAAGCCATGTCATGTTTTTTTGGAAGTATGGCAGGCAGATGAAGTCATCTCCAGAGATCCTGCTGAAAGATGAAGTCATTTCCAGAGACTTGCTAGAAGATAAAGCCATTTCCAGGATATCTAAATATTTATCCAACCAACAAAACTTGTGATGTTTATCTCAAAGAAACAATAAATCGTAACCACTGAGTAACATCACCTTTATTTTTAATTCTTCAATTCATTTAAGCACAGTATTTTAAGTCCTGACACTCATCTGGAGTAAAATTAGTTCTTGTACAGTCCTGACAGGATTAGCTCGCAGCCTCTTTTTCATAGTGTGTCATCAGATCTCGATGGGCAAGGGTCTAGACTTCTAGAAACTCATTCTAGGAGTGGCATTTTATAGTCAAAAAGCCATTTCATGTTTTCTTTTTGGAAGTATGGCAGGCAGATGAAGTCACATCCAGCGATCTTGCTGGAAGATAAAGTCATTTCCAGAGACTAGCTGGAAGATGAAATTATTTCCAGAGATCCTTTCTAGGATATATAAATATTTATCTGAGTAAACAATGCCCTTGATAAAATGTAATTTGCCAACTCCTGTTGCCGAAATTGAAGTCCAGACCATTACTAAAGATGGAAATTTAATTTTGCACTTGGAACAATCAGGTTAATAAGTTTTATGTTTTTGGCAAATAACTCTGCTCCGACTATCATCGACGCAAAGTCCGAATCCTGACTTGTCACTCCGGTGCACACGATTCCACCTCTCCATATCCCAATTTCGATCGCTTTCTTTAGCCTGCTCAAAGGGAAAAATAATTATCTCTTGTTGCTTAGGACACGTTAGACCTGCCAAGAGCTTCACCCCAGTACACTTAACACAAGATAGTTAGCACGCCTATTAGACTTGATAATTCTGCCCAAAGCTCGTCTATCAGTATCTGTTAATTAGGATGTTTTCACATATCTGAGTTTTTAGGTAGTTCAACCATTTGATTCATACAATTTGATAATATTTCGAACACTGTACTGAGATAACCCGAGCAATATTCCAATTTCACCCTTTGATTTTCCCGATTTTTACAAATTGACAATTGATCCAATTTTTTCATCTGTCGCCCTTCCTCTGTATAGGTTAAGTTTTTTTTATTACCCTGACAATCCTTTCATGAAACTCAAAACAAACATTTTAAATTATTTTTATTTAAACCGGCCAGAAATTAATACTTTCCGGTTTATTTTTAGGTCAGAAAATCTCATTTTGTCGGACAAGGCCAGAAAATAAAAACGAGTCCGGTAAAAGCTTTTACTGGATGCATTTACAATAATATAGTTAGACTAAGATATCGGTCAATTCTATGGTAACCGAGTTTTGTATATATTTAAAACTATAAAATAACTTTACATATTTTGACGTTTAGTTAAAAACGTGAAATTTATTATAAAATGGATATTTAAAATGATGCATTTGATTGTGAATTAATGGAAGATGAAATTATACCAGATGAAATTGTTGAGGCGGCCACCCAAGCAAGGTTTGTTAAAAAAATGTTAAAATTAGTTAATAAAGAGTTCTTGTTATAAAAATATAAACTGAATAATAACTGAACAATACCCGTTTTAAAAAAAATATTGTACGTAATACGTCCCAAAAGTAGGTACTTTTACTGGACTCGCAGGCTTGCAGGGCTCGCCTATGGTTCGCCCTGCAATTTGCCTACTCGTCCAGTAAAAGACAACTTTCAGGACTTGTTACGTAAACTACTATTGTTGTCATCGACACTTTATGCGTGAGTAAATTTTTGAATCAATCGGATTTGATTAAAGTTAAAACTTGAACAAACTCTTAGATTTATTTGATCAATTTCAGGAAAAGGAAAACTGGAATTGATAAAACTGCAAAAACCAAGAAAAATATAAATAGTGTAATCTGTCTTAAACAAACTCTAATAAAAAATGTTTAGGTATAAATATATCTTACATTTCCAAAAACACAAAAAAATGCTTTCTATAAAGAATCGTGTTAGATGTGTTCAAAACTGCTAGCAAAATTGCACACTTCGTTCTTTTTACTTGCACTTGAACGTGATGTACCTAATCATAGTACATTCAATACAGGTCGTGTACAATTTCGCTTTGAAGGCAAAATAAGTTAAACGATTTCAGGTTTGGATATTGCATTCGATCTAAGCATCAAATATCCATCGACCCAATCGGTTTTAAATTCATGTTTAATAAAAAATTTAACATAATAAAAATAAATTATTTAATCTTATTTATATACACTAGTCAACATTGAAAATGTAAAAAAAAACAGAGTAAATTGTTGTTTACTAAATCGACCTTGCGGATCACAGCCATGAACATTTTAGATTAGCTCTAGTTTTTGCACTAAGGACTACAATGGCATCCAAAAATTTTTCAAAGAGAACACAAATCACAATTTATAAGACAGTCATACGACCTACCGTCATGTATGCTAGTGAAACCTGGACGCTTACAAAAGAAAACAAAAGGAAACTAAGAATCTTTGAGAGAAAAGTGCTACGCAAGATATTCGGACCGCTTCGTATACCTCTAACAGAACAGTACCGAAGAAGAACCAACCAAGAAATAACGAAACTATATGGAGATCCAGACATCATGAAGGAGATAAAAGCGAAGAGATTGGAATTGGCGGATCATGTACAGAGACAACCGGAAGAACGAATGTTAAAGAGAGCCTGGGAAAGAGTACCAGTTGAACAAGGACCCATAGAAAGCCCTAGAATGAGGTGACGAGATAACATACAAGCAGACCTAAGATGTATTGGGATTAAACATGACCTTACCCTAATGGCAGATAGACGGCGATGGAGGCAAATAGTACAGTCGGCCAAGACCCATCCCGGGTTGTAGAGCCAAGCAGTAGTAGTAGTAGTAGTTACCTACACCAGAGTTTGCTGTCGATACTGCATTCTTTTTTAACGAACCAAAAAAATATTCGATTATCAAGTTTAAGCACGATTTTGAAAAACTTCAGGAGACGAGGTAAATATTAGGTTTTCTGGAACCAGGTACCCCGAAGATCGATCGATATCAATGTAGTATTCAAAAACCTCCAAGTATTGAGTTTTAGCTACTTTCAGGACTATTTCATGAGACAATGCTAAACGTGGGTTTCCTGGTCAACAGAGTACCGATCGCCTTAAGTTTTGTACTGCAATAGGTTCTCCAGATTTCCGATTCAAGTCTATCCCGAAGAACGCTGTCAATGTCATATTCAATAGATGGCTAAGAATAATATAATTTCATTCTAAACGCTTTACAAGTATTTGAAAATTTCAAAAACAATGAGTCAGTGATTATGCTTTACAGCTCGCTGACGGATAACATATACCTTATACTGACGAGGTGCAAAAACACCGAAACCGGTCTATAAGTTGTGTTGTCCCTTCTAACTGCAAACTAGAATGGTTGGGTTAAGTTATCTTGTAGATATTCCAACCCCGTTTGACTTTGAAGTATAATCCAATATCCGTTGGGGCATATAGCTCAGGAAGTAGTTGTTTCTTCTTAGTTGAACGGTCATTGTTTTTGAAATTTTCAAATACTTGTAAAGCGTTTAGAATGAAATTATATTATTCTTAGCCATCTATTGACAAACACGCTTTATTAAATATGACAATGATACAGTTTTCTGTAATTATTCGTTTATAGATCACTACGAAAGTCTTGTGTCAAGTCGAATTTTAGTTTGCAGTTGGAGGTAAGGATGTCACTATTATCGTGTCCTTTAAACTTTCTGTATTGAAAGATATATAAGGATTACGATTTTAGTTCAGTCTTTAGTCAGTGATTATGCTTTACAGCTCGCTGACGGATAACATATACCTTATACTGACGAGGTGCACAAACACCGAAACCGGTCTATAAGTTGTGTTGTCCCTTCTAACTGCAAACTAGAATGGTTGGGTTAAGTTATCTTGTAGATATTCCAACCCCGTTTGACTTTGAAGTATAATCCAATATCCGTTGGGGCATATAGCTCAGGAAGTAGTTGTTTCTTCTTAGTTGAACGGTCATTGTTTTTGAAATTTTCAAATACTTGTAAAGCGTTTAGAATGAAATTATATTATTCTTCGCCATCTATTGACAAACACGCTTTATTAAATATGACAATGATACAGTTTTCTGTAATTATTCGTTTAGCAGCGTTTCTTAACCTTTCAACATTTGCGACCCAATTTTCAATAATTAATATTACCGCCCCCCCCCCTTCCCCTCACACAATAGCAATGTGTGTATGCAATAGTAATGTACCTTAAGTAAGTATTTTGACGCTAAACTTACAGTTCAACCTTAATTACAAATCCTGCAACTTACCGAGAATAAGTAAATTGATATTTGGCAACGCCGATCAACGCCTCTCTTCGAGAGAAGTTCCGAGTTATTCCGAACATTCTCGACCGTCTCGTCTGCGCGAACGTGTAGGTATACACGCTGCATCTGCATCTCATCATGCAATTCAGGTCAGTCTCAGTCGAGTCAGTCGTTCTTTCTGTGATAAATCTATTGTGAATGCGTATGTTGTAATTTGCGTGTTAATTGCAGGTCGTATTAAAATATATATCCCCAGCGGTCAATTTAAATTTATACAAAATCATGGATACATTTTTAAGTGGGCGTAAGCGAGCATTCGATACTAGTGAAGCATCAACAAGTGCACAGGCGAGAGTGGTTCCAAAAATAAAATCAAGAAAATATTCTCAAAATTACTTAGATTTTGGGTTCACATGCACTGAAGTCAATGAAGAAGAGAGGCCTTTGTGTATCATTTGTTCAAAAACTTTAGCAGCAGATAGCATGAAACCTAATAAACTTAAACGACATTTGGTAACGCATCATAGTGAGTACGTTAACAAATCCCAAGAATTCTTCGAGTTAAAATTAAAATCATACGAAAAGCAAAAATCATTTTTAAAAAAAACTTTGACTGTGAATGAAAAAGCTTTACTTGCCTCTTATCAAGTTTCATATGAAATAGCGAGATGTAAGAAGCAACACACTATTGGCGAGGAGTCCATACCTCTATCAAATGATACGGTTGCCCGCCAAATTGGTGATATAGCTGAAGATGTAGAGCATCAGCTACTCGGGAAGTTGCGAGACAAGTTGTTTTCACTTCAGCTTGATGAGGCAACAGACAGCAATAAAGATGCTTATCTTATTGCCTACGTTCGATTTTGTGATGGCATATCAGTAGTAGAAGAACTCCTTTTCTGCAAACCTATAGAACTAAAAGCAACAGCTCTAGCATTATTTGCTATCTTAGATGTTTATATAATCGAGGCAAATATAGAGTGGAAGAATTGCGTCGGAATATGCACCGATGGGGCTCGTTCAATGTCCGGAAGGTTTGAAAGTATAAAAGCCCTTGTAAAACAAAAATCTCCACTGTGCATCTGGATCAATTGAATGATCCACAGAGAAGCTCTGGCTTCCAAAGAAATGTCTCCTGGTCTAAATATTGTGCTAACTACGGTTGTAAAAGTAGTTAATTACATAAAAATGAGACCTTTGAAAACTAGAATCTTTTCTGCACTTTGTGAAGATATGGGTGCAGTACATTCTATTGCGAGGCAAGATGGTTATCACGTGGGAAATGTTTGCAACGTGTTTTTGAATTAAGACATGAAATCGCCATTTTTCTAGAAGAAGAAAACCAACCCGAAGCCGAAATGTTTCGAGATGGTTTGTTTCTGATGAAATTGAGCTACTTGGTCGACATATTCGAGAAACTAAATATCTTGAACCTTCAGCTTCAAGGAACGAATACACATATATTGGATACGAGTGATAAAGTTAACGCTTTTTGTAGAAAATTGGATTTGTGGAGCAGAAATTTAAAGCAAAAAAACCTGGAAATATTTGCAAATGTCGATGAATGTATTCAAACTTACAACTTACAAGGCTGAACAACAACACGTGGAAGTTGTTTTCATAACCATTGAAAATCATTTAGCCATGCTGACAAAGAATTTTAAAAAATATTTTCTTGCCAACGACAAATTAATACTTAATTACGAGTGGGTTAGGAATCCGTTTCAAATTACTCCCGAAGGGCTCTCAACTGCCGAAGAAGAAATCTTCATAGACTTAACGGAAAACGCCGAAATCAAGAAACAGTTTGATAATAAATCCCTCTTTGAATTTTGGGCAGGCGTGAACGATGAGTTTCAAGCACTGAAAACCAGAGCGTTTCGTATACTATTGCCATTTTCAACATCCTACCTTTACGCGGTGGCTGCTTTGAAGACCAAATATAGATCGCAGAGTGTCTATTTCTAATATTAAACCTTGTTTCGACAAGCTTTGCTCGGCCAAGCAGGCCCAAGGGAGTCACTAGTAATTTTTTTTTTTTTTTAGAATTAATATTATTAAACTTATTTTTAACTTAGTATTGATAATTTTGTGTGCAGTATTAATACAGTCCTGTTTATAAGTGTACCTACTATATCGGTGTTAATGTGTATTTTATTTTTGATTATGTCAGAGTTTTGTTTTCCTTTTCTTTTAGTAAATTAGTAAATTATTCAATGTTAGTGTTTTTTTTCTGATATGCTCGCCCCCCATTAATATTAACACGCCCCCCTAGGGGGGCGCGCCCCATAGGTTGAGAAACGCTGGTTTATAGATCACGACGAAAGTCTTGTGTCAAGTCGAATTTTAGTTTGCAGTTGGAGGTAAGGATGTCACTATTATCGTGTCCTTTAAACTTTCTTTATTGAAAGATATATAAGGATTACGATTTTAGTTCAGTCTTTAGTCAGTGATTATGCTTTACAGCTCGCTGACGGATAACATATACCTTATACTGACGAGGTGCAAAAACACCGAAACCGGTCTATAAGTTGTGTTGTCCCTTCTAACTGCAAACTAGAATGGTTGGGTTAAGTTATCTTGTAGATATTCCAACCCCGTTTGACTTTGAAGTATAATCCAATATCCGTTGGGGCATATAGCTCAGGAAGTAGTTGTTTCTTCTTAGTTGAACGGTCATTGTTTTTGAAATTTTCAAATACTTGTAAAGCGTTTAGAATGAAATTATATTATTCTTAGCCATCTATTGACAAACACGCTTTATTAAATATGACAATGATACAGTTTTCTGTAATTATTCGTTTAATGTCATATTCGTTTTCAGTGACCCGAAAAAAAAATCAGAAAATTAACGACAATGCAAGAATTACCATTTAATATATTTTAAATAACTACAGCAATATATAATTATGGTTATAATAAGATATTTAAGAAAATTATTCCATTCTCCTGACCCAAATACCCGTTCACGCCATACACAAACACATACGAAAAAAGTCTATAATATACAAAAGCAGCTCCTTGTGAGACAATTTTTTTTTGTACCATTTACCTACAAAACCAATTTGCTTCGATATTCGCCACAATAAAAACCCAGTGTATAGACTGGAAATGGTTGATTTGGAGCAAGAAGCGGATCACAAAAGCGAAGCGCAAGCGGTCTCATCTGTGGCTAGTTAAAGTTTTTGTAGCTTTTGCCATTTTCAACGTCCTCGGTTTTACCCACTTCAATACGATGTTGCCAATGCGGTTTTGCACCATCTAAATAACAAATAATTGCCAGAAAAACCTTCATAAACAACCAACTGTCTAATTCTCTTAGTCATCCAGCCACTAACTATTTGACAAATAAATTTTCTTTGCTATTATATAAAAAACAGTTTTGATTAGTTGACCATTAATATTCCAGAAATGAATATTATCCTTAAAAAGTTGAAATGAAAGTTTGTTAAACAAAAACTGTTTATCTTGACCCGGTTTTTTCAACGGTTTTTGACAAAATTAAGAGGACAAAAATTTCGTTTAAAAAATTACATTTATTAAAACAGTAACAAATCTTTCATACTCTTTAAAACAGTTTGAAAACTAACAAACAGTTTTCTCAGAGTAGAACTAAATCTGAAAAACTTTTACAGTTATAAAATTCTCTAGAATACCAGTAACGTGGCATTTACAAGACGCTAAATAGATGTTCTACAATAGGCCCCTGATAATGGGAACCATAGCGTAAAAAGTGAGTGTTGCTCATCGATAAATGAAGTTAAAACTAGACCAAATCCAGGGCCTCTGCAGATGTGGGGAAGCAATGCAATTTCGAGAAACCTATTCAGTACATAATGTGTTTGTAAGTCGTTGGTTGTAGAGGAATTGCTTACCGATGTGGAGGCTTGCCTAATACGGATGGCCAAGTGAATGTGAACCACTATAAAAAAGCACCCTTAAGCCAATAGTGGAACACTGTGGGCCGAGGGCTTGCGGCAGTGCCAGTGTAGACGGTACCCTGTTGGGATAAAGGTTTGTCAGTGACAACTATGCTGACTCCGGAAATCGGGCTACATCCTGGTTTTCCTAGCCTTCTTCCCAGTATGGCAACTGTGCATGAATGGCCTCTGATATGAGAGCTTTTTTTCTGATCTTTTTTCGCGAAGGGCATTTCAGTAATTCTCGGGGCATTCGGTTACTTTTTTGTTTCTTCGAATATGTTTTTAAAAGAACTAACTAATGAATTTATAGCAAAAAATACGTTTCCTGTATTTACAACTAAGTAATAATTTCCCAGTCAGTTTAGTGAAACGGCTATAACAATTAAAAAATTAATAGAGTAAATTGGATTACTTGCGTTGTCTTTTGAAACAAAATTAAATTGTACAATAATGAGTAATCCAATATTATGTTGATATGATTATCCTGGCGCATATAACCACTTAAAATAGAAAAAGAGGGAATAACTGACAAGCGAAAGATAGCTTTTGAAACGTTTTGAAGTATTATTTGACCAAACATACGTATGGCAAACATGCAATTGTAGATAATTAAAATTAGTTTTAATTACTTATAATTACCTGTGATTGTATGTATGTATGTATGTATGTATGTATGTATGTATGTATGTATGTATGTATGTATGTATGTATGTATGTATGTATGTATGTATGTATGTATGTATGTATGTATGTATGTATGTATGTATGTATGTATGTATGAATGTATGTATGTATGTATGTATGTATGTATGTATGTATGTATGTATGTATGTATGTATGTATGTATGTATGTATGTATGTATGTATGTAGTTAGGGGTAACAGATACAACTGCGACCTATAAGATCTATTGTGTCCCCCTTTTCTTGCTATATTTCTGATGATTTCTCAGACTTATAGCTGCTCTTCTAGTCCTATCTTCCTTAGAAAGTTTAGGATATCATTGGGTTTTAAATTAGGTAATTCTTCCCTTTCTATTTCGTATGACCCTAGGTATTTGACCCTAGAAGTACTTAATGCTATGCACTCTAAAAGTATGTGTATTGAGGTTTCATCCTCTACCTCAAAGAATCTGCAGTTTGCTTCATCTACTAATCCTAGTTTCTTCATGTGTCCTCTTAATCGACAGTGACCGGTTAGTATTCCTGTTATAATTCGGAGGTTTTTTTTACTCAGGTTAAGACAGCTGTGAGATCTCTTCTGGTTATAGTTTCCCAGGAGCGTCTTCGATTGTCTTAGTCCTTCTAGATCATTCCAGTACTTGGATTTTTCGCTATCCATTTTTTTCCTTAGTTTTTTTAAGATTGTACTACTGCTGATTCCACAGGATGGTTCTGGTCCCATGTATGGGGTTTCAGCTCCTTTTTTTGCCAGCTTATCTGCTGTTTCATTTCCTTCTATTCCTAAGTGCCTGGAACCCATAGGAGGGTAACAGTGTTATTCTGTCCTTGTTCATTTAATTTGCCTAGGCATTCCCAGACCATCTTTGAACTGATTGTATCTGAGTTCAGAGCTTTGATGGCTGCTTGACTATCTGTCATGATTACAATCTTCTGTCTACGATAGTTCCTTTCAATATTAAATTCTATATATCTTTCGATGGCACGAATTTTCGCTTGAAAGATGCTTGGGTACGCACCCAAGCTTTCTGAGTATTTGGTTCTAGGTCCAAACACCCCTGCTCCTGTTTCTTTATCTGTCTTGGAGCCGTCCGTATACCATTTTATGGTGTTTTGGCTTAGCCCCAATATGGTGTTTTCGTCCCATTCAGCTTTAGTTCCCAGTTTAGTGGTAAATTTCTTTACAAAGTTAAATTTCTTTGGCATGTCATCTGGGGGCATTGCCCAAGTTTGATCAAGTTGAAGTGATCGAGGTTTTTTCTTGATTATTCCTTCTTTGATCATTCTATATATTGTTTCCTAGCATTTTCTACTTAAATATGCAGTGGTGAGAGATTTAGTATTACTTCCATTGCAGCAGTGGGACATGTTCTCATTGCTCCAGTGATACATGCACAGGCTAGTCTCTGAATTTTTGAGAGGTTTGTCCTCGTAGTGATCAGATTAGCTCTCGTGACCCAAGCTACTGCCCCATATGTGATGATAGGTCTCACTATTGCTGTGTACATCCATGTCTTTGGGTTACAACCCCAATTTTTCCCAGCAATGTTTCTGCACACCATGAGGGCTTTTGTAGTTTTGTGTATTATTTCGTTTTCGTGTTTGTTCCAGAGTAACTTATTATCTAGGATTAGCCCTAGATATTTGACCTCTGTCTTCCACTCAACGATATTTCCACGTATTTTTATGGTTTTTAGTTTAGGTTTCGTTTTCCTTGTAAAGGCTACTAACGTGGTCTTGGTGATTACTTACAGTCTCACTTGTGATCACTTGAAATCAGTTGTGATCATTTGTAATTACTGCTAATCACATTTGGTGCCTTAAAATTGTGTACTCCTCATTAGGAAAACTGACCATTCATAAATTTGGTTGTTTTATGTATTTTAGTTTTTTGACCAAACCAAACAGTGTAAAAAATTAATTTTTTATAATTCACGTTCACAAAGTTTCTATTTCGACACTAAAAACAGTATCGAAATAGATTCATTGTAACACTGTTTTTGGTAACTTTTTGTTGTACACAATTGGTTGCACTGGACTGATTGTCAACGAAAGAGTTCAGGTAGTAAATCAAAAAGTATGTTGTACTAAATTATTAACTACATTATCAGCGTTATTTGCTAAATTCGGAATATTTTATACAAATTTGACAAACATTCAAATTTAAAATCATTAAAACTGACAAGTGTCAAAAGTGTCAAGATTGCCAACATAAATAAATATTTCGAAAAACTCTCATTTTATATATTTTTTATACTTTTAAAAGTTCATTATAAAAAATAGTATGTAACACTCGAGTTACAATGACGGTTTGTAGTACTCGTTCTTTGCGAAACTCACCGCTTCGCGGTTCGTTTCACAAACTGAACTCGTACTACGAAACCTCTGTCATTGTAACACTTGTATTACAATATACTATAGTATACAATGGAAAAAAGAAAATTGTTTAATACACGTCACCAGTTGTATTTTATCAGTGATGACATCTAATCTTTAAATTATAGCAGCCTTTTGCTCTTACCGTTTCCTGCTATTTTGTGGTCACGGTGAATAATTATGTTCTCCGAAACTTAATGTTCTGTGGTCTGACAAAAAGTGGGGCGCAAAACTCTACAAGAGAAATATCGGATGTTGCTTTCGTGTCTCTTTTTTTCTCATGTGATCGTTTAGAACATATGGACTAAAATTTCATAACAAGGGTGGTTTTATCGGGTGAGAGCTCGAGTTTTATTACTTTAAAAATGTATCTTACCCCCGATGGAAAGTTAATTGCGAAAAATTCTGAATGCAAATTACGAAAAAAAGAATATACTAAAAAGTTTTTATATTACACAAATATAATGTGAAGCGAACATAAAAAACAGTCTAGAATATGCATAAATAAGTCTGAGCTAAATAAATGAATCCTAATATGTTGCAGCTTGTTAAAAAAATATAATTAAAAAAAAAGACTTTTACTTACGGTTTTGAGAATAATTTTTTATATTTTATGAATTTTTTAAATATTGCTTCTGAAGATATCTTTTCTTTTATTATTTTTTAATTAATTTATTAGCTAATACTATTATGGGCTTTTACAACTTCAAAATAGTTCAAATTTTTTTTTTAATATTTAAAGTTAAGACTTCAATGAAGTTACAGAAACTTCACAAGGGTTGGAATGGTTTGTACGTCGTGAACAAGATTAGTGATGTGGTAGATAGATTTACCAAGACTCTCATACCAATCGTAGTCCATTTCGACTAACTTACATACAGTCTTCAACATAGACGAATGCAATCCATTTCCAAACTGGAGTAATGTATCAAAACATAGCTGTCATCAACCTATCGAGAATTGCCAGAATATTACATAGAGATCTAAAAACTTCTAGTAACAGTAAACAAGTGAAAAGCATATATATCGAGGAAAAATCAACGATAAGTTGAGTTAAGTTTTGTTTTAGCTGTCTTGTGATTGTCAAGTTGATGTCCCAGGAACCAAGTGACCAGTGAGAGCTTTAGTTCCCTTGTTTAATATCTTTGTTCTTGGTATTTCGTTAAATCAATTGTTAAACCCAATACGTAATACGAGATCTACTGCACTTCATTTACAATCTGATGGAATGGTTTAAAGACTGAACCGATTATTGGTCAACAATATATTATAGGTTGTTTCTGAATATAAACGAGATTTGAACGAATTCATTCTATTATTTTTAATAGCATATAAATCAGTTCTGTATGAATCTACAAGAAAAACTCAATCCAAGGTCATATTCGATAGAGTGATGAAACAGCGATATCTCAAATAATCGTTTACTAAAAAGCCGTGTGATCTGTAAAAGTAAAGATCTGTCTGTTAAAGACTACGTATCCAACCTACAGAAGAAGATGGAGCACGTTCATAAGTGGTACTACGACCTCCAAGCAAAAGATACCTAAGCTATACCTGAATTTGCAGTCCGTTTGCATTGACGTCATTTGACGTATATGCAAGTAGACCAATACGCGGTAAAAATAAAGCGTAGTTGCCAGGTTTAACTTAGAAAGACTTACCGCGTATTGGTCTACTTGCATATACGTCAAATGACGTCAATGCCAACGGACTGCAAATCCAGGTATAGACAGGTTGATCTCGTCTAGTTTTAAAACCTTCGAACAAATCGGGGTCTGTATCCGAAGCTATAGAAGAATTGGTCCGTACGTCGAGAGAAAAAAAGGATTATTTATAGATATTGCCCGAATTACTAAGACTACCAGAGGAAAACCGATCGTTGTTTATTCTTAAACGTAGATGATTTTAATCGATATCTAACAAAAAGCATTCCGCTAACATGCATCTAAGAAAGGTGGTTTAAAGTTGGAAGCCATTTATCTTACAACACAATCCAATTATGACTGTCATCAACTGGTCAAGAATTTTCAGATATAAGTGTTTAAAACACTATATAATAAATACATACTTTATATTCGAAAATTAAATTGTCTTTTTCTCTGTTTTTCGCTCTAGCCATTCTTGACTGTTAGCGATAAATAATCTAGAAATCAACACATAGCACCATCTACCAAGTGGCTATACAACCTAGATTGTTAACGTTGATAAAGTGTATATATCAATTAATTTACACCACCATCTATAAAAAATTCGTAAAACTAAAAAATAAATACACAAAAAACGTGAAAAATTAATTAAACAAGTTAAAATGGTGTCGTGGGACACCAGGTAGGAACTAAGTTCCTTCGGCTAATGTAGAATCAACACATAACACTACTCGCTTCTCGCTTGTGTATACGACTGTAGCGCCTGCGCACGTCTCATTTAACGGTCAATATATCAAAATCAGTGAAATCTTGGCGTTAAGAAAGAAGCTTCTTTAAAATTCAAGGTGAGTTTTAAAGAGTAATGTATACATTTATTTTTTCTCACCTTTCCTAACTACTTTCAACTATCAAGATTTTTAAAAATTATATCTCATATTACTTTAACAAAAAAAGGTAAATGTTAAGAGATATATACAAAAAAAAAAATTGCATCGGCCGGGAATCGAACCCAGCTCATTTAACGGTTTTTCGTTACGGTTTTTTACTATTACATTTTTTTCAGTTCGGTCACGCAGCAAAATCCCTATCTCATCCAAGCCTGCCGTAAGGAACTTAGTTCCAAAAACATTTTATAGTGGACCAACTATCATAAAGTTTTAAAAAGTATTTACAGGATAATTAAAATTGTTCTAAATGGATTATGATACGTAATAACAAACAATAGGTATACGTTATAAACTGCTTCCGTAATCTTTTCGTCGTCATTTTAGTTCATATAATGGAATAATTCGTTTATTCGTAATATAATAAACTTTTACGATATTTAAAAAGTAGCTACGTTTTGGAACAAAGTTAGTTCAAAGTAAAGTATTTCATTGTGTGCAATGGCCCTGATAACGTCTTTTACTGTCAAAAGCTTTTTTAAATAATGAAAATTTCAATTAAATATTCTGAGGTTTTAGAAACGAAACAGAGGTATACAAGTAGGTAGTAATCAGACTTTAATTAAACGAGATTATAGAATGAAATGGTGATTGCATTTTTAAATGAGCACTAAAAGGTTTGTTTGCTGATGCCATGATGCTATTTGACAAATCCTATTGATAAAAGTTAAAATGGTGTATTATTAAATGGTCCAACCTATCGGAATAAATTTAAAGTTTGAAAAAAAAGGTGAATACTACTTGGTTTAGAGTCTTTGAAAATCAAAGAACATAGACCGTTTACTAAGAACCAACAACTACTTCCCTGGCTATTTGCCTCGACGGACATTGAATTACAGTTCAAAGTTAAACGGGGTTAGTATATCTGCAAGATAGAACTAACCATTTTAGTTTGCAATTCGAAAGGATATCTTTTGTAGACCAGTTTCAGCGTATTGCGCCTCATCAGTACAAGGAAGATATCCGCCCAGAAGCTCTAAGAGCATCTAGAGATGTCGCTATTATCGCACTTTTAACATTTTCTTTACTAAAGATAATGTATTTGTGTGATTTTAGACATATCTCCAGTCTAGATGCTCTTAGAGCTTCTGGACGGATATCTTCCTTGTACTGATGAGGCGCAATACGCCGAAACCGGTCTACAAGTGATATCCTTTCGAATTGCAAACTAAAATGGTTAGTACTATCTTGCAGATATACTAACCCCGTTTAACTTTGAACTGTAATTCAATGTCCGTCGAGGCAAATAGCCAGGGAAGTAGTTGTTGTTGGTTCTTAGTAAACGGTCTATATGTTCTTTGATTTTCAAAGACTCTGTAAAACGTCATAATAGTATTAAACTATTATTACCTTTGACATCTATTTGATAAACGTTTTACTGAAATGACAATTGATTAGCAGGAAACTGTAAATCAAGTAGTTAGTTTTTCGTTGTTACGTAAAAGTATGCATATAAAAATTTGCATCGTGAAGTCTCAAAATGGGACAGTAGCTCCTGTACGTATTAAAAGGCGTTCTCATTTATTCTTTTACGTTTAAAAACACTTGTTTTAGTATTTAAGTTTCGTCTATTGTCTTGATTTTACGATTACGTTGTCTAAGTTGTTAAGTTTACTATGCTCTGTTGTGAGCTTTGTAGTAGTAAATTTTGGTTTTAATTGAAGATTGTTTGCTATCAGTAATCTCTGTTACAGATTTTATTTTAGATCATAGTGAACTCAGCTTTACTTTAGTGATTAAAACAAAACTTTCATTTCCGGCTTAATCATAGTTATTCTTGTCACATTCATTTATCTTGAATATGCAAATGTGTTCATTATTTTGTTCCGAATAACCAGTTCCAAATCCTCGGTTTATTTTAATTTGCATTTTCAACGTTTTCCGCGATTAGGTTTCTGTCAGATACTTTTATGGTTTTTTAACCAAAATTATATCACATATTTAGATGTCCCAATTATTGTATTGTATTATCTCCATTATATTATAAGTGGATGTATTCATCAAAATATAAATATAGTCCATTTGGCCGATGACAGAAATCATACTCGAAGTAAATTTAGAGTTACATCTCTCTCAGATACAGGCAAGTTAAAAATTTTAAAGAGGACGTTTGTTTTTTATTACAACACTTAAGTAACTGCATCTTGTTTCACCGGTAGATAAAAAGTATTCAATACGGAAGTCTTCACTTAATTCACATTCCTAGTAACCGTCATGTACGGCTCGTTGTTGAAGGGTTGAATTTAATAATTATTAATGTCATATTTTTGTAGATGTCAAACCACACTGATAGTTTCAGAAACTTACAAACTATTGTAGAAAAAAAACTCTTCGCCATTGGTAACTTGGATGACAGTTTAATCTTATTTCAGTGATTTCTAATATCAAATCGGCCAAAAACGATGAAATGGACTATATCTCTTATATTCCAATTAAAACAATAGAAAGAGACTCTCTCTCTCTCTCTCTCTCTTTCTTAATGGCCTTTGGACTCCTGTCACACATTTAGTTAAATATGTGTCCAGGATCATCGAGGATGTATCTGGGTCGATTCAATACCCCATCCACTTTGGAATGTTGAAGTTACTTTAACACTTAAAACAGTCCACAAAGTAAGTAAGTCTATTTCTACAGAAATATTTGATTGATTTCTAAAAATTTTAAAATGAGTTTTAAAATCTTAATGTTAACATTTCCTGTTGTATGGACATACATAAGTACATACATATATATATACAGGGTGTGTCACCACGAAGGGACAGTAGAAATATCTCGAGATCTATGTCGATTTGAAATCTGAAAATTTGTACTTGGCCATTTTTATTGATGGCCTATCTGCCTAAAATAATGTCATTAATCTTGCACTTCCGGTTATACCGGAAGTCGCCATCAACTTTGTTATTTTAAATGAAACACCCTGTATATTATTACATTTTCAGATTCCTCATAAAATTCGTACGTCGCATTCACAAATGTCTAGCGACAAACTGTCGGCAATTTGAACATTTAAATTAAACGTAATTCTTAATGTGTTTTATTAAATTTGATTATATTATATTATAGTTTTCTTAAATGCAATATTATTTGTGGAAATTACTAAAAATCGCTAACAGTTTCGTCTCCCACAAATGACATAATTTAATAATCTCTTTCGTAATACCCTTTTTACCTCTTTTAAAGGAAGCTTAGTGTTTTATAGTTACTGAAGTCATAGGAAAACAATAATAAATGCATCATAAAATCATAATTTAGAAAATTTGCTATGGTTTTAAAAAAAATTCTTAAATTAACTGTCATATAATCTGCGATTTGTATGTGGAAATCTGCCCCTAGGATATAATTTCTGATTTATGTGAAAACTATTGATTTTAGGTATAGGGAACCCTAATACAATTTGAAAGCCAAATAAATTTCACGTAAGACGACGTAACTATTTACAGGGTGTCCTATTTGAAAATTTTGACTTATTCTGATTCAAAGTTCTGAAAAATGGCACACCGTTTAAGAACACCCTGTGTTGTGAAACTAAATTATTTGTTTATCGAATTAAAGAACATCATTTATTGTTCAAGCGTAGCAACTTTTGTTTCCTTTGATTGTGAAATAGTCCAGTTATTGATTTTTCACAATTCAGTCGCATCTGTCAAAATTTTTAAAAAAATTTGTATAACTCAAAAACTATCGATTTAAAATATAGACTACTTTATATAAAATTAGTCTAGAATTTTATGGGAAATCCGAAAATGTAATAATATACAGGGTGTTTCATTTAAAATAACGAAGTTGATGGCGACTTCCGGTATAACCGGAAGTGCAAGATTAATGATATTATTTTAGGCAGATAGGCCATCAATGAAAATGACCAAGTAAAAATTTTCAGATTTCAAATCGACATGGATCTCAAAATATTTCTACTGTCCCTTCGTCGTGACACACCCTGTATATTGGGTTACATATTAATAGGGCAGGTGAATAGTATATGCTCGATACTTTCTTCTGACTATGGACCAATGGATCAATTTTTGACAAATAGAATGGTAAATGGCAATTTGTAGATACAATTTGTTTGACGGTAGAAATAAAAATATTCATTATATGTAGTATATTTTAAAATAGCTTAGTTAACAAATAACTCTTGCATTGTTAATTTTCATTATAGTTTGAAAAATTTAATTTCAAATAGCCGATAATTAGAAGGCATGTTCATCTTTTAACAGATTTAACAGGTTTCGAATTACCAATGAACATGTAAGGATCAATGTGCTGACTGGTGGCGATTAATGGTACTAAGAAGCCTTCAATCCAATGTGTACTCATAAATAGGCTTATTAGATGTAACCTCCCAAAAAAATGTTTTGAACTTTTTTTATACTTCTATTCATGCACTCGATTTGTGTGGGGTTAAATGCGAAAAATCATTACATACGTAATGGTGTGAGTAAGAGAGAGACAGAAACACATATAAGGTATATTGGTCGGTAAAAACAAATATGAAATACTTACCACATGTTTAGTCATAACTATAAGTCCTTTAAATACCGTTTAAACATTCAGTTCATTGAAAAGAGATAGATATACAAAAAACAGTCTGAGCTAATGTTTTGAATATCATAGTGACGTATAACATTGTGTTTGACAACTTATTTTATAATTCTGTCAAGTAAGTTAATATATTATTTTATCTGAATAATATTAATAATAATATTCAGTAATGAGTACTGTATTGTAGTCTACAGTACCTACCATCACATGGTTTCAGTATATCCAGCACTATGCTTTTGAGATTTTTGGCTACATAAACAGAGTTTTTACGAATAGGAAATAAAGCACTAAATCAGTAAAACCTCCGAAATTTGTAACGTAAAATGGATTGGAATGTGGTTTTTTGCATTGGATTTGTTAGACTATCAGGAAATTTGTCGCTATTTTTTATAATGTAAAAATGGGAAATTGCATTTTGCATTCGAAAAGCGAACAGACAATAGATAGAAAAATTACAACTATTGCTAAAAATGGGTTCAATTTATGTACTCGGGATTTTTGGGGTCGCTGAACACGAATATCATGATGCCGAAACTCCCTGCGGCACTTGGTGCCCAGGGTGCATGGTATTTACCTCTTCTCCTGGGGTTTTATGCAAATTCTATACAAAATCAGTGCACACTTGGTACCCGCGGGTTTTTATACGAATATAATGATGGCGATGGTCTCCGAGACACCTGGTGCAAATGCAAATTGGATACAAAATGAATGTGCACTCGGTATTAGGAGGTTTTTGCGGTCGCTGAACACGAATATGATATTCCTGTTTAGCGACCTCATAATAATTTTGCTTTATCCTTTGCATACAAATTCACGAATCCGGGAGCGTGCATAGAAGTATAACTTCTGCCGGCAGTCCCACTGACTGCCTCACCCGTTTTTTTATTATATATCGTAAGCTCAGCGATTGTTTTTTATTGTTCTATATAAACATTTGTTTGCTCTCCATTTTATTTTACATATCGCTATTTCAAAAACTGTGATAAGGACTTATTTTATGCGGAAATAGAAAATCTCTTCTTGGCTGATATATTGTACGATATATTCACGATATTAATGATAAAGTTAACTTACTTAATGAGAAAATGCTTTATTTGCCTTTAAAAAAAAATAAAAAAAAACGTGCTCCATGGCTAACTGATGAAATAAAACATATTATGATGAAGTTGAGAAATAAGGCTTAATCTAGATATAAATGCCATTCTGAGGTAAATGACAGAGTCTATAAGGAACTTAAGAATAAGATCAATCATCTATCCAAGGGCAAAACCAAACTATAGACACTTTGTTTTGCTCTAGTTAGAGCTCATCAGTACAGTACTCTAACTGGAGCGAAAACACGGTGTCTACGGTTTGGTTTTGCTCTTGTTTAGACTGATTAATATTTATATTATGTCGCAGCATCCTGTGCCTAGAGTTAGGAATTCTAACGAGGCACACCACCAGGTTGTGTATCTGGAATATTGTGTATATTTTTTAATCATTATGCATAAGACTGTCAAAAAACGCTACGTTCGTTTATATATACATTCGTTCTTGGGACTCCTTCCAATCAATAAAATCTCCGGATTATAGATTCTACACATAACGAATTTTACTGCTATCACAATTAAAATATCCACACAAAAATACAATTCCTTTTCTTCTTGTTGTGTTCTTTTTTTTTCTTCTACTTTCTAGCTCCTTCTTTCTGCTGCTCTTTACTTTCTAGCTCTAGCTGCTTCTTCCATTTGCTGCAGATTTTTGTTTTTTAGTTATTTCTTTTGATTAATTCTATCTATAATTTTTTTTCCTTTTATTCATTTCAATCACTATAACATTTTATATTCCCCTACTATTAAAAAAAATAATGTCAATCTAAAAAAAATAACAAAAGAAAAACTCTCCAACAAAAACTAAACTGAACAAACCTAATCTTAGCAACAGATTTTCTTAAGAATAATTCACACTCCCGGAAAGGTACCGATAGAATATGGCCCTGAAAAAAATTTTACCCTGAAAACACATGGACACCAGATATGTGTATACAGCTCTAAAGCTGCTGATAATATCCAGTATTCGTTCAAAACATTTTTTACAAAAAAATATTTAATCCGACATAAAAAACGATATATACCTAATAATTTAGCAATACAATTTTTTGATTATCAAACTAGTAAAAAATCTCATAACTGTGGTATAACGATGAATTCTGGCTCTATGTTTTAATAAATTCGCATTATTAATTTCATAGCTCAAATACTATTCTCTCTAACTTGTCATTATTACAAAGCATTTAGTTTTAATAGAGACGACATAATTCATCTCTTTGTCACAAACATTTCATAATACAAGGAACTGTTTATTAATGACAAACTGACCCAGCGAATTCATAACGCATTGCAATCAAGCTTTTCTTCTTTTTTCCATTTTTATTTTTTCTGCTTTCTCTTTTTCTTTGACGATTTTTCACATTTTTTATCTGTTTTTAGGTGTACCCATTTTTATCTGATATTATTTCAAGCAATCCATAAATTTTTGTCTTGATTGCACGAGTAGCCAGTTTTTTACTTTATTTTCATATAGGGTACGAGTTGATTTGTCTAATTTCTGGGTTTAAGAAAGTTGAGGCTTCTTTGGCCTATGGTCTTATTTGCCGTAAGTACGTATAGAGATTCTTTTTTATTACGTGGATGGTAATTGTGCATTACTGCTTTGGTATGCTTTTTTTTTAAATTGGTGTAGGTACTGCTAATGCGAAACAGAATAACTTTCGTATATGGAAAACTCCACTTTCTTCGTATAGCGATTCCATTGGAAATACTCTAGCTTTACCAAAGATAATTTTTAGTTTTTGAGCTCACCAGTACTGCATAACTTTTCGGCAGATTTTAAATTTTGAGATGAGGCATCGTAATGTTTTTGTTAAGTGCTTGCTTTGAATGTTCTATCTCTGATGTAGATACCCAGATACTTGACATTATCCTTTGAACTTTTTTGAGAAGTGCTATTAGAGTTCCTCATAACCAGTTTCTTTGTAGCGTGTTTAAAAAACTCTAAGAATAAAATTTATTTTTTTATAATTCTTTCTTACTTATTCTCGACTTATTAGATGTTGTTACATTCCTAACGTTTTTTGTTGCTAAGCAGAATATCGATCGGTAAACTAACCAATAAGGTTCCGACTTTAACATCACATGATGAGGCGCGAAAGGCAGCGTCCCTTAGTACCGCGATTTTGGAATCATTCTAGCTTGGGCATTTGTACGATCAAGATCATATGTACAGCCACTAGTTTCAAGTTCCCGGCAAATTTTCTTAAGATAGTTAAAAATTACTTGCTATTAAGTGTTTCTGTTATCGTTTACCGTTTATTGTACCGAGGAACAACATAAAGTATTCCAGACAGTGTTTTTTTATGTTTTCCTGGGTTTTCTATGTAGCAACGACACGCCCGCCATTGCTACGTCTACCGCTTCCTTTTTCGAAACCCACGCTTCGAAGATTTAGTTTATGGTTTTCTCTAATTATCTATAAATCAAAACAGGAATGGGTTTAGATTATATCGTACCGTTAAGACCAATTACCGAGAGAAAGAAGCCATATACTATAAATATCTCTCAGAAACATTTAGGAGACAATGTAAGTTTTTAATAATATTTTTTTTACACCTGTATCAAGCATTAACGTACCATTTATTTCTATAGAACATTTTACCTTAATTGTATTCACCTGTAATCAAGTGATCAGTGCCATAATAAGAAAATTCGGGATGTGTTTTTGTGTTTTAGCTTATCTGTAATTTTTTTTCCCATATTTTTTGTACCTGCTATTTGTAAACTGTTTTACATATTTTTTTTATCTTTTAATTATTATCTCGCCTTATTTAATTAAGATCTCTCTATATTCTTCTATATGGGAACGTTTTATCTCGAGATAATTGAAAAACCAAAAGTGATATTTTTGTTTTTTTTTATCTAAATTTTTCTCTCTCACTTTTAGTTTTAAACATACCAAAAATCACAATAGAATTATACTTAGCTGTTGTTTTATGGTAGTAAAAGTTATGTTTTTAAATTTAAACACAAATGTGTTTAATAATATTATTTACTGTTTATGATACCGATATATGATTTACTGTTTATAACACAGATATTTTCTTTATTTTATTTTGTTTATTGTATCTCTTACTTATTATCAAACCAGATAATAAAGTCTGTTTAGTGTTTAACTAGATTTTCTTTTCCTAGCTAGAGCCTGCTACTCTGATCAATACCTTCAGTTTCTCTAATCTATACTTTACCAAAGTAATAGATTTTGTTTCTTAAATATACCTTATCTTATTGAAGTAATAGATTTCATTTCTTAAGGATATATTATTTTATTAAAGCAATAGATTGTGCTTTTTTGAATCTATCTTTATCTTACCGATTAGATTGATAACCATAAGGATGAGTAAAAGAAAAGTGTAAGTATCATTTTTTTAGTGCCTTAAATAAGAGTGTGTAATTTAAATTTTTAGCAAGAACATCTGCCGGGTTATCTAATTTTACCTTATCTTCTCTTATATCTCTTATATCTTTCTTATTTTAACTTTATCTACAACATCTGATAAATCAGTTTATCCAACATATATATTCAATATTTTTTTATCTGGGTTTCTTATATTTTCCCATCCTTATGATAAAAAAATAAGTGGCGCCCATTTACCTTTCACTTTTCCATCATTTCTCTCATTTTCTCTTTAGTCCCTTTTAAATTCTTTTATCTTTTATTTTTTCTAGTAAATATATCCCCTTATATCTTTCCAATACGATATCATCTAGCTCGTTCGAATCCACGCTCGCTCTCCTCCTACCCCCTGAGTGCCGTTCGCATTTGTTAACCTCTATAAAACGAGCCTTTAACATCATGAGAAAAAAGAGGTTACATCTTGTATTTTGGCATATTGCCGCTGTAGCTTGTGAACGGTACAAAACTGGTCTTGGTCCTATTAACGGTACCTAAGTAATTAATCTTGGAAAAAATCATTAGTTATGCTAAAGTCATTTTCAATTTTATTTTTTAGGTCCTTCCAAGTCCGGTCTTCGTAAAAGATCGCCGTGTCGTCAGCAAAGTTGCATATATCGCCAAATGTAGGTAATTCAAACAGTTCGTTGATATATATTGTAAAAAGTATAGGTCCCAGTATTGTGCCTTGGGGCACCCCACCCCGTATTTAATTTGACAAAAACTGCTATTTACTGCACCGGAAGACTACTGTACCGAACACGCCTTACTTCTTTCAGTCTGTTTACATTGTTTTTTGTCTCACTGTAAGGATACGTGAGTACAGACCTTTAGCATAATCACACTCTTATAAAAATAACTAAAGAATGCTGAGTGTCAAACTGATACAACTTTATTTGAAGAATAATGTAACTTTTAATCAATTAACGTATAATAGGCTAAGCTTAGTTTAACCTTAAAAAAATTGAGTCATGGTTTATCTGAGCTATATAAATTTTTGGTAAAGTCCGTTACACCTGGTGGTCGATAAATTTCACTCAAGTAAAACAAGCTCAGTTTTGTACTATGTTAATAATTGAAATAAAAAGGTTCTTTATTTTTTTACAATGGTATTGCTTTTACACCAAACAAAACACTGTGTTGTTCCTCTCCTGGAATTGAAAGCTTAATTATTCAAAACCATCAGAACCGGACGAATTCTAACAATTTGAATCAAGACAGAACAACAACACACCATCTGTCACCATCACAACGCGTTTATAAATCAAACTATACATACTTCTGGAGTTGACAGTTATCTTTCTGATGATATATTCCGTTCCTCGATTATATGCAGTTCAGTTCTAACGTAGAATAAATACTCTCAACCAATCCAATGTTAATCTTGTTAATGTGTTTTAGAATGCTTCAGCAAATCTACCTTTTAACCGATGCAATTACACATAATCTCTACCTGTTACAATTTACCATCAACAGATGGAATAAACGTGGAGTTTACATTTAAACGGACTGATTTTCTTAATATGCTGTTATAGATTACAGTTTTTATGAATCTAAATGAAATCCCCGTGTTTAATATCGAATTTTCTTGGTTTTGTCTGATAAACTATAAAGATACATGATTTTATACACCGCGTTTTAATTTCTGTTTGCAAAAGCCTTACCTTTGACGTCTTCTTTTTATCACTTTTTTACTTGAGTGTTGAAGAATAATTGGTAAGCAGATACCAAAAATAAACTTTATTGTGTCTAAAGACTAAGAAGTTGCTAGAGTGAGGAACAAGAGCTGATAAAAAAAGGAAAAGAGTGATGCCTGTGCAATGAACTGCCAAAATAAAAAGAATAACCAAATAGTGAATTTTACGCGCCTAGTTGTACATAAAGGATAAAGGTTAACAAGGCAGATCATAAGGGAACGAGAGATCAACAGGCAGAGTGTAAAAATTAGCAATGCATTTCAATATAATAAAAATACATGGAATTTGATTTGATTTTGAATATTGTCACTATTTTGTATTTATATGTAAGAACTGCATAATTCAAATAAAAAGATTTTTCCAAACAGGCGCGGAAAAAGACCGGGTTTGAGAGAATTCTTCTCCGGACGCCATATTGTTATGTTGACTTAACCTGTTGATTTATCAGTGTTTAATAAATTTGTTCTGTTCTTGTTGATTGATTGTTGGATTTCTACCTTCATTTCCACAGGAATAAGTATCTGAATACGCAGTGGATTATGTGTGATCATCGTATGTCTTGCTAAATGCCAACATATACATAAGTCATGCCGGCAACCCTACATAATATATCCAAAAAGGTATGGCCAAGGCAAATTAAACGAACTACACTGTTACTCTCCTATGGGTTCCAGGACACATAGGAATAGAAGGAAACGAAACAGCAGACAAGCTGGCAAAAGAAAGAGCTCAAACCCCGTTACCTGGGACCAGAACCATCCTGTGGAATCAGCAATAGTACAATCTTAGAAAAACTAAGCAAAAAAATGGATAGCGAAAAATCAATCCACTGGAATGTTCTAGATCCATCAAAGACGCTCCTGGAAAACTTTAACCATAAGAGATCTAACAGCTGTTTTAACCTCCGAATTATAACAAAAATACTAACCGGACACTGCCGCTAAGCTTAGTTTAACCTTAAAAAAATTGAGTCATGGTTTATCTGAGCTATATAAATTTTTGGTAAAGTCCGTTACACCTGGTGGTCGATAAATTTCACTCAAGTAAAACAAGCTCAGTTTTGTACTATGTTAATAATTGAAATAAAAAGGTTCTTTATTTTTTTACAATGGTATTGCTTTTACACCAAACAAAACACTGTGTTGTTCCTCTCCTGGAATTGAAAGCTTAATTATTCAAAACCATCAGAACCGGACGAATTCTAACAATTTGAATCAAGACAGAACAACAACACACCATCTGTCACCATCACAACGCGTTTATAAATCAAACTATACATACTTCTGGAGTTGACAGTTATCTTTCTGATGATATATTCCGTTCCTCGATTATATGCAGTTCAGTTCTAACGTAGAATAAATACTCTCAACCAATCCAATGTTAATCTTGTTAATGTGTTTTAGAATGCTTCAGCAAATCTACCTTTTAACCGATGCAATTACACATAATCTCTACCTGTTACAATTTACCATCAACAGATGGAATAAACGTGGAGTTTACATTTAAACGGACTGATTTTCTTAATATGCTGTTATAGATTACAGTTTTTATGAATCTAAATGAAATCCCCGTGTTTAATATCGAATTTTCTTGGTTTTGTCTGATAAACTATAAAGATACATGATTTTATACACCGCGTTTTAATTTCTGTTTGCAAAAGCCTTACCTTTGACGTCTTCTTTTTATCACTTTTTTACTTGAGTGTTGAAGAATAATTGGTAAGCAGATACCAAAAATAAACTTTATTGTGTCTAAAGACTAAGAAGTTGCTAGAGTGAGGAACAAGAGCTGATAAAAAAAGGAAAAGAGTGATGCCTGTGCAATGAACTGCCAAAATAAAAAGAATAACCAAATAGTGAATTTTACGCGCCTAGTTGTACATAAAGGATAAAGGTTAACAAGGCAGATCATAAGGGAACGAGAGATCAACAGGCAGAGTGTAAAAATTAGCAATGCATTTCAATATAATAAAAATACATGGAATTTGATTTGATTTTGAATATTGTCACTATTTTGTATTTATATGTAAGAACTGCATAATTCAAATAAAAAGATTTTTCCAAACAGGCGCGGAAAAAGACCGGGTTTGAGAGAATTCTTCTCCGGACGCCATATTGTTATGTTGACTTAACCTGTTGATTTATCAGTGTTTAATAAATTTGTTCTGTTCTTGTTGATTGATTGTTGGATTTCTACCTTCATTTCCACAGGAATAAGTATCTGAATACGCAGTGGATTATGTGTGATCATCGTATGTCTTGCTAAATGCCAACATATACATAAGTCATGCCGGCAACCCTACATAATATATCCAAAAAGGTATGGCCAAGGCAAATTAAACGAACTACACTGTTACTCTCCTATGGGTTCCAGGACACATAGGAATAGAAGGAAACGAAACAGCAGACAAGCTGGCAAAAGAAAGAGCTCAAACCCCGTTACCTGGGACCAGAACCATCCTGTGGAATCAGCAATAGTACAATCTTAGAAAAACTAAGCAAAAAAATGGATAGCGAAAAATCAATCCACTGGAATGTTCTAGATCCATCAAAGACGCTCCTGGAAAACTTTAACCATAAGAGATCTAACAGCTGTTTTAACCTCCGAATTATAACAAAAATACTAACCGGACACTGCCGATTAAGAGGACACATGAAGAAAATAGGATTGGTAAATAAAGCAAACTGCAGATTCTGTGAGGTGGAGGATGAAACCTCAATGTCATTACACATACTCTCAGAATGCCCCGCATTAAGTAATTCTAGGGTCAAATCCCTAGGGTAATACGAAATAGAAAAGGAAGAACTACCTAACTTGAAACCCAATGACATGTGGTTGCTTGTAAGTAAAAAACATTCAAGGGTTAAAAAAGAGAAAAGATTTCAGTACCCTTTATCTCTTCCTCTCTCTCTCTTTTCTCTCTCTCCCTTTTTCTCTCTCTCTCTACCGACAAATTTTCATTATCGACAAAAGAAATGTAACATTATAAAATTGCTTTAATATATATAAAAATATTTGTTATACTTGAATAATAAAAAAACTGTAACAAACTCACGTTTCTCTATCATTAACACCATTAACACCCTTATTTGTCTCAACAAATTGCTTACATTTAATCACAAATGAGACCTGGTTATACCTTTTAACCTTTTCGACCCGGGGGAGTATGTTTAAAATAAAATATCCAGAGGGAATATAAACGGTTGATTAATGACGATGACGGTATACTTGAAATGATTGCTACTAAACAAAATAATGTTCAAAATACTTTTAATTTCAAAAGCACCTTATCTGCAAGGTATTTTTGTTACTTTTTGCTTATTAATTATCAATTCTCTAGATAATTGCTACTGCTGATATACACTAAAATTTACTATTCAAATTTCAGGAGTAATTATGTAAACAATCATGCAAGTATACATTAGCAAATATTGAGTATCATTTAAGATCTCTTAAGCACGCCAGCTTAAAATGCTATCAGTAATTGGACTTTGCATGTGACAATCTATTAGGAGAACACGAAACAATTTGCAGTCTAACGATCAAAGGCATAGGCCAACTTTACTAAATTTAATTTAATTTTGTAATTTACACTTTATACAAGGTAAAACCAAATTTAAAGATATAATAAACATTCAATGTGATGTATATATCTAGTGCAATTAAATTAATGGTGTAATTTAATCTAATTCATGTTAGGTGTGTAACTACGAATGAAATATATACAATATGTAGGTTACAATTATCGTTTGGGAGGATATATAATACGTAGATAAATTTAGTAATAAATATTTATCTACTCGTATTAATTTGTCAACAAGTTTTGAGCTAGAATAGTAGATATTTATAAACCAAAAGCATGAGTTACTATAATTTGGTATGTAAATAGTGTACAGTTAATCCTTATCTTACCTTCACATTAGCAATAACTCTCTGCGAGACCAAGCGAGATAGACTGTAATATGTGCAATCGCCTCGTCTCGGTCCTTCTCGCATTGTCTCAACACGTCTCCACATTTAGTTGGTTATTTAAACCATGGAGACTAGACAAGGAGTACGCACTCGACCGGGGGAATTGCCAAAATCTGTCCACGGTATCGTACATATTAGGTTTACTGTTTTCACCACTAGCGTCGCTAGTTTTCCTTTTGTACCGGTATGAATATAGACAATTAAATAATCGTGAATTATTAAATTGGTTTTTATTATTTATATCTGAAAGATCGAACTATTTTTTTCATTGTATAAATAAATTAATAATGAAATATTTAAAAAATATTTATTTTATTTCAAACTACGTCCTCATTGGTCGCCATTTTGGTACAAATGGAACACCAGCGCCCTCTTATTTTGGTAGCCCTATTTGCATACCTTGAGTTCGTACTCCTTGTCTAGTCTCCATGATTTAAACACTGAGTGAGAGAAGGCACGAAGCGAGGCGAGATGTCGCGAGGTGATTCTATAATCTGCCATCGTATTTGACGTTATTCTATATAGTAGAAGAGCCCACGACACTAAACCTAGTTCGATATGACTCCCAGATGAAATATACATAATACGGTTTCTAGTATGATAAGAATCCCAATTTTTATTTGTTCCTCGAAATAGGGGAGTGATAGAACTATACGATAATGCAGTGCTGCAAGCCCCCCTGATTGGCCTAGTCAGTGGCAGCAGCATGATAAGCGACGCTTCGTATCTAAGTATCTAGTATGATCGATCTCCTCAAAAAACCCAAGCTCATCTGAAAGGTCATCAATTTCTGTGTAAGAAAAACCACTGCTGCATTTTGCAAATAGTGGAGAAAGTGGTTGCTGCAGCGATTGAAGGTCGCCATCTGCGCGGCTGCACTCGGCGTTTCAATTAATTTTGTCAGCAACCGACCATTTCCTTTCGATTTTTAAGGGTTGAAGACGCGCCCCACGGTCACATATAAATAATTTTACGAGTCGTTGATTGTTTCAACAAATTAAATCGGCAAATTTTATGTCATATTATTCGATTTTTCATTCATTTTCATGGTGTTTGGTAAAGTCGCGGAGAAGATTCTATTGAGAATATTTAACTCAAAAGCCTCTGAAATTTATATGCTGGTATTTGATAGATACTTTTCTCCATCAATTAAAGATTGCACGCGTGAAAAACGGTGTGCAGAAGATATTTCCTATACTATCGTAGGAGCTGACCAAACCAGACCGACTGATTTTGTGAAAAGCTTACGAAATCGAAAGTTCAAGGAAGCTCTCGTGAGCTTTTTAGCTGAGCACTGGGCGAATAACAGTGTAGCGTCGATTCTTCAAATTAAAATGGTTTTGCTTACGGTTAAAGATCACTGTTTTGCATACCAAGTAATCGGTAACCGCGTCGTGAGATCAGAAGATGCAAATTACAAGTGTTCGCACGAAGAAGCAGACACGAGAATTCTGTTTCACATTTCAAAAGCAGATCCGAAATGTAGAATAGTAATAAAACCTCGAATACGCATATATGCATAAGTTCCCAGAGATAAACATATGGATGACGAACAGTTATGCAAAAGCTTCCGATAAACCGGTAGTCGACTGCTCAAAATTAGCAAACAGCGTTAGGACCAGACTTATGTCGTGCGTTGCTCGGTTTCCACGCTTTCACGGGGTGTGATAATACAGAGGAGTTTTTCCAAAAAGGCAAAGTGAGTGAAAATATTAGACAAAAATGAACGATTGCAGAAAGTTTTCGCATCTCTAAACGATCGCACGAATTTGGAAGATAAAAATATAGTCGACACGCTACCAGAATTCACCTTACAAATGTACTCGGTTAAAAATTGTAAGCGCGTGGATGTTGCAGATTCGAGCTTTTCCAGAAGCTGTAGTTCAAATAAGGTTTTTTCGAGAAAAATAAAAGGCTTTGATTCAAGCGTCATACCACCATGTTTTCGGTTTTTGAAAAAAAAAATATTACGCACTATATACGTCACCAGCATGTGGCTAAATTCAACTTCACCACATTGCGTAACGCTCCATTTCGAAGAGTACGGCTGGGAGATGCGGGAAAAACTGCAGGCTCTCTGGTATACAGGTCAACCAACGCCACTATTCGTGGACGATATATTGGCTTTGTCGGGTGACACCAAAGAAAACGGTGAGGATGAATTTGATTTCGTTGTATTCGATTCGGAGGACGAAAAGTAGCGTAAGAATAATTACGAATAAGAAAGAAATAGAGTTTACAGGAAGAATAAAAAATAGTTTATAAGAATAAGAATTTTTAATTAAGACTAATCTTGTTATTAGTAGTTTTTTCACACCTCATGTTCTTGACACGTCATGCTGTCGTTTTGTAAAATAAAAAAATATATTGATAAAATTATTAAATTATTGGAAAAACCAATCTTCGTTCTTCATTGCCCGCATCCAAATTTAAAAGTACCGTTTCACGTTTATACTCATTCAAAATTATTTGTTTAAACAATCAACGACACGTAATAGTATATTACGTAACAAGAGTGGTAAGTAGGACATTACGTACGAGTGGAAAAGTTACGCAGGAAGCCGCGTAGCGGCGAGTGCGTAATTACACGAGTACGTAATACCTCTTACAACTCGAGTTACGTACTATGCTTTATCTACGACTCAATATTTTAATTTTAATCCAAATATTTGACTTCTCTAAATAAATATATGACGTACGTCCAACATGACGTTTCATTACGCACAACTGTGCGTTATAGCTTCCTTACCTTGTATGGTGACAATGAGTATAAATAACATTTACTGTCAAAGGAGTAGATAAAATTATTTAAATGTGACCGTGGGGCGCGTATTCAACCCTTAAAAATCGAAAGGAGATGGTCGGTTGCTGACAAAATTAATTGAAACGCCGAATGCCGCCGCGCAGATGGCGACCTTCAATGGCTGCAGCAACCACTTTCTCCACTGTTTGCAAAATGCAGCAGTGGTTTTTCTTACACAGAAATTAATGACCTTTCAGATGAGCTAGGGTTTTTTGAGGAGATCGATCATACTAGATACTTAGATACAAGGCGTCGCTTTTCTTGCTGCTGCCACTGATTAGGCCAATCAGGGGGGCTTGCAGCACTGCATTATCGTATAGTTCTATCACTCCCCTATTTCAAAGAACAAATAAAAATTGGGAGTCTTATCATACTAGAAACCGTATTTTTTAATATTTTTTTTAATTTTCTTTTAGGACATTGCAAGGTTTTTTGCATTGCAGCACCGCCATTCTGTGTTCCTCTAATAATGACATGACTAATTATATATATTTCATCTGGGAGTCTTATCGAACTAGGTTTAGTGTCGTGGGCTCTTAGACTAATAGCCGCACGACTATTGTGTACAAGTAGTCATAGCAAAAAAACAAGCGACTTCTACTTTGTCCATCTTGAATTCGTACTAAGGTGCCGAGAGTGTATATGCTCGTTTTTGCTATTTCACGAAGACCAATTATACAACAATAGCAGTGAGCAAGTAGGCAATACTGTGTCTGAAACTCTCAAGAAGTACAAGATCACTTGCATTTACAGTGTAAAGGTCAGAGATTTCGGTGAGAATAACAAAAAACTCTCATTTATTACAAAAAAACAAACGATTTATTTTAAAATTTATACCAAAATTCATCTAATAATAATTTTCTAGTAAAACAGAGCTATCGTACAGAATGGCCATAATAAACGTTCAACTTGTGGCTAAAATTTTAAAATTCTTAATAAAGGCCTAAACTTTTACTTTATAATTATGTGTGCTTGAAATTTTCAACTAAGAGCCAATGTGCATGGTAGAACCATTTACGTGAATCCAGCTCAATTATCTACCCGTTCTAGTAAATTTTGTAAGGGTACAATTTCTCTCTCATAAAATAAGTTAAAACAAAATTATTACCTGTGTTTTATGTTTGAGGCTCTATAGCTCATAAACTGAAATAATCCGTAATAAAGTCATAAACTGTTTGTAACTTTGCTAATTTGTTTTTTTTTACAATTGCGACTAAACAGGCTTAATACTTATAATAAAATTTTTGATGAATGTCCGGGTTCCCACGTGGTAAAAAAGGCATAAAGAATAACCGGCTGAAACTTTCAGAATCGCTTAATTGCACTTAGACCTACAAACTTCCATAGCAACAATATCGATGGATGGGGCGTTTTTTCTTCAGCAGTGGTCAAACATGTCGAAAGTTATAACTCTCCCCGGAGTGATGGATAACCGATTTATTTTTTGTGAATCAACAGTTTTTTATTATTACTAGGTACATAATAAAACACGTGACCTACAAAAAGAGGAGGGCGTTTGGCGGGGCCTACGCGCTTAACATGTAATAGTTACGACTGCCAACGACTTAACAAATAACCAGTTAACGCCCTCTTCTTTTGTAGGTCACATAAAATAATAAAAAACTGTTGATTCACAAAAAATAAATCGGTTATCCATCACTCCGGGGAGAGTTATAACTTTCGACATGTTTGACCACTGCTGAAGAAAAAACGCCCCATCCATCGATATTGTTGCTATGGAAGTTTGTAGGTCTAAGTGCAATTAAGCGATTCTGAAAGTTTCAGCCGGTTATTCTTTATGCCTTTTTTACCACGTGGGAACCCGGACTATAAAAGGTGTTTTTGTGTTACTGTAATACTGTACAAACAAGAAAATGTTTTTATACAGATTTGTACACATTAAGTTTAATATATGCATTAAAAATTGTATATTTATTGTAGATTAAGCGTGAACATGTAGAACATAAGCTTAATATTATCGGTAATTGAATAATTTTAAATATAAAAGAGAAACTTATCAGATTCAGAAATTATACATCAAGAAAATGACATTAAGGAGAAATGAAAAATATGTTCTCCGGCAGGACTCGAACCTGCGAACTTTACCTCTAAACATTTCACCCACAAATTTTATAGCAGTTAGTCAGCGTTTTGATCGTCGTGTTTTACACATGACACTCACTTTATTCCTCTTCAAGCACATGTAGGTATTCAAAACGTAACCTTTTTTCGATTTTCCTTATAGATTATAACAGGGGTCGATTGGTACAGGTGACCTAAATGGTTTTTAGGTCTAGACGTTTAGAAAAACTATTATCCACTGATGATGTAAGTTTGTAACCTGATTATGTTCTAAAATGGCCTGTCCCAAGTATTTCTGTTGTTAAAAAACAGTTATCCTACAATTACAGATAAAATGTTCAACCGTTTCACCTACATTCTTAGAGAATCTGCATGTTCCACAGTCCACTGAGTTCCTTTTCCCAATAATGCGGCAGTTTGATATGCCACAGAAAGGTTCAGATCGGATAAAATGAGCTGCTTCTTTTGTTAACCATCAGCAATAGTGTTTCCTACAATTCTTTTATGTCTTGGCACCCTCAACAAAGTTACTTTGTTCGGTTTAGCCAGTTGCTTAAGAGACTGTTTGCAGTTCCAGGCTGTTTTGGACTTGAATATGGTAGATTATAGAGCGTTTAAAGCAGTTTGCTAAAAGCTTTGTTTTTAAGATTTCCTGCTAATAATCTGAGTTCAGGATTCTGAAGCTCTTAGAATAATTAAGAGTAGCGCAGTAAAGTCCGTATTAACCTTTTTGATTGTCTTTTTCCAGAAGGCAGCACTGAGTTCCTTTTTCCAATAACGAACTAACAGCTCTTCTTTTGCGAGAATATTAGCAATTTTGCTTCCGACCATCCCTTTATGCTCTGGTACCCACAGCAAAGTGTTTTTGTTCTGTGTAACCAGCAGCTTAAGAGACTGTTTTCAGTTTCACGATTTCTTGGTCTCGAAAGAAGTAGATTGTGGAGCCTTTAAAGCAGCTTGGCGGTCAAAGGCAATAAATATTCTGGCTACTTAAGTTATAAACGTACATCCTACTTTCTTAAAAGTCTTGACCTTATGAACCAATAATTATATAGGGTATAGACAAAAGATCTTTTAGGTCGCAGTGTAGTAAGGTCACCTATACCAATTGACCCCACTTATATCTTAATTTACAAGAAGAAATCTAAAAAATGGTTTGATATCCGTAAAGAGAAATTGAGTAGTGTTATGTGACAACAAGACGATCAAAACACCGACTAACTATTAATGCATCTCTGGTTGGGAGCATTAATGGCTATAGGTAAAGAGTTCTGCAGGTTGTAACATACTTTTGATATTTCCTAAATAAAAAATTTCTTTTTGTATAATTTCTGCATTATAAAAATCTCATGAAAGATATCTGAAAATAATTAGTTTATTATAATTAAAAAATCTTTACATTAATTAGAAAACCAGATTTATTTATAATCCTTACTAAAATTCCGGATTAAAAAAGAAAATTTATAAAATCCCACTGGTTAAAACAAATCTACGAACCTGGCAGCTACGTCATATGTTCAATTCTTTTTATTTTAACTTAACATAAAGGTTTCATATATTTGAAATTTATTTTTATAGAACTAGTTTTCAATCAGCAAAAAACCAGAATTCTGATGTCCACAAAATCAGCAGCATATGGTTAGCAGTTTTTTCTTTCTTTCAAGAGCGAACTCAAGTTTCTCCACATATCTTTCAGCGCTAGCGCACCACTCTACCTCCTGGGATACACATAAATCAAGAGGAGAAGTAGATTCAATCGGGTATGATGAAAAATCCTCTTTAATTTGCAGCATCCTAACCTCAGGCTGGAGTCGGAAAATCCAAATGTCTGCCCATAAATTACAAAACTAGGCAATCAGAAATTGTGCAGGACTGGAGTCGGGGATAGAAAGTGTCTGGTGAAAATTGCCTTTAACCAGCCGTGAGTTTTGTTGAAATATACGACTAATAATTTTAGCTCGGGAATATTTTGGATGGGGGAGCTTGGAATGTTTGTTATTTTCGTATTGTCGTTAAGTCGAATGGCAATCGTGAAATAAATTTTAACTCATATGATATTGTTTATCGATTCTATCCAAATAACTTAATGATTTATGTGGGCATTCAACATATATTACTCTTTAGAAAGCCATTATTATATTTAGCATCTAAAAAAATACCAAAATTTTGAATAAACTTAATTTAGGTTAGAAAATAATATAAGTTTATTAGTTTGTTTTGGATAAATTTAGTTTAGTTAAATATATTAAGTGACATAGGAATTAGAATACTCAATTTTAATGATTTTATTGAACAATGAATTGCAAGGAATATATTTGTTTAGTCTAGGATTAAAAATAATTAGTTGTTGGTGAGATCGTCTTTATTTACAAAGAAGTCAAAAAATGGAATACAGCTTACCTAGGGCATATAATACGCAACGAAAAGTATAGGTTCCTACAGTTGATGATTAAAGGCAATATTGAGGACAGAAGAGGAATAGGTAGAAAAAAGATGTCTTGGTTCCGGAATATCAGACAATGAACTGGACTGCGGGATATACAAACATTAATTCACACCACACGAGATAGAGAAGCAATGGATCTTGTGATCGCAAACATCTATTAGTGAATAAGCATCAAAAGAAGAAGAAGTTTATTGCCGAATCCAAAGTATGGACACTGCCCATGCACTGAAGTATCATCTCTGGTAAATGTACTAAGTAGACAGTGGAACATGCAGATTCTATGAAGGTACAGATAAAATAGCTCAACATATTATGTGTAACTAAAAAGTAATTGTTCTTCTTAGAGCATGATTAGGTTACAAACGTACTTCCTAAGCGGGTAATAGAGGTATGGACTATGGAGTACAGAAAAGATATTTTAGGTCGCAGTGTTGTAAGGTCACCTGAGCCAATCATCTCAACCTTTAATCTACAATTATTATAGCATATAAATATTTAAGCCTTATTACCGGTTGCTCATATAAGAGAAATCTAAATCTTAATAAAATTTTAAAAAATGTGATCTACACGGTTCATAATTAAATGCTTTGGAGATTTAAAATCTCTATGTTTCTTGACCAACAAAATTGTCTTACTTTATATGTAAGTGGGACAGCAGAGCTAGGAATCAATATTGGTACAAAAAACAATGACCTTTAAAAAACAACTTGGCCCCTGGTTAATAAAATTCATTTGCATACAACTTTAGCTGATCCTAAAAAGATTTTTCTACCACCACTAAACATTAAACGAAACAATTTGTAACAGCTTTGCCTAAAGAAGTGTTTGTTATATTTGCAAAAGAAAATTTCCTTATTTACCAGACGCTAAAGTAAAAGAAGGGGTATTCGTTGGGCCTAATATTCGTAAATTAATGATTCAAATTCGAAACAACAATGAGTACAAAAGGTAAAGCACGCTTTGATATTATTTAAAGAAGTTAAGAGAAAGTTTTTGGGCAATGTGAAAGCCACTTTTTTTAAACTTAGTTGATGAAAGGAAATGGAAATGCGAAAATATTTACATTGATTATTTTTTTTCACCTGTCAAAATATCACAATTTTGTTATTTCGTCCAATGAAAACGCTTAATCTTCAATGTTTTATGCTAAATCTAGCCAATCATTCCATTTATATTATCTAAATATTCTGAAATATATTTTGTTATTATTATTATCACAATTCAATTCATCTAAACGATAATAAAAAATCAAATATGTAGGTACTTTAAAACTAACCTGCTTCCTGGTTCCGCATGCATTTAAAACTTTTACATGCCTACAGGCAAATGTGGTCTTGTAGGTAAACTTTAAATAGATATACCTACTTAATAATTTTTATTCTGGTAATTTTCTCTTTAATAATATAATTGTATAAATAGGTATAAAAATAAATATTTATTTAAATTATAACCCTGTTTTCACGACGCTCACGACAACTGACAACTGTCAATACTATCTAGTGTACAGTCCTCGGACTCGTGATTTTATCACATTTCAGTTTGTTTACGTATTTTTGCCAAATAAAAAAGTTTTCGTGGAAACTAAAAATTTATCGATAAAATTTTAAGGACTCGTGGTATTACCTTTGATAAAACCACTAGTGGTTTTACTAGTATTGATAAAATTATAGAACTGTCAAAAATTCAATAACAACAATCAATTTTCTTGTTTATAAGTACCTTACTATAAATCAACATTCATTTATATTATCTAAATATTCTGAAATATATTTTCTTATTATTATTATCAATTTATCTAAACGATAATGGAAAATCAAATATGTGGGTACTTTAAAACTAACCTGCTTCCTGGTTTTGCATGCATTTAAAACTTTTATATGCCTACAGGCAAATGTGGTCTTGTAGGTAAACTTTAAATAGATACACCTAATAATTTTTATTTTGGTAATTTTCTCTTTAATAATATAATTCTATAAATAGGTATAAAAATAAATATTTATTCAAATTATAACCCTGTTTTCACGACTCGTGGTATTACCTTTGATTAAAACAGAACAGAAATTAAGAGAAAATGGAAAGCTTGCACCAGGACTTAACGAAATGGAGAAAAGATACGTGGATCAGTGGTATATCAACACGATGAGTGATTACTGCTTGTCACATTACAGGGAACAACAAAATACATCATATCCAAAAAATAAGAATAGGTACGGTAAAATTAGTAAAACATTATTTTTATAGGTAAAAATTGTGAACTAAAAAAAAGTTCATTATTAATTTGTGTTTATTAAACTTTTCCTCTTAATATATAATTGCTGTCATAGTAAGAAAATTGTGAATGTTAAAAATATTGTAATCATAAAATACTTTAGCAATCAAAATTAATTTGAAAATTTTTTACATTGATTTTTTTGTGCACCTGTGTAATTTATGAAAACCGGCACTGTTTTTATGGATTTGACAGCAGCTTACGATACTGTTTGGAAAGATGGCTTACTGTTCAAACTATTTAATACCTTACAATGCAGGCAAGTAGTCAAACTTATCAAAAATATGCTTACTAACAGAAAATTTAGGGTTTTTATTAGAGAGAATAGTAGTAGATTTAAATTTCTAAATAATGGTCTTCCACAGGGCTCTGTACTTTCATCCCTTCTTTTTAATCTGTACACTTGTGATTTACCGCAAACTATTTGCAAAAAATTTATTTATGCAGATGACATTCCACTAGCTTGTCAAAGTGTTAAATTCGAAAACCTGGAAACTGTTCTTGGCAATGACTTGATACTTATGACTGAATATTTTAAAAAATGGTGTCTATGTCCTAATCCTACTAAGACAGAGGTTTCCTGTTTTCATCTTTGTAATTCTGCCAAAACTAGAAAACTTGACGTAACATTTAATTCTGTAAAACTAAATCACAATTTTCATCCTATTTACCTTGGTGTAACTTTGGATACAAGCTTAACATATAGACAACACATTGAGAAAGTTCGCCAAAAACTTAAAACCAGAAATAACATTATTTCGAAATTATCTGGTACAAATTGGGGTACTGACGCACATACATTACGTACATCCTCTCTTGCTCTGGTTTTTTCTGTTGCAGAATACTGCTGCCCTGTTTGGATGAACAGTGTCCATGTACACAAGATTGACACTCAAATAAATACAACAATGAGAATCATCAGTGGTACGTTGAAGTCTACTCCAACCCCTTGGTTACCTGTTCTATCAAACATTCCTCCACCAAGTTTACGAAGAAAACTAGCTGCGAAAAAATTGTGGCAGAAATATCACCTTAATGAAGACTTCATCATCTGGCAAGACCTCCAGGACCAAAATAATAGATTAAAATCAAGAAATCCTTTTTGGTTATTAGTAAACAGTATCGAATTTGGTTAAGTGAGAACGTTTTTAACCGAGGTTTAGTAGAAGATCCAACAAAACCACTACCTGGATTCAAACATCCTAGAAATATATGGTGTAAATTGAACCGTCTACGGTCGCTGTAATTCCACTCTCTTTAAATGGGGTGTTGTAGAAAGCCCATTATGTTCTTGCAATATAGCCAAAGAAACTATTGAACATTTAGTCAATGAATGTCATCTTACAAGATTTGGTGGCGGTTTTCAAGAATTACTTGAATTGACACAAAATGCCATTGAATGGCTCACACAAATCAAGAATCTTTGAATATACAGCAAGCAGTTCTGATTAAGGTTTTTTTCAGCAGTTTTTTTCCTTAATCTACAACACGAATGTGAGAACTGCGCACACCCTTTAAAAACTTTCCGCAGATACAATATTTAGAAGAGTGTTTTCTCTATAGAACGAATTCTTCAAGTTAATGACTATATTATTGTTAATAATATATATTGTACTACTACTATTTTTATACGAATATATATATTTATCCAAATGTGGATATTTTTAGTAAATAAACACTCAACAGGCTTTTTAAGTACTCTTGTTAGAGATTTATATCTTGATAAACAGTTGTGGGTAATTTTGTTATCAAATTTGTTTATAAGAATCTGTCAAAGATTAATCTGTTTAATGATAAATCACTAGTAGTCCAGTTAGTGAGAATTTTCTCTACGAATTTTTCATTTAAAATTTGTTTATTGGTAAGGAAAGTTAGCTACTGCCGAAATGAGCTTCCACCTTAGAGGTGGTTATCCAGGATTTCATAGAGAGACAAATTTGGAGCAAAAAATGTATCATTAATTTTTTTGCTCGATCAACATGTTTTGGGTTGTTTACTGTTGTAAGTGGGATTTTTCGTTCAAAAAAAAACTGTTTTTCAAAGGTTACTTAAAGAATAACTCTAGAGCTGAGAGTTTTATAAAAAAAAAAAGAATAACCAAGTGATTAATTTTTTAATAAAGGTTGTACTTACAATATAAATTGAGTAATGGCTGTTTTTAGTGTCTTTCCTCAGCTCGAGTATTTAACTTCAAAAGACAGGAAACGCGTACATTTGTTGACAAAAACTCAAAACTAAAAAGTCCTTTAAAGTGATTGGTGGTAAAAGTCTCTTGCATCAAGTAACATACAAGATACGATCAAAAACGATGGGTTTCTCGAATTTTTGTAAAAAAAGCCCAATTAAACCAACATCATGTTGACTACGTTTAAAATAAATAGTTTTTCTAATAGTTTGGCCATTTTTTGAAAAAGTATGTTTTTTTGTTAATATTCAAAATTTTATTCACTTCAAAACTATAAAAGATCCATTTTCTATAGCTTAAAAAATAACGGACATATAGTTGGTTGAAGTTTGCTTTATAGAGTATGAATTACCGCTCTCCAAACCTTTGACCCTTTACCCTTTAAATATGAGAACTCTAGAATGTTTTTTACATTCCAAATCTTATCCCATTAAATTACCTGTAAAATCTTTTTTTGATAGATGTGGTAGCATCAAAATTAACCGAATTATTGTCAAAAAAGAACACTCAAGAAATGTTTTAAAGGGATAAGAATATTTATTAAATAAGTAAGTTTTGTCAAAAAAGGTGCTTGTAAGAGTTAAAAATTTCCAACAAATAAGATATTGTATATTTAAAGTAATAATTTATACGAGAGTTGTCTTGTTAGTTTTGCATATAGCTGCTTAGAAGGCGCCACCAATAGAACCTACAGACAGAAATCTAATCTTAACCTTTTGTTGACATAAATCCAGATTTCATTGCGCTACAAGTCGAGTAGGTGTAGTGAATTTTGGAAATTAGAAAGTCCGTCGAAAAATAGATCTTAGCCAAGAATATTTTTCAGCAATATTTATTTACAATTATCGGAAAGGATTATCCCAACAGCAATGTCTCGCTGTAATGGTTTCTGTGTTTGAAATTGAAGCACCACAGCCTAGTATTCACGTTGGTATTGCGAATTTCAACGTTGTCGCTCCAGTCTCAGTGAAGAAACCAGGCTAGGTCCACCCAAAACAGCAGTCACACAGTAAAACATCGATACGAGTCGTCAGCTAAATAAGGATGATCACTGAGTAACAAACCGGAAGATAGAGACATCTTTAGGCCTTTTAAAGACCTCCATCCAAAAGATTCTACATAAAGAACTAAGTTTTACGAAGTTGGTTTCCCACTGGATCCCTCATTTGCTCACAGAAACATTGGGAGGGTTCAAGAAAGGAAGCTCTAAGACCGTTTTTAGTAGTGTTAGTGGCAATTAATTTTGGATTTACTTCTACAAACCGGAAAATAAACGCCAATCCGCTGTGTGGGTGTTCTGGATCTGGATATTTGGAGAGGGACGAGCTAGTGCTTAGCCAGCACTGAGACCACATATGACCCATTGTGCACCTCCCGTGTGTACCGATATCCTCACCTCAGGCTGTCACCAGGCCTAGTGATTTAAAATAGGTGATGAGGCTTCCGAGGGGGGTCTCCCTGACATCGGCTGGTGTAAGCCGGTACTCGCCCAACACGGATCTTCTGATTTTAGAAAAAGCAGAGCAGTTCTACTGTTTCCTCTTCGTGTTCGCAGCCTCTGCATAGCGGCGATTTTGTTAATTTAATCCTAAAGAGATGTTGTCGCAATTGGCAGTGACCCGTCAAGACTCTCACAACTATTCGGTGATTTTGTCTGGTCAATGCCTTAAATTTTTTTGCTGTTTCCTCGCCAGGATGAGGTAATAACTCTCTGGTCAGTCTACAGTTCGTAGTCTCATCCCAGCACTGTATAAAGTTTTGGTGAGAGTGTTGTTTGATAAGGTCCACGACTGCGGAAAATGTTGGCTTGGTAGATGGACGAAGGCTAACATATTTGTAGCCCGAACCCCTTCTTGCTAAATTGTTCGCAATGCGGTTGCCTTTAGAGTTCCCATGTCCTTTGATCCAGCTGAGAGTGACCACGTTGTTCTGGATGGCCTCAGTTACAAATTGGTGACATTCTAGTACTAAACTTGATGTGAAACGTGGTCTATTCAAGGTCAGTAGTGCTTGTCAGCAGTGCTGTGTGGGTATTTCACGATGAGGAAAAATCAACAAAAGTGTGTCAAAATCTGCTCATATGGTAACAATTACTTGAGAAGATCGCAAAGAACTCTTACGACTTCTTATTAAGTTAAACGACTTCTGAACGTTCACAAAGTACAAGAATTCGTGGACAGCGACTCCAGTTGCCAGAAGAAGTCATCCATTAAAACAGCCATTTTGCAGGTGTCATCTTAAGACTGGAATAAATGTTTTACCAATTGGTTTGAACGTATGCCATTTGTAGGACATATTTTAAAAAGCAATAAAGTACTTTTAAGTCTATATATTTTTTGTCTTTATAGCTATGTGCAAAAGTAAATACGAATAAACAAGATTTAAGTAGGTACGAAAAATAATTAAATCCGAGATTTTTCTAGTTTCTTTGATATGGGCTAGTTTTCAGTCCTTAAAAATTAAAAGCTTATCTAAAGCGTATATAACTTTTAAAAAAAATGGCCTTGGTGAGGTCTTTTGTTAAGTAAATTTTTCAACTCATGGTTTGAAGCACATAATAATTGGAAAACAACTTGATGAACCCTTGTATACTGCTTTTTAATACTTTAACATTTCAACCCTCTTCAAACGTTGTGTATATACAAAAAAATCTTATTAAGTTAAAGTTTTGCTCCTAAAGCAACTTTTCATATTTCGATTTCTCATATTTCTATATAAGAAGTTGATATAATAACTTATTCACATAAGTTTCATCCGTTGTGTGTTTGGCATTGTTAACTACATATTTTTCTTGATTTCTAAAGAATCTTTATTCAATTTCAAACTTTTCGAAACATCAAATTGTTATAATGAAGAGAAACGTCTGAAAAAAAAAACGAATAAAAATCCGTATTATAAGGTTTATATAAAAAGTTAAACTAAATCTTGTATAATGTGGCAAACAATCGATGTCGACCTAGGCAGACATAATGAAGTAAAACAAATGTTGAAATGAAAGCCATACCAGGAGAATCAGCATTAGGGTTTCTATCTTTTATTCTGCCAACATCAACATTGAGATATAACTCAGGCAAACAAAGTCGAATGTGTATAAAGAATGAAATTTATGTTCGTTCTGCATTCTTTTTTATATTTATTGTTTCAATATGTCTATATTCGTTATTTATTATTTTTCTATATAATATAAAAATCAGGGGCTTTAATAATGTAGATTTCGGATAAGATAACTAAACATATTCGGTGATTGTTTTGTATTACGGATAATTAACAAAAAACTATTGTTTTCGTGCCTATATAAGTGAGATTACTTAGTTTAAGAGTTGTAGTTCAAAAATTTGCCGTGAGTGGTGTTGCAGTAAAATTATCGACTTCAAACTGGTCTCTTGTGTTAAACCTTATTGAAATAAAAGTAAGTCAAATTTAATAATAACAATTTTCCTTTGATTATTTTATTTACCGTGAGTCTCTAAAAAAGGATTATATTTTATTTAGGCGGTTTCTCCAAACTAGTTTAAACTTCCGGGATCGTTTAAACGAAAGTTTCGATTTCTCCAACTGAAAATGTTAGTTTAACTGCTGGCGACGATTAAACTACCTTTCCACCTGGTTTAAACTCTCGATTGTGGGTTAAGCTACTCCTGTCGGCCGTCATGTTGTGTTAAGTAAATTAAGTTTGATTAACATTGACATGGAAGAAATCTTTGATATTTTGAATGCGGTGGAAAATGAAGAATTGGAAATACGAGCCCCTATTAGAGGTGGTCCTAGAAGAATCCGTGACAGGGTTGATCTATGGGAGGACTTGGAATTTTTTAATAGGTTTAGGATGACCAAGAACACCGCTAGCATGGTTTTAGAACTTATTCGAGGTAACATACAGTCAAGAACAACGAAGAACCAAGCTGTTACTCCTGAGGTTAAGTTTTTCACTACCCTTCGATACCTTGCCTCTGGCAGTTTTTTAATTAATGTTGGAGATCATAGTGGTATTCACATTTCTACAACAAGTAAGGTAGTCAAAAAAGTGTGCCACAACATTGCTAGGCTCTTTCCACAGTTTATAAAGATGCTCTCCAATGAAGCTTTATCATGGATTTTACCAAAAAGCAAAATTTCCTAATTGCATCGGTGCTCTAGACTGTACTCATGTTAAAATAGAGTTTGGGGAAGGGGAAACTGCAGAAACTTATCGCAATCGTAAAGGTTTGTTTGCTATGAATGTACAGGCAATTTGTTACAGTTCTCTATTATTTAGTAACCTTGTTGCACGATCGCCTGGATCACGAGGTATCTAGCCTTCGTGGCCTGGATCTACGCATGACTGTCACGTAATTCATCAAGAGTTAAAAAAGATTTTGGAAATGGTGTATACAGGAACAGTGTTTTAGTAGTTAATAGTGGTTATGGCTGCACAAACTACTCCATTCCAGCACTAGATGAAGTAGTGTTGCTAGAGGAACATCTTTTTCAAGAGGCTCGAGTGTGTACTCGCAATCCAACTGAAAGATGTTTTGGTGTTTGGCTTTTAACGTTTTATAAATGTTTTTTTTTTATTAAAAATAACTTCCACTTTCCTCCAAACATCATAAGTCTCTCATTGCGAAATATGATCGTTCTTCTTGCATTCGATGATTTTCTTAAAATCGTGAACTAAATCCAGCAACATATCAACTTCTGTTTGTTTAAAGTTTTTGTTTCTCTCAAGTATATTTTTTCTACTTGTTCTCCATTATGCCAGAAAACTGAGTTTAATTCAATCAAACGCTATAATTACAATGAAACTAACCTCTAATAGCAGAACAAAAACAATGCCAATGTAAACAAACAGGACAGCCAACCGAAACTTTTGAAGGTATAAACTAAACCATCGGACAAATTTTGTGGAGAAATCGGAAAGCAGTTTAAACGTTCGTTAAAAGAAATTCTCAGTTTAAGTTAAACCACATTTGGAGAAACCGCCCCTAAGTAACCAAAATAAAGTAGTTTCAATTTAACCAAAAATAAGTTTTTTTTTTGTTATTATCAAACTCAGGGTCGGTTTTTAGACGTGCTTTAAGGATTAATTTACTCTCAATAAAATAGAAAAATCCGATTTGGGTAGAAACTGATTCTACTTGGTTGTAAATTCCTTAAGAGATTGATTTTTAATTATTCGTTTCTATTAAGGGTTCATCCAAATTTATTCGAAGAGGCCCACTCAAATTACTAAAGTATATCTAGATGGATAAGTTTTATTTATTTTGTAGAGAAAAATGACAAGAATTATTTTAATCTCGAATATCGTCCCGACTTTTGGAGTTTGAAAGAAAAAATATCCTTATATAAAAGATACCGATACATAAGAGTCTATTCAGGGGTTTCTGACGACTTCCATTATTGAGATAAGAGAATAATTAATTCCTTTAATTAACATAATTAATCTTCTTTCATATAATATTCCGATATTTTTATTTATTTAATTAAATGTTTTTTGTTTAAGTATGTATAATTTATGGAGTTTAAACTTTAATTACATGTTTGGGGAGACTGGTAATACTCTTAAAAGGTAACACATAACTTAGTGAGGTAGCTAGGGTAATAACGCTCTTTAGAGGAAAAAAGTTCAAACTGTAGATCATAAATACTGTCATCATAACACAATGTGACTAAGATATGTATTTAGTACATTACAGCATTTTTGTATGTTACCGTGATGTTAGGATTATATGGTGTGTTCTTGCGCATCTCTAGTGACGTCAGCTTGGGAAAAAGTCATTTAGAATGACGCGAATTTCAAAATATTTAAAAAGTCAACAGTAACAATAAGTCAGGAAGCAAAGGATGATTCCATGGCCGATTGAGGTCCTTACAAGCAGCAAAGTTTTTTAAATGTTTTTTGACTTGCTGAATCCAGAAATTCAATCTGCTTTTTGACCAGTTGCCTAGGAAATGTATTAATAACAATTTAATTGTTTAAATAAATATAACTAACAAACTTTGTTAGTTATATTTATTTAAACAACCCCCCCTTTGCTCCCTTACTAAATGGCGTTTGACGTTGATTTCTCCCAAGGTGACGACATGCGCAAAGTCGAACCAAAATCTATTTCGTTTGTAGCACACCATATAATCCTAACATCACGTATGTTACTAACATTACACTAAAGTATATTATGATTAAATCGTAAAATTTCTAAGTTACGTTTGATGTCATGTTTAGATATCCGGTTATTTCAGAGAACACACTTTAGGTCACGTGATAAGATCTAGTCCTATAATGTAAATTTTAATTGGATACTTGTCAGAGACAATCTAATAATTTGAATATGTGAGAAATCACGACAAATGCCGCTCAAACTAGCGATAATAGAGTTAGTAACTAAGGCAACAGACGGGTAGTTTAACACTCTTCATCTGTCCATTTTAGAAGAATTCTTTGTCGTAGTTCAGTGTCGTCACGTTTATAGTTCCTTATTATTATACAACTGTCTCAAAGTAGTTTAGTAGTGCTTTAGTTTTGGTAAGTGTCCAAGACGCTATATTTTTTTATAAATTTGAAAATTGAAAATTACGTGCTCGAAAAAGGTAACTTGTGATCGTTTTCCAAACTCCGCTAATTATTATCTGTCGAGCAATTTGAAATCCAGAAAATTTGATTATATATTTAATGATTACTTCAGAGAGGGAGTAGTTAATAATTGGAATAGTTTTTAACAACTCTTTCTATAAAAGTATGATTTACGACTATTGTAAACTAGCTTTAACTTCGACTAAAATAAGCTAAAGCTTAATACTCGCAGATTTTGTTTTTGTTTTAGAACATATGCAACATCAATAGCAATATCTGTAATACCTGCTGCCCAAGTTAGGTTACTTTTTACCTAATCTTCTGGAATTTTCTAAATTGTCATCTAATTGGCTACTGGATATACAGGATTATTTTTTTGGACACTTAAAACGAGTACAACATCAACATCGATTTCCAGGGAACGTAGTGCTCAGGAAAACTACTTTTTACTTGTTTTATTGTTTATTTAATAAGTAGAGATTCTGAATTTTTTAAAGTAGTCAGAAATATTTATAAAATATAAAATATTGATAAAATATTTATAAAATTTATTTTAAATATGACACTTCCCACCTAGGTTGATAGAATGGATGAAATTATAGACACTGGCCTAATACTTTCTAGAGTGCATAAAGCTGGATTTATAAACTTGACGTTGCTGTTGCCGTTCCCGTTGCCGTTTGCAGTTGACGTTACATTTGCAGTTTGCTGTTCACAGTTCAAGTTGGTGTATTTATAAACCTAACGGTGCTGTAGTGCGAATGTCAAAATGCTTGACTTGAGAACTGACTTAACTGAGTTTTGTTTGGGTTTGTTTTTCGTTTAGCGTCTTTTCGGTTTTATCTTTATATATATAAAAATGAATGTTTGTCTGTATGTATGTATGTATGTCTGTATGTCTGTATGTACTCAATGGACTTAAAAACTACTGGACCGATTATTATGAAAATTGGTATGTATATGTATTTTTCCACGGAGAAGGTTTGTATGATATGCTCATTGATGCCACTCGCCACCAGGTGGCGCTGCAGAGTGGCAACTTCTGTCCCGTGCAACCGATTGTCATGAAAATTGGTATATATAAGTATTTTTCCACGGAGAAGGTTTGTATGATATGCTCATTGATGCCACTCGCCACCAGGTGGCGCTGCAGAGTAGCAACTTCTGTCCCATTCAACCGATTGTAATGAAAATTGGTATGTATATGTATTTTTCCACAGAGATGTTTTGTATGATATGCTCATTGATGCCACTCGCCACCAGGTAGCGCTGCAGAGTAGCAACTTCTGTCCCGTTCAACCGATTGTCATGAAAATTGGTATGTATATGTATTTTTCCACGGAGAAGGTTTGTATGATATGCTCATTGATGCCGCTCTTCATCAGGTGGCACTACAGAGTAGCAACTTCTGCCCCGTTTAACCGATTGTCATGAAAATATCAGTATGATGATGTTTTTTAAATAGGTAAGATAAATATGATATTCGCATTAATTGACGTTACCACCAGATGGCGCTTCCATGTATCAAATTCAATACTCATTAATAGATATCTATACGAATTCGTATAAATATAAGTTCGAAAAATATATTTTTGGTGCGATAAGTATAACAAAACTATAAATTTTCTTTCCTTCTCTATCTCTTCTTCTCTTTTATTTTTCTTAAATTTATTTTAGTTGTTGGTGTAGCAACGCGCGCCGGGTACAGCTAGTTTGTTATATTGTTAAGTTATTGGACATTTATTACAGACATTTATTTAGTTAGTTTTGAAGTTATTTGGACATTTATATATTTGACAGTTTACCTAATGATAATGATAATAATAATAATAAAAATACCGTAAAACACTATAAATGAAAAAACGAACCAAACCAAAACAACGAATAATAAAAGTAACAAGTAACAAATACGAACACTGCCATTCCTACGAACTTAAAATAGTTGACTGTTGTCTATTTTTAAAATAACGAGATCTGATTGGCCCATTGCCGAACAGCACGCAACGGCAATAGCAAAAGATAAAACTTGATCATCTTCGAACGGCACCGAACGTCAACGGAACGGAATCCAACTTGCGAACGTCAACGACTACGGACTTTATAAATACGAGTTAGAAATACCTTGTTTTCAACTTTGAACGGTAACGGCAACTGCAAACTGTAGCGAACGGCAACGTCAAGTTTATAAATCCAGCTTCAGTATTCAATCGAAGTTAACGAAAAGAAAACTCCAGAAGACGATATAAAAAGCAGAGTTTCTTTGAACTACAACACAAAAAAACAACGAGAATCGAATTTTAAGACGATTTTAGAAGTAGGTTTCCTGGTTACTAAGTACCTCAATGATTACGACACTCTAAAAACCACCTGACCATCGAGTTTTAGCAAGTTTTAAGATCATTATATAAAAAAATCCAGAAGACGGGGAACAACTGGGTTTTCTGGTCACCAGGTAACCTGAAGATTATTGTTGATGACATATTTGTTTCCAGCGACTTAAAAAAAAAACTTGAGTAGCTTGTGTATGCACAAATGCATTTTTTTAATATTACATGATCACGTATGGTTACAAAGTTCCCTGATGCTCTGACGAATCGGATGCAAAAAAATGCGTCTTTATAGATCCAACTTACACAAAAAATCGACGGTAAAGTGTTTTTTTAACCGACTTTAAAAAAGGATAAGGTTCTCAATTCGACCATATTTTTTTATGGATGTTACCGAATATATCCGGTATTTATAATCCGATTTAAAAAATTCTTTTTGCATTCAAAAGAGTAAAGTGTTCGTGTGGTCCCATAGAAATTTGATTAAGGTCTGGTCATTAATGTGGGAGATATTTTAAGAAATACCACAAAAATCAACCGAATAAGCTCTGCAGATCATCTGATTTGTTAATAATGATGTATAACATAAAAACTTAATAATTAGCCCGTTACTGTCCCACTCTAAAGCCAAAGACCTCTTCTCAGAAGGAGAAGAAATGAGCATTTAATCAATTCTCTTGCTTACTGCGAGTTGGTGATTTCAGACAATTAATTCCACGTTTCATCACGATGTTTTCCTTTACCGTGCATGCTTCGTCTTTCTAGGTGTTAGACAATTTACTTATGTCTCCAAAAAGTAACATTGGTACATATCGGGATTGTTGGGGATTAAACTCAGTACCTCTTGCACGGTTATTGAAAGGCTTTGAAAATAGTACATCATGACCAAGTAGCAACTAAAAATTATAAAATAAAAACTTTTTAAAAAAAAAAATTAAACCACATTCAAAAAAATTGCTGTAAAAAGCCAGAAATAAAATCTTTATTTCTTAATAAAATTGGAACCAATTAGGCATCTGATTTCGATTTCCTTGAAGTCGGCTCCAATGGCAAATTACCCTCTATTTTAATCTTAGCTATTAAATCTAGATTTCGAATGTTAGTTACTCAAACCTGTTACAAAGATATACACCATTGGAGCCGACTTCAAGAAAATCGAAATCAGATGCCTAATTGGTTTCAATTTTATTAAGAAACTAGCTGTACCCTCGACGCAGTTCGCTTGGCGTGTTGATTGTTATATAAAAATTTCTCCCCCGAATTCGTTAAAGGGGTGGGGGGAGAAATTTTTATATACCAGATGTTAAGTTAAAAGAAGACTAATACATCTGTGAAAACCGCATTCAAATCGGATCAGTAGTTTTAATGTGATGCGCGCACAAACATACAGACAGATAGACAAAAAAATCTAACCACATTTTTGGGTTTGATATCGATGTAGTAACACACCCCGCTAATTATTTTTTTAAAATCTTTAATGTACAGAATTTTCATTTCTACAGATTTATTATATGTATAGATTATTTTTCACGCCCTCGCATGGCTCCTTGTGGGTGGAATTTTCTAAAATCGGTTTACAATTATAAAAATAACTACTTATTGTGCAAAGTTTCAAACCTGTAGGACTTATAGATTTTAAATTTTATTTTTTTATCTTTCACGCCCCCTCAAAATTATAAAAATAACTACTTATTGTGCAAAGTTTCAAACCTGTAGGACTTATAGATTTAAAATTTTATTTTTTTATCTTTCACGCCCCCGCAACCCCCCTGTGAGTGAAATTTGGTCAAATCCGTTCAAAGTTGAACTCCAAATTATAAAAATAGGATGATTTCTGTATAGCTTTAACGATTAAAGTTGCACACGCGACGGAAGCTTAAAAAATGGAGTAGCTTCTCCCGTTTTTTCAACATTTTCCTTCACTGCTCTGCTCCTATTGATTGTAGCGTGATGAAAAGTATACTATAACCAGTACAGGAGTATGAAAAATAATTGTACCAAGTTTCGTTAAAATCCGTCAAGTAGTTTTTGTTTCCATAGCGGTTATACAGACAGACAGACAGACAGACAGACAAAAATTTTACTGATTGCATTTTTGGAGTCAGTATCGATCCCCAATCACCCCCTGATCGTTATTTTGGAAATATATTTCATGTACAGAATTGACCTCTCTACAGATTTATTATAAGTATAGATAAAGATTTTATTTCTGGCTTTTTAGAGCAATTTTTTTGAAGGTAGTTTAATTTTTTTAAAAAAGTTTTTATAGTTCTTTATTTCCACGACCATAAAGAAAAAACAAACGAACTTATTAAGCTATTGTAGCACAAAAACAACACAACTAATATTTTAAATATTGTAAAAAATGTTTAATTAGAATTTTTGATTATATTGAAAGAAAATTAAATTAGAAGAAGACAAAAAACGATATAAAATAAAAAGTAATTTCGTACTGTTATTAAACATTTCGAAATTTAAAGAGAAAAAAAAATGTGAGCCGTCAGGGGACGCCTGGCAGATGTGAAACATCGACATTAACCCGTGCCTAAATCATAAGACATTTCCAATTTAAATAACATGGCATTTTTGCACTTTTTGTCGTTAATTTTTTTTACTGAAACAAATGTAGCTAAAAATAATTAAATATCTATTTCTTGTAGGAAATTTGCAATAAATTTGTCATCAGAGTTAAATTCACGATTTTTTTTTGTAATTTTCACCATAATTTTTATTTATATCAAACTAAATACATATATATATATATATATATATATATATATATATATATATATATATATATATATATAATAAATTTAACAAATACAAAATTTGGATACAAAATAAAGTATATTATCGCTTATAAATAATAGTATCACAATGGTATCACAATATTTATTGTACGTTTTCTCAGATTGCTCACAGATGTCGTTAGATTACAGAACGAAAATAAATTTAAAACGTGATTTCGTTTAGCTTTTTATTTAATTGCCTTAAATTCAATAATCTTAAAAAAGGAAATTATTAAAACACAAATTTATATAGAAGTACGTTACTATATTAATATAATTGTAGTTACTTCATAATTTTAGTTCAAACAAAAAGCGATAGTAAATAAAAAATAGGAAAATGATGAATTTGACTATGAATACAACTTTATCGTTGAATAACTTTTAAACGGTATTTAAATGGGAAATGTATTATAATTTAGGCACGGGTTAATGTGAATATTAAGGGCGGGTTTGGGTCTGATAATTTTTGTTAGGTCATAATCTAAAAATTTGATGGGTGTTTGGAGAACAAAACCAAATTTGGGAAAAAACGGACACCCTAATGTATATAGAGTAGGTATAGGTACTCACTCATTTTTATTCAATATTTTTTCATCACTTTCTTTATTAACACTTTGTTTATTCATATTTAAAACAAACACTTTATACACAAATTTTACAGGGACTATTCACCAACAATCTATTTTGATTAACAAGCTGTCAATTTTACAGGTCAGCAAAATATGTAGGTATATTAGGTTGCCTATACAAACAAACATTTTTATATATATAGAATAGATAGTAGGCGGAATCGAGTTAGGTTTTTATGAAACAATTCATACCCTGTCCCGCCAAATTTTTGAATCGATGAGCTTCTTCCCCCTATTGTTGGCGCGCCACCGTCGGCGTCGCTCAAAACATGAGACCAATTTCATATAAGGTATCAGTACATCTCTTTATTATATATTATCGATGCGTTAGGTTTTTTACGTCATACGAATCATACGTCACCTTTGCCACGCGAGAAATCTGATTCACGTGCGGCTATAGATGTTTCACATCAAAAGGAATTTTTATTCTTAAACGAAATTTGTTTTTGTCAATAAAGATTGTAATTTAACTTTTTCTTGAAAAATTTAATTTTGACATTTTTATCTATCTTATCTAATCCACGTGAAAATAATTACCAACTATTACTCATAGAAAACTCAGTTATTGATTTACTTATTTTTTCATAGGAAAGTTATTTAATATACCACTTTGAAGGATTTTTAGTAATTCTATTACGCCTATCTATGTTAAACAAACGATAAGATAAAGTAACAACAGTTTGTATTTAAACAAACATTTTAAAAAGTATTTGGCACGAAACCTGAACTGCAGTGTTTTGCTTAGGTAAGTAATCTTAAAATCTTAAACCAATAAATTGAAATTTTTTATTAATAAGTCTAAAAGTATTTGTTTATTAAACTTATCTTCTATACTTATAATACATCTGTACCCAACTAAAAATTTGATTTTATAACCTTTAGTCAATACAGCGATTCTGTTTTATTATAGTTTTTTAGCTGCTGTAGAAATTCAAAATTGTTTTTTAAATGCCTTCTTAACAATTATTTGGTCGTTGGGGCTATATAGTTTTATAATTTAACAGTAAGAACGTTCTTAAAACAAAATCATAAAAGATCTTAAAACATCGCAATAAAATTGTTTTCTAAACGTTTATAAAACAATCCTTCAAAGCTTTATATCCTATACAACTAAATTGAGTTATAACGGTTGTATGTGTTAACCTTTTGAAACATATTTATTTCTTTGGGTACAATTAAAAAGCAGTTTTATAGAAGTTTTTAAAAATATTAATAGAACAGTTTTATTACAGTTTTATAGAAATTACATTTTTAATAAAATCAAATTGTTTTTACAAAAACAATAAAAAAACTATTTTATAAGAGCTTTATGTATGAATCTTTTATAAAGTCGCTGTGGGAGAAGATAGTTTTAATAAAAGTAAATAGATTTTATAATGTACATTTATAAAAGCATAATAAAATAACTGTAACACTCAGAAAGCGATATTTTATCTGTCAGTTTTCTATGTTTATTTCTATTTGTACGTTCGTCTTTGTATACAAAAAAATCTGCTTTAAAAATTAGTGCCTGGAAGAAAGTAACACGAAGTGGTTATTTTCGCAGAAAAGTAAAAAGTCAACTTTCAAAACATTTTAAGTTCTAATTTTCTGAATAGTGTTAGAACTACTGTTGATTCCAATGAATGTGTAGATGAAAATGTTAATTATAATGATTAAACAAATTTTAAAGAATTGTTATTTTGGGAGAAGGTAAAAGTTGTGTGAATTATTAACATATACGATTGAGAAAATAAAAAAAAGGAGTATTTCGCTCTCTCAGTAATAATTATAATTAATTGTATAAATAAACTAGAAAGAAAAAAATTAAATGATAAACCGATTTTATTAAGATGCGCCTCTGTAAATGAGAATTACTTTATATAAGTATTTAAATACAGTCCTTGCTGGTAACTTCATTATTTTTTTAATGTTGCTTCTGCAACAAAATTATTTTATAGGTACGCAGCCATTTAATTGACATTCCAAAGTCGTCCATTTTGGATTTAGTTAGATAAAACATAGACATACTCACTTTTTGTTTTCTAATCCCTTATAATAAAGGAAAATTGGATTTAAAACAATGTTGATTATCATTCTTAATAAAATTTCACCAATATATTACGAAAATAAGAAAAAAACAAAAATATATTTTTTTGTGTTTGCAATCATTTAACGAAATAATGCAAAATATAGCGTCGCGTGTAAATTTTAATATAAATGTACTATATATTTTACAGTAAAGTTCTCTGCGTATCAAAAATTGGTACCAAGTGTCCACTAAATAATACTTCTAAGTTTAAACTGTTTCTGTTTTGAAATGTAGGTGAATAAAATTAGTTAATGCCTTGTCCAAGTTTTCTCTGTTTACAAAATAAAATAGTTCTTTTTGAAACAGTTAAAAAATATTTTGGTTCGTCTGGACATTTCTGTATTACTAAACTTGTTTTATAAAATAAAAGCATGAAAGCATTATGAAGCATATATCAAACAATTTTATAGTGATTTTATAGTATTTTTTTAAAAGCTGTATAAACGTTTATATAAATATTGTATTGCAGCTATCGCAAACATTATAAAACTTGTTAAGCAGCAGAAATATTTTATAAACCTGCGCCTTGTTGGGTTTTATAAGGGTTGTATAAACGTTTTAACAATGTTCTTACAATAAAAGATGTTTTATAAAACATGTTCGGTAAACGTTCTTACAGTTTTTATAAAATATAAAATTGTTAGTTGGGTAGAGAGGTCAATTATTCTGTACATAAAATATATATCCAAAATAACTATCAGGAGATGATTAGGGATCGATACTGATACCAAAAATGCAATCAGTAAAATTTTTGTCTGTCTGTCTGTCTGTCTGTCTGTATAACCGCTATAGAAACAAAAACTACTTGACGGATTTTAACGAAACTTGGTATTATTTTTCATACTCCTCTGCTGGTTATAGTATACTTTTCATCACGCTACAATTAATAGGAGCAGAGCAGTGAAGGGAAATGTTGGGAAAACGGGAGAAGTTTACTCCATTTTTTAAGCTTCCGTCGCGTGTGCAACATTAATGGTTAAAACTATACAGAAATCATCTTATTTTTATAATTTGGACGTTAACTGGGAACGGATTTTACAATATTTCACCCACAAGGGGAGTTGCGGGGGCGTGAAAAATAAAAAAAATTAAAATCTATAAGTCCTACAGGTTTAAAAGTTTGCAAAATAGTTATTTTTATAATTTGGAGGTCAACTGTTAACGGGTTTTACAAAATTTCACCTACAGGGTGCGGGGTAGCGGGGGCGTGAAAAATAAAAAAAAATAAAAATTAAAATCTATGAGTCCTACAGGTTTGAAACTTTGAAAAATAGTTATTTTTATAATTTTGAGGTCAATTGTTAACGGATTTTACGAAATTCCACCCACATGGAGGTTGTGGGGGCGTGAAAAAAAATTAAAATCTATAAGTCCTACAGGTTTAAAACTTTGCAAAATAGTTATATTTATAAGTTTGAGGTCAATTGTGAACTGATTTTACGAAATTTCACCCTCAGAGGGTTGCGGGGGCGTGAAAAATAAAAATTAAAATTTAAAATCTATAAGTCCTACAGGTTTTAAAATATTGCACAATAGTTATATTTATAATTTTGAGGTCAATTGTGAACGAATTTTAGAAAATTCCACCCACAAGGGGGCATGCGGGGGCGTGAAAATAATCTATAAATCTGCGTAGAAATGAAAATTCTGTACATTAAGGATATTTAAATAATAATTAGCGGGGGGTGTTACTACATCGATATAGAACCCACAAATGTTGTTAGATTATTTTTGTCTGCCTGTCTGTATGTTTGTGCGCGCATCACATGAAAACTACTGATCCGATTCGAATGTGGTTTTCACAGATGTATTTGTCTTCTTTCAACTTAACATCTGGGCTATAAAAATTTCTCCCTCCACCCCTTTAACGACGTCGGGCGTGAAATTTTTATATAACAATCAACACGCCTCGCGAACTACGTCGCAGGTACAGCTAGTTATTAAAAATCTTACATGGGATTTTCTAAATTAAGAAATTAGACAAATTAGAATTGGTATTACGAAAAAATAAACAAATATGTATGTACATTTTGCAAAAATGGAAACTGTGATCTCTACCTATATCCGGGAGTGCCACAGATTCTTTTAGTGGTAAATCGGCGATTTTGATTACCTATATCTTAATCCAAATCGTATAGGACACTTACTTATTTTCTTTTTAGGCACATATTTTACGTTAATAAGAAAGATAAATTTGGCAAATTGACAACAAAAATATCACACTATAAGTTACTTTTTCTTTCTTTATTTCTCTCTCTCTCGCTCTCTTTCGCTCTCTATTAGGTAATCGAGTGTCTTTTAAGATATGAGATAAATAAAGATATGATTAAAAACGTAGATGAACCACTAAGTTATCTGGATCCAATTGGTTAAAGGCACTACCAGCTATAAGTATAGATGTGATTATTTCTCGCTTATATATGTTTTGTACTTAGTTATTTATATAATAATAGCTTTTGCCCTCCAATTCGTCCTCGTAGAAGTCGGAAATGGTTCTATTAGAATTTTTGATTGTTTTTTATGTTATTAATTTTGTTAATTATGTTAATTTAAAATTTTGTTTTATTTTATGAACACGCAGCTCGTTTTTCGATCTGGTGAAAGTAAAGCAGCTTTCTCTTTAGTGTCCTCCCACTACCTCAAAAGTTTGATGTTAAGATTTGTTTATGGTCAATAGGAAACTGTACTCTCTTTAATTCGAAGAGGTAATTTGACAGTTTTAGGAAAATCCTATTCTTCTATATATAAAATTCCAATTTTAAAGACTGTTTCATTGCACCAAGCTTTTATTCGATTTCAATACAAATCGATTGAGTTTTTAAATATCTTTCAAAATAAAATTTAATATAAATCAAAAGCACCAAGGAATATTAATAACAATTTTGATGCAAATCATCCTTAAAATAACTTTTTATTTCTTTTTAAGTGCGTAAGGCGTTGAGCTTCAATAAAATACGAAAAACGTCTTCCATTAATTCTGTTAAAGATTTTATGCAAAATTTGAAGTAGATTGGACCAAGCAATCACGTTATCCTATACAAACTTTGCCAACGTTTTTCAACCCCCGAGGAGTAGAACTTCGGAACATCCTTTCTTATCGAATGCCTACATTATACAAAGAACACACCCTCCAAATTTCAGGTCTTCGATCTGCGGTTCAGGCTATGCGTTAATCTGGCAGTCCATCATTCGGGACAAATCATTTTATATATAAACCTATTCTAAAAATGTATGCAACAAATTTTTTATATATCCAGCATTATATAAGGTATTGTGTAATATTTTATAATTTACTTCTTTTGTAAATATTAACGTCGGTAACTGCTTCTTTTGGTCAAAAAGAGGAGTACCTAATTATGCAATTTTAGTTGCTTTAAATGTTATATGGACCAATTTAAAACTCAAAAGTTCATGTGTTATGTAATTATATGTTATGTTAAAGAAATTCAATAATTCATTTATAAGATGTAAAAATGATCCATTTTTATTTATATATAGTATACAATTTGTACCTTATTTTTTATTATCTTTATTTCATTTCATAAATTTGTTCTGTCTAGATGTTTTCAAATAAAATCGTTACAATCAGCTTCAGATCGGCGATACAATAAAAGTCCATCGAATACCCTGTTAAGAAAACATCATCGGTATCTTTTTTCAATTACCGATGGTGAAGAAGCCAGAGCCGAGAAAAGCCAGGGGCTGGCTTTAAGGGAAGGGGGGCATAGTGTCACATACGATAATAGGGTAGTTTAACTCAGGGTAGTTTAATTGTTTTATATTTCATTGTATTATTTTATATTAATTTGTATTATTTTGTATTGTAATCATCCAGGTCAAAGTCAGTACGTTAGATTTCAAGGCGACCTTATATAGTTTAATTCTTATTCTCGCGTAGCGTATGAATTGGCTATAAAAGAGCGTCGTTGACGTCGCACTCGAGGAGTTCGGAGTCTGAGGTTGTCTGTAAGGGTCACCCTTTGGTTGTCCCTAAAACACACCCTTGGGTCTGGGCCGTTGTGGCTCTTGACGTATTTTCGTGACTAAGTGTGACATGCCACCATATAGTTTTATGTGGGAAGATCAGTTAAGATTTGTTATTTAGTTATTCGTTATTCATTGTTTATTTCTTGTTGTTGTTTGTTTCCTGTTGTTTATCTCATCTTCTTCTTGGTAAGTTTTTGGCCTTCAGCAGGATACCTAACCAGGGGGTAGATAACCACTACCTGGGTGGAAAGTGCCTTCAGTAAGCTACCCCTCATCCAAAACGCTAAGGCACACACCAATCCCCCCAGGCGTGACAATAGGTTAGTTTTATATTTGATTGTATTATTTTTTATTGTAATCATCCAATTCAAAGTCAGTACATTGGATTTCAAGGCGACCTTAAATAGTTTAATTCTTATTCTTACGTAGCGTATGAATTGGCTATTAATATATTTAAAATTCAAATATTCTATTAATATTTTAGTTACCAACGATAAATTATGGCTTATAACGGACCTCCACAAGGACAATACGGTCCAGGTCAGTATCCTCCTCCACCACCTCACGGATACGGACCTCCACAACCAGGATATGGACCACCACCTCCACAAGGATATGGACCACCACCTCCACAACATTATCATCCTCCACCACCACCACCGCAAAAACAAGATGATGATTGTTGCAAATGGTGCTGTGGATTGACGTGTTTATCATTGTTATGTTGCTGTTTGTGTAAAGATTAAAGATAAGGTAATATTTTAAAATTATATTATTTATATTAAGATAAAAAATAAATATATAAACAGGCTTGTTTTGTATTTAATATAAATTACTACTTATTTATTACTGTTGTAATTATTATTTAAATTTTTAGGTAAAAGTTGGTGTCTAGGAACGAAACTAAAAGAATCTGGTTAATTTCAGGCGTTAATGCTGTTGCCAAGTAATTATAATTTTATTGTGGTATTTAATAGGATTTATTAATTAGTGGGTAGATACGTAACTTTAAAACCCGAATTAAAGCTCATTCCTATAAAATTAATATTTACAGCAATTTTATTTTTACATGTTTTACAACTTAGATGATTAAGTGATTTACAATATAAGATAAAGTGTACAGTCTAAATAAAATGTAATTAAAAATTAATAATTTATTAACCTTAACTCCCATATAGAATGAATGATTGAACATGTTTAAATGGAATTACCATACGGTGTTAGCTTTAAATAAAAACTGTGCATATATGAGAAATACGATGTTAAGCGTCCCACACACAAACGATTCATTAGTCCAAATGGGGTTGTAACGCTTAATGGTCCGATACACAAACATTTTGTTCACCCGTAAATGTTGCAGCTCCTTAACAATGGCTGGTTGTAATTTACTAGCCAAATACAAAGCAATAACACTGTTGCGTTTAACTTCCATGTTAATAACTTTTTATAACTCGAGAATAAATTGATATGCTTTCGTAAACACGTAAACAAGATATTTGACTGTCAATTTTAAAAAAATGAGCACGCTGTCATTAACACTTTGGTTGCAACGAGAAGTTGGTAACACTTCGAGTGCGGCACCTGTAGATAGGCAAATTGTCCCTCATGAAGTGATATATTTGATAGCTGAGATATGTTTTATCATTTTAATTTAGATTTGATGTTAATTTTACAGAATTTTAGATACATCCAGCTAGCACTGAGTCTCTCGTGAAGAGTGAGTTTCTGCGAAAATCGAGTGACCATCTGGAACAATTTTTGTATGAAGTTTAATTATATGTTTATTGGAAATTGAAACCTTTTGCCATTCTTACAATTTTCAGAAAATTTTGTAGCAAAAATTTTAAGAATGTCATTACTCACAAAAAAGAAGTTTAACTTCGACGTAACTTTTTTTGGGTTAAGTTGATGAAAAAATATCTTGAATAACAGTTGAAAAGGTAAAACGTATGTATCTATAAAAAAGTTTTTGAGAAATTTGATTGTGACAAAATCTAACTTTTATAAGAAACCAAAAATAAATAATCTCATAAAGGAGAAAGTTTTTGTCAAATTTAAAGGTAAAAATTTTCGATTACAATCCCATTAAAAATGAATCTTTAAGTATTGGAAAATATCTGATTAATATAAAGACATTTTTTATATTATTTCCAACAAACATCACATTTTAATTTAAAGAAATTTAAAATGGATAGATTTTCGATTTCAATTGTCATTAAGCCAAGTTGAGAGGAGTCGATTGAGCTGGAAACTCGTATATACGATCGAAGTCTTGTCTAAGTTTCTTTGGTTAAAGCTAATTATTCCATAGTAGTTGGTTTTCACTGATAAAGCGTCGCACGCCTCCAGACAATAATGAGTTTCCATTAAAGATTCTAGGATGACTGACAAATTATTGCTGATATGTTATCTCTGTTTCCTATTCTCATGTCGGCATGATTGAGATGTTTTTGATTTGCTAATTGATGAACTTCCTTTATAATTGTGTGATTTTAGTGTAGATCTATATCATGTTCAATATTAGAGTATCTATATTTTGATCTTTATTATTTTATTATTACCAACTGATTAAAACCTTTTATCTACTCCTTTGACCGTAAATGTCATTTACACTCATTGTTACCATGCAGAGTAAGTAAGCTATAACGCAGAGTTGTACGTAATGAAACGTCATTCCAACATTCCAACGTACGTCATATATTTTTTGAGATGTCAAATATTTCTAATTAAAATTAAAATATTGAGTCGTAGATAAAGTATAGTACGTAACTCGAGTGGTAAGAGGTATTACGTACTCGTGTGATTACGCACTCGCCACTACGCAGCTTCGTGCGTAACTTTTCCACTCGTACGTAATGTCCTACTTACCACTCTTGATACGTAATATACTAATTATCTTCTGCTTTGACAGTAAATGTCATTTATACTTATTTTCACCATGCAGAGTAAGTAAGCTATAACCTACAGTTGTGCGTAATGAAACGATATGTTTAAATGACGTTTCATTACGCACAACTGTGCGTTATAGCTTACTTACCCTGCATGGCGACAATAACTATAAATGACATTTACTGTCAAAGGAGTAGATAACAGTACAGTGTACGTCATATATTTTTTGAGATGTCAAATATTTCTAATTAAAATTAAAATATTGAGTCGTAGATAAAGCATAGTACGAAACTCGAGTGGTAAGAGGTATAACGTACTCGTGTAATTACGCACTCGCCGCTACTCGGCTTCGTGCGTAACTTTTCCACTCGTACGTAATGTCCTACTTACCACACTTGATACGTAATATACTATTATGTGTTTAGCAGTGTTACAATCTTATTTTTAATAAACTGTTATGAGTCACATGACGTATTAAACATACGTTATCTCATAATATTTTATTATTCTGTTGACTTTAAAAAAGCGTTCGATTCGATAGATACGAAAAATATATGGATACTGCTAAAAACAGAGGAGGACCATAAAAAATCGTAAACCTGATCAAGGAAGGATATAACCAAAGTAAATGTGTGATTAAATATAATGGGAAATTATCGAAACCTTTTGAAAGTAAAACAGGAGTGAAACAAGGATGTGTACCTACTTTCTCCATTGTTATTTATTCAACATATGGTCGTTAGGTCGTTTTTATTTCCGGACTTGGCTCCTACATCGCCTCGTCCGTAAACTAACTCGTACTGTAATAAGTCACCTACCGACCTTGTAACGTATAATACTATTCCGTACCTGTGTACGGGAATAGTTTTTCCGTGCCTGTGTACGGGAATGATCCATAAAACGTTTATAAACAAATTCATATTTTGCGCCTTGATTTTATTTGGCAATAAATTTAAAACTACATTAGTAGCAGTGTTTAGTAACTCTGAAGGCGTTTTGCACCTCTGGACATCATCGTCACTGTCCATTTTAAATATAATTTAAAATATTCTAAGCCATATGTAACTAACCGAACTGACACTTTTGTGACACCAATAAACAATGATTAACAAACAATCTCAACGAAACGGCTTCATAGAAAATACGATGATAATCAAAAACAGTTATGCATACATACAATTTTCTTAGTTTACGATTATATTTAATGCGATTTCAGAAAAAATGGTATGTGTATCTCGTAGTAAAAGCACATTCCTGGACTCCAATGTTTGTTGGCCTCGGCTATACGCCTCGGCCAACAATTTACATTGTTGTCCGGGAATGTATCGCTTTTCCTACTAGATACACAATATACTATTCCAGGCTTTATATGTCAATGCAAAGTTTTAAATGTAATTCCAAACTGAGTATCAGTTCTACTCTTCTTTTTCATGTTTTTGAGGTAATAGGTACTGTAGGGGAATTCTACACTTGCTTCGAAGGACTTGTATAATTATATGAAATAAACAAACTCCAACGAACTTGGTAACAATCTATTTCATATATACAATTACAAAAAGTTAAAGGTAATTATACGGCCACAACTGGCTCGTTCGACGTATATTAAAGGAATGATTCTTAAAAATTAGAAAGTATACAAAACTAAACCTAATCTTTGCCTTTTAAAAAACACATAATTTTTGTGAAACAAAGATACAAAGCAAACACATGCAACGGACACACGTGTTCTCTTAACTTAAGGGTCGTTCTACGAAAACCCCCCAGCAGGCTATCTAATATATCAATTACAATGACAACCCTTAAAGAAATTTCTTGAATTTACAACAGGTACTAATCATTTCATTACTTACTTACCTACATACCACACAGTGTATCTTTATGCTAATGGAGTGGTGATATCCGTCTTACTCACACTGTGAAATAACCTTTAAAATATTAATGGTCGTACTTTATCTGCAAGTAGATGCCCAAAAGACTTATAAACTAAATAATGTAAACGAAGTCAAAAAGCATGTACTGCATTACATTCCACTATTTAAATTTTTTTTTCTTATTTATACACTTATGTGTTAAACTTTATAAATATATATATGCAACCAACATTATGGAATATAGTATACCTACTATTAATAAAATTGTTACATTTTTAATAAAGACGGTAATATTTACGTTAATATTTATACGTCCTCGGAAAATGTACGTAAAGACCATTATGAATATAAAAATAGGTTATTATTGGCAAGATCCTGCTTTTTCGATAAAATAAATATTGCATATAAATTGAAATATTAACTTGCACGTATCGGCTTGTAAAACTTAAAAAAATATATACACACAAAGCGACATTCAAGCGAGAAAATATGTATTTAAAGGTAGGTTTAATAAAAAAATGTTGTGTGGTTTTATGAAACCACGGTAAAAGTGAAACTTTTTTTCACACTATAGACATTTAACTAAAAATTTTTCGAATAATATTCCATTAAGGGTATAAAAATCGCTTTATCAATCTTAATTTTATACTTGGAAATTTGGAATGGACCGAATATAAATAAAAAAATAATTAATTTAATATTCATACAAAATAAATTCAAGTACTCAAAATTGAAATAAATCCATAAACAACAACATGCACCAGCAAAAAGTTCTAACAATTAAACACTGACAAAAATTAAACACAAATAATATAGCGTGGAGCACTGGCACAAATGAGTAATAGTCTATACACTACACACACTTTATACCTACTCGGCGGCCGACCGTCACGCGACATGCGCTACACAGACCAAAAAGTTTGGGACGATGTAATAAAAGTTTCACTTTAAAATCCACATTGTTTTTAAGTAAAAAAAAACAGACCCGAAAAGTGTATTAGTGAAATCAAATTCCTCAGTGTTTTTAAAATGTTAAAAAGAAAAAGTTGGGAAGTTTAAACTTTCATAAAGAGTTTAGAAATAAAATGTTTAAAAACTTTTCGCAATCCCGAGATATTAAAACAAACAAAATGAATTTAAATTTGAGACCTATTTTTCTACCTTTGGACAGATATTAAAAGATATTTAGTAGTGGAGAATTATTCAAATCTGTTCAACCATCTAAAAATACATTTAAATATTATGGTTTACACCTTGTATTGGCTAGATCAATTCAACATTAAATAAAAATTATATTATTGTTAAATTCACCAAGTCTTAAAAAATTTCAATAGCAGTCATCAAGCGTGTGTATGATCGCTATATTGCGAATCCCTACTAATATTATAAATGTGAATGTAAGTTTGTTTGTTACGCTTTCATGCGAAAACTACTCAACTGATCATCATGAAACTTTGTACACATATTCTTGGAAGTATTAGAAGTAACATGAGATACTTTTTATTAAAGAAAAATATTTTTTATGAAAACTAAAAAAATTGTTTGTCAAAAAATCTCAAAAACTAGCTTTTTCAACGCCATCTAGCGGTTCAGTAATGAAGTTCCAACCCTGAGTAGGCCACCGTAAGGTGGTGCAGTTAATCTATATAAAAGAGAGTTTCTATGTATATAGTCATATAGTCACTCATCACGATATCTCTGGAACTATAAGGCCGATCGACTTGAAACTTGGTAGGAATATTCCTTAGGGAAGATAGAGGTCAACTAAAAACGGATTTTAAAAAATTCCACCCAGAAGGGGGGTTGCGGGGGATATATATAAAATGCATATAGTCAGTCATCACGATATCTCTAAAACTATAAGGCCGATCGACTTGAAACTTGGTAGGAATATTCCTTAGGAAAGGCAGAGGTTAGCTAAGAACGTATTTTAAAAAATTCCACCCACAAGGGGCGTTGCGGGGTATATATATATATAATATGTATATAGTCAGTCATCACGATATCACTGGAACTATAGGGCCGATCGACTTGAAACTTGGTAGGAATATTCCTTAGGGAAGGTAGAGGTCAGCTAAGAACGGATTTCAAAAAATTCATCCCACAAGGGGGGTTGCGGGGGATATATATCAAATGTATATAGTCAGTCATCACTATATCTCTGGAACTATAAGGCCGATCGACTTGAAAATTGGTAGGAATATTCTTTAGGAAAGGTAGAGGTCAGCTAAGAACGGATTTCAGAAAATTCCACCCACAAGGGGGGTTGCGGAGGATATATATGAAATGTATATAGTCAGTCATCACGATATCTCTGAAACTATAAGGCCGATCGACTTGAAACTTGGTAGGAATATTCCTTAAGGAAGGTAGAGGTCAGCTAAAAACGGATTTCAGAAAATTCCACCCACAAGGGGGGTTGCGGGGGATATATATATATATATAAAATGTATATAGCCAGTCATCACGATATCTCTGGAACTATAAGGCCAATCGACTTGAAACTTGGTAGGAATAAACCACTTAATAGTAATGCATATCTTTATAACCACGCGGACGTAGACGCGGGCAACAGCTAGTGGAACATAAATAGGATTAGCCCGGTTATCCCGTTACAATATTATTATTACAGTTAATGTTAGGGCAATTTGTAAAAAAGATGAAACTCTGACAGTAGTGGCAAGGGAAAAGGGATAGGAAAGTGATGGGAAAACAAAAAAGCACTAAAATAATTGATGAAACAAATAATAAGAATGAAAATGTGAGGCAGCGTACACAAAAAGATGTATCTTCTCTATTTTGTAGAGAAAAATACGAGGATCCACCCATAGAAGACTGGTTACAATGTCCTTCGTGTTGTAGATGGGCACAAATTGTGCCATGATTCAGAGAATAGTTATTTCTTATGTATTAATGGCCAAAGTTAACTGCATCTTATATATTCCATTTTGCCCACATAAGCTTTCCATTTTGCTTACAAGGTGACGGCAAAATAGAGAATCTCAGGGTCTGTGTTTATGGATCGTAACTTTTTTTATTATATATTAGTCAATAATGTGAATATTTTTTTATTCTTTAAATTCAAAATTAGGTGTTCCATCTTGTACGCCCCTCCCGTAAGTAAGTGTTTTAGGCAACCTGATTTAAAAGATGATCAAAAACACTTACTAACTATTAATGCATCTGTGGTCTCATATTTTAGAGCGCTACTGGTCATACGGTAAGAAATCCCAGCTTAGAGTCCTTTTGTATCTGCCATTTTTGGAACGAAGTTCCTTTTCGCGCGTTAGTTACGACTGATTCGAGGACTGAGGCTAACCGAAAAAAAATCAGACCAAAAGTTGTCACGACACGACACGACACACGCATGTTTGTCTGTCTGTCTGTCTCTCTCTCTCTCTCTTGCTCTTATAGATAGATATACCTATCTTTATTTAAATAGGAAACCCTAATATACATAAATAAATACTAATAAAAGTACCTACAATTAAAAAGACTCTAATTTAAATTAAAAGAAAATACTGTAGAAAAAAAAATAAGTATCTTTAATAGTATTATATTTTATTTCATCCTGTTTTTATAAATTAATAATATCATAAACATTTTAAAAATAGTTCGTAACTTGACTAGTTAGGTACGTCAAATTACCGTAAATGTCAGTTACTGTCAAATATTTTAAAATTTTGTATTTATTGTTAATTCCTGTTTTAAATTGAAATAAAAAGTAATTCTGGGTACATGTATGTCATCTAAACCTCTGGTATTGTATGAATGGACACTTTTGTTTAAAGAACAGACTGTTGAAAATATTCAGATGTTAGTGAATTTACTATTTTCTATTTTGCATTGAACAGTGTAGTGTCGAGACTTTGTTAAGTTTATACAGGGTTTTTGGAGATAATAAATAATAAACAAAATAATAACAATAATGAATCCTGACAGTGTTTCTGTTCTGCACAAGTTCCGGACATTGCTAATGGATTTAGGTAAGAAGAAATTTAATACAGACAATAATAAATGCTTATATATGTATAAACACTCTGTTGTGTTTACAAATTACAATTCCTTCACTAATTAATCGAAAGAAAATTCGTTCCATCCTGGTGTCCCTTGACACCTCTCACTTTTTTTTCTTTTATGTCATATTTTGTCATATATTTAAATTTTAAAAATCCTTTAAGAAATGTCTTAAAATAATTAGTATATATATAATTATATATATATATATATATATATATATATATATATATATATATATATATATATATATATATATATGAACAGTAGTGGTGTTCCGGGTTTCAATCCGTTGGTTGTTTGTGTCTTCACGACGTTTCGCCAACATCTCAGCTGGCATTTTCAAGTGATGCTTCCTTTGCGGCTGCTCAACTTGGATTCCAAGTTGAGCAGCCGCAAAGGAAGCATCACTTGAAAATGCCAGCTGAGATGTTGGCGAAACGTCGTGAAGACACAAACAACCAACGGATTGAAACCCGGAACACCACTACTGTTCATTCTACCATCCGTGAAACACTACATCATAACATATATATATATATATATATATATACTTATAAACGGTTATTTTGGAGCCCATTCTATATATGAATAGGTGCTTGATAAGCCCAAAACGACGTTGTGGAGCCCAAGCCCGGGCTGAACAACGTGAGGCGTGTATATTAGCATTTTTCAACGAATTTACTTACAGGAAACATCCTGTATAAATTTCAGCTGGGCCGATTTTGGATATGTTTATTCATTCGGATATATGAATTAGTTCATTGGTCATCAGTGCAGGTGGCGTTTTGAGTATCTGTATCACTTGGATAGTTTTCGCGGTTGTTGTTAAGCCCAGGTATAAACGAGTTGTCGCTGTTATTTTTAGATTGTTTATATAAACATCGTGTAATCTTATCTTTGAGTTTTGTTCTGGTGTCTTATTTATTTGATTCAAAATATAAATAAAATATTGGTTATGCGTTAAGTGAATATGTAACTTGGGATAAATTCAGTAAATAAAATATCTTTCGTTTTTCCAAAAAGTTTTTGGAGCCGTAAATTTTTGTTTTTAGTTGTAGTCATTTTTAATAGAAAAAATTAAGATATGATGTCATTTTTCTAAAAAAAATCTGAATACTGAATTTGTTATAGAAAATTGTCTACTTTTTCGCACTGGTACTAAAAAAGAATTTTTTTTTACACTAGTGCAAAAATAGAATATTACATAACGAGTGCGGGAAGGGATATTTTTCACACGAGTGGGAAATATTGTCACACGAGGTGTAAGCGAAATGCAACAATCCCTTGAGTGTGAAAAGTCACTTTGGCACAAGTAATGTACACTATTTTTCTTACTACCACAGAATAACTTTACCAAATATTCTGTTATGTGATTGTTTTAATTGGGACAGGTTTTACTATTCTAGTTCTATGTATTATTAATAATGCTGTCTTATATACGATACTTAAGTAGTAGACTAAAATACATACAAATGATTATAATTAACATTTATTTAAAAACAAATCAATAACTAGCATGGGAGATGAAAATTTAAAGAATTTTTAACGTTATTTTTTATTAATTCATTAGTTTTTAAAGCAAAATTACTTAAATGAGCATAAGATACTTGCATTTTTTTAAACATATTATATTATAAAAATTTCCAAAAGATAGATTTTTCAAATATGGAACTGAGCACATGTGCCGTGTTAGTTCAATGGTTTAAGCAAATGTCTTACGCTAGAACACTAAAAGTAAACCCTGGTTCGATTCCAAGCGTTAGTTATTTTTTTTAATTGTAAAATTTATAGGTTTATTTCTGTGGCACATTAGTAATGTTAATTACTTAATTATTAATTATATTATTATTATTATTATTATTATTATTATTATTATTATTATTATTAAAACTTCTCAAATGTTTATTTAGTGTAATTTTCTATAATGTGTCATCGGCAAAAATCACCCTGCATAATTTTTGACCGTTTGTGTTTTGTTTTATAGGTATTTGTAGTTATTACATTTATAAATGTAAACCAGAAAACCGTATTTGATTGTTTAGGTATCCTTCCGTGCGGTAAAATATCACATTTTATGGGGGTAGAGAGTGTGATAAGTGTTACTTTCCAATGGGGTTGTAGTAAACGAACATTTTTACTTACTTCATAATGTGTGTAAAAAAAAGCACTTTACACAGCTTTTAAAAAACATTGATTATTTCCTAAGCACACAGAGAATAATTGAGTATTTGATAAATGATTGTCTTATAAGATTTTTTAAAGACATAGACAAAAAATACTTAACTGCAACTTCTACGCTTTGTTTCGATTTAAATATCTGGGAAAGTGGGTAATTGACGCAATAAATTTACCCTCCTTTGGACTAGCCCAACGGAAAATGGATAACATAAAAAATGGACCCACGGACCTTGGGGTCTTACTTATGGAGGGGGGTTAAGTGAAAAAAATGGTTTGGTCGCGTTTTCTGAGAAAATTTGATACCGGAGACAAAAATGGTCAACAGCAAAGTTGTAGGTAATAAAAAGTTCTTTATTTTTTGTAAAGGAAACTTTTCAAAATAACCTCAAAGTTATCGAGAAATTTGAAAATTTTGTAACAATTAATAAATAATTATGAAACTTGGTGAAAAGATACCTTCATATATCATTAATAACCGAAAAAAATTTCAAAAGAAAATAATAAAAAATGTTTGAGTTTAAACTTTTTCAAAAAAAAATCCCATTTTCCGTCGAAAATTCTCCGGTAAAAAATCATCGTAAACAGTTTTTTCGAAGCTCATTTTGTTTGTTTTTACGTTTACTTTTTGATAAAATAAAGTACCAATATAGCTTCTATTTAAGAATATGCTAAAAAATGCAATAAACCCAAAAACTCAATTTTGTTTTTTTTTCAGTAATTGTTGATAATTGTGTTAAAATTTCAATAAATTGTTAAAAATAACTTTACCAATGAATTCTACGGGAAACTGATACTAAATAAATCGTATTTTGTTATTAAAATTGCTTCAACATTTAGGGGTGGTAAAGGGTTGTTTTTGGAGCGTGAATAAAATAATGATTGTTTTCATGCACCTTTCGGCCAAAAATTGTTGTTAAACGAAAATTAGTATTAAATAAAAGTTGTAGATTTTAAAACATTATACAAGATTTGTAAAGGTCATTTTTCCATAACCTCAAAATTTCCCAAAAAATACGAAAAATCGATTTTTCTTATTTTTTTTTTAATTTGCTTATCATTTTTCTTCTTCTTTTTTTTGATGTATTTAATAAAACAAATGTGGTTCAATAAAAGCATTATACTTAACCGTAATTTAAAAAAAATAAGGTTTTTAGGAAACTCATAGCAAGTTAATGCAGAAAGTAATATTTATGTAGTTATTTTTTAAAAATATGCTGAAAACTTTAAAAAAAGAACAGATGTCAAAGACAATAATAGTATACCTAATACTATTATGACGTTTTACAGAGTCTTTGAAAATCAAAGAACATATAGACCGTTTACTAAGAACCAACAACTACTTTCCTGGCTATATGCCACGACGGACATTGAATTACAGTTCAAAGTTAAACGGGGTTTTTTGTCAAATAGAATTTCAGTTTGCAATTAGTTATGGAGATGTCGGTATTATCGCACTTTTAACATTTTCTTTACTAAAGATAATGTATTTGTGTGATTTCAGACATATCTCACATCTAGTTGCTCTTAGAGCTTCTGGATGGATATATTCCTTGTACTGATGAGACGCAATACGTCGAAACCGATCTACAAGTGATATCCTTTTGAATTGCAAACTAAAATGGTTAGTTCTATCTTGCAGATATACTAACCCCGTTTAACTTTGAACTGTAATTCAATGTCCGTCGTGGCATATAGCCAGGGAAGTAGTTGTTGGTTCTTACGTGATGTTAGGATTATATGGTGTGTTACAAACGAAACAGATTTTACCTCTACAAATTTTGTATAATTTTTAAAAATCAACAACTTTTAGTTGATACTTATTTTCGTTTAACGTCAATTTTAGCCAAAAAGTGCATGAAAACAATCATTATTTTATTCACCCTCCAAAAACAACCCTTTACCACCCCTAAATGTTGGAGCAATTATTAACAACAAAATACGATTTCTTTAGTATTTTATCCTAAAGAATTTATTGGTAAAGTTATTTTTATTAATTTATTAAAATTAAAACAAAATTATTAACAATTACTGAAGAAACAATTTTCGAAATGGAGTTTTTGTGTTTATTGCATTTTTTAGGATATTCTTAAATAGAAGCTATATTGGTACACTATTTTATCAAAAATTAGACGTAAAAACAAACAAAATAAGCTTCGAAAAAACTATGTACGATGATTTTTCATCGGAGAATTTTCGTTTGAAAAATGGTTTCCTTTTATTATTTTCAGTTGAAAAATTTTTTGGTTATTTATAATATATAAAGGTATCTTTACACTAAAGTTCATAATAATTCCTTAATTTTTACAAAAATAAAAAACGAGAATTTTGTTATTTTTTGGAAAATATGCAAATTTCTCGATAATTTGAGGTCATGTTGAAAAGTAGGTACCATTAATAAATTAATCTTTTTATTACCTACAACTTTGCTGTTAAACATTTTTGTCTTCGGCATTAAATTTTCTCAGAAAATGCGACCAAACTATTGCCCGTGGATTTTTTTCACTTAACCCCCTCCCTAAAAAAGTCCCCAAGATTCGTGGGTTCATTTTTTTGTTTCATATTAGTAACCCCCCATCCATTTCCCGTTGGGCTAGTCCAGTTATTAATTGTTTCGTGCTCAAAGTTGATTAGCCCCAGACCCCGACAATACTATATTATATTATTCACTTTATCTGAAACTTTACAATGCCTTTAAAGGCACGCGTTCGCGTTACGAATAAAATTTTCGATAAGACTTTGAATGTAAACAAAACAATTCTTAATAAACTTTCTTAGAATTTGTTTATCTCATATGTCGATTGTCGGGCCTTTCAAGATGCTAATAACATCTAGGGGCTACACAAGGAACTATTAATATATAGAATATTAATTAGGAAAAAAAGTTTACCCCTCGTTGCAGTTTCTAATTTAATTTTAAGAAAAATGTTTAATGTAGTTGAATATACTTCTTATAATACCCTAAAACGTCTGGGTGGAACAGCGACCCAATAATATCTCGGGCTTCATAATGTACTAATTATAAGTATATATATATATATATATATATATATATATATAATTAATAAATGTTAATTTTATTTAAATTGTTTATTAAGAACTAAAACATTTACTTACTGCATTAATCACAAATGTTCATTACATTAAAAAGTAAAAAACCTATCAATTAAATTAAAATGTAATTTTTGTTTTATTTTAAAATTCTGAATACAAATGACTAAAACTAATTTCAGAACAAGTATAAAACAGAAACAGTAAACTAAAAAGTGAGTTTAAAAACTACATAAATATGTACATAAATCAGTTTGAGGAAGTATTTGCATAGAAATGAGAAAAAATTCATTGATATAAATGTAATTTAATGTAGAATTTAGTAATCTGTCACTAAAACAAAGTCTAATTTTTATGTATATTTTTATTTTTATAAGAATATTAATTAATATTATTTTTCCATTAAAAAAACAAATAAATTAACAAAATATTGGATATTTGTTTCAGGTAAAGTACAGAATTTCTTTTTTACAAAAAGAGTTTAGAGCATTAGTCTAGTCAACAAGTTGAAAATGGTACAAAATAGAGATACTGCTCCTAAAATTATGTGCGATAGCTCATTGGATCCGGAATGACGCTTAGAAAAATGAGCCAAAAGTGTGTATTAGCACATAAACAATTGCAAAAGTTATAAACAATTAAAGATGAAAAAAATGGCATTCCGTTGTTTTGCAAATATTTCATAAACTATTAATATTTAAGAAATTTAAAAAACTGATTCTGCAAGAGGAGGAAATTTTCAATAAAAAACTTTAAGCTTCCGGAACTCTATCTCCAATATTTATAATTTTAATTTAACGCTGAAAATAGGTCCGCGCGCTAAATATTTAGATTGCTTGCGCTGCGTCGAACGCGAGTACGACACATAAATTAATTTTTGTACAACTGTCATTAAAAGTGACACTTTTAATGATAGCAAACAATGTTAAAAACGATTGTTTACATAGCAGCGTGTTAAAAATACTTTTAACACGTTGCCATGCAAACAAGTTTACTTTTAACACGGTTTAGTTTACTTTTAACACGGTTTGGTTTATTGTCATTGCAAATTCGCTCGTTTCATTATCAAAATAGGGAAGTTGTACAAAAAACATTGTATGGTATTTGTGTTAAAAGTGATTTTATTTTGTTCGTGAAATTGTTCAATTCGCTCCGCTCATTTCACAAACGTTTTCACTCACAAAATAAAACCTCACTTTTAACACTCATATCATAAATAACTATTATTTAAAAATGTCGCGCGGAGACCTATTTTTAGCGTTAAATTAAAATTATAAATATTGGAGATCGAGTTCCGGAAGTTTAAAGTTTTTATTGGAAATTTCCTCCTCTTTCAGAATCTTTCTTTTAAATTTCTTAAATATTAATAGTTTATGAAATATTTGCAAGAAAAAACGGAATGTTATTTTTTTTTCATCTTTAATTGTTTATAACTTTTGCAATTGTTTATGTGCTAATACGCGCTTTTGGCATATTTTTCTAGGCGTCATTCCGGATCCAATGAGCTATCGCACATAATTTTAGGAGCAGTATCTCTATTTTGTACCATTTTCAACTTCTGGACTAGACTACATATCTAATAATGTTATTCGGATAAGAAGTATTTAAAAAGTACCTAGATTAAGCCCCAAAATTAGTTTTTTAATTAGAAGTAAATTACTTATACAAGGTATCCTCTTTTTTACACATTACAAAGTAGACAAACACGAAATCACATAAAAAAGAAATTTAAAAATATCTTATCTAACAAAATAGTAGAGGCGATAAAGGACTAAGGCCTTACCTCCGAAATATTAATAATAATAATAATAATAATAATAATAATAATAATAATAATAATAATAATAATAATAATAATAATAATAAAGTTTATTTGCAGTTCTCGTTTACAATAACCATAATTTGATAATTTTACATTTATCGTGAGAAATACAAAATGGAACTGAAAACAATTATGAAAGATATTACTTCAGTCCCAGTTCACTATATACTAAATCAATGTTAAGCTCGTTACAGTCTAGATATACATATAAGAAAAGAAAAACAAATAAAAATATAATTTCTATAGTCTTGAACGTATAGGCCTCTTTTTGTAATCAATTCGTGAGATTGTCAGGAAAATTTATGACGTTATGTGAGGAATACTACATTAGTGCATACAAAAAACCTATTTTTAAAAAGATTTTAAACATAACTGGTAATTTATTGTTATAAATGAGTTCAATTTTGTTATTCCGAGATTTTAGGGGTCGCTGGTGTCCAGGATATCTACTGGTTATGTCTTCTCCTAGAGTTTTTTTTTATTAAGAATGTCCTCGTAGGTATAGACCTAAATACAAATATACCGAGAACATCTATTGGGGCAGAAGAGGTAATTTATTAATTTGGGATTTAAAGGCCTGCAAGTTAGGACGAGTGGGGAGACGTGGGGAGGTAAGGAGTTCCACAATCTAGAGACCCTGGGGATAAAGGAACGATCGAATCGATCCGTTCTCGATGTCGGGCACTAAACAGTATAAGGGTGCATGGAGTTGGCACGTTGCGTTGCTCTGGCTGGTCTGGCAAGTGGAGGCATTACAGAGCGGAGTTCTTCTGAGCAAAATCCGTTTATGTATCGGTAAAACAAGGAAAGATTAGCCACTGCTCTTCGGTGGGATAATGGAGCTAGGTTTTTGGTGATACTGGTGTCGTTTATTAGTCAAACTGCCCTTCTCTGTATTGCATCAAGAACTCCGAGCCTTGACGGAGCCGCCGATCCCCATACATGCGAGCAGTATTCAAGATTAGGCCGTATTTGGGCTTTGTAAAGAGTAGCTAAGTTAGGTGGAGAAAAATATTTCCGTGCTCTAAACAGAAAGCCTAATTTCTTTCCTGCTGCAGTTGCTATGGATGCAATATGTTCGTTCCAGAGTAAGTCTTGGGAGATCGTGATACCAACCAGCGTAATGGAGTCGCCAGCTACCAGTGTCTGATCGTTGATTGTAATGGATGAGTCGCATGTTTGCCTCTTGTTAAAAGCGTTGAAATTAACAAGATTCTCTCTTTCCCACTCGTCTACAATTCTCAAATCTTGATTGAGAGAAGCCGTTGTGGATCTTCTGTCCTCTTCCAGAATATCTAGAGGTATGGGACGGTAATATCGTTATATAATACTTGGAGGTTTTTGGGCTTGCTGAAAACTAATAGGTTATCAAAAGTATGCTATGGAGTATCTGGTGCCCAGGATATTTAGTGTTTACCTTGACTTTTGGAGATTTGGGTAACATAGTTATACATATAATTAGTCAAAACTCATAATTCTAGGGTTTTTGCACTAAATTTAAAAAAAAATGGGTTTTGTTTTCAAGTTGTTTTAAATGCTTTGGTGTGAGTAGTCGTGTTTCACGTCGTATCTGACTATCATTATCAAAATACATGGAAAAGTTGCCACAAAAGTTTTGAAAATTTTATAGGTGAAGTGTTTAAGGACATAGAAGTGATTAGAACAAAATACAGTAAGAAAAACATATATTTTCTGTGAATAAATTGAATTTACTATTTTATTTCCGCATATCACAATGCCGGCTAATGTAGATACACGTTCTCAAAAAAAGGGTGAGGATGAATTGCACCAAACAATTAAATCTATTGTAAACAAGGTGTGTACCTCAGAACAGTTTATTTCTCATCTAAGTAATTCGATCTTTGAAGTAGTTATTAAAAGATTTGAAGACGAATTATTATCTGTAAAAGAAGGGATCAACAGTTTGGAACAAAAAGTAAACAAACAAGAAAATATGATTATATCTTTAAGTAGGAAATGCGAAAATTATGAAAAAGATTTACGCAAGAAAAATATTTTAATATATGGAGTACGTGAGAATTCCGGAGAGAATTGTGTAGAAACTGTACTTGATGTATTCAATAGAACAATGAAGTTGCCGATAAATCAACACCATATTTTAACCTGCTACAGACTGGGAAAAGTTAAGGATAATAAACCGCGACCACTAATAGTAAAATTCAGTAATACCGATCAAAGAAACTTGGTGTTTACTAATAAAAAAGCTCTAAAGAATAGCAAACTCATTCTAAGAGAAGACCTAACCCAAGAGCAAGCTAATCTGTTAAAATTTACCTTGTCGAAATTCGGTAAAAATAGTAAAACTTGGACCAATTTTGGGAATATTTTTGTGAAGCCTGCTGGAGAAGAAAAAATACACAAAATCCAATCCGAGGAAGACGTAAAAACCTTAATCAAATAATTATGAACATCTGTTTTCAGTGTTTAGTGATTCTTTGTGACTTTTTCTCATTTTCTCTTCCTTATTTTATTTTATTTTTATTTTATATTTTTTTCTCTTAATCCATAAATGTGGCTGGATACTTATGTTTAGTTATATTATTTCTCAAATTTATTTTCCACTTACGCATCTTATATAGCTTAACAAATTAAAATAGTTAGGTACGCGCGTGCAGTTGGTACACGATCAGTAAGTTATTGGTTTTATTTTATTTGTAAATAGTAAACAATCTGGTTTTCTTATCTATTCTTTATTAAACTGATTAACATTTTAACATTAATTTAAAAATGGCTGTTCCAGAAATAGAAGTAATTAATGAAATTCAACGCGAAGAAAATGAAATATTAAACGACATAAATAAAAGATACAATGTAGATCAATTTCAAAGTTATAACCTTAGTTTAAATAATAAAAAATCTATTTTAAAAATTATCCACATTAACATCCGTAGTGCCCAAAAAAACTTTGATTCATTTTTAACCTTGCTAGAAGCTTTTAAAATGAAAGATGTGGATGTGATAGTTTTTAGTGAATCTAGAAATATTTGTAATGTTGACAACTACACAATTGATGGATATCAAACATTTTTTAATAATAGCAGGAATAATCAAAATGACGGAGTGCTAATTTTTGTTAAAGATTCTATCAATTTTAACATAGCTCATGTTGTTTTGCCTCTGAGCAATGTGACAATTTCAAATTTAACGTTTAAGTTGCATAATGTAAGTTTTTCTATATCTGCATGCTATAGACCCCCTTCCATAAATGCCAATCTTTTTTTGATTGAACTTGAATCTTTTCTAATAAGCTATAAAAGTTGCAATGTAGACATTTTTATTGGGGACATAAATATCGATATACTCACTCCTACGAAAGCAACCACTAATACCTATCTGGCTATGTTAGCATCATTTGGGTTTATGCCATATATTAATTCTTACACTAGGGTAACCCCAGAGAGCCATTCTTGTTTGGATCACATTTTTGTGAGGAAAAACTTAGATCTTAATGACACACTATACGATGCATTAGTATTAGATACCAACACTACTGATCATTTCCCTATTTTCTTAAATATTTCTAAAACTATAGCTACCAAGGATGTGATACAAAATGTTAATAAAAAAACTATAACTATGTTTGATGAACAAAGATTTGAAAATATGATAAATGCAGCAAGCTGGGATAATGTTATTTCTATAAATGACCCTGAATTAGCATACCAAAACTTCATTTACAAATTTAAGTCAATCTTCGATCAATGTCACTACACTAAAACTATTACTGACCGGAAGTACAAAAAACTGAAACCATGGATAACTACTGGCATAATTAACTCCATAAAACATAGGGATAAACTGAAATCTTTAGTAAACAAAAATAAAAATAATGTTGACTTAATACAAGAATATAAAAATTACAGAAACTACCTCAATAAACTTATACAACATACTAAAAATTCCTATTATAAAAATTTAATAAATAAAAATAATGGTGGTACAATAAAAAAAATATATGATATAATTAATGATGCGACAAATGTAAATAAAAATAAAAATATTCCATGGGGCATACTAAATACAGAGGGAAAACCTTTTACAGATGAAACGGAAATGGTAAACTTTTGTTTATAAATATAGGTATTGATATGTTCTCTAAAATAAAGCAACCATCTTCAAATGTTAACATTACTTACCCAAATCTTATTAATTCAATGGCACTTAAACCGGTTACGAATGAAGAAATCATACTGCATATAAACAGTCTAAAAAATAACAGTGCTCCTGGTATAGATGGAATACCGTCACGAATAATAAAAAAACATCACATGCTACTAATAGAACCTTTGGTACATATAATTAATAACATTTTTCTATCTGGTAAAATACCATCTCATTTTAAAAAATCCATAGTAACACCTATCTTTAAAAAGGGGAGTAAATCTGATATTACAAATTACCGTCCAATAAGTGTCATATCAAATTTTGCAAAAATCTTTGAAAAAGCTCTCAAGACTAGACTATTCGATTATCTTTCGTCCCTGAATATAATTAACCGAAATCAATTTGGATTTATACCTTCAGTCAGTACAGGTGATGCCATGTTTGAACTAATAAATAATATAAAAAATAGTCTTGATAATAATGAAAAAGTAATAGCCGTTTTTCTGGACCTTGCTAAGGCCTTCGACACAGTACCTCACAGACAACTCATTTCGGTTCTTGAGAACTATGGTGTCAGAGGTATTGTGTTAGAAGTCTTTAAAAACTATTTAAATGAGAGACAACAAATGGTCAAAGTCAGAAATACACTCAGTGATCCATTAACAGTTAAAATTGGGATTCCACAAGGAACAGTTTTGGGCCCGCTTCTATTTATAACATATATAAATTCTCTCTTAAATTTAAATCTAAATGGCTTATCTATCTCTTATGCAGATGACACGGTTCTATTATTTAAAGATAAATCTTGGGAGACAGTTAACAAAAAGTTATTAAGGGTCTCGAAATAATTAAAGACTGGCTTGATCTTAATAAATTGACTTTAAATACAGAAAAAACGTTTTATATGGCTTTTACTTTAAATGATGCTACCAGACCAAATTTTAGCTTTATCAAATTAACAAAATCGAATACTAATATAAAAGAAACTTCCAATATAAAATACTTAGGAATAACAATTGATAAAAATTTAAAATGGACTACACATATTCAAGACTTGTCAAACAAAATTAGGCGTCTTATACATAAATTTTATATAATACGCAATATACTACCAAAAAATCTTCTTATTCAAATTTACAAGTCACTAGTGGAATCATTATTAAGATATGGGATCATTGTATGGGGAGGGCTCTATAGCAATGTTTTAAATCAACTGAATATAGTTCAGAACTATATTTTGCGAATTATTTTGTTTAAAAATAGATTGTATTCGACAAAACTTCTTTATAATGAAGATATTTTAAATATTCGCTCCTTATATTATCTCAGTAACTGCATTTTATGTTTTAAATCTAAAGTAAAGAAATATATTAATCATAAATACCAAACAAGGCAAATTATTAATAATATGCTAATGGTACCATATAGAAAATATGATGCAAATCAAAGATTTGCTTCAAGTATAGCTCCAAAAATTTTTAATATGCTGCCTCCACTAATTAGGACGGAGACTAGATACAAGCAATTCGTAAAACAATGTAGGTCATTCATATTTTGCAATAGTGGTGATATAGATCTCATCCTGTAATTTAATAAAAAAAGATATAAATGAAATAATTATTATGTACCTATATATAAGTACTTAAATATAGAATATAAATATTTACATCGTTCCATGCACGTACAAGTGTTTAGTCACTTAGGTGCATGTTTCGATGTGCTTAGCTCATCTCTACTACTAACACCAAGTTACATATATGTAATGCTATAGACACCAAGTTACATATTATGTAATGTTATTATCTAAGGGTTCGTATATTCTTGTAAATGCATTGTAACTTGAACTTAAATTGTATTGTAACTTAACTTAACTTACTTTATATTGTAAAGTACATACTGGTATTTATCCACGACTATTTCTGGAAAATCTGGAATATTATGCCAATAACTGATGTTGGATTATTGTAAACAATATATAGTTTATAGTTTATAAGGCAGGAAAAATGTAATTTTGTAAACAGCTAATAATAAATAAATAAATAAAAAAAAAATATATTCAATGAAACCCTAGGAGATGACGTAAAGGTTGTTGTACTGAGCATTAGATATTCCGTAGATCGCTTTCGATGTTTTATACGTTCTCAACGAACCCAAAACCCCCGATATTAAGTTTTGACTAATGTAATTATTTAATGAATTTACCGAAAACTCCTGGAGATGGGGTAATAGGTATCCTATGCACCAGCTACTCCGGAGATCACTTTCAATGTCAATATTTATTTTTGGCGGTTTATGTTAAACATCTAAAATATTTTCACTATATTATTTTATTTGTTTCAAACATTTTTTATTATGTGTTTAAAACAGCTGTTTAATATTAAAAAAAACTTAGCAAATTCTCTTGCGTAGTGTAGAAACTTTTAATAGCTATTATCTATACACTTTCTAAATTATAATTGTATATTGAAACTTCACGTAGGTAATGAACAATATTCCAACTTTGTTTTGCACTAAAGTTTTAGATAATAAAGTGAAATAGTTTTCGTATAATTAAACAACCAGAAATTTGGATTCTATTGTACTTTTTGGCATAGAAATTTTACCTGGGCTTCAATATATTTGTACAAATTTCTTCATTTGTATGGTAGTAAAGTCCAACACAAAAAGGATAAGTTTACAAAAAACAAAGAATATTGAAAAAAGCTTGTACAAAAATTGTATTCAAATTATTAAAATAATCCAAAAAGCTTTTAGATGTTTTAAGATAAAAGTAAGAATATTAAAAGATTAGGGAACAAAAAAAAAATTAACCGCTTCTCATCTATATATATATATATATATATATATATATATATATATATATATATATATATATATATATATATATATATATATATATATATATTGAAATGGATCCTCCTTCTGGAACACCCTCTTTCAATAAAATTCTTTCTATTTTATGTAATTAGATCTTTTTCAAATTTAACTTCATGACAATCTAATCAATAATATATCTTAACAACATAACTTATGAACTAAAGAAAAACAAATACCATATCAAAAAAATACTTAATCCAGACAACCGATTTAAAAATCATGACCACGTTCCAACACTCCATTGAAAGAACGTGCACCATTGAAGAAAAATCCATATCAATTTCCCCCAAATTTGATTGGACTTGGTGAATTACTTCACCTTGCCAAATCAAATTTTCTTTCAGTAGGTAATTTTTCTTTACCATCAGTTGTCAAGCTTTTAATTTAGAATATTTTAATTTTAATTAATACATTACCCTTAACATATGAATCCCCTATCATTACATCTACTTTTATATTTACTTTTACATTCTTCTTTATTCAATTTTTCATTTCTATTTTACTATTTTTTTTTATAAAATTCATTCCCCCTTCTTAATATTTATCAAAATATAATTTTTTTAAAGTTTTAGATTTGTTCCCCCGCTTTTGGAATTTCCCTATACATATAAATTTTATAGACCTCCCCTTTCCTAATATTTTCCTACATATAATTTTTATAAATTTTGTAACCTTAACCCTTTCCTGATATTTCCCTATATATAACTTCTTTCTAAATTTAAATACCTTCCCCCTTTCCTGATATTTTCCACGATACAAACTTTTAATAAATTTAAATTTCTTTCCCCTTTCCTGATATTTCCCTCGATACAAACTTTTTATGAATTTAAATTGCTTTCCCCTTTCTTGATAATTCGCTGTATATAACTTTTTTATAACTTTAGATACCTTTCCCCGTTCCTGATATTTACCTATATATGACTTTTTTCTAAATTTAGATTGAACAAAATTCCCCCAGAAATAACTCAAAAACATCTTCTTAAATTTTTCAAACACAAATATTTCTTCTTCCTTAATGGCAAACCATATCAGTGCCTGCCCATCTAACATCTCACGAAAGTATTCTCTTATTTCTTCATGGTCTCTACACCATTTTAATTTATTTTTCACCATTCTTATAAAAATTTTTGGATGAGTTTTATTAATATTCCCATTAAATTTATGTTCAATTTTACTTATACCCATATTATTTTGATTTTTATTTATATTTCTTTTTTCCATTTCTTCAAATAATATTTCACGTTCTTTTTCTTGTACTACCTTTATTTCTTCTACTTTTCCTTACATCTCACTTATCTTCTTTACTGTATCTTGTTTTATAATCTTTTCTAAGTCATTCAATTTTTTATTTGAATTAGTATTGATTTCTTTAATTTCATCTTTACATTCTTTTATCCCATCTTTACATTCCTTGTTAATAATTGTTTTAATTTTTACTTCTTGTAACTCTTCTATTTCCGTTATCCTCGCTATTATTTCAGTTCTTATTTCTTTTTTTGTTTCTTCCAATTTTTGTTTGTTTATTTTCATTTGTTTCTGTATCTCATTTTTGAATTCCTTTTTTATTTTTATTTTTCATAGAATCCATATTCTTGTTCATTTCTTTTTTCATAGAATCCATATTCTTGTTTATTGCTTCAGTATTTTTGTTCATGTCTTCTTTATTTTCTTTTTTCATAGCATCCATATTTAAATTTATTGCTTTAATATCTCTGTTCATGTCTTTTTTTATTGTATCCATATTTGAATTTATTGCTTCAGTATTTTTGTTATTTGCTTCTATATCTTGTTTTATTTCTTTTTTCATAGAATCCATATTCTTGTTTATTGCTTCAATAATTTTGGTATTTATGTTTATATTCTTGCTCATATCTTTTAAGATTTCCATCATTTTTTTTATCGCTGATTCCTTACTAATCCCTATCTTACTATCCTGATTACCCTTATTACCCTGATTATCCTGACTAACCTGATAACCCTGACTATCCTGAATACCCTGACTACCCTGACTCTCCTGATTATCAATATTATCCCCTTGTTCTAACATTTTATCTGTAATTTCCTTTCCTCCTCTTAATTTCATATAATATACCTATAATTTATTTAATCTTTTACTCCTGAATCACACACTTTGTTTTTAATAAAGCAAGCTTGACACCTAATAGTACAAAAAAAATCTCTTACCATCAGTGCCAAAGCAGCCCCACGTTGGGCGCCAATTGAAATGGATCCTCCTTCTGGAACACCCTCTTTCAATAAAATTCTCGGTCGTGGATTCCAAAATTTTTAAATTGATTGTCCTAAAATATAAAAATTATAAATAGAAAAAAAATTATCTTCTTTTGAATCTTTCTTCTTCCAATACTCAGCTCTTTCTCTATACCTTCCTCTTCCAACAATTTTCCAACTCCTTCTTGCTGCTGCCTTTCTATCTATCTAACACCTTTCTGCTGCTCAGCTCTTTCTCTATACCTTCCTCTTCCTACAATTTTCCAACGCCCTGCTTTTCTGTACCTTCCAATTTCTGGTTTCTTTCTATTTTATGTAATTAGATCTTTTGATCAGTACCTTTTCGTTTATTTGGTTATTAATTTCTTTTTATTTTAATTTAAATTTAAATTCTTTCATTTACAATCATTTTATTTTCTGACATTTTTCAAATTTAACTTCATGACAATCTAATCAATAATATATCTTAAAAACATAACTTATGAACTAAACAAAAACAAATACTATATCAAAAAAATACTTAATCCAGACAACCGATTTAAAAATCATGACCACGTTCCAACACTTCATTGAAAGAACGTGCACCATTGAAAAAAAATCCATATCAATATATATATAAAAGGAGGATAACGGGAATCAACGCAACAAGGATCATGGTTACAAGTAGGAATGGTAACCGCAGACATGCATGTTTCTGGCTCATTAGCTGTCATCAGTGCGGCATAACCAAGAAGAGTATTGCACTTAGCTAGCAAAAGTGCTGGGTACTTGGGAGCAAAGGATGTTGGGGAAACATGTGTCAAGAAACACAAAAACAACGAACGCTCACACAGGAGTCCTATCGCCATTTTGTGCTTACGGCCAGCTGTGCCAATGGGTTTTCGGCTAGCAACCAGCGTCGCCACGTATTTTTCCACAGAGAAGGTTTATATGCTATGCCCATTGATGTAACTCGCCACAAGGCGGCGCTGCAGAGTAGCAACTTCTGCCGTGTTCAACCGATTGTCATGAAAATTGGTATGTACATGTATTTTTCCATGGAGAAGGTTTATATGCTATGCCCATTGATGTAACTCACCACCAGGGAGCACTGTAAACTTCCGCCCCGTTCAACCGATTGTCATAAAAATTAGTATGACTATGTATTTTTTCTCGGAGAAAACAAATATGCTATGCACATTAATGTAACTCGCCACCAGGCGGCGCTGCAGCGTATCGCCTAAAAATGAACTATTCAAAAAGCAAATCAACTAACTTCACTTCTATCATCTGTCAATAAGCTTAAAATAATCACACAAATAATAAATAATATAAATAAGTTATAGTTCTTTTGGAACGAAGTTCCTTTTCGGGCGTTACGACCAGTTACGACTGACGCTAGAGGCTAGCCGGAAAAAATTCAGACCAAAATATGTCACGACACGACACGACACACGCATGTTTCTCTGTCTGTCTGTCTCTGTCTCTCTCTCTCATAGATAGATATATGTATTACAATTAAAAAGACAGTAATTTAAATTAAAAGAAAATGTACATTAAAAAGAAAATAGTGTAGAAAAAAAATAAGTTCCTATAAAAGTATTATATTTTATTTCATCCTGTTTTTATAAATTAATAAATTCATAAATATTTTAAAAATAGTTCGTAACTTGACTAGTTAGGTACGTTAAATTACCTTAACTGTCAGTCACTGTCAAATATTTTAGTTTTAAAATTTTGTATTAAATTGTTAATTCCGGTTTTAAATTAAATTGAAATAAACAGTAATTCTAGGTAGATGTATGTCATCTAAACCTCTGGTATTGTATAAATGGACACTTTTGTTAAAAGAAAAAAAGAGTGTGCGTGTAACCTTTACGCGCGATTGAAGTAAAACTTGTTGACGTACGTATCGGAAAATAAATATTTAATTACAATTCAATCATATTTATTATCTATATACTTTACAAAAAATGAGATGTTATATTTATATTATTTATTAGAAATAGGAATTTGAAAGTTATCAATATTTTTTATATATGAAATAATAGGTTTATAATAAAATTTTAAACATAGATTTTACTCTCTAAATCCCATTAATGTATTTGAAACCGTTTGAAAATGTCATAAACAAATTTTGAAAATTTAAGCTCCTCCCATAGCAGAAATTACACAGTTGCTTCCATCAGAATCTTCCGTTAGAGTTACCCCTAGTCGCGCCTAAAGAAGTTTTGCTTCAATAATAGGTAAACAATATTAAAAATATACACACATTATGTTTAGAATGTGTGATTTTGTAGCTGTATCTACCTTATTGTAATACAACACAACACAAGAGCCTTCGATAGTTAGATAACCATTTCATTTTGTAGCATTTTAAAGCATATTCCATAAAATTTAAAATCCTGAGTTGAGTTTGTTTTCTGCAGGATCTGTTATTGGTGGTAAAAGATCAGCCATCCTGACTAGTGGTTTTATGGCCTTTATGGCTACCTAACCAAACCTAAAATAAGTATAAGAAAGTGTTAAAACATTTCAAATATTATTATTTTATGAACAAAAACGTGCAACATGCTTCTTTACTTAACGTAAAGCTTCCGTATAAACAATTATTTACTATGATAATATGTATGTATGTATATAAACTTACTTAATCAAATCATAATGAATGTCACTGTCTCGTCTTTTTTTAATTTTAATTTTATTTCAAATCTTTCTGGCGCTTATAATATGCCCTTTGACGTTCACAATTTCTTTTTCTTAAGTCTATAAAACGAAAATAGCTAGGTATAAATAATAGGTATAAATAATTAGGTATAAATAGTGTAATTACACACCAAAAATAAAATGTATGTCGGTACTCACTATTTTCATTCAATATTTTTTCATCACTTTCTTCATTAATAAATCCACTTTGTTTATTCATATTTAATACAAACACTTTATACACAAATTTAAAATATTTACCAGCAATGTATTTTGGTTGACAAGATGACAAGCTGTCAATTCATACAATTACAGATTTAATTTTATTTAATATAGTAGGCAGAATCGCATGAGCGCCGCCAGTATTATTTTCAGGAAGGTGCAACTGCATCTACACACTATTACGATCTAATATATATAGAATGTAGAATGATTTGGACAGCAACCACGACGCCTTTAGTTTTTATTCAAACAATAATTTAATAAAAAAATTAAAAAAATATATAATTTTCTGGTAAATTCAGGTATTTTCTTTCATAGCAGGGGGGTGCAAGTCGACCCTCTTGCACCCTTCTGCCGGCGCCCATGCAGAATCGTGTTAGGTATTTTGTATTAGGTTTTGTTTCCGGTTTCTGTTATTAGAATGACGTCACGTCCGTTAGAATAACTTTTTTACTCCTAGTCTCGCTAAAGAAGTTTTACTTCAACATACTGTTGAAAATATTCAGGTGATAATGGATTTACTATTTTCTATTTTGCTTTGAACAGTGTAGTGTCGCGACTTTGTTAAGTTTATACAGGTTTTTTGTAGATAATAAATAAAAAATAATAGAAAATAATAAGAATAATGTATCCTAACAGTGTTTCTGCACAAGTTCCGGATATTGCTGATAGAGTTAGGTAAGTAGAGATTTTTTACAGACAATAATAAATGCTTATGTATGTATAAACACTCTGTTGTGTTTACAAATTACAGTTCCTTTACTAATTAATCGAAAGGAACTTCGTTCCATCCGGGTGTCCCTTGACACCTCTCACTTTTTTTAAGGTATTACATATTTCTTTAAAAAGTAAGTACAAAAAAGCTTGGGAATTTTTAGATAAAATCCAGTCTCAAATTTTATTTAAATTGTTCACCCGTTGATAGAACTCATAAACTAATATTATGTTTAAACTTTTTTATTTGGTATCTAAAACTTTATATGTAGAATACGTGACCTACATTATTTCGTATTCCAAGTATATAATCAAAATTTTAAATTATTTGCAAGTCTTGTATATGTTTTTAGTGGTGTAATACATTAAAGTGCAGTAACATCTACTTGCTAATGTTTAACATTTAATGAGACATTTACCCGCAGCAGCATCTTACCAACATTGTAATTTGTGCAAAACTATAAAGGAAAATTACTTGCAAGTTCAGGAAGTGCAACCCGACATCTGTTTAATATATACGAGCTTTTTAAACCAACATGTATATACTGTGGAAATGTAAAATACAAACTGTTTAATGTACAGGGTTAGATTATGAAATTGTTACCTATTGAAAAGACCATAACTAAATTTAAATGATAAAAATAAATAAAAATGAATACATTTTTAAAATTGATTCAATTATACTCCAAATTGATACTTTTTTGGCCTTAAAAACGACTTATAAACGAGTTGCACTCTGCCCGAATGTGATCTTGTGGTATTTTGGACCAATCAAGTATAGTTGGTTCACATTTAGTGTACCTTTATTATAAATGTCATTTTAATAAGGGCAGTAAAAATAAATAACCTCATTGTTAAGGAATTGTTCCAAAGAGATTATCTACCTAAACGTTCAGGGTCGGTTTAACTATTTTAGCAGGTATTTCCTTTTAGGACATAGGGTGCTAACGAACTTCTTACATTCGTCTCTCTCTTTTGCTAAGTGTGCCATTTCAGAAAATGTTTTACTAGCTTCATCCTTTGTTGCTATTGTTCAGGTACTTTTTGGTAGTCCTATTTTCTTTTTATCATGTGGTTTTCAAAAAATCGCTCTTCTTGCAATTTGATCGTACCTAGTGTGTGACTTAATCATCCGAATTTTCTTCTTTTAATCTGAATAGATATTTTCTCTTCTCCAGTTTTTTCCACAACTCTTCGTTTCGAATTACTTTGGACCATCAAATTTGCAAAATGTTTTTTATGCAACGATTGATAAATGCTTGGAGGTTTTTGCTATTGTTGGAGTTATTTTTTACAATTTGGATACATAAAGTAAAACTGGTTTAACCATGGTATTAAAAGTTTTTATTTTCGTGGATAGTTTTAATGATTTCAGTTTCCATACTTTGTTTAACGACATAACGGCGATTGTTGCTTTGGCTATTCTTTGGAAAGGATACCTACATCCTTTATATTTCCTTTTTCCACTGCTAATATGCACCAAGATAGTTGAATGATCCTACTTTCTCTACATCTTCTCCTTTTATTATTATCTTGTAATTAGCTTCTGTGTTTAAATACATGACTTTGGATTTCTTTTTATTTATTTTTCGACCAAGTTTTGTTTCCTCACTTTGCTGTGGATTTATTTTTTGCTGTAGCGCTTTAGAGCTCTCTGCTATTAGACAAATATCGTTTGCGAAATTTAGGTCTTCTAAATCATTTGACATATTCCATTGGATCCCATTTTTTCTTGTTTGTGTTGTTCTTTTCATTACTTCGTCCAATACAAGAAAAAAAAAATGCATTAAATAGAGACAGGTGGAAACAAATGTTACAAATGCTAACGCCGAACCCAACTAGGCTTGGAATAACGTTAACATAAAAATACTTAGGTATTAATTTAAATTTTTTATTGCGATAGTCAAGGAGACAAAATCTAGGTATGTCTAGATCTAGATCTGGATATTTGTGGAGGGGTGAGCTACTGTTCAGCCAGCACTGAGATCACATATGACCCATTGTGCATCCTCCCGTGTGTAGGGATATCCTCACCTCAGGCTGTCACCAGGCCTAGTGTTTTAAAATAGGTGATGAGGCTCCCAAAGGGGGATCTCCCTGACATGGCTGGTGTAAGCCAGTACTCGCCCAACACGGATCTTCTGATTTCAGAAAAAGCAGAGCAGTTATACATTATGGGTTCTACTGTTTCCTCTTCTTGTTCGCAGCCTCTGCATAGCGGCGATTCTGTTAATTTCATCCTAAAGAGATGTTGTCTTAATTGGCAGTGACCTGTCAAGATTCCCACAGCTGTTCAGAGATTTTGTCTGGTCAATGCCTTAAATTTGTTTGCTGTTTCCTCGCCAGGATGAGGTAATAACTCTCTGGCCAGTCTACAGTTCATAGTTTCATCCCAGCACTGTATAAAGTTTTGGTGAGAGTGCTGTTTGATAAGGTCCACGACTGCTGACAATGTTTGCTTGGTAGATGGGCGAGGGCCAACATATTTGTAGCCCGCAGTCCTCCTTGCTAAATTGTTCGTAATGGGTTGCCTTTAGAGTTCCCATGTCCTTTGATCCAGCTGAGAGTGACCACGTTATTCTGGCTGGCCTCAGTTAGAGATTGGTGACATTCTAGTACTAAACTTAAAGTGAAACGTGGTCTATTCAAGGTCAGTAGTGCTTGTCGGCAGTCTGTGTATATATTTATATTCCTGCCTGTGATGTTCCTATTGATCTAGGTATGTTTATTAAGGAATCACCTAAAAAGATTGGAACAAAATATAAATTGTTTTGATTTTTTTATTGAAATAATTAAGTTAAACTTTAACTACTTTTCTTAGCCCCCATGATAAACCTTACTAGTAAAGCCCAAAAATTCTATTTTGGGCGAGCCTGCAGCAAGTTTGGAGGATAATTGTTTTTGTAGTGTTGTCGAAGACAGTTTTGTAATGGTATGATAAATAGATTTGGCGAAAATATGATATAAGCAGTTATTAATATAAGTCCAACCATTTAAAGCTTTACTCCTTACTCCTGTCGAAAATTGCGCACCTGACAAGAATTTATTTGCAAATTTTGCTGTATGTTTAAATAACTTCGTCAGGACATTCATCTGCGTTGTTCGTATAAAATCCATCGTTTCCATTTATACTAGAATTAGAGAAAAATACTTTTGTCATTTAAAATAATAATTTTTTCAGTGTACTCGCCCCAGTTGACGATGGCATAATGGTATACGAAGGAGTTGCGTGTAAGATTTTTTGGGGCACTTAAGTTTCTTTGAATATTTAAGACAATTTCTTCTTAATTTTAACGATATTGTACTATTAGAAGATCTGTATTCACAACACAGTCTTAGTTGACATTCCAGCGTAGATTTTTGCTCTTCTTATCAATCTCTGTAACCTATTTGTACCATTTTTATCACTTTTTGTGGACATTTAGAAATGGTGTTTCCTGCTCGCGTCCGCTATTATTCTATCAATGGTTTTGCGTAAAATGTTGTCAATCTTATATATTCGACATATTTCGGTTTTGGGTAATTTCCCAACACACTTGTAGATACTTTTCCTTATTTTTAACTTATACGACATCTTAAAGGGAAACTTCAAAATAAATAAATCTCAGCTGAAGGTAAACAAAGTAAACAAAGTTTTAGTTCCAAAGGCATACCTTATTTGTGAGTTTCCACAAAATTACTTTTTTAAAATATTGTATTTATATATCAATTCCATAAAAAAAAATAAGGAAGCACTTTTCTAACCGTAAGACTCATACTAAAACAAGAACGAAAACAAAACAAAGCTCAAACCACATTATAGCCAGATTGTTTCGACTTTTTATGATACTTTAGGGACTTCGATCTCATCTGCTAATGAAGGTTAGCTTTCCTCTCGCTTAGTATTCATATTTTCGTTTGCTCTATCTACTACTATTTACCGGAAGTGCCAAAGTTTGCCGATTTGCTGTCACTCACAATATGGAATAAATTAGGAATTATTTTCTTTCGGCGGTTAAAGTCATAGTTTGAAATTTCTCTTCGCTTACGGGAATGCCCTCAAGTTTTACTACGTTCTAAATTGTAAATCTGTCTAAGGTAAAGGTAATGTCGAAACTTTTGCAATTTTCGGAGGAATAATTTAAATTGTGATTAGCATACAATGACTGATTAAAGCTAGTGAATTTAATTTAGAGATAAGTTACTTTACATTATAAAGGTTACATATTAATCTTTTATTAACGTATATATTACATTATTACGTTAAAATAGTTATTTATGATATGAGTGTTAAAAGTGAGGTTTTATTTTGTGAGTGAAAACGTTTGTGAAATGAGCGGAGCGAATTGAACAATTTCACGAACAAAATAAAATCACTTTTAACACAAATACCATACAATGTTTTTTGTACAACTTCCCTATTTTGATAATGAAACGAGCGAATTTGCAATAACAATAAACCAAACCGTGTTAAAAGTAAACTTGTTTACATGGCAACGTGTTAAAAGTATTTTTAACACGCTGTTATGTAAACAATCGTTTTTAACATTGTTTGCTATCATTAAAAGTGTCACTTTTAATGACAGTTGTACAAAAAAATATTTATTTCTAAGTGCAACAAGTAGATAGATACGTTAAATCCCCTTTTTAAAGTTTTTATGAGTTGCACGAAATAAATAGTTGCATAAAGGTATTTAAAAAGTAAAAGAAGAAGAAAAAAGCAATTTTTGAAGTGAATAAGTGTCACTCGTGAATCAAGACGATCAAAAGGCCAACTAATTACTAATACATCTGTGACTAAAATGTTTATAGGCATTACAGGTTTAAGTCCTGCAGGATGTGACATTTTTTTAATTAGTGTTATTCTCCTAGTGTTATTTTTGTTTGTATAATGTTTAAATTTAAAAAAAACAAGTTATATACCAAAAATGCTTAGGTGTATTGTCACGTGCCAAATTTGATTATTTACCAAAAGGGAAATTTAAATTTGTATTGAAAATCGAAACACATGTATTTACTATAGATCCAGCGAGCGACCTCTAGTGGATGTCTGAAGAAATTTCCGTGACCTTAGTTTATGTGTTAATCAGCTAATATAATAACTAATTTAGCAAATAGTGATTCTTCGTGACTTATCTAATAATTAGTATATATTTTATTAAGTTTAAATTTATTTTGGCATGTTTATGTTTAAAAATTTAATATTCAATTAGTCATTGAAATAATAAATCGAGTTGGCAACAAAACGCACTTCTCCCCCCCCTCCGGAAGTTTCGGTAGAGTCAATTTTTCGGTTTTAATACGCATTAAATTCTTTCTTTTACAATCTGTCCGTCTACGAATCAACAACTGATAATTGTTAGTGAATTTACTCGGTGAAACGCCATTCAGTGGGTGCATTTTATTCTGATCACATCGTGGTTGCCTTAATTGGATTTGGAATGCTAACACTATCAATAATCTAAGCCTCATTTGGTAAATATTCCTTTGGTGATATTTTCTTTTTTTTTTTGGGGAGGCCTAGATTTTTCCATTTTGTATGTGTTAATTCACGTGGTAAGTTCTTAACTTATTAATTTATATAATACTCTCTCTGATACCGACATTCGATTATAGTATGATTTGCTAAAATTTCGATACGTGGATTCGTGGACTGCCGAAATAGGATTTGATACAGGGTGTTGGTGGAATAAACATCGTCAGACTGACTGCTTTAACCCCTTATCACATAAAGGGTAAGTGTTTTACATGTGTTATATTCGTTTAACTCCACAATTTATTATTCTTTTTATAATCTATATGTACATACCTCAAATTGTGTTAAATTTTATGTGTTTTGTAATTATCAGATCTATCGGGTTTTGGCGATTTATTTTATTTTGTTTAACTGAAATTATCAGACGTAAATAAACCCAGCTATATTACTAATTTTAAGATATTTATTGGTTATTATAAATTTATAGTCGAACTGTTGTAAATAATTTTGAATCCAGGTGTAGTGAATATTACTTTGTATACGTTTAACTTGTTTCATTAATAATTTAATCTCTAAATTTTGGAATTATAGAATAATGCACTTACATCTGGTATATTTGGTTTATTTTTCTTAATCATTTAATCACTAAATTCTGGTTATTGTTTATTATTATATTTTGTACACCTTTAAACTGTTTTATCAGTAATTTAATCTTTAAATTATTTTTCTCTTTTTATTAAGCAGAGTCGCTACTTGTAAATTTAATATTTCTTTCTTAAATAATTTAAGTGTTGGGATTTAATCTTTTAAACTTTTGTATTAAGTAGAGTCAACATTTGTAAATTCGTCATTTCTTTTCTTAAATAATTTAATGTTGGAATTTTGGCTAATGCGCTTTTTCGACTAGGGTCCTTTGGCTTGGCGCAATCATCTACATTTCCTTTGGCTTGGCGCAAGCATCTACATTTTTTTGGATCTGGTTAAATTCTTGGTTCTGGCTAAACCTTTTGTTGGCCCTGGCGAATATAGCTGGGAGTGTTGTAAGATCTGTGCACTACCGGGGACCAACGCTGTACCTCACCACCATCGGAGCAGCGAGGCTAGTACAGTTAGCCTCTCTACAAGATCCTCTGTGCCAGAGAAGTTCATCAACCAGATAAGCCAAAATTAATTTTAAGTTTCAAGTCATTGTTACGGCCTACCTATTTAATTTTGTAATATTGATTTGTATAAGCGGATGTATCATTTTATAGTTATACATTTTTAAAAACTAACTATTTAACCATTTCTTATTGCGCTGGGTGATTACTCATTTTTTTAATACGCCAGTATATTAGCGGCATTTGATTTTTTTATCTCTTTTTCTTTAGCTTTTACCAATATCTATAGGATTTGTTAAATTGAACCGTTGGGTTTATTGTACCGAATTATTATTGTTGAAAATATAATAGATAGATCTATTTTAGATAGGTCAGTGCCTGGAACATCAGGGGTTTCCGATTTGAACCGTTTAAATCGGTGGCGCGACTCACACTTTTTGTACTTACCCTCTACGGCTGAGCTGGGCACAAATTTGCCAGTAGAGAAACCACTTACCCATCTTAGCTGGAGTTGGAAATTTCAATTCAAACCATTTGAATGATTTTATTTTATTTTTATTAAAAGTACGTGGCAGTATCTTTTATGACCGTGTAAAATAAGAAAAACACACTACTGGACACTTTAAATTATTGAGTTGATGATTCATTATTTTATCAGTTAGAATAGAAGAAAACAAATTAAAGTTTTCTATTTTCCAGTTAAGCACTTTTGTTACTTATATCACTTAAAACTTGCAAGTCATAAATCAAAATTCTTGTAAAGAAATTTCGCTGTTAATCGACGATCATTTATTTTTATGAAACAAACCAGAATCCACTTGCAATTATTGATAATTCACCTTTGGATATAACAACGGATTTATATAGATGACTGCTTCAAATGCTGTTGATTGATCGACGACCAATGACATTTTTAGAAAAGAAAAGCTGTATAGAAAATTGTATTATTAAAGGATGATAGATGGTGGCTTAGAGCGAGTTTCTATCCTGATGCCAAGTCCACAAAAAATACCGTTTTTATTGATTTATTTGTGTTAGTGATACTTCGATATTTTGAACTTAATTTTACAATAAATATTGGGATAATATCATATAAACAAAATTTACTAAAGTGTTTTTCAGGGTTACGATGATTTGTTATAAGTTTTTTTATGATATAACGATTGTCATGAACATGGAGACTAGACAAGGAGTACGAACTCCATGTATGCAAATAGGGCTACCAAAATGAGAGGGCGCTGGTGTTCCATTTGTACCAAAATGGCGACCAATGAGGACGTAGTTTGAAATAAAATAAACAATTTTTAATTCTTTCATTATTAATTTATTTATACAATGAAAAAAATAGTTCAATCTTTCAGATATAAATAATAAATACCAATTTAATAATTTACGATTATTAATTGTCTATATTCATACCGGTACAAAAGGAAAACTAGCGACTCTAGTGGTGAAAAAAGTAAACCTAATATGTAGGTACGATACCGTGGACAGATTTTGGCAATACTCCCGGTCGAGTGCGTACTCCTTGTCTAGTCTCCATGGTCATGAAAACCAAGGCCACAAATCTAACAAATTAACATACCAATAGCTGTCATCAACTGACTGAGAATTGCCAGAAATATAGCCTATTAAAATATCTAGTAGGTATATTAGATAACCTTTGAAAACAACTAGTGAACCTATATATGAAGCGGACGATCCATGGAGATTTTTTTTGGCTGTGAAGATCACATGTCAAGAACTAAGTGACTATACCCCGGCCGCTGAAAAGATGGAATTCAAGGATTCTTGATCAGTGAATACGGGCATCTCAACGGCTTAATCTTACGATGTAACGCCTTCTAAACTGCAGTAAACGAAGGACAGTTTAGACTGTACTCATACCAAAGATGATATAAACTGTGGGCTGAAATAAGGAGTACATTTGTCTCGTGATCATTCCATCTTTTCGACGGCCAGACTATAGTTATAGTACGCTTGTTAAGTTTCTGTATTATTGTTTTTTGGTTAAATATATGGTTAAACCCTAGCGTTACAATTGGTGTCAGGTGTGGGGTTTAGGTAATTGAAAATGCCTGGCAAGAGACAAGGTGAAGTACTGGTACCAGAACTCAGAAAAGTTGGAACCATTGGATCCCGAATCCATCGAGTTTGAGGATGCCCAATAAGAAAAATGCCACGCTTTAGTCCGACATATCCACACAGGTAAATGAGATGACGTCTACGCTACGGAAGTGTTTAATAAGATAAATGAAAAGATGACCACGTTTTGTACTGAAATGTCCTCACTGTGTTCGCATGTAAATGAGAAATGACCAAGCTTTTATCAAAGTGTCGATGCTGTCTAAAAAGGTAAATAAGAAGATATTTAAACTCTTCACCAAGATATCTAATCAAATAAATAGAAATTCGAATAAAAAAGATAATAAAGATTTCTAAGCTTTTTACCAATACGTCGACTGGTATTAAGCAGACGGATAAAAGTCTACTCAGCTAGCATCCGCCGTTTGTGAAGTGAGCAGGCAAAAAAAAATCCGGAAATAACTTAAAAAAGTTGCATTATCCAAATAGACTAGTAATATGAATTCGTTAACCCTTAAATTTAAACTTTTTGTAAAAAATTCAAGATCGGTTTTCTTGTTAAATCTGCAAAAATGAAGAACTGAGTTTTATGAGATGTGCAAGCAGTTTATTACAGTACCTAGAATCAACGAATGGATCTCGAGAGATAAAGCGGTAGCCCTTAGCGTAACAATCCGCTGAGAAGGCTTAAATATGTTACAAACTCTTCCTACCGAGGAGTCCGGAGACTTTGGGTAATTGGTGAAACAGTTAGAAATTTCATATTTTTATGCCTATCTAAAGCAAGTTCAACAATGTAAGTTTAAGAACAAGAAGCATAAAGCAAAAAAAAATAATCAAAGAATTTGTAGCTGACACCTATTCTTTCCGTCCAAAATCATACTGAAATGTCTAGCCGTCCAAGCTATTATCGACGATTTGGGACACCCAGAGATAAAGAGAATTCTTCGCTAGGTACGCCCCAAAGCTTTAAAAGATGTTTGACGTTAAAATTTGACGCAGCAACTTAAAGCAGCTTAATGCAGCAGTTAGTGCTATTGGATAAACCTCTAGAGATAAAGTGGTAGCCCTCGGCGGAGCACCCCATAGAGAACCCTTGGATGTTTTTCAAACTCTTTCTGCTTAGGAGCCGAGAGATTGTAACCAATTGGTGAGACGGTTCGGAATTCGATATGGTCACACCTACCTAGAGCAAAATTATTAATGTTGACTAAAAATCCGGAGGCAAAATGCTAATGGATCAATCCTACCTTTTAAAGCTGACATCGACAAATTAGTACGCTTTACTTATCTATCCTTTTGCGTCATAAAGCATACTGGAAAGTCTAGCTGTCTAAGCTTTTGTTGACAGTTTGAGAGACACAAAGGTAATAAGAATTTTTCACCTAGCACGCCGCAAAGCTCTGATCAATAGATCAAACCTTTAGTCTAGTCGAGAAGTTGATTTCCTGCGAAAAATAATTACCAGTCTTCTAAAAATATGGGTGATAGCTCAAACGATCCAGAATGGCATTTAGAAAAAGACCATTTTTCGATTTTTTTCTGGAGATAAAAATTGTTAATTAACAATTGAATAACTTTTTAAAAAATGATACAACAATTTTTATCGCGTGGCCATTTTCTTTGAAGTGTTTTGATGACACCTGAATTTTTTCTAATTTTTAAATTACTATTTAGTTGCATAAAAAAATTATTGAAAAGTTGCAGTCAATACAGAGGCGACGCGCGCATGCAAAAATTGCCGCGCGGAAGCCGATTTTCAAGGTTAAATTAAAATTTTAAATATTGGTGCTACAATTCCGGGAATCCAGAACATCCCAGCTGAAATTTTCTGCTCTTTCAGAAACGTTTATAATATTTCAGCTACCACTTATACTTTTTAAGATATTAACAAAAACCGAAATGCCTATTTTCTTCTCTCAGTTTTTTGTTAATAAGAATTGTAATTTTTATCTCCAGAAAAAAATCGAAAAATGGTCTCTCTCTAAATGCCATTCTGGATCGTTTGAGCTATCACCCATATTTTTAAGAGACTGGTAATTATTTTTCGCAGGAAATCAACTTCTCGTCTAGACTACTTACTATATTACAATAAAAACATTTACATCTATATATATATATAAAACTCAAAGGTGACTGACTGACTGACTGATTGATTGACTGACTGACTGATATAGTGATCTATCAACGCAGAGCCCAAACCACTGGACGGATGGGGCTGAAATTTGGCATGCAGGTAGATGTTATAACGTAGGCATCCGCTAAGAAAGGATTTTGATTAATTCCACCCCCAAGGGCATAAAATAGGGGATGAAAATTTGTATAAAACTTTGTCAATTTTAAACCGTTCGGGCTGAAACTTTGCATGCATATAGTTACTATGACGAAGGCATCCCCTAAGAAAGGATTTTGATTAATTCCACCCCTAAGGGGATAAAATGGGGGATGAAAGTTGGTATGAAACTGTGTCAGTTTTAAACCGATCGGGCTGAGATTTTGCATGCATATAGCTACTATGACTTAGGCATCCCCTAAGAAATAATTTTGATAAACTCCACCCCTAAGGGATAAAATAGGGATGAAAGTTTGTATGAAACTTTGTCAATTTCAAACCGATTGGGCTGAGATTTTGCATGCATATAGCATGCAAGTTTTTAAAGTTTTAAAATAATAATAGTCTAATACCACTCGCGCTTTACTGAGCGGAGTGTGTGGAGTGGTGAGACGGTAGCACGCTGCTGCTGGCCGACTGGCCGACATGACACTGTCGATAGACGCGTAGAGTCTTGAAAATTCGAGAATAAATTTGTTTTATTACGTAATGGTGTACTAAGAAATTACTTTTTTAAATTCCATCCCTAAGGATTTAAAATAGGGGTTACAAATTTTTATGAAACTCGGTGGCAAAAAACTAAAGTCCACGCGGATGAAGTCGCGGGCAGCCGCTAGTTGGATTATAAAAAAAAAATTACGAACAAAGAAGCTGATGTGCTAAATAGGAGAAAACCATATGATTTTATATGTAAAGTAATATATGTTACTAGACAGCTACTTGGAAAATCTAATACTGATTTGGTTGTGTGTTTTGAATTTCAAATAGAAGCAGTTATTAAAGTAGTTTATAGCTATCGTGAGGCACTATAAACATAGGTATTATCATCAGCCATTTTCATTTCAATGTTACCCACAAAACCAGAGATAATAGAACAGATGTGTTAATGCCTAATATATAAAGTTGGCAACATGTTTAAAACTATTCACTATACTTTTACACCCTTTTTATACTTAAACTACCTTAAATTTATATTAAATTAAAACTACTAGCACTTACCCTGTCACTATAGTGCCATAACTACTTTTCCGCTTTTCGCGCTACCAGCTGATCATATTTTGCTGTTTAGTTCCTATTTTCAACACTAGAGAATACGATTGCACGTCTCTTAAATTTGTCTATGGTCTAACACGTGAGTTAGTAACATTGAACAGAAAATGGCTAATGATAATACCTTTATCTATAGTGCCTTACTATCGTAAGATGTAACGTGAAATAGCAATGGCTTCGTCAATAAAAAAAGTATCAAAAAGGCCCGTAAGTTTAACTTCCTCAACTATACCAGAGTGCTTTTTAATTTAATATGCATTTTGTTTTTTTTTTACATTAACTGACTAACTCCGTATTTCAAAAGAGTGATCCATAATAATAGATCAAAATGATCAGGTTTCTAACGCATAATTCTAATCAGTATACTATTAAATTATATCAAAATAAAAAGTGGTAAATAAAAAAATAAATACACACACAAATCATCATTTTATCTAATTACTGAAAATCCTATTCGTAAAACAACAAAATCTTCCTTACTAAAAACCATCATAAACTTCAATTTAAATATCAGTTTTCTAACCCTCGTAAATTCAGCGAACATAATTCTTATAGTTGCTGGCGTGGTTATTTTTAGAGCATCTATTTTTTTACTGTTGCAAGTTTATGATATTGCGGATATGTTGTGTTGCTGGTAGGAAATTTCCGCAGTGTTTCAAGCAATAAAACTTCCCCTTTCGAGGTTTTCGTCTTACATACGTTGAATCACAGATAAGAACAATATTATGACAAATAAAAAGGATAAACGGAGGAATGAATATCTGATCCAAGTTGGAATATTTGGGGTTTATAGATTCTACTTAAAATAGTATTAGGTCGAAATACTGTAATAAAACAGACATATTTCATATGATATATACGTGTTTCATATAAAGTTTAGGCACCAATAGTATACATACAATCCTGAGCCGTATGTATATAAAAATTTTAAATAATTAAATGTATCATAGATTTACTAAAAACTGCTCGAGTCAATATGGAACATCTAATCTAAACTAAATAAACCTGGCATGGTCACTCCTGTGGAGCTCCATGTTTTAAACACTGCTTCCTATGGGAATATTATGACCAGGTTCGGTACGAAGAGTCCTTGCATGCACACGATGCGTGCAGGACTCTAGTTTGTTCAGCTAAAGATCATCACCTCCGCTGATCTTCAGGTAGGCTTGAATCCATATCTCCCAAGTTCTTGAGGATTTGGATGACTATCCTTGAGTTACTGTTGCCACAGGGCAGTTCCCTTTATAAGAGATCTAAATCATGTGACTAATTCCTCAAGGTGGTGATAGGATTCAGGTTTCGTGTCACCGAAGATGAGGAACCGTTTATGGTCCAAGGCCTCACACTCGAATAGAATGTGAGTTGCCATCTCATCTTCCATGGCGCACAGTCGGCACGAGTTGGGTTCCTGTGTCAGAATCCCCATCCTTCGAAGGTCTAGTCTAAAAGGTCCATACCCAGTGAGAAGGCCCACCAGTACTCTTATCTGACTCCTATGACAGACGTCAGTTTTTTGGAGTAGCCTTTGAGCGTCAGCTTCGAATGCCTCAGCCCTACAGTATTACTCCAGTGTTTGGTCGACTCTTCTCAGACCCAGTTCCTGACTTTGGTCCTTACCCAGGCTCTAGGCAGTCCCAGTACAGGTTCTGGACCAATGAATCGTGTATCCGCTCCCTTCTTGACCGGAAGGTCCGCGATTTTATTGCCCTCAAAACCCCTATGCCCTGGCACCCACTCCAAGAAGACCTTGTTGTGTCTATAAAGCCAGTTCATTGAGGTTTTGTATGCACTCCCAGATAAGCTTGGAACTAACCCGGAATTGTTTTAAGGCCAGCAGTGCAGCCTGGCTGTCTGAGATGGAACTTGTAAAGTAAATATTAAAATAAGCACAATTTACAAAAAGAACTTTTTATAATAGAAAGTTTTTTACTGATTTATAGGTCATATTTTGTGTCATCTCAACAATGCACAGCATCCCTGATTTTGCAAAAATATTAAGTCATACAACGCTGTGATTGATCATAGAGAAGATTGTTTCCTTGTTAACAAAATCAAGGGTAGTTGTATCTAAAAACTTTCTAAAACAGTTTATTTTATTACCAGTTAAAATAATATTTACTGTTTTCACATGTAAGAACAAAAAAAAAGAAAAAAAAACTTCTCTGTTGCGTAATCGATCCCATTATGATAACATAACAGAACTGTCACAAGTGGACTGATCCGCCGCCTAACCAACTACGCTACGAACGATTTATTTAATAACTTTCAAAATAATATTATCTATACACAACTTAGATCATGTTTAATATCAATTCGGTATAAATTTCGAAATCTATGTATATGCCTAAACACACTTGAAACATGCATTGTCATCCAGTTCTTAGCTATCCTGAAAATTTCAGAGCTCGAGGTAGTCGGGAAATAGGTTTAAATTCGATTACAAATTCCACGGAATGACACAGAGACACAGAACACGGCGAAAATATAAAAAACTTTCTAAAAAATGAACCTGACAGCGCCGATTGGTTGGTCTGTTCATTTAGTTTAATAATATATACATCGCTCTATACTATCTTAAACTCAAACATTTGGCAACGTTGATGCTAGCTCTTTTTGTAAACTTTATTAAAACAACATTTTTCGGAATACTCTATACAAACAAACTTTTTACAGTTTTACATTAAAGATACTTACACTAAACAAAAGGAAAATATTTCTTGATATTAATCAAACATTGCACATTGCATTGTATAGCTGTAGTTAAAAGTTGATAAATTATAGAAAGCTTTCAAATCCTTTTATGTTTTATAGAGGATATAAACACATGTAATTGTTCTCAACGTGGATACGTTCGAGTGCCAAAAAAGGAAACAAAATTTTTGTGCAAACACCACAAAGTCGTTTTATATACTACAGTAGTTGCCAGCAGACACATAAAGAATTGCACAATTTTTTACTAAATTCAATTCACTTCAAAAAGCTATTATTTATTTAAAAATGAAGGTTATGTCAGTGTTTTTGGGTTTCTTTTTCTATTGCAGGGGATATTTAGTTTGTTCTTTATATACCAAGCTGTCTACTAGAAAAAGCTTATCATTATTTTAATCTCTTCTAACTGCAACTATAAACTACAATGAATGACACATCATTGATTTTAAAAAAGCTGTTTATAGTGCAAATAAGTTTTTTTTGGTATTAAGATTAATGCCTCTGTAATTAGTTGGGAGTTTTTTATCACCATTCTTATACATAAGGATTGTGACACTTCTGCACCTTTTATCTGGGATCTTATGGATAAGGAAGATTCTACTGATAATGCTAGTCAATTGTTGCGGAAGGCTGTGCCCACCATATTTTAATAACTCAATTACGACGTCATCCTATTTTTTACCTTCTTGAGAGCGTTTTCCACGTTAGATTCTTGTATTTCTATAATCTCGTCAGTTGTTCTCCCTGGTGTGTTCATTTCTACAGTTAGATCATCTGTTTTATACAGTGCGTTGAGATATTGTTTCCAGGTTTTCTTTTTTATGTGATTTGCTTCCTGTAGCTCTCTAAATTCTTTTCGTTGGTTTCGAATAAAACGCCATATCTGCCTTTGTACACCATAGAAGTCATCTTCCATGATTTTTGAAAAGCCTTCCCAATATGCGTTTTTTATTTGTATCTTCTCCGTCTTGGAGAGGATTTGCATTAATTTTTTCCTCGGGTCTGTTTTGGTAAAATTTTCTTACAGTTGGGTCCCATAGTTATTCGATTTTATTTTTTCCGTTTGTTGTGTTGGTTTCTTGTTGAGACAGATCCCTCACAATCTAATCAAAACGATTCAAAATATATATGAGTCCGATCCAAGATCAACGATGAGATTACCGAACCAATACCGGTCCGAAGAGGTGTAAGACTCTTTAAGCCCACTTCTCTTTAATATTATTAGGGACAAAATAATAGAGAAGGTATAAAAGTTAAGGAATATAGAATGGGTGACTGTGAAATCAAGATTTTCTGTAACACCGATGACGCAGTTCTGGCCGAAGAAAATAAAGACGATTTACGAAGAGGACAACAAGATCATCCATAAAGAGATGAAGTTTAATTACCTGGGTATTGAAATCCGCAAACGGAGATTTCGAAGCTGAAGTGCAAAGCCAAACTAATAAAGTAGCCGGAGTAACAGCATGCCTCAATAACTCGATCTGGCAGAATAAAAACATCCGAACAGAAACAAAGTTCAGAATCTATAAGGCAACAACCAGGCCAATAATGACCTACACAGCCGAAACACTGGAGAAAACTGGAGAAGGCTCTCAGAAACAACAGAAATGAAGATACTTAGGAAGATCGTTGGAAAAACACTGCTGGACAGATCAAGGAGCGAGAATATTAGAAGAACATGTATGGTGGAGGATATAAATAATTAGGTACTAAATAGAAAGGAAGAATGAAATCAACATACATATAAACCCAATGGACAACACACGAATCGTTAAAATTGCTTGCGACAAACCTCCTTTTGGCCGCAGAAGCGTCGGACGCAATTTGAATCCAGGTGAGGTTGAATAATGACAAAGAAGAAACGGATAAATTGGCTAAAAATAAAGTGGAAGGCACAAGATTTTTTTTGCAATAATTTATTATCCAGTTTTCTTCACTTGTTTATATTCTAAACCGCATTAGATCTAAATTTTATACGAAATATTCTGATACTCTGGCATAACAAAAGCGCAAATGGTCGTATAGAATTCCGCCTCTTTTAATATACATTTTTTATTATAGTCTTGTATAATTTTTAATTATAGTCTTGTATAAAGATATTTCTTCTTTATGTTAAGTTAGCTTTTTAGTAATAAAATTATTTTACCTGACATTTAGGATATTGTTCGATATCCGTAGGCCTTGATACTTTCCATCCCAGTAACGGTGGTATAGAAATAAGTGCTGATAACACCCAAACTGCTCCAATCATTACTATCGCTCTGATTGGTGTCCGTTTTTTCAAATATTCTACAGCTTGTGTAATACTCCAATACCGATCTAAAGATATTAAACACAAGTTTAAAATCGACGCGGTGCTCAACAACACATCCAGTGCTGAGTGAATTTCACACCTAAAAAAATATCAGGAATTAGTTATATTAGTCACACTTATTTTACAAAAATGATTGGTTTTTGAATTGACAGCATGGTGACAGATAATTGAAAGATTACAATTTTAAATCACATTCTATATAGCTTGCAACTGTAATCAACTGTTAAGAGTAAGATATTAAAAACAGAAATATTAACATCTCTAACGTCAAAGCAGCCATTGGACCATTTATCGATTTAACCAAGGCTTGTGAATCAGTTAATACCAAAACGCACCAACGGATTTTAATGTATGATATATCGGTTTATAGAAAAAGAGCTGCAGAGTGATAACATGTGACAAAAATAACTTAAAACAGAAGTAACAAAAAGGGGCGATTTTACGGTTTTCGACATACTACATATCGTTGTACAGAGAATTTGCTACAAATATTAAGTCAAAAAATATTTCTTAAAAGCGTCAAAAGGACATTAAAGCTTTATTACATAATCAGACTAACGGATATCCACCGTTAACGTATCGATGTAGAGGAGATGAGCTACAAAGGGCATTTGGGCTGTATTACGTAAAAGTTTCAACAGATTTTGACGTATGACATATCGTTGTAAAGAAGATAAGCTTCAAAAGAATAATTATTTGTAAAAAACTCTTAATCAGAAGTATCATATTGGCATTATTGCGAAAATATGACATAATCCTCACTAATTTTGGAAGAAGATGTGCTATTTGTTAGAACAAAACGATAAAAAAATGTTATACTTGTAGAGCACCTCTTCATAATAAACGTTTCATTTTGTATCACCAAAAATTAATACAAAAATTATTGGAAATACTTTATAATTTTTTTTTAAATATAATATTTTAATTGCATAGTGCTCATTGAGTCGTTTGTTTCCAAACAATGGCCTAGTATCACCATTTTGCATGAGATAATTTTTTATCATTTTTTTTGTGACCATTCAAAACTTAATTACACCCAAAATATAAAAAATATTTTTAATCTGATTGAAAAAAATAGTGAGCACTGCTATAGCCTGGGTCGTTAATGACACACTGAGCGTTAATGGGTTAATAGATATTAAGAACCAAAACCATAGAAAAACTAGTGTGGCAGTCAGTGGGACTGCCGGCAGAAGTTATACTTCTATGCACGCGCATGGATTCATAAATTTGTATGCGAATGATTTAGCAAACTCATTATATGATATTCGTGGTAAGCGACCCCAAAAACCTCCTAGTACCGTGTGCACACTCTTTTTGTATCGAATTTGCATAAAATTCCTGGAGACGAGGTCCGTCTTATGCACCAGGTGTTTCGAAGACCATCGCCATTATTATAATCGTATTTAGCGACTCAAAAAACCACCGAGTACCAAGTGTGCACTGATTTCGTACAGAATTTACATAAAACCCCAGGAGAAGAGGTAAATACCCTAGACACCAAGTGCCGCGGAGACTTTCGGAATCGTGATATTCGACTCCAAAAAACCCGAGTATGTAAATTGAACCAATTTTCAGCAATACTTACCGAGTTGTAAGTTTTCTCTCTATTGTCTGTTCGGAATGTACTTTTCGAATGCAGAAATGCAATTCCATTTTTACATTATAAAATATAGCGACAAATTTCCTGATACTTAACGAATCCAATGCAAAAAAAGGGTGTGGCAGTCAGTGGGACTGCCGGCAGAAGTTATACTTCTATGCACTGTTAACTAATAAAACTTAATAACTACAAACACAGGCAAGTAGAAATAAATTTTTTTAAAAAATTAACTGTATTCAATTAAATAAATACTTAGAAAAATAAGACCAGTTGATGTGTGTCCTTACTTCAAACACGAAAACTAAACAGTAAAACGATCAATGTACAAAAAAAGTGTTTACAAAACCCCATAGTGCAGAATATAATGCAACCATGTGACGTTAGTATGGACTACAATACAATACTCATTACTGAATATTATTATTAATATAATTAATATAAAATACTAAACTTCATATGTTTACTTACGTGACAGAATTATAAAATAATCTGTCAAACACAATGTAATACGTCACTATGATATTCCAAAACATTAGCTCAGACTGTTTTTTGTATATCTATCTCTTTTCAATATACTGATACCTTATATGTGTTTCTATCTCTCTCTTACTTACACCATTACATATGTAATGATTTTTCCCATTTAACCTCACACAAATCAAGTCCATGATAAGAAGTATAACTTCAAAAACGCATTCCGATCCATCTTACGTTACAAAATTTGGAGGTTTTGGTGCTTTATTTCCTGGACTATTCGTAAAAACTCTGTTTATGTAGCCAGGAACCTCAAAAGCATAGTGCAGGATATACTGCAACCATGTAACGGTATTTTAGACTACAATACAATACTCATTACTGAATATTATTATCAATATTATTAATATAAAATACTAAACTTAATATGTTAACTTACGTGACAGAATTATAAAATAATCTGTCAAATAATCATGTGGTCCGTCACTATGATATTCATACATTAGTTTAGACTGTTTTTTGTATATCTATCCCTTTTTAATGTACTGAATCTTGAAACGGTATTCAAGAACTTATAGTTATGACTAATAACATGTGATAAATATTTCATCTTTGTTTTTACCGACCAATATAGGTACCTTATAAGTGTGTCTGTTTCTCTCTTACTCACACCATTACATAAGTAATGATTTTTCCTATTTAACTGTACACAAATCTTTTCCACCGAGTGCATGAATAGAAGTATAACTTCAAAAACGACCAGAAGTTAAAAGGTATTAAAATCATTAAAGAAGTAGATAAACAAAATTCAGATTAAAATTTTAGAAACTGAAAGCTTATGCCTAAAAATATATAAAATAATAAAGAAAAACCTTTGTACTGGAGAGATTTATAATAAATTTAAAATTAATTAAACATGAATGAGAATAAGGAAGAGTAAACTCAAACTTTTCAAATAATATTCTTAACAGAAATGTAGGTAATATTTCTTAAAGAAATAACTATTACTGTGAGAAACTGCCTTGTTGAACGTAAACTCAAAACATAATTTCAACTAAAGTCTTTTCTTATAATTAAAGTTCGTATAAACAAAGGGTTTTATTTTAGTATACCTAGGTACTAATAATGTTTACGAATGCACAAGCATGTTATTACCGTCATAGTTAATGGTAGAATTATAAATTGTGACCTGCTTTATCCAGCTACTGTTAAATGTATACATATATGTTCATAACGTCATTTAAAATTTAACAGAAACTGTTGGTGTACGTTATTTTTTTTAATCTACATTTTATAGTAGTTTTGTTTAATTATTTACTCGTATGTGCGTATATTCTTATCCTCGTGTCATAACACACTACAAATTTTTTATGAGGTTTAGACAAAATAATTTAGTTTTTCCACAATCACTAAATCTATTGCAAATGATAACGAAAAGTGGGTATTTAACCAGGAGTGCCACTTTAATCCTCTAGAGTCTAGACCGTTATAGTAGATAAATTGCGTGGCTTCATAAGCAACCCGTTAATAACGACACGGCCATTTTAAAATTGATACAATATTTTCGCTTTTCTGTTACGGTTTTTGCAAATTTCGTTTCAAGATAAGTGAAAGTAGTGATAATGATGTACAAAACACACCTCCCGAAATCAGAAACCTGACAAAAGCAGTAACTTCAAATCTCTTTCCAGAGACAACAAAGGCTGCATGCGAAAAGCAATATAATTGCTTTGTAAAGTGGTTTAATGCAAAGACAATAGGCAAACACAAATATTCTGAAAACGTATTAATTGCCTACTTTTCTGAAAAGTGAAAAACATTAAAATCTTCATTACTCTGGTTGATTGACTTATTTCTAAAAGCCACATTATTTACGATGAACGATAATGGTGTAGATGATATTATACAATTAAAGCGTCACTGGTGTTCGAAAAGTTCTACAGTCGTGAAAATTTATATTGATGATAATATTGGGTATTATTATTAGATTGCAAGGATTGCACTTTTACCTACTGTTTCCTCTTCTTTTTTGCAACCTTTGTAGAGGAGCAATTCTGCTAATTTCATCCTAAAGAGATGTTGTTGCAATTGGCAGTGACCTGTTCGGATTCCCACAGCTCCTCGGAGATTTTATCTAGTCAATGCCTTAAATTTTTTTGCTGCTTCCTCGTAAGGATGTGATAATAAGTCTCTGACCAGTCTAAAGTTTGTTATTTCATCCCACCCTGATTAAATTTTGGTGAGAGTACAGTTTAACAAGGTCCACGACAGCGGATATGGTTAGCGTGGTAGATGGGCGAAGGCTAACATATTTGTAGTCCGCAGCGCTCCTTATAATTGCAGTTACCTTAAGAGTTCACATTTTCACGTTATTCTGCCTGGCAGACTTAACTTGACAAGCCATCCATAGCCCTTTCATTTTTAGGCTCATGGATCTAGAGTATATTCCAAATCCCACTTCTTGCTGCGTTTTTGAGCCATCCGTATAGGTGCTCAGAGCGTTCACTACGTTAGGCTCTTAATATTTTTTAGGACTTGTCACAGGCAAATCTTGTATGTAACAGTTTTTGCTCTTAATACATAAATAACTAATTTTACTGCTAAGTGCTTAAAAAATCTGGGAAATATTTTAGATTGGCCGGACTAAAATGTATTTTATAGCATATTAGTTGAAGCAACGGGCCTCATTTGTTCAAATAAAGTTTAATGGAGTACTTTTGGGAAAATTAGGTTGCTTCATTCGTCTAATACACACTCAGCGAAGAATTTATCCGCGAAAAACTGATTGAATAAAGTGAAAACTGTTGTGAACAGAACATAAAGAAAATAAAAGTGTTTCGTTGGATTTACTTAGTAATAGAAAAATATTTTAAAGAGATTAATATAATAAATTGGTTCCTTGGCTGCGATCTTGATTTTGAGTGGATTGAAAAGTGTAATGTTTAAAGAGATTTGGTAAAAAGGGCAAGAAAATAAAAAAATATATTGTTAGAAGAGATGTAACTGTACAATCAAGACCTTTACAACCCTATCCTTTAACAAAACTTTGATTAGAACATATCGAACCAGATCAAGCAAGTTTTAATGGTGTTTACTGGTTACTCTTTTTTGAAGCTACCCCCGTCGCCTATGAACCAAAAGTGAATTAAGAGTTTTAAAGAGATGGATAAAATCAAGTCATCACATATCTTTTTCTCAAAACCTTAAAGACTGTAGTAAAGAACAAGGTGAATGATCGCATGGTGGCTCGGTATAAAAAAAGGTGGGATGTCAATAAGATCACGGATTTTGACCGGTAGATAACACAGTAAACACATGGGTCTAAACATCAATACCTGGAAAACTAAATTTATGATTATCACTAGAAGCTTAGATACATTTGCCAACTCCACATTAACATTTGATGCAGCGTCAATTGAGAGAGGGCACAAATTCAGATATCTGGGTGCATGGCTTTTTGAGGATTGGACATCATATAAAGAAATTAAAAAACGTATAGAGCAGGCCCTACAGGCATTCCTGAAGTTTAAAAAGGTGCTCACTTGCTCAGAATTTGATATTGGTCTAAAGATAAGTTTGTAAAGTGCTACGTATGGTCAGTGCTACTTTATGAAGTTGAAGGATGGACCCTGAAAACGAGTAGTATCAATAAACTATAAGCCTTCGAAATGTGGCTGTATCGTAGGACCCTTAAAATTTCTTGGACCGAGAAGGTGACAAACGAAGAAGTTCTTAGACGCGTGAACAAAAAACGCGAGCTATTCCATGTAGTCAAGAAAAGCAAAACAGCTTACCTATCCCATATAATGCGCAACGAAAAGTATAGGTTCCTACAGTTGATGATTGAAGGCAAGATTTAAGGTAGAAAAAAGATGTCTTGGCTCCGGAATATCGGACAATGGACGGGGCTGCGGGATATACCAACATTGATTCACACTGCACGAGATAGAGAAGCAATGGATCATGTAATCGCTAACATCCATTAGTGGGTAAGCATCAGAAGTAGAAGAATTAAAAAGATACAAACGAAACTGGAAAACGAAAGATAAATTCACTGCACAGAGTGTTCGAAGACACAAAAGTTACAACAGAAATGTACAACGACATAGGCTTGTCTTAGTTTTGGATCACTTTTCTGAAACTCTTCAAACATCAGGTAGAATAAATATATCAAACCGGATCAGGTTGTTTGAAGCTATTTGGACAAAAAGCAAACTAAGAGGTTTTTAGAATCTTGGCAAAGGTGTATTTGGATCTGAAAAAGGAAACCGTATGTCAAAAAAATTGAACACAATTATTTAGCAAATAATAAACTGTATAAAGGTCGGGACACACATAACCGCACCGTACCCGATCCGTGTGTCGGGCGTAACTTGGCCGTGTCACGTCTCGTCGGTGTAGACACCACACTTGTCCGTAGCTTATCCGTTTTTCTACTAACGTTTGAAAACTGTTTCAGTCTGTTTTAGTATTTTGAGTACGTAAGTTGCGGAAACAATGTTTAAAAATTTTAGTAACAGTGATTTGGGAGTTATTGGTCTAGCGTTAGAAGAAGAAGACAGGATTTGGAGAAATCAACAAGTAAAGAAACGAAAATGAGTACATAATGCTTGGAAATCAAGAACTGTCGAAGGTTGGTAGATACTTACCTTTTATTTGCAAAGAAGTTAAAATACTATTCCAGATTCTGTCTTTATACTCCGAATTTCTGTACTTATCACTAGTTTGATCATAAAGGACCGGATACTTCCGTACTTCCTCTATCAACTTTTCAACATCTACCATGACTGGTTAAGTAAAATATATTATAAAATAAAAAACACAAGAATAATATGTTTTTAATATATTATATTTTGAGAGCATACACGAAAGTGTTTACCAAGAACTTTTGGTACCGCACCGTCACCGTTAAAATATACAATATTTTAATCGTGCTCGGTCCGGTCTCGGTGCGTTGATAAGGCGGAAACACATTATTAAAACGCGAAGCGACGCAACGTGTCGACACCCGATCTCCATCGTGCACATTACCAACACGCGACGCCACGATAAACTAGCAATTTCTGAATACAGTGAGCTAACAGCAGTCGAAGTGTATGGTTATGTACTATGGATTTAATAAATAACGAGTCAGATGAAGACTTTGAAGAAAATTTGATGCAAATTTTGGGTACATATATAATACTTAAACGACTCAAGAAAAAGAGAATAATTAGGCGTTACTGGGTACATGAAATAAATCAAAAGAGAATTCTGTGTGGTGAATATCATACTCTGTACCCAGACTTACTTCAAGATAATGAAAGATTTCATATGTATTTTCGGGTTACTAAAACACAATTTAAAGAAATACACGAATTTATTCAAACTGACATACACAAAAAAGACACGACATTTCGCGATGCCATTAGCACTAAGGAAAGACTTCCCATGCATTATTTCTTACAGTATGATCCCTGTATAAACCTAAATCCATGTCATATAGGGCAGGATATCGTTTTACCAACTCAATTAATTGTTCGTCGGTCATTTCGTTAAATAAATGCAAAAATATGTTTAAAAAATAGGGATGGGGTCAAAAAATGCATATATGCTCTATGACAGTTCTCGAACAACTGACGCGTGGCGTTGCGAGTAGTCTAGAAACATACCTCCCGCGCCGCGTCGGATAGCGTGTTTACCCCCACCATAGGCAACACACCGACCTGGCACGTCTGGATCGATTGACGTGTGCGCGCATGGCGTTGCGTCGGATGTTCATAGTGTGATTCTAGTTTATAGTAAACAATACATTTGATTCGACTCAACACGCATCGCGTTTCATCGGGTCGCGTCGCGTTTTAAAAATGTGTTTGCGCCTTACGCTCGGCCGTAATACGGTGATGTGTGAACTATTTTTATAACATACCATTGCGTTAAGGCGGAAACACATTATTAAAACCCGACGCGACGCAACGTGTCGACACCCGAACTCCACCGTGCACATTACCAACACGCGACGCCACGATAAACTAGCAATTTCTGAATACAGTTAGCTAACAGCAGTCGAAGTGTATGGTTATGTACTATGGATTTAATAAATAACGAGTCAGATGAAGACTTTGAAGAAAATTTGATCCCTGTATATACCTAAATTCATGTCATATATGGCAGGATATCATTTTACCAACTCAATTAATTGTTCGTCGGTCATTTCGCTAAATAAAGGCAAAAATTTGTTTGAAAAATAGGGATGGGGTCAAAAAATGCATATATGCTCTATTACAGTTCTCAAACGACTGACGCGTGGCGTTGCGTGTTGTCTAGAAACATACCACCCGCGCCGCGTCGGATAGCGTGTTTACCCCCACCATGGACAACACACCGACCTGGCACGTCTGGATCGGTTGACGTGTGTGCGCATGGCGTTGCGTCGGATGTTCATAGTGTGATTCTAGTTTATAGTAAACAATACATTTGATTCGACTCAACACGCATCGCGTTTCATCGGGTCGCGTCGCGTTTTAAAAATGTGTTTGCGCCTTACGCTCGGCCGTAATACGGTGATGTGTGAACTATTTTTATAACATACCATTGCGTCTCTTCCACTGAGTGATGGTCAACACTCGGCCGACATACGGCTAGGGTACGGTGCGGTTATGTGTGTCCCTACCTTAAATATAATTTAAAGAAGAAGCAACAAGAGCTAAAGAAAGATCTTTAATTGTAAAATACTGATGAGTAGGTACTGCGATTTTTTAATTATCACCAGAAGGTGCAATACTTTGAGTTGCAATTACATCCTGAAGGAAATACCAGAACGACTTTCTCATGCTTGATTGTTGTCCTTCTATATTTACATGTTTTTTAATAGCTTTAATACTTAAATATTGGGTTTACTTTACATTTTTTTACAATGAATCTACATTATAACAAGTTACATAGCAATTATTACCGGATAATCCAATTTGTTGATTCAATTCCAGTTTGTTAATAACATAAAAGTTTCTCATTTTACCAATAATTTACTGTTCTGTACAATTACCTTAATGGGAAAGTAAGTTTACCATAATTATGTAATAAAAATAATATTTCAAAGTTAGTTATGGTAAATGACACAATTTACCACATATCTATTTTATCTTGTCCAGTGGTATAGAAACTTTATGATTAACGATCCTTTTAAGTAAATTAGTTGTATTTCTGAAACTGGTGGTGTTTCTAACTTCCCAGGCTAACGAAAAGTAGAAGTGTTTGTAGTAAAAGGACAGTCCATGGCTTGAAGCCATTTAAAACCCTATCCACATAAAGTTTATTGAATACTATAACAGAGAAAACAAAAACAATACAATGCGTATACGCAAAGAGATAAAGGTAAAATGTTTAATTAAAAACGGATACACGGAGAGAGTGACATGAGTCTTTACTAAAATTAGGTCACTGCTTAGTTTTTAGTAGATTTTATTCCACTAGTTTGCCTTAAAAATATTATAAATTAATTTAAATTACTGTCGGTAATAAAAACTGCGTTGCTTGTTACTGTATAGAAATCAATTTAACCGCAATGATTGACAATCAAAATCTTACAACGGAAACCTTAAGAAATTCGTTCTCGGTGAGTATTGCATAAACTGCAGATATGAAATGCCCCAAATTATCCTAATCAATCATTCCTACAAAGCATTTTTGTAGTACGTGAGCTCAAATCGGTATTGTTATCTATAGTTAAAAGTGTGCTCAAACAAATGTATACAAGGATGGTCTGAGAAGTATTTATCCTAACTAAGAAAAACGAATATGTTTAGAAAATAGCGATTTTTTTTAACATTGTCTTCTTCGAAAACTTGTCTAAACGATGGTTAACCCGTCTACAAAACCTTTTTTCAAGGTCTACAAATAGGCATTCGTTGCAGCGACGGTCCCATCATGGAACCTAAATATCTCATTAGCAAATAACTTTTTTAGGTTTGGAGACCAAAAATAAGTCGCACGGGGCCAAATTTAGATAAAAAAGTAGATATGGTAGCAGTTGTAGTCCAATTCGTCCAATTAAATCATGGCGACAGCGGAGGTGTAAGCTAGTGCGTTAAAGGGGGAAGAGAAAATTTTTCTTCCAATTTTTTTGGTCCAATAATTTTGCAAAGTAAAGTCTTATGACCGTCTTACCCTTGTTAAGGTAGTCGATGTAGATTACACCTCGTAAATCCAGAAAACATTTGTTCGAATGAGAAGATAGTCCGTCTTTATTTCCTTCGAAGTATGTTGGCTGACGAAGTCTACTATTTTGACAATTCCTTGGTCTCTGATGTGTACCAGGGACCTGTAAATCATCAAGGGTCATAAAACGACGCAATAACCCCTTTTTGATTGCTATGAAACACTGTTTTGAAATAGTCTTATTGTTGCTCTTATTATTCGGAGTGAGCAAACACGGCACCCATCGTGTCGACAGATTTCCTATGTCTAAATTTTATGCAGGATATGGCCCACCTGGTACTTTAAAAAGGATACTGTCGTAGCTATCTCGCTCACCTTTGATCGGCGGTATACCAATACAAAATCATGAATTTTTGTTAGGTTATCCTCCGTAGTAGCCATTTTCAGGAAATTTTTAACTTATTTTCGATAGTAGCCATCGAAGAAAAACAGTCACTCTACAAAACATCCAAACGCTCTTTGATTTAACTGCGCGATTTTCCTACCAAAAATAAGAATCGAATCACCGACTGATATTGATCCCTTTCTTTTTTTTTTCTAAAATCCGTGGACGAGCCTTCCTCCACACGTAGTAGCCGTCTACGATAATATGCTACACAAAAATAAATAAATGGCACCATCTGTGGTGGTGCTAAAAACTTTTTGAAACAACCTCGTATGTATCACAAATATTTAACAACAGAGCTAGTGCTAATCAGCCGCTTAAATATAGAAAAAAAAATATGCAAAAGAAACTGCGTTTTGAATAAATTCAAACAGTTTAATAAACTATATGGAACCAACTGTATGTAAAATATGATTTTTAACATTTTTTTTAAATATTCCTTCGGTGTAAAAACGAACTCTTTCTAAATCGTATTTAAATACTATCACCATGTGTGCAATTAAACCATAACTCTAATTAAGTGCAACTATCATTCCCCAGAATAGTACAGGGTCAAACATTTAAATTTATTTTAATATCATTGGCATTCTTAATAGTCTGGATGCTTAAACATTGTTTTAAATTATTGTTATAATTCAAATTTTATATTAATATTTGCATTATTTAGTTGAAGCTCTCTAGATGCTATGTATCGTTTGTAAAGAACTTTTTAAATGCAAATTCTGCAAAAAACGAAAATATTCCAATACAACTATTTCTGATTAGATATGCTGGTTTTAAAACCTATATATCTAGGTTTTTGTTTAATAGAAAATAAAAAACTTACCACAACTGTCCAAATATCCAAAACCCCATAACTTCATTGGCTAACGAAAAAGGCATAATAATCAATCCCAATAAGAAATCTGATACTGCCAATGAAGCAATAAACCAATTCTGAATGTTTTTTAAAGCTTTTTCCGTAGCAATTGCAATAATAACCAACATATTACCCACGACGACGGCAATTATTAGCAAAACGACGACTGCTGATGCGATGACAATCTGTGGAAGGGTGTATCCACTTGGATAATGCGCGACCGAGACTGTATTATTGGAACCGTTACCACTATTGTTGGTGTCATAATGGTAAATCACGTCTTCCATGGCACTTGCCAGTTTCAGAGTTGTATTTTCAAATGCCATTAAAGGTCTGAAAAGAACAAAACATTAATTAGATATCTGAATTTAATTGAAATAATACTTAAATTTAAAGTTTAAAATAATAATAAAAGATAGTTCTTGTACTTCTTGATAATAAAAGGACTTTTAGTACCGTTTTTCACCACCAAATCATCTATGTATGTACATTGTACACTGTAACAAATAGAAAATAAAAACGCTTTTATTACAAACAAATTATAATTAAGGACTAAGAAGTCAAAATATACAAAGTGACCAAACTACACTTTAAAATTGATCTGTGTACTAAACACTTGTAATACTCTGAACTTACTTATTTTTTTAATTAAAGTTGTCTATTTATTTTAAATTTATTAACTATTTAAAACATTACTGGTCAGTAATATAGATCGCCCAACGAAAGTTTGGGACAGCCACGTGGCCTCTCGTTCAATGCGCAGTGGTTAGTTTACGAGCGTTACGATAACAACGACCGTTCTGAAAGCTTGTCAGTGTGGTAGCTGGAATGGTTTTGTAAACTGTATTTAGCTACGAATATGCTGAGAGAGTTTTTGAGTTGTTTTTTAAATGTATGTATTTTTTAGTTTAAAGTGGGCAGTAACAAATTTATCTTAATTATGTTAGCATCATACATTAAAAATTAAATTAAGATGTATAATATATTTTTATTTCCGTCCGCCACTGATAGAAAGACTCCGCCTACCTCCGCCGACTAACACGTGGCTGTTACAAACTTTCGTTGGGAGACCTCTACCAGTAAGACCATCTATATCTGTTTTTGCATTCCTTGATGCTCACCAAAATACTGCTCTGATCCTCATAGATTTTTCGAAAGTTGTTGACTTTATCAATCATGAGTTGTTACTGCATGAGTATTCTTCGTTATATTGGTCTATCAGAGATTCTTTTGTCATTCTTTACCAATTATCTCCACAAAATCACAAATGAGAAAATCGATCAATACTTAGGAATCAAGAATTTAGTAGAAATTTTTTGGTGCAATTTACAAAGAAATGTCTTTTTCTATACTGAGGATAGTTTCTTATTACTTTTATGTATAGTTATCTTCAACTTCTAAAAATGAAACTTTCCATTGTAAAATGCTCGTGTTGGTTTGTTGGAAGATCTTCTGTTTATGGTTCTTTTGTTTTAGGATCTTTTGTTAGTAGTTGTTGTGTTGTGGGATCTTCAGTTGGTGGTTGGATGATCTTCTCTTGCAGAATGTTTTGTTAAAGAATCTTCTGTTGGTGGTTATTTTGTTTGAGAATCTTCTGTTTGTTGTTGTTTTGCTGAAGAATCTTCTATTGGTGGTAGTTTTGTTGGAGGATTTTCTATTGGTGGTTTTTATATTGAAGAATCCTCTGTCAGTGCTTGTTTTTTTTTGGAGGATCTTCTGTTGGTAGATGTTTTGTAAGAGGATCTTCTGATGGAGGTTATTTTATTTGAGAATCTTCTATTTGTGGTTGTTTGGATGCAAAATGTGCTGCTGTTGGTGGTAGTTTTGTTAAAGGAACTACTATTGGTGGTTGTTTTATTGAAAAATCCTTTAGAGGTCCTTAACCAGGTGTAATCGTGAAGCTTAGGTGGAGTGCATTCCTGACGTGTTTCTGCCTGGAATATCTTCTTAGGCAGGTGAGGTCTGATTTCATCTTTCAGATGTCTTCTCTAATTTCCTGCTTTCCTAAAAAAATTTTGCGCACATTTTTTTACAACTTTTTAAAAGTCCAGAATAGGTCGCAGGGATTTAAGATACAAATTACTATAAATTGAATTAAACTAGTGTTAGAATTTATATCTTATTTTTTAATGGTTTGGTTTTTCAGTGTCAAATTTTAAATAAGCACAACACTAAACTACACACATCAGATCAATAGAAATGCCACTCAGGTTCTCTCCTGTTAATGTAGTTATGCTATAATTATACGGGCCTACAAAAGATATCGTTGTTTGTCCCAATGTTTATCTTACGATGTTCCAGTAAAATATGTTCAAAAACATTAAACAAATATCTTTTTCCTATGTAAAGTTTGCTTTTTTGAGAATTGTTCAGCCGTATACTTGCAGATCGTAATCTATAAGAACAAAATTTTGTGTCGTTAAACAAAATGTAAAACTTTACTCGATAGTTTAAGTGGAAAAACCGTTTATGCTGCTTTTTTTAATGAAGCAATTTGTAAATATATATATATATATATATATATATATATATATATATATATATATATATATACAAAAAATCAGAAGCTTTTGGGTATTTGGAAATGTTTTCCCGAAGTTTTGTTAGTCAACAGGAAAAATTTTAATGAATTTTTAGGAAATAACAAAACCATCTGTTGCAGGATGTCTTTAAAAGTACCTAGATACATATGTATGTTGCATGCTTATTTAGATAAATGTCACAATAAGATGAGGGCGTATTCAGAAAAGCAAGGAAAACGTTTCCTTCATAAGATATCATGAACCTCGAACAACGTTATCAAGGCGAATACAATGAAAATATGATAAGAGAATATATTTGGGGTTTATTCACAGAAAGTATAGAAGTTTAAAAATTATTGATATTTGATGCATTACTTTGTTAGCATTTACAATTTTTGACAGTATTCCTGCCAACTAGTATTTATTGTAAATAAATACGCTGTTTAGTCGTGCAAATAAGATGTTCTTTTATAATAAGCATCTTTAAACTAACATAACTCATAATATGCACATTTAAAGAAACTTAATAAAGATTTTGTATTCAACATTTTAAAATAATATCGTGCAGTTATAATTTTTGAAGTTATACTTCTATTCATGCACTCGGTGGAAAAGATTTATGTACAGTGAAATGGGAAAAATCATTACATATGTAATGGTGTGAGTAAGAGAGACAAACACACTTATAAGGTATATTGGTCGGTAAAAACAAAGATGAAATATTTATCACATGTTATTAGTCATAAATATAAGTCCTTTGAATACCGTTTAAACATTCAGTACATTGAAACGAGATAGATACACAAAAAACAGTCTGAACTAATGTATGAACATCATAGTGACGGACCACATGATTATGTGACAGATTATTTGATAATTCTGTCACGTAAGTTAACATATTAAGTTTAGTATTTTATATTAATAATATAAACAATAATATTCAGTAAATTGCATTTCTGCATTCGAAAAGTACATTCTGAACAGACAATAAAGAGAAAACTTACAACTCGGTAAGTATTGTTGGAAATGGGTTCAATTTATATACTCGGGGTTTTTGGAGTCGCTGAACACGAATATCACGATTCCGAAAGTCTCCGCGGCACTTGGTGTATAGGGTATTTACCTCTTCTCCTGGGGTTTTATGTAAATTCTGTACGAAATCAGTGCACACTTGGTACTCGGTGGTTTTTTGAGTCGCTAAATACGATTATAATAATGGCGATGGTGTTCGAAACACCTGGTGCTTAAGAGGGACCTCGTCTCTAGGAATTTTATGCAAATTCGATACAATAAGAGTGTGCACACGGTACTAGGAGGTTTTTGGGGTCGCTTACCACGAATATCATATAATGAGTTTGCTAAATCATTCGCATACAAATTTATGAATACATGCACGTGCATAGAAGTATAACTTCTGCCGGCAGTCCCACTGACTGCCACACTAGTTTTTTCTCACTTGGTACTACTCCAAAAGCTTTAAAAAAATTATAAATATAGGAAATATTTTAATATACACACCCAATTTTTTGGTACCTATAGGAACACGTTGGGTACCTAACCCAAAAAATATATAACTTTTAAAATCCCGCCATTTTCTAAACACGACACCTACAGATATATATCTTTTTAAAAGTGTTTATTGTTAAAAACTACTTTTATGAATTGATGGAGGAGTAAATAGATTCCTTAATTATGCGTTTTGGTTAATTGCACTTTTATGATCTTTTTATTTTATTTCTTAGCGCATCACGTTAAAAATTGCGTTATCTTCATTTATCGGTCACATTCGGCAATCACAAGAGTCGACAAAAAATTGCAATATGTGACTGATATATGGAGTTTTCCCCTTCTTTTCAGGTTGGCGCGCCTTGCTAACAAATCTGAAATCATTTACAATTTTTTTCATCACTTCGTGCGAAAAGCACTGCTTTCGACCATGCAGGACCGTACGGAAAGCAATGAATGACCGAAACAGAGTTGATAAGTGTTTCCCAATCAAAAATAAATGAGATAGAAGGTGAATTAAGAGAAATTGAGGATGAATTTTCCAATAGATTTGCATCTGATACCGCGGTAGTAAATGCACCACGATATACTCAATCAAACGTTTTATTACCTACTAAATAAAGATTTTGTTGATTCTCAATTATTATCTAATATACTTAAGTTGAATAAAAAAAATGTGTCTAAGGAATCAAGCAACTGTTCAAATATTACATTTAACGTATTTAACAAAATAATTTTGTAATAAAAAAGTGTTTTTTTTAATACAAATCTTATAATTTCTTAACTCTAAAAATTTTTGTTTTAATGGGGGGGATTCGCCTCCCCCAACCCTCCTTCAGCGCCTTCGCGGTGCAGGCGGATCAGACCTAATACTACGTTTATTATCTTCTTTTCTTTTATTTTAGACAAATTCAAGAGCTTTCCTCACGGAGTGATGAAAAATAGAATACGCAACTCGTGCGGTGCGCAGGTAATCCCATCACTCGTACTCTTTATCGTGTTCGCCTAAACGCACTCGTGATGGGATCACCTGCTTTCCGCACTCGTTACGTAATGTACTATGACAGTATCCCTGCCAAATAGTATTAATTGTAAATAAATACGCTGTTAATCGTGCACATGAGAGGTTCTTTAATAATAAGCATCTTTAAACTAACATAATTAACTCATAAAATGCACATTTAGAGAAACTTGGGTTGTCTTGGGTTGACACACGGGTTGAATTTCACACGGCGTGATTTTCGTTAAGAGTCCTTTTGTTCATTTTTATATTCGCTCAGCTACCCGACACGCGAAGACTGAAAACCGACGTGTGTGACAAGGGATGAGCCGTAGCCTTACGAATTATCATTGCGTTAGACTGTTAGGCTACGGCTACATTAGCGAATTCCCGTCATTATAAAAATAATAGGCCACACTAGCACTTTTTTCACGCGCGTGAAAACCGACTCATCCCTTGTCACACACACGTAGGTTTTCAGTCTTCGCGTGTCGGGAAGCTGAGCGATTACAAAAATGAACAAAAGTACTCTTAACGAAAATCACGCCGCGTGAAATTCAACCAGTGTGTCAACCCAAGACAGCGTGAAAAGACGCTCGAAAATGGAACCAGTCCTATTCGTGAGCGGGAGACCTTGAAGACTCGTCTTTCGGGCGGGAATTCACGCCGTGTTTGGCCGGCCCAACTAACAACAGTATAGCCTATTTTTTGGCGTGTTTTCACGTCAAAACGCAGCGTGAAATCCCGCTAATGTGGCCGTAGCCTTAGAGCATATGGTAATGCTTCAAAAAAAAACAATGTTATATAAAATTTTTGGGCTCCTATGGGAGCAAATAAATACTAATTTAAGCAACTAATTAGTACATAAATAGTACCTATTAATAGCTAAAAATAATATGATTGGGCTTGGTTGTCAAGGCCAGCTTCACGCATATTTTAAAATTATTATCTAATGTATCTAAATTAAATGTAGTTAATTAAATATCAAATAATTTTATATTAATAAGCGAATTTTGTATAATTAAACCTAACAGTAGAATCCAATTTTAGCGTCCCTATTACGCACTTGAAGTAATAAAATACATTTTATGAGACCGTATATTCAAATCACTTACTCTAATGCATTCACGAACCAATAAAGATACTTTCTGAAAGTCAGTGAACGTAGAGCTTTCGCAAATGTTACATTTTAAGGCCGTTGGACCAATAAAAGACTTTATATATACTAAAGTGAATACAAACTTGGAACTACTACTAGAAGAAATGCTTTTACGGCTATTATTCCATAATTCTTTTTCAAACACTAAAGCTTGAAAAGGAGAATGACTTTTAAAAAGGTAAACCTTATCGTATTTCAAATCTGTTTGTGTGTTTTTATACTAAATCCCATATAAAGTATTATAAAAGAATTAGTAAGGCGTGGGAGTATTAACCTACTTCAATTTTAACTCGATAATGACACTTAAAAACAGCTTTTAGTTCAAAGATCTTTATTATTTAAGAACCTCTTATTCGCACAACTAATAGCAGATTTATTTACAAACAAGATAGCAAGGATACTGTGAAAAAATGGTTTTAAGTTATAAGAAAATTTTAACTGCCTTTTAAAGGTTTTTTGATGTTAATTTGCTATCTGAAAAAAAAAAAACGTTTGCATATATGTGTTGTAGCATTTTTAAAAAACCTGAATGATAAAATTTCTTTTTAATCATTTTCCTACTTATTAACACCCTATGTTCTTAACTTATGGTACAGCTGCACTGATTCTGTAACGTTCTTAACGGTCAAATATATCTGACTTTATAAATGACCAATGAGATGGCGTGTTCAGAATCGGGCGATTAGGAGAGAGACGCTATTAAAGGGGTTAGCAACGGATTTTTCGGGTCAGTTAGGGCGGAACTGCAGTAGCAAGAGTTTCTCTGTCAGCGTTAATTCCAGTTTTGGCGTTTTTTTTTTACCTTGAGACGCTTAAAATGAAAAGTCTTTTAGCGTTTCTAATGAAGTTAAAGTCAGTTTATTAGTGATAGTTGATGGTTTTGATGAAAAGTTATCGATGATTACCGATGTTTGAGGCTTATAAGTAGCTGAATTTTGCCACATTACCGAAATTAGGTTTGTACCTAATTATTCTACCTGGGAACCAAACTGTAAGTCTTTTTATTGAACTATTACTATTTCTTTACTACAAGAAAAGATTGAGTACCATTTATTTCTTTGGATTTTGGATTTAATTGTCATCTACATGATAAATATCCACGTATGGAGAATTAACGTAATTAGTGACCATAAACTCCATAGTGTAACCCGGTTTTTTTGAAAAGCCGGTACCTATCTACAAACCTCAGTGTAAAATCTTTAATAGTTACGTGAAATATCGAGAAAGCCTACAGAACACACGATTAAATTATCAGTGATCGCGGCGCACAAAGTCAAACTCAGTTTTTTGTAATGCATTTTATTGATAAATTTTTGTATCTCTCAATATCTCTCATATGTTTAATTACTAAACTTAAACTGTTATATGGTACTCCATTTTTTTAACTAGAGTTAAAATTTTAAGCTAAAGGTGTTTTAGTATTTCTTAATTTAACATTTTATCACATTTTAATCTCTTTTATTTCACGTTTTGCTTAATTGGGTACACAAAAAATAACAACACAATATTACTTAGCTGTTATTGGATGTGTAGTGTTAGTTATCTTTATGATTAAACACTAATGTGTTTAATAATGTGATATCATATTTATGCTGTTAGTATTTTATATGTTTATTATTCTATTTCTTGTACATCTGACTTATTACCACCTTGAGTAATAAATATTGTTTATTGTTTAACTATATGTTTTCTTTCCGACCTGGTGTGTGTTATTCTGATCTGTTTTAATCAATGGAAAGAACGAGACGTATCTAAATTATAAATTTTGATTTATGAAAACATCTTTATCTCACTAATAGAACTGTAGCCATTGTGATAAGTAAAGAAAAAAGTAAGTATAACTTTATCTTTCTAGTTTTACAAATAAGAGTGTGTAATTTTCACTTTATCTACAACAGCTGATAAATTATTTTATCCAACATACATATTTAATTTTTTTTCCATCGGGGTTTCTTATATTTTCCCATCCTTCTGATAAAAAAATAAGTGGCGCCCATATTCCTTTTCCCTTTTCCATCATTTCTTTCATTTTCTCTTTTACCCCTTTTTAATCTCTTTTATCTTTTATTTTTCTAGTAAATATACTCCTTTTTATCTTTTCAATACCTTATCATCTAGCTCGATCAAATCCACGCTCGCTCTCCTCCTACCCCCTGAGTGCCGTTCGCATATGTGAACCTCTCAAAATAGAGCATTTAACATCATTAGGAAAAAAGAGGTTACAGTGTTGTTTAATTGTAATCAAATTTTCTGAATGTGCTTGGTGGATGTTAAGTTTTAAAAACAAAGTGCGAACGAACCTCAAAGTCGGAGAGCGAATGGTGGATTCCAAGAAGTGTGAAAGGTAAAGCTACACACATCATAAGTAATCTTAAGCACCTTTACTTTTCTGTCATCTATGACCATACAATTGATTTGATGTAGGTATAATTTCTAGAGTAGTAACCACAACAGTGCGTCCAGAACATTTAGAGTCTATATGGCCACTAAGAAATTTCTGAAACCACTTATAAACTGTTCTAATCTCACCTAAGTTGCAAAGTCACTATAATGTTCATTAACTTTACCTTTAATTCTCTGAGGCGTTAAGGCGCTAATAAAGTAATGTTTAATTAACACACTTTTATTTTTGTCCATTTTCTAAAAAACACACAAATTTCTCGTTTGTGTGTTCTTCCAAGAGATGCTACTTACTAAACATAACCTTGATCCGCGCCAACAGTGCCATCTCTATGGCTTTGCATGGACTTTTCAAAGGGTTTAAGAAAAGATCAATTTTTATAATACATTTTTTTTTTATTTAGGATGTCATCGTAGGTATAGACCTATATACGAATGTACCGAGAACGTCTAGAAGAAAAGGGTTTAGGAGAAAGAAGGGGATTAAAGATAAGAAAGGAAGGGAAAGAACCAACTTACAGCATAAATACACGTTTAGATCATTTCACCTCAACTTAACGAATTGCTGGGAGGTACCTCATCTACTTTGATGTTTTTTGAAAGTGAATAATATAAATTTCTTTGTTTTCATGTTAAATTATTATATAAAGGCATAATTTAGAGTAACTGTATGTAAAGAAAGCAACCCTTTGAATTTAACGCCACCACTTTCAGCGATTAATAAATTTTTAGATGCGGTCGTATAAAACTAAGAATAGGATTTATAGTTGCTTCCAACTCGGTTAACAAAAATAATAGGATTAGAGTCGGAATTTTATCCACGACTGACATTTACGACATCTAAATGAATTATAACAGTCGTTAGAGCCGAGAGAAACAAATTGTAATACGTAATCAGCAAAACACAAAATACTAAAAACGGAAATTCAAATTAAAAAACGTATTGATAATCCTGTTAGCAACAAGTAGTGAAGATAATACCAACAGCTCATTAAAGTAAATAAGGCACGAAAAGGAAATGCAATTAGTATCGGAAAATTTTTATCAAAGGTAATACCACGAGTCCTTAAAATTTTATCGATAAATTTTTAGTTTCAACAAAAACTTTTTTATTTGGCAAAAATACGAAAACAAACTGAAATGTGATTAAATCCCGAGTCCTTAGGACGAGTGATTTTATCATATTCAGTTTGTTTGAGTAGTTTTGCCTAAAATAAAAAAGTTTGAGTCTGGAAAATAAAAATTTATCTAGTAAAATATTACAGGACGAGTGGTATTTGAGAAGATTATTTTTTGAATCATTCTGTACAAGAACTACTTTATTTAAAAAACTTCCTAGAACAACTTATATTTCATAATTAACACAAACGACATGCCGTTACCCTACCTATTAACTTATCCTGTACACTAGATAGTATTGACAGTTGTCAGTTGTCGTGAGCGTCGTGAAAACAGGGTTATAATTTGAATAAATATTTATTTTTAAACCTATTTATACAATTATATTATTAAAGAGAAAATTATCAAAATAAAAATTATTAGGTATATCTATTTAAAGTTTACCCACAAGACCACATTTGCCTGTAGGCATATAAAAGTTTTAAATGTATGCAGAACCAGGAAGCAGGTTAGTTTTAAAGTACCTACATATTTGATTTTTCATTATCGTTTAGATGAATTAAATTGTGATAATAATAATAACAAAATATATTTCAGAATATTTAGATAATATAAATGAATGTTGATTTATAGTAAGGTACTTATAAACAAGAAAATTGATTGTTCAATATTGTTATTGAATTTTTGACAGTTCTATAATTTTATCAATACTAGTAAAACCACTAGTGGTTTTATCAAAGGTAATACCACGAGTCCTTAAAATTTTATCTAGTAAAATATTACAGGACGAGTGGTGTTTGAGAAGATTATTTTTGAACCATTCTGTACAAAAACTACTTTATTTAAAAAACTTCCTAGAACAACTTATATTTCATAATTAACACAAACGAAATGCCGTTACCCTTCCTATTAACTTATCCTGTACACTAGATAGTATTAACAGTTGTCAGTTGTCGTAAGCGTCGTGAAAACAGGGTTATAATTTGAATTAATATTTATTTTTATACCTATTTATACAATTATATTGTTAAAGAGAAAATTACCAAAATAAAAATTATTAGGTATATCTATTTAAAGTTTACCTACAAGACCACATTTGCCTGTAGGCATATAAAAGTTTTAAATGCATGCAGAACCAGGAAGCAGGTTAGTTTTAAAGTACCTACATATTTGATTTTTCATCATCGTTTAGATGAATTGAATTGTGATACTAATAACAACAAAATATATTTCAGAATATTTAGATAATATAAATGAATGTTGATTTATAGTAAGGTAGGTACTTATAAACAAAAAAATTGATTGTTCAATATTGTTATTGAATTTTTGACAGTTCTATAATTTCATCAATACTAGTAAAACCACTGGTGTTTTATCAAAGGTAATACCACGAGTCCTTAAAATTTTATCGATAAATTTTTAGTTTCCACGAAAACTTTTTTATTTGGCAAAAATACGAAAACAAACTGAAATGTGATAAAATCACGAGTCCGTAGGACGAGTGATTTTATCATATTCAGTTTGTTTGAGTAGTTTTGCCTAAAATAAAAAAGTTTGAGTCTGGAAAATAAAAATTTATCTAGTAAAATTTTACAGGACGAGTGGTATTTGAGAAGATTATTTTTTGAACCATTCTGTACAAAAACTACTTTATTTAAAAAACTTCCTAGAACAACTTATGTTTCATAATTAACACAAACCTAATACCGTTACCCCTATTACCCCTATTAACTTATCCTGTACACTAGATAGTATTGACAGTTGTCAGTTGTCGTGAGCATCGTGAAAACAGGGTTATAATTTGAATAAATATTTATTTTTATACCTGCCTATTTATACAATTATATTATTAAAGAGAAAATTACCAAAATAAAAATTATTAGGTAGGTATATCTATTTAAAGTTTACCTACAAGACCACATTTGAATGTAGGCATATAAACGTTTTAAATGCATGCAGAACCAGGAAGCAGGTTAGTTTTAAAGTACCTACATATTTAATTTTTCATTATCGTTTAGATTTTAGATGAATTGAATTGTGTTAATAATAATAACAAAATATATTTCAGAATATTTAGATAATATAAATGAATGTTGATTTATCGTAGGGTACTTATAAAAAAGAAAATTGATTGTTTAATATTGTTATTGAATTTTTGACAGTTCTATAATTTTATCAATACTAGTAAAACCACTAGTGGTTTTATCAGTATAAACCGAAATGATTGGCTAGATTTAGCATAAAACATTGAAGATTAAGCGTTTTCATTGGACGAAATTACAAAATTGTGATATTTTGACAGGTGAAATAAATAATCAATATAAACCAGAATGATTGGCTAGATTTAGCATAAAACATTGAAGATTAAGCGTTTTCATTGGACGAAATCACAAAATTGTGATATTTTGACAGGTGAAAAAGATAATCGTTGTAAAACTTTTATAAACAATAAAAAACGTTTTATTGAAATAATTTTCGGTAATACTTTTATTATTGGTTCCAACTTCGTATGGACTGACTAATTTTAACAGTTACCTAAGCCGACACTTTTAAGCTCAGGATAGGATCTATATTATACCAGCAGGTCTCGGCTGTTCTTTTAAATTATTTTACTGAACCACGGCATAAAATCAAAGACATAATTTTATCGTAAACCCAATGGAAGACCGCTATTTTTCAAATTGTTCAATTGAAATGTTTCAATTCATTTATTAATTTATTGTGAATCCATGACAACATGAAACCCAAACCAGTAAAGATTAAAACCAGCTAATATAATAGAATAGAAGCGATAATCAGTTGTCGTTAAACACTCATTGAGAAAAAAAATTCAGTAAGCACGAACTTGGAACGAATAATACATTTGACTGATGGTATTCTTACACTTTGCGTTTCACAGTACTAATACTTATTTGTTTTGACGTTTCTAATTTGACAGTTTGACATTTGTAAATTAATGACAAAAACTAACGTTTAAAACATTGTTTTTCTAGAAGAAATGCGTGTAAATTGTAAATTGTAAAGACAAAAAACGTTACAATTTTTCGTTAAAAAAACACATTCATTCGGGTTCGCCGGGTGTCGTGTGAATGAGTGTCATGATTACCGTTTCTTATTTAAAAACCGGGCCGGGCATGCTGTCTGAACGGGCTGTTAGAGCATTAAATTTTCTCTCAGTAATAACAAGAGATGAACGATAGGCAATTAATGACAATGGATACAATATGGCGGATCATATGTTAATCTTGTAATTTAATAATGAAAATCATATTTTACAGCTAAAATTTTTATCTCTTTAGTTAAATTCTGTAACAATTTCCTAATGAATAAAGGAAACAAAGTGTATCTGTTATTAATTTAATTATGGTAATTAGTAGAAGGTCTTCAGAATTATTAAAATATTTCATTGAGTTGTATTAAAAATTCCTCAGCTTCTTAGGTATACATAATCAATTTTCACTGACACTCAAAGCTGTTACATTCAATTGGAGTGACGGTTTTATTATTTACCAACGAAGAGCAGAAAATAAACGGAGAATAAAACATTTCTTGAAATAATGGAAACAAGCTTTGAATGTCAAAAAGATTTGAGGTCGACGATTTTCAATAAGAGACTCTAAGTAATCAGTTCGAAATAAAGATTTTCGTTTGAAATATATTTAAAAACAATTAACAATTTTTTAGGGGCTACTATTAATGTTAAAAATTAACAGAAACTAATAAAATAAATCTTTTTGGAAGATTATTACAGTCTTTAACAGTTAATTGAACAATTTTTTGAGTAGGTTTAGTTACGAAAATCAGTTCTATAACTTAAAAATTGATTACATACTTTAAAAATCACTAGCGATTGGAACCATTAAGGCAATGTATATGTCAATACATTTTTGGTGATTATATCTAACTAGCAGCCCTCCCCGGCTTTGCACGGGGATAAAAGAAAAATACCAAAGCCATTAAATTTATTGGGTCAACGCTTCCCTGTAAACAATATTACATGTTGTTTTATTTTCTGGCAGCAAAATAAATTGATTTTCAGGTCCTTCGACCCGCCCTAGGCGGTTGGCCATGAGGAAAACCGATCCCTACTATTTAGAAGGTTTGACCTTGAGACTATGTCACTCGGGAATAGTGTAGCTTGCCCACGGTGAAAGAATTTTTGAAATCGGTCCAGTAGTTTCGGAGCCTATTCATTTCAAACAAACATAAAATCAAACCTTTCCTCTTTATAATATTAGCATAGATAATGCAATTCATTTTATGTAGTTAAATGTGGTTTGGTCCTTTTTTTAAATTTGACTTTTAACGAAACAGTCGTTTAAATGAGTAACACTTTATTATTTTAATCCAGAATCAAATTGAGATTTAAGATCATTTTTGTAGAATTATAACCATTTAATCATATAAAATGTTTTAAATTAGGATCTTGTTATTTTTAGTCCTAATTTGTTTAGGTACTTAAATCAAAAAATCAGTTGCATTGAGATTAGCTTTTTATTTGTGAATTTTGTACTTGGCGCTCTAGTTTCTTAAAGCAGAGAATCTAAATTACTACAAATCAAGTAAAAAATTCGAGCCACAACAATAAACTAGTAGGGAAATTATATTTTTAACAATTAAGCTTGTCATAAAGTAAACTTATGTAAATATCATTGAGGTTGTAACCTTTTTTTTCCTCATGATGTTAAATACTCGATTTGAGAGGTTAGCATATGCGAACAGCACTCAGGGGGTAGGAGGAGAGCGAGCGTGGATTGGTTCGAGCTAGATGATTAATTTCAAAAATATAAAAAGGAATATAATTAATAGAATAATAAAAGATAAAAAAAGTTAAAAGGGATAAAAGAGAGAAAATTAAAGAAAAGAAAGAGACCCAGAAACCCATATGGAAAAAGAAAGATATAAGAGATATAAGATAAGATAAGGTAAAGTTAGATAACCTGGAAGATGTTCTTGCTAAAATTTAAATCACACACTTTTATTTAAGACACTAAAAAGAAAAAATTATACTTACACTTTCCTTTTACTTATCCTTATGGTTATAAATCAAATCGGTAAGATAAAGATATATTTAAAAAACAAAAACTATTACTTTAATAAAATATAGAGTAGAGAAACTGAAAGTATTGATCAGAGTAACAGGCTCTAGCTAGGAAAAGAAAAATCTATAGTTAACAATAACAGTATTTATTATCAGCTGTAATGATAAAAGAGACAAAACAACAATAAAATAAAAAAATACGAGATACATCTCGGTACGGTATAGTAGACACATTTTAATACACACATTTGTGTTTAGTTCAAAAACAGAATTATTAATACACATAAAATAATAGCTAAGTACCTACACTGTTTTGTCATTTTCGTGTACTCAGATAAGAGAAAAGTGAGAGGTAAAATTTAGATGAAAAAGTTATAAAAAAAATATCACCTTTTGCTTTGATATTAACTCGAGTTAAGAGTACTCATGTTTAAAAGTATAAATCTTAATTAAATCAGTACGAGAGATAAATTAAAAAAATTAAAGAATATAAGTAAAACAGTTTACAGATAGGAGTTACAAAAAAAAAAGTTATAAAAAAAATTACAGGTAAGCAATACATAAATAAAAAATCACATCCCGGTTATTTTCATTACGACACTGTGCACTGCACTTATAGATGTTACAGGTAAATACAATTAGGATAAAATGTTCCATAGAAATAAATGGTACTCTGAGACTCGATACAGTTATAAAAAAATTGTTAAAAACTTATCTTCTAAATGTTTCTGAGATACTTTGTTAGCATATGGCTTCATTCTCTCGGTAATTGGTCTTAACGGTAAGATATAATCTAGACCCATTCTTGTCGAGATTTGTAGATATTTAGAGAAAAACCATAAACTCATTCTTCGTAGCTGGGGTTCAAAGAACGGTAACAATGGCTGAATTCTGCCGCCATTACTCTCCGATATACGAAGGAAACTTAAAGATAGCACTGTCTGGAAATCTTCAGGTAAACCTTCCGGTACGATAAACGATAGTCGATACAAGAAACATTTAACTGCCGGTAATTTTTAAGATAAAATAAGAAAATTGCCGGGAATTTGAAACTGAGCATTTCGCAAACGATCTTACTCGCGTAAAATCTAAACCCAGAATGAATAAAAATCGTTGGTACTGGAGAGACGCTCTCCTTTCCCGTCTAATCACCTGATCTTAAACTCGGAACCTCATTGGTCAGTTAGGAAAATCGATAAACTGCTTAGAGACAACGGTTAGATTTGCTACGTTCTGAAAGCATCTCGAATAAAATTTAGGACAGAGTCGGCCTAAGTGAAAAGAAACGTTAAAAAAAGAAATTTTATTATTCGGGTTTTTTAAGAATGCTACAAGGTAACAAAACTCACATTCATTTCCCTATATTTTTCTAACAGAAAGAAAAACATAACATTTACATCTACCTTTTAGAAAATCATTCATGTATAAAACAAACTTTCAAAACCTGTATTTGTTGCCATGGTGCTTACAGAACAAAATTATTTAAGTCTTGGTTAAGATTTCCCAAGGGTGTGAAAACCTTTAAAGAAGATTTTTTACTTTGATATATATAAGAAACTTCTACTCTAAAACGTAATTAGGTCGCCAGGAAAGATAAATTAATATGCAAACCACTAAATTTTAAAACTTCCATCAGCAGTTAGTAGTAACTCCATGTGAAAATATTTTTAATTAATTTTCATATAAATGAGCAAAACTCAAATTAACGAAACTTGACTAATTTTTAAAACAGTAATAGGTATCTCAGTTTCCTTATTAATTATAGAGGGCGATTTTGTATTTTGCATTTTAAATGAGGGATTAAATATAAAAACAATACTTAAGTTGTTAAAATAATAAGGAGTGTCCCTGAAAGGGTTTCTGTTCTTTTTCTTCTTTCTCTTTTTGGCCTTTTTCCAATATTAATACCAGAAAATTATTTTTTATAATTTTATATTTCAACTTGTGACAGTACGTACAATTTTTTTCAAACATCTTCATATTACAAATAAGTCAACGGCGCTAATAGACAAAGTATACTTACACCTACCTGCAAAGCAGTTTTGTATATTTTTATATAATATCTTGTGAAAGTGCGTAATTTTTTTTTGAAATCTATTCATATTGTGCTAATAGATAAAGTGTACTTACACCTATCTGCAAAGCAGTTTTGTACATTTTTTTTTTATTTTAGCTTGCCAAATACCGTAGATTTTTTTAATATCTTCATTTTTGCAGATAAACACACGTGAGTGAAGGGTGGTAAAAGGTAAAATGTTTATTAACCTATACTATCAAATATACCGTAACGATTGCGTTATCAAGATTGGGGATATTAATCAGCTGACTGACCCACTTCGTGCGGAGAATTCGACGTCTTTATCTCATATTACTTTTGCTACTACTGATTAATCCTCCAGTGCTGGTATTGATAATCTTGTTCTTAAATCTAGGCTAAAACCATGAGCGTTAATAGCATTCATTACCAAAATGACGTCTTTTTTATTTCTGCTATTACGGCTGAATGTTAACATTATGGACCTTCGCTTTTTTCTTCAGTGGCTGCCTGCAGTTGCCATCTAGAGAACGAGATCATATTTATTTTTATTCTTTTAGGGCGAATCCGGGTCTTCGATATTCCGGTAACCACCAACGCTTACCGTTCATAGTATTGTTACAAGCCTGTCAAGACCTGTCAACCACAAAGTGGATCGAGACCAGACGGGCAGTTCTAAAAATCTGCAAGTGTTCTAGTGACTTTTGAAACGTTCGAAACATTCTAGAACGTTGTTTTTGTTGTAATATTGGAGATGCTTCTAGAAGGATTTAATTTCATATATAAGGGACCGCTTTGGACGGAATAATAGTAATGGTAATGCGATAAGATAAGTGCGAATTGTTATACGGGGTATTTTAGAATGACGTTATTCAGTAATTGTGTTGTGTAGATTATTTTGAGAAATTGTTATTTATTTGTGTTTATCAATAAATTGTAAAGTTTGTCTGCTGTTTATTACTTATCACGAACCCACGAATATAACAATATAATGGATGAAAATTCTGCCAGTTTGATTTGTTATAAAACGACGATAACTAAAGGATTTTCCATTGGACAGATAGTGCGTTTGGTTTGGATTAATGTCGCAGAGTTATTAACAAAGCTTACTATTCTGGCGATGTCAGCTTTTTTTCCTGAATTGATTCATCAACTTTTTGCTTCCTACTCTTTAGCTTACATTGGTAGATGAGCGTGACCAATTTAGATTTTAAATATTTTTACCAATTAGTCGAAGTGTAAGGCTTTTCCACGGAGTGCAACGGTAAATGTTACTACCTTATGTGGTAAATCCATTGACATCAGCAGCTGCAATTAACTACTTGAAAAGGTTAGACCATGCCTTCGAAGGTAGGTGGCTTTATTCTTAGTTTAATATCTTCTGCACCTCCAAACTGTGCAGACTATTTATATCTGAAGACTTGGCGGAAAAACCAACCTTTAAGCCCGATTTCAAGTTCCGAGGCCAATTTCATAACTATTTCTTGTAATCTTCTGATCATTTTCTTCTTTCTTTCTTTCTCAGTTGACTTTTTCTTTAGTCTGTTAAGATAGTGTGGACATCTTCCTATTCATCAAATTTATTGGATATTTTGGTGGAAAGCTTGGATATTTTCTTATTCACATGCGTTGACAGCGTGACATCTCGGAGGAAATCGTGCACATCTTCCTATGCACCTGTGTAGATAGTGGAAAGCTTGGAAGTGTGGTAATCTTCTAACTAAATCATTCAATTGGATGTATCGGTTAAAAAGATTTGACATATGACAAATGACTTTTTTCATTTTTTTTTTGTGACAATGCAATTTTTTACATCAATTTTTTGTTATATTTATAAATTTTTGACGTCAAAATTCACTTTTCTAATATGGAAAAACATAATTTATCATATAGATAGAAGACCCATTTTTTAGTATCTTTAAGCTGATCTCTTAAATTTTATTTAGAATAATAGATTTTAACGCAGTCACAGTTTTGGCCATGGCGTTTTTAAACATGAATACAAAGAAGGTTTTATTGAATTTCTTATACAAAGAATGTTTTTACGATGTGACCAATAAAATTAAAGACCTTTTTTGTAGTTCTTTTACAATGAAAGAGATGGAACGCTAAGGGGAAATTAAAAGAAAGAATCTATTACAAGAGTTTGTTAATGGTCATTGTCACTCGTGACTTTAATGGTTAGCACATAGAAAGTAAAATAACGTTAAAAGAAGGTAGGCAATTTCTTTATGAAGCGGAAAATCTGGAAAATGTTTAGACAGTTTATTCCAAATAGGACGATAAAACCGATAAAATCCTAGAAAATTAATTTTCTTTCAACTTTATCTTTTTATTCATTTTGTAAGTTGGTACATGCAGCGTCGACAAAATAATTGTATATTTGGAATTATCGATAATTTAATCAGAACATAAAAACCATATTCTGATAAGAAATTAGACAGTTAACGAAATGACGGTATGGTACGTGATATTTTAAAAGATTAAGTGTATTAACTGTCAACAAATTCAAATTCTTGCTTTGTTGTATATTAGTTGCATATTTAAAGATTTAAAATGAACACAAATAAGAGAAAATGAAAAATGAAAAAGAAGATAATAAAAAAGAAAAAAACGGCAAAAAAGCTAAAAAAATATTTATTAAGTACTATGTCCTGACCATAATGTGGCGCAGTTTATATCTGCAATTCTTATTTAATTTAGTACGAAGACGCCGCCATAAGGTGGTGCATTTGATATCAGTGGTAGGCGGGTTTAGCTAGTATATGTAATATTATATAAACTCAAATTTATAGAGATTGAATTTGATTCATTACACAGCATTTTAAAAGTGTTTGAACATACTGAAGATACTCGCGCCTTATAATATTAAGGATTTAAATAATTATAAAGAAACTCACAGGCACAAATATCGACACTACCCAAGTGCCACACACCTATTTTGCAGTCGGTATTCCTGTAAAACTCTGTAAAGTAATAAAGTAATATCAATTACCTATTACTATAATGTTAGCATTTATACTTTAAAAGGCCATAAATAGGAACTAAGTGTCTAATGCGCTATACAGTAAAAGATTTCACACTCATAGATGTAAACGTAAATATGTAAATTTTTGACAGTACGATAAAACAGATTAATATCTTGTGTATATAAAATCATTGATGTATTAAAATGATCTTAGAATCTGAGTCACTATTCAATGTGGAAAATATAGAAAAAAAAATGACTTTTGACTTTTGTTAACATTGACTTACACTTACAGCACACTGTGTCAAGTATTTTAGTTATAGGAGTACAAACAATTTAATAATACATAAACATTAGTTAAGATGACAAATTTTATTAAATCTTGTTCTTTAACGTCAAAATTGACGTACCTACCTATAGTAGCTTATATGAAAATTGACGTGTGACTTTTGTCAAGATTGACGTACAGTACAGTGTGTCAAATATTTTTAAATTACTTTAGTTTTAGGAATACAATTTTTTTTATAATATATGAAATTTTGTTAAAGTGAGATGCTTTATATATAAATATTCTTTTTCTTTAACATCTTACGTATTACTTTAGTCAAATTCGACTTATCGTACCATATATGATCTAGTTTTCGAGTGTCGCTATTGTCGGAATATAGACGATTTTCTAGTAAAGAGCTTTCAGCGATGTTTGCAAAAAAACTTACATAAACTTTTGTTAAAGTATCTTACTTTATACAACACTTTAAAGTTTATATTCGATCCGATATACCTATAAATGGTTCAGTGACGTGTTCAATGTATAAGTATCATAACTATGTTTTAGAATTGGAGACTTTATGGAGACATGTAACAGTTTAAAACTTTACTTTGATCGATCTCTGCAATAAATCGGAAATAATGTAAACATATTAATCAAAATCTAATCAACAAAGTCACAATTTTATTAAAGTTGGTAGATTTATGGAGTGACATCTGTGTTTTATAGAGTTATAGATGAGATCATTTTAATTAAAGTTTTAATTAATTTCTTATATATTTTATTATAAATTTTATCATTTTTAGGTCAAAGTTTGCATTAATTATGTGTTAACTGTCCATGTTAGCGTTCGATGTCAACTGTCAATGTGAACTGTGGATGTCAACTGTCAATGTGAACTGTGGATGTCAACAGTCAATGTGAACTGTGGATGTCAACTGTCAATATGAGCTGTAGATGTTAACCTTCGATAATAACTGTCATTGACAATTTTCGATGTCAATTGTTAACTATTATCTGGCTTCTGGTAAAACATACATCACCAAGATATTTTTATTTTCCTCAAATGGATTTTAGTCCCCTTTGAAGTTACTACAACGATTTGCATGGTCCACAAGTTTTTCGAATGAGGATTTCAGCTCATTGACCAGGAGGTTCCTCAAAATGGGCGTCGACGCCTTTTGGATGGCCTCTACGTCGGCATACCTACCACTGTCCCTTCATGGGCAAATGTAGTATATTGAACAGAAATAAGTCGCACGGTCCCATATCCCGAGAATATAAGGAGTGGTTGATAACACCAAGATAATACAAAGGATTAACTGTTTGGTCAGCTAGAACGAATTCTTTGTGAATAATAAGATTTGGCTCGCTTTGGTGCTTCCATGCGGAACTTTGACGCTTGGTTTCGGGATCGTATTAAAAAAATTACGTTTTGTCACCAGTCACAATGTTCTACAGAAAGTTTTTATTTTTCTTGGCCTTTTTAATGATGTCTCTTGAATATTAAATTTAAAGCATTTTTTGGTCATCCGTAAGCTTATGCGGAACAAATTGTAGTCACACCTTTCTCATGCCCAAATTCCTGGTCAAAATGCAATAGATGAAATCTTTGTAGATATTTAATATCATATATGTGTATCTTAATTAGGATTTTGGTTTATCTATACTAATATTATAAAGAGGAAAGGTTTGATTTTTTGTTTGTTTGTTTGAAATGAATAGGCTCCGAAACTACTGGACCGATTTCAAAAATTCTTTCACCGTTGGCAAGCTACACTATTCCCGAGTGATATAGGCTATGTTTCATTTAAAAAAAATAGGGATCGTTACTAAAATGCCATTAATGTAACGAAAAATGACCTTAAAATCCTTACATCGCGTGCGCTGAGAATACTATTGATTATAGAATAAAATAATGTGCTACAATTTTGAAGAATATATAAATATCTACAAAAAAATGCCGCGACAGCATATGTCTAACTGTTATAGTTACGTCACAATAACTATTTTTTAATTTTTTAAAAGTTATTATCTTGGTATTAATCCTTATCAAAATAACTTATTTCATAATCACGACAGATATCACAAATTTAGCATGTGCAATGGGACGAGGCTACTTATAAAGGAATTAAAGGACAATTAAGTTGTAGCAACCATTATAACTGAACCACCAGCAGGTCAACTAGCTCATACACTGAGGATACCGATGATCCCAACTGATCTACCAAATCCATTTAAACCGCTTCAATTTCCTATCAAAACATCTTTCGCTTTTACTAATAATAAGTCTTAAGGTCAAATCTTTCAATTAGTAGGGTTCGTTTTTCCTCATGGCCAACCGCCTAAGGCGGGTCGGAGCACCTGAAAATCAATTTATTGTGCTGCCAGAAAATAAAACAACATGTAATATTGTTTACAGGGAAGCGTTGACCCAATAAATTTAATGGCTTTTGTTATTTTTCTTTAATCCCCGTGCAAAGCCGGGGTGGGCTGCTAGTTCTTAATAAAGAGAAGGTTTTTTTTGACAGTTTCTGGCGGAATCACAAATTTCGGCTGGCAAACATATTCGTCGTCCCCCAGCGACTCACGACCCTCTTTTAACCGTGTAAACCACTCGTGGACTCGGCTACGAGAAAAATAAACATCACCATAAACTTATATCAACAATCGATGAGTTTTGGTAAATGTTTTAACAAGTTTAAAACAGAACTTAATATTTGCTCTTTGTTCGATGCACATGCATTTTTCGCCTTAATAACAAATAGCGCTGTAACTATCGTATATTTATAAACAGTCTTGTTTACTTCGTGACAGAACTCGTATACCGCCATATCGTAGACTATATAATTTCTTATTAGAATACAGTTTTTACGCTGTAATAAAATTATTAATAATTCCAAATATAGGTACGTTGTATTTTCCAACTTAAAAAATGTATAAAAAGATAAAGTTGAAAGAAAATTAATATCCCAGGATTTTATCGGTTTTCTCTACTTATTTGAAATAGACCGTCTAAACAATTTCTAGATTTTCCGCTTCATGAAGAAATTGCATACCTTCTCTGAACGGTTATTTTTTTCTATGTGCTCTCCATTAAAGTCACGAGTGACGATGACCGTTAACAAACTGTAGTAATAGATTCTTTCTTTCAATTTTCCTTTAGCGTTCCTTCTCTTTCCTTGTAAAAGAACAACGAAAAAGCTCTTTAACTTTATTGGTCACATCGTAAAAACATTCTTTGTATCAGAAATTCAATAAAACCTTCTTCACATACATGTTAAAGAACGCCATGACCATAACTGTGGCTGCACTAAAATCTATTCCAAATAAAATTTGAGAGGTGGGCTCAAAGATACTAAAAAATGTTTTTACATTATAATAATGTTCGAAAGTAACCGACCTTAAAGGGATTTCTAAGGGATTGTGGAAATAACGTATTTACAAGATGTTTTTTGTGATATCTATATATAGAAATATATACTCGTTAAACAGTTTTATCCATTTTAAGTAAGTACGTAAAAAGAAATTGATCTAATATATACCTAATGGAAAATCTTTCAAAAAAAGTCACTGAAAAGAAAGTCACATAAAATAAAGTATGTCAATTATGACAGAAAGGATATATGTCAGATGTCAAATCTTGTAGTAGCCATTAGCTGTGTCACGAAGTATAGATACCAGGTCCAGGTACCCTATTCACTAACTGTGTGAATACTCGTGTAGGAGATCTCTCTCACAATTTAGCTACACTGCGCATGTGACTCCCCTAAAGTTATAAAATCCGTATTCACGAAAGTAAGAGAATGCTCCTCTACGCGAGTACTCTACTGGGTAAAACCAAGAGAATTGATACATTTTGAGAGAGTGGAGTGGACTTGCGCACAATGGGTGTTGTCTCATGACAGACATTACATGGGATTTTTCAATACAAGTGTTTTTCATATTGTTTATTTTTCATGATTTGTTATTGCTAGAGTTTTTGTTTGGTTCATTGTTGATTATTTAGTTTTTGTTAGTCTTTTTGTTGTTTTATTAGTGACAATTTTCTGCCAGTGTGTTATTGTTTTTGGGGTTATAAAGTGTTTTTAAAATGGATGATGATGCTTTAGTAATGCAAATGCTAATAAATGATCTTGAAGATGCGGAAGAACAAGCGGCAAATAATATACCTCGCCTGTATTTTCAACGTCAGGACCCTTTCTTGAGATTGTCCGATTTTAATTTTATTAAACATTTTCGGCTGAGTAAAGATTGTTTTGTAGCTCTTTTAGATGAGCTAACACCGCTTTTGCAAGCCCACCAAACAATTATTTTTCTCATCCCGGTGGCTGTTTATATTTTACAAACCTAAAGTACTAAATAAATAGTTCAAATGTGATGGTTAAACTTGGCAACGTTGAGCAAAAAGTAATAGACTTGCCGATCTATCGTAAAAAGGGCTTTTAAGGATCATGTGAGCGATGAGTGAGAGAGTACTCACACCGATGAGTAGTCGTACACGAGAACTCTCACAAGTTACAGAATAGGGGTCCAGGAGTTTAAACGTAATGTTAAAAAAATGGTCTCAATTTGGGGGACAGAACTATTGCCGGTAGAGTGCGCTCGTGTTCCTAATATACTCGTTTAAAGCCTTACGCGGGAAGTTTCGTTACTATTGACAGCTTTTATGACAACTAATTTTAAATAAATTAATATTGTATATTAAATTTAATTTCGCGAAATTTAAATGTCATAAATGTCATAAACATCGGTTCTTATAAGGCTCTATAAGTTCTTATGGTTACTCGCGCCGCCAGTGGCAAAAAATAGAACTATAATCTGGGTTGATTATTGAGACCAGAAATATTATGGAAAAGCCTATACCGTGTAGACTCCTGGTATCTAGTCTTCATGAACTGTGTATAGAATAAATTGTTGTCCTACTATTTTTTATCCGGTACTGGTAGAAATATTGTCATGTTATCAATTAAGGTATTTTAAAAAGATCTCATTTTTGCAAGTATGTATATCAAAAATATCTTCCATTGTTGGAAAATTTTAACAAAATTGATTAATACTATAAAAGTTTTTAAATACAAAAAAATTACTGTTTAAAGAGCTATAAAATACGAAAGAAAAAATTTTATAGGACCAAATATGAAATAAAAATGTTTTGGTGGTGGAACTTTTTTAAATGTTATGGAAAGCTGTAAAAGCATAGAACTGACAATCGACTATATCAAATGTTCGAGTTTGGGGCAAAAAAAAAAGAAAAAAATATTTACCACAAAAACAAACATAAGGAGTACCTATTCAAAGAAATCAAAAAAGTATTACGGCGACAATATTGAGGTAATTATTAATAGAATGAAACTTTAAAGAAATATGTCGATAGATCTGGATCTGGACATTTGGGGAGGGGCGAGCTAGTGCTTAGCCAGCACTGAGGCCACATATGACCCATTGTGCATCCTCCCGTACTGTAGGGATATCCTCACCTAAGGCTGTCACCAGGCCTAGTGATTTAAAATAGGTGATGAGGCTCCCAAGGGGGATCTCCCTGACATCGGCTGGTGTAAGCCAATACTCGCCCAACAGGGATCTTCTAATTTCACAAAAAACAGAGCAGTCATACATAATGTGTTCTACTGTTTCCTCTTCTTGTTCGCAGCCTCTACATAGCGGCGATTCTGTTAATTTCATCCTAAAGAGATGTTATCGCAATTGGCAGTGACCTGTCAAGATCACTGTCGATGTCAATTTTCGACATTAACTGCCAATGTCAACTGTCACTGTCAATTATTATCTATTATCGTGTTCCTGATAAAACATACGTTATTAAGAAAATGTTCTCTATAAATAACGATTTTATAGAGTAAATATGCAGGTTAGTTACTAATTACATTGTGCAGGAAGTACTAAGGTGCTAATTGAACAACATAACTACTTTTAAAGAAGTCCTTGGGAAGCTAAAAATTAAACACTTCAGTTTCTAAATTAAATTCTGACGTTGATCATGGACTTTAACTAAATTAGAACCTTTGATGCTAAATTTAAAATTATTTTGATTTTTAGCACAGAATTTAAGTAACTTATAACATTGTTTATAAAATTTAACTAAAATCTGACTAAATTGTAACTTCGACCTTAATTTAGCATTTAATACTTATAAAATGTCAAATATTAATATAGACTGCTTGTGTCATCTGTCTTAGTTAACTGTCAACGTCAACTGACAATGTCTAATGTCGATGTCAAATATCAATGACAATGTCTAATGTCGATGTCAAATGTCAATGACAACTATCGATGCCATTGTTAATTGTCGCTGTCAACTGTCCATCTCAGCTATCGATGTCAACTGCCGAGTTCGTAGTTGAAATTTAGTTATACTCCGAGTTTAAACTAAAAATTATTTTGGCATTTTACACATGATTTAACTAAATTTTGACTAAACCCAAAATATGACTAAATTTTAACTGAGACCTAAATTTGTCTTTTAAAACTAAACTCGGAGTTCGTAGTTCATATTTAGTTAAATTCTGTTTTTTCCACCTTTGACAAAACTTTACATTGACCCAAGTTAAATATTTAGGACTTATTAAATTAGGTGTTTGTTTTCCAATTACGTGTTTACACTAAATAGTTATTTGTGACACAAGGACGGAAAATGACATTTCGCGAGTATGGTTGTGTAGCCGAGGTGCGTAGCACCGAGGCGAAACAATACGAGCACTTGCAAAACATTTTCCGGACGTGTAACACACACTATTTTTTGGTCCGACAAATTTTTGATATTTTCAAAAGTTCTGTTATGTTCAAGAGTTGACCGCTTGTGCTCCCTAAAGTAAGACCAGTGACTAGAAGACAGCCGACCGACTGTCAGCTGGTATGAGGTGATCTTCGGGTATTATAGTTGTATAATAACTTGTTTGATACTTAATATACGTGTTCAGCAGTTATTAGTGTTTTAATTAACATATGTTGCAAACACAGCAAGTGCAAAAACTTTTTACTTTGTGACATACAAGATTAGATGGTTATTGACATCTATTGCACGATTAAAAGAATTAGTAATAAGGAATGATTTTCTGATAATCGATTTCAAGATCCTTAATTTTTATACATACAAATACTGTGCTAATAAGCAGCACAGTAAAAATTGTTATATTGAAAATATTAACATTAATATCTAATAATTTTATATAAAAATAGCAGAGACAATGAACTATTTTTATAAACGAATGATAAGTAGTTGTAAATTGACATATATGTCAAATTTTATAATACAAGTTGTGAGAGAAATTAAATGTAAATTAGAATCCTGCTTACCTTTAGAAAAAGTTAGGTAAGTTTAGTATATTATACGCTGTTTTTAAATAAATTTAATTAAAATTTGTATTATTCATTATGTATTTTTGATGACTTAACATTTAAACTCATAGCGCTATCTCTTTAGATAATCTTAAAGCTACTTTGCCGGCCTAGGCCGGAAAAGGTCATTTTTCGGACGATTTTGAAGTAATTAATAGTATTGTTTCTGGACGGAGGACCAAAAAATATTTTACTTTTAACACAGAACTAAATTCTGAAAGCAAACACACAATTTAACTACAATATAACTATAAATATAATATAATTCTAAGGTTGATCAAAATTAGCATTTAATACTTATTAAATTTAGTTTAATTATGTGTTTAAACTTATATTTATTTAACTTTTAACACAGAATTTAACACAAAAGAAAATTATTATTGAACTAAATTTAGCATAAGAGACTTTTTTATTTTTGAGTTCTTAGTCCAAATTTAGTAAAATTCTGGGATTCTACTAAAATTTGTATGTTACGATTAAAACTTTGTTAAATTTCAACTCTGTTCCTATCATTAAGTAAATTTTTGTCAAAAGTTTTTTTGTTTTGGTGCCCTTCGTGAACTAACTTTAAAGTTAAATGTATTTTTTTATTTTTATATTTTCGCCGTGTTCTTTGTCTCTGTGTCATTCCGGGGGATTTTGTAATCGAATTTAAACCTATTTCCCGACTACCTAGAGCTCTGAAATTTTTAGGATAGCTAAGAATTGGATGACAATGCATGTTTCAAGTGTGTTTAGGCATATACATAGATTTCAAAATTTATACTGAATTGTTATTAAATTAAATATTATCATTTTGAAAGACTTCATATAAGCTTGCGGTGGCCTATTTGGATAAGCGGTTAAAGCGGTTGATTGTGACAATTCTGTTGGGTTATCGTAATAGGATCGATCTCGCGATAATTATTATTTTAACTGGTAAAAAAATAAACTGTTTTAGAAAGTTTTTAGATACAGCTACCCTTGATTTTGTTAACAAGAAAACAATCTTCCCTATGATCAATCACAGCGTTGTATGAGTTAATATTTTTGCAATATCAGGGATGCTGTGCATTGTTGAGATGAAACTTAAAATATGACCTATAAATCAGTAAAAAACTTTCTTTTATAAAAAGTTCTTTTTATAAATTGTGCTTATTAGATGTATGATCAATATAAAAATAAATTGGAAATGCATAACTGTTTAGAGTTAATATTTTACATAAATTATTGTTTTAATAGATTTTAATGTTAAGTGTAAATTTTTAAATAATTTAAAAACTAAATTTTAGTAAGCGTAAAAAATTGTTTTGCTTTAAAATACACTGATGGATCAAAGATTTCCTACGAAAATAAAAGGAAAACAGAAAATATGTCTATAATAAATTAATCGAAAAGAAGTTTTTTAGTGGTCTATAAAAATAATTATTTGTAGTGCTTTTGTAACTGTATAATGCGTAATTTAGTGTTGAATTTTATAATTAGGATATAGACTGAAAATTTTCTTACCTTATCGATAAAAATCCTAAACGACTAAATTTAAATACACATAAATACGTTTTGGTCCCTAAATACACACTATATACAGTACCCGTTTAACCCGAAGTCTGCGCTCAAATCGGCGTCATAATAACTCCGAAACGAAAAAATAACCAACGAAATAAAGTATCTTAGTTATGATAAATCTTATTTAAATATTTATTATTATTCTTAATTTTATTATAATTATTTTTTGTACAACCAGATTGAAACATACGCACTATCTAGATCTAGAAGATGACTAAATAAGTTTTGGTGCCTCCTTTGAGGCCCATGTGATTCCGATCAGCGGATTCCTCTTCGTCAAGAACCGCGAGTTTTTCAAATAGGAGCTCGCTTTTTAGCATCTTAGCTCCTCGATACACGGCGGCACACTGACAGAGGACCGCTCCCGACTCACGCAGGCGTCACGACGCCTTGCGCCGTCGGCACCGCCAATGGTCATTGGTTCTACTATTTCTCACAATTCATCTACATACCTCTCGGTTTGTATTGAATTTGTCAAAACAAAACAAATAAACAATTTATATTTTTTATCACATATTGTTTGTAATCTATATTCACCAATTCTTTATTTTCCGAAATATGCACAATTAATTTATACAATTTCGAAAGAAATATCAATCAAATCATTTATTTACTAATATTTTATGTACAGTAATAGTTTATTAAAGTAAAAAAAATTCAACTGTCGATATCAACTGTCGATGCTAACTGTCGATGTCAACTTTCGATGTCAACTGTCGATGTAAACTGTCGATGTCAACTGTCGATGTAAACTGTCGATGTAAACTGTCGCTCTCAACTGTCGATGTCAACTGTCGATGTCAACTGTCGATGTCAACTGTCAATGTCAATGTAAATAGTCGATAACAACTCTAGAAAACAAATATAGATGTTAAGTGGGATGCCAACTGTCGATATCATCTTTCGGTGTTAACGGCCAATCTCAACTGTCAATACCAACTGCCTACGTCACCTGTCATTGTCAACAGCAATCGCGCTGGCGAGAGAGAGAACGATATTGTTTATTGTTTGCCTGGGAAGACAGCAACACACAACGAGCAAAAAAAGAGAAAAGAGAGAGAACTGTGGAAGAATGGGAAGCCGAGTGGAGGCAACCGCTGCCAGGAAGGAAAAGTAGGTGGAGTAAACATCTGATCGGGAACCTTGGGGAATGGGGATTACTACTTAACCCAGTTCTTGTCAGGTCACGGTTCATTCGGGACCTACACCTACAGGATCGGCAAAAGCGACGACACGGCGTTTAGAGCATGGGGAAAGGAGAGAGACACGTCGGTGCACACAGTTCTAGAATGCAAATAATTCAAGGAAGTAAGAAGAAGAACAGAGGAAACCCTCAAGAAAAGGCTCACAACGGGCAACATCATAAAAATAATGGTGAAAAACAAAAACAAATGGGAGCTAGTGCATGGCATGATCAGGAATATCATGGTGAGGAAAGAGGAAATAGAGAGGAAACAGCAGGTAAGAGAAAGAAGAGAGTGAAAACCTGAGAAAAACGGTACGTGAAAAACATTTCGGTGAAGAAACTTCCGAAAGTAAAGCTTCCACGGCATGAGAGGTCGAAAGGATGTTAGGGATTAGTTGGTACGGACCTCATGGTCAAGCCCAACACTACCCATAGGAGCAAGAGCCCCTGTAGGTGTGCGCAACAAGCACCTCCTTGAAAAAGGAAAGACTACTGAGACTAAAAACTGACGATGACTATTCGCTGTTCCCATCCAACCACCCTGGCTAAGGCACTATAGATATAGGTATTATCATTAACCATTTTCTATCCGATGTTACCAAATTGACCATAGACATGTTTAAAAGAGTTTAAGGAGGCGCAATCTAAAATGGGATTTAAACCAGCAAAATATGATCAGCTTGTAGCGCTAAAAACGGAAAAGTAGTTATGGTGGCATAGTGACAGGTTAAGTGCTAGTAGTGTTAGTTTAATATAAATTTAAGGTAGTTTAATCATAAATAGGATATAAAAGTATAATGAATTGTTTTAAACATGGCGCGCTGATGTCGAAACTTGTTGTCAACTCATAAGGCATCAACTCATCTGTTCTATTATCTCTGGTTTTGTGGTTGACATTGGGCAGAAAATAGCTGATGATAATACCTTTGTTTATAGTGCCTTACTCCGGCTACTATATACCCTTTACACCACCAACCATGTACTGCACAAAGTTTTGTTTAATGTTATTTACACTTAACCCGAACAAAGTAGTAACCACAGATTAAATTAAACAGATACGATTCAGGGTATTTGGGCCTAAGCATAATGACAGGGTTACTACGAATTTACTATTACGTTGTTTGTACATCGTTTGCGATTTATATTTCATTAAATGATAATAGTCCAGCGAGCTATAATTGATTGGTTGAAAATAGTTTCAAAAGCAATCAAACAAACCTACTTTATTCTCGCTTATATTGATCTGTTACTTCTGCAAGTCATTTTATGTTTTGATTTGATTAAAATTTGCTGTAAGTCGTAATTCCGTTGTGTATTTTGTCGATTTTAAAGCGTTTTTTTGTGTTTTTGCAAATAATTGTTATTATTTTTGAAGTTATACTTCTATTCATGCACTCGATTTGTGTGGGGTTAAATGGGAAAAATCATTACATATGTAATGGTGTGAGTAAGAGAGAGACAGAAACACATATAAGGTATATATATTGGTCGGTAAAAACAAAGATGAAATATTTACCACATCTTTAGTCATAACTATAAGTCCTTTGAATGCCGTTTAAACATTCAGTACATTGAAAAGAGATAGATATACAAAAAACAGTCTGAGCTAATGTTTTGAATATCATAGTGACGTATCATATTGTGTTTGACAGATTATTTTATAATTCTGTCACGTAAGTAAACATATGAAGTTTAGTATTTTATATTAATGATATTAATAATAATATTCAGTAATGAGTATTGTATTGTAGTCTTAAATACCGTCACATGGTTGCATTACATCCTGCACTATGCTTTTGAGGTTGTTGGCTATACAAACAGAGTTTTTAAGAATAGTCGAAAAGTGCATTCCGAACAGACAATAGATAGAAAAATTACAACTCAGTGTGTATTCCAAATGGGTTCAATTTATGTACTCGGGGTTTTTGGGGACGCTGAACACGAATATCATGATGTCGAAAGTCTCCGCGGCACTTGGTGCCTAGGGTATTTACCTCTTCTTCTGGGGTTTTATGTTAATTCTGTACAAAATCAGTACACACTTGGAACTCGGCGGATTTTTGGGTCGCTGAATACAAATATGTTAATGGCGATGGTGTCCAAAACACCTGGTGCTTAAGACGGACCTCATCTCCAGGAATTTAATGCAAATTCGATACAAAATGAGTGTGAACTCGGTACTAGAAGGTTTTTGAGGTCGCTGAAAACGAATATAATATAATGATTTTGCTCAATCATTCGCATACAAATTTATGAATCCGGCCACATGCATAGAAGTATATGTAACTTCTGCCGGTAGTCCCAGTGACTGCCACACTCGTTTTTTATTAGCTGTAACTTTTAAATAGTGTTTGGTGTAAACATGTTAAATTGTTACTACCTTAAGTTTTAGTTTTATTTTAAATTTTTGTGCTTTGTAAAGCTTTAGTTTTGTTGGTATTAAGGGGTTGGTATTAAAGATAACATATGATTTGAGTAACATATTTAATTGTTGATGGCAACTGTCAACCATTGTCGAACTTATAATAAATTTCTAACATTTTTATTGATAGTAGAGTTTTTAACCATTCAGCCACAAATACCTTAGTGGTTAGTCGGCGTTTTTGATCTTTTTTTTATTTAACTCATGTCGTACCTAAATTCTTCTCAAGCACATAATATTGGACATTAAGGTAAGAGGGATTATATGTTAAATGGACAATTAAAACGTCAAAGTCATTTTTTGTGCACTGTCAACTTTCAATGTTTACTCTTAACGTATATATTTCATGTCAGCTTTTAATCTCAACTGTCAGCATTTCACATCAACTTTTAACGTCTACTGTCAATGTTTTTTTCTACCTCAGCCACGATATAGATACCAGGAGTTTAAACGTAATGTTAAAAAAAATGGTCTCAATTTAGGGGACAGAACTATTGCCGGTAGAGTGCGCTCGTGTTCCTAAGATTCTCGTTTAAATCCTTACACGGGAAGTTTTGTTGCTATTGACAGCTTTTATGACAACTAATTTAAAATAAATAAATTAATATTATATATTGAATTTAATTTCGCGACATTTAAATGGCATAAATGTCATAAACATCGGTTCTTCTGGTTACTCGCGCCGCCAGTGGCAAAAAATAGAACTATGATTTGGGTTGATTATTGAGACCAGAAATATTATGGAAAAGCCTATACTGTGTAGACTCCTGGTATCTAGTCTTCGTGGCCTCAGCTTTCCAAGACAACTTCTATTGTCAACTTTAAATATGAATTAAAAATATACATTACATTGTGTATTATTTTTTTTTAACTTCCCGCTAAAAAAAATTAATTTTTTTTTAAAATCGGGAAGTTATTGGTTTCACCCCGTTTTTCGAACATCGAGTTTTCATCGGATCTCAACGTTTTGAGGTCTTAGGAACCTCCCCTGACTATTTTTACGAGGGTGTCTGTATGTCTGTATGTACGTGTGGATGTGTATGTGGATGTATGTAAACCTCTTATAACTTTTGAACGGCTTGACCGATCGGAATGAAATAAAAAGCATTCCAAAGAGTTCCATCTAACTTAGATTCCCTGTAAGTTTAAACCGATTCGAGCTGGTAGATTTCGAGAAATTTCAAAATAACCGAAAAAAACAATTGGTAAAAATGATGTTTTTTGGGCATATTTTTGTCTATTGCATTGATCAATTTCATAACCTAATCAGCTCTCAAGCTTACAAAGCCACGTCGAATGCCGTTTTGCAAATTAAAATCGGTTGATTCGTTCGTGAGATATCGTTGTCGAAAAATTTCAAAAAAAGTGTTTTTTTTTTCAATAACTTAAAGATTTTTTGACTAACCGATTTTGCACTCTCGGTAACGTTTTTAGGTCTCAAAAAACTGCGTCGAATGCCATCTTGAACATCAAAATCGAATAGGGCGTTAAAAAGTTATGGCTTTTTAAACATTTTAAAAAAAGTCAAAAACGTCAAAATACATCACGTTACTATAGCTTTGCGGTTAAAACTAGCGGGAAGTTGCAAGGATGGCCTTTAAGGTCAACCTCTTTTCGAATTTTTTTTTAAGTTTGCTAACTTTATTTTTCTCAAATTTTAAAAAATCTGTATAAATTGATTTTATTTGGTAACACGATTCCAAGAATTGTAACCAGATTCTTTGCCACGTTTCATGCAATCTCCATAAATAAATTTGAACTCCAACTCTCATCGACTTTTCGGTTTTCCGTAGTTAGAAATTTAAATAATCACCACAAACCTGTATGATTAACTTAACCATATAAAAATCTGTTTATATAATATATAAATCTAAATTTAAAGAAAATACGGCTCATTTCTCTGTGAAAAGATATTTATTTCGGATTAGAAACCGTACAGTCAACGAATTTGATTTGCAAATTATCTCCACCGAACCAAAACAAGGGTCGTCGGTATTTATTTGGATGTGCTTTTTCGATGAGATTTCTTTTTTAACATTTTTTTATTATTAATTCTATTATATTCAACATAGATATTTTACAAGTGAAATATCACAGTTAAATCGATATTAGTCTTTATGCCTTGTTTGTTACATTACAAAACCGCACATAAGAACTTCTCCTTTAAAACCGGTCAGAAATTAATACTTTCCGGTTTATGTTTAGGTCAGAAAATCTTATTTTGTCGGACAAGGCCAGAAAATAAAAATGAGTCCGGTAAAAGCTTTTTTGGTCCTCCGTCCAGAAACAATACTATTAATTACTTCAAAATCGTCCGGAAAATGGCATTTTCCGGCCTAGGCCGGCAAAGTAGCTTTTAGATTATCTAAAGAGATGGCGCTATGAGTTTAAATTTTAAGTCACCAAAAATACATAATAAATATAACTTTTAATTAAATTTAATTAAAAACAACGTACAATATACTAAACTTACCTATAACATTTATGTCAATTTACAACTACTTATCATTCGATTATGGATATAGTTCATTGTCTCTGCTATTTTTATATAAAATTATTAGATATTGATTTTAATATTTTCAATATAACAATTTTCTCTGTGCTGCTTATTAGCCAGAGATAATAGAATTAATTAATTAATTTGTCTATGTTATTAGCACAGTATTTGTATGTATAAAAATTAATTACCAGCTGACATTTTGTCGGCTATCTTCTAGTCAGTGGTCTTAGTTCAGTTAGCACAAGCAGTCAAGTCTTGAACATAACAGAACTTTTGAAAATATTAAAAGTTAGTCGAACCAAAAAATAGTGTGTGTTACACGTCCGGAAAATATTTTGCAAGTGCTCGTATTGTTTCGCCTCGGTGCTACGCACCTCGGCTACACAACTTTACTCGCTCTTGCAAAATGTCATTTTCCGTCCTTGTGTCACAAATAACTATTACCGGACTCACTTTTATTTACTTTCCGGCCTATCTTTAATGAAAAAAACAATAAAATAGTAAGTCTAAGATAGCGGTCAATTGGTTTCTATGGTAACCGAGTTTTGTATATATTTAAAACTATAAAATAACTTGACATATTTTGACGTTTAGTTGAAAATGTGAAATTTATTATAAAATGGATATTTAAAATGATGCATTTGATTGTGAATTAATGGAAGATGAAATATGAAGTTTATGGTACAACAATGCCCGTTTTAAAAAAAATATTGTACGTAATACGTCCCAAAAGTGCTTTTACTAGACTCGCAGGCTTACAGGGCTCGCCTCTGGCTCGCCCTGCAATTTTCCCACTCGTCCAGTAAAAGACCACTTTCGGGACTTGTTACGTAAACTACTATTGTTTATATTACAACATAATATGAAATAAAAATTATTATTTTGCAATCCATTTTAATAATCAATTGGATGCCAATTTTTTTCTTGTTTATTCCACATTTTCGTAAATGTAAGTTAAGATTTTTTTCAGTTCTTTATATTATATAGCATACAGTAACAAAACTATATTTAAAGTTCGTCAAAACAAATTTATTGATGAAAAAATAATTTTAATACATTAAAACATTCAGGTATTTACACACACAATAAAAATAACGTTATAACCATTAAGGACAATGGTTCTTCTCAACAATCCTGGAATATAATTGCTTAAAGCAAAATAAAGTTCTGAAACAAAAAAAAAATGTTAATAATTATAAATAAATAAATAAACTGTAGCTTATTGGTCAGAGCGGTACCGCATAGAGGTAAAGGTTGCGGGTTCGAATCGAAATATAAAAATCGTTGTTACATTAACCGATTATTAATGGTTTAATCATTATACCAAGTTTAAAAGAGTTTTAATTCCCCTAGAAAGCATGTTGGTATCGGAATAATAAATAGTAGGTATATAGGGTTGCAGCATATATTTAGATGCGGTTTTCTGCATTATGTACAGGAAGGTCTCAGAAAAAAAGTCTACATAGTCTAGTTTCGTCATTTTTCTGGGCCGGAACATGCATTTTTGAATTGCATCATAACATGCACCATTATAAGGGTACAACTGAGAATTCGGAAAAATCGCTTGGAAATCGTAACTAAGGGGTTTTCAGGGTTGCCGAACTTGATTCCGGCATTAAAATTACCTGGGGATAGCTCTATGGGGGTGCACGATGGGTGAATTGGGGTGAGAAATGGTAGCGTGTATAAAACTCTGTCCAAAATAGATAGTCAGCGGTTCAATTCCGGCATTAGACTTCTCGGAGGTATGAATTATAAGAAAATTAGATTGAATATTAAATAAATAATATTGAAAATTCTCAAACATCTTGTACCTCGATGGAATAGTCTAAAAATACCATCGACGTCCCAGGTGCCTTTCTAAAAATCATTTGTTTGGCGCGCTTCCCATGGACTATGCCATTTTCCCACCAATCACCCCAGACAACCCCCGGGGAAGTTTAATGCTAGAATTCAATTTGGCATCACCGAAAACTCCCGAGTAATGCGTTTGGAGCAATTTTTATAAACTATGCAATTTTCCCCGCAGAATGACTAAACCAGAGTAGTAGATGAGCTATACGGACACGGCACCACTACTTCCAAATTTCGCCGCTAGATGTCGCCACAGGTGGCGGCGCTGCAATCTTTTGTTTTTCGAGTGGCCTTTGACATTTGGCGCAAGCAGCCAACTCTTCTTTTTTTTTTTTTTTTTTTTTCAAATGGCCTTTGACATTTAGCGCAAGCAGCCAACTCTTCTTTTTGTTATATTTTTGAATTTTTTCGCGCTTCGCTGTCATCATACCAACTTTTCATGCAACCAACATTACACAGTGCTCCCAACTTTTGCGTTATAACAATTTAATTAAAAAAAATTCCAACCAAGCAGAATCGAACCCGGGTCCCCTCGTATGATAAACAAATACGTTAGCCACTACACCATCGCAGAATTTAATAAAATGTGACAAACAATAGTAGAAAAAAAAAAATAATAAACAAGTCTTATCGCAATAAAGATAACAGACTTAGAAATATTTTAAATTGGTTTATTCCAAAAGAATTTAATGTATGACGTATCATTGTAAAGGGGTTGATGTATAGGGTAAGATGAAGCGTCAAAAAGACCGTATCGATGCTGCCAAAAAGGCATTATGGCTATATCTCGTAAACGGCCCAACGGATTTCGGCGTATGACGTATCATTGTAAAGGGGTTAATGTATAGGGTAAGATGAAGCGCCAAAAAGACCATATTTATGAAGCCAAAAGGGCATTAACGTTGTATCTCGTAAACGGCCGAACGGATTTCGGCGTATGACGTATCATTGTAAAGGGGTTGATGTATAGAGTAAGATTAAGCGTCAAAAAGACCGTATCGATGCTGCCAAAAAGGCATTATAGCTATATCTCGTAAACGGCCCAACGGATTTCGTCACGTGACATATCATTGTAAAGGGGTTGATGTATAGGGTAAGATGAAGCGTCAAAAAGACCGTATTGATGCTGCCAAAAAGGCATTAACGTTGTATCTCGTAAACGGCCCAACGGATTTCAACGTATGACATATCATTGTAAAGGGGTTGATGTATAGGGTAAGATGAAGCGTCAAAAAGACCGTATTTATGAGGCCAAAAGGGCATTATAGCTATATCTCGTAAACGGCCCAACGGATTTCGTCACGTGACATATCATTGTAAAGGGGTTGCTGTATAGAGTAAGATTAAGCGTCAAAAAGACCGTATTGATGCTGTCAAAAGGGCATTATACCTATATCTCGTAAACGGCCGAACGGATTTCAACGTATGACGTATCATTTTAAAGGGGTTGCTGTATAGGGTAAGATGAAGTGTTCAAATCTTCTAAAATATTAAAAGCGCGTGACCTTGGTGCATTGGCAGGTTCGCGATGTGTGACGTAATCGACTGATGTGTTAGAGTGATAACAGACTTATTAATAATAAAACATTTCATTGTAAATATTTAGTTTTAGAATGGATTCGAGAGAATACAGTCAAAAACTTGAAGAGTTTTGTGAAAATATAAGAAAATTAAATAAACAAATTTGTATGTACGAAGGTCAAAAAGAAGTGTTAAAAAAAATTGAAAATTTAAGTTTGTGGGACAAAGTTTTTGAAAAATATTTACCAACATCATCAACGCCCACACGACGAATAAAACCATGGCCTTGCTAAAAACAAATTTTGTTCTTTTAACAGCAATATTAAATAACATGCTTTATGTTAACGTTCCACAAAACGTTGCACATATTGGCGTGTGTTTAGACACAAACGGAACAAAACAAGAATGCAATACATGGCAAATGATGAGTCTGTCAACAGTCAATGATGGAAAATTTCCGGTGTTTGCATTGAATTTAACAGAATCACCTCTCAACTACAAGCTAAAATTAATTTTTAAAGATAACTCTGAAGGAGTGGGCGAGTGGCGATCAAATCTTCAAATCCCAATGCAACAACTAGAAATTACTATGGAGGATCCAATGCAAAAGAAAATGTGCCAAATCATACAAATAGAATGGGCAACGTTAGTAGGAGTTTACTTACTAATTCTCAAAATTATATCAAAAGAGGTAAAAAGAAGAATGAAGCGATGAAATGTATTTTTTAAATAATAATAACAATAAATATTTGTAAACTTGTACAAGGTGTTTTAATAAAAAACCTTAATTTTTGTTTTATAGCTTTATTTAGGTAATACAGTATAATACAACCAATTATACAAAGAAAGAATATTATTATATGCACACATAAATTTACCGTTGGCGTGGTGAGGACATCCTGAATATACAGCTTCAAAATTTTTCGTTGCACAGGGTGTCCCATCATAATTTGCAACATCATAAATTAATAGATGGAGTCCAAGTTCTTCACATTTTGCTTTTAAAAAGTCAATTTTTTGATTTCCTCTAACATAAATCAAATCAACGTTGCCAAGTAGGTGTTTCTCTAAAATTGCATTGACATCAGAATAATCTACATCTCCAGAATCGTATCGTATTCCATGTATAAATTTTTCCAAATATCGCGTGGTTTTCTTGTCTTTAGCAGTCAACTCGTAGAATGGTTTAGGAGGTTTAAATAAAAAATTCGATTTTATACCACCAATCTGAATAGCGACTTCTTTTGGATAAAAAACTTCATCGATTATAAATCCTTGGATGTCGACTACTGCAATTCTCATGATGACGATGACGATGAAACTTCTTTGAAAACTGAACAAATACTAAATAGTTAGCAGTTTATATTATATTTTTAACTACTTCCGTTAAGGGATAATGCTCCAATAAACAATCGTGAATTATGATACAATATGCTTTAGTATTTTTGGTAAATCCTTTGTTGGCATCAATTTCTAGTCGTACATCAACAGTCGATGATTTCATCGATTCTTCTTGCTTAGAACAATCGATAACAAACAAAGCACGATTTCGGAATGCTAGAAAATCCATTAATGGTCGTTTCATTGATACTCTGTTGTAACTGGAATTGAATTCGCTGTAGTTGTAATGAGCTAGCGCAATATCGCCTTTGTCAAAATCAAGTTGCATCCTTTCATTGGGAAAATATTCACCATTCAATGCAAGTCTGAGACCTTGTAGATTTACATGATCAAATAAAGAAGGATCTGCAATTTTCAGATTTCTCCTATTAGTTTGGAAAAATACAATAACATATCGAGGTTTTTCTATTGCAGACGTTGTTTTAACAGCCCAAATTTCTTGTGTTGCTCCTGCGGTCAAAGATGGTAGCTCATGTAGTTCCCATTTTCTAAACGGAATTACGATTGGACGATCGCTTTGAATTGATCGCATCAATTGTTCTTTAACAAAATCATTTGGATAAATATGTTTAACTTTCAGTTCCATCGAATGAATCATAATCTGTACGTTTGTAATAGTAGCTACGCCAGCGGCATCTCGTTTCTCTGTTACAATAACGCTATCGAGATCATTACGAGCTCGAACGAATCGAATCGTTTGTCGTCCACAAGTTACCATTGGGTAATCATTGAAAATGTTGAAGATGTGTTTAAGCGGCATCAGTAAACTAAATGATTTATCATCAGCATTGAGAATGGGACTTACGGGATAATTCCAACCAGCAATGGCGAGGTGACGAGAATCTTCTTCATTGTAACATGTTAAAGCTCTTACAGTGCTAACAATTCCAGGATCTCGAACTGTTTCTATCTCTCTTGCACTTTCGGTATACGTACACGAGTCGAATAGAAATGCTCCAAAGTTTGGTGTCAAACTAACATCGCCATTACCAGTTACATCCAGTTTTCCTTTAATAGCCAACAACGTATCATGCATTGCAAAGAATGAGTCCACCTGATTTACACTAAATTCTACAATGTCGCTGCAGCTAAACGATTTGATGAATGGTGTGTAAGATCGGTATTCAGATTTTCTAATCGATTCATCTTGAGTCGGTTCTCGATAGAGATCAAACATTGGATCTTGAATTGTTCGTATACGATTCATTATTATTGTTAATAAACTTTGAAACCAAGAGCTTTTAAAAATAAAACGTTGTCTCTAGTAAGTTGTCGTCGTCGCTGTTGTCGTCCTACTGAACACTTTAACGACTTGTTCAATACTGCAGGCTTCCGAAAATATGAAGGTGCTATATAGTTGTTGAAAATTAATCCCATTCTTTCAACTCCAAACCCAATATGCTTCTTTCACCTTGAAAATTTACAGGCCTTGAATTTTGATCCAATGCCAGTATAGTAATATTTGTAATCTCAGGTATATCAATCACCGGCAAATACGTGATATTTTTCGGAATTTCGTCAATAGCGTAACCAGGGTCTACGGATATACCAAACTCGTGGATAGTGTGAGTAGGTCTGTTGTTGTAGAAGGCTCCGGTGGTAATGTTTGTTTCGAAACGAATCGTTCGTACTTTAACAATTTCCACAGGTAGATCGGAACTATGTCTTACGTTCGGTTCCAGAATTCTCTTTGAGAAACCCAACATTCTGCCTATACTGTCTTCATGCTCGAAATTTATTGCATGTTGACTACTGAATATTTCACACTTGAGTGTATTATTGTTGGGCTTTAATGAAAAAACGTCTTCAATCTTTGCATTTGGTGGTATATGTAGTAAATTTCTAATCGTCTCTTCAATATCGGAAATTTCATAGCAACCAGTATTTAAGGTTATTTTCTGCAATTTAGTTTTATCGTTATTTTCGTAATAGTAAAAAGCATTACTGCCAATCTCTACATTTGGTATACTGTTGTACGAAAAGAAAAACAGAAATGCCAACTTGTATTGTTTCCTCGGATCTAAACTTAACGGAACCGGAGGAGTCCAATCAAATTGATAATCACGACTCTCTAGCGTCAACAACATAACTGTTGGAGGTTGAACAAAGAAATAAAATTGTATATCTTTAACATTTATTTAAATAATTTTTTACAAGTTCACTACATTTTTCTAAACCTAGTTTACATATATGACAATTTCCTTGTGATTGCGCAGGTCCGTCAACATGGGTGGTCCATTCAGGACGATTATGATGTACAAAGCAGGGTAGGCAGGTTCGCAATTCAAAATCCAATCTATATTCAAGCGGCAACTTGCACCAAACTTGTAATAATTCACAAGGTTTTGCGTACCTTTCCAAATAACATATAGGAAAACAAGCCAATTCCTGTTCAGTAAAGTCAATCAGTTTCTTTTCACGATTAATGTACGCCAAAACTGCCTCCATCGTATAGAAATTCTAAACAAAGATTGCCGCAATTGATTTGATTAAAAGTCTGGTAAGGATCGTGGTTGTAAACAATTTTCGTTGCAGGTCCCAGATACTGTACAAGTTCTTTCGGCGGTTTCAACTTGCCAAATGAATCAAAATATTCCACGTTATTGTTAATCTTCCGATACGCCACCCAATGAGTTCCATGATTTTTGCTTTCATCCAAATTTAGGATTGCGCATTCGCGTTGAACAGGACCGGTTTTAGGCAATGTGTCTCGCATAAATACACCTCTAAAATTTGGGATTTTTAGACGTTTAGCATATCGTTTTAGTTCGTAATCATACAATCCTCGATTGGGTAGCGTAATTAGTTTTTTTGCTTCTTTAGAAAGAGACCAAAGCCTCCTCTGGCATTTTTTCGTAAATATAGTCCTTTACCGAGAGATTCCATAGCTTTGTTATGTCGATGTTCTTCTTCCAATTTTTTCTGTGCATTTTTCGCATCAATCACAGTTTTAGCGATTCCAGCAGCTCCACCGGATAACGCCCCCAGTGCACTTAGTCCAGCAAATAACGGAATTAACGGTAAAAAGCCTCCAGATTTTGGTTCGATGGGAATAATCCTAGGTACTTTAACCTGTTTTTTTCCACCAGCATTTTGAACAGCTACCCTGGCTGCTTTAAGAGCAACACTGGTTGCTCGTTTTAATGTAGCCAAAGGACCAGCTTTTTTTATATCTCTTTGTATTTTACTTATAATATTGCGTTTAAACGATTTGGGTTTCCTAACACCCATGCCAAGTTTACGTTTAGCTTTCATTGCGGTTGTGGTTAGCCAAGCTGCAGCTTTTTCACCAACTGAAGCGTCCTTGGACTTTACTATTTCCCACGCTTTATTCTCCAGAATCTCGTCTGCTTTATGTCTTTCCGCTAAATCTTTATGTTTAGAATATGCAATGTCGTGTTCTCTGGCTGCGTCGTCAAGCAGGTTAACCCCCGTATCTCCACGTGCAAGTCTTTTATGTAATTTAGTTCCAGGACCCAAAAAGTTGTAACTAGGATAATGTAACTCAAACGGTAGATTATTAATTAAACTGTTGAGCACACCTTCACCTTCAAACACCAACATGAGAAATGAAATAATTTAAGAATTACTACTCTACTTATACATTGAAACATTAAAAAACATGTTAAACAATGAAGATCATTCAACAAGACCAGACGCTTCCGATTGAAAATTTGGATGAAGGAAACGATCGAATCGCTGCCAGTAAACATGGACCAATGCTACCAAATTCGTTTCGGGCGCTAATCTGTGGACCCAGTGGGTGTGGCAAAACGAATGTTATGTTATCGTTACTGTTTCATCCACATGGCGCGAAATTTAAAAATGTTTACGTTTATTCAAAGTCATTGTATCAGCCCAAGTATAAATTGTTGGAAGAAGTGCTGTCGAAAGTTAAAGGAGTGGGATATTTTCCGTTTAAAGAAAACGATGAAGTTATTAGCCCAAATGATGCAAAGCCAAATTCAATTTTTATTTTTGATGACGTCATATGTGAGAACCAGCAAAAGATTCGAGAATACTACAGCATGGGTCGACATCGGGATATAGATAGCGCTTTTCTTTCACAAACCTACTCGAAATGCTGTAAACAAATTTGTAGAGATAACAGTAACCTAATTGTACTTTTTAAACAAGATGCTATCAATTTGAAACATGTCTTTGATGAACACGTGTCACCGGATATGAGTTTTGAAGAATTCAAACAGTTGTGTTCGAAATGTTGGCAAGAAAAGTATGGGACAATGGTTATTGCGAAAGACTTTGATTTAAACAACGGTCGATATCGAATCGGTTTCGATAAATACATAACATTGTAACATTACAGCCATTATTCGACAACATGTCAGACAATCCAGTTGACATTGCCGTTCGTAAGAGAAAAATTGCCGAACTTGCTCGATCGATTCGAAAAAAATATAAAGCGTTACAATTGGGTAGAGTTGAAACGGATGAGACACTAAATAAATTGTTTAAACCTGTCACGGAACCTCTACACAAAATTGTAAAATCTTCTCTAAACGAAACAGTGATCTCTCATCCTCAACCAGCCAACGAGCCAGAGCCTAAAAAAGAACCATCTAAACAAAAAGAAGAATCACCTAAACAAAAAGAGGAATCACCTAAACAAAAAGAGGAACCAAGCATACCTGAGTTTATAAAACTCGAAAATGTTGCCGAAACTACTAGTGATAATGATGATGAAGTATTCTATGAAGACGAAGAACAGGCTGTTAAAGATCTAGACATTTCAGAAGATGTTATTAAGGAATACTTAGATCAGTATCCCCCAATGTCTCATCCATATATTCTAAAATATTGGACACAAAAAGATAATAGAGATACGGTTTATGGTCCTACTTACGATGGTGATACTTCTAAATGGTTTCTGGGTGGCAAACAAATCGACTTTGATAAAAAGCATGGATTTATTATTACACAAGGCAAACAGATAAGAGGTACACCGGGTCTATATGAATTAATTTTTGATGATGAACCTAAAAATTTCAATGATGATGATTTCAAGCGTTATGGAACAATACTAGAATTAACAAATCCTCATAAAAACATTAAAGGATACCTTAAAGGAACAAACCGATTTAAATACACACATATCATAAAACCTCTGGCTACCTCTCACTTACGAAAACATTCGAGCACTATGGGCTCTGGGATGCAAATGGTTTACAACGATAATAAAATTGACCTTCAATATTGGGATGATCCAAACGAACTTGTTGACAGGCTTCGGCTTTTAATAGCATCAAACGAAGCAGGAAATACTTCGAATGATAATGAAATTGTTGCAATTATTGAGGAATTAAAAGAAGCACGCATTATTGCTTAAACATCATTACCACAATGAGTGTCGACAAATTCGGACGTACTAAACATGATATAGGCAATAAAAACCTATTGCTAATGTCTAAACCAAGCTTAGCCCATACTGCAAACGGTGATATTGATTTTGAAAATTTAAAACTTTGTAATGTTAAAGATCCTGATTTAGATAGCGATGCCGTCAATAAAAAATATATGGATAATAATTTACAAAAGTTGACTGAAAACGTAAATGCTATGAAACTTACATTCAATAATGACTTGATGGTCATAAATAGTTTTATATCAAGAGATCCTCCGTTAGCCAGCAAACATATGGCTAATAAAAAGTATGTTGATGAATCAATTGTCACCGCAAAACAGTACCTACGAGGAGATATTAAAAATTCGCTTAAAAGTTTAGAATCACAAATAGCAACGATTAATGCAAACTCTACACAGTTAGCTGTAAATCAAACAAATGCAGTAGAAAACGTAAAAGATAAAATCGAGAAAGCGATAATAAAATTATATAATCAAGATATTCCAGATATACGACAAGATTTGTTCGATGAGATTCTTAAAAGAACTGACTCTGTAACGAAAAATGTTAATGTACTCTCTGGAAAAATTTTGACTATTGAAAAAAACATTGCTGAGTTGACTAATACAATGACTATAAATCAAAATAATCTGCGAAATGTTGTAAATATTATTAAAGCATTGGAGAATCGGTTAGTACAAAATCCCTAAACATTAGATTTAGTCACAGTCATGTTTTCAAAGGAAAAGGTTCAAGTCGTTAATGAGCTGCATAAACCGGCTCGAAAAAATTATGCTCGGCGACGAACAATTATCAAAGGTTTGGACGATTTATGGCAAATTGATTTGGCTGAAATGAGTTCTTACGCAACTCAAAATCGATCGTTTAAAATGATTCTAGTGGTAATTGACTGCTTCTCGAAATTTCTCTGGACTCGACCGTTAAAATCGAAAACTGGCGAAGAAATCACGAAAGCTTTTGCCGATATTATAGGAAAACGCAAACCGAAAAATCTTCAATCTGATCAGGGCAAAGAGTTTTACAACACAAAATTTCAAAATCTAATGCAGAAACATGGCATAAATCATTATAGTACATTTACAAAGATGAAAGCAAGTATGGCGGAAAGAGTTATTAGAACACTGAAAACGAAATTGTACAAGCATTTTAGCTTAAACGGTACGTACAGGTGGATAGATGTGTTGCCGAAAATTACAAAAGAGTACAACGAAAGCAAACATAGAACGATTGGTCAAAAGCCGTCTCAGGTAAACAAGTCCAATGAAAAAGAGATTCTACAGCAACATTATAATCATTTGAAAATAGCAGGCCCTCGAAAATATAAAATTGGAGATGTGGTGCGCATAAGCAAGGCAAAGCATCTATTCGATAAAGGCTATACACCCAATTGGACTACGGAGCTGTTTAAAATTACCAAAGTGAACATAACTAATCCCGTAACATACATGTTGGAAGATTTACATGGATCACCAATTAAAGGAGCATTTTACGAGGAAGAGTTACAAAAGTCAAAAAATCCTGATGTTTACCTTGTTGAAAAAGTGCTGAGGAAAAAAGGCAATAAAATCTACGTTAAATGGTTGGGGTTTGATAGTTCGCATAATAGCTGGATCGAAAAATCTAATATTTTATAAACTCTGTTGTTTCTTACTTTGAACATTTTTTACATGTATTCTTATGACAAACAAGATACGTTTTCATAGCTTCCGGGGGCCTTTTTTGATTCATAACATCTATTGTTTAAACCGTTCAGTCTACGGTCCGACTAAAACTGTCCTTAGAAGCAGAAGCAATTATTTTTACTTAGTTTCAACACAAGTTTTATCAAGTATTAAAAGATGATGACACAAGACAGTGGTTATTGTAGTGAAGAATTGCCGTCATATTCTGAGAGTAGTAGTAGTGAAGATTCTATCTATATGGAAGAAGTAAACAGAATTTTAAATTTTTACGAAGACAAAGTAAAACGTGAAAATTATTTGCTGCTACAATCATCTTTCACAATTGAGGGGTATGTTATAACAGTTGGCTTATCTCCTGCAAGAACATTTTCTCCAGCTATTATTTTATCAGAATACTGCAAGCCAAGTAAATTGTCGTTTGGAAAAATGGAATGGCTTGATCTTATAGAATTTTTGAGCAAAAGCACATTTTTTATTGAACCACTACCAACCTACGCAGATGAGTATGATCCAGTAACATTTTCCTGTGGAGATTTTTGTACAATACGACAGTTGGTATACGATGACATAAAGTTCATAGAAGTTGCAAAACATGGCGTAAGATATCATCTAACGGAAAAGGATGCAGATGAACTTGTTAGAGTACACCATTGTATCGTAGCTTATCAGATTTCGCTTCTAGAAAATATTAACTTTGGTATTTATTATAATAATGTTATAGATATTGTAAAAAGAAATTTTAGTGATAACTGCTTTCAAGCATTAGATGTATTTTGTGAAATATGTACTGATCCTTTATTATGTAACGCTTTGCGTCAGTATATTTACTTTTATAAACAAAATGTAATAAGAGATTTAGAAAATATGCAATAAACTTTTCATCGTTTTTTTCGTTCCTAAATTCATAAACGTCAAACTATCGAATAATAGATGTCTAAACGATGAATTTGAACGTTTTTTTGATCGTTTCAACGGAACATATTTAAAAGAAAATAATAGATGTCTAAACGATGAATTTGAACGTTTTTTTGATCGTTTCAACAGAACATATTTAAAAGAAAATAATACACCATAGATTCAGATTAAAAATTTTTTATTGTAAACATGAAAAGTTTAAGATATACCTACAATAAACAATAGAAAACTAATTAATTTACAACTGTTATTTAATTTTAGATATACAATAAACAATAGAAAACTAACCTAATTAATTTACAATACACATTCACATTTTTTTTATTTTTTAATTATGAATAACATTATTCGAGCATTATATCTCGATGACCCCATGCTAATGTGTCAAATGATCTATTACATAAAAAGCGTTTATCGTCGTGTGGACTTAGACCGATTTTGGTTTGTTCGATTGTATATACATTATGATTATATGCACGGAACGTGCATTGGTTCACTGTTTTCAGTTTACTATCTCTCAGACATAAAATGTAGTCATCAAAAGTAATTTTTTTAGCAACGACATTCTTTTTAACCCCTTTTGACTTTTTAATACATTTATCATCCTCTGTTAAATATGAGTACATTTTTGAACGCAACCCCACAAATTCAGTTAAAAGTTTGCCGTTGCATTCATCTTTCATTAATCCTATGACTTTTTTATTTAAGAGTGAAATACCATATGCATTATTTGGTTCATAGTCTGAGGTGTCAAATTTATCTGGATAGGCTTTAATTAGTTCGGTATAAACATCATTGCATTGCAGTTCTAGAAGAAAAGCGTCGGTATCGGTGTATAAGAGTTTACAGTTGTCTACACCCATCGTAGGCAGTAGAAAACTGTAATAAAAGTCATACATACACGTCTTTGAAATATCGAGAATCGACATGCCAATGTACAATGGTTTATTGAATACAAGTTCGGTTTTATGAAGCTCTATCGCTAAAAGGTTTTCATCAAAGATTTTGCTCGAACTAAACCTAGGACTGCTTATCAAGTTCTTTGCTCCATATCGACCCTCCCAAGATCTTACGAGTTTAACAATTCGATGTTTCCTTATATTTTCCATGGTTTTTCCGAAGACTGCATTGTTCATTAATTTATATAAATTCTTTTCAAAATCATTTTTGGCAGCTGTTCGAAGAGTTGTATTTAGGTCGATTAAGTCGATATATTTTTTTAACCATGGGCTTTGCTTAAATTTCAACACTCTGTGAATCTTTTTCACGTTCAATCCATGTTTTATAGCCTGCTTTAAATTTCGATAATGTATTACGTATTTTTCTTTGTCATATAAAGTGGTCATCAGTTTTTGTATTTTTGATCCTTGGGGTTTTCGATGTTCTGGGCAAAACGGTAAATCGTTGTGTAGATCATGTAAATGCTGAGGGTATTCTATATCCACTTCGAGAATATAACCCTCATCATTATCATCTGGTATTTGAGTCACATCGATGTTTGTATCAGTCCATTGGAATCCTCCGTACGGAAGAGGTTGACTCATTGCCCAACCATATAAATTGTTTACATCCAAGTACATTAAATATTTTTCGGATTCTGTTTGATTAAAATTTTTCATGTAGCTGTTGTTTGCTTTAGCATATCTATTGCTACATTGACTGACTCCTCCTCTTATACCTTTCTCTATAAACATGATTTGGTCTATATCTTTGAGTATTTCCAATTTAGATTTGGTATATTTTAACATAGCATCCCACGTATAACCAGGGAGCGTATAATACCAAGCAGGATCGAGACCATACGTTTTTCGACATTTTTTACGAAAACATTCAAACACAGATGCTAAAAGCAAGATATCCGTCTTCATATACAGCATGCTATATTCTTTTAAATTTTTAATTTTAAATGCTTTCCAAACCTTCTGAGCATGCATGTATAAATCATCAGTAATATTTTCATCTGTCAGTGTGCTATAAAATTTATCTTTGGATGGCAGTTCCGTATCGTCTAATTTTTCAATGGAATCAATGTATTCATAAGGAAACACCCCTTTTCTACTTAATAGTTCAAATTGTTCAGATGTTAAATTGGGAAACTGTGAACGTAGATAATGTAGATCTGATGGTTCTAGTAAAGCAGACAGTTTATCTAAGGAGGAATCTAAAAATCGTAGCGAGTCTATAAATCTAAACTTTACTTCGCTCTCGTCATTACTTAATGTACACGAAATGTATTTTTCTTTGTTTATAGGAAGCAAGCTTATATTACCTTTTTTGGATAAATCTCTAATTAAAAAATGTAAGTCGTATCCCGAAAGGTTATGAAAGACTACGGGTACAACAAACTTTTTTTTATAGTTTAAATTGCAGCTTTGGTGTGAAAACCCTCGAAAATTCCCCGTAAAGTGGTCGTGGTCTAAAACAATGGTGTCCTTCTCTTTGAAGGGGTGTTCGCATATATGACATGTTGTTGCATTAAGTAAACTAGGTTTGACAATCATTGGTTCGATATGTTTTATTTTCTCTTCAATTAATTTAGCCATCCTTGTCATTTCAGCAGCGAACCAATCCATGGAGTCTTCCCCACAATATTCATTGTAAAATGATAGCGAACTATCATAGGAGCAATTTAGATAATATCCTGCACTATACGCCTCGTGTTTCTGAAACTTTCGTGTATGTTTCCCCAAGTTCTTATTATGAGGACGTAGCACTGACTCAAAGTCAGCATAAATGACAAAAGGTGTCGTTTGCTTGTATACGTGGTTTTTAAACTCTACATAATCAAATGGTGGGTACGATATTTTGCAATTGTTCATGTCTTTGCAGTAATCTTCATGTTTACTTAATTTTTCCTGACTATGAAAATAATTTAAACATCGATCGCAAATATATTTTTTCATCTTAGAGTTGTTAACTTGACTTGATATTAATCGAGATAAATCTTTGATTAAACAATAGTGATATTTGATATCTTCATTTTCCATATCCATTGATGGAGCTTCATAATCGTTTAATTTTGGAAAGTATTTATCTTGAATAAGCAATAAATTTACATGTTTATTTAATTTTTCTTTTGTTAAGCGTGCAGGATAAATTGTGTAAAATGATTTATCTTTTGAGGCATTTAACTCTAATGCATAAATATTAATGGAAATTTGATTTAATTTTTCAAATTTGAAAATATTGTTAATTGTCATCGGCATGTCTAATCCTTCGGTTTTTAATACGGTTGTATAATGAGGATACGACGATACACGATCTACATGTCTATTTGCAGTAGGATACAATGATGCTGTTACCGACCAGTAAAAGCATGCTTTATCTAAATTTTTAATATTAATGCATGCTTGCTTTTTTTGTATAGGATCAGGTAACTTAATGTATGATGAAGCACCGTTACCTATCTCATATTTATTAATGTTTATTTCCAATGAAATAATTTTGTCTAAAGCCCATCCAGAATCTTTAAGTTGAAATTCCGATAATTTACTCATTACTTTATCAACAATATTTTCGTTGAACCACAATGCAAGATCCGTACCTGCATCTATTACCACGTTTTTTGTGTTAAAATATTTAAACTCTAAAATGTCTTCGATTTCCCTAGATTTTTTAATAAATTCCCCGCAAAATGTTGTATTTACTTTAATCATATTAAATTTTTTTAAACTGTTGCCTATTCTACCCTTAATCAACTTGAACGCATCAGCAAAAAAACTATTTAGGCCTTTATGTTTTAAATTAACGATAACAGCAGTCCTAATTCTTGAATGAAAAATAGATTCTAGATCGACCCATTTTACCCCTGATTTTTCAGTTAATCCCGATCCCTGCTTAGACAAATTAAAAATTTTTTCTTTTATCGATTTTAAATGTCCCAAATTTGTTTGTAAATTTCTAAGTGTCCCAATATCTAAATTTCCCCTACGAATATCCTTATGAAAACTGATAACATGCCGTTTAATTTGTTTGATTAATTTATATGCTTCCCTATGCGAAAAACTGGAGATTAACGCTTTGTATGCTTTATAAATATCTTTAACAATGTTATTCATAATTACGAAATAAAATAAAAAAACTTACAAAAAATTATTCCTTAACTATTTCGAATGTATCGGTAGGATTAGCTTGACCAACTTGTTTTTTTCCTTTATATTTGATAAAATAATGCCCGCCAGACAATTCTGCCAAGTGAGGCTTCAGTGTTCAAATGGTTCTCTTAGGTAAAAAGCAGAGCCCGTTTTCTAGCTCAACCAAAATTGTTTCTCCAAATTTGCTCTGGACCAGTTTAGCGTTCAATAATTTTTGCGGAACATCCACTGGAAGTTCTCCTAATTTGATAATAATCTTCTCGTTATTTTTTTCTGCAAGACATAACGAATTAATTTTAGTTAAATCCATCTAAAAATAAAAAATTAAATCAACTTAAAAATAAAATTAAATCAACTCAAAATAAAATTACCTAAATAATAAAATTAAATCATTACAAAAAATTAAATTAACTCAAAATAAACATAACTAAAGAAAAATAAAAAATTAAATCAACTTAAAAATAAAATAATAATTCTTACCTTGTTGAAAAAGTGCTGAGGAAAAACGATATCGAAGAAGAAGAAGAAGTTATATTCCTAAACTATTTCAAATGTATCGGAGTGACTAGCTTTCCCCAATTTTGCTTTTTCCTTTTATATCTTGATTTTAATAAGTTCCGGCAGACACTTCTTCTGACAAGTGGACTTCAGTGTTAAAATAGTTCTCTTTTGAATTTATTCTAGTTAAATCCAACTACAAATAAAATTAAATCATTACAAAAAAATTAAATTATGACAAATAAACTTAACTCAAGAAAAATAAAATTAAATCAACTCAAAAATTAAAATAATTCAAGAAGCAATAAAAATTAAAATTAAATTAAAAATTTTGAAATAAAATAAAAATTCTTACCTTTATGGGTATGTAACAAAAACTTTTGCACTTGAAACTGAACTCAGAACAGAACTGGATCTATGGAGTATCAAAACAATAATGAGCAAGTTAAATCTAGGACCTTCTTTAAATATACATGGCTTAGCCGAAACACATAGACGTCGATAAAAATTAAAACCTAATTGTTGCTTTACAATATATTATATATGTTGTTTATTTAATATTATATTTACCAATCACATGTGACGCTAATGTCTATGTATACCATAACTCAACCAAATAAACGTCATAGCTTTTTGTTTTTGCGGCATCCTATTTTCATCGACACAAACCACAGCTTCCTGATAAAAACCGAATTTTTGTTTCTGATAACTGTATGTTATTCCTTTTTATTAATAAAATAAGTATTTTTTATTTAAAAAATTTTAATTGAAAACATTATATTGATGTAAAAAATATACATTTCATCGTTACCTTCAAAATTTTTTAGTTTTATGATATAAAGTTTGGTTTCTAAGAAGCGTATATTATTTAAGTTTTATTAAAGTTTAATATATTTTTTGTTAGCTATAATGCCCTTTTGGCCTCATAAATACGGTCTTTTTGACGCTTCATCTTACCCTATACATCAACCCCTTTACAATGATATGTCATACGTTGAAATCCGTTGGGCCGTTTACGAGATACAACGTTAATGCCTTTTTGGCAGCATCAATACGGTCTTTTTGACGCTTCATCTTACCCTATACATCAACCCCTTTACAATGATATGTCACGTGACGAAATCCGTTGGGCCGTTTACGAGATATAGCTATAATGCCTTTTTGGCAGCATCGATACGGTCTTTTTGACGCTTAATCTTACTCTATACATCAACCCCTTTACAATGATACGTCATACGCCGAAATCCGTTCGGCCGTTTACGAGATACAACGTTAATGCCCTTTTGGCTTCATAAATATGGTCTTTTTGGCGCTTCATCTTACCCTATACATTAACCCCTTTACAATGATACGTCATACGCCGAAATCCGTTGGGCCGTTTACGAGATATAGCCATAATGCCTTTTTGGCAGCATCGATACGGTCTTTTTGACGCTTCATCTTACCCTATACATCAACCCCTTTACAATGATACGTCATACATTAAATTCTTTTGGAATAAACCAATTTAAAATATTTCTAAGTCTGTTATCTTTATTGCGATAAGACTTGTTTATTATTTTTTTTTTCTACTATTGTTTGTCACATTTTATTAAATTCTGCGATGGTGTAGTGGCTAACGTATTTGTTTATCATACGAGGGCACCCGGGTTCGATTCTGCTTGGTTGGAATTTTTTTTAATTAAATTGTTATAACGCAAAAGTTGGGAGCACTGTGTAATGTTGGTTGCATGAAAAGTTGGTATGATGACAGCGAAGCGCGAAAAAATTCAAAAATATAACAAAAAGAAGAGTTGGCTGCTTGCGCTAAATGTCAAAGGCCATTTGAAAAAAAAAAAAAAAAAAAAAAAAGAAGAGTTGGCTGCTTGCGCCAAATGTCAAAGGCCACTCGAAAAACAAAAGATTGCAGCGCCGCCACCTGTGGCGACATCTAGCGGCGAAATTTGGAAGTAGTGGTGCCGTGTCCGTATAGCTCATCTACTCAGAGTATGTAGATTTTTTTCCTAAGACCTTTCTGGACATCTCGATATATGCTGCACCCCGAAATTTCCGCTATTTTTGCTAACTTTCCTGGACTAAAATATCAATTTTGTTTAACTGTGTACGAGGCTTGTTTATATAAGTTTATATATATATATATATATAAAAAAAAAAAAAAAAAGGAGGATAACGGGCAATGTACGCAAAAAGGATCATCGGTTACAAGTAGGAATGGTAACCGCAGACATGCATGTTTCTGGCTCATTAGCCGTCATCAGTGCGGCATAACCAAGAAAAGTATTGCACTTGGCTAGCAAAAGTGTTGGGTACTTGGGAGCGAAGGATGTTGGGGAAACATGTGTCAAGAAACACAAAAAACACAAAAACAACGAACGCTCACACAGGAGTCCTATCGCCATTTTGAGTTTTTTGTGTTTCTTGACACATGTTTCCCCAACATCCCTTGCTCCCAAGTACCCAACACTTTTGCTAGCCAAGTGCAATACTTTTCTTGGTTATGTCGCACTGATGACGGCTAATGAGCCAGAAACATGCATGTCTGCGGTTACCATTCCTACTTGTAACCTATGATCCTTGTTGCGTACATTGCCCGTTATCCTCCTTTTTTTTATATTAATGCGCGTTTTCTTGGCACTTTGTTTGTTATACATATATATATATATATATATATATATATATATATATATATATATATATATATATATATATATATATGTATGTATGTATGTATAGTTCCGATATAACGAAATCTGTGGACACGATAGCGGTCGCATTTCTTAACGGATCGAAATGAAATTTGGTACAAAAATCAATCGTCCCAAAATCTCGGTCGAGTTCGTTAATGGGCCAAATCAGTAAGGCCGTTTGGGCGTGACATCAAATCAAAATGGAAAAAAACTCGTAACTTTTTTACTTCACCCTGTACAATAAAATGTTAGAGGACTTTTTGTTTGTCTTAAAGAGACCTACAACTTTTATCTAAAACATTTTTTTCTAAAACGTATACTTTTAATATATTCAATTAATATAAATCTACTGATGCGCCTGGCTTACCAAGGGCCATTTTTTTTAATTTAAAGTTATCATAAAATATGTAATTTCAGCTATTTAGCATAAAACTTCAATTTTGATGACTATTAACGTAAATTTTAATAATGAATTTAACGCTCGTATCAGTTAAAAGTGTGATAACCTCTGCATTACTTAATATCCTTGAATATACTTTACTGTAAATACGTAATAAATGAATAATAATTATTTATATTAGAAATATTGGAAGTTAAACCTAAATTTTTATAATAAATGACTAAAACTTCAGATTCAAAAATACTTTAGACAAAACTGGTATACGGCTGAAAAAGTTAAATATGTCAAATGTTACAAATGTTACAAATGTCAAATGTTACAAATATTAAATGTTACAAATGTCAAATGTTTAAAATGTCAAATGTCAAACATTTAAAATTTCAAATTTGAAATATGTAAAATGTTAAATAATAATTATACATTAATTAACTATATTTTACCTCTGGATCCGATTGGTAATCACAAATAATAGCTTCCCACATTTGATCAACAAATCTTAATCCACCTAAAACAAATATAAAATATGACAATTTTAAGTAACTTAAAAATTTAATTTTTTTACCAGTTTTTACGCCATGTTTTAAACAGTCAGACCAGATTTTGACTGCTTTGCCTTTCATCTTTTCAGGTTCAAGTTGTTGTAAAGTAGCAATGTTAGCAATACCTGTTTGACTCGCCTAAAAATAATCGATTATATTTATACAATAATTGAGTAGATGTAGTAATTTATTGAAGTAAAACTTCTTTAGCGGCACTAGGGGTAACTCAGTAATTCTAACGGACGTGACGTCATTCTAATGTACCGCGTACCGGAAAAAAAACCTGATACAAAATACCTAACACGATTCCGCCTACTATATTAAATAAAATTAAATCTGTAATTGTATGAATTGACAGCTTGTCATGTTGTCAACCAAAATACATTGGTGGTAAATAGTTTAAATTTGTGTATAAAGTGTTTGTTTTACAAATGAATAAACAAAGTGGATTTATTAATGAAGAAAGTGATGAAAAAATATTGAATGAAAATGAGTGAGTACCTACTCTATATGCATACATTTTATTTTTGGTGTGTAATTACACTATTTATATAGTCCATTTCATCGTTTTTGGCCGATTTGATATTAGAAACCACTGAAATAAGATTAAACTGTCATCCAAGATACCAATGGCGGAGAGTTTTTTTTTTCTAAATTAGGTCGTAAGTTTCTGAAAGCATCAGTGTGGTTTGACATCTACAAAAATATGACATTAATATTTATTAAATTTAACCCTTCAACAACGAGCCATACATGACGGTTACTAGAAATGTGAATTAAGTCAAGACTTCCGTATTGAATCCTTTTTATCTACCGGTGAAACAAGATGCAGTTACGTAAGTGTTGTATTAAAAAACAAACGTCCTCATTTAAATTTCTAACTTGCCTGTATCTGAGAGAGATGTAACTCTAAATTTACTTCGAGTATGATTTCTGTCATCGGCCAAAAACGGTGAAATGGACTATACCTAATTATTTATACCTATTATTTATACCTAGCTATTTTCGTTTTATAGACTTAAAGAGCTAAAAAGAAAAAGAAATTGTGAACGTCAAAGGGCATATTATCAGCGCCAGAAAGATTTGAAGAAAAATGAAAATGAAAAAAAGACGAGACAGCGACATTCATTTTGATTTGATTAAGTAAGTTTATATACATACATACATATTATGATAGTAAATAATTGTTTATAGGGAAGCTTTACGTTAAGTAAAGAAGCATGTTGCACGTTTTTGTTCATAAAATAATAATATTCGAAATGTTTTAACACTTGCTTATACTTATTTTAGGTTTGGTTAGGTAGCCATAAAGACCATAAAACCACTAGTCAGGATGGCTGATCTTTTACCAGCAATAACAGATCCTTCGTAGAACTGAAGAAAACAAACTCAACTCAGGATTTTACATTTTATGGAATATGCTATAAAATGCTACAAAATGAAATGGTCATCTAACTATCGAAGGCTCTTGTGTTGTGTTGTATTACAATAAGGTAGATACAGCTACAAAATTACACATTCTAAACGTAATGTGTGTATATTTTTAATATTGTATACCTATTATTGAAGCAAAATTTCTTTAGGCGCGACTAGGGGTAACTCTAACGTTAGATTCTAACGGAAGATTCTGATGGAAGTAACGGTGTGATTTCAGCTATGGGAGGAGCTTAAATTTTCAAAATTTATTTATGAAATTTTCAAAATTTTCAAACGGTTTCAAATACATTAATGGTATTTAGAGAGTAAAATCTAAGTTTCACATTTTAGTTATCATAAACCTATTATTTCATATATAAAAAATAATGATAACTTTCAAATTCCTATTTCTAATGAATAATATAAATATAACATCTCATTTTTTGTAAAGTACATAGACAATAAATATAATTGAATTGTAATTAAATATTTATTTTCCGATACGTACGTCAACAAGTTTTACTTCAATCCCGCGTAAAGGTTACACGCACACTCTTTTTTTTATTTAAGATTTTTTTAATGGAATTTGTAAAATCTAAAAATTAGATCAAAAAAACTATTAATTCATTCATACTTAGAGAACTGGTAAAATAGCACCAATGGATGTCTCTGTTGTTTAGACCCAAATAAACCTTTCGATAGAGTTCAACTAAAGGACGTTTTTAAAAACAGTAATCTATCGATGAACCAAACATAAGTACTTTTATAAGATCACAGCGAATAAGATGGCTTGGCCATGTGGAAAGATTAAGTTCAACCAGGCTACCAAAACTGGTTTTATACAGAAGTCCCATTGGGAAAAAAGGAAGGGAAGACCGAGGAGAAGATGTAGTAGCTTAGTACAAGGGGACATAAAGATATTAAATATTAGGATTTGGAAGGCAAAAACACTAAATAGAATAGAATGGAGAGGAATAGTGAAGCAATACACACAGGCAGCAAGAAACAACTAAACTTTAATATGTATATGTAGTTAGCATTGTAGATAGTTTATTGTGTATGTATATATTATTAATTTAATATTATGTACAAATGCCCTAGGCCTACAAGGTCTGTTGAGCAATTTAAGTAAAGATAATAGCACAAGTAGTCGAGTACCATAGCTCTATGATAAGATACGTGTCTGTAATTTGGTTTTGCCCTGATATAGGTTGAATGATATTTATATCTATTTATATCGCCGCATCAAAGGTGTCTTTTAAAGTGTTAGAAATTTCTAACCGACAGCATTTTAGTTCAAAATTGAAATTATTACTTTTGACAGTAAGGCACTAGATACGTTATGTATCATCTTTGGACATTCTTAGACTGTCACAAAACGCTCTGTTCGTTTTATCATTTTACCTTGCCTAAGGTTATATACAAGATGCAAAGCTACTACTGAAATACCATTTTTGGAGTGAAGATGGAACCACTTGCGACTGTTTATCAGTTTTGCAATTTGACATCTATAGATATCGTTCAATTTATAGCAGGGATGTCTCTTGATTAGTGACTTGAGAGACATAGCCTGTACTACACTGATGAGCTCAAACTAAGAGCGAAACACATGTCTGTAGTTTGGTTTTGCCCTGATATAGGTTGAATGATATTTATATCTATTTATATCGCCGCATCAAAGGTGTCTTTTAAAGTGTTAGAAATTTCTAACCGAAACCATTTCAGTTCAAAACTGAAATTATTACTTTTGACAGTAAGGCACTAGATACGTTATGTATCATCTTTGGACATTCTTAGACTGTCACAAAACGCTCTGTTCGTTTTATCATTTTACCTTGCCTAAGGTTATATACAAGATGCAAAGCTACTACTGAAATACCATTTTTGGAGTGAAGATGGAACCACTTGCGACTGTTTATCAGTTTTGCAATTTGACATCTATAGATATCGTTCAATTTATAGCAGGGATGTCTCTTGATTAGTGACTTGAGAGACATAGCCTGTACTACACTGATGAGCTCAAACTAAGAGCGAAACACGTGTCTGTAGTTTGGTTTTGCCCTGATATAGGTTGAATGATATTTATATCTATTTATATCGCCGCATCAAAGGTGTCTTTTAAAGTGTTAGAAATTTCTAACCGACACCATTTCAGTTCAAAACTGAAATTATTACTTTTGACAGTAAGGCACTAGATACGTTATGTATCATCTTTGGATATATATATATATATATATATATATATATATATATATATATATATATAAAGTTTAAACAATCATAAAATTTTAAAAGCATTAAAAAATGAGAATAACGTTAAAATTAGGCAAAAGACAAAATAATTAAAATAATGGAAAAATAAAAATAATAAATAAAATAAATAATAAATAAAATAAACAAATAAAAATTAGAAAAATAGTTATAAAACGACTTGTTTTTGTTTATTTGGAGAACATTTTTTTAAAATATGTAAAATAATTTATTGATTTATAAAATTGGAACAGAAATTGTACAAAAAGATAGAGACAAAACTTAAAAATTAAGCAAAAAAACGTGATAATTAAAAAATAAAAATAAAAATTTAAAAAGCAAAGTAATAATTTATGTGTTATATATAGTAAAAGGCTGTAGGATATGAAATATTCTTTAATTATCTGATACAGATTTACAAAAATATGGTAATTGTTATATAAATAATTATTTAAATATAAATACAAAATAGGTTTTAAAATATTATTTTCTCATAGTTGAAACTAGATTTTTGTTATATTTATAGTTGAATATTAAAAATAATTATAAAAAAAAATAAATGTAACAATTCACAAAAAAATATAATTGTGTTATATCCTATACAGTGTAACGACCGAAAGGATCGTTTTAGTTCAGAAAGCCACCTGACTATTCGAAGAGATTTATTTTAATGTTTTTCGCCGCGATTAAGTGGGAGACAACCGATCACCGAAGCTTTCTCTTCGCTTCAACAGTTTATTTCGCGTTCATTTTAATATCTGTTTCCGTTCGAACAACTCCTCAGTATAAGTAAGTAATTATATCGTTTCAGTTATTAATTTTATTTGTATTAAATTGTCCAAATTGTGGTGAATTTTGTTTTTTAAAATATTACTAACACCCACTATCAAGTAGACAAGCTATCATCAAACATCAGTTTTTTATTTGATCATAGATTGAATAATACACGTGTATTTAAATTAATTATTTCTCGATAATATGGAGAAACCAGATAGCGATTCTACTTGATTGTAATTCATTAAAGGATGGAGTTTTGATTGTTGATTTCATTATTAGGGTTTATGCCACATCTAGAGGAGTCCCAAGTAGGAGTTAGAAATTTTAATTTGAAGACGTGTCGAGCCGTCTGCCATTTTGTGGGAAGTTATCTGACTTAAAAGATTGTTGAAATTTACCGAAGCCTAATCAATACCATCCCTGGAAGAAATTTAGTTTGATATTATTTCTAAGAATATTCAGTCCATCCCAAGGAGAAATTCCTTTATGGAAATCCTTTTGAGGAAAACAAAGATAAGAGATTTAATTAATTTTTCGCATTAACTATTAATGTTATTATTGAATGTTTTTTTTTTAATAAATCATGTAAAACTGGTGCTTGAGTGTTATTTGCTTTTTTTTGTACTCTGGCGCCCTGTAATTTTTGTTTGGAAAAAATTGATAAAACTCAGAAAAGAAGCCACGAACTCAATTGAGCTAGCCTAGGGTTATAATCCCTTAAAAGGGAAAGTTTTTAAGCTACAAATTGGCGCCCATCCGGCCAATTTTACTTAGTAAGGTATTTTTAGGGACACAAAAGAAAAATATTTAAAAAATGGAAAAGACAAACCTTTAAGTTATTGATACTTTCAGTTAATAAAATATACTATAATAGTATCTACACTATAAGAAAAAAATCATGTGAAAACAACTTACCAAATATTAGCTTCGGTTCACTTCAAAAGATACGTTCAAATAAGGATTCAAAAAAATAATGGTTAGTATCAATGGATTTTGGGCTATTAGGCTGGCGTCGATTGCATTGACATATTAATACAAATTAATATGTCAATGGTCGATTGTCTTGCTGACTTATGGTTTATTTGTAGTTAATTTCGAACTTTTAATCACGTAGGTACCGAGGCCATTTTTTCATAAAATAATAGTTTCTTATCTTGTTTTGTGTAGATATATTTTTACAACTAAATCTTTTTGTTTGTTAAATTTAATTTAGTCCAGGAAGTATCTACGTATCCGATAGGAAACTTTTGTTTTTTACACGATTTTACTGAAAATTTGCATAATTTTTTAGAAATTATTTAAGCTTAATAGTAAAAATGGATCTTGTCGCCTAAACAGGGATTTTTAAGATCCATTTTGAAAAAAAATATTATCTGTCACTTTTTTAAGTTGATGGGTTTTGAAGTATAATGGAATTTAAAGAATATATGACATTTGGCAACATTTAAAATTTTTCTTTTAATTATGTCCAATTTTGGTTTTTCTATAACCTAAGTGGCTTATTTGGAAAATATTAACATTGTAAAAACTTTTCGTAGCGGATACGCATATTCTTTTTGTACTTATGAATATAACTTGCTTAAACGTTCTTCACCTTCTACTAAAATCCTACCCCAAAGATCACTTCTTCCAAGTTAAATGCAACCATGAGTTATCCTCCTATCATCCAATAAAATCCAGTGTTCCTCAAGGTAGTGTCCTTGGCCCCGTTCTTTACCAAATCTTTACAGCTGATATCCCTACTACATAACACACACCAACAACCACCTTCGCTGATGGTACCGGCATTATTTTCATACATGAAAACCCCCGGATAGCTTTACAAAACCTTCAAAACCATCCAACATTACTTCAAGAATGGATGAGAAGTTGGCGAGTTAAGGTTAATGAAGCAAAATCTACACACATAACATTTACAAACAGAAGAGTTATATGCCCAAATGTATTTATTAATATTACACAACTCACAGCCAACAATGAAGTTAAATATCTCTGGTTCATACTAGATAGCAAACTCTCCTGTAGACCACATATAATAGCCAAGAAAGCTCAAATCACAGCTTTTTTTTAATATTTACTTAGCGCAGAAAATGTTTACTTCTTTTCTGAGATACCTACAAAAAACACCTTGGTACTGAAAATTTTTTTTCAGTCATTTTTGTAAACGAGCACCTGTTTAAGATTATTTTACGAAAGAAATAAACCAATTTCCTGTGCCTAGAGAAACAACCAAAAACGTCTTTTAATTGCCCAAGAAATACATTACAGTATTAATTATTTATTTCGGTTAAATAGACATTCGGACAAATGTTTTTTCAGGCCACATAAACATTCGGCCTAATACATTCCGGCCAAATGAATTCGCCTAAAAAATATTTGTCAAATGGATTTCAGCCAAGTGTACTGTTACGAAAAGTAACCACTCGTTAAGCCATATTTTTTAAACTTTTAAGGATAATGCCAAACTAACATTTAAACCCTGCGATTTGCTTCTGCGGTTTACCGCTGCGATCCACCGCTTCGTGTGTGCCCGGCTCAAGAACTAACAAAAATTTGAGTTTCATTAATGTTTTTATATTACTTTTTACAGAAAAACTACGAAAATTGTTTTAAAACATTTAAAATTCTGTAATAACCCCAAAAAAATAATGAATAATGAAATATAATGAGTTTGTTTTAAAAATGAATCAACAATTTATTTATTTTCTATAATTTAATTCACAAAAGATATTAGGTTTATATTAATATAAACCAGCAAATTAGTTTTCTTCCCAAGTCTACCATAAATCGAATACTGGTTAAACGAATATAAAATTCTGAAAAAGAAAAAAAGTTATATAAAAGTTATATAAAATTCTTCACTTAAAATAAGTTACCACATGTATATTAAGAGAGTTCGAGCCAAGTGGAAGAAGGTGAAGCTGTTAAAAAAAGCCAACATTCTTTGAAGTCAGTACAAGAGATTAAAAAATAGGTGGAACTGTTTAAAAATCTTTATAACAAAGGATAAAAAAGTTAAAATAAATTTGAGCATGTAACAAAATCCTGCGAAAAAAGTAAACACAAGCTTTGGAGACAGTACAAGACATACAAAAGAGAATGACGATATTTGAGGCATTATATAGTTAGAAAAAGTTAAAACAACATTAAGAGATATTACAAGAACTTACATAAACGAACAATATGTTAAAAATGTCTTTGGGGACAGTCCAAGAGAATAATATGAAGGTGAAGAGTTTTAAAAAGAAAGTTGAAAAGCTCAAACCAACAATTGAAAATGTTACAAGAAATAATAAAGAAGGTGAAGATGTTAAATAAATCTTTGAAGATAGTACAAAAGATTAAGAGATCGGTAGATCTATTAAAATAACTTCTGTATGTCTTAGCAAAATTAAAGACATGAAAACAGCAATGGTAATGTTTCAAAAACCTACAAAAAAGGTCAAGATGTTAAAAATTGTTTGGGGAAATTACAACAGATTTAAAAATATTAAAGTTGTTAAAAAACGCTACTGGGGACATTATAAAAGTAAAAGAAGTTAAAAAAGTATTTGAACACATTACAAAAGCTTACAACATTTTATTAATTCTTACCTCTGGATCTGCGTTATAATTACAAATTACTGCTTTCCACATTTGATCAATAAATCTAGGTCCACCTAAAAATTAAATTTAGTAATATTAATAATGTATTTAGATTACAAAAAAATTACCAGTTTGTTTGCCCAGTTTTGCACAATCTGACCAAAATTTAGCAGCTTTTCCTTTCAGTTTTTCTGGCTCAAGCTTTTGTAAAGTTGAAAAATCAACATGGCCTGTATGATTTACCTAAAATGCAATTTTAATATATTATTGAATAAAGTTCTATAACTGCTTAAAGCAGCATCTATAACAGAATTTGTGAAAAATAAACAACTTACTGCTCCTGAATGCAGCCAAAGACATGCAGTATATTTCTACAAAAAGTATGTAATTATTTTTAAAAAGATAACTGCCTATATAAATTATATAGCTACCTTAATTTTTTCACTAGGATTATTAAAATTTCCATTTCGAACGCTAATTATTTCAGTGTCACTAACTCCTGTTATCAGAGTACACTCGATATGTACAGCCTTTACTACAGCAGCCAAATATTCACCAAATTCCTTAAAAATAAAAGGAGATTACAGTACTTAGGGTATACTGATTTAACAAAATCCGATAAATGTATATAATCTACTTTGACCTATTTAAAAATTACATCATTTACAATAAATGTGAGAAATGTACTTAGCGCAATCGATAGGATATTCTAAGATTTCATTTTTATTTATTTATATAACAAACATGTTCTGTTGGTGTTAGCGTAAGAAAATATAATAGTAAACACAAAAAAATGCAAAGGAATTTGAGAATACCAATAAAAAGGACCTTAAACAGGTAAAAAATTTGTAATAAACAAAAAGAAATACAACTTAAAATACTTAAAAAAAAAGAAAAATTTAATATTGGGTGTTGGAATCAATTCGTAGCATTTAATGAGAGATGAAGTGTTTTGTTTTTACCATCAGAAGCAAATTCATCGTAAATCAGCAGTTATTGGATGTTATTTTTACGACGCATCTTATTCTTAATTGTCAATAACAACCAGTGGCAGCTATTTAATTATGTTGAAATTTATTCCGAATAAAGTGTTTTTGCGAAGAGTTTTATTACCTTATTTTAATACTAGGTGTACCTGCGACGCCGTTCGCGTGGCGTGTTGATTGTTGTTTAAAAATTCCTTTACTCACCCCGTTAAAGGGGTGGGAGGAGAATTTTTTATACACCAGATATTATGTTGAAGGAAGACAAATACATCTGTGAAAACCGCATTCGAATCGGATCAGTAGTTTTCATGTGATACGCGCACAAACATATAGATAGACAGACAGACAGACGTACAAAAAAAATCTAACCACATTTTTGGGTTCTATATCTATGTACCCGTGACGTCGTTCGCGTGATGTATAGATTGTTGTATTAAAATTTCTCCCCCCACACCGTAAAAGAGGTGGGGAAGAAATTTTTATACACCAGATGTTAAGTTAAAAGAAGACAAATATATATGTGAAAACCGCCTTCAAATCGGATCAGTAGTTTTCATGTGATGCGCGCACAAACATAAAGATAGACAGACAGACAGACGTACAACAAAAAATCCAACCACATTTTTGGGTTCTATATCGATGTACCCGCGACGTCGTTCGCGTGACGTATAAATTTTGTATAAAAATTTCTCCCCCCACACCGTAAAATTATTTTTCCCAACATTTCCCTTCACTGCTCTGCTCCTATTGATTGTAGCGTAATGTAAAGTATCCTATAACCAGCTCAGGAGTATGAAAAATAATTGTACCAAGTTTCGTTAAAATCCGTCAAGTAGTTTTGTTTCTATAACGGTTATACAGACAGACAGACAGACAGACAGATAAAAATTTTACTGATTTCATTTTTGGCATCAGTATCGATCCCTAATCACCCCCTGATAGTTATTTTGGAAATATATTTCATGTACAGAATTGACCTCTCTACAGATTTATTATAAGTATAGATAGATGAATAAAAGTGCTGCGGAAATTCATCAGATTTTAGTGAAAGTTTACAGTGAATATGTTTAGCTGATAAAATGTGTCGAAAGTGGTTTGCTCGTTTTAAAACTGGTGATTTCGATTTAAAGGACAAGGAACGAACTGGACAGCCAAAAAAATTTGTAGATAAAGAGTTGGAGGTTTTATTTGAAGGAAATTCATGTAAAACACTTGAAGAGTGGTCTACATTGTTGAGACTTGATTTATCAACAGTATAAAAACGCCTTAAAGCCTTGGGAAGAATCCGAAAGGAAGGATATGAATTAAAACCGAGAGATGTTGAAAGACGTTTTATACCCTGTGAACTACTCCTTGAAAGGTACAAAAGAAACAAAAATTACTGGTGATGAAAAATGGATATATTACGACAATCCGAAACCCAGAACATCATAGATTAAGCCCGACCAATCATCATCAACAGTAGCAAAACGTTCCCCCTTTGTATTTGGTGGGATCAACAAGGTGTGGTTTTTTATGAATTGTTAAAACCCAATAAAACCATCACTGGGGATCTCTACCGGTTACAATTGATGTGTTTAAGTCGTGTATTAAAGGAAAAACGGCAGGACTGAAGTAAAAGGCACGATAAAGTTATTTTGCTGAACGACAATGCTCGACCTCACGTGGCGAAACCAGTGAAAACATTATATGAAAATATTGAAATGGGAACCGCCGTATCCTCCAGATATTGCCCCTTCAGATTACCACCTATTTCGATCAATGGCTCATTGTTTATCAGGGGAAAATTTAACATTTTGCTAAAATTGGATTGATTTATGGATTGCCTCCAAGGACAAAGAGTTTTTTCGACGGGGTATTCGACTACTCCCTGAAAGATGGGAAAAAGTAGTGGCAGGCATAGGGTAGTATTCTCAGTAATGTGAGTTTTTATTTTCATTTCAAATAAATCGTTCTTCTTTTTACAGGACATCGCTACGAATTAATTTTAACACCTAATAGTTATGAAAAAATTGTAATATTTTCAAAGGAGTAGGTAAAATAAAATAATCTAAAACATTGAAAAACAGTAAAAAGAAAAAATTTCAAAAAAGAAAAACGTAGACAGATTCAATATAACATAAAATAATTGTAACATAATATTAAAAAAATAACAATAGAAACATCGTAATAGATAAAATCGTAATATTAACGAAAAAATAAAATAAATAAGAAAAAGCATAAAAATTACTAGTGCAACATAAATGTTTAAAAAACTAGTAAAATCATAAATATATCAAATTAAAGACAAATCGAAAATATGTCACATCCTGCAGGACTCGAACCTACGATCTCTACCCATAGCGGTTAAAGAGTCATTTCTTTTCGTCTAATTTTTAAATTAAAAAAAAAATATATGATAAATATTTTAAACAAATAATTAGTTTACGTTTAAATTTAATTTTAATAAATTACCGAATACAAATAAGCATTTACGTACTTTTGGATCCAATGCCGAATATACACTTCCAATTAGTAGAACAAATGATAAAAATTTAAACATTGTTTTCCAATAAACTTATAAATATTGAATTTGAAAAAAAAATATTGAATTCTAATTTATTACAACGTACTTAACTTACGAAACAAAATTCCAATATAATTTAAAAAAAAATGTCTTTGTGTAAATATATAAAGTTTTTTACTTCTATTCAAACTAATTATTTGGATAGTGTGTATTTAGACTTTTTTTACAATAAAAATGCAGTTCATTATTTTGTTTTTTACTGTTACAAATTAATATAAGAATTATTATCCAATTGCTTGTTAAAAAGAACTAGTTCATAATCAATTTTGTATTATACTAGCTGTACCCGGCGCGCGTTGCTACGCCAACAACTAAAATAAATTTAAGAAAAGTAAAAGAGAAGAAGAGATAGAGAAGAAAAGAAAGTTTATAGTTTTGTTTTACTTATGGCACCAAAAATATATTTTTCGAACTTATATTTATACGAATTCGTATATATCTATTAATTAGTATTGAATTTGATACATGGAATCGCCATCTGGTGGTAACTTCCATTAATACGAATATCATATTCATCTTACCCATTAAAAATAAATCATCATACCAATTTTCATGAAAATGGGTTGAACGGAGCAGAAGTTGCTACTCTGCAGCGCCACCTGGTGGCGAGTGGCATCCATGAGCATATCATACAAACCTTTTAAGTGGTAAAATATATATAGATACCAATTTTCACGACAATCGGTTGAACAAGACAGAAGTTGCTACTCCGCAGCGCCACCTGGTGGCGAGTGGCATCAATGAGCATATCATACAAACCTTCTTCGTGGAAAAATACATATACATACCAATTTTTATGACAATGGGTTAAACGGGGCAGAAGTTGCTACTCTGCACCGCCACCTGGTGACGAGTGGCATCAATGAGCATATCATGCAAACCTTCTCCGTGGAAAAATACATACACATACCAATTTTCATGACAATCGTTTGACCGGGGCAGAAGTTGCTACACTGCAGCGCCACCGGGTGGCGAGTGGCATCAATGAGCATATTATACAAACCTTCGCCGTGGAAATATATATATATATATATATATATATATATATATATATATATATATATATATATTATTATGGTATGGTGAGTTCGTCTTATATTTCCTTTTATTTGCTTCCGGCTTTTTGGGTTTGGGTTCAATATTATATTTCTTTTCCTTATTGATATTCTATTTATATTTAATTAAATTCTATACTTTTTACTTATAGTCTTTTATTTAAATTAATTCTCTTCTAACACCATTTTAAAAATACAACTTATTTCAAATTCAAATATTTCTAACTTACCATTTTCGAAAATTCTCTCTAAACTCAAAACTGTTTATATCTTTCGTCCCTAGGTAACCTCTCTTTTTTCAAACAAAACAAAACAAACAACTATATACACTTTCTGAAATAAAATTCTTAAACACCTATATAAAGACATAAAATACAAAAATTTTCTTGTCCAATCGAATCATAACAAATCCCCCTAAATTTAAAAAATAAAATTTTCTTTTAAGACACATTTTATTTTTTTTAAATTTACTTCCAATTCAATTTTTATTTATTTATATCTAACATTCATTATTCCTATAATTTTTATTTAATTTTATAACTTTTATTTATTTAATTTTATTAATTTCGTCCCCCTTTTTCAGATATTTTCCCATTATTTATTTTTAATTTTAATCTTAATTTTATCTCAATCCTATTTTTTTTTAATTTACTTATTTTTTTTTCTTTTTTATAATTATACATTATATCCTTCCAAATCTTCTTTAATCTTGTTTTAATTTTATTACATATTTTAAAATAATTTATATCATCATCTTCGTATGTTTTATTCTTAAACTTCTTTTTATTGTCATTGTCATAATTAGATTCCGTTTTATATTTAATTTTATTAATATAATAATATAATTCATTTTTATATTTATTTTCATCAACTTCATATATTTCAGTTTCATATTTTATTTCTTCACTTTTATAATATTTATCTTTTTCATTCTTCTTATCCTCTTCATATTCATTATTTAATTTTAATGTTTCATATTCTTGTTTCATATTGTTTTTATATGTCTCATATTCTTTATTTTTACTTTTTCCTTCCTGTATTACCAATTGCTCTATCCTGATTTCTTCATTTTGTTGGTTAGTATTACTTTGTACTTCTTGTAATCTATTCTTCATTTTATCCAAATTTTGTTGTATTCTTATTTCGTTTTCTTTCTTATTTTCATTTGGCTGCTCCTTCACATTTTTTTCTATATTATTAATCTTCTCCTGGTGTATATTACCCATTTTTTCCATCGCCTTAAATCCATTTATCAACTGATCTACTTCTTTTTGTATTTTGATATTTTCTTCTTTAATAATATTTTTCATTTCATTTATAATTTCACTTTTAATATTATTAATATCTAATTTTATGCCTTTCATATTTTCTTTTAAAGCTTTAACTCTTCCTTATCTTCTTTTCTATAATTTTCTTGTTTTCTACTATTTTCATCCATTTTTCTATTATTTTCATCTAATTTTCCATCAATTTTATTTTCCATTTTTTCCAAAAATTTAAACACTCTCTCCATCTCTGTTTCTTGATGTGGTTTTGAACTAGTCGCATCTCCTATCACATCTACTTGTACAACCTGAATAGTTGTGTTTTCTTCTCCTTCCGAAGATCCATCATTTTCCATTTTTTTTTTAAGAATATTCAATTTGCTTTTATTATTTTATTTCAATTTTAATGTGTATATCTAATTAATAATTTTAATTCACCTCGTATTTTAAATTAAACTTTTATGTCATATTGACACTGTCAAAATCAAAATTTTTTTAAATTATACTATTCCTAATTTTATATGTTCTACTATACTAATATTTAATTTGTTCTTTCAATTCTTCTTTATCAATTTAAATATGTATAAAATATGTCTTATTAAAATTATATCTCCCCCCTATTTCAAAAATAAACAAACTAAAAACTGTCCTTACATAAGAATTTAAAAATCTTACCCCAGATTACAATTTTTCTATAATTTCTAAATTTCTATCTTGTATGTCTCTTGGTTTCTTTCTAAATCTGCTTGTTTTTTTTAACTGTTTCTTTTCTGGCCCCTCGTTGTCTCGTCAATATTGTTATGGAATGTCTTTTTTTCGTTTTTTGCCCCACTTTGGGCGCCAATGTTATTATGGTATGATGAGTTCGTCTTATATTTCCTTTTATTTGCTTCCGGCTTTTTGGGTTTGGGTTCAATATTATAAGTAGGTATATCTGTTCGTGAAATCAAGAAACGGAGAGAAATTACTGGGTTGAATAACTGCTGGACTATATTAGATTATTTTATTTAAAACATAGATTGACAATTCATTAATATATCAAACATATATCACCATCGCTACCAAACATAGTTTATAGCATAGCTCTACACTGAACATGCCTTCCCCCTTGAAGTTAATAGAACTTCAAGAATCGATAGGCAATATACATATGTTGGTGACAGCTCGTTTTATTTCTCTGGTGCATGTTTTAATAGTCAACACTCTGACTACATTGTCGGATCCTGGGTGGAGTTAGTTCCAATATTCTTCCCATTTGCCAATTCATAGGTAATGTTGAATTTTCTTTAACCAATACCAAAGATCCTACCCTCAAAACTCTAGAGCTGGTATTCCATTTGGATCTTACTTGAAGATGATGAAGGTATTCTTTTGACCACCTTGTCCAGAAATGGTGCCCTGGAGTCAAGGGTTGAAGGTCATTCGGATCTTCAGAGAGTGGAGTAAGAGGTGTTGAATTTAAAATTGATTCGATCTGTGTAAGCAATGTATAAAAATCTTCATATGAAAGATAAACGTTTTTATGAATTCCCTTAAGATGATATTTCACTGAGCGAACAGCACTCTCCCACAAACCACTGAAATGTGGTGAAAGAGGTGGTATAAAGTGCCACTGAATTTTAGAATCCAATAAAAAAGAATTTAACTTGTTGGTTTCTGATAGAATCGTCAATTTTCGTAAATCGCGATTCGCTCCAACAAAATTGCTAGCATTATCAGAATAAATATCACTACATGAACCCCGCCTAGCAATGAATCTTTTAAGCATATTTAAAAATCCTTCTGTAGTGAGTTTAGAAACGAGTTCAATATGTACAGCTTTTGTGGCCAAACAAATAAAAACGCATATGTACGATTTGATATATTTTTGAAGTAAAACTTCTTTAGCGACACTAGGAGTAAAAAAGTTATTCTAACGGACGTGACGTCATTCTAATAACAGAAACCGGAAACAAAACCTAATCCTGACACGATTTTGCATGGGCGCCGGCAGCAGGGTGCAAGAGGGTGCGCTTGCACCCCCCTGCTATGAAAGAAAATACCTGAATTTACCAGAAAATTATATATTTTTTTAATTTTTTTATTAAATTATTGTTTGAATAAAAACTAAAGGCGTCGCGGTTGCTGTCCAAATCATTCTACATTCTATATATATATATATATTAGATCATAATAGTGTGTAGATGCAGATGCACCCCCTGAAAATAATCTTGGCGGCGCTCATGCGATTTTGCCTCCTATATTAAATAAAATTAAATCTGTAATTGTATGAATTGACAGCTGATCATCTTGTCAATCGAAATACATTCCTTTATATAAATAGTTTTTTGTGTATAAAGTGTTTGTATTAAATATAAATAAACAATGTGGATTTATTAATGAAGAAAGTGATGAAAAAATATTGATTGAAAATGAGTGAATAGGTAGGTACTCTATATGCATAAATTTTATTTTTGGTGTGTAATTACACTATTTATACCTAATTATTTATACCTATTATTTATACCTAGCTATTTTCGTTTTATAGACTTACAGAGCTAAAAAGAAAAAGAAATTGTGAACGTCAAAGGGGATATTATAAGCGCCAGAAAGATTTGAAGAAAAATGTCGAGACAGCCACATTCATTATTATTTGATTAAGTAAGTTTATTTACATACATACATATTATGATAGTAAATAATTGTTTATACGGAATCTTTAAGTTGAGTAAAGAAGCATGTTGCACGTTTTTGTTCATAAAATAATAATATTCAAAATATTTTAACACTTTCTTATACTTATTTTAGGTTTGGTTAGGTAGCCATAAAGGCCATAAAACCACTAGTCAAGATGGCTGATCTTTTACCACCAATAACAGATCCTTCGTAGACGTGAAGGAAACAAACTTAACTCAGGATTTTAAATTTTATGGAATATGCTATAAAATGCTACAAAATGAAATGGTTATCTAACTATCGAAGGCTCTTGTGTTGTGATGTATTACAATAAGGTAGATACAGCTACAAAATCACACATTCTAAACGTAATGTGTGTATATTTTTAATATTGTTTACCTATTATTGAAGCAAAACTTCTTTAGGCACGACTAGGGGTAGATTCTAACGGAAGATTCTGATGGAAGTAACTGTATAATTTCAGCTATGGGAGGAGTTTAAATTTCCGAAATTTATTTATGAAATTTTCAAACGGTTTCAAATACATTAATGGTATTTATAGACTAAAATCTATGTTTCACATTTTAGTTATCATAAACCTATTATTTCATATATAAAAAAAATAATGATAACTTTCAAATTCCTATTTCTAATGAATAATATAAATATAACATCTCATTTTTTTTGTAAAGTATATAGGCAATAAATACGATTGAATTGTAATTAAATATTTATTTTCCGATACGTACGTCAACAAGTTTTACTTCAATCGCGCGTAAAGGTTACACGCACACTCTTTTTTTTATTTCTAAACTTACTATCTTTGATTAAATAAGGTCCAGCATAATCTATGCCAACTTTAGAAAAAACACGTGAAATATTGACCCCATTAAATGGTAAATTCCTCATTTTTTTAACAAAATCTAACGGTTTTGCTTTGAAGCAAATCATACATTTCCTTAAAATTGATAAACTCTACGGCGACCGCAAATGGGCCAAAATTTAGTTCTTACTGTTGATAAGACTTGTTGAGGCCCAGCATGCAAATTCTTTAAATGTGCGTTTAAAATGACAATTTTGGTAAAGTTACTGTTTGCAGAAAGTACCAAGGGAAATTTAGCATCAGCTGATAAACTAGATTTTGATAGTCTACCACCTACTCTAATAATTCCAAATTCGTCTAAGAAAGGATTTAAACATTTAAATTTACTTGTATTATTGTATTTATTTTTATTCAAATTATGAAGCTCCTCAGGAACATATTTTAAATGAACCATTCGAACCAAAATAAGTTTACTACTTTGAATTTCTTTAATTTCCAAAGGAGCAATAATTCTATTTCCTTTCTTGATACGGGTATTATTTATAAATCTTAACAAATAAGCTACTACGTAAATTAATCGAGTATATGATGAATATTTTTCGATCAAATTATCGTCAACAAGAGTTGCTGAGACAGTTGATTTCACCTTTTTTAGTTCAGGTATAATGTTTACAGTATAATTAGATTTAGGCCAGTATTCCTGGTCATTAAAATTGAAATCAACAGTATATGAGAGGAAAAAATTAATACGTGTTAGGCGGTACAAAGTTATAATCAGTTTGGGCATTAGGTTGTTGGATTATTGGGTTACCGCATAGCAGAAATAATGAAACAATAACTCAATAACCGCATAGAAGGGAACAATCAAAACGCCTTTTAATTGCCCAAGAAATACATTCAGTATTAATTATTTATTTCGCCTAAAAAGATATTCGGATAAATGTCTTTTCACACCAAATAAACAATCGGCCTAATATATTTCGGTCAAAAAGATATTTGTCAAATGGATTTCAGCCAAGTGTACTGTTACGAAAAGTAACCACTCTTTAAGCCATATTTTTTTTTAATTTTTAAAGATAATGCCAAACCAACATTAAAACCCTGCGATTTGCTTCTGCGGTGTACCGCTGCGATCCGCCGCCTCGTATGTGCCCGGCTTTAGAACTAACAAAAAATTAAGTTTCATTAATGTTTCTATATTACTTTTTTCAGTAAAACTACGAAAATTATTTAAAAACATTTAAAATTCTGTAATAACCACAAAAAAAAATAATGAATAATGAAATAAAATGAATTTATTCAAAAATGAATCAAAAATATTTATTTTCTGTAATTTCATTCACAAAAGATATTGGGTTTATATTAATATAAACCAGCAAATTAGTTTTCTTCCTAAGTCTACCATATATGGAATACTGGTTAAACCAATATAAAATTCTGAAAAAAATGCGTATATAAAATTCTTCAATCAAAATAAATTACCACATAATGTATATTAAGAGAGAGTTCGATCCAATTGGAAGAAGGTGAAACTGTTAAAAAAAGCCAACAGTCTTTGAAGGTAGTACAAAAGATTAAAAAATAGGTATAGCTATAACAAAGGATAAAGAAGTTAAAACAAATTTGAGTATGTTACAACAGCCTACGAAAAAAGTTTAGATGTAAACACAAGCTTTGGAGATAGTAAAAGACATTGAAAAAAGAATGACGATGCTTGAGACATTATATAGTTAGAAGAAGTTAAAACAACATTTAGAGATATCAGAACTTACAAAGAAGAACAATGTGTTAAAAATGTCTTTGAAGACAGTCCAAGAGATTAATATGAAGGTGACGAGGTTAAGAAAGAAGACTTTACCATGATTGAAAAACTCAAACCAACAACTTTCTCATCTGCATTTGTAGTAGAACCACAGGGAGAGCTTCCTGAGATGCCAAATGCAAGTCTAGATTTTGCCATTGACTCCCCTCAATTTAGTGAGTCCGACGTACTTTCAGTACTCCAAACGCTTCCTGTTAACAAGTCACCTGGTCCTGACAAGATAACAAGTAAGTTTCTTGTTAAATGTACCTCCACCCTTAGCTAATATCATGGAACATTCCTTTTCGATTAGTAAACTTCCAGCTCCTGGTTAATTGCACAGGTTACCCCTATCTTCAAAAAGGGTAACAAGCTAGACCCAAATAACTAACGTCCCATTAGTCTAGTTTCCATTTGTGCGAAGGTCATGGAAAGAATTCTAGCCAACAAACTAATTGATTTTATTATGACCAACACAGCATGTCTTTCTACCAGGAAGGTCCACATTAACCAACTTACTGTCATCAATAAACTCTTGGACACTTCCTCTAGACAACGGCTCGCCTGTAGATATCATCTATCTTGACTTTTCAAGAGCTTTCGACCGCGTACCGAAAAAAAGGCTCTTATTAAAACTTAACCACTATGGTATTAGAGGACTCTGGTTTTACTGGATCAGTTCCTTTCTAACTAATAGACAGTTTTATGTAAGGGTTGGAGATTCTCAATCTGATGTTCATCCTGTAACTTCCGGAGTTCCCCAGGGATCCGTTTTGGGTCCCATTTTATTTCTATTGTATACAGCTAATATCGGTTTATTATTGGATTCTTGTTACGCCGATTACGCCGATGATAGCAAACTGTTTGGCAAACTTTTTGCACAAAATAATCTTTTAAGCGACCTTGCAAAAGTTGAAAATTTGAGTTCTGAATGGCTGATACCTTTGAATCCAGCTAAATGCATAGTTCTACTTCTTGGCAAAAATAATCCAGGCTTAAGATACCACATCAACAACACAGAGCTGAAGTCGGTTCTTAGCCAAAACGACTTAGGTATCACCATTAATCAGAGCTTGGAGTGGTCAGAACATATTGCTAACATTGTTAACAAGGCTAACCAAAAATGTCACTTGCTACGTAAGTCCTTTCAATCTCCCGATCCCGTACTTGTAAATAAACTTTATAAAGCCCTTGTACGACCCCTTTTGGAGTACAACGTTTCCTGTTGTTCTCCATACCTAGTTAGAGACCAAAATTTACTAGAAAAAGTTCAGAGGAGGTTCACTAAATGGGAGTCCTGCCCTTTACCATTTGGAATATCCTGAGAGGTTATCTATTTTAACGCTCCCAACACTTATCGACAGAAGGAACAGAGGTGACCTAATACAATGTTACAGAGTTTTGAATAATCAATTCTCTCTGGACTTAATTTTTCAACTTAACGCTGATGTAAGACTCCGAGGTCATGAGCTCAAACTGAAGAAAGAAAGATTTAGAACAACTCTAAGGCAACACTTCTTCTCAAACCGAGTTTTCGAACAATGGAATTCACTTCCGGATACAGTTGTTACCGCTCCATCAATCAACTCCTTTAAGAATAGACTCGACAGTTTTTTACTTGGTGTGCGTTAGTTGTTTAGTTCTCAATGGCGTTTTTATTTTCTAGTTTGTAAACCATTATACCAATACCAATTTTTCTAGTGTGTGAACCATTATACCAATGCACTTTTACTTTTAAGAAAAATCATTGTAATTAATATTATACATTTGGGATTAATAGGCTTGCCTCAGCCCTTCCTGTAAAATAATAATAATAATAATAATAATGTTACAAAAAAAGAAGGTCAAGATGTTAAATATGTATATCTTTCAAGACAGTACAAGAGATTAAAAGACCGGTAAATCTATTAAAATAACTTCTGTAGGTCTGGAGCATATTTAAAGAGACTAAAGCAGCAATGATAATATTCCAAAAACCTTCCAAAAATGTCAAGATGTCAAAAATTTGTTTGGTGAAAATACAACAGATTTAGAAATATTAAAGTTGTTAAAAAAGGCTACTGGGGACATTATAAAGGTCAAAGAAGAAATCAGTATTTGAAAACATTACAAAAGCCTACAACATTTTATTAGTTCTTACCTCTGGATCTGCATTATAATCACAAATTAATGCTTTCCACATTTGGTCAATAAATCTAGGTCCACCTACAAATTAAATTTAGTAAAATTAATAATGTATTTAGATTACACAAAATTACCAGTTTCTTTGCCCAGTTTTACACAATCTGACCAATATTTGACAGCTTTTCCTCTTACTTTTTCTGGCTCAAGCTTTTGTAAAGATGAAAAATCAGCATGGCCTGTATGATTTACCTAAAATGCAATTTTAATATATTATTAAATAAAGTTCTATAACTACTTAAAGCAGCATATATATAGTTTAACTAATATTAATGTGAAAAGACAACCACGCCTTCTAACCCCAACAAAGGATCCGACTTTCAAATCTAGGTTGCCAGATATATTTTCGAAATTTCCTAAGTTTATATATTTTGAAAATATTTTCTCTACTTTACTATTCAATTGTTCATTAATGACTCTTAGAAAGATAATATAAAAATATTCTTAAAAAATATATACTTAAATTAATTAACTAGCTTCTTCATATTTAAACAGTTTTCACTAATGAAATCAATTTTGTATATATATTACTTATACTTAGAGATATTTTAGAGTAAAGCCAACATTGAGTATATATCCCCCTGCCTTTAATATTTTTGCCGGCTCCTCAGATATAGATCTTAAGAAATGCCGACGCCTTTCTAACACTATCTACCGACAAGATGTGTTTCTAAACATACAGGAGAGTCGCTAATAGGAACCGACCGTGGTATAACGTAAATGTAGTTAAATTTCGAAATTGATTTAGCAGAGCCACTCTGTACCGAAATGGAAATCGGCATGGAACGAGTTTTAGCGAGTGGTTTGACTTCTGACCCTGCATAATTGTTTCATTTTAAAACTCGTTACAGTAGCGTCAGTGCGTTTATTGGAGAAATTGGTTAGAAATTATATATAAATCTATTGCGAAGCACATGTGCCACGTACTTTTAGTAGAAATAAAATCAAATTTTGAAAAACTATTCTTATGGTTTAAATTGAAATCATCAACTCCAGCTAAGATGGGTAAGTGGTTTCTCTACTGGCAAATTTGTGCCCAGCTCAGCCGTAGAGGGTAAGTACAAAAGTGTGAGTCGCGCCACCGATTTAAACGGTACAAATCGGAAACCCCTGATGTTCCAGGCACTGACCTATCTTACTGGAGATAAATAATGAATTTAAGAATCTTAATTAAAAAAAAAAAAAATTGATTGAATAACAAATATGGTGAGTGGGTGATTGGCTGAGTAAGACAACAAAATTAGATCTATCTATATATTTTACAATAATATAAACCCAACGGTTCAATAACAATCTCTGAAAAATAATGAAAAATAAGCGATAAAAAAAAATAATCAACTATGATACCGCTACTTACTGGCGTATAAGATAAACGAGTGATCACCCAGCGCAAAAAAAATTACTAAATAGTTAGTACCTAAAAATGCTAACTATAAAATGTTACATCCGCTTAAACAAAATTACAATGTCTTGAACTTAAAATTAAATTTTGGCTTATCTGATAGTATAACTTCTATGACGCAGAGGATCTTGTAGAGAGGCTAACTATACTAGCCACGCTGCTCCGATGGTAGTGAGGTGCAGCGTTGGTCCTCGATAGTGCACAGATCTCTCGACACTACCAACTATATGTGCCAGGACCAACAGAAAATTATCAGCCAGTCCAAAAACAAATTACTCGCCAGGTCCAAAAAAATTACTCGCCAGGTCCAAAAACCCTAGTCGAAAAAGCGAATTAGCCAAAAATTCCAAAGTTAAGTTATTTACGAAAGAAATGTTAAATTTACAAATGTTGACTCTACTTATTACAAAAATTTAAAAGACTAAATCCCATTATTTAAGAAAGAAATATTAAATTTACAAGTACCGACTTTGCTTAATAAAAGGAGAAAAGAAAAAAAAACAATTTAAAGATTAAATTACTGATTAAAACAATTTAAAGGTGAACAAGACATAATAATAATCAACAACAGAATTATTAAAGAAATTAATAAGCAAATGAATCAATTATACCAGATGCATGTGAGTCATTATACAATTTACAATTTAGAAATCCAATTACCAAAGAAAAACCTATATAAAATTAAACAACACAATGCGATATATTTGAATTCAAAATTTATAGATAAAATTATAGTTAAAACAGGTTACGCGTATAACAAAAAAAAACTCATTGCACCTGGTTTCAAAATTATTTACAACAGTTTATATTAAAATTAATAATAACCATTAAAACTTAAAATTAGTAATTTAGTCGGGTTTATTTATGACTGATAAATTTAGTTACTCAAAATAAATTTAATCGCAAAAGAAAACGATAGATCTAATATTAATAAAATACCAAAATTTAACGCAATATTTAGGTATGTACGTGTAGCTATTATATAGATGATAATTTACGTGATTTTATCGAATAAACACAGGTAAACACTTACCCTTTTATATTAAGATTAGGGGTTAAGCAGCCAATCTGCGATGTTATTTCGCTAACACCCTGTAGCAAATTTCGTGTTTCTAAATCGGATGTCCACGCTTCTTCGTAACGAACTCTCTTAGTAATCTCACTATAATCGAATGACGGTATCAAGAAAAAGCATTATATAATTACGCATAAGGTATAACTTACCGAAGAAAAGCACCATTTAATTAAATCCCAAGAAATATGGAGTTATCTAAACGCCTACTCAAAAATACCACAATAGGAATAAACACAAATGAGGCTTAGATAAAAATACTGAAGTGAAATTCAAAATCCCGTAAGGATGGCTTAGAAATTGCCAGATAAGAATGTTCAACTTCACACAATGGCGTTGCTTATTTCGGTTATAGCACAAAATCGTTCGTTCAACTGTTGAAACGCAAAAGGAAACCAAACATCACGCTAATTCACGCATACGCTTCTCGCAATGACACTTAAGAGTAAAGAAGGGGAAATTGTGTGTTCTGTTGTGCAAAAACGGCTTTGCTAGATATTAAATTGATTTAAGAAATGATGTTGAAATTAAATCGAATCCTTTAAACTAAATGTATTATTAATGTCACAAGAAATCAATGCACTTGTTTGCCTACTTTTAGATTTTCGCTATTAGCTTAAACAGTTAAAGCACCGGTACGTTATCGAACTAAACAATCGAATTACTCTCTCTACGGGTCAAGGCGATACGATACCTACTACAACTGACCGGAACCCGTTAAAAGGCTAGCAATCGCGATAAAACACTTAACTTTACTTTTAAATATATGGAAGCTGATTTATGCACGTGACACATGTTATAAAAATAGAAAAGGAATATCCCGTTTTAGCGCCAATAGCACCATTAGTTATTCAACCTGGGAACGATTCTACTTCAGAAGACAATTCTTGTTAGTCATTCTAAACAATTTCCTTTACAACTATCGTGATGTATCTTGAAAACTTGTTTTCAAAAACAAACTAATTTTATATTCTTACTAACATACTCAACCCTTTCCTTTCCAGGCAAGGAAGGCTCATACCTTCTCGTGGTCCTTGCCGGACAGACAATCTTTTAAGATTGTCTGACAAAATGAGTATTATTTGTAGACAATTGTTATGAAAATATTATGAGTTATGTACTATTTGAATAATGAGTCAAATGTTCTTATTAATAACTAAAATTAACAAGTTTTAATTTGAAAGAATTAATTTGTTATTTGACAATTTTCAAATTACTACAAAATTTACAAATATACAAAAACCGTTTTTCTTTCGAAATTTAAAACAAAAATTAATAAAAATTTTGAACCCTTTTTATTTAATTCCACGCCAATGGCACTGCTATCAAAGGCATTCAAATTCCGACAAAGAGCAAAAAATTTTACATTCACTTTGGAACAACTATAACAGAATTTGTGAAAAATAAACAACTTACTGCTCCTGTATGTAGCCAGGCACATGCAGCATATTTCTACAAGAAGTGTGTAATTATTGTTTAAAAGATAACATCTATCTATATTAATAATATACTACCTTGAGTTTTTCACTAGGATTATTAAAATTTCCATTTCGAACGCTAATTATTTCAGTTTCACTAACTCCTGTTATCAAAGTACATTCGATATGTACAGACTTTGCTACAGCAGCCAAATATTCACCAAATTCCTTAAAAACAAAAGGAGATTACGGTAATTAGGGTATATTGATTTAACAAAATCCGATAAATGTAGATAATCAAATATGACCTATTTAAAAATTAGATCAATTACAATAAATGTGAGAAATGTAGGTAATAAATTACCGAATACAAATGAGAATTTACGTACTTTTGGATCCAATGCCGAATATACACTTCCAATTATTAGGACAAATGGTAAAAAATTAAACATTGTTTTCAAATAAACTTATAAATATTTAATTTGAGAAAAAATATTGAATTCTAGTTTATTACAACGTACTTAACTTCCGAAACAAAATTCCAATAGAAATTTTTAAAGATATATATATTTTTTAATTCTATCCGAAGTAATTATTTTAATAGTTTGTATATAGACTTTTTTTACAATAAAAATTTAGTTCATTATTTTGTTTTTTACTGTTACAAATTAATATAACAATTATTATCCAATTGCTTGTTAAAAAGAGATCACTTATTAGTCAATTTTATATTATATTTTCCAATTTTTAATAGACATGTTTGTATGAATATAGGTCGACTAAAGTTTAGAAAATTATATAATTGATTATTGTGCAATCTATTATATTAAATCGTTTAAAAATATACGTTTTCCACTCTAGAAAACAGTTGGAAAGTAGACAATTGTTAATTGTATCTACTTTCCACCCGTTACGGGCCTTCATAGATAGAGATCATTAAAATTGGCAGATACGACTAACGTTTTATATCGGTATATAGTGTAATGGTTATTCCTCTTAGACCAGCTTTCTGGTATGGGTTCCTTCTTATTGTTTATTATTCATTCAACACAAACCAATTTTCAATTTCAATTCAAACTTTTATTTAACTTTAACTTTAAATATCAATGACAAATCTAATTATATCAATCAATATTCAAATCAATAACCAAAAATCATCTCGTTTCTATAACATTTTTTCTATTTATATTCATTATAAAAACAATAGTCACTGGTCTATGTCGTCACACTTTACAGTAAGATATTTTATTTACACAATAGACACAGTGATACCATAACAAATCCCCACAATTAAAAAAATTAAAATTTTCTCCAAAGACATTTTAATTTTTTAAATTTACTTTTAATTTTTTTTTTATTAATTTTTATAACCTCTTTATTCAGTGTTCCTTTACATTTTGTTTTAAACAACTTATAACAGTTTTATTTATTTATTTTCTTCCATATTTTTAATTTTAATCTAATCTATTTTTATATTTATTATCACCCTCATATACTTTTTCACATTTTTCTTCTTCATTTGTATAATAATTATCTTTATCTTTTTTCTTATCATAGTCATATTCATCATTTAATGTTAATTTCATAATTTCATATTCTTGTTGAAGTAAAACTTCTTTAGCGACACTAGGAGTAAAAAAGTTATTCTAACGGACGTGACGTCATTCTAATAACAGAAACCGGAAACAAAACCTAATACTGACACGATTTTGCATGGGCGCCGGCAGCAGGGTGCAAGAGGGTGCGCTTGCACCCCCCTGCTATGAAAGAAAATACCTGAATTTACCAGAAAATTATATATTTTTTTAATTTTTTTATTAAATTATTGTTTGAATAAAAACTAAAGGCGTCGCGGTTGCTGTCCAAATCATTCTACATTCTATATATATATTAGATCATAATAGTGTGTAGATGCAGATGCACCCCCTGAAAATAATCCTAGCGGCGCTCATGCGATTTTGCCTCCTATATGAAATAAAATTAAATCTGTAATTGTATGAATTGACAGCTGATCATCTTGTCAATCGAAATACATTGTATAAATAGTTTTTTGTGTATAAAGTGTTTGTATTAAATATGAATAAACAATGTGGATTTATTAATGAAGAAAGTGATGAAAAAATATTGATTGAAAATGAGTGAATAGGTAGGTACTCTATATGCATAAATTTTATTTTTGGTGTGTAATTACACTATTTATACCTAATTATTTATACCTATTATTTATACCTAGCTATTTTCGTTTTATAGACTTAAAGAGCTAAAAAGAAAAATAAATTGTGAACGTCAAAGGGGATATTATAAGCGCCAGAAAGATTTGAAGAAAAATGACAAAAATGAAAAAATGACGAGACATCAGCCACATTCATTATGATTTGATTAAGTAAGTTTATATACATACATACATATTATGATAGTAAATAATTGTTTATACGGAATCTTTACGTTGAGTAAAGAAGCATGTTGCACGTTTTTGTTCATAAAATAATAATATTCAAAATATTTTAACACTTTCTTATACTTATTTTAGGTTTGGTTAGGTAGCCATAAAGGCCATAAAACCACTAGTCAAGATGGCTGACCTTTGACCACCAATAACAGATCCTTCGTAGACGTGAAGGAAACAAACTTAACTCAGAATTTTAAATTTTATGGAATATGCTATAAAATGCTACAAAATGAAATGGTTATCTAACTATCGAAGGCTCTTGTGTTGTGATGTATTACAATAAGGTAGATACAGCTACAAAATCACACATTCTAAACGTAATGTGTGTATATTTTTAATATTGTTTACCTATTATTGAAGCAAAACTTCTTTAGGCACGACTAGGGGTAGATTCTAACGGAAGATTCTGATGGAAGTAACTGTATAATTTCAGCTATGGGAGGAGTTTAAATTTCCGAAATTTATTTATGAAATTTTCAAACGGTTTCAAATACATTAATGGTATTTATAGACTAAAATCTATGTTTCACATTTTAGTTATCATAAACCTATTATTTCATATATAAAAAAAATAATGATAACTTTCAAATTCCTATTTCTAATGAATAATATAAATATAACACCTAATTTTTTTTGTAAAGTATATAGGCAATAAATATGATTGAATTGTAATTAAATATTTATTTTCCGATACGTACGTCAACAAGTTTTACTTCAATCGCGCGTAAAGGTTACACGCACACTCTTTTTTATTTCATTTTGTTTTTATATGTAACATATTCTTTATAATAATTATTTTTACTTTTTCCATTCTGTAAAATGTCTTCATAAATATATTCTTTTTTATATCGTCTCATAGGTTTATTTTTATTTTTATTTGTTTCATACATTTCTATTAATTCAGATTTATCTTCATTTCTAAGTTTATACTCCCCCATAGCTTTTTCTTCAGGAGATTCAGTTTCATAATCCTTATTAATTATTATTTGTCATAAATTGTTTTATATCTTTTGTTTTTATTTCATCTTCTTATTCATCCTTATTTTGGTTCATTACTTCTTTAAAAATATTTTTCATTTCATTTTTGAATGCTTCCATATTTTTGTTCATGTCTTCTTTTATTTCTTTTTTCATTGTATCCATATTCTTGTTCATTTCTTTCATTTCTTTTTTCATAGAATCCATATTCTTGTTTATTTCTTCTTTATTTTCTTGTAAATTCTTCTTCAAATCTTCTTTTAAATTTTTGTTTATATCTTCTTGTTTATTATTCATTTTTTCTAATAATTTAAACATTCTTTCCATATCACTTTCTTCATGTTTGTCACCATTGTTTTCAATAATTGCTTCAATAATTGTGATATTCTCTTTTTCATCTCCGGATTCATTATTTTCCATAATATTTATATCATCATCTTTTTGATGATCTCCTTTTTGTTCATTATCTCTAACCTGTCTTTGTCTTCTTGTTTCCATAATTATTTTATTTTTTAATAATTTTACAATTTATGTTTAACTTTCAATTAGATAATTTTAGTTTTATGATTTATGTTTAGTTTTCAATTAAATAATTTTAGTTTGATGATTTATGTTGTTTTAATAAAATTCTCCCCACAAATCACTGCCTCTATTATATAAATGCAAATATCTTACCTATCTGTCAGTCCTGTCTGTCAAAGTCCTTGTCTTCCTTCTTAAACTTTCTTGTTTTTCGGGGTTTTCTCGTTCTTGGTGCCTTGAAGTTCTAGTTGATTGTAGGAGGTGTCTCGAATTTTAAAATTCTAGGTGCTTGTAGGTGTCTCAAATTTGCAGTTCTAGGTTCTTGTAGGTATCTCGAATTTGCAGTTCTAGGTGCTTGTAGGTGTCTCGAATTTGTAGTGCTTGTAGTGGACCCCACGTTGGTTCGACAATTTTGTAATGGTTATTCCTCTTAGACCAGTTTTCTGGTATGGGTTCCTTCTTATTGTTTATTATTCATTCAACACAAACCAATTTTCAATTTCAATTCAAACTTTTATTTAACTTTAACTTTAAATATCAATGACAAATCTAATTATATCAATCAATATTCAAATCAATAACCAAAAATCATCCTGTTTCTATAACATTTTTTCTATTTATATTCATTATAAAAACAATAGTCACTGGTCTATGTCGTCACACTTTACAGTAAGATATTTTATTTACACAATAGACCACAGTGATACCATAACAATAGGCAACCAGTATAAGGACTAAAACCAAAACGAAACTTTAGTAGGATTATTTTTTTCACCTGTCAAAATATCACAATTTTGTGATTTCGTCCAATGAAAACGCTTAATCTTCAATGTTTTATGCTAAGTCTAGCCAATCATACCGGTTTATATTGATTATTTATTTCACCTGTCAAAATATCACAATTTTGTAATTTCGTCCAATGAAAACGCTTAATCTTCAATGTTTTATGCTAAATCTAGCCAATCATTTCGGTTTATACTGATAAAACCACTAGTGGTTTTACTAGTATTGATAAAATTATAGAACTGTCAAAAATTCAATAACAATATTAAACAATCAATTTTCTTTTTTATAAGTACCCTACGATAAATCAACATTCATTTATATTATCTAAATATTCTGAAATATATTTTGTTATTATTATTAACACAATTCAATTCATCTAAAATCTAAACGATAATGAAAAATTAAATATGTAGGTACTTTAAAACTAACCTGCTTCCTGGTTCTGCATGCATTTAAAACGTTTATATGCCTACATTCAAATGTGGTCTTGTAGGTAAACTTTAAATAGATATACCTACCTAATAATTTTTATTTTGGTAATTTTCTCTTTAATAATATAATTGTATAAATAGGCAGGTATAAAAATAAATATTTATTCAAATTATAACCCTGTTTTCACGATGCTCACGACAACTGACAACTGTCAATACTATCTAGTGTACAGGATAAGTTAATAGGGGTAATAGGGGTAACGGTATTAGGTTTGTGTTAATTATGAAACATAAGTTGTTCTAGGAAGTTTTTTAAATAAAGTAGTTTTTGTACAGAATGGTTCAAAAAATAATCTTCTCAAATACCACTCGTCCTGTAAAATTTTACTAGATAAATTTTTATTTTCCAGACTCAAACTTTTTTATTTTAGGCAAAACTACTCAAACAAACTGAATATGATAAAATCACAAATAAAAAAGTTTTCGTGGAAACTAAAAATTTATCGATAAAATTTTAAGGACTCGTGGTATTACCTTTGATAAAACCACTAGTGGTTTTACTAGTATTGATAAAATTATAGAACTGTCAAAAATTTAATAACAATATTGAACAATCAATTTTCTTGTTTATAAGTACCTTACTATAAATCAACATTCATTTATATTATCTAAATATTCTGAAATATATTTTGTTATTATTATTATCACAATTCAATTCATCTAAACGATAATGAAAAATCAAATATGTAGGTACTTTAAAACTAACTTGCTTCCTGGGGCCTGTAACACAAACTGTACAATTGTAACAAGTTTAAAAGTTACAAGTAATCTGCCTGTAACTACAAGTCCTACTGAATTCCGTAACACAATGCAAATTGCTACAATAGGCATGTTGACAGTAGTTGTAAATCCATGTAAACTTAAATTTAAATGATTAATGGTAATATTTAAATACCTAAAATCATATTTATTGAACGTAATTAATAATATTTTATTAATTAAAATTAATTCAAAAAACTTTATTTAATACACGTGACTGTGAACGCCAATCACAGCGCATGACGTCATGAACCGATAAACAACTTAGCGTCGCTTGGTGTCACTGTGTGAACGAGTTATTTCTTTGATTTCTCTTGCTAATTACTCGCTATTACTATTTGTAACTCACTTGTTATCATAAACCGAATTGTGTTTACATTATGGAGACAGGATTAATCAAAGGAAACAGTTCTAACTTGCCGAGAATCGATTGTTTGGTGGTGGCGAATTTCTTTGCTACAAACAAAGATTTTTGTGCAGCGGAACTTAACATAAATTTTTTACGGCCTGTTTTTCTTCGTAATTACAATGTTCAACTCGTATATTTTTTAGATAAGATTTTAAAATACTATCGGTGTATTCGTTTAATTCAGAATCGGTTTCCATTTTTTCAATAAAATTTATATCTGCGATATCTAATTTTTCAATTTTAAAAGGTTTATTAATATTAATTTTTATTGGTTCTTCTCTTGAATTAGTAATGGTGGTTGTTGCAAACAATTTATTTACGTTTACAACTGCACAGGGTGATTCTATTTGATTGCCAAAATTAATATAATTTACAAGTCCTGTCCCGTACTATGTCAACGGGTAATTTTACAATTTGGGATGTCCTAGCGGGAATATTAAAAGAATAATTTTTTACGTTAAGTTTCTTTTTTAGTTGTGTTAATTCTTCTAATTCGTATATTATTGGTATTTCTGTATAAGGAGTTTTTTCTTTAAATTTACAGTTGCTTTTAATTGTTTTAATAAATCAATACCAATTAATCCGTCATATTTTTGACTAAAATTAAATAAATAGAACTTATGTCGTTCGTTATCTTTAAAAATTTTAAAAACAGGTATTTTTATAACTTCATTGTGGTAAGAAATACTGTGGGCTGTTTGAATATTAAAATCTTCATTTTTTACATGTACATCTACATACACACACACTTTGTATTTATTATTAACTAGTATTAAAGCCTAAAAATAATTATTTCTCAAGAAAACTTTCAAGTTCCTTAGAGTTTGACTGACCGCGAGCATTGTTTATCGGTTCGTGACGTAATCAACGTCACATGGCAGTTTTGGGCGTTTTAGCGGGAAATTTTAAATCTATTCTAATTTATCAATTTTTTCTTTAAAATAAAACCATTTTTATTATTAAAATATTTTTTTCGCGGTTATTAAGAGTTTATCTATAAAATAAAAGCAGATCCGGAAATTAGTCAACATCCCTATTGTAGAAATTTAATAATTTTGTACATATGTAACTATTATTCCTATTCTTGTTTATTTATGTGCCCTGTTAAAATTATACTGGGCTGGATTTAACAAATCTTCATATATTGGTGGAATCAACCATTGCTTCAGCGGATAAGCGGAGTCTCCTAGCATTGGGATGAGGTCTCCAACCATGTTCCATTCTGCGAATAAAAGAACTATTTCGCAATATCCATGCGTCGTGAACACTACGGAGCCAGTTGGCACTAACGTAGTAGAATTTTAGATCTGGGTCACAAACAGCCATACAGTTTATTGAGTGGTAACCATGCGGATCCACATAGGCTGGTTCGTTAATTCTGGGAGCGTCTATATAAGTGTTCCATCCACTACACCACATACTTCAGGAAAACCGGCTACTGGATGAAATCTTTGTACAATATCCAGCGTTTTATGGGGCCATGACACTACTTTTTTAAATTTGATTTCATTGACAGCACTGACAGTATTATGTACACACAGTCACTTTTGATACCCAATGCAAACACCATGGTACTGACCTCCATCTCACAACCAATGGAGAGCAATTAATGTCTTCTGTGGCGGTGTCAATCCATACCATCTAACTGTTGTAGTTGCAAGTCTTGGGCCAATATCCCATTATCCCCGAAGAAGATTTATCAGTGAGAAAAGCAAAATATTTTCTTGCACTGGACCGATATTCTCTAGGCGGATCTTCATGATTACTACAGAATCACTTGACCACATACTGGGGACACATACGTACGTGTTTACAGTACGAGAATTGCTATAATATTGAGTCTTTACCCAGAGTTTTAGATAGGTAAAATATTAACTACACTTGTAGAAAATTCTGTAACACAATTTTACAAGTGTTAACTTTATGTTACAGAATATGTGTACATATGTAAAAATTCTTTCGTAATTACTGGTGCCGTACAGGTAGTTACAAATTAAGTTATGTTATGGAAAAGCTACAAGTGTAAAATTTATTCTAACAATTGTAGGACTTGTATGGCTTGTGTTATAGGCCCCTGGTTCTGCATGCATTTAAAACTTTTATATGCCTATAGGCAAATGTGGTCTTGTAGGTAAACTTTAAATAGATATACCTAATAATTTTTATTTTGGTAATTTTCTCTTTAATAATATAACTGTATAAATAGGTATAAAAATAAATATTTATTCAAATTATAACCCTGTTTTCACGACGCCCACGACAACTGACAACTGTCAATACTATCTAGTGTACAGGATAAGTTTATAGGGGGAGTAACGGCATTTCATTTGTGTTGATTATGAAATATAAGTTGTTCGAGGAAGTTTTTTAAATAAAGTAGTTTTTGTACAGAATGGTTCAAAAAATAATCTTCTCAAATACCACTCGTCCTGTAATATTTTACTAGATCAATTTTTATTTTCCAGACTCAAACTTTTTTATTTTGGGCAAAACTACTCAAACAAACTGAATATGATAAAATCACTCGTCCTACGGACTCGTGCTTTTATCACATTTCAGTTTGTTTTCGTATTTTTGCCAAATAAAAAAGTTTTCGTGGAAACTAAAAATTTATCGATAAAATTTTAAGGACTCGTGGTATTACCTTTAATTAAATTTCTGTAAAAACATGTATGTATCTATCTTAAGGAAAACCAACATCCTTATCTCCTTTTATATTTTTAGGAAGATTAGTATATTCTGTAATTATTTGTATCCACTACCCTCAAATAACAGCTCCTGAGGTAATGGGTTGCTTTCAAGATGCTGATAATATTCAAATATTTATAGATGGCGCTGGTTGAATGAACACACGAGTGTCGCAGCAGCGTGATTAATATAGTTTTTCTTAGTGAAAATCAATTTTTTTAACCCAATAACGTATAATTTGGTTAATATAGTGTCTAGTCAGCCCTTAGTGTGAAAAAAATTTCAAGCTGAACCCTTGAGTGGCCGAAAAGTTAAGTGTGCCTTGTTGTGTACCATTTAAGGTTAGTTTTGTACGCGCCAAGCGATTTTGGACTTTAAGCTTCAACATGGGTTTATCAGATAATGACATCGAGAAGATTAAGGGAATTTTTACTGATCGATTTTTGCAATCTGTGGCTGAGAAGGTGACCCACATCTTGGAAAAAAGATATGATGTAAAACTAAAGGACCAAGAGCAGCGGATCTCCAAGCTACAACAAGAAATTTGCGATCTTAAAAGCATTAATTGCGAAATGCAGGCCGCTCTTGAAAATCAAGAGCAATCCTCCAGGAATCTTAATGTAAGAGTTTTTGGCGTACCCATGAGTGAAAACGAAAATTTACGCTCCAAGATGCAGGACATCTTTAAACAAATGAATGTAAATATTTCCGATTCGCAAATAAACAAGTGTCACAGAGTGGCCTTTAAGAATCAAAACCCAGCTAATAACAAACCTCCGGCAGTGCTGCTTCGCTTTTGTCGTGATGTGGACCGTACCGCTGTTTTAAAAAATCGAAAACATTTACGTGAAAAGAACATTCAGGTAAAGGAAGATTTAACAAAAAATCGGTTAGATCTGTTGTCCGCCGCGGTGAATAAATTTTCCAGTAAAAGTGCATGGTGTCTTAACGGACTAATTTATGTTAGAGTGGGGGATAGTGTTCATCGGATTAATAAAACTGAGGACTTGCTGAGGCTAAAAAACTAAACATGTATGTCTGATATATAAGATTTTGTAAAATGTAAGCCTTGAAATTCGATTTTTTTTGCCTTAAGTACTATAATAGACCCCTATTATTGTCTTCTTATTATTCTCGAAATGGGTTCAATAACAGAACTTATTATTTATTTACTTGTTTGGAAGGGATTACTAAATTTTATTTGGGTTAATTATAATTCTTTATTGAGAATATGCTCTTGCTACTTTAATTAAAATACAATTTTGCACCTATTGTTTCCTTTTAAAGGAGCTCTTGAAATTCATTGTGAAAAATGCAATCTATTTTATTAGATATTGTTTCTATTAGGTGTATATTTGTAAACATCTTTTTTTTATAGTTGTTGATTAAAAGTCAATGTTTTTTGGGAACTTGTTTTTGGGAATTGTTTTTGTATTTTCACTTTTATGATTATTCAAATATAAAACTGCTGCGACTTCTTGTCAACAATAATAGTAATACTCATTAGTAGGCTCGTTAGTAGGTTATTACTTATTGTAGATAATACTCTAATTATTTTTACTACAATTTTACCTATTCTTTCTTCTTTTTCCCCTACTATTTTTGTTAACCTACCTATTATTAACCCATTTTCCTGTTATGCTGTGTTGTGCTCATTTAAATGTGAGGTCGCTACTAAACAATTTCGATATTTTTAAAGATTATATAAACTCTAATAATTATGACGTAATTGGTATTTCAGAAAGCTGGTTATCTCCTAACATCAGTAATCAAACAGTGGATTTAGATAACTATGTGTTTGCTAGGGTGGATCGGTTGGGGCGTGGTGGTGGTGTCGGAGTTTATGTCAAGAAGAACATTGCCTTTACGGTAATGCTGAGTGAATCCAGGGATATAGTAGAGCATATTTGGATAAAGTTTCAGTTTCAGAATGAAACCATTATAATCGGTAGCATATATAGATCACCTAGCTCAAATATCAATGATTTCTTTTCGTACTTTGAGGATGTTTTAATAGAATTTTTTGCGCAAAGCGACAAGCTTTTGTGTCTTGGTGATTTTAACATTAACATGCTTGATCTTGATGCCCCACATGCTGTCCAATTTAACCATATTTTGGCAACTTTTAGTCTTGAACAAATTATTTCTAGGCCGACTAGGGTTTCAACCAATAGTACTACACTTATTGATCTTGCTTGTTGCAATCCGGAGAGTGTACTTGACTCGGGTGTGAGAGATGTCGGTATTTCTGATCACTTTCTAATCTACATATCCTTAACCATGAACCACATCGAGCCAAAGGAAACTCAATATGCTTACAGAGCACTAAAAAATATAAACCTTGTCGATTTTCAGTTAGATTTGGAAAGTGCACCATGGCATAACATATTCTTTTTAAATGATATAGATACGAAGGTTGATTTTTTAACTAATACAATTTTATCTATATTCGATATGCATGCCCCTGTACAGGTTAAAAAAGGTGTAATTAGACCCTACACTCCCTGGATGACAGACAACATTAAATTTATGAAAAGACTAAAAAATCAAGCTCTTAATAGGTTTCATCGCACTAGAGATCCTGAACACTGGAGATACTATAAACAACTTAGAAACCTAGTAACTTCTTCAATTAGAAATGAAAAAAAAGCTTACCTCAATTACAAATTTCAAAATTCCTCTCCCAAAGAACAGTGGAATGAGCTAAGAAAGTTAAAAATTATAAATAAAAAACGAAATTGTCTCCCTGATAATCTAAAAAATGTCAATGAAATAAACTCTTTTTTTCATAGATTACCAGTAGCCGCACCTAATAATGACTTAGTAGATTTTTATAATAATCATTTGCTGTTACCTGATAAACAATTTAAATTTAACATAGTGTCAGAGGAGACTATTTTAAAACTTCTCGTAAATATTAAATCCAAGGCTTTTGGAGCAGATAGTTTGAACATAACTCTAATTATTTTGTGTTGTCCCTTTATCGTCCCTTACATTACTTATATAATTAATTGTTGCCTTCAAGAATCGTACTTTCCAAAAGACTGGAAGCTCGCAAATGTGGTTCCATTACCAAAAATTAATAATCCCTCCGAGTTCGGACATTTGAGGTCTATTTCAATTCTGCCAACCCTCTCTAAGCTTTTAGAAAAGGTCATGCAACAACAAATTTTATCGTATGTGACAACAAATAATATAATTCCCTTTAAACAATCCGGGTTTAGAGCGGGTTACAGTTGCACTACAGCTCTATCTGATGTCATCGATGATATTGTGAGAGCACAGGATGAGAGTGAGGCCACCTTGTTGATTATGATTGATTATACAAAAGCCTTTGACATGATTAATCATCAACTGTTATTGTCAATTTTAAAGTATCTTGGCTTTAGGGAGACTGCACTCTCTCTCGTATTATCCTTTTTAACTGATAGGTACCAGAGGGTAGTCTGTGATGGAAATTACTCAGATATGCTTCTGGTCACGACAGGGGTACCTCAGGGTAGCATTTTAGGTCCTCTTCTTTACAGTATTTACACATTTAATTTTATCAACTCACTTAAGCATTGCAAACATCACCTATACGCAGACGACACTCAGATATACAAATCTTTTTCTCCTAACCAAGTCGAAACTGTTAATACTCTTTTAAACTCTGATCTTGATAGACTTTTGAAAACCTCTAATGACCATTCTCTTCAAGTTAATCCAAGTAAATCCATTGCAATGCTATTCTGTAGTGAAAATATCCGTGGACAGCTAATGCAATTTATAAACACAAAGCTGGGCAACAATCAAATTTCTTTTAAAAATTCCTATAAAAATTTAGGTCTAGTTATTGACGTGAAACTAAAATTCAAAGAACATATTACTTTATGTATGGGGAGAGCATTTTCAATGTTAAAATTAATATATTCACACCGCCATTCGTTATCTCAAAAAACTAAATCTTTACTTTGTGAGAGTCTTATTCTATCTCATTTCACCTTTGCCGATAATGTGTATGGCCCTTTTTTAGATTCTAGTGATGTTAAACGGATTCAAAAAATTCAAAACTGCTGTATAAGATTAATTTATGGAATTAGACACAGACAACCGGTCTCTCACAAACTTTCCGAATTGAACTGGCTCTCTATGATTCAACGACGAATACTACATTCGGCATGTTTTTTTTATAAAATAATAAAATTTAAATCTCCACCCTATCTTCATCAAAAACTCAGCTACCGTACTGATGTACATAATATTAACATACGTCGACAGCATTTATTAACTGTACCGGCACATAAAAAAGAGTTTTTTAAAAATTGTTTTACATATCAAGCTGCCTTTTTAATAAATAAATATAAAATCATCGACTTTTCTCTTAGTGTTACATCCTTTAAGAAACAATTTAAAAGTAAATTTTTCCAGACCTAATTATGATGACCTCAATATTATATACCATCATATTATTATTACCATCGTCATAATGTGCGACCTTACAGCATAACCTTCCTTCCCCTTCTCCTTTTCCTTTCAAAGTTTTAATTTTCTGTTTTTAATAGTATATTAAATTTATTATTTTTATATTTGGTGTATAGAATTTAGTAAAAAGATTTTCTAGGTTAAGCCATATTTTACTATACGATGCTTAAATTGATTTGGCTTCAACAGCACCCTCCATCGCGAGGAAAGCTGCATAGGTGGCCTTTTATGCCAAATAAATTTTTTTTAGAAGAAATACTGTATTACAAACAGCTGTTGTAAATATTTGGGATAATAAATGTGTTTATTATTATTATTATTATTATAAATATCGGAAAGTACCATCAAAAACAAATTGCACTAGAGTGTTTTAAGTTGACCATATCCACCTTTATCAAAAGGGAATCGCACTTTGATTAAATTTGGTTAACGAAGGTGTAAATTGAATAGCAAATCAATGGATCCAAGTTTTATTTACAGATGACTCTTGATTCGGTTTGTATCCAAATTTACGTGTAGAAAGAGCGGCAGTTCTTCAATATGTTCAGGAAGTACACAGCTATAGGTGGGGGCTGGCATAAGACTGTAAGGAAGAACAAATCTCGTTTTGTTGAAGAATTTTTTAACCACTGAACGGTATATCGAACAAATTCTACATTGGCAACAAAGCAGAGTTGTTGGACCCAGTTTTATTTTAATCCACACCCACAATTCATCAGCGCAAAAAGTTTTTGGAAGAGCAAGATATCAATATTTTGCCATTCCCTGCTTCATCGCCAGGTCTAAATCCGATGGAGCATGCATGGGATATGCTTCAACACAGATATTTTTGGGAATATTTTTTTAGATTAGATGTTTATTGGGTTGGCTGTTAGCCTGTATCACTGCGACCTTTGCAGATCTATTGTGACCACCCATTATCTCAAGAAAAGGATTAGAGAACCTTGTCCAGCCCTGCCCTCTTAATGAGACTTAGTAGCCTTGACAGTGGCCACTCCGCATAACTTGGAGTAGCCGGTTTCTCCTCTCCCAGTACTAGATACCGCATCCATGCAAGGCCTTAGCATTGGCATTGGCATAGGACATGAAATGCGGTCTCCTCCTCCTCTTGGCAGTATCGACAGGTGTCTTCATCTGCTAAGTTTAACTGACTCATGTGTTTCTTGAGCCTACAATGTCCTGTTAAGCGACTGACAATCATTCTGACATCGTTTCGCCTTTGTGATAGCAGCTCTGCAGTAAACTTCGCCGAGTTTCCCTTTATGAAGACTTTGGCTTGTCGCTTGCCCGGTGATTTTTCCCACCAATCCTGGGCCTTCTCTAGTCTCCATTTATCAATGGCTGCCTTTCTGAATGTGTCAGCAACTCGGCCGAATGGTTTCGGGCCAATCATTGGGGCATTAGCTCCCGCACGGGTCAATAACATCAGTTTGAAAACCAAAACCCGCTTTTTGCAGACTTAAATGATGCTTGAAACGTTCTATCTCAAAATAAATTAGAAAATTTGATTTAACGTTAACGTTAGTGATATAAAAAAGCATACTATTTTACACCATAAGAATTTAAAAAAATAATCCGGAAAATACCTACTGAATATTTCACTTTAATTCACTTGCAAAGGTAAGTTGAAATAAAAATTCGAAAATAATTATCGTCTATTTGTACTAATTATTGAATTTCTAATTATATCGAGGTAATTTTTCGATAAAAGAAAACTTCTTGCTTTTTGTTAGTATCTTTTTACCACTAATAATTTGTTTGTTACTTTTACTATTAAAACTAATTAAGTATCCACGCATCTTCGAGGAAAAATATTTGGATTTGTTTTTGTGTTGCTCGATTTTACTAAAAAAAGGACCCCTTTAACAAATTTGCATGTTGCGTGAGTAAAAATTGATAAAAACTTGATCAAACAATTTTTTGTCGGAACTGTTTTTATTAGGTTTTGTGAGTTATTCTAAACAAAAAAGGCTTAATGTATTTTTTAAACTATAGTATTCGACATTTAGTTCATGGAAAGAATCGAAATCAGCCAATTTCTACCACGAAAAACATAATGAAAAACAAAGATGTTTTTAAACGTCCTAAATATCTATCAAATATCCATTTAGCAAATCTTTGCACCTTTTAAATGTTAAAGTTAATGTAAACCTTACTTAAGTACTTGCTCGATAGTCATTTGCCTGTAAGTACATATTATAAATAATCGATGTGGCTCTTTTATCCGTATAGGTGTCGAGGATTCTCTTTTACTCGTTTATTTCTGCGATCTTATAGCACATTTTTGGTCCATAGCTAAATCTTTGGCTTCCTGTCACGATTTTCCTTTATTTCTTAATATGTCCAACACATTTGTTTTTCAGAATTACTTCGTCGGCCTCTTCCCGTTCTCTCCCATTGATTTCGTTTCCCATGCCATGCCCATGTCTGTCACCCATTCTGTATAGGTATGTGTCCAGTTCATTTTAGTTTCTTTTTATTAATTTCTTCTGTTAATGTTTTTACTTTTAATTCCCTTCTGATATCCTGACTAAGTCTTGTATCAGTTTTCGTAACTTTCATAACTTTTAATAAATACCTCATCTCTGCTGCCTGCAGCCTTTTTCCTGCTTGTCGGTCAATACTTAGTTCTCTTTTCCATATATAGTGATAGGCAAATGGATCGTGTTATATATTACCATTTTTGTTTTCTTTGATTATTTCGTTTTCATTAAAAAAATTAATATTGAGAATTCATTGAATATATAAAGTTTTTTATTGGCTTATATTATAATTTTCTTCTTTTTCATATTAATGACTCCACAGAAAGAGAGTGATTTTCAAGCATCCACATGTTGCCATATTTGCATGCTGAGGAAAAAAAATGGCCCTTGGTAAGCCAGGCGCATCAGTAGATTTATATTAATTAAATATATTAAAAGTATACGTTTTAGAAAATAATGTTTTAGATAAAAGTTGTAGGTCTCTTTAAGACAAACAAAAAAGTCCCCTAACATTTTTTTGTACAGGGTGAAGTAAAAAAGTTACGAATTTTTTTCCATTTTGATTTAATGTCACGCCCAAACGGCCTTACCGATTTGGCCCATTAACGAACTTGACCGAGATTTTGGGACGATTGATTTTTGTACCAAATTTCATTTCGATCCGTTAAGAAATGCGACCGCTATCGTGTCCACAGATTTCGTTATATCGGAACTATACATATATATATACATATATATATATATATATATATATATATATATATATATATATATATATATTAATTGTTATGATCTCTATACTCATATAATTGTATTCTTGTGACTCTTCAAGGTTGGGTTCTTCGATAATATTAAACTAAAAAGTCCATCTCAATTTTAACATCATTTAATATATATAAATATATTAATTCTTTACAACACTTTAAAAAACAATATAACATTCATCATTTATCCTGTCATAAACTTAACACTAATTAATTTTAAATGAAATTTTGCCCTCTTTTCCTAAAATCCCCGAATAACTATTTCTAATATACCTCTATTACCAGCTGATAACAAATCATACCAGAAATACTTATCTTTATAAACTATGCTTATTTTATTTTGAAAATCCAATCTATGCAAATATCCAATTAATCTTCTCTATATATATCCATTTTATTCCATATTTAACTCTACCATATAGTTATTATAACATTCTATTCATACATTAATCTTCTTTTATAATTTTTATATTTATATTCATTAACATTCAGTATTTATCTTCATTTTCAATTTCTATTATTATTATATTTACTTTATAATGGTTTTTAAATTTTTAAAATTCTATATAATTTCCTAAACTTTTTCTCTGACTTTACTCTCCAAAATTCTATGACATTCTATCAATAATTTTTTTTTTATCCCCCTAGAAACCTCGCAACCCAAATTTTTTTTTTTTTTATTTATGATTCCTTGATAATTTGCATAAATTGATTATTCAATTCTAATATCTAGTTAGTCTTAATTACACTTATATTACATATAAAGACCAACTATTGAATACCATAACAATTTCCCAAATTTAAAATTTTATAAATTTTAGAAAAAAAATTTTAATAATTTAAAATTTAAAGTATATAACAATTAACATATTAACACAAATTCTGAATACTCTAAGTTTCTTCAAAATACCTATATAGGCTTTCAATATTAAATACTCCTCTAACATTTCTTGTTATCGGATCTTCAACAATATAACTATTAACACCTTCCTCATTTACTATTCTATATGGTCCTTCAAATATAGCTTTTAATTTCCCTGATTCATTTTTCTTTAAATTTCCACTTATATATGCTTTTATTATTACCAAATCTCCTTTCTTAAACCTTACAGGATATTTCACTTTTTTCTTAATTTTTTTATAATATTTTTCCCACGCATCCATTAACCTTTTTCTTACTTTTTCTATAATTTCATCATATTTTTTTCTTTCTTCTTCTTCTTCCCAATTTCGTTTTGGTTTTTGACCTAACATTAAATATGTTGGTGTTTCTTCTGTTATTACATTTGGAATATCATTGATATACATTTCTACTTTATTAATATAATTTTCCCATTCTTTATGTTTCTTTCCATTTAAACTTATTCGTAAAAATTTTATCACTTCTTTAATATATCTTTCTGCAGGATTTGCTGCAGGATGTCTTATACTAATACAATTCTTTTTGATTCCTTTCCTTTTTAAAAATTTTTCTAAATTCTGTCCTTGAAAATACGTTGCATTATCCATTACACATGTCCTTGGTTTACCTATTTCTTCTATAAATTTTTGTAAACAATTTTTAATACTTTTATAATTTGTCCTTCTACATGGGTATAATTTTATAAATTTTGTAAAAACATCAACAATTACCAATATATGGTTATTATTATTTTTACTTCTTATTAGATTACTAATGAAATCTATTGCTATTATTTCCAATTTTTCCATTGCTGTAACACTTTTCCCAATATTTTTATTCACTTTATTCTTATTTTTATTCAATTGACATATCTTACATGTTCTTGTTATTCCTTTTGCTATCTTTTGATCTTTTTTCATAGAATCCATTTTTCTATTATTTTCATCAAATTTATTTTCCAAAAATTTAAACATTTTCTCCATCTCTGTTTCTTGATGTGGTTTTGAACTAGTCGCATCTCCTATCACATCAGCTTGTACCACTTGAAACATTGTTTTTTTTTCTCCTTCCGACGATCCATCATTACTTTCTGTTTCATGCATATTTTCATTAGATTCCTGTATTCCATCTTCTCTCCTTCTATTTCTTCTATTTTGTCTTGTATTCATTTTATTCAAATCTTTTAATTATTTTATATATTTATTTAATTTATAATGTTAACTTATTATATTACTTTATTATTTTTATTCGATTTGTATTTAGTTTTAAAATTTTCAAAATTTTATGGTCTTTATATATAAATATAAATATACTTAAAACTCTCACCTAATCCTCTTATTTCTATTATAATGTATTTATGTTTTATTTCAATTCTTCACTGTTCTAATTTTCTAATCACTTCAATTGTCTATATCACCCTCTCAATTTCAATATACTGTTCTATTTTAAACTGGATTCTTGTTTTATTCACGCCACACGTTGGCTCGCCATAATTGTTATGATCTCTATACTCATATAATTGTATTCTTGTGACTCTTCAAGGTTGGGTTCTTCGATAATATTAAACTAAAAAGTCCATCTCAATTTTAACATCATTTAATATATATAAATATATTAATTCTTTACAACACTTTAAAAAACAATATAACATTCATCATTTATCCTGTCATAAACTTAACACTAATTAATTTTAAATGAAATTTTGCCCTCTTTTCCTAAAATCCCCGAATAACTATTTCTAATATACCTCTATTACCAGCTGATAACAAATCATACCAGAAATACTTATCTTTATAAACTATGCTTATTTTATTTTGAAAATCCAATCTATGCAAATATCCAATTAATCTTCTCTATATATATCCATTTTATTCCATATTTAACTCTACCATATAGTTATTATAACATTCTATTCATACATTAATCTTCTTTTATAATTTTTATATTTATATTCATTAACATTCAGTATTTATCTTCATTTTCAATTTCTATTATTATTATATTTACTTTATAATGGTTTTTAAATTTTTAAAATTCTATATAATTTCCTAAACTTTTTCTCTGACTTTACTCTCCAAAATTCTATGACATTCTATCAATAATTTTTTTTTTATCCCCCTAGAAACCTCGCAACCCAAATTTTTTTTTTTTTTATTTATGATTCCTTGATAATTTGCATAAATTGATTATTCAATTCTAATATCTAGTTAGTCTTAATTACACTTATATTACATATAAAGACCAACTATTGAATACCATAACAATATATATATATATATATAAACTTTTGAACGGAAGGTGTTTTTGAGGTCAGGGGGACCCAAAACGAAAAACTGTAGTGAAATTTTCCCGAAGTCGTGACCTGCGAACCAGCTGAATAGTAGATATAAATCTACTAATATAAATCTACTAAAAGTCAGAGACCATGACCACTTAATTGGAGAAAATAATTACCGTGGAGCTTCACCTAATGAATGTAATCTTAATTACCAAGACACCCATACAATTCCCATTATATTTCACAACTTAAGTGGTTATGATGCATATTTTGTGATAAAAGATATCGCTACTCACATGAAAGGAAATGTAGACTTGCTGCCTCTCACTAAAGAAAAATATATTTCTTTTACAAAGCATGTTAACGAGTTCCGAATAAACTTTAGATTTATTGATAGTTTTCGGTTTATGGCATCTACTCTAGATAAATTATCATCTTATTTAACAGAATTTTCATATCTTAAATCACAGTTTTATAATAATCCAGAAGAACAATTTAATTTATTAACAAAGAAAGGAGTAATACCGTATGATTATATTGATAATTTTTTACTGAATATAGTAACCAATCAAATTATTCAATTTTGAGTCATATGTCAAATTCCATCCAATCACCTCTGGATTACAGCGACAACACTCTACATGTGGTGTTTTCAGTTTGGTGTTTTCATCAAAGATCATCGAGTATTTGATTAAAAATTAATTTCTTCTACAGTGGAAATTAACAATCCGTCAACTTCAGCAAACTCTTCCTCCAACTTAACATTTACCAATTGTACTTTTCACAACTGTAAATTTGTTTAAAAATGAATAATAGTTGATAGATTAAAAATAATAAATTTTGTTGAAAATTATTAAACGTCAGATTGACAATTTTTTGAAATCTACAAAGTAAAAAATTATCTTATCGAATACCCCTCAGGCCTTGATAAATACTCAAAATTTTGTCGTAGAGGATCCTTCAAGCGTGTTGCTCCAAGATAATAGCCCTCGGCCTGCGGCCTCGGGCTATTATCAAGCAACACGCTTTCAGCATCCTCTATGACAAAATTATCTCGGTATTATCAAGGCCCTAGGGGATTACTACTGATAATTTTGATCATTTTAATGAATCCTGTTTACCAACTCAAGATGCTTTTTATAACAAATTAGAAGATAAACCTTGCCCCAAGCGTCTATATAAAAGGGCTCAAGAAGTTTGGAGTATGTTTAACTGTACTACTTTAGGAGACTACCTATGTTGATTTGTATATGAAAACCGATATTCTACTTCTGGCAGATGTTTTTGAGCAGTTTAGAACAAGCTGCATCAAAACGTATGAACTGGATCCAGCTCACTATTTCACGCTACCTGGATTCACTTGGGATGCAATGCTAAAGTATACTGGACAAGAACTAGAGTTACTGACTGATCCTGATATGTTTTTATTTGTTGAACGCGGAATACGTGGAGGTCTTAGTCAAGTTTCCTCTAAAAGAAGAGCTCATGCAAACAACAAATATATGCCTAATTACAATCCACAAAAATCTGAAAGCTATCTGATGTACTTCGATGTTAACAATTAATATGGATGGGCGATGTTACCACTATTGCTGATGATAATGATGATGGTTACATGCTTGAAGTGGACCTGGATTATCCATATGATATACATGACAGACATAAAGATTTACCTTTCTGTACAGAGCATATCAATCCCAAAACCATGAAACCGACAACTACAACTAAAGAAATTACTAAATTGATGGCAACGCTAAATAATAAAACCAAATATGTCATTCATTACCAAGCTTTTAAACAAGCTATAGCTCATGGATTAAAGATTACGAAAATACATAGAGTATTAAAAATCAAGCAGTCTTCATGGTTAAAACCGTATATTGATCTAAACACTGCTCTTCGAACAGCTGCCAAGAACGATTTTGAAAAGAATCTATTTAAATTAATGAACAATGCTGTGTTTGGCAAAACTATGGAGAATGTTAGAAAAAGAGTGGATGTAAAACTTCTAACTGAATGGGAAGGTAGATATGGCGCTCAATCACACATATCCAAGCCCGAATTTAAGAACAGCATAATATTTGCTGAGAACTTGGTTGCAATAGAAATGCACAAATTACAAATTTATCTAAATAAGCCTATATATGTAGGCCAATCCATTCTAGACCTAGCAAAAACCACTATATATAGCTTTTATTACGATTATCTGCTTAACAGATTTGGAGAAGACTGCACAGCTTTCTATACCGATACAGATAGTATAGGGATGGAAATATTGGGAAAAGATCCATATAACCCTATGAAAAATGATTGCCATCAATACTTTGATACATCAGACTTTTCCCGAGATAATACATATGGAATACCGCAGGTGAATAAGAAAGTTTTGGGTATGATGAAGGATGAAAGCAACAGGCGGATTATGACTGATTTTGTTGGGTTGAGATCCAAATTATACAGCACAAAAATTACAACTTCAGAAGATTAGTTTTTTATAATTTAGCTGATCCTCATTGAAGAATTAACTTAGGATGTCAAGATATTTTATCGATTAGAAGATATGTTAACATGTAATTTTAAATTTTTAACTGTTTAATATATGTTTTTGAAATAAATTATTGTTTTATTTACCCTATCCACATAATATAAATTTTAGCTCGTTATTCACATTAAGAAGTCTATTTATTACTTTCTACCGTATTCGTTATATACAGAAATCTTTTATGATGCGTTTACCGCAGCATCCCATTTATCCTGAAAATTTTCCCATACATCTCACTCTACTTCTGCAACCAACAAATCGTCTCACACCGAAATCAATTCAACGAGATACAACCGTTTTGACACATTGTTTAAGGTGTTTTTGACATCGCATCTTACCCTATGGCTCCTCCGCTTTACAAAGATATGTCACACGCTGAAATCTGATCAGATGTTTAAGAGATATAGCTATAATGCCTTTTTGGCACTTTATGTAAGGTCCTTTTGGCATCGCATCTTACCCTATCTTTTATTCTCTTTACAATGATACGTCACGCGCTGAAATTTGTTTAATCGTTTACGAGATACAACCCTAATGCCCTTTTGGTAGTTACGACCCTGTTACCCTATTGAATCATTATAATGATACGACTCTTTTGTCTAGTCACATGTTTGGAGTGGTGGGGGGTAAATTAGCCAAAAATGACCAGAATCGACCTTAGATTTTCTTATGGAGATTTACATGTAAAAATGATCGATTTTGTGGTAGTTCTCTTGTAGCACCTTTACTTTATTAGGTTGTAATTTTTAATTCTTTTCCTTAGATTTCTTCCAGAACTTTTCCAATTCTTATTACAATAATATCATCTGCAAATACGTAGGCTTCAATTTTTATTTGATGTAGATTTTTGTATCCTATGATTATGAGTTTCTTGTTTGTCAGGCTTTCCTATTTTCCCTTTTCGTGTAGTGGCATTATTATAGCCATATTCCAAACTCTTGGTATTTTTTTAGTTTTACGTGTTAAGTTTAACAATTTATAAAGTTCCTTTTAACCTAATTCGCCAAATATTTCAATAATTTTGGATCTTATTTATCTATACCCACCGCTTAGTCTATTTTTTGTATTTTCTAAAGAATCTTCCACTTCTTTCATTTGTATATTATTGTTTTGAATTAGCTCGGAAATAGCCACAAAAATTAAGTTTAAAAAAAATTAATTTGTATTAAAAATTAAGCAAAAAAAACCACATTATTTTACAATTTAATTCACAAAAGATATTATGTATACATAACATATCAAATTACTTTCCTCGTTTAATCTACCTTCACTGGAATACTAGTTAAACCATTACAAAATTCTGAAATTAAAATAAAGTTTTGCATTATTATCCAATTCTGAAACTAAAATACGGTACTGCACATATATTTTAAGACAGTTTAAGGCAACCAAAGGAAGGTGTAGCTCTTAGAAAAACATTCTTAAGACAAAGGTCGAAGAACTTAAAACAATGATACGAGAGCCTAAGAAATGGTATAAGAGGTGTTTAAAATCCTTGAAGGCACTGCAAGAGATTAAGAAATAGGTGAATATGTTGAGACAACAGACATTACAAAGGATAAAGAAATACAACGCGTTTATAGATGTTACCAAAGTCGACAAACACATCCAAGATATTCAGAAAAGAATGGCGATATAAAATGGTGGAAAAACAATATTTAGACATATTACAAGAGCCTACAAAGTAGTTTAAGATGTTAATAAAGTCTTTGGAAATAGGACAAGAGATTCATAAGAAGATGAAGCTGTTAAAGAGACTTAATTAAAGTTGAAGAAGTAAAAACAACAATTGAAGAGTGAAAAATCTACAAAAGGTCAAGATATTTAATAAGTCTTTGAGGAGGGTACAAGAAGTTTAGAGACCGGTAGAGCTATTGCAATAGCTTCTAGAAATCTAATAAAAGTTGAAGAAATGAAAACAGCATTTTGTTTCAAAAACCTAATAGAGAGATTAGAAAATAGTGGAGCTGTTAAAAGCACTACTACTGGAAACACTACATAAGTCAAAGAAGTTAAAAAGCGTACAAAATTATATTTATTATTACCTCTGGATCTGCGTTATAGTCACAAATAGTTGCTTTCCACATTTGATCAATAAATCTTGGTCCTCCTAAAAACAAAATTTTGTAATATTTAGCATTTCACCTGTATATAGATTTAAAAAAATTACCAGTTTCTTTGCCCCGGTTTGCACAATTCGACCAAATTTTCACAGCTTTTCCTTTCAGTTTTTCAGGCTCAAGCTTTTGTAAAGTTGCAATATTAGCATGGCTTGTATGATTTACCTAAAATACAAGATAAAAATATATTAATTTTGATGAATATTTGAAACAGGTCTAAAATAGAGTTTAATAAAAATAAAGCACTTACTGCTCCTGTATGCAACCATGCACATGCAGCATATTTCTATAATCAGTTTTTAATTAATTTTTTAAAGATGCTGTATAAAATATATAAGTAGTTACCTTTACTTTTTCACTAGCTTTATTAAAAGCGCCATTTCGAACTCGATCTATTTCAATTTCACTCGCTCCTGTTATCAAAGTACACTCCATGTGTACAGATTTTGCTATAGCGGCCAGAGCTTCTCCAAAATCCTTAAATATGGTTAATTAACAACTTTATTAAAAATTATACCATTTACCATAAACACAAAGGGTACCAAGTATGCGTATTTATGATAAACGAAAGCACAAAATGGCAATAGGACTCCTGTGTGAGCGTTCGTTGTTTTTGTATTTCTTGACACATGTTTCCCCAACATCCTTTGCTCCCAAGTACCTAACACTTTTGCTAGCCAAGTGCAATACTCTTCTTGGTTATGCCGCACTGATGACGGCTAATGAGCCAGAAACATGCATGTCTGCGGTTACCATTCTTACTCGTAATTCTATGATCCTTTTGCGTACATGCCCGTTAATTTACCCCTTTTGTTTATCATAAATACGCATACTTGGCACCCTTTGTGTTTCACATCCTGGGCTTGGAACGACTCAAACACAATGAGTCCGTTTCGCCAACGTGGAGACGCTGGTTGCTAGCCGAAAACCCATTGGCACAGCTGGCCGAAAGCACAAAATGGCGATAGGACTCCTGTGTGAGCGTTCGTTGTTTTTGTATTCCTTGACACATGTTTCCCCAACATCCTTTGCTCCCAAGTACCTAACACTTTTGCTAGCCAAGTGCAATACTCTTTTTGGTTATGCCGCACTGATGACGGCTAATGAGCCAGAAACATGCATGTCTGCGGTTACCGTTCTTACTCGTAATTCTATGATCCTTTTGCGTACATGCCCGTTAATTTACCCCTTTTATTTACAATAAATCTGAAAAATGTACTTGGCGCAGTCTACAGGATTATTATAAGAAATCAATAATTAAAAAATACTAATAGCTCTAGAAAAATCTTAATATTACGGAAAAAGTTGAAACAACAAAAACATTACTGGTTAATTTAAAAAAACCTGAGATCTCTAACTGTCGCCAAGAAGAGCACAGAGTGATTCGTACCGATCAGGTAATATCAAGGAATAAATTATTTTTAGTAACTTATTTTATAGTGTGATTCGTACCGAACGTCACCAACACTCTTGCCACTCTACCTGACCACCCGTTTGGTATCAATTGTTAATGACATGTTAACGACTTTGTAAGTATGGAAATGAACAATAAAGCTATGTTATGACGCTACAGTCTTATCATATTTCATTTTTAGTTCCTATTTAGATATTGATAGACAAACTTGTGTGAAAAAATGGATATTAAGTTTATTGAAAGTAGCCGTGGAAAACAAATGTTGGTGGTTGATAATTATAAATATAATTTAAAAAAACTACTTAAAACAAGTGGGGAGCATGTTTGGGTATGCGTAGATCGCAAATGTAAAGCGATAATTTATACCCTTGGCCCATTCAATCAAAATGTTGTGCTAAATAAATGTGAATTAGAACACTGCCACGAAGCTAATTTAGTGTCACTCCATAGACAGATTGTAAGTACAGCTTGCTAAAGAAAAGCTACAGAAGAAATTGCCGAAAAACCTTCAAAAATTATAAGTAAGGCTCTTCAAGAAAATCTACCCTCTACTTTTACTGTAGCTGACGTTGCACTTGTAAGCAAGTAGGTACATGTACAATGCTCGCAGAAAAGTTATTTCAATTTTCCAAAAAATATTGTCGAAATCCATGAAGCTGCTTCTAAACTCGACATCAAAACCAGTAAAGGTGAAAATTTTCTATTTATAAACAATTCCAGTGAAAATATTATCGTTTTTTCATGTGAAACTAATGTGCGCACCGCAGCTACAACAACCCGAATATATCTTGATGGCACGTTTGATTACTGCACAAAATATTTCTGTCAACTATTCAGTATCCATGGATTTTTAAATGGCCATTATATACCATTATTCTTCTGTTTGTTACCAAGTAAGCAAAGTCAATGTTATGTTAAATTGTTTTCGTTGATAGAAAGCGAATGTTTAAAATATAACGTCACATTATGTGTTAACGAAATTGTTGTGGACTTTGAGCAAGGCATCCATAAAGCTGTGAATGAAGTTTGGCCCAATGCTCAAATAATTGGATGCAGATTTCACCTGAGTCAGGCTTGGTATAGAAAAGTGCAAAAATTAGGTTCAACTAAAGAGTACCAAGATAAATCATAAATCAAGCTCTGTTGGTCAATGATACGAACGACTTTTGCTTTACCTTATTTAGATCCTAGCGGAGTAGGGGATAGCTTCGCTCTAGATTTGTTTGACGTAGGTAATGCCAAGTTATGAAAGAGTTTTAAGATACGCTGATTATTTAACAGATAATTATATTGCCGAAGAATCGACTTTTCCCCATACAAATTGGAACAAGATGTCAGCATCTCTTGAACGGACAACTAACACATGTGAATCTTTTCACAGCCACTTCAATTCATCTATGTATAAAGCACATCCAAATTTTTTTGTATTTGTTGAAAAATTAAGTGAATTTCAAATTAGTACGTACGTTAAAATTCAGAGCGTTAATTCTACTGCTAAAATCCACAATAATACAGTTAAAAATCGAAAACAATTTATTGAAAAAACTATTAACCGTTACAGAACCAAAGAAATAAGTAGAATACATCTATTAAAATGCATTTCTTTCCATACAGCTCCTGCATGATTTTTATTTTATTGAAATTGTGTTTAATATTGTAAAACGTAATAATAGTATTATACTATTATCTTTGACATCTATTTGTACATTTCTCCCTTTATTTTTTTGATGTTTTTTGTATTAAGTACCTAACAATAAATTTATCACACTTATATTTATTTTTATTATATTTTACCTGCCTGATACACTGGTACGAATCACAATTCAATTAGGACTTTTATGGCTTTCGGTACGAATTGCACAACACCCGCCAAGAAAGATCGCAGGTTTAAGTTATTTCTTGTTTATTTACTTTCTATAATTAAAAAAAATAGGAATAAGAAATGTTTTAAAATAATTTGTTTATATTATTACTTAATAATAATAAATTACCGTAAACAAATTAGCGTTTACGTACTTTTGGATCCAATGCCGAATATACACTTCCAATTAGTATAAGAAATGATAAACATTTAAACATTGTTTTTAAATGAATATTAAATTATGATTTATTACAACTTATTTGACTGGCAAAAAAATTCAATACCAATTAAAAAACATAATTCTTCGTTTAAATATACAGAATTATTTACTTCTATCTGTAGTGATTATTTTAATGGTTTGTATTTAGAATTTTTTTTACAATAAAAATTCCGTTCATTATTTTGTTTTTTTAAATACAAATTATTATAAAAATCATCATTCCATTGCTTATTAAAATATAGTCTGTTCAATAATCAATTAATTTAAGTGAACTCTGCCAAAAAATATATAATCATCTAAACAATAAAAGATACTTATAAGCGCTCTATTTTGATGTCAGTCGAGCATTCGACACTTTAGATCATGAATAGGCATTCGAGGAGTCACAAATGATTGGGCTGCATCTTAACTACGTGGATGGTCTCAAATTGTAGCTATAGAAAATGATGAATCAGTTCGAGGATTAATAACAGGAGTTCCTTAGAGCTCAGTGAATACCCCATCTATTTTTTATATTTTTTATAAGTGACCAAGAGAACTCGTGCCAATTCATCAGTCTCTTCATTGCCCCGAAACCCTGGTACCCATGCCAGTGTCAGAGAATTTCGACTTGTGGCATGTCTCAGGGCACTAACGTGGTCTTATATCAGCTATAAGCTTTTTTGTGCCGAGAGTATAGCCTTTAGAGCTGCTTGGCTGTCCGAATATATGATTACAGTTTTACCCGTTATACCCTGTTGTATGGCCAACTTCAGCCTGAAACACTGTAGCATACGCTCCTAGACTTAATTGGAGTTGTATCCAGTGTCTTTTACTATATATTCTCGACCCTGTGCCTTTCTCAGTCTTTCATCAATCATATAACTCTGCTTGCTCTTTTCCTCTTAATAAAGTGTTGGGAGCCTGGCTTTGTAGCAGTCTGTGAGCAGTTGCCATAGTCTCGCCCTGTAGATAGATATGCAATGGTAGTAAGTTAAGCAGAAACTATAATGCGTCCGTTGTGGCGGTACCCATAGCCACTGTGAAGTTTACGCATGCCTGCCTTTAAATGCTTTCCAGTTGCGTTCTACTCCATCACACCAAAAAAACATAGGTTAACATTGGACTAATGACCAGTGTGTACAACCAGAGGTTCCTTTTGGGGATCAGGTCCCAGGTCTTTTCACACAATTGTATACACCTACCGAGGGCTATTGTAGCTTTGTGTATGACCTTTTGGATGTACTGCTTCTATGATAGCCACTGGTCAAACAACACACCCAGGTATTTGACTTCTTTAGCCATTGGTACCAGCACGTTATTCAGCGTAATAAGTGTTAAGCTTTGAAACTCCTTTCTATTTGTGAATGGGAGAATTGACGCTTTTTTTTAATTGACTGTTAGGTATTCACTCTTGCACCACTTGTACACCATATTCATTGTGGTCTGCATCCGCATTGAGACTGTGCCCAGAAAAATCCCCTGAACGATTATGGCCACATCATCTGCGAAACCTAGACAGTGAAAGCCTTCGTTGAGGAATTTCTTAAAGTCATCCACAAGTGCTGACCACAGTAGGGGTGACAGTACCCTTCCCTGTGGACAGCCCCTTCCCACTCCTGTTTCAATAGATGCCTCACCTAGCTTGAGCACTACGATCCTTCGCGTTAGGTTGACATATTGGTCTATATGACTTTGTAGTTTGGTCCGTCATCCTCCCCACTTTAGGGAGATATAAGACTTCTACCTTCTGCCATAAAAATGATATAAATCTATAGGCCATACAAGCCTTGAAGAGTTTACACAGATGTGTTATGATTACATCCTGCCCTTTCTGGAGATTTAAATGGACGGAATATGCTGATAGCCCATCTGATTTTTGCGGGTCTAGTTATTTCGGTAGCTGACTTCCAATCATCCTTTGAGGGCCTTACCGGCCTTTGACCGCAGCCTGCGCTATCCGATCCCGCTACCATAATCCATGAGCCAAGAAAGCGTGCCAGTGTTGGCATTCCTTTTAAGAAGGTTGACGACCTCTTTTGCTATACTATCCTTAGCCAAGAGCTTGTGGATTCTTGAGCATGCAGGGGTCGTTTGGACTTCGTCACAGAACCTCCTCCAAGTGTCTCTTTTGGCTTTTCGGATTTCTTTATTGATTTTTGACTTATTTTTTAAACGTTTTCAACAATTTTTTAAGATTTTCCAGAATCTTTTACAATTTTAAACAATTTTTCTTTTTTTTTTCAAAATTTGTTAAAGTTTTTCTTGATTTTCAACCTTTTTAAGATCGTCAAGAAATTTTCACCATTTTTAAAAATTTTTCAAGATTGTTAAAAATATTTTATTATTTTTAACAAGTTTTTACGGTTTTAATGCAAAATAATACCCAGCACCAAAGAAATAAAACATTCTTTCGCAAAAAACTGAACACACACGTTGATTGTGTTGCATTTATGTGTCAAAAGTAAGAAATTTAAGCATAAAAATTTAAAATTTAAACAAAACGTCATCTATTGCATACTTATACAACCTTAAATATGATTATTTGACGAAAATTGTATAACTCCCACCGTCATCTATTAAAAACTCGTAGGCTTATTATTCGATATAAAAACTATCCTATCTTTTAAATAAGAACAAATAATAACACACATCTTATTCAAATCGGTTCACTGGTTTCGGAAATAAACGCAAACGAACATCATGACACGAGATTTTATATATATATTCTATCAGATGATAATACCTTTTAGTACACTGCAGGATGGTTAAAACAGTTTCCTTCCACGTTAGTAGCCAAATCTACAAAATATTTTCTGTCAGTAATCCAGTAATCCGAATCAGGCAGAATCAAAAACTGGAAAAGTTTTCCGTATTGCGAAGCCCCACAAGAATATATGCCAAATAAAAATCCGACCTACCTCACCGAAGTCGATACGCGGAGTGAATGACGTCAAACAGAAAAAGAGACAACGCTAGAAATACGAAATAAGAGTATTTCTCTCAGAAATTTTCTTATTTTGTTATGTTTAAACTCACCAATGCATTAAATAAATAACAGTAAGTTAAATATCATTTTATTGGACTTTTTGTGTTATGTTCAATTGGCAATATCTTTAGTTATTTAAAAAAATTTTTTGTAAAATCTTAAGGCTGTTTATAGAATACATCGACTAACCAAGTTTTAACAATATAGTTCTTAAAGTTTCGGAAAAAAGTGGCTCTGACATACGGACGGACAGATAGACCTGACGAATGTAGGTATAAGGGTTCCGTTTTTTTCCATTTGCCTACGGAACCCAAAAAGGACCAAAACACTGTATTAAATGTATTACATACCATTCTGGAAACTTTGCTTCACTTATTATCACCTACCTACAGTCATATTTTTTGTTTTTCAATATATCTATATCCATATCTACATCGATACATATAATAAAACTGTAGAAATGTATATGTTTGTGCGCGCATCACATGACGTATTTGTCTTCTTTCAACTTAACATCTGGTGTATAAACCTTTCTCCCCCCGCCCCTTTAATGGGGTGAGGAAAGAAATTTTTATACAAAAATCAACACGCCACGCGAACGACGTCTGGGGTACCTACATCGAAATAGAACCCAAAAATGTGGTTAGATTTTTTGTCTGTCTGTCTGTATGTTTGTGCGTGCATCACATAAAAACTTCTGATCCGATTCGAATGCGGTTTTCACAGATGTATTTGTCTTCTTTCAACTTAACATCTGGTGTATAAAAATTTCTCTCCCATACCTTAAATGGGGTGGGGTAAGAAATTTTTATACAACAATCACACGCCACGCGAACGACGTTGCGAGTACAACTAGTGTTTTAATAAAGTTATTATCTTTGAAAAACTGATGAATTTTATATGTCCCTTAAATGACAAATGAGACACATATGTATGTTCCGGCTCTTGGCATATCAAAGGGATAAAATTTTTAAATATTTATATTTACATTTAAGTAAAACATGACATCAGAGATAACACAAATAAATATGACTGCAAAGGGTTGATAAGCTTTATGAATTAAAAATAAAATTTCTACTTTACATACTTTAAATAACAGACTGCACATATTCGCGTTTCTTTCTCAGTTAAGTTACTACATATATTCCGGTTTCTATTAAAATTAACATTTACTCTGGTATGATAATTATTCGGTTATATTAAACCCTTCTGGTTAGAATGCCTTAGCTGGTAAATGAAAATAATAACTATAGAGACCACCGTTTATAGTGTTAATTTCTAGAAACCGAAATTATTAGCTAATTAACAAATTTTCCAGCAAGTCGCTTAATAAAATAATAATTGGTATTCGGAGAACACATAATTTCTGTAGATGAAAAATATTCCTTGCTAATTATCATTCGTTTGCAAACTCTAGACATCTCTGTTATATAAATTTACGAAATCTAAATTAGCTTTAAATAATAATGAATCGTTTAGGAGAAGGTAATTACCATTTACATAATTAAAATACAGAGTGTTACTTATTCATATTGAATTGAGTTAAAATGAAATATAAGTAGTTAAAATAACTAAATAAAACGTTTAAACCATATTAAAATAAAAAGTCAAAAATATACATAATTAAAAAAAAAAAAACAAATGGTGTGGCAGTCAGTGGGACTGCCGGCAGAAGTTATACTTCTATGCACGCGCCTGGATTCATAAATTCTTATGCGAATGATTTAGCAAAATCATTATATGATATTCGTGTTCAGCGACCTCAAAAACCTCCTAGTACCGAGTACACACAAATTTTGTATTAAATTTGCATAACATTTCCTGGAGACGAGGTCCGTCTTAAGTGCTCGACCAAACAAATAACACTGTATTTTATATTATGACGCATGGTCGCCATCATTTTCAGTTTCAGCACATGATGGACAGATGATTAAATTTTGACCAACCACTTTTGCGCCTCTTAGACGAACTAGGCAAGCAGGATGATACTGTTTTTCACATTTGGTACATTTTAATTCGCCTTTTAGAGATCGTTTACAACTCGCGCATGTAATTTTCACATTTATATCATCATCACTCGGCGCCATCAAATATATATTAATGGCATCACTGTTAAATAATAAAACTTAATAACTACAAACACAGGCAAGCAGAAATATTTTTTTTAAATTAACTGTATTCAATTAAATAAATACTTAGAAAAATAAGATCAGTTGATGTGTGTCCTTACTTCAAACACGAAAACTAAACAGTAAAACGATCAATGTACAAAAAAAGTGTTTACAAAACCCCATAGTGCAAAATATAACGCAAATTACTGAATACATATTATGATTAATATTATTAATATAAAATACTAAACTTTATATGTTTACTAACGTGACAGAATTATGAAGTAATCTGTTAAACACAATGTAATACGTCACTATGATATTTCAAAACATTAGCTCAGATTGTTTTTTTGTATATCTATCTCTTTTCAATGTACTGATACCTTATATGTGTTTCTGTCTCTCTCTTACTCACACCATTACATATGTAATGAATTTTGCCATTTGACCCCACACAAATCCAGTGCATAAATAGAAGTATAACTTCAAAAACTCGCTTTTAAAGAACATGGAACTAAAAAGTTAAAAATATATATATTTTTTAAACAGTGAGACGTTAAAAACTGTTAAGGATCCAGCAATAGCTCTAGAAGCTTTGTCCCTTTAAATTAAAACGTCCAAATTTTTATTTTATTGGATCCCAGCACTTGTACCTATTCTGTTTGTCTAGAATTTGCCCTTTTATTAGATACTACCTATGATTTGTTAGAATTGTCTCTTTAAGTATGTGCTAACAAGATGGAGAGAAATAAATAGAGATACAGCAAACTGGTAGGCAGTTCGGAGAAACAAAATTCCCTTAATTCCCTTTTCTGCTTCAAGATGCAGAAAACAATGCAATCATTGTATATCTTCTTTAGCAACCTTTTTCTAGTCCACTGCTGGCTGGACATAGGCCTCCCCTTTTCTTTTCCAACTTCGGTTGTCTTGAGCTAACTGATGCCAATTTTTCCCATCTTTTTTGTGGTCTTCCTGCACCTCGTTTATGTTCTCTTGGCCTCCATTGTATTATTCGCTTTGTCCACTTTTCTTCGTTCTCTCGTGCTACGTGTCTGGCTCATCTCCACTTGGATTTGCAATGCTTTCAACAACATCGGCTACTTTGGTTTTCCTTTTTAAATGCTCATTTCTCACATGGTTTTTAAGCTTAGATTTGTCATTATTCTCTCTATAGTTTTTTGAGTTGTTCCAAGTCTATTGAGAGAATTGTTAGTAAGTGTCATGGTTTCGATTCCATAGGCCATGACAAAAGATACATGTATCAAAAATCCTTCTTTTTAAATTAATTGGGATTTTTGGATCTTTTATAATAAAACTTAATTAACCTGCTGCTACCCAGGTCATTCGTAATTTTCGCCATTTGATATTGTGTACATTGTTTTATTTCTTGTCCCAAGTATACATATTCTTTTACATTTTCATTCTTTTTGTCGTCCAGAATGATTTTCTTCTGTTGTCATTACTTTAGTTTTTTCGATATTCATTGTTAGCCCCACCTCCTCGGATACTTGTGTTAATTCTGATAACAATTCTTGCATCTCATCAACAGAAGTGCTTATCAGTATGATATCGTCCGCAAATCGCAAGTGAGTTAAGAAAATTAGTTGTTCTCATGTTACTTACGTTATTTGTGCTTTTCTCTGTAAACTGGGCAATTCGTTGTCTCAGGCCAATATTTATAGTAAATTTAAAATAATTTAATGTTCCGTACGTAACTAACTAAAATCTACACTATTGACTCTTTAATAATCATTAAAATAAACAATATGTCAAAATTGTTTCAATAGGTCTTGAAAAGAGTGCTCTTGTGTGTCATCAAACCAATTTACTCCTCTGGTAAAGGTTTTTTTCATCTCTTATTAGTATAGAAATATAATTCCCTGTAATAGATAAATATGTACAGTTAAATAATACAGTTTGATTACATTTGGTGCTACTTTTCAATTAAATCAAAACAGACCCCTGGCTACATTTCCTTGTCCCTCAACACAGTCTCCCTGTTACGATTTTTCAGAAAAAGCTGAATATATCTTAAACTTTCTCTGTTGTATTATGTTAAATAGATGTAGGTATATTTAACTCCTTAATATTATTTATGTAATATATAAGGTAAAAAGTGGCCAAGACACTTTTCTTGGAGCAAGTTGCCCATTTTACAGAAAAACACTCATTTAAACTTATAGCTAAATTTTTTAATAGAATATATTACACTCTTGAGACTGAAAAAAAACAAATCAATAAGAAGTAAACCGAAATTTATCAACTTCAAAAAATTCACCCAGTTTTATTTAAAAAAGTTTCTTATCACAACATACTTTTACAAAGTTTTTAATTCCAGCAAGAGAGTAATAACAAAACTGAGTATAGCATGCAGTTTAATTAGGTCGCTGGAGAGCAATAAAGACCAATTTAAAAAATTGATCCGACCACGATTTAGAGAAAATTCTTAGTTACTGGGGTGTGAAATTAGAGAAATATATGATGCAACTGGCGCGACAGGAAACTATGCAGTTGGTTTCTGGAGTTTTTCACTGGTTGATAAATCTTTTCATAGTCATCGTCAGGCATGGAATAGATTTAAATAACAAAAATTAGTTTGTTGATTTAATAGTGGAGTGTCTAGAGGTTTTTACCTCGGATTAGAGTTACAGTGAATGAATTTATATAATCGACGTGGGGTTTTGTTTTTTATACTATAAATTACAATGTTTACCCAAAATTTTTTTGTGCTTTCAATTTTTTCATTGTTTAAACAAATTATTATGAAAAATTAATTTTTCAGCATATAATTTTACTTTGAATAGTAATTTTTTTTCATTTATACGTTAAATTTCACCTGAATAGACATAGAGGAACATCTTTCGAGAATACCTGTGTATAAAAATAGCAGTAGCGATTTTGAACAGGTAATAAAACTTGGAGGGGAGAGCAAAGCGGCAGCTGCTATCTAGCGCCTATCTGAGCGCGAGCGCCTAGATGTGAAATCCTTCCGAAATTCTTTCATATTTTGTAGATAAATTTGTGAAGCCTTCACATAGGAAAAATGCCCTGATGCATGAAATAATGGAATCATTAGCTCAATACTATATAAATGTAAATTCCTATCTCCCATACAATCCGCAGCAATGAAGTCCTTCAATATACTAACCATTCTAAAATAAGTAATCCATAGTTTTGACGCTTTATTTTTATTTTTAAACTTCAGTAACTTATTTTAAAAAAAATTTGTAAGCGTTTGAAATCCATGGTTTCCAGTTATTTCTGTATAGTTGAACATTTCAAAAATCATAGAGTTATCATCATCACTTATTACATTTGCAAAATCTGTATGGTGTTCCATAAGATTTTCAAAAACCAATTGTGATAAAGCTTGCTGTAATAAATTATAAGCACGTACTGATCTAGCATACGCATGTCCATAAGTTATGCGATCAATTGTATTTTCAGCATATATGGTAGAAAGAGCTTCTTTTATCCCACTTCCAGCCATAATATAACCAATGGATCCCATGTCAGATATTAGAGTATGAAACGAGCCTAGCCTCCACTTGTCAGACCAGCCAGAATAACGCGACGTGTCAACTCAATCCACCCTTATACTGTTTAATGCCCGACATCGAGAACGGATCGAATAAAAATATAGATGTTGTTTATTAAATATCAACACTATTGATTGTAAAGAAACGTTTCATTAAATGGGAAGCATTGAAATAGTTAGTCCAAGTGATGGTATATAACATACAACCTCGACGACCTATCAAGCGCTTGAAGACACTTCCACCTGAATCTGAATTTTTTAAACACGAAAATATCCCTCTGCAAATATATCCAGTTTCTACATGTACAGGATTTGCAAAGATACTAATCACGTTACCAGAAGTTGAACCGGATGTCAAGAAATTTACTACAAATGATCAATTAAATATTTTGTGGACGTATTTAAAGTTCAAAAATAATAACAAATTTTCCGGATGGAATGGATTTATGAATTTATTATGCCCATGATTTTGATGTGTCATATAATTTTTTTGCCTTTCATTAACGCAGCTCCAAGTGATTATCACAAAATTTACACAACAATAAAAAATTCTGTAGATAATGCTAAAGAATTGGATATGAGAACATGCATTTTAACGTTCGATCAACCTCTATACATGAAAGCACGGAATGATATTGCTTCTGCTGTGTATTTTTTTATTTTTTTTTTATTAAGGATGTCCTCGTAGGTATAGACCTAAATACAAATGTACCGAGAACATCTATTGCGGAAGAAGAGACAATTTATTAATTTGGCATTTAAAGGCCTGCAAGTTGGGACGAGTGGGGAAGACGTGGGAAGGTAAGAAGTTCCACAATCTGGAGACCCTGGGGATGAAGGAACGATCGAATCGATCCGTTCTCGATGTCGGGCATTAAACAGTATAAGGGTGGATTGAGTTGACACGTCGCGTTGCTCTGGCTAGTCTGACAAGTGGAGGCTATGCTCGTTTCATACTCTAATATCTTACATGGGATCCATTGGTTGTATTATGGCTGGAAGTGGGATAAAAGAAGCTCTTTCTAGCATATATGCTGAAAATACAATTGATCGCATAACTTCTGGACATGCGTATGCTAGAGCAGTACGTGCTCATACTTTATTAAAGCAAGCTTTATCACAATCGGTTTTTGAAAATCTTATGGAACACAATACAGATTTTGCAAATGTAATAAGTGATGATGATAACTCTATTACTTTTGAAATGTTCAACTATACAGAAATAACTGAAAACCATGGATTTCAAACGCTTACTAATTTTTTTAAAAATAAGTTACTGAAGCTTAAAAATAAAAATAAAGCGTCAAAACTATGGATTACTTATTTTCGAATGGTTAGTATATTGAAGGACTTTATTGCTGCGGATTGTATGGGAGATAGGAATTTACATTTATATAGTATTGAGCTAATGATTCCATTATTTCATGCATCAGGGAATTTTTCCTATGTGAAGGCTTTACAAATTTATCTACAAAATATGAAAGAATTACAGTATCAAATGGACCCGACGGAGTTAAAAAAGGATTTCTCATCTAGGCGCTCGCGCTCGGATAGGCGCTACATAGCAGCTGCCGCTTTGCTCTCCCCTCCAAGTTTTATTACCTGTTCGAAATCGCTACTGCTATTTTTATACACAGGTATTCTCGATAGATGTTCCTCTATGTCTATTCAGGTGAAATTTAACGTATAAATGAAAAAAAAATTACTATTTAAAGTAAAATTATATGCTCAAAAATTAATTTTTCATAATAATTTGTTTAAACAATGAAAAAATTGAAAGCACAAAAAAATTTTGGGTAAACATTGTAATTTATAGTATAAAAAACAAAACCCCACGTCGATTATATAAATTCATTCACTGTAACTCTAATCCGAGGTTTTAACGTTTTGAATGCTCCAGGAACTCCACTATAATTAAACATACTTTATTAATCAAGTTATATGATTATTAATATTATTAATAAATATAAAACAACTAAAAATGCTGTTTCTTTCGTTAAGTCAATGGCTTTTACACAGCTACAACTGTACGAACTTGGCTTCAAAAATTTGAATTTGTTTAAATTCAGCACATTTTAATTAATGAAATTTTTATTTAAAACTAGGTGTACCCGCGACGTCGTTCGCGTGGCGTGTTAATTGTTGTATAAAAATTTCTCCCCCCACACCGTAAAACATGTGGGGGAAAATTTTTATACACTAGATGTTAAGTTAAAAGAAGACAAATACATATGTGAAAACCGCATTCGAATCGGATCAGTAGTTTTCGTGTGATGCGCGCACAAAAATATATATAGACAGACAGACGTACAACAAAAAATCTAACCACATTTTTGAGCTCTATATCGATGTACCCGCGACGTCGTTCGCGTGACGTATATACTGTTGAATAAAAATTTCTCCCCCCACACCGTAAAAGTGGTTTTCCCGACATTTCCCTTCACTGCTCTGCTCCTATTGATTGTAGCGTGTTGTAAAGTCTCCTAAAACCAGCTCAGGAGTATGAAAAATGATTGTACGAAGTTTCGTTAAAATCCGTCGAGTAGTTTTTGTTTCTATAACGGTTATACAGACAGACAGACAGACTAGTCAGGGAGCAAAGGGGGGTTCCGTGGCCGATTGAGGTCCTTACAAGCAGCAAAGTTTTTTAAATGTATTTTGACTCGCTGAATCCGAATATTCAACCTGCTTTTTGACCAGTTGCCTTGGAAATTTGTTATTAACAATTTAATTGTTTAAATAATTATAACTAACAAACTAATTAAAATACATTTTTTTTTCTCAAATGTTTTTTGTTCCTTATAAAAAAACCAACAAAATGAGCTTTGAAAAATTAAAATCGGTTAATTAGAAGCCGAGATACTGTAAATATAGTGCAAAAACATTGCAAAATAACGAATCAGGCTTGCGCTGCCTCTGTTTTTACTTATATCTCGGCTTCTAATGAACCGATTTTAATTTTTCAAAGCTTATTTTAAAGCGAATGAAAGTAGCTTCTAGTTTTTTATTTTGTAAAAATAAATTGTTACTACCAATTATATGTATACGAATTTAAAGACAAAAATTGTTGTTAAAATTTTAGGAAGATATTTGTTTATAAACATATTTTGTTTCTCTACTCCATAAACGTCGATATTTAATTTATTTGAAGTTATTCTGCATCTCAAGAGGAACATTTTAAGCTTTGGTAAGTGTAAGTACGTCAATTTTTCTTTAAGATATACAACTTTAAAGGGACCTTGCGCACACTTCAACTTTCGCGGACTGCAGCGCTCGAGGCCGCTTGCAGATTTTCACTTATAATTTCTTTAAAATACTCAATAATTTATTTTTTGACATTTAGAACAATTTATTGCAACGTTACTAAGTAAATATTCTGAAATACAAATTAATCTGTAACATATTTTTTAATTATTAGTTATTTGGCATTTATTACTTTTACGGCAATTACAAAATATACTTTTTGAGCAAGTGCTATGGGTACAACTAGGTACTAATTCACACACTGGAGGCAATAGCTGCTCTTCTTTTTGAGGTAGAAGAAATTGACCAATTTCTTTCCACCCAAAATCCGTTGGGTTAAGTTCATTTAAATTTCTTGTAAAACAATTCGTTTGTATATTTATTACATCAATTGCTCGCAAAATACCTATGTAATTTTATGGAACTTGAAATAACCAGTAATTCTTCTATCAAACAATTTGTTGCATGAAAGTAAGACCATATACGATATTCTGTAAATGTCTTGCAATTCGAAGAAGAATACTTTAATTAAATATTCTTCTGCTCGTTGTATATCACGATCTAAAGATATTTCAGACGTAACTAAAATATACAAAAGGAAAAACATACTCAATAACGCAAATAATAATATATGATAAATTAAAAAGTATATTCCTTAAAAAATCTCACCTTGCCCAAAATTTTGTAAATATTCTATTGGGCGAGCTTTTAAAGCTGAATATTTCGTACCAACTTTACTTGTGTAATCAGCTCCAGTTAAGTGGTGTAAAGCTGGTAGAGTGGAACATAATGTTTCGCCAAGATTTGAAGCTATTGAATGTATCGGAATATTTCTTGTACTTTTACCAGTACCAACTTGCATCCGTAAAGTCTGAAAATGGTACGTTTTCATTTAATAAATAATATATGTAAAATTTGTATGGAAAGAAATTGGTCAATTTCTTCTACCTCAAAAAGAAGAGCAGCTATTGCCTCCAGTGTGTGAATTAGTACCTAGTTGTACCCATAGCATTTGCTCAAAAAGTTGTATATGTTATTTTGATTATATGGTTGATAACTAGGTGTGTGGAAAAGCAAAATTTCTTTCAAAAATTTGGTATCGATCATTTCAATCTTTTTTCTGAAATCGCTTGGAAATGTCTAGTTTCTCGGATCAAATTCGAGCCGCAAAATACACTACTTTACGGGAATATTTTTTTTCCACGACTATTAATGAATGTAATAATTCTGACTTCATTTTTAAAAATAGAAAGTGTTGAATCGGTTATAGAATGTTGTATATTTTGTAATTGCCGTAAAAGTAATAAATGCCAAATAACTAATAATTAAAAAATATGTTACAGATTAATTTGTATTTCAGAATATTTACTTAGTAACGTTGCAATAAATTGTTCTAAATGTCAAAAAATAAAATTATTGAGTATTTTAAAGAAATTATAAGTGAAAATCTGCAAGCGGCCTCGAGCGCTACAGTTCGCGAAAGTTGAAGTGCGCGTAAGGTCCCTTTAAAGTTGTATCTCTTAAAGAAAAATCGACGTACTTACTTTTACCAAAGCTTAAAATGTTCCTCTTGAGATGCAGAATAACTTCAAATAAATTAAATATCGACGTTTATGGAGTAGAGAAACAAAATATGTTTATAAACAAATATCTCCCAATATTTTAACAACAATTTTTGTCTTTAAATTCATATACATATAATTGGTAGTAACAATTTTTTTTTACAAAGTAAAAAACTAGAAGCCACTTTCCTTCCCTTTAAAATAAGCTTTGAAAAATTAAAATCGGTTCATTAGAAGCCGAGATATAAGTAAAAAACAGAGGCAGCGCAAGCCTGATTCGTTATTTTGCAATATTTTTGCACTATATTTACAGTATCTCGGCTTCTAATTAACCGATTTCAATTTTTTAAAGCTCATTTTGTTGGTTTTTTTATAAGGAACAAAAAACAGTTTAGAAAAAAAAATGTATTTTAATTAGTTTGTTAGTTATAATTATTTAAACAATTAAATTAAAAAACTTTGCTGCTTGTAAGGACCTCAATCGGCCACGGAACACCCCTTTGCTCCCTGACTAGACAAAAATTTTACTGATTTCATTTTTGGCATCAGTATCGATCCCTAATTACCCCCTGATAGTTATTTTCGAAATATATTTCATGTACAGAATTGACCTCTCTACAGATTTATTATAAGTATAGAAGATTACTATAACAGGTCACTAGATTTCTAATGTATTATATTTTTGGATACCAACTTTAATTTACTTTTTGCGTCGACCGTGAATTTTAACACACTCAAAATCGTTGATTAATAATTAATGAACAATTTTCTGACTAAATGACATTAAGGAGAAAATGAAAAAATATCGCATCCAGCATGACTCAAATCCGCAACATTGGGCTCTACGCGCAAACCCTTTAACAACTAAGCTATGATTTCTTAGTCATCAATTCGTTTTTCTGGTGTTAGATTTAACTTATGTCACTTGTGTCACTTACTCACTTTCTCTCCAAGCACATATTGCCTGACGTTAATGAGAGAGAGATTTTGTCAAAAAGAGAATTGAAACATCAAAGTTGCTCAAAAAATAAATAACTTGAATTTTTTGCAAAAATATATTTTTATTTACTCATTTTTTAATTTTATAACTTTTTGACGAATTTATTTTACTTATTTTTGTTTTGTTCATTTTTTACGTTTTCTATTTATTTCTAATATTGATGTGATTTATTTTTGTTTTGCTTTTAATTTTTCCAATTTTTTATAGTTTTATTTTTTTTATTAGTTCTGCTGTGTCCTCGGGATTTCTTAATTGGTTCAGTTATCTTTATTTTTATACATTTTTTAAATTTTAAATTAATTGTTGTTTTTAATTTATATTATTATTATTATTTAAGTTTTTCTTATTTATATGTTTTCATTTTTTTATGCATATCTGTACATATGTATTTGCAGGATTTGATATTTTTAATTTTGTTTTATTTTCATTTTTTTCTTTTTTGTTTTATTTTAAAATAGGTATTATATATTTTTTAAATCTTAAAAATATAGACGTTAAAATAATTTTAAGTCTAAAAAACTTTAAAAAAATAAAAAAAAGGGTTAAAAATCAAATAAATTAAAAAAAGTAAGTAGGAAGAGGAAAATCAAAAACTAAAGGAGAATTGGAAAAAAAATGAAAAACATAAATAAAAAAACTTTAAAAAACTAAAACAGGTTAAAAAATAAAATAATTAAAATAAAATTAAAAATTGAAAAAAATCTTAAAAAGAGGGAAATAAAAAGAGGAGAATTTACAAAAATGAAAAAATCACAGAATTGGAAAAAAATAAGATTAAAACCAAAAAATCGAAAAAACTAAATTAATTAAAAAAACAATTGAATAAGAAAGAATAAAAAAAAAGTGAGAGGTGTCAAGGGACGAAGTTCCTTTCGATTAATTAGTGAAGGAATTGTTATTTGTAAACACAACAGAGTGTTTATACATACATAAGCATTTATTATTGCCTGTATAAAATCTCTACTTAGCTAACTCCATCAGCAATATCGGGAACTTGTGCAGAAACACTGTCAGGATACATTATTGTTATTATTTTCTACTATTTTATTATTTATTAGCCACAAAACACCTGTATAAACTTAACAAAGTCGCGACACTACACTGTTCAAAGCAAAATAGAAAATAGTAAATCCATTATAACTTGAATATTTTCGACAGTTCGTTTCTTTTAACAAAAGTGTCCATTTATACAATACCGGAGGTTTAGATGACATACATATACCTAGAATTACTTTTTATTTCAATTTAAATTAAAACAGGAATTATCAATTTAATACAAAATTTTAAAATTAAAATATTTGACAGTAACTGACAGTTAAGGTAATTTGACGTAGTTACCTAACTAGTCAAGTTACGAACTATTTTTAAAATGTTTATGAATTTATTAATTTATAAAAACAGGATGAAATGAAATATAATACTATTATAGGTACTTTTTTTTTCTACAGTACTTTCTTTTTAATGTACATTTTCTTTTAATTTAAAATAGTGTCTTTTTAATTGTAATATATCTATCTATGAGAGAGAGAGAGAGAGAGAGAGTTTTATTTTTTGGTCTGTGAGAGAGAGACAGACAGACAGAGAAACATGCGTGTGTCGTGTCGTGTCGTGACAACTTTTTGTATGAATTTTTTTCGGCTAGCCTCTAGCCCAGTCGTAACTGGTCGTAACGCCCGAAAGGGAACTTCGTTCCAAAAATAAATAAAAAAAATCATTTAATACCGAACTAAAACCCCTATGTGCTCTATAGTAAAAATCAATCATTTTTCTTTGTATAGAAAATAATTAAAATTTTTTTATTACTGTAGGTTATTTACAATAAAAAATCAATTAAAATTGAAGCTTTTGTAAAGGTATTATAAGAAATACAAATACCTCCTAATGATGTTTGACGGTGCTGTTGAAAGAACTGAGATAACATTATTTTTTTTTTAATTAAAACAAAAATCAAACACTTTTTTATAATAGATTTAGATTTACGAACGTCACTGTATAAGATATTATACTGGCATCAGAAGTTTCCATAAAAACATATTTTAGTAGAATATTTGACATTCCTTTATTGATACCCTTGACCAAAGTTCTACAGTGATCTTATACCCTGCATCCCAATTCCTAGCCTCCAGTCGACAATAATGCAAACCATTCCGGAAATGGCAATGTGGAAGAGTTTCCTACTATTCACGCAACCATCATAGATGGCTGGAGTAGAGGGGTTAAAGGAAATGATCCTTTCCTACCCCTTTGTGAACTCAGATTCCGAATTGTACATACAAAAGACAGATTAAAATTTTTAAAATACATGAATGGAAAAGCATAGCATGTTAAATAAATACAAATTATGGGATATTTACGTGTAAAGCTTTTGTAAAATTGTAAACGTGTTTAGTATTAAATTTTTGGTTTTGTATTTCCTTTAATGGATATTATATAAAATTGCTTCTATTAAAAATATAGGTAGGTACCGGGTGAGGAAAAAGTATGGAAACCTCGTTGTAACTCAAAAAACTTGCAGGATATAAAATTTATGATCTTTTCCTGCTATCAGATGGTAATTCTGGATTTGACCCTGACCATGACCATCATGGTCAGGCGATGGTCAGGTCAATTTTTTAAATGGAACCACGTATTTTTGACAAGGGTAATCGAAAGCGCGTGAAATTTTACATTCAAATATGACCTTGACAATTTTTATAAATTTACTATGTTGGTCATGATCAAGGTCAAACTAAGGGCTATACGTATTTTCGAAACTGCTGACCGAAACAATTCGTGGTTTCCACAGCCTTATCACTCTCTTAAGTTCTTCAGCCAGGAGTTTCGTCTTCTTCCTATGGACAATTTTCCTGCAATTTTTCCTAGCATAATCACTCGAAGTAGTTCATATCTTTCGCCACTTGTAATGTGTCCCAAGTATTGCAGTTTTCGTTTTTGATTGTAAATATGTCTTCCTTTTCTTCATCCATTCTTTTCAAGACCTCAACGTTTGTGACTCTCTCCGTCCATTTTATTCTTAAAATTCTGCGATACATCCACAGTTCAAATACCTCTAATTTTTTAGTATCATTCTTGTTCATAGTCCATGATTCCATTCCGTAAAACACCACAGAAAGTACTTAACTTCTCATCAGTCGAAGTTTTAATTCAAGGCTCAGATCTTTTCCACAGAACACTCTTTTCATTTTAGTGAATATGGATCTGGCTTTTTCTATTCTTATTTTGATTTCTTCTGAGCTATCGTTGTTTTTATTGGTAAAAGTGCCTAAATACTTATATTTGCTGACTCGATAATTTCATCATGTAAATACAGATTTGAAACATTTCTCGTTGATTTCGATATTACCATAAATTTTGTTTTATTTATGTTCAAAGATAGTCCATATTCTTCCCTGCAGTCTTCTATCTTATTCACCAATGCCTGTAGCTCTTCAAGTGTTTCTGTGATCAGAACCGTGTCATCGGCATATCTCAGGTTGTTTAATCTGACGCCATTTATTTTAATACCTATGGATTGCTCAGAGATTGCCCTATTTATTACGTCTTTGGAATAGAGATTAAACATAGTTGGCGACAGTACATACCCCTGTCTCACACGTCTTCAGTTGCCTCATTCTCTACTCTAACTACTGCTATCTGATTGTAGTACATATTTGCTATAAGTCGGAAGTTTCGTTTATCTAGATTCTTTTCTGGCAGGAGTCAATTAAATTATCACTTTATCAAAGATTTATTATAGTCTTGACCAGACATTAAACTCAATCGCTGTTACATCCTTGTCTTTATACTTTCGTTTTTAGACTTAACAGGTTAAAATAGGGTTTAAGTAAAAAAAATCGACTCGATGAATGTGTTAACAAATATGATGAGAAATATGTGAAGTTGACAACACTTATCCTGTGAAAAAAACTTCTTTTCATACTTTGTATTCGACCTACAAGTTTATTATGTTAAATTATAAGGTATTTTATAAAGAATTTCCTTTTTTTGTTGTACCTATTATTATAAGAAAATTTATGTCCCTAACAGTTACACACTATACGTGCGTAACTGAATGGATTTTTTTGCTATTGTGTGTTATTGTGTAATCGAAATTACTTCCATTTCTCACACCATTTGTTACTGGTTGGTGTACGCCTATGAAGGCTAATGGCTGCGGAGTAAATGCGATGCGGTGGTGGCGGCGGCAGCGGCAGCGGCACTTTGATGATGATGTATATTGCGATCCATCTTCCTCTGGTGCTACCGTTGCTAGCGATTCGTATGAGGCGTGTCTTATTAACATTACTATTTTTCAAACTGGTGTCATTTTTCATAACCAAGAATAGATAGTTTTGAAGATTTTTTTATTGATATACCCTACTGTACCTGGACCCTATAAGATATTCAATGTGGGCCGAAATAAAGGAGTACATTTTGTAGTTAAAAATAACTTTTTTGTTTTTTTAGGTGATTTGATTTCTTTTTGCAGGGCTAATATAGCCTAACATGTCCTCAACATGACTGCAAATTTGGCAGCCAAAATAACGTACTTATAAAAAAGTTTATGTAACAGTGCATTTGAGCTCGTTGCAAATGAAAACTGTCTTAGTCAAAATTGAACTGATCGGCACTTTTGGTAGGTTAACTATCCAGAACACTTCAGTAAAAAGTGAATTTTTCAAAATTAATGGATTCGCAAAACATCATTTTTTATTAAATTAGGAAAATATAACATTTTAACAAATAATTTTCAATTTTTTAAAAAACTTTTTATTTCGTATCTACATCAGATTGTTTAATAAACCGAACAAAAAATAAAATAAAATAAACCACCTTGTAAATGATTGATATTGCTCTCTTGTTAAACAACATATTGTGACATGATGAACTGGAAATTTATTTTTACGTAGTAACCACACATGTCATCACCAATGCGAAATACTGGCTGGAATATGTTGATAACATTGAATAAAAATTGTAACAATATTTGATTACTCTACAATTAAAATAAAGAGAAAAATTATTGTATAGGGGAAGGTCGGGTAGCCACGGACATAAAAGCAAAACTCGAAAAAAATATGAAATCAACAGAACTAGACTTTAATTTTGAACGTAAACAATAATTCTAACATATTTATAATAGTTTAATTAACATAACAGTCCAATAATTTTACAAACTTAGCCTAAATCAAGTCTTATAATCAGCCTTTAATTTTCGTCAAAAAAGATTTTGGCGGGTAGCTCCGGCCACACCTATTAATGATGACCAGGTCTTTTTTTGCAGTGCAGACGTCGCAATAATAGTAAGATTGCGCTCCATCGATGTATACACATTCTTCGTGCGCCCAGTCTTTACATTTGGCGCACTGTATCCAAGGTTCTTCAAAGGTTTCTCCGCAAATAATGCACTCTGTCTCTTCGTCTCTTGTCAAATTTTCTTTTGGTCTCTTTTTATTGGTCGCAGTTGTCGTTGCAGTTGTTAGGTGCCTTTTTACGCTTTTTGCTTTTTTTGTGTCTACCAATGTGTTTTTGTATGGTGAAGAAGTGAGAATTTCGCTTCTTTGGGTTTTTCGTGAACGCGTCTGAAGACGTTTTTTAGATGCATCAGGTAGTGGCGACACCTGTTTTAGTAGCTGATATGATGTATTGAAGGGTGCTTCTGGGCACTCCGTATTTACTAGCAGCTTCTCTTATCGATATTTCCTTTTTTTAACGCATAAAATGGCCTGTTTCATTACATTTTCATCCCAATCACCCCTTCTTGTAACTTTTCCCTTAAATTTCGGCATTTCCAAGTGACCTAAAAATAAAAAAATATTTTGTATACATACCATAGTGTATTGTACCCACTTAGTTGTGAAAATAAACTTTTAAACAAATTACATTCACTCATACTAGTCACCCAAAAAGTGGCCGAGGCTACCCGACAAACGTGTGGCCGGGGGTACCCGGTCATCTCGATCTTCAATTATTTTTTTCTGGAAAAACACCTATCACGCTAACGAAATAATCTAAACTGGCATACTTACTACAATAATAACCATACATAATTAGTACTAAGTGATGATAAAGTACTTACTTTTTATATATTTTATCTGCTTTCGAAAAGTAATCGGCGCACGAAAAAATCTTCATCAAACACTCAAACCGTTGGCACTTGTTACCCGGTCGAAATTCACCAAACTACTGTTTATATTATTCAAACACGCGGCGCTGCGTACGTTTTTAAGGGTGCAAAGTTTATCTATGTGTGCTTAGGAGGTTGGTACTCACTGTGGCCGAGGCTACCCGCCGGCCGGGGCTACCCGACCTTCCCCTATGCAATGCGACAGGCGTAAAGAGAAATTTAATTTTGTATTATATATTCAATAAATTAATAAATTATTTCAAGTGTATATATAGTAATTTAATATTCATTAAACCTAATTTTAATCTGTTCAGAACATTTATATTAACTCTGCTAATCATTACCAAACGCACTCCTATCCAACGTGGGAGTTAAAAACCAGACATGCTATATTGGATCTATTACAGGGGGTTAAAGCAACAGTCATATATTATGCGTTCTTTAGTATGGTGATCAAAAATTTAACAAAGAAATTCTTTCATTAGGCTAAGCAAAGAGTAAATACTTGTTTGACTTGAGAGACCCTCCAACCGCAGCAAAGGTTTGTAAGACATTCACATTATTTTAAAGGATTAGGCAACAATGGACTTCTGGAAAATCTAAACAATAATGTAGTTAGATCAAAACTTAACAAAATAAAACAGAAAATTCGAAAAGACATTTTGGAGATTAAATCATACCAAGTGGTTTAAAATGCAGATCAGAAAATAACGATAACCATATCCGTAAGATTCCTATTAACTTTTGTATTACTTTTTATTATCCTTCTTTGTCACAGTTAATATTATATCCTGCTGTAAATTTTAAGTCTAAAATGTTTATTTATTATTTATGTAAGTTAGAATTTGTTTGGTTATAACCTTCTACCGGGTACCCAGAGTATGCCGTCATGTGGAAGTTTTATCATCCCTTCTATTGAATCAGTTAATGGAGGAGCTGATATTAAGACTTTACCTATGATGGGTTATGCCACTGACCTGATTATCCTAGGTCACGACAAATTTAATACTACAAAAAAAATAAAATGTAACCACAGGCTGTGAATATAACCAGGGCCTAACATAAACCCTGTAACAGTTACAGAAGAAATTTAAAAGGTACATGTCCTTAAAGCCTTAATAGTACAAATATACAAGTGGTAAGAGGTGTAAAGTACTTTGGACAAATCTTGAGCAACTATCTTGAATACATAACAAAGAGTGCAATAATAACTTTAATGGTGACCAAGAGCAAGACACAACAAAATATTGCAGGAAATTAGAGAAAACAATTTGAAGATAAAATCAGAACGCATAAATCCCAAATACCTACATAAGAAAATAGTTTTCTCCACGACCATTAATGAATGTAATAATTCCGACTTCATTTTTAATAATAGAAAAAGTTCATTCTCACTCTTGAGATAGAATATTCATTCTGAAACACTTGCTTCTTATGTGTTTTGCATGTATTTCCATTCTATAACTAGTGACGGAATAACATTCTGTAATTGCTTAACAAAAAACATAGATTGCCCTGCGAATTTCAAAACTGTCACTCAGTTTGTCAGTGCGACGTTCTAATTGTTTTGCTACATATTTTAATTTAAATAAACAGAATTATTACATGGTCGTGGAGAAAATACAGTCTGTTACACGGTTAGAATGAAAATTCGATAACTCGTGGTTCCTCTCGATCGCTACGCTCGCGTTCGGAATTCTCCACTAGTATCGAATTTTCATTCTAACCTTGTTACAGAATATACTATTCAGGTAGAAATACATCAACGTAAAGAATGACTAAATGCGAGCGCTCAACCCACCAACTGGTGTATAGTCGGATCTAACACTGAAAAAGGTTCAGAAGCAGTAAACGTAAAAATGTTTGTTTCTCTGGAAATTTAAGGTTTACATATCTAAGAATAAAAATGCATAGATGGTGAGGCGGCTGTTAAGGGTTTAAAGAGTCCTAAAGTGGTCTCCAGACTAGTAAATAAATGTCAAATAGAACTCGATATCCTGGCGAAATATAACAGCAAAACCAAAACTTGGAATATATATCTGGTTAAGCACACAGCAGAATTTGTATTAAAAAAGTTGAAACGCTATGCAAAATCAGCAGCTACGAGTCATTACTGGATTCTATACGGGCCATTTACCTTTCAAAAAACACCTGCAACTATTAGGCACAAGCTGCAGATTATGCGGAAGAAAAACTGAAACAGTTTAACACATACCGTTCCATTGCGAGGTACTGATGTGCAGGAAACATTCTATTTTTTCAAGCATTTGACACACATCATTTTTGAGCGGTACAAACAAGTAGGTATACCAAGATTTTGGAGTATTTAACATGTACTAATGAAAAAAACACAATAAGCCCAACTAGACTGCAGTATGTCAGACGGTTTCCGTCTTAAAAAATACCCTTCTATAGGACCTACTGTTATTTTTAGAGTAGTGCCACAAATGTTTGTTTTTTGCTTTGTGTATAGAAGTGTGGCAACTATATCGTGTGGCAACTATATCTTGTGGAAAAAAAACTTTTGTCAAGTTCTTCCTAATACAATTTGTTTTTAGGTTGAGACATGTCAAACTTTAATTAAGGCAAACTTCGACCTTTATTGTAAGTTTACTAAATACATGCAGTTTTTTATCTAAATAGAGCTGTTCTAAATAATGCTCTCCTGCTTCCTGGAGTAACCTTAGACCGTTGTGCTGCGTACGCTGTTCTAGGAGGCTCATAGGGTGTGTTGTTTTTTGGAGGGTGCACTATACGTCGGATATCCTGTAACCAAAGAGGTAAAAGGGTAATATTTTATTAAGTGTATACTTACGCGAAGGGGTAATGAAGGTATTGGCACTTTTTAATGATTCTTTGCTTTGTCGTGCCTATACGGTCCATCTGTTGGGATGTAAGAGTGCAACAGAAGAAAAGAAAACCTTATAAATCAAAATAGGTTTTGTATTTGTGGAGTAAATTGATTAACTGACATTTTTTGATGCGTCCACACAACGCCTTAAAGAAGGAGACGCGTTTCCTCATTTCCTTAGGGGTACCTATGTTGGATTATGGATTGCCAGATAAGGTGTGCTTAAAACGCTAACTGAAATAGTCAATTTGGTCCTTTATTACAAGCGTTTCATCCCAAAGTGTTGGGTCATCATGGACAAATGATTGATTTTTTTGTTAATGGCTGTCCTAGCACATTTTATATTATTTGGCTCACACATCACCTCGACTTTAACTACTAAACAAATTATACAATTGATTAAGCTGTTCTTAATCCTAGATTATAATGTATAAGTATGTAATTATACCAAAATACACCATTACCCTAGGGAGATATAATAAAAACGAACCTCTAACAATATCCGTAAGATTCCTATTAACTTTCTTATTATATTATATTATCCTACTCGTATTAGAAAATAAAACGAAGGATTTTAGCTTTTCTCTTCATCTTCTGCGAAACCCGCCGTGAGCGTAAACCTCATTTTTATATATCCGACAAACCCTTAATCTGGGCACTAAGTCCAAATCTAGGGAATATTAATCACAATCAACCAGGCCGATGTAGAAAGCCGTCAGCCGTCAGTCCGTAGAAGGTGCTGGCCGGTCTTGAAGCAGTTACGAGAGATGGAGATGAATATGCTGCCCTAAATGTGGAATCTAATACACAGTAACCTTTTAAATTAATCTTAGAGACACTGTTTTAGAATTCTATCAGTTAATTGACAGAGTAATCTAAGTGATTGCAGAAAACAGGTTCTTCAATTAGCTTATAACTGTATTAGTTTATAAATTTAATATAAAATTTAATAAATAAATAAATTTAATATAGGTACAATGTATCATTTTTGATGCAGTAGATTCAACTTATCATTTTCTACAAGTCAGAACTTGTAACATTATTATAACAGAATTTTATTTCTCCGAGCTGCCTGTTGGGTTGATTTTCCATCCCCGAATTAGGGTGGTAACCACCCCCAGAGGAAAAGCACATATTGGCATAGGCATAGGGTAGATTTTGATTTTTGAGCTATTTTCTACCTAATGTCAAAATTTAAACAGATCCATGCATATAAAAAGAATTGCTAGCAGAAAACTATCATAGGTATCCTGGACTAAGTTGGTTATAAACGAATAGGAATTTTATATTATTTTTTAGCTAGGAAAAATTTTATTCACGATTTCAAATTTCCGCAGCGAAATGCCAGCCACCATGCTGTTTCCTCTTTTGAAATCACTCAGATAGGATATTTGTTAAAAAAGAAAGTTTTTTTTTGAAAATAATACATATTATTGGTGTCATGAATGCAAGGATACAAGTGCAAGAACGCCACAAAAATTGATGTTAAAATAATTAATATGTAATTCTTACCACCCGCGACATCTTTTGCGTCTAAATTTAGATGAGAATATTTCCTTATCTTACGGCTTTCGCATATTATATCATAATAAATTTACCTGTCCACTTTGATTAAATTTATCGATTTTATTCATGGACTTAAAAATCAAAGAAAAAGTTGTACATTCGAGTCATTTTACAACGACCCAATCGAATTTTCTGAGCGCCTCCCACACTCCGTGCCCCGAGGCATCGTCAGTCTAAGCTGCAATCTATTTAACATAATTGATCATACACATCTAAGCTCTATTTTACTTGGTACATATGACTTGATGGACATCAATTGCCATAACTTCTTTTTTTGTTAACCAATTTAAATTTCACAATGCTAAATGTTAAGTAAAGGCCATCATAATATACTTATGAAAATTGCATACAAATCGGTGAAGCCGTTTCTAAGATTAGCGTTAACAAACATACAGACAAACAGACTAATTATGTTTTTTGAATATATTTGGCACGTACAGGCAGCGATCAGTTACAGTTTTGATTTTATATATAGATACCTTACAATTTTATTATTATATCTAATTATTAGATGAGACAGAAACCAGGTTTATGCTTTAATAAATAATTGTCAATACTTTCAGATTTTTTTGAACGCAAAATTTTTAATGATGAAAAATAGCACTCAACTGAGTACACGAACGGAGTTTCGGTTTAGTGGTGTAACCTCATTAAAAATGCAACACTATGTTTGCAGCCACTTTCTGTAGAGGGTAGAGGGACATTCGTGGCACTTGACACTAGTAACAGTTTCTTCCTGTTCATTAACAATAAGTGTCACTGTATAGGACTCGGAACGTACTTTATGTTCAGGGCACACTGTACACTTAACAAGGCATGTATTTTAAACATTTAAACCCGCTTGAACCGCATATTATAGCTTTACGTCGCCCCCTTCCGAACGTGATAAAAATAGGTTATATTGGTTTTTACTTAAATAGTAAATAGCGGGTATTAAAGTTTTGGGTATTGTAATTATACTTATTGTTAGACCAAAACATAATAGAATAATTATCTACTTATAATGCTATTTTAACATTTTTCAACTCGGCAGAACAGAAATCGGGATTAAAGGCATTAAATTCGACTATCATCAAAATGTATCTATTTGTGTTTTCTTCTTTCAGAAAACCGTGATCCCGTTATTCTAAAATTATAAACGTCCATAAATAAAATTAAAACGCAAAAAATTTGGAAATTTATCATAGAGCACGACTAAGAAGTAGTTTTTAGTAAACTAATTATTTTAAAATATCTTTTATAACATGCTTTCCATTTAGCAGGAAAGAAGGGAATCACAAAAACCTTCACCAGTGGTGGTGTCCATCAGTCCATGATGTCCAGCATCAACCATATACCTATAGGAGAAAGGAGGTCTTTTTTTCTGCGGGAAGATCTCTGTCTACAGTTTGGAGGAGTCTTAGGAAGGGAAGGGGGATATAGATTTTCGGAACTCTTGATCTTGTTTGGAGTCCTCCATTCCAGTGGGTATTGAGGGTCCTCTGGGCTGTGATGTTCGTTTTCTGCTATCACAAAATTAAAACTTAAAAAATTTGGAAATTTATCATAGGACTAATAAGTAGTTTTTAGTAAACTAATTATTTTAAAATATCTCTTATAACATAATTTTCATTTGGCAGGGACGAAGGGAACCACAAAAACCTTCACCAAGGGCTCATTTTTTTGTGTATCCAGTGGTGGTGTCCATCAGTCCATGATGTCCAGCATCTACCATATAGGTACCTAGAGGAGAAAGGGGTTTCGTCTAGGAGGTCTTCCATTTCTGCAGGAAGGTCTCTGTCTACAGTTTGGAGGGTCTTAGGAAGGGAAGGGGTATATTGATTTTCGGTACTCTTGATCTTGTTCCAGTGGGTATTGAGGGTCCTCTGGGCTGTGATGTTCGTTACCTGTTTTTGGCTATGCGTATGATTGCTCTAACTGTGGCAAGATAATAATAAAGGAGTCTGTGAGGAAGAGCAGAGTAGGGCACTGCCTTATAATCGACCAGAGGTCAAATAAAAGTTTAATAAGTATGGAGTAGGGTTTTGGTGTGACATCTTCCGAGTCTACCATCCAGGGCACCTAGGAGGGACGCTCGTCTTCTCATTTTGTTGATTGTGTGTTTTACCTGAAAGTTCGAGTGAATCGCACGCCCAAGTAGGTCACATGATCTTAAGGAATGAGCTATCCCCCTCCATAGTAAAAGGTTGATATGGTCGAAAGTGAGATTTTCTCGTCGAGGTTTGGAAGTCTGAAGATGGGTTTTGTTGGGTTAAGGGCTACTCTCCTCCTGCTGCACCAGTTGGAGAGCTGTTTCAGTCGACGCTGCCAAGGTGTACAAGGCCGTGTCGTCGGCGTATAGTTGGATATTTTGCAGCTGAGAAATATCGCTGGCGTAGATAGTGTGAAGTATTGGGGCTAAGATTGACCCCTTGTTCTGGTTTTGAAATTGCATTTGCAATTTTATTGTAGAGTCAATTAAATTTGTAGATGGAATAGGTAATTGGATGTTATTTAACTTTCTAAAAAGGCCAGCGTGCCAAACCTTGTCGAAAGCCGTTTGGACGTCCATAAGTATGGCAGAGACGACTTTTCTCTTATCTAGGGCAGAGGTGGTAAAAGTTTAAAGTTCTAGAATCGGGTTTTTGGGTAGAGTGGTTTGGTCTGAATCCACCTTGGAAGAGGGGATTATGAAGTTGGTGTCTAGAAAGTCCCTGTCTATCTAAGAGCAGAAGTTCAAAGAAGTTAGCCAATGACGTTTAGCAGAGAGATAGGTCTGTAGTTGTGTATGTGGAATTTTTTCCAGGTTTGGGGATTGGGATGTTGTTTTCATGATGGTGGGACAAGAGTAGAATAGAATTGTAAAAGGAGGAATAATCCATATTTATTAAAAAAGTACCTGTATTAACAAAATCTACTACAATTTTAATAAAAGAAATATTGTCGTTTGTTGACTAATACATTGTTTATTTCGAAAGTTATTTATTTATTTCATTATTATTGCAAATACATTACGTAAATATATCACGGTAACTTTTGTATAAAAAGTTCGTTAATACCAAAATTATCTACTGATAATTGTTATCTAATTTCCTAAATTATTTATTATGACCTCAAATGAACTTAAAATGATACCAATATTTATGTTTGCAAAAAAAATTATAATATATTTAACACTTACTTATTTTAAATTATATTATCTAGCTGTTCCGGCGGACTTTGTACCGCATAACACAGTCGTCTATTTTTCCATTTTTCATTTTTTCAAATTTTTATCATTTTGCATTTTTTTGTTTTCAATGAATTTTTTATATTAGATATTTTATATAAGATATCCACTGCACCACCGTACGGTGGCTTTATAGTACTTAATTTAGTAAGAAATTCTCGTTTAAATATATGAGATAATAACTGCGCCACCTTACGGTGGCGTCCTAGTTATTTTAAAATTGTAATATCTTCTAAGATGTTCATTGAAATTAAGTGATGTCACAGACAATTTTGTTCACAATTAAATACTCTTAATCAACAACACATTTATTTGGATAAAGATTAATATTATTACGTTGATACAACTCTTAACAAATAATGCATTAATTTCGACCAAATTTGATTACCATAAAAACGGTTCTAGTGAGTTAATCTTAAAAGATGGACATATACTGTCATGGACATTTTTTTAGATCATTTCAAGAGGAATAATTCTTTTATACATATATTTTTGGTATCTTGAACCGTTTTCGCAGCGCACGCAATGGAAGTCCTCAAGGATCAATCATTTTCCCCGTTTTTTTCACATTTTCCATTACTTCTTCGCCCCTAATAGTTGCATCGTGATGTTATATAGCCTAAAGCCTTCCTCGATAAATGGTCTATTCAACAAAAAAAGAATTTTTCAACTCGAACCAGTAGTTCCTGAGATTAGCGCGTTCAAACAAACAAACAAACTCTTCAGCTTTATAATATTAGTATAGATTCACCCTCACGTAATTTTAAGAGAGATAATTGCATGTGGAAATTGATTTAAAGAGTTAGTGCAGTTATTCACGACTTTCTCAAAATAAAGATGAAAATTTCGGGCAGTGGTGTAGAAGGAAGTGTCAATTTACTATGATTGTGGGATATAACTTGAATTAAAGCAAAATCGACTTTTTTATATAGAAATTGAATCCTGGAATTACAACCAGAGACTTCAGCGATTTAGAACTGAAATTGAACGACGAATTTTCGATCAAATATTAGCTCCTTTTATGACAATGCGGATTACCGAATTGGAATATCTACTAAGCGTAATAAATGAAGTTTTTTGCCATATTTAAAATTTGTGATGATATTCTCGTTTGAGAATTAAAATTCTTTAATAGCAAGACTTTTTTTGTTGAAATCTTTTTTTTTTATATAAGTCAATCCCTCCTCTAATTATTCTGATGAGATAAAAAGAGTAAATAGATTTTATCCATAAAATAAGTAAATCAAAACAACGAAAATTATTATCATATATTATTTTGCTGAGATATCAAAATATGATTAACGTTTTAAAAATATTTATTCTGGTATTTTTCACTAACATTTTCTGTAATTGTGCGGTAAGTTTACGTAATTGCATTAAATTATCATTTATTATTATTTAAATTTTTAATATTATTACCTAAGTACTACTTGCTGTTTTGTTTGTTTTTTAAATAATTGTTTTTACATATAATTTGATTTTTTATATATTTTCTTAATTAAAATTTTTTTATAATTTTTTTTTGTTAAATTTTAGTTTTTTAGTGCTTTTCACATCTTTTGATTAGATTATTACCGTATTATTTATTTTTGTTAAAAATTGTACAACTTTTTTCGAATATTTACAATTTTTTTTAATTTTTTTTATTATTGCCATATTTTTGAAATTTTTCAATTTTTTTTAATTAATTTCTTTCGTATTTTAAATAACATTCTTTTCTTTTTAACGTTTTTCAGTTTTACATGTTTCTTTGTGTTTGTTAACCTTTTATTATCTGTTTTTTTTTCTGTTTTTACCACATTTGTCATTCTTATCTTTGTTAACATTTGTTCTTGGTTTTTTTAACTATTCACCGTTTTTGCAAAGTTTTTATAATGTTTTATTTCTTTTTTTACCATTTTATTACTTTTTATCATTATTGTTTTTTTTTTTAATTTAAATTTTTTATGATATTTTATACTATTTTATTATTCCACATTTTACTTTTATTAATTTAAATATTTTTTTTATTATTCATATTTAAAAATAAGACAAACAAAAAAAAAATACAAAGTAATGTGATAAACTCTTCTATATAGAATAATTGGCTTTCCCCCCTCGCCCTCGTAAAATTTGGTTATATCTGTCGCAAATGCAATAGAGAGAAAGAAACCCCCGCTCATGTTATTGGATTTTGTTCATCAAATAAACCCCAAATTATTTCGAGACATTACAAAGTTAAACACGCAATCAAATCATTAATGATTGACAAAAAATACGAATGCTTCGAGGAAGTTCATGCATATGATCAACATGGTAGCTTCCGGTTCATAGACATAATTGCGTTTGATACGAAATCAAATAGAGCCCTCATAATTGATCCAACGGTGCGTTTTGAAACAAATGACGATGATCAAGATGAAAAAATCAAACAAGAAAAGTCAAACATATACAGCTCTTGCGTCAACCATTATGCCGAAACATATCGAGACGAATTTGGTGAAAAAAATTGGTTTGTCCATGGACTATGGTTTGGCGCTCGTGGTTCTATTGGAAAAAGTGTAAATACTTGACTTTTTCAACGAATTTAAGCTTGACAAATCAGCGATTCCTGAAATCACTGAAAACATTTTAATCGATTCTATTAATATTTTACATTGTCAGATCTATTCCTGATTAATGCATTAATTATTAATAGTTTTTAGTTCATTATTTTTATCAATTTTAATTATTTTAGTTTATATCTAATGTTTTGAATTATATAATTGTCCTTTGGATTGATCGGTATGCTGTGTATTAGCAACCTATGATATGTAGGCAGCACATCCTAATAAAGGAATTTCTCTCTCTTCAGACCTAAATTATACAAATACCATCTTTTTTGTCATTTAATATAGCGTAAGTTACTTAAGGATACATTAAAACTGGGATTAAATATAGCCTGTGGTATTCAGAGCTATTAAACTTTCTAATGGTAAAAGAAGACTCACTCTTTATAAATTCAGGTATATTCTAATTATGGTAAATAAAATGAAATTTTCTTATGCTGGTCTGGAAAAAAAGAAAAATATATAGATCAAGGGAATGTGCGAATGTGGGAATCACAGGCGATGACAGGCGACCCAACGCTATTTTGATTTCCTGTTTCAATTATGCGCCCTACCATCATACTAAATGTGGAATTTGGGTCTTATTGCCCTAGGCTCTGTCTACCTCGTAATGGATATAGAAATGATTTGTATTGTATGTTGTTCTAAAATAAAATCTTAGCGGTTGCCTACATCATATTAGCGATTTTCCCCTTACAAATCCTACGCCCATGTGTCAACTTTGCACTCAGGAGCGCCAAAACAAGTTTTAAAAAATGTTTAATAATTTTATTTATTTTATTATTAATTTTTACTTTTTAGAATATTCTGATTCAAATATCTGGTGGTAGAGTTTCTGGTACAACTGATTATACCGTAGATTTAAAAACTAAGTATTATGCTTTTAAAGGGATCCCATATGCAGAACCCCCAGAAAGATTTCAAGTAGGTATTTAGTTAAAAATGTTAAATAAATTGATGATTTAATAGATTTTTAATAGGAAGCAACTCCAAAATTACCTTGGAACGAAGATTTGGACTGTACTTATGACAAATCAGAATGTATCCAAGGAAGTGATCCAGTTAGAGGTTCTGAAGATTGCTTATTTTTAAGCGTTTATACAACTAATGTAAGAATTTTAATTTTTTTGTTTAGCTGGTTCTTTTAAAAGCATTTTTAAATTTTTTTTCACTTTATTGCAAGCTATTTGGATAAATTTACCCTAGGCATCGCTTAGTAACACCAAAATAAGATAAGACTAAAAACTTTTTCGCTGCATCTATAAGTAGTAGCTCGAACATAAAGAAAAACATGCTAACAAAATTTTATACTATTTTGTTTAGCGTTGATGTTCGTGCCCTTTTTTGTCCCTCGACAGGAATTCTTGATGTACAACTACACCGTATGCTGAAGTCTGGTATCTTTTTAATCATTTTAATAGTTTCCATACTCGTGTGGCAGAAATGGGAACAACGAATGCGATTATGGAAAACTTTAGTTTTACTTTCGTCCTTTGTATTGAAAAGTATTTTGACCATAGATATTAAAAGCTCGTCTCGCCTTTGCTGTCTACAGGACACCTAGTAGCTGCTGTCCAGTCTTGCAAATTGTCACGAAGGAAAGTGAACGGATTTTAATAAAAAATCTTTGATACACTCTATGACAACAAAGCGAAAAAAAGGGTGTGGATTCCAAATTGGATTTTTTCCAGAGATACTTTTCTCATATCTCTATTTCAAACTTTTATCAGCGAAAGTCTGAAAAAACACAAATTGCTCTTTGTATTAAGTTTGTTGTATTCGGTCCGCGCGGAAAGGATTCTAGTTCTACGAAAGCAGAGTGAATGTTCGCTAATAATCCTGCGAACGTACGTCAATCCATAGTCATACACCACCTTTTTAGCAACTTTTGAAAGTTTAGTTAAGATTGGATTTCCTATAAAAAGTGAAACAGATACATATTTATTACTAAATCTTTTACAGTATCTTACAAATCACACTGAATTACCATTCACGTTATTTAAGAAATAATGAGCAGATTTAAGTGTTCTTCCCATTTTATGATTTTTGATTTTTATTTAGCTAAATGCAAACACACCAGTAGTTGTATGGATTCACGGTGGTTTCTTTACTGAAGGAAACTCCTCTTATCTCTCTCAAGGACCGGATTATTTCTTAGATGAAGGAGTGATTTTTGTGTCAATTCAGTATCGTTTAGGAATTTTTGGGTTTATCAGTACTGGAGACTCTACGTGTCCTGGTAATCTAGGATTTAAAGATCAGATTCTAGCATTGGAGTGGATTCAAAAAAATATAGTTTATTTTGGAGGGAATCCTAAGAAAGTTACCATTTTTGGACAGAGTGCTGGTGGTGTAGCAGTTGCGTATCATTTGCAATCTTCTAGATTTCACGGTAAGTGTTGTTATGATAATATGAGTCATTTTAATAAAAATTCTTTACTAGGATTATTCCATGGTGCTATTATGAACAGTGGTACTTCTTTGTCGCTTTTTGGTTTAGATAGAAGATCACAGAAAACAATAGAAGATTTAGCGATAATATATCTAACAACAGCATCCAATTCAACAATTCTGCTGGAAAAATTAAAAACATTGGATTATACTACTCTACAAACTACTTCAAGTGAAATTACATTTTTGGTAATAACTCACTTAATATAGTTAACTTATCATTTTATTTTATTTCATTATAGAACACATTAGAAAATCCGTTAGCAGGTATTTTTTATGGAGGTGTCAGTGAGGATACCGAAGATAATGCTTTCTTTTCTGGAAAAAGCTATGAGTTACTTTCAAAAGGAAAATTTATAAAGGTTCCCATTATGGTTGGATTTAATTCAAATGAAGCATATGGTGCAGCAAGTTTAAATGGTGAATTTATTTTTAAACAATATCTGCTTTTAGATATTAACTCTATGTAACTAGATTCGAACCTTATGTTTATCTATTACTTGAAATGCTACTTAGTGTCTGTACACATTGAAGCTTATGATTTTTATCATCTGCTGTTTGTATTACGGCTTGGCAGACATTATTTGCGAATCTTCTGTAGTGCTTACTCATTAGAGGTTCCTCTTGCTAAAGCAGGACACCAGCTGTCTTTCGGTTGGATATAGAGAGAAGATTGCGATACCTACAATATCTCTCTTTCACTCGTACTATGTATGTTGTAAATTCTTTAAAAATAATTTAACTTAGGGTTATACATATTTTGTTACATACAAGCGATCCTTAACTCTACATGCATCGGTATAGCGAGAGAGATAGGGTACTGCGATCAACACTCTCTTTTAGACCTTTGGATTATAAGCTACCATTCACTATTTTTTTTAGATCTTATAAGGACATATCTTTCTATGTATGATGTTTTACCTATGAAACTTGTACCAGCAGATATGACAACCTCTTTAATAAAAAAGGCACTAGTGGGCCCTAAAATTAAAGAGCATTTTTCACCTGATGAACCTTTGTCCCAAACTAAAGAAGAACTAACAAAAGTAAGTTTACTTTGTTATTTGATTAAATTTTATATAACGAGCATCTCAAAACATTTATATATTAATTTAAATTAAATAAATAAATAATAAATGTATATACATATCAGATAGGATTAAATAAGCTTTTGTAGCAGAATCTAATTTAATTTAATACTCAAACTAAAAACCCTTGTAATACAATATTAATAGAATTATATAAACAAAACTGGTATTATACAGGTTATATTCCAACACGTTCTTTGTCATGAAGGACAAATGTTGTACAATCAACTTATAATATCCGATATAAAAAAATTAATTCAATTTCAGGTATAAGACGTATATCTTTTATTTTTTTTTCTTGTTTTTGAAGTTATACTTCCATTCGTACACTCTGTAGAAAAAGATTGTGTAGAGTTAAATGCGAAAAATCATTACATATGTAATGGTGTGAGGAAGAGAAAGACAGAAACACTTATAAGGTATATTGGTCGGTAAAAACAAAGATGACCACATGTTATTAGTCATAACTATAAGTCCTTTGAATACCGTTTCAACATTCAGTACATTGAAAAGGGATAGATATACAAAAAACAGTCTGAACTAATGTATGAATATCATAGTGACGGACCACACATGATTATTTGACAGATTATTTTATAATTTTGTCACGTAAATGAAGTAAAGTTTAGCATTTTATATTAATAATACTATTCAGTAATGAGTATTGTATTGTAGTCTAAAGTACCGTCACATGGTTGCAGTATATTCTGCTCTATGCTTTTAAGGTTGTTGGCTACATAAATAAACTAAAACCTCTGAATTTTGTAACGTAAGTTAGATGGAAATGCGTTTTTTTGCATTGGATTCGTTAAGGTATCAGGAAATTTGTCGCTATATTTTATAATGTAAAAATGCGAAATTGCATTTCTGCATTCGAAAAGTGCATTCCGAACAGACAAAAGAGAGAAAACTTACAATTCGGTAAGTATTGCTGAAAATGGGTTCAATTTATAAATTTGGGGTTTTTGGGGTCGCTGTACACGAATATCACGATTCCGAAAGTCTCCGCGGCACTTGGTGCCTAGGGTATTTACCTCTTCTTCTATGGTTTAATGTAAATTCTGTACGAAATCAGTGCACACTTGGTACTCGGTGGTTTTTTGAGTCGCTAAATACGATTATAATAATCATTTTTCATAGTTATTAAGAATTTCTTATAATCTTTTACAATTTTTTTATGTTTTTTAACATTCTGAACGATTTTCGACATTTTTTTACCAACGATTTTTTGCGCTTTTCGTCAACTTTTTACTATTTTCAACGTTTTTTCAAGATTTTCAAGGGTTTTTCTGGATTCTTAACAGTTTTTCAGGATTTTCGTCATGTTTTTACGTTTGTCAATTATTTTTTAATACCAAAGAAAACACAAAGTCTCGTACCACACAAATTATTTTATTATATTCTAATTAAAAAGGTTGACAACTAGTTTTGAATATCAAGGTCATCATCAGGTCATAAGCAAAAAGTAAACGTTATCAAATACAATTGTATAAAAACATTATTAGAGTGGAAAGCAACTAAGTGGTAGAACTGGTTTCTATATCTTCAACACTAAATGTCCATCGGTGGTAAAACAAGTGTGTAGTAAGAAAATAAAGAGGTAGAGATAGACTAATAACTGGTCAAGAATTAAGTGGTACGAAAAAATAATGTTAGGAACATTACAGTAGTTAGTAATATAAAATTAAAACTTAAACACATTAAAATGGAAAACTGGAACTGAAAACTTGTAGTTGTCAGCTACGGCGTCAGCAAAACTTTGGTGATGGATGATGCAAAATTAGGTGAAAATAAGGTCAAAATGCAATAAAAGCCATAAAAGAGCTTAAAGCAAAACAGGTGTTCTGTATTTGAGGGTAGCAAAACCCAAGAGATTAACGAAAAAACGTTTAATGTATGATAACCATAGGCAAGAAGTTCTTTGACCTGTATATGGAAGTTGATAAAGTTCAAAAATTGTGGAGGATAAGTCCACGGAAAAGGAAAGGATCTTGAATCACCAAATATGATGTAAGAAAAGGCAAGTCAACGTACTTAGTAGTAAGTAGAAAGGTAACGATGTATGTTGGTCAAGCCGATCACAGAAGCATGTGAGAAGAAAAGCCTTGAATAGTTGGACGAAGATGCCGTAAGTTGTACAAAACATCTTCAAAGTCGGCGAAAACAGCTCCAGAACCAAAAATAGTCCATAACACAACACTAACACAGAAAAAAGTATATAAATGACTGGAATGATAACTGATTTTGTTTATAAGAACTGTAGAACTTGGCAGCACTGTATGTCCTTAATGTTTTTATACAATTGTATTCGATTACGTTTACTTTTTGCTTTTGACCTGATGATGACCTTGATGGTCGAAACTAGTTGTCAACCTTTTTGATTAGAATACAATAAAATAATTTGTGTGGTACGAGACTTTCTGTTTTCTTTGGTATTACCATTTGACCACATTTGAGAAATGGATGATATCCTCTCGCTACTTATTTTTTAGATTTTCGACATTTTTTTATAATTTCTGATAACTTGTTAATATTGTCACGAATTTCTTACAATGATTCACTTTTTACAAGATTTCTTTATAAACTTCAAGATTTTAACAATATTTTACGATTTTCAACAATTTTTTATTTGCACCATTCCATTTTTCTATTCCAATAAACCATAAAAATGAGTTCAATAAAAATTGAATTTCATTTTTTTATAAAAATCGATGATGATTTAAAGATTTTTCCAAACAAACTTTTAAACTTTATTATGAAAATGAATATCTGTCTAAATTTCACGTTTCTACCATCAGCGGTTACGGCTATGTGCGCGACTATACCTCAATCAGTGGGAATTTCTACCTTTATATATAGAGATACTAACAACGCCACCTTACGGTGGCGTCATAGTACTTAATTAAGTAAGAATTGCTCGTTTAAATATATTATAAGAGATTAACTGCGCCTAGATGTCAAAAGTTTATAGAGTTATATCAAATAACTTAAACTTCACCAGGGAAAAACCATAAATTTTATATTTTGCAAGTTTTTTTCTGTGACGCATGGTTTTTGAGTTACCACGGGGTTTCCATATTTTTTCCTCACCCGGTATATTAGCTGTGTAACATAACTAAAGAAGTTTTATTTAAAAAAAGATTTTTATCTACTCTACCTCATATTATGTATTAATTTTTAGTTTGTGAAAACTGTCATTATAGACAGCAGTGTGTGAAGGATTGAAAGTGTGCGTGTAGTAACAAACTTATTTTAAATGGGATTTACTTTTTCGCACTTTTTTTGACACACCTTCATATAATCAAATATTCTTAGCATTCGCGTTGCCATGGTGTTGCCATGAGAGCATTAGTTTTGTTAGTATCTTGTAAATAAATTGAAAATAAATTGCTTTCTTGTAATTATTTTTTATTTGATTATCGTAAATAAAATATTGTATGAAACTGTGCGTGAAGTGGTTACGCGATATATATCTAAACATCACGTGCGTGCGCAAAAAGCATACTTCACGAACTGTTTCATAAATAACTATTTTTTATTTATTTAATTTTTATTTCAGTTTATAAGTATTGATCAATGGGTGCGGCCAACAATAGAGTTCAGTAAACACATTAGTAAATATGTAAATAATACTTTCCTTTACATGTTCAGCTATATGGGAAATTTAGGTGGAGTTACAGAAAGAACAGTATCAGGTAAATAAGAGTATTTTTTAATTGTTTTGATATAGAAAACTGAATTTAAAACTTTCAAGACTAGTTTCTACTTTAAATACACAACAATAACTTAGTACAGTACATACAAATAATTTTTTGGTATTAAATAAAACATCATTTAATGCAAATTTATTATAAAAACAACTGGATAACGAAAATTGGGTTTCAAAATTATTTATTCCAAACAAACAGGAGGAATACCAAAGGGAATAAAGATGAATGGAGAACTTATCAATAACATTAGATCGCAGACGACTCTGTCATTATAGCTGACAGTCTTTAAAGTCCATCACAAAAAATAAGTGTGCGTCTGGAGACGCCAGACAGAAGTGATAACTTAAACCAAAGTTTTTATAATAACTTTCGAGAGGGATGCGGCGATAGTCATAGGTTGTGTGCTTACTGTCATCGGTTTGGGTTTTTGTTGTAAAAGATTTGAATTCCCAAGGAATTTTATTGTATTCTTTCACACGGTTATATGAAAGACTGCGAGTATAATGGGTGGTTTTATGTATTGGCATGGCATGTGTTTTGGAAATTTAAAAATCTGAAAAAGTGGTGATTTTTTTAAGAAGTACCTTATGGGTAATTGTGAGCAGATGTAGAAGGCTCAAACTTTCTAGTCTCAACCAACCTGAATCTTTCCTCTTGGAGCTGATGTGGTCATATTTGCGAATCCCGAAGGAAAATCTCAGACATGAGTTCTGGATTTTCTGCAATCTAACAGCATCAGCCTGAAGCAATGCAGGGCCATAGACGCTAACACAGTAAGCGAGTTTTGAAAATATTTGCAATTCGCAAAGTTGTTTTTTCAGATTAGTTGTCAATAAATCTCTGTTGGGAAAGATTTTTCGGAAAGTGTAGAAAGAAGTTTGACATAAGTTGTTGACATGTTTAGTGAATCTCAAATAATCCCAAATTTTTAGACTCTGTTACCTGTGGAATGTTCTGATTATCAATGGCAATATCGAATTCAAGGGAATAACTCCCAAACAACATAAAAGTGGATTTATTTGCGTTCAGCTTTAGGTTATGTGCGGTGAAAATGGCGAATGACTGTAGATGTTTCAGCTCTTTTGAGTTCATTATAATTGAATGCAAAATATAACTGAGTATCGTCCGCATAGTGATGTATTTTGAAATTTCTAATGCAACTATGAAAGTCTGAAATATAAAGGCTAAAGAGCAGAAGGCCAAGGATATAACCTTGTGGTAAGCCATAACTTATTTTCGTTTAGCGAGACTGTAATACTGCGGTTGTATAAGAAGCTACGGATCAAACCGGTTGCATTTTCCGAGAAGCCAAAACAAGGAAGTTTTTTTCATAACACGTCGTGGTTTAGGATGTCGAATGCTTTGCTGAAATCGGGGAGTATCAAGCAAATCATATGTTTTTTGTCCAGTTCCTGGACAGTTCTATCACTGCTGTATGCGCGAGAGAAGGGCGCCGTAACGCGTTACGTTACGAAGCGTTTAACAATCTCATAAAGTCTCACTTAAAAAGTAAACGATTTATCCGAGAAATCGGACTATATTAGATGTCTCAAAAACAAAATGGATATGCTTGGACCATGTCAGAACAGTTCTTAACCTTTAAAATATGTTCATGTTCCCCGAGTATCCTGAAAGAAACACCTTACAAACGAAGAAGTACTCAGAAGAATTGACAAACAACGAGAAATTACAGTCACGACAAAGAATAGAAAACTGGAATACTATGGCCATCTGATGAAACTCTTGGATACAAAATCTTCGTAAATGGTTTGGTGTGTCATCTATCCAAAAGTTTTGTGGCATAAAAACCCGGCACAATAATAATTGGTTTTGTTACTTTACCATATGGAATCAAATCAATTTTTTTTACAAGTGGATCCCGAGACATACTGGCGCCATAACGTGTTACGTTACGAAGCGATTTACACTCTTATAAGAAGTTCTCACTTCAAAAGTAAATAATATATCCGAGAATTTTGGACTAAATTAGATGTTAATCAAAAAATGGTACGTGTGCATTGTGGTTATTTTTATCACCACAGCAGCCATCCTTTAAATTAAAAAAACTAGTACAGGATACTAGTTGCTATGAACCATCTCTGGATCTGGAAATTTGGGAGGGGCGAGCTAGTGCTCAGCCAGCACTGAGGCCACATATGACCCATTGTGCATCCTCCCGTATTGTAGGGATATCCTCACCTCAGGCTGTCACCAGGCCTAGTGATTTAAAATAGGTGCTGAGGCTCCCGAGGGGGATCTCCCTGACATCGGCTGGTGTTAGCCAATACTCGCCCAACACGGATCTTCTGATTTCAGAAAAAGCAGAGCAGTCATACATAATGTGTTCTACTGTTTCCACTTCTTGTTCGCAGCCTCTGCATAGCGGCGATTCTGTTAATTTCATCCTAAAGAGATGTTGTCGCAATTGGCAGTGACCTGTCAAGACTCCCACAGCTGTTCGGAGATTTTGTCTGGTCAATGCCTTAAATTTTTTTGCTGTTTCCTCGCCAGGATGAGGTAATAACAATAACTCTCTGGCCAGTCTACAGTTCGTAGTTTCATCCCAGCACTGTATGAATTTTTTGTGAGAGTGCTGTTTGATAAGGTCAACGACTGCGGACAATGTTAGCTTTGTAGATGGGCGGGGGCTAACATATTTGTAGCCCGCAGCCCTCCTTGCTAAATTGTTCGCAATGCGGTTGCCTTTAGAGTTCCCATGTCCTTTGATCCAGCTGAGAGTGACCACGTTATTCTGGCTGGCCTCAGTTAGAGATTGGTGACATTCTAGTACTAAACTTGAAGTGAAACGTGGTCTATTCAAGGTCAGTAGTGCTTGTCGGCAGTCTGTGTATATATTTATATTCCTGCTTGTGATGTTCCTATTGATTAATTCTTTTGCAGCTATGGTTATGCCTGTGAGTTCTGACTGAACCACACTTGACAAGCCATCCATAGCCCATTTTATTTTTAGGTTTAAGGATCTAGAGTAAATTCCACATCCTACACCTTGCTTTGTTTTTGATCCATCCGTATATACGCTCAGAGCGTTCACTACGTTCGGGTCTGCTGTCTTGTTTGTTAATATTTTGTAGGGTTTGTCAAAGACAAATCTTGGTGCGACGGCATCCGTTTGAAGGTTCATTGTTTTGATTGCTTGTTTGCCAATTTTTAAATTTAAAAAATCCGATAAAATAATTAGTTTACCAAAAACATGCTGAGTTTTTTGTGTTTTTCTAGGTGTGGGTCATACCGAAGAACTAAATTATTTATTCAGGACATATACAACAAATATAACTCAAGAGGATATTCTAATGAGAAAACGAGCTATAAAATTATGGACTAATTTTATTAAATATCAGTAAGTAGTTTAATAATTAGTCTTTCCAGTAGCAAAATTTTCTTAGTAATTTACAAAAATCATTAAAGTATTATTACAGAAAACTGTAATAGTGTCTTACTTAATAAAGCGAGTTATTAATGAACAAATGTTGCAAAATGTCAAATGGGATTGGCATATCTAACAGATAATTTAAACCAAACATTTTAGTTTGCAGTTAGAAGGGACAACATAACTAGATGTCACTACTATCACGGCGTTTACACTTTCGTTACTGAAAGTAATATATCGTTCGTGATTTTAGTCGAATCTTTAGTCAGCGATTATGCCTTAAGCTCGCTGACGGATAACATATACCTTGTACTGACAACACCCAATAGGTCGAAACCGGTCTAAAAGTTATGTTGTCCCTTTTAACTGCAAAATAAAATGGTTGGTTTAAATTATCTGTTAGATATGCCAACCCCATTTGACTTTGAAGTGTAATTCAATATCCGTCGAGGCACATAGCCCGGGAAGTAGTTATTTCTTCTTAGTTATGGTCAATGTTTTTAAAACTATTTTTCAAAACTAGTAAAGCGATAGAATAATTAATATTCTGCATTTTGCAACATTTGTTCATACAAAAATCATTATTTTCTTTTAGTAATCCAACACCAGAACCAGATCCGTTACTGGAGAATCAGATTTGGTTACCAGTAAACGCTACAACTCGAAATATATACAACTACTTAAATATTAACTCCACCATACAACTTTTAACAAATCCATTCAATGACAGTATTAGTTTCTATGACCAATTATATTCTGAATATGGAGATGAAAATTATGATACCTATTAAAGATCTTGTAGAATGTAGAACTTCTTATTGCATATTTCACATAAAAGATTAGAATTTTTGATTTATTTCTTTTTAGATTCCTATTTTTGTATTAATTTTTGGAACTATGTTCCGTATGGCAAGCTTGAATAAGATAGGGATTTTGCGGCGTGACCGAACTGAAAAAATTTAATAGTAAAAAACCGTAACAATAAAACCGTAACGCTTGTAATAGTGCCACTATATCTAGTAGACAGGTTACCGCTAGCCTCCACACAACGCTAGCCTCTACTCAGTGTTCAGTATACGATAGACATAATGTTGACAGTTATGATATAATATTTAACTGTCACCGAAACTTTCTTGAAAGTGTTTACAAAAAATATAATAGTTATAATGAATCAAGCAAAAGATGATCTTCTCATTACAGAATCTCCCAACCAAAGGTAAGTTTAATAATATATATAATATAAACATTGTAAACAATATAGAAATATCCAACGATCTCAACTTTTGTGAAGTCCTATAATTTAATGAAAATCATTGGTTTTTAAATGTAAAATGTGTAAATTACTAATCTTAATCTCAAAATCTATAATAAATTATTATTATTAATATGATCAAAATTTATGCAGTAAATAGGTACATAAAAATTTCAAAACTCTAACATCATTTGGCATTAAATAATTAAGTTTAGTCACAAAAAATATTTTTACTTCTTCGTGATCTAAAATGTCAATGGATTTCTGATAAGCTTTCGGAGATATTGAAGATTGATGATGATATTGTGGTATAATTTCTCAAAGATTTTTGATGAATTTTTTCGATTATTGACAGTTTTTGAAGAACTATTTTTTACGATTTTTAAATTTCTTTTTTAGTTTTACGAAATCGAATGATTTTTTAAAGTCGTCAACTGTTTCTGACGATTTTCAACAATTTATTACGATTATCAACGATTTTTCACCATTTTTAGCAATTTTTGACCATTATCAACGATCTTCAATGATTTTTCACAATTATTAACGATTTTTCTCAATTATCCACGATTTTTCACCATTTTCAACGATTTTTTACCATATTCAATGATTTTTCAACATTACCAACGATTTTTCATTATTTGTAACGATTTTTCATCATTTTCAACATTTTTTCACGATTGAAATGATTATCTAATGGGTATCAACGATTTTTCAGCATTTTCAAAAAAAAAGGATTTTTTGACAATTGTCGACGATATCTAACGATTATCAACAATTTTTCACAATTGGTAACGATTATCCATGTTTTTACACTATTTTTAACAATTTTTCAGGATTTCCAGCGATTTTTCACAATTGTCAACAATATCTAACGATTTTTCAGCATTTTTAACGATTTTTCACAATTGTTAATATTTTTCAACATTTTCAACAACTTTTCACTATTTTCAACAATATTTCACGATTTATCTACAACAATCTTCAACGTTTTTCACAATTGTCAACGATATCTAACAATTATCAACGATTTAAAAAAAAAATCACGATTTTTCACAATTTTCAACGATATCTAACGATTATCAACAATTTTTCACAATTGTCAACAATCTTCAACGATTTTCACAATTGTCAACGATATTTTACCATATTTCACAATTGTTACGATTTTTCATTATTATCAACAATTTGTCACGGTTTTTAACGATTTTTTATAATTATCAACGATTTTTCACAATTATCAACGATATCTAACGATTATAAGCGATTTTTTATCATTTTCAATGTTTTTTTAAAACTATCCACGATTTATCACCATTTTAAACAATTTTTTACAATTTTCAACAACCTTCAACGATTTTTCACAATTGTCAACGATATTTAACGATTTTTCACAAGTTTCAACAATTTTTCACGATTCTTAACGACCTTTAACGATCATTCACAATTGTCAACGATATCTCACGATTTTCACCATTTTTTCACAAATTTTCACGATTTTTCACAATTATGAACGATCCTCAACAATTTTCACAATTGTCAACGATTTTATCAATTTTCACGACTTTCACAATTGTCAACGATTTTTGCAAATGTTACGATTTTTTATCATTATCAACAATTTTTTATGATTTTCAATGATTTTTCACAATTATCAACGATCTTTAACGGTTTTTCACAATTATCAACGATTTTTCAACAATTTTTTACGATTTTCAACGACCTTTCATAATTATGAACGATCTTCAACAATTTTTGACGATCGTCAACGATTATCAGCGATTTTTCACAATTGTCAACGATATATACATAAAAAGATTTGACTAGCATATGATAACTCTTCACGATTGGATATCGTTGGAGGATCGAATACGCGGGATGGTATTTTTTTTGTTTTTTTTCCAGTGTTAAACAAAAAACTATAAATATTATTTTAACTTTAAATAAAATTAAATCAATTATCTTATTTCGATCATTATAAAAATTATATCTTTAGAGAATTTATTGATATATAAGCTGCCCAGACAAAAAGTACAAATTATGAAAATATGTACAACCAAAATAAATGTAATTATTAATCTATAACGTAGTATAATCCAAGGCTTGGAGGAGATAGGGATTTTGCTGCGCAACCGAACTGAAAAAAAATTAATAGTAAAACCGTAACAAAAAGTCTATGGAATAAAACCGTTAAATGAGACGTGCGCAGGCGCTATAGTCGTATACACAAGCGAGTAGTGTCGATTCTACATTAGCCGAAGGAACTTAGTTCCTACCTGGTGTCCCACGACACCATTATAACTTGTTGCTCTTTTTTTATGTATTTTGCAGTCAATTCGTGAGAGCGTCAGATTTTTGTAACTTTACGCGATCATGTAATATTGGAAAAGTACATTTATGCACACAAAAAATGCATTCTTAAAGTGCATCTCAAATAGAATTTGTTTTTTATTGGCGAAGGTAAGTTTAATTTTGTTAATTGGGAGTTTATATTTATTTTATTGTTTAAATTTAACGTAAAACTTTATTGGTGGTCTCATTTAACGTTACAGACTGTCAGAAGATCTTCACTTTATAGAAAAAAATAAAGAAAATATGATTATAATTTGTTTTATAATGACTGATTTAATATTTTATAAAGATTTTATAAAATAAAATATTAATTTTATTTTGCCACATTTATTCTCATATGAGAATATTATTATGAATATTTAGGAAAAATCATTTAATAGAATCTGTACAGTACGACAAAACTAATTGAACTTTTAAGTACGAATACATAAAATTGGATTGAATTGAGAATTTAAACGAGATCGAGAGAGTCTAATTTAACTTTTCTAGTATTGCATTTCGAAATAACAAATAAAGTTTTCTTGTTTAAAGGAAACTGGTTGTTTTGAAATTGGAAATTTTACTGTTTTTCTCGATATTTTCCAGAGTCATGTGATTTCATGTCGATGGATGTCTATTTATCTGATGTCAAGTTTGAAAGAACACAATTTTGATTTAAAAACCAGCATGTACAATAATATGTTGCAATTTTAACAGCTGATGCTGTTTGTAATTGAAAAAAAAATGTTTCAAGTCAAGTTTTAAAATAAAGTAATAAACACAAATCGTTACTTTTTTGAAGTAAAAAACTTTTATAGTCGCGTTAAACATTTTTGGTTACCATCAGCAACACTCTATTAGAAGGGGAGCCCAAGAGGGGTTTTCGGGATTTAAAGAAGCTCGTCAGAAAATCATGAAAGTAGAAAGTTTATACCCTAATATGAAGTACCTACCTGATATAAACCTTTAATATAGGGAGGTGTGTCAAGTGTAGCTCAGGATGGTGAAGATCACAGATCTAGAAAAGCCATACAATGTCAATATTATTGACAGGGCTGCCTGGGAGAAAGGTGAACCTGAATATATGAAAAGGGGGATCACTTGGTATACGAATGGCTCGAAAAAGCTAACAGGCACTGGGGCGGGAATATATGGAGTCAGACCCAAGGCGCAGTTTTGCGTAAGCCTGGGTAAACTGGCTACTGTTTTCCAGGCTGAAGTTGTTGTCCTATCCGAGTGTGCAAGAGTGTGATTGGAGCGTGGTATGACAGGCCACACCATATACATAAACTCGGATAGTAGAGCAGCGCTAATAACACTTGACGGTTTTGACTTTACCTCTAAAGCAGTATGGGACTGTCATCAGGCCATAAAAACCCTGGGAGAGTACAACAAGGTTATCCTTAGTTGGGTTCCGGGGCACAAAGGTATTGCTGGCAATGAGGGAGCTGACAAGTGGGCAAACAAAGGAGCTCAAAGCCCGCTCATTGGCCTAGAGCCGACGTGTGGTATTGCTTACAACACAGCACGAAGAGCTGTTTGCCAGTGGATGGGCATAGAACATCGAAAGAGCTGGGAAAGAACAGAAGGTAACATACAAAACAACATCAAAGAGAATGCTGCAGACACCTACTGGTGCTATAGCGGCAGATGCCCTTGGGCTGAGGAGGAAGACCCTGCGGAAAGTGGTTGGCTTCATCAGCGGCCACTGGGTATTCCGCGGACATCTACATAAGATGGGAATTCAAGTTGAAAACCTCCTATGTAGAAAATGCGGTGAGGAGGAGGAAACAGCCTTCCACGTGATATTCATGTGCCCAGCCCTGCAAGGTCCGCGTGTGAGATCCCTTGGCCTACCGACTGGAGATCAAAGGGAAGAACAGGTAACCATGGTCAAAAGGATCTCATGGTTTATTAAGAACCTGGGATTTGACAGAGAATAAGGACCTGTGAATGAGGGTGCACAATAAGCTGTACTAGATGCGATGCAATCCCATCGACTACCCCTAAGCCTGGCCCTCTGTAAAAAAAAGGGTAGTTCATCAGATTAGTAAATAAAAATATATCCTTAAAGTAACTCGAGTGTGTCAGATTAAAAGAGGGTGAGGTAATTACATCCAGGAAAAGTATATTTCCCTATTCTGAGGATTTTAACGTGACATAAAAAAATTAGCAATTGTACAAATTGTAAAAAAATCCTCACTTGGACATATTCGATTGCGGTTAAGTTTTGTTTATTATCTTAAAAAGCATGAAATTAATGTAATCTGACGTTTTGCGAATGTCGAAAAAAATAAAATCGCCAAAAAAGTGTGGTGCGCGAGATGCTGAGAATATGGGTTAAAAAAACTGACATTCCAGAAGATATCTACTCAGGTAGGTATTGTTCTTTTATAGGTCCACTATTAAAATCTCAATATATTGTTTAGTATTAAAACAATCTCTGATATCAGACACACAAAATGTAGAGAGAAGGATCAAACTGCTTTAGACTCCGAACACGAGGATGATTCTACTAATGATGATAATGATGATGATGACGATGATAATAATGATAATTAAAACTTTTTTTTATATAAATCCTAAATCGAAAAATTTCCAATGTATCTAAAACGCTTTCTGTTATTATTTGTTCGTTCCAATAATCCCGTAAATCAATAAATTTAACAAAAAATTGTCAGATTAAGAAAATTCCCCGACATACTTGTCAGATTATGGGTTGACACAACAAGGACATCATTCTGAACGGATTGTATAAAAATCTGACGAGCTCGAGTATTTAAAGGTCACGATTTTTCTTACATTTTCAAAAAATTAGCTGTCAGTTTTTGTCGCATCCAAATCATTAGTCTTTTGAGTATGACGTCTTTTTGGGTCCATTTGACATCCCCTTTAAATATCTCAACGACGCTCGAGCTCCCTATTTAGCTTATTGGGCTCCTCTACTATATGAGTAATTTGCTCGCTTCCAACTGACCTGTTGACTGTTTTTTGTTTTTCTATACTCATAACAATGGATATTTGAGTAATTTTTATATTTTATGCTATCTACAAAGTCTCGCCGAGATTTCTCGATGCGTTTTTCGGCATTGTAGCTAAAACAAGCATACACACCCTTGACACTTCATTACGAATTCAAGATGGATAAATTAAAATTTCAAAATTTTTCAAAAAATCCCATGAGAGATATCTCAAATAATCGTTTGCTAAACCTGTATGTATGTGTTGAATACTGACGGTTTGGACATACTGGAATTGAGGACTCCAAAGAAGATACAGAGTTCCGAAAAAAAAGATCCTCCTTCCTAACCTGAGACTCATCCAATCCGTAGTAGACTTGGACCTTCCTGACGATCTGGAAACCCTGCTGGATGAAACCCCACTTTCCTACCGTTAGATGTTGCTTTCAACTCCACAATAGGACATAAAAAAAATGGGCCCTTGGCGAAGGTTTCTGTGGTTCCGTTCGTCCTTGCCAAATGGAAGGGCTTCACGACGGAGGAGACACGCCGCGCCACAGCGTCAATTTCCCAACCCCACATTGCACCACGTGGGTCACACCTCCACACACCACTTAAACTCACACCAAAGAAGAAGGACTGTGTAGGCACGTTTAAGCACCATGGAATTTAACATTGAAAGGAACTATCGTAGACAGAAGATTGTAATCATGTCAGATAGTCAAACAGCCATCAAAGCTCTGAACTCAGATACAATCAATTCAAAGATGGTCTGGGATACCTAGGCAAATTAAATGAACTAGGACAAAATAACACTGTTACCTTCCTATGGGTTCCAGGACACGTAGAAATAGAAGGAACTGAAACAGCAGACAAGCTAGCAAAAAAAGGAGCTGAAACCCCATACCTGGGACCAGAACCATCCTGTGGGATCAGCAGTAGTACAATCTTAGAAAAACTAAAGAAAAAAATGGATAGCGAAAAATCCAAGTACTGGAATGATCTAGAAGGACTAAGACAATCGAAGACGTTCCTTGGAAACTATAACCAGAAGAGATCTCACAGCTGTCTTAACCTGAGTAAGAAAAACCTCCGAATTATAACAGGAATACTAACCGGTCACTGTCGATTAAGAGAACATATGAAGAAACTAGGATTAGTAGATGAAGCAAACTGCAGATTCTGTGAGGTAGAGGATGAAACCTCAATACATATACTTTCAGAATGCATAGCATTAAGTAATTCTAGGGTCAAATACCTAGGGTCATACGAAATAGAAGGGGAAGAACTACCTAATTTAAAACCCAATGATATCCTAAACTTTCTAAGGAAGATAGGACTAGAAGAGCTGCTATAAGTCTTAGGAATCATCAGAAATATAGCAAGAAAAGGGGGACACAATAGATCTTATAGGTCGCAGGTGTATCTGTCACCCCTAACACCATACATACATACATACATACCATGGATGGATGAAGAGAAGATCCAACTACACTGGGAAATGCAAATTGGAAAATTTGTGAGAGCGAGGCCGACGACAGATACTAACTCCTTTCAAATATTTCCATCCATTCCCTGAAAAGGACGTAAGTCCTACAACAGGGTCCTCTTACATACCAAATTCCAAAAAAATTACCATACTTATCTTTCAAACTATATACTCTGAGACCTTAGACTTTGACGGTTTGGGTAAAATAAGAGTTTGCGTCAGCGACATGCTTTAGAAACAAAATTAGATTTGTGTTAATAATTTTAATTCAAAAATTATAAAATTTTAATGTAGATGTGATTCACTGAAACATTTTAAAAAAATTAACAGTTTTTTGTATGTATGGTTATCATGACATTTGTTCTTTTTCTTACAATATCCGTTATACATAAAATATGCACGTTTCCGTTTTTTTTTTTATAGAGAAACTGAGCTTTCGGGAATTCAATAAATATTCCATATTATCAAAATCCCTTTTGTATCTTCGTTTTAGCATCGACAGCGAATTTTTCTAAAGCGTCCGCATCCCTTAAAATACCCGATAATTTTAAGGCTGACTATCTTGCCTCTGGATATGTTTCAAATTCATGACGTACATTGTTAAGGCAAACAGAAACCATAAATCAACGGCTCTTTGTCAAAAAAAAACTACAGCAGACGCTGTTTTATCTATTATTTTTAGCAAAACAAATAACAAAATAGTATTTGCTTAATTTTTTTAACACAGCAGACACATTTGTTAAGATTACCTAATCATATACAACTTTTTTCAACATCTGTCAGATTAGAACTCAATTTTACTGGATAGCACAAATTACAGAAACAAAGAAAATTCTTATAACTGAATATAAAGTGATTTTTCAGTGCAATAAAAAAAGATATTTGTTCCCAAACTAAGAATTATTCCTACAGTAAATCGAAAATTTTTATACTGTAAAACGTTTTTGTGTCAACCGCTGTTTAGTACTCTTGTTATATTAATAGGTCAGCAATCAGGGGTTTAAGGTTTAAAAAGTAAATTTTATAACGAAAATTGGGCAAGGAGTCCTCTTCGCTAGACCCATATACTACAAGGAGGCATTTTCTGCCATCAGATGCTACTTCTTCTTTAGTGTCTCTGCTTTATAGAAATGTAGCTGTTAACATTAATCAGATAGGGATTCCACTTAAAAAAACACAAAAAATAGCAGAGGTGGTGACTAAGCAGATGAAAACGTAGAGGAACAGTTCTAGTCAAAAAAGGATAGCTATTTCTTTTTTAATAAAAGGCTTTAAAGTGGCCCTTTTCCAAAGGAAGTCTGATAATGAGGCTGTCAGCATCGTATGCAGCTTATCTACTGGATCAAGATCTCATGGCTCTCCCAGCCAGCATGGATAAAAGTAATGGGTGGTATTAATAATGTCGAGTATGTGCTCCTAAGTAGGTACTCAAGAGCAAGCAGAGTATATTCTCAGAAAATGAGCACGTGCTAAATATTCGTATGAATAAAATTGAAAGCTACAAATAGAGCACCTGCTACGGTTGTAGTAGTAGCTTCTCACTTACGTCATCATTTGTTTCTGCTTACGCATTGCAGGTCTATGACGGTTTACCGTGCTAAGTCGTGTCGTGCCGGTTTGATCGCTAAACGGTCTTTTAACCTATAATTTGTTAATTTGTGATTATATAGTTATGGCAAGTACAGAGTGTGCTTAAAGCCAGATGAAATTTGTTACTATCATAGGAGATTACCCAATTCTACTGGAAAAATCGAACCTGCCCGATGTAAAACAGAAGGTAATTTCCGAAATAAAAGGGAGATTGATTGCAGAAAATCTAGAAATGAACGAAGCCCAAATTTGGAAAAAGCTAAATAACATGAAGGCCTGAATGAAAAAGAAAACTGACAAAACGCAAACGGTTTAAATTTTTAAATGATTGCATGATTTTAAAAATGTCTGAATTTCTCCATATACGAAAGTCGTGTACAGCCTCCGACCAAGACACATCGACACTTGTGAATTCCTCTCTACTCTTACAGGTGGCTGGAACGTTGGTACTGCAGAACCCTTTCCTGTTGACATACTTATCCCCATGCAGGGTAGGTTTCACGATCGGGATGTAGGTGCAGTCAATAGCACCTATAGCTGAGGGAAAGTTGTATTTCTGTTCCCATTTTTGTTTCTCATTTTGTAGCAGTTCTGTGGTTGCAGGGAATTTTATAAACAAATGAGATTTTGATACTACACCTGCCATCACATTTGTTACAGTGTTGGACACTGTTGACTGGTGAACACCAATATCTTCCCCTACACCACTTTGAAAACCTGGATCTCCAATATATCGCAAGAAGATCCTCATCTTCTCACTTTTCTTTGTGGCTCCACCCTCCTCCCCAAATCGTTGTCACCCAGGAAATGTTGAGTTATCCAATCGACGTTTCTTCTGTTGAATCGATATAACACACGATATTCAGCATCACGAGTGTCTCTGCGAATATTATAGAACTTTCTGCCACAACCAACAGGCATAAATTCAGCCGTAATACACACATCCGATGAATGTGAGCAACCTTTTCAGGTAACTCACGAAACCTGGAATACGTACTCTGAATCTGCAGTATGTGCTTACTTTTATTCATACCAATGCGTAAGCAGGTACTCATCCTTGAGCACTTTCTCATAGACGGAGGATGTGCTCACTTACTGAGCATATTCTCCACATTATTATTCATACCAAATGGAGCAGATGCTTCAAAAACTTGAGTAATAAGCATGTACTCATGTTTATTAATACCACCCATTGAGTCGTGTTAAAAATTAGTTTATCTTGTGGTACTGTAATCACCGTCGATTAAATAAAATTATGGGTTTGTTCCAACAGACCAAAGAACCATTCTAGTCCAGAAATTGCGTAGACGAAATCTTTAAAGTACTGAGTTGTTTCGTAATGGGTTTAAAACGGTTTTTTATCTGAGGGAACAGACCTAAAGTCACTGCATGTAGAAACTCTATTATTTTTTGTAGAGATAATTTAATAGTAAATATTTTTATTTTATAATAAACAAGCTTGTTTGGGTCTGTTCCAACAGACCGAAAAACCGTTACGAAAAAACTCAGTACTTCAAACGTATTGAGATTTCGTCTTCTGCGAAGTTCCTGAACGGTTCTAGAATGGTACTTTGGTCTGTTGGAACAAACATTTTGTATCGATTCATGGCGTAAAAGGTCACTTTCTTAAAACGCTTACTTTTCTCTTTTTTATTAACAATAGAAATATTATACCTACGGGCTTTATACGCTTTAATTAAAGTTAATTAAATTTACCGCTACTTCATTTTCATAATTTTCTTTGTAGGATCACTTATTTGGCCTTGGAGCTCACAGAAGTAGGCCAAAAGTCAAAATTTTGACTTTATGAAAAAGTTGAACAATTTCATAGGAGCGTAACTCTAAGTATTTCAACTACCAGTCTGCTGGTCTATAAATAAGTTTTATTTAGTTGCCACGTATTTTAATGAATTTAAAAACAGAATCAAATTTAGAAAAATAAATAAATTAATTAAAGGAAATACTACTCCAGCTGAGTTCGGTAGTGGTCTCTCTACTGGCAAATTAGTGCCCAGCTCAGCCGTAGAGGTAAGTAAACAAATATTAGTGAGTAGCGCCACCGATGCAGACGGTCAAAATCGGAAACCCCTGTTGTTCCAGGCACTACTTTACCCACTGGAGATAATTAAATAAATTTTGAATATTTATCAGTTCCAACTGAACTACACAATTACAGAAAACAACGATAAGTGAGCTAAATAAAACCAAAATATCAACTAGACCCTTCTTTAATAACAAATTCCTAGAATACAGACTGTCAAGCCTCGTGCCTGACAACACAATTGATATTTATAAAAAAAATTATGCGAACAATAAAAAAAGAAAATTTATCAATAGGTGTGATCACACGCAATTCAAAAAAAAAACAAGAAGGATAAATTTTAACTAAAACTATAACCGACTTAAATCTAGTTAGCTTATCTGAAACGCTAGATACAGTTCCTCGTCGTCTTGTCTGCTCCAACACTTAGGCCGGCGTCAAATTCAAGCCTGTTCCCAGAACCAATAGCTTATACCAATCTCAAATAACTCAAGCTCGGCTAAGTATCAGGTCAGCAACAAATTATTAACCAGTAACTAGGACTTATGCCTGTATCTAGGACTTATGCCTGTATCTAGGACCCTATCAAAATAGGGTTGTTTCTTTTATTAACTAGTGCCACCCTAGCTGGTAGACGGGTAAATCGATCTCCTCGTTGCCAATTGCGGTAACCTACCACCTCTCACCGTCTGAACGGTTTTAAATCTCCAAAACCAACTACTGACTGCTTTATGGGTTCCTACCCAACAGAAGATTTACTAAATATCCGGACACAATGCCGTATTTTCCACCGAATTCACCAAAATTCAGAAAAATCTCTCCCACAATGTTCGATGGAAACAAATGAAGCTTAATTTCATAAATCCAACCTGAGTTGACCCCGATGAACAGGGATGCAAATTAAAACCTCAAAAATCTTCTGGTTAACACCTTTACGAGTCAGAAGCTGGTAATTGAAAAAGACAGAATTTTTCCACGTAACTTCCTTCACTCGATTTGACACACTTCAGAAAGAAATAGATGGCCTCTACTACTATAGGGACAATAACCATAGCTTATTCAGCCAACAACTTACGAAAAAACAGGGGTCATTTGATACGTTTAATCTTATTATTTAAATAGCTAACAACAAATATCCCAACATTACTTAATTTCCCCATTTATTTTCGATTTTAATAATAAAGTTATAAATATGACCGAACGCTGGCTGCGAAACCACAATATCCAAGTTATCGACGAGAGGGTAGATCAGATGAACTACTGACTGATTTCAAACAATAACACAAGAATAATAAATTACTTACAAAACCTATATTAGCAACAACTAAAAATAATTTATGGTCGAAAATAATAAACAACAGTTGGCGATTAACTATAATCGAACTTAAATCAACCGGTTTTGCCTCGATAAATCCTACAATAATTAAGAATTTAGCTGTTACTATGGTAAATTTTAACCCGTGACATAGTTTTTTCTTTACAAGTCTCTTTTATTACTGAAGAGGTCTTTTTCTATTATAAAATTCATCAATATTAAGTATTTAAAAATATATTTTGATCCCCAATCCCTTTTTCAAATTTTCCATTGAACTAACAGAACTAACTCTTAAGCTAAAACAAAATATTTCAAAGTTAAAGAAAGAATAACTTCGCTAACGATGTAACTGAGCTGAAATACAGGCACCGGCGTTCTCAATAACAAATTGCATTTCGAGAATGTAGGAACTAATGGGGAAACAGAATTTTCTGGCATTTGCTGCAAAGAAATTTAAACCGTATCGTAGGAATTGTTTAATAGCTAAAACAAAGTTAGCGAGCTTTCAGATAATGTATTTCCACCAGTTTTGTTGTTGCGCTCCATTATATCACCGCAAAAATTTCCAATCGTTGGATTTCCTGTTATACTAAACTCTTCAAGTATTTATTAAGTGATTTTTTACAAAAGATTCAAATCTATATATTTATATTCAAGTATATAAATTAACTAGTCCTGAAGCTTCAATCAATATTTTTTGTTAAAAGTTTTTAAAATTAACTAAATTTCCAGATACATTGTTAAAAGAAAAATTAGAATATAATTAGTAAAAAATACTCAGAGTATATTTTAGTTCAAAAATATTTCGTATGAAGCTATACTATAATGCAGGGCAAAAATGTCGAATAAGCTTTTTTAGCCATCTTGTTATTTTAATCGGCCCTTTTAGATACTGTTTGTTGAAAATCTAGTTCTCAAAATAAAAAAATGGATTGAAAGAATATACAAAAATTGTCTATATTAAGAAGTAAAAACCAAAAGAGAATAACCGAAATTACAACAAAAAAAATGTTGAAAATCCAGCAAAAATAATTACAAAAATGTAGTTTAAAAAATGCTTTAATTGGACACAAATAGGAAACAAAACCAAGTCCAGAAAAGTAACAAAAAAATCTTAAAAAGTAGTATTGATAGACACAAAACTTTTACGAGACCAATTGGAAATTCACAGAAAAAGTGTACAAGAGAGCCCAATTTTTTACCTTCTCAGAAGGAGGAAGAAAGAGTTCTAGCGCAGAAAGGATGGCCAGTTTTTCTCTTTTAAAAGACTTTCATTAGTAGAACGGGCAGACTGCAATTGAGCGCAGCGGTCAGGGTTCTCAACAGGGTGTCTAAGCCAATGGTGCAATTGCGCGCACGTCTTTAAAAAGGTATGCTGTGATTGCGCGCAAAGTCGTAAATTATAGTAAACGGAAGTTTTATTTACTTCTTATTCGTTTTGAACGGAAATTTTGCTAATTTAAAAAAATTAAGATAATAACAAGTGCATACTTCCTACATTGAAATAGTTGTGATAAAAAAAACAAAATAGTGTTTCTTTTATAATTAATATTTATTATATTAAATAATGTACATATGTAGACATTTAATTTAAACATGCCTTATAACATATAGTTTTGACAAATTCTATTCTGGATATTTCTTTATTTTTAAATTTCTCTATCAAATTTGTTACATATTTTAATGTTCTTTCATAATTAATATTTTTAATTTTTTTTTGTAAGTGTAAGCTATTTAATTGCACATAAGATCCTACTTGAACATTTTTTTATTCATTTAAAAATACAAAAATATTAGGATGCGGAGAATAAAATCTTTTGTTAAAATGGCTATGAAAAGATTCACAGGTGTTGGTAGTCCGTTCTCGAGTTGGGCTACATGAAGCCCACATCTCTGGAGGAAATCTTGCAGATTCAGAAATGTAATTCTCCGTTAAATAATCGCAGAAGGACGTTATACGGGTATCGTTGGGGGCTTCAGCAATCAATTCTTCAACGAAGCATTCCGAAACATCAGTACTATCTAAATATATGAGGCCGAAAGACCAGCGTAACCATTTCCCCAACTCACTGTCCTTGTCGGAATACTCTCTTTTGAGTCCAATATTCTGTATTTTCCTCAGCCAAGCTTGGCTGATGTGGAATCTGCAGCCAGTTATCTTTAGCTGGGGCCAAACGTTTCGGCTTGCTTTGTGAATAGCTTCTTCGAAATCACACACAATTTCACTGGGATTTAATGTCAGATTCTTGCTATCACAAGCAGATATTACAGTTCTGAACACTTGCTCATAAGCTTCTGTCTTTTTATTTTTTATAAGTGCAAAAACTAATGGCACATAATGTCCATTACAAACCGCGTGAATCGTGAATTTTGTGCAGTAGTTGAAGGTCCCATCACTACACAAAAATTGTAAGTTTTTTTCACAACTGAATATTACTATTCCTAACTCCTTATTAAACGAAAGCAGGAAGTCTTCATTTATTGAAGTTTTAATTTCAATTGTAGCCAAAGCGTCGAAAACATCGTCCAAATTTTTGGGAAGTGGTGGAAGTAATTTTCTTCGAGATCGGTAAATGCTATCCCGAATGTTTGATAGGTCTTGAGTTGTTGCCGAAAGAACCGCATCTCCCATTTCCATGTTCATGATTTTGCTGGGCCGGATAGAAATATCTTCGGTGGCTTTTCTTTTGGCGTTGTTTTGAACCTTCTATAACAAAAAATAAATATATTGTTAGAAACTGTATTTAATATTAAAAATTATAAATAAGTCGATTTGAATTTAATTTATAGAGTTCGCATCTATGGACAGCAATATTGTTATGTTAATTTTGTTAAAAACGCAATCTTCGAATTTAATATAAATACACAATTTTAAGAAAATAAAAATTAAAATGAAAATTTGTTTCGTGAAAGCCATCAAAATAAAATTATTGAAATTATTTAATTTTTTAGTCAAACTTCTTTCCAGAGGAAAAGTTCAGTTTTAAACCAAAAGCATAACACTCTTAAGTTTAAAATGTATAAAATAAAAAAAAATGAAATATTGGGAAATTAAATCAAAACATCTTACCTTGATTTTCAGATTTTCATTTCCATCGTGGTTGTGCTCGTTCAAACTTTCTAAGAGAATAGTTTCGTTGTGATCCACTCTAACAGATGCTTTACACAATTTGTTCGTACACCGATATTTTGTACACGTAGATTGCACTCTATCTTTACGAAACGTAAAATTATTAATCACAATTAATTTGCTGCCACGTTCGCTCAACATAAACTCCATTTTCGAAATACTATATATTTATTTGTGATTTCTGTATTTATGCTGTCTTCAACCAATAAGAATTTACAAAATGTCATTATGAAAATAGAAATTAGACTGGAATTATTCTAAGAATTTGTTTATCTACTCTAATCTTTGGGATTTATAAATTTTGGATTAAAGATACGTTTTCTAAAGATTTTTGTTTACCTGCCTTAATTGCCTTAATCCTTCCGTTGCGCGCAATCACAGCAACCCTCTTAAAGGTAAATTTCAGTACCCCAGGAGGTATTTGACCGCTGCGCGCAATCACAATATACCGAGTAGAACTGCTGTTCACCTTAAGCTCAACCCCTAAACTTCTTTGGAAGAAAACATTAAAGTCGACTCCTATCCATTAAAGATCAACATCCTCACCTGCTATGAGAACGTTCCAACAATTATTCTAGCACGGATTTTAAAATAATGCTCTCATCATCGTCTACTTATAGTTTCCTTGGTAAAGAGGTGAAGGCATGAAGAAAAAATTCTAACGCAAAAAGGATGCCCAGTTCTTCTCTTTTAAAAGACTTTTATAAGTAGAACTGTTTACCTTATGTTCAACCTCTGCACTTCGTTGGAAAAAACATTGAAGTAGATCGACACCTATCCATTGAGAAAGATCAGCAGATCAACATACTGTTCTTCTCTTTTAAAAGACTTTCATGAGTAGAACTGCTTACCTTAAGCTCCACCCCTGCACTACTTTGGAAGAAAATATTGAAGTAGGTCGACCCCTATCCATTGAGAACGACCAGCAGATCAACATCCTCTCCTGCTATGAGGACGTTTCGGAGTTGTCTCTAGAGCAGATTTAAAAGTAATGCTCTCAGCCTTGTCTGGAGCTTGCTTTGTAAACATCTCGTGGCTCTATAATCGAGAATGGGAAAAATATATACGAAAGTGCGGAACACCACACAATAGGGTACCGGACAGTAATCGAAAAAAAATCTAAGATGTGTTTTAAAATAAAGTTTGTTATACAACAATATGATTTATAATTTTAAATTAATAAATAAAGTTGCGTAAATTATCTGTGCCGCGTAAGAACCCAAACGCCAATCACAGTGCGTAACGTCATATGTAAGTAGCCATAAGTAAATCACACTGCTTTGTATGTTATTTCGCGTTTTTCTATAATTTATTTGCATTTTTCTAAAAATATTTGATTGTAATTAGTTACGAATTGAAGTACTATAGTCATAACAGAAGTTGTCGCAAGTACTTAGGTACATCAAAGTGATCTTCACAAAAGTAAATTGGTGAAGCAACAGACATTCCATCGTACTTTCGTCTTGCTAGGTCTAACCATTTCTTTCGTATGTCTGGTTTTCGAGGTACATCAATAAAAAATTTATTTGGAGTAGTTACTGATGTATTTCCACATCGAGGTACAACACACCAACGGTCCATGATGATTAAGAAACACAAAATACTTAATTTATCCAAGCACTGATCACGTGTAATATGGCTCGTAGTTTGTTTACCTCCATATGATGTCACGCGATCTGAATTGACATGAAGTGCTAATTTCGCGGCAATTTTAAATAACTTATGTTTTTGACGTTTTTAAGTACTCCAGAGGATCTATTTAATTGAAATATTATTTTTTATGGCTATATATATATATGAATAAAGATTATTTTTAAACACTATTTGAAAAGTTGTCCGGTTCCCTATTATCTTAGTGAATCAAGGATTCTAGTGTAAGAGATAGACTCCAAAAAAGGTGTAAATAAAACAAAATGTTACAGACTTTTGTAGATGAGAGCACTAATATACTGGGATATCAGTTGAGAAACAAAGGAAATTTAGAATCAAGAGAAAACAAGAATGGGAAAGCAAAAGTCAGGTCAGAGAAACCCAAAATACCAAAATCTCTGTTATTACATATCAAAAAACATAATTAGGAAGAGCAGTGATGTTTGAGCAAGAAAAAAACAATACAATGCAGTAAATGCAAGGAAATTTATACAAAAAACAAAAAGAAGACTAAAGAAAAATTGGTACAAATATAAAAATCTAACAATTTTAAAAAAGCTATAACAAAAAAAAAGAAACCAGTTGACTGACCAAAAATTAAACTTGATCATCACAAAACTTCTAGTAGATGAGTCAGAGTCTTAAAAAAAATTAAGAGACCAGCTAGAAACCAAAAAAGAATCAGACCAATATTAAAAATGTTAAAAAAATAAAAATATAAATCCAAAAGTTTTATAAGAAAATCAGTTTGGTAGATGATTCACGAAAAATCACAAGATTAACTTTAAATCAACAAAACATATCTAAACGATCGTAATAAGAAAAATTTAATCTACGACCCGCTTCGATACTGCTACCAATAAGTTACAATTCTCATTTTTATTTATACGTGCTTTAAAAGAAAACCTTTTCTTTTTTTGTGTATGTTGATAGAATCTTTTAAACAAACTTGTATCAATTTAGAAAAAAAAGTGTGAAAATCTTTTTGCATAATATGCGAAATTCACGTTAGGTATATTTGGAGTGAAAGCACTCAACCGCGATGATATGGAAATAATATTTCAGTCCTGAATTTAGAGCTGATGTAAAAAGTATAATAAGCATTCCTTAATTTTTCCTTTCTCCCGTAAGAATGAAAATTACATTTACATTTTGCCTTTTCCTCGCATACAAAAGATTATATATATTCAGTTGTATGAAAATTAGCTTTCTGTTTATGAGAATCTCTCTCTCTCTGGTAAATAATTTAAGTTTAACTTTTCTTGGTTTACGTTTTTTTTATGTAAAGCTACTATTTAGTAATTTTATGATTAATAAAACAAAACAGTATAAAGTATAAGCATACAAAGTATTTCATAAATAAAACTAACCAGACTTTGTTAAGTGTGACCATTGTCCCTAGTAAAGTGAAGAGAAGAAGATTACTCGCGAGGCCGAGTGAAACAATTTTGCGAAGCAGGTATCTTCTCAAACAGGGTGATATCTAAGACCAGTTAAAAAACTAAGGCTGGTACAGCTCATAAGGTGGCAACCTGCCAACTCAAAGCAAGTATTATAGACAGTAATAACCTCTATAAAAAAATTACAGTTAAGAGGAAAGTTTTTGTTTAAAGTATGCTGATAGAAAAGCTGACCAAAACTGTTTTGATCACCTTTTCTAGTTAAACTAACTCTTTAACATTCTCGCAGAGATAATCTAATCTAATCTAAATAAACCTGGCATGGTCACTCCAGTGGAGCCCCATGTTTTAAGCACTGCTTTCTATGGGAATATTGTGACCAGGTTTGGCACCAAGACTCTAGTTTGCTCAGCTAAAAATCAACACCACGCTGATCTTCAGGTATGCATGAATCCAGGTATCCCAAGTTCCTTGAGTTACTGTTGCCACAGGGCAGTTTTCTTTATAAGAGATTTGAGTCCTGCGACTAGCTCCTCAAGGTGGTGATAGGATTCAGGGTTCGTGTCACCGAAGATGAGGAACCATTTATGGTCCAAGGCCTCACACTCGAATAGAATGTGAGTTGCCGTCTCATCTTCCAAGGCGCACAATCGGCACGAGGTGGGTTCCTGTGTCAGAATCCCCATTCTTCGAAGGTGTAGTCTGAATGGTCCGTGCCCAGTGAGCAGGCCCACCAGTAGAGATAGCACTCTGGTAAAATCATCAGAATGTACGAAATGTTGGTTTGGATCACCAAAACTGTTGCTATATGCTAGATAAATAGATAGATATTTATTGGGTTGGCTTTAAGCCTGTATCAGTGCGACTTTACAAATCTATTGTGAACATCCACCATCTCTAGAATAAAATTAGAGCACTTTGTTTAGCTCTGCCCTCTTAATAAGACTTAATAGCCATGACTGTGACCTCTCCACGTAACTTGGAGCAGCCGATTTCTTCTCTCCCTGTACTAGATATCGCGTCCTTGCAAGTTCTTCTCTTTAGCATAGAACATTTAATGCGGTTTCCTCTTCCTCCTAGCAGTACCAACAGATGTCTTCATCTCCCAAGTTCAGCTGACTCAAGTGTTTTCTGAGCCTACAATGGTCTGTCCAGAGATTGACAGTCATTCTGACACCGTGTCCTTTTGTAAAGATTTTGGCTTGTTGCTTGCTCGGTGATTTTTCCCAGCACTCCTTGGCTCCTCCATTTCTCAATGTTTTTTTTTGGAACGAGTTAGTAACCCCGCCGAATGGTTCCGGACCACTCATTGGGATATTACCTCCCGCTCGGGCCAATTCATCAGCCTTCTCATAGCTCTGAAACCCTGAGTGTCCTGGTACCCATGCCAATGTCACTTGCGTTATGTGTCAGGGCCCGCAGAAGACACAGACTGTCCCATCAAAAGGAAAGGTACCTAGGGGCCACCGTTTTCTTGTATTCAAGAGGTGTGATATACAATGACTACCTGGAGAAGGGCAAACAGTCACAGGATTCTACCCATCCACCCTATTGTTCAGATTAAGCACCATGCGACTTCTTTTTGTTTCATACTTAAAAAAAAACTTAAAAATGTCAGTCACCGGGTAGAAGTTTAAGTCGAATGAGGAGGGCATCGCTGCCACGAGACCTCGAGAAAACGTTATGAGGTAATACTGGAAAATTCTCAACCAAAAACATGTTTTATAAGAAACAATAAAAAATGAAGAGGTCGTGCTGCAAGTATAAAAAAAAATATCATAATTAGCTCTTTGGAATCGTAGACGAGGATTTTAGATACTCATTCCCTTTAGTTATTTTTTTTATACCATTCTATTATCAATCTTTATATTTTTTTCCTAATTAAAGTATAAAAATAAACTTGCAAAATTATATCTTATTGGTTTATATAATATTTGGTTTTGAAGTACATTAAATTCCCTAAACCTAAACTCCATTTTATTGAGTGATTTTTCTTGAGTAAATATTGAAAATATTATAACAAGGAAACCTATACAATTTAAAATATATAATCAAGTTTAGCCTCATTTATTTAAGAAAGCGAGGAGAATGACGTAATATTTTAAAGACTTCGCCTATCAAGTTTTAACAATAGCAGGAGGAATGTAAATGCGTTTAGATAATATAATTACAGCGATGGCGAAGTTGACGTGGCTCTGTTTTAAGAAAAAAACAAGTCTTTTTTGCTTTTCTAACTAGATTATCACACTAATGAGCTTACTGCACTTGTTTTAATTAAAAGAAGCATTTCCCGTTGAGCTATTGTTAGATCTTATTCGCTTTCTGATTTTCTTACCAACAAAAACTTAATTTTTATAATGTGTTTAATCATTATCGTATAAGACTGGATTTGCCGTGGAAATTTTCATGCTAATAATATAAGAAAAACGTAAATTTGTAATCTACAAATAAACAGTTGAATTGTTTGATAATAATAATGGAATTGTTATTATTTTAACTTAAGATAGAAATTAACAATGTCAAGTATGATAATTTAATCTATGTGCTTACATTTAAAAATTTCAGACTAATACTATGATACGTATTTCTAAATAGAATAATTTATACTAAATTATTAACAAAGAAATAATAACCATCTTCGAAACGCTACCCAAATTTTATGAGTTAATCATTATTTTAATAGAATTTTTTTAAAACCGGCCAGAAATTAGTACTTTCCGGTTTATTTTTAGATCAGAAAATCTCATTTTGTCGGACCAGGCCAGAAAAAAAATAAAAATGAGTCCGGTAAAAGCTTTTACCGGACTATCACAATAATTTTCAGGTCCGGACCGACAAAATGAGATATTCTGACCCAAAAATAAACTGGAAATTACTAAATTTTGGCCAGTTTAAAAAAAATATATTGTACGTAATACGCCCCAAAAGTGCTTTTACTGGACTCGCAGGCATGCAGGACTTGCCTGCGGCTCGCCCTGCAATTGCCCACTCGTCCAGTAAAAGACCACTTTCGGGACTTGTTGTATGTATGTATGTATGGTGTTAGGGGTAACAGATACAGCTGCGACCTATAAGATCTATTGTGTCCCCCTTTTCTTGCTATATTTCTGATGATTTCTCAGACTTATAGCAGCTCTTCTAGTCCTATCTTCGGGACTTGTTACGTAAACTACTATTTTTAATTGCAATTAATTACTATTATACTTACACAAATTTTAATTTGCTGTTAAATTGAAACACTATTTATCGATGATCATACACACAGATTTGTCTTTATGTCGATTTTATATGAAGTCTGTTCGAAAAGTATCCGATCTACTTTTATACCTTCGCGCCAAAAAGGTTCTCTGCGAGACATAAAGGTTTGCGTTTGCCCGATTGTTCTATTGTTAAACATTACCAAATGAGCAGATCTATTAATTTGTTAAATATTTTGCTTTATATTTTTATAAAATAGTTCTTAACCTATTCAATAAAGAAGGATGAGGATGATCACAGACTCTACTTAAATGGTTTGGTTCCTTTTTACAAGATCGGAATCAGTTTGTGGAGATTACTGATGAGTCGGGAAAACAGCAAAAATCTGAACATTTAGATGTAACTCTGGGAGTTCCACAAGGCTCCATATTAGGGCCCATTTTATTTTTGATTTTCATTAATCCTCTTTAATCGAAGTAGTATTTAACACCGGTACTGCTTTTGCCGATGATAATTCCAGAACCGTTAAACTTAACCAGGAACCTCCAGTGGAATCTACGGCAAACAAACCTCATAAAGAGTTGGATGATTGGTTTATCCTAAACAAAATAATTTTAAATTTTAATAAAACACATTATATGATTTTCCATACGTCTCAAGCTAAAGATAATCCTCAATTTCATTTGGAATATAAAATAATGTATTGAAGCGTGAAGTTACAGTTAAATTTCTTGGGTTGGTTTTGGACGATGTTCTTTCCTCGAAAGAATACTGGTCTTCACTGTGTACAAAATTAAGTGTTTCTTGTTATGCCATTAGAAACCTTAAGAATGTTTTAAATGAGCCACAGCTTCTGGGAGTATACCATGCTTTAGTACAATCACGTCTTATGTATGGTGCTCAGTTCTGGGGTGTCTCGGTGCATGCGCAGAGAGTATTTCTCTATCAAAAACTAGTAATACGTAGCATGTCAGGGGTGTGCCTTACTTTCGAAAATACAAAGTTATGATGGTACCATCTATAGTAATGTATTAAATGTGACTTCTGTGAACCAAAATCAGGATTTGTTTATCAGAAGCAATCACTTGATTTTGTGACATTTAAAAATAGACTTAATAAATCTAAAGTTTTGTCCCAAGTTTGGGGCCAAAACTCTTTAATAACCGACCAATATCAATAAGGTTTCATACCTTTCTATCCTCTGTCATTACATCTGAAATGAGAATAAGCTGTGTACGACCACCATGCATTATGCCTTCTCAGAAGATTAGTGATCCTTCGTGGTATGGAGCGATTTCTCTGGCAAAAAAGTCTTTCTTGTCGCCCTGGCCTCTTCAAGCTCTTTATTGCCGACTATCACAAACTAAATCAAATCTGATTTCGTCTGAAAAAAGAACATTGAGCGTAAATCCAGTCTCTGAGTTCCTGTGCCCGTATACGAGTGGCTATGTGTATGGGAAATAACCTGAATACTCTTAATGATCTTTTGGATTAAACTCTATGAAATCTCCGCTGTATTGTGATACTGGTAATTAATCGACTATACATCCTTCTTAGTTCGGACAGCTAAGACTGTTATGGTTCGATTCCGACGTATAAATACATAATCTGCTATACACTAATCTTCTCTCCTGGTAAACACATCTTTTCGGATAACTTACGAGCGGGGAAACCCTAATCTATTCACGATGGGAGGACTCGATAAACCCATGCAAAGCCACTATTCTTGCTCTATTGAACAGTGAAATTCTATTGCGAGAAATTTTTGGAAAGAAGAACTAACGGTTAATCGATTGTTTTCCAAAATTCTTTAGATACTTAAGACTGTTGAAATAATTTACAAAAACTAATTATGGTAAATATTTCGTATTCCGTTTTAAAATTAACGAGGAAATCCAATAATTTAGGCGATACGAGTACTAATATGATTTTATCGATTTCAAAACAAAAATAGTCCTACAAACTAAATCTTGTTTAGATTTTTTGTGTTGAAGCTTTAAATTATGTTTATGAACAATTGATGGGAACATCGACAAATTTTTGTGAAATATTAAAAAAATACAAACAGTACCAGTTTACATATATTTTAGTGGTACTGAACGAACGATTAATCTTTTAGCATAAACACAATATTTTTTGTTGAAATCTTTTCTGATTGTGTTATCCTAAATCCATACCTGAGGCTGCAGTCTCATTGATCAATTGTGTTCAATTGTGTGCGAACGAGTAATTAAGAAGTAACGTATAAAAATCCAAATTAGCAAGATCAAAAGCATATTTCTTGTTTGATAAAAAGTTAGCTTAAAACCCAATTTTTGCATTTCTATGATAAAGTTGTCAAACTTTAACTCTAAATCATAAAACAGTACATAAGGTCTGCTTAATTTACGTACATCATCTTATTCATACACTAGACAACGCTTTAAGGTGCTCCATGGAATGCTTCCTTAAAAGCCTTATAGGTATTATTATATAGTTTACCTTGATTCCTTATTAAGCTAAGAGCTTTTTGAAGTTGCAATTTAAAGAATAAAAACTTACCTTAAGTAAAACAAGACTTCACTACAGCGTTGTTTATTAATCATGGATGGTTGTAATGCTTAGACAGCAATTAATTTAATAAATTTTTCATATCACATGCATTGAAACAGCTTGTTTTGATCCCTGTTTTGTTAGTCGAAACAAGACAATTTCAGACCAATGCAACTGTCAGTCAGAAACTGACAGTTTTTTCTGCCCTAGGGGAGAAATAACGTTGTTCCTGCCTGGCACATTCATTTATTTATTATTTTTATCTTTATTTCAGGTATATCAGAATCGCATTTGTTACAAACAAAAGCGAATAAAATCATAATCGTCTGACAGCTGTCGTCAAATCAATGTCAAGATATTACTACGCTATTTGTCTGAAATAGTCTTACTTTAACTAGCTACAGAGATCAAAACAACTCGCTGTTTCAATGCATGTGATATGAAAAATATAGTGTGTGTCAAGGGGTAAAACAAAAACGATTTCTGACTGGGCGAAGACAGCCCTCGCTTCGCTCGGGCAGTCAACTCTCGCCCTAGTCAGAAATCGTCTTGTTTCACCCCTGGCCACACAATATACTATTAACCAAATTACATCAACGGAACTCACACTTACTAAACAATACTGTCACTGATGCACAATAGTCAAAATTGTTTTTTTAATCCTACGTTTTTTTGCCAAAATCAGTTTTACGTTGTAGGCTCTACCCTCCATGGTTGTACGCCACATAAGATGGTGAAGTTTCAGTATCGGAATGATAGAGTTGTGAATTTTTGCTCCAGTCTTGTCTAAATCTTGTTTTCTGTGGTTTAACTTGCCATTTATTAAAAAAATGATTAATCTCAGGAAATTATCTGCTTTCCTCTACCATATTTTCCTTCAGCTAAATTTCCAATGATGCAAATCCTTTTTTTATTTGATTATTTTATTTGCCGTTCTTAAACTTACGAAATACCCCTTGCAATATCTAAATGTATCAAGTAATATTAAATTGTGTCATGGAATATTAAAGTGGGTCATGAAATTATACTTTCTTCCATACAAATGTTTACATTAAGGCACCAAAAAACATTACCTTGAGTAATTTTCAATACAAACTATTTTTCTTAACAACTCAGGCAAACTAGATATATGAATAAACAAGACTAGGTTGTAAGATTGTATTTTAAATCGTTTTTTGAAGTAAAACTTCTTTAGGCGCGACTAGGAGTAACTTAGTAATTCTAACGGACGTGACGTCATTCTAATGTACCGCGTACCGGAAACAAAACCTGATACAAAATACCTAACAGGATTCCGCCTACTATATTAAATAAAATTAAATCTGTAATTGTATGAATTGACAGCTTGTCAACCAAAATACATTGGTGGTAAATAGTTTAAATTTGTGTATAAAGTGTTTGTTTTAAATATGAATAAACAAAGTGGATTTATTAATGAAGAAAGTGATGAAAAAATATTGAATGAAAATGAGTGAGTACCTACTCTATATGCATAGATACATTTTATTTTTGGTGTGTAATTACACTATTTATACCTAATTATTTATATATATATAAGAAGCTTTATGCAGACCTTTTAGGCCCATAGCTTATAATTATAATTATTTATACCTATTATTTATACCTAGCTATTTTCGTTTTATAGACTTAAAGAGCTAAAAAGAAAAAGAAATTGTGAACGTCAAAGGGCATATTATCAGCGCCAGAAAGATTTGAAGAAAAATGAAAATAAATAAAAGACGAGACAGCGACATTCATTATGATTTGATTAAGTAAGTTTATATACCATACATACATATTATGATAGTAAATAATTGTTTATAGGGAAGCTTTACGTAAAGTAAAGAAGCATGTTGCACGTTTTTGTTCATAAAATAATAATATTCGAAATGTTTTAACACTTGCTTATACTTATGTTAGGGTTGGTTAGGTAGCCATAAAGGCCATAAAACCACTAGTCAGGATGGCTGATCTTTTACCAGCAATAACAGATCCTTCGTAGAACTGAAGAAAACAAACTTAACTCAGGATTTTAAATTTTATGGAATATGCTATAAAATGCTACAAAATGAAATGGTTATCTAACTATCGAAGGCTCTTGTGTTGTGTTGTATTACAATAAGGTAGATACAGCTACAAAATCACACATTCTAAACGTAATGTGTGTATCTATATTTTTAATATTGTTTACCTATTATTCAAGCAAAACTTCTTTAGGCGCGACTAGGGGTAACTCTAACGTTAGATTCTAACGGAAGATTCTGATGGAAGTAACGGTGTGATTTCAGCTATGGGAGGAGCTTAAATTTTCAAAATTCATTTATGAAATTTTCAAAATTTTCAAACGGTTTCAAATACATTAATGGTATTTAGAGAGTAAAATCTATGTTTCACATTTTAGTTATCATAAACCTATTATTTCATACATAAACAATAATAATAACTTTCAAATTCCTATTTCTAATGAATAATATAAATATAACATCTCATTTTTTGTAAAGTATATAGACAATAAATATAATTGAATAGTAATTAAATATTTATTTTCCGATACGTACGTCAAAAAGTTTTACTTCAATCGCGCGTAAAGGTTACACGCACACTCTTTTTTTTTGTAAAAACAAAATAGTAACTAAATTAAATTGTAAAATTAATTGATTATCCAGAAAAGAACAATAAATAGTTATAACTATATCAAAGTTCATTAAGATCATATTTATTTATTTTTAATTGGATTATCGTGTGCGTGTATAATTTATTAGATTTAATTATTTATAGACACTATCGAATCCATGTTTTTTTACTGGATAATTACAACCTTAATTTTATCTCACGTCTAATCATCGTAAATTATGTAACGATTTAAACATTGTTATCTTTATTTTTGTTATAGTAGTGTATAATTTTAAAATTATCTGTATTTATTTTTTATTTTGTTTTTATACGAAAACCAGGAAAATACCCATTAGCCTGTTACCTATATTCTCCAATCTATTTCAAAAAATAAATAAACCAAAACGAAACTTTAGTAGAATAAAATTTCTGTAAAACCATATATGTATGTACTAAAAAAACCTTCATAAATAGATTGAGATAAAAATATATTAAGTAAAACCAAAATCCGGCACCCGAAGTAAGAATAAAGTAAACTATAAGGATAAGGCACTCCGAAAACACATCGGAAAGAAGGGACAAAAAATAACCTCAAATGTAAAAAATGGATGTTTCCAACATTGTTTTGCAACGATTACAGATTCCAGATTAATAAAAACGAATTGTATTGTATAGAATAAACGATTGTGTAGACATTATATAAGGCATAAAAACTCAGAGCGAATGATATGTTATGCAGAGACGTACGGAAACTGAAACTCTTAAATAAATTTTAGGAAATTCTAATTTGTTATAGTTTTTATAAGTGTTATTTATATCTTAAAAAAGAATTTTAAAAGGTAAGATTTTACTGAAAACCTAAGAAAGTCATAACTTTAGCTAACTGTTTCCTACGGTGCAGATAGATAAATAAATTGAATAAAAAGCTTTTAGAATCACTAAGATCATCTATATGGCAATACATCTTCGTAGTCATGAAACCTATTTAGTTTGAATTTAAACGTTGATAAATACGGTATTGCGCATGGATATTAGTTTTAGCAAAATACAGCAGTTTTATGTAAAAAAACGTGCCTGGGTTCTTGTCAAAAGCCTTCCCAACAAAAACAAAATTCTAGATCTCCTTGGGAAGGTCCTTAGATAGCCTAAGATCTTTAGACCAAGGAGAAAATTTCATGCGCCACCTTCTTAGCACCCTTCAAACATTGTGTTGGATATATTGAAACATCAGACGGATCGTGGTCAGTGACTAAAGCTAGCTTAAAACAAACCTTTAATGAAAAAAAAGCAAAGTGAAGATAAGTCCATTTAATTAAAGTCGTTACGTTTTTAACCTTATGAATCTTAGGATATTATTATTATTATTATTATTATTATTATTATTATTATTATTATTATTATTATTATTGTTATTATTATTATTATTATTATTATTATTATTATTATTTCTGCTGGTGAGTTCAACCAGTACTTTAGTGATGTTGCTGTAACTATACTGAATACTATTGATGATGTAGGAGTAGATCCCATTAACAAAATTCGTAAACCTTCTTTTTCCTTTTTTATGCCACCAATACTTAACTATGAAATCAAAGAAGCTATCTTAAAGCTAAAAAACTCGGACTGTACTGATTATTACGGTCTAAATTCTAAAATTATGAAATCATCCATTAATCACTTAGTTATCCCTTTGACGATTCTATATAATAAATGTATTAAAAATGGAATTTGGCCTGATTCAATGAAGATTTCTAAAGTACTTCCCACCTTTAAAAAAGGCGACAAAACCTCTCTAGACAATTACAGACCAATTTCAATTGTCCCCATTATTGGTAAGGTTCTTGAAATTATTATAAAAGATAAACTGATTCAGTATTTTGAAAGTAAGTTACTTATCACTCCGGCACAGTTTGGTTTTCGTCAGAATAAATCTACAATTTGTGCACTTACTTCTTTAGTAGATTACATAATTAAGGGCATTGACGAAGGGGTAAACACATATGCATCCATGTGTGACCTCTCAAAAGCATTTGACTGTGTTGACTGTAGTATTCTACTTCAGAAACTGGAATACTATGGAATCAGAGGTAAGACATTGGATCTACTGTCGTCGTATCTTACAAACAGGAAGCAGTATGTATGCTGCAATGATTCAGAATCCTCCTTTTTACCCATCAATAGTGGCGTCCCACAGGGCTCTGTATTGGGGCCGCTGCTATTCCTGCTTTATATAAATGACCTGCTAACTGCGGTGGAAGGTTCGCGCTGTTTCCTGTTCGCGGATGACACAGTTATTGCAACTAAGGCATCTGCATCCCGCTGTGCTAAGAGCTTCAATAGTGCAAAACAGTGGTTTTCTTCTAATCACCTCAAACTAAATTGCTCAAAAACACAGTATATTACTTTTACCTCCAGTAAACTTTTAGCTAAGTCAGCCCCAGTAAAACATTTGGGGTTAATTCTAGATACCCACCTTAATTGGAATGAGCACATTGATTCTCTCTGCTCAAGGATTGCTTCACAAATCTTTGCCTTGCGACAGTTAAGTCACTATGTTTATAATAACTGTTTATTTTGCTATTGTGCACAGCCATTTAAGGTATGGTATCACTCTTTGGGGTAATTCTTCAAGAACAAACAAAGTTTTTTCATTGCAAAAATCCGCAATAAGAATCCTAGATGGGGCGAAACCCGTTTCACACTGCAAAGACTTATTTAAAAAACACAAAGTGTTACCACTTCCATGTATTTACATCTTGGAAACACTTAGGGAAATTCATAACAACATAAATAAATACCCCGTTAACAGTACCTTTCACTCGTACAAGACAAGGTTTGGCAATAGTTTAACAAACAGTTTATCTCGGACTCAAATGTCGAAAAATAATAAGCTAGATATTGACCTTTATAACAACTTGGTTCACTTTCACAGACATCATGATATTAAGAGCATGCCAATTCATAAATTCTTAAAATTTGTAAAAGAATTTTTATTACTACACTGTTTTTATATGGTAGATGAGTACAAACAGTTCACTCAGATAACTTAATTATAAATTTAATTTTAATTGAATATAAATTTTTTGTATTATATGTATTTTATTATATGTGTTGTTAACTAATTTTTTAACTATTTTATCTCTTTTATTATTATTCTGACTACAGCTAGCTTCAATTTACTCTTAGAAAATTGTGTATATTTAAAATTGTAAACCTCAAATGTATTTTATACGTATATGTGGTTAAATAAATAAATAAATAAATATTATTATTATTATTATTATTATTATTATTATTATTATTATTATTATTATTATTATTATTATTATTATTATTATTATTACATAGAAATAAGGGCTGGGGTCATGGAGACCCATAAGCCCATTTACAAGATAAATGAAATACTACCTACATTACAAAAATTGGTTTCGCATATAAACTCTAGACTAATAGATTGTGCACAACACTGATCAGTTTACAAACAAATAACTGTCTAGTTGGTTTTTGAAAACATTTATAGATGGAGAATTTATAATTTTCGTTGGGAAAATACGATTACACAGAAAATGTTGGCGTCTTATCGATGAAAAGGGTTCCTTCTTCACTTTCAAACTATGTCCACGTAGTCTGCTGTGATCATCTAAAATGAACAAGTGTTGCAAATCTCCATATCCATACTTTAAAATTCGGAAGGTGATAATTAAGTCACCACGGAGTCGACGAGCTTCAAAAATTGGTAACCCTGCTAAAGAAAGTCTTTGTTGGTAATCTGCAGTGGGACTCCGTGTAGTATAGTATTCTATATATCGCTTTCTACAGTAGCTTTCTATTCCGAAGTCGATGTCTTGCTTTACTGGTACTCCGTGTCGCTGTCGACTACTCCTCGGCTATTTTCGTAATTATATTGTTGGTTATGAAAACATCAGGTTAAAATTGGTGATAAATTTAGTAATATTTATGTTTGGAACTAGTATTATAATTGTCAATGTCATTTTGGGATTATTTGATTGCAAATTGCTTTTCACTATTGACGAAATTCTTTATATTATTATTAATTTATTTAAAAAGTCAGATACGTGTTATACGTTCAGTCATTCATACAATGTTTCCTTTTAATGCAGTACATATTTTAGAAATTAGGAGTAGGTACATTTGTATATTATTTATTATCTTCTGTTATTTCTTTTTAAATAAATCATTTATATTAACAATCCGGTTTTCTTTTAACTATTTTTTTAGGGTATTCACAACAAAAATTAAATAAATATAATGTTTATACAATATTTTTATTTTTACATGAACATTGTTGAAAATGTTGTTGCATGACATTTGCAATTATATTTAATGAATTTGCTATACTTTCAACAAACGGATAAATGTATTGAGCATGAAAAATATTTATAATTCCTAGTAACTTAAGGACTAAACTTTTATGATAAGAATACAATAATACCTGAGTAGAATAATAGTAACAAAATCTTAAAAAATAAAATTTAAACTAAGATAAATAATTCTACGAAACAAACTGAACAGTCAGACGAAAATGGGCTTTACAAATAAATAAACCATATAAAGAATTACCTCACGTTTCACAGATGTTTTAATTTTATGTCAAAATTCCAATTATTTCTCATAAATGCGCATGCCTTGATAGAATTCGACTCCTATCGAGATGTAGAAATGAAGCGATAGCTTTCTGGCGATTTTACGATTTCCAAGGCGACACGGAGTGCCAACAGCATAGAAAAGAGTCGATTGATAGAATACTATACTACACGGAGTCCCACTGCTGGCCTTCTTCGTGTGAAAGATAGACTAGTGGCCTTCTTTTGGATATTTTCGAGAAGAGTTCTATCGCGCACTAATTCTGGGCACCAAACCGTTCCACAGTACTCCAGTAGGGGTCGGACATAAGTTTTATACAAACGAATAGAACCCGAAAATGATATGTTTGTAAAAGTTTTGCTAAGTAGGTATAACTTACTATTCGCTTTTTTAGTAACGTTTGAAATATGCTTCGACCAACTCAAATTTTCAGTAATTGTTACACCAAAGTTGTGGAAATTTATTATTAAAAAACATCTGTCCAAAAAATCGTAATCATACTAAAACTAAGGTAACGAAATATCAAAATATACACCCACAAAAGTCACTATATGATTCCACGGTATCCAGTAAATGCCCGTCTATCGAGTAAGACAAATGAGGGTTATTTTTTCCCAAATGTAAAACCACACACTTATCTCTATTTAGAGGTAACATCCAATCCAAACACCACTTAAAGATCGAATCTAAGTCACTTTGTAAGTCTTGCCCATTGAAGAGTGGGTCAGCAAATATTTTTGTATCGTCTCCCGGTTTGTTAAAAAATCATTAATCCACTCAAGAATAATATTTTCTCGAAGTAAAAATTCTGAAAGACACTCTGTGATTATTGATTCCATAACTTTACAAATAACAGGTGTAAGGCTTATTGGTCTGTAATTATTGGGATCTAACTTATTTCCTTTTTTAAATATAGGTGTCACCGAAGCACTTTTCGAAATTGAAGGCAAAGAGTGTGCATTAAAAGATGAAAGCATCTATAGTGATAGTGGAACAGAGAGGACATCTGAGCATTTTTTTAAAAATAATGTAGAAATTTTATCGGGCCCTGGAGATGAGTTGTTTTTTAACTTGTCAATATGGCGCTGAATGATTTCAGGTGAAAAATCGATATAATCAATTTGGGAATAACTCGTGGATTACTGATTATAGGAAACTGATTTTGAGACGGTTCAACAGCAAAAACTTTAGAAAATGTATCTGCGAGAATGTTAGCGATCTCATACGTATTCTGACAAATCGTTTCATCATTTTTTTTTTTAACAGTGGAATGGACACTTTAGAAGACATAGCAGACCTAACATATTTATACAGTTTTTTAGAGTCGTTGCAGCTTACAATAGATTCTTCATATGCCATTCTGGCTTAATTAATATACTTTTTTTAAATTCCTGTGTAGTTTTTGTGACTTTGCAAGTCACGTGTATCACCTGTACGTTTGTATTTTCGCCATAATTTTCTTTTGTGTCTTATAAGTGATATCAATGCTCCGTTAATCCATGGCTTAAGTTTGTTCCTATAGTAAGTTTTTTTGTAGTGTTGAGTCTTTTGTAGTTGTCAACGATGTTTATGAAATTATTCCAAACTTCTTCCGGATGTTCTAGACTTCCCAGTAGTAACGCCCAATCAACATCACGCAATTGAAGAGAGAGGTTTTCAAAATTTGTTATTTCATGTATAACTGTATTTTCAGTAAGATGATTATATTCCGTAATAAACTGTATGTTTGTCGTAATAACTACATGATCAGAATTGCCAACTGGAGTGCGAATCACCGGATCTGTAAGCAATTGGTCATCATTTGTAAAAATCAAACTAACGTTGATGGCAAATTGTTCATTCTGAAACGAGTTGGATTGGTAATCAATTGGTGTAGATTAGAATTTTGAACAAAGTTTGTAAAAATGTTTCTCGCATTTGTTTGTTCATTGCTTACCATAGTCAAAGGCCAAGAGATATCGGCAAAATTGAAATCACCAAATAAGACAAGGTTTTCAAGATTTGAAAGGTATTCGGGTATTCCATTTTTTCAATCAAGATTCGGTCATCTTCTAGGGCAGTACTACCTAGACGATATAGGCACACCAAGTTAATAACAAGTGAATTAAGAGAAATTTTTAAACATAAAAGTTCAATGTTAGGTACAACAACATCCAGATGAGCAACAGAAAAAGTTTCAGAAATTTCTAATGACAGGTATATGCACACTCCTCCCCCTCTTCGATTCCTGCGATCAAATCTGTAAAGAGAGTATCCATCTATATTGTATAAATTGTCAGAATCTTTTTGTGTCAGCCAAGTCTCGGTGATTAGTATTATTTTAGGTTTTAAATCCTGAATATAACATAATATGTAGTTCATTTATAAAGTGATAGTTGACAAAATATTTACTATATTGATAATTGTTTTAAAAATCTTTATCCTACATTAAAAATTTCTTCCTTATGCCTTTGAATGTACTGAAAGATAAAATGAAGTAAATATGTAAAAACTTTTTCTGGCATTATCTGCGTATTATATTTTTATTTTGTATTAAAAAACACGTGTTGCGGTCATTTTTTTTCTTTATTCCTTATACAAAACGATAGACGGGGTCAATTAAAAAAATAAACATAAGGGCGTGTGGTATCCTCAAGGTATTATTATAACATAAATATATTGAAATAATATCAGTATTTGTGATTTTCTTCTTTATGCCACTTGATATTTTGTTTTTTTAATGGAATCGATACTTCTTTATCGTTATATAAAAAGGCAAAAGATGAAAAATCGCCACAAAACACGAGTAATATTACAAAGGCAAATTTGCTTTTCAGAACCACTGAAACGATTGGAATAATTCTTAAATCATAAGAGTCAGTGTGTTTTGGAGAAGGTTTTAGTATATAATATGTTGGTGATCACTTATCCGGAATAAATGTTTAAATTCTGTTTATCTGGTTAGCTAGTAAAGTATAAAGTGATATTTGACCAAATATTTACTATATTGATAATTGTTCTAAAAATCTTTATCCTACATTAATTAGTTTTTTTCTTATTTTGTTTTATACTATTTTCACTTCCTTTTAAGCAACCAATTGCTATACCTATAAGTTTTTTCAATATAAATGTAAGAAAAACAAATAAAAGTAATATAAATAAATATACATCCAAAGAAGATTAAACAAATAATGAAAGATCTCTAGCTCGAGGACCTAAAAGTTGCGATCCATTATTCCTGATGGCCCATTCTATCCAGAAAATAGCGCGGTCTAATGGAAGTTGAGGTTGATCCCGCACTACGGCTGAAATTTTCTTTACATTTTCAGTGTAGCTAAACAAAAAAATTAAATAACTAAAATATTCAAACGAAATTAAAATAAGCACTTACATTGGATTGTTAATTATTTCCTGAATAGCATTATAAAGCTGTTCGCTTGTTACAGAATTAAAATCTAATTTTATTCCAAGTTTTTGTTTATGTAATTGAGATGAAAGGCTGTGTTGATCCAGGAAAAATGGAATACCTATAATAGGTACTCCATGATACATGGTTTCCATAGTACTAAGCCCTCCACAATGACTAATAAACAATATTGTTTTTGGATGACCTAATATGTCGGATTGTGGAAACCATTCTCTTGTAATCACATTTTTTGGCAGATTAGGTAAATCTTGATTCATTTTTAATAACACAGTTTGCTTTAATCTACCCAATGCATCTAATAACGTGTTTATCCTTTGAGGATCCATCGTTTCTGTCCTTACTATGGATCCAAAAGAAAATAGGATAACACCGTGTTCAGATTTGTTAAAAATTTCTTCTAAATCCTAAAAGAAGTTTGCAAGTTAATGAAAAAAACACATTGACAAGAATTTCAATTAAGTACTCCATAATTTATTATATTTAGTATATTACTAGCTGACCCGGCCACGCGTTGCTGTGGCTAAGGTTTTTGTTATACTTATTACATTGTAGTAATCTATTTAAGAGGAACAGTAGTAGAACATCAGTCATGGGGACCACCATGCTTGTTTACATAGATGCCATTTGTAAAAAATATGGCGACCTCCATGACAGATTTTCTACTACTGCAACCCCTTAATACAATGAAATTATTATTTACGAATGAAGACGGAAACGTTAAAGCTGGTATAAAAATTCACTGGATTGATATTAAGCAAAAATCAATACAAAAGAATTTTAAAATTTATTATTATTTTTATTGAAGTTTATAACAAATGAGTATATTACTGTCACGCCTGGAGAGATTTGAGAGAATGTGCCTTAGTGTTATAGGATAAGGAGTAGCTTACTAAAGGCACTCCCAGCCAGGTATCCTGCTGAAGGCAGAAAACTAACCAAGGGTAAGATGAGATAAACAACAGGAAACAAACAACAAATATATTAACGAATAAATAAGCAATAAGAATGAGTGATAAACATTAAGAATAGGGAGTCTTACCAAATAAATTACATGGTGGCATGTCACACTTACTCACGAAAATACGTCAAGAGTCACAAGTGCCCAGACCCCAGGGTCTGTTTTAGGGACACCCCAAAGGGTGTCTGACCTCAACAACCTGCTTTTAAAGTCAATTCATATTCTACGTGAGAATCAAAATTAAACTATTTAAACACGTGCCAAGATCTAAAGTAATGACTTTGACCTGGTAAAATGTAATACATAACAATACAATAAAATATAAATTAATAAATTAATATGTAGGGCAAAACTACCCTATCACTTATGTGGCATTACAAAGTAAATAACATGTAACACTTTAACTTATGCATGAATGAGGTAGGTAGGGCAGATAGTCTTAAATCTTTAACAATAATACTTATTATTTTAAATTATAGGTAATTACTTTTATTTTCAATTTAATTTAGCACTAATCGGAACACAATATTTTTGGTTAACCTGTCTTTAGCTAACACAAACAGATTCGACGGTTTCCCTACACGTGAACATGCAATATATAGTTGCCCAGTTTATTAAACTATATAGTTTCAAAGCACATGCCACAACTTTTTATGTTAAAACTTTTCAATAATTAAAACTGAATTTAAGTGTCATCTCAACAATGAACAGCATCCTTGATATTGCAAAAATATTAAGTCATGCAACGCTGTGATTGATCATAGAGAGGATTGTTTCCTTGTTAACTAAATCAAGGGTAGTTGTATCTAAAAACTTTCTAAAATAGTTTATTTTATTAACAGTTAAATTAAAATAATAATTACTGTTTTCACATGTAAAAACAAAAAAAAAAAAAAAATTCCCTCTGGCGTAATCGATCCCATTACCATAACCCAACCGAAATGTCATAATCGCCGCTGATCCAAATTAGCTACCAAGACTTTACATGAAAACTTTCAAAATGATAATGTCATATTTAATATAATAACAATTCAATAAACAAATAATTTACAATAAAATAATATTGCGACTATAAATGAAAGCTATCCTATTTTTCAAGTTGAATCAAACTGCACACGGTGTGCAAATTTGATTAAAATCGGTTAAGTAGTTTGAGAGTCCATTGCGGACAAACAACGTGACACGTAATTTATATATATTAAGATATTAAACACAAATTATTACAGAAGGCAGGTTTTGAATAGCATAGTTTAATATTTATTTGGTCTGAAACTAAATATAGTATATTAAACATAATTATGAATTTGTTAGAATTAAATTATTAAAAACATTCGTCTCCTTAATTTATTAGCGTTCACATAAATATCCTTTACATGTTGGGGATTACCCTATCGCATTTTTTGCTTTTACAACTACAAAATTTTGCGTATTTCTATACTGTCTATTATGTTGTATTTTCTGTACGAATATTTTAGTTTCTAAGGTCTTCTTCTGCTTGGTCTTTGTATCGTTTCTTTGGTCTGCCTCTAACTCTGTTCCCTGGTGGAATCTATTAAGGCGAAAACATACTACCAAAACGTGACACGACGCCACGCCACCCGACGCATGTCAGTACTTATCAATTCCATATATTTATGTCGCGGCGTGTGGTCACATATAATTCATTCACTTCTTATTTCAATCTCAGTAGACTATGCATTTTATTTCTTGGATTGGCACTTCAATTTGTTGGGTTGGTACCTACTGTCGAAATATTGACAGCACATTGTCAAAGGTAAAATTGTTGAAGATTCAATAACGAAATATTTGATGCTTTCTTAGATTCAATATACAATGCCAAAAAAAATAAGTACAGAAATTCACAACAGCATCGTTAGATGTTATGGTATGTTTAGGAAACAAGCTAACAGCTGTGAGAGTGTTTATTTAAATCAATTGGCCGAGGTTTTTCAGGTAAGTACGATTTTATGTGTATTTCTTTTAAATCAATGCTAGTCGCTAACATAAACTTATATATTTTGCATTAGATTAATTGAGAGAGGTTTTTGTAATAATTTTTTTATAAATATGTATCACTTTTTTAAATAAAATTTATATTATTAAAAGAACACAATTATAACCTTTTTTGACAGATATCATAATAAATTATATACAATGTTGTCAGATTTCAAATATTGAAATTATACATTTTTGTAACTATAATTTAATTCAAAATTTTGTTAAATATTTTTAAATCTCTTAACTACCGTTGTGTAACTGAGGTATATTATTTGAATCTAATTAATATGACAAACATTCTAAATGCTTAATTTTTTTAGATCAGTGTATCGAAAATACGGAAGATTATTAAAGAAGGATTGAAAAATAATGAGAAAGTCGCAGATAAAGGATGTAAAACTGATACATTTGAGAAGTTTATTTTAAAAAAAGACTTACAGCGACAGATTTGGATGAACCATGCTAAAACTGAACATTTTACTTTAGACAAACTTTTGACTGATGCTAAACAGAATTTTGATTTTAAAGGGGGACGTACGACACTATACAAACTTATAAAATTAATGGGATACAAATTTAAATAAGCACAATTTACAAAAAGAACTTTTTATAATAGAAAGTTTTTTACTGATTTATAGGTCATATTTTGTGTCATCTCAACAATGCACAGCATCCCTGACATTGTAAAAATATTAAGTCATACAACGCTGTGATTGATCATAGAGAAGATTGTTTCCTTGTTAACAAAATCAAGGGTAGTTGTATCTAAAAACTTTCTAAAACAGTTTATTTTATTACCAGTTAAAATAATAATTACTGTTTTTACATGTAAGAACAAAAAAAAGAAAAGAAAAAAAACTTCTCTGTCGCGTAATCGATCCCATTATGATAACATAACAGAACTGTCACAAGTGGACTGATCCACCGCCTAACCAACTACGCTACGAACGATTTATTTAATAACTTTCAAAATAATATTATCTATACACAACTTAGATCATGTTTAATATCAATTCGGTATAAATTTCAAAATCTATGTATATGCCTAAACACACTTGAAACATGCATTGTCATCCAGTTCTTAGCTATCCTGAAAATTTCAGAGCTCTAGGTAGTCGGAAAATAGGTTTAAATTCGATTACAAATTCCACGGAATGACACGGCGAAAATATAAAAAACTTTCTAAAAAGTAAATGGACGACATATTTTATGTGAACAACGACACGTTAAAATTAGAAAGATCGCTTTCATTCGGAAATATAAACTAAAAAGTCTTGCTGAGAGAGTTAGATTCGTGTACCTAGATGAAACATGGATCTATCAAAATGGTAGTTCAGTGCGTCAGTGGGTGCACGATTCTGACCTAAAAAGTAATCCAGCTCGTGTAAAATCCGAAGGAAAGCGATTTACTATTTTACACGCAGGGACTGATACTGGATTTTTGGAAGGATGTGACTTGTTACTAGACTCTTCGAATACAGACCTTGACTATCACAAAAGTATGAATGGTGACCTTTTTAAAAACTGGGTTGTTAATCAACTCATTCCTGCTCTATCTGTATTTCAAGAAAAATGTGTGGTGGTCATGGACAACGCGCCATACCATTCAGTTCAAATTAACAAACCACCCTCTTTTTCAGCGAAAAAAGCAATGATGCAGGAATGGTTGATTAACAATAACATTAGGTTTGACACAAAAATGACAAAGAAACAACTGTACTCTATAATCTTACCTTATAAAACTGACGAAAAGACATATGTAGTGGATGAAATTTTAAAACAACGAGGACATGAAGTACTTCGACTACCACCATACCATTGTCACTACAATCCAATAGAACTAGCATGGGGGTTTACTAAGACATATTATAACAAACATATTACATCTACTTATCTTGACCAGGAAAGAGTTAAAAATACTTGGACAGAAGCATTGACTAAATGTACACCAGACATGTGGCAAAATTTTTGTAGACATACAGACGAACTTATTTTGGCAAATTGGACTACTTACATGGGAAACTGCTCACATGACAATATTCCTCCTTTAATTATTTCATTGGAGGAATCAGATTCTGACGATTCCGATTTTGGATTTGATAGTGACTCTGATTCTTCCAGTGAAATAATGGAAGAGGATTGATCATACAAATACACCGACTATATTTACATGTTACATCTAAATCTGCATCTGTATTTGTTTTTATTTGCTTTTATGTAATTTATTAAAATATTTTTTTCATTGTATCGGTTTGAAATGTCTAACAAATCTTAATTTTTCTGAAAAATTTCTGTTATATAGAACATTATTAAAACATCAGCATATTTAAGTCAAATGCGACACCACCTGGGGCGGACCAGGAAAATTAAATTTTTACTGGAGTATAGTTTCCTCAATTAACCCATTGGATGTGAAATTTTATTATCCTACAGCCACTAATACAATAATGTTACACTACGATGCCATTTGGATGTAAAATAGAAGACTTTAAAAAAGATGGATACCTATAGACTTTGAGTACTGTGTTTTTATGTTAAACACAAAACTGATGAAATAATTTTTTTTACCACTGCTTGAATAATTTAAAAGTTTTACTATACATTTGTAAAAAGGATCTTTTACTATTGCTTGAGTAATTTAAAAGTTGTATTAAACGTTTTTATTAATATATGTATATGTGCTACATTTTGAATTTTACTTATATTATTTATTTGTAATAAAATGTAAATATAAAAGTCTATTTTTCTACAAGCATGCGTAAAACAACACTTTTCTGCACGCATTTTAATTCAGAAAATATCTCTTTCTCTTTTTTTATTAAATGAATATGTGCTTCAATAACCTTTTGGAAAATTATTGTATTATTACTTTTATGTTGTTGTACCTACTACATACAAATAGTAAAAAAAAGATTATTTTGCATAAAAATAGAGATTTTTAAAATGTTTGTTCTTAAAAAAATCATAATTTATTAAAACACCTCTGTAAACGTTACTCAAAGCAACAACAAACTTTAATTGTCACAAATTAAAATTTTGTTACATTGTTAGGAGTTGAAAATAAAATTTAAAAAATGAATAAAGTATCTTTTTTATGCTTGTAGAAAAAATATTGATCCTAACTCTTGCGGGAAAGTATAACTTTCCGCACTTGATAGGATAATAACTATTTTCGTTCTAGATCAATAATATAATATGATAATTGACTATAAACAGGGATCTGTTCTGTGCAAAGGAATGTGTTATTTTGAATATCAGTCAAAATTCATGTGAATTTAAATAGACCATTCTTGGATATTAATAGTACCTACTTGCAGCGAAAACTGACGTATCTACTTTAGTACCTATTCAATTTAATATTAAATACATTGACTTATTTTCGGCAAGTTTTAAATTTGGTTTGCAGATTTAATTACTTAAGATATTTGTAATGAATACACATATTTTTATTGAAGACGTGACAACATCGTATTTACAATTAATAAGACCACAGAACAATATGAACAGACGTGTATTATACTGGGCGAATTTCATGTAACTAACAGAGCCTACTGAGATGGAAATAAAAAGTGAATGGCTTATAGCGTGTTGTCTATGCGCTTCTGACTATATTAAATATATGGAATTGATAAGTACTGACATGCGTCGGGTGGCGTGGCGTCGTGTCACGTTTTGGTAGTATGTTTTCGCCTTTATGTTAATACGATTATAGGATAAGTTTTTTTCCAATGATTCCATACCATCTAATTTTCTGTTCTTTTAATAAGCTAACTATATTCTCGTTCTTAATTTTTTCTTGTATTTCATTGTTTATCCAAGTCCTACGAGGATTGTCTTTTTAGTTTTGCATATAGCCGCTTAGAACGCCACAAATAGAACCTTCAGACATAAATCTAACCCTATTCTTTTGTTGATATAAATCTAGAGTTTCATTAGGATACAATAAGTCGTGAGTGACAGTGAATTTTCAAAATTAGCAATTCGGTCGAAAAATGGATCTTAGCCGAAAATATTTTCGAGCAATAATTACAATTATCCCAATAGCAATGTCTTGCTAAAACGGATTCTGTGTTTGGAAATGAATTTTTTGCTAATATTGCAAATTTCAACGTGGTCGCTCAACTCTCAGCGACGAATCCAGGCTCCGTTCACTCAAAACAGCAGTTACATAGCAAAACATTGAATATGTAACCTGCTTTGTCTACTTTTATTTAAGATAAACATTTTTGGGCTAGTCCTGTCTGTGTCCCGAATAAAATTAAATTAAAAAAAATGAGCTGAAATCCTTATTCGAAAAACTCGTGGACTGTACAAATTGCTGTATTAACTCTGAAGGGGACTATTTTAAATAAAATAAGTCACTGCGCATCCGTGTTTTAATTTACGAGCCCTAACAACTAAATGTTCGGACAAACAATAATTTATTGAAAAGGTTAATTTTCACAAACTAAATTAATAAATTGAGGAACTACATTAACATATTATTAAAATCTATCATTTACAATAATAATGTGAAAGGTTTGGTTTATAAATACATTGAAATTCACTGTGTGCGAATAAAATAACAAAAATATTGCAGAATATCTTGACAACTAAATGTTCGGATTTATCTAGTTACCGTATATAAAATACATAACATTGTTATTTTTACTTATTGTAAGTTGGTTATTAATTGACAATTACTTGTCAGTTACTTGTTAGAAACTGTTTTGCTAAAAATTCTGATAAATTTTGCCCAAAATGGCTAGAGGAAGTGCGACAAATGTAAAAATTCGTGAATTGATTATCAAAAAATATTGTCAGGGTAAAAAAATACGTGAAATAGCGGATGAATTAGATTTAGCTAAGTCGACAGTTGGGGACATACTGAAGCACTATCGGGACAGTGGAAGTATCCTAACTAAAGGCAAAAGTTCGGGAAGACCGAGAAGTGTATCTGATAGGGATCGAAGATTGCTCGTAAAAATTTGCAAACAGGGTCGTCGTAATACTTTGAGGGCTATCACAGCACAGTGGAATACAGAAACAGGACAGAGTTATTCGAGAGAGTGCTGTAGAAAGTGGATACACAAATCAGGACTTAGTTTTTATAAGGTCGGATTAAAAGATTTTATTAAATTCATGATTTTTTATTATTCGTAATGCTTTAGGCGAAAGAAAAACCTCTACTAACAGTGAAGCAGAAAATAAATTGATTAAATTGGGCAAAATCGAAGATGTCATGGACAGTTGAAGACTGGTCCAAATAAGTCATATTTAGTGACGAGTCGAAGTTTGACGTGTGTGTGGGAGACTTTCGAAAACGGGTTATTAGAACAAAAACTGAAGCATTTCATAAGGATTGCCTCAAAAGGACAGTTAAATTTCCTAAAGGCATCATGATTTGGGGGTGCATGTCCGCAGTGGGTTTAGGAAGATATGAGCTGGTAGAAGGCACAATTAATGCGGCAAAATATCAGGAAATTTTGAAAAATAGTCTTGTGCCAAGCACGAAAGATCTTTACCCGGACATGAATTTTATATTCCAACAGGACGGTGCTCCATGCCATACGGCGAAAACAACTAAAAAATGGTTTGGGGATAATAACATTAATGTCCTCTCATGGCCTTCGAACAGTCCGGACCTCAATGTTATCGAAACATTATGGCATAAAATGAAACAAAAATTGCGTGATGATCCCCAAAGAACCGTTGCCGATTTGAAGAAGAAATTGGATGAATTATGGCAAAGTTTTGATCCTAATTTATGTCAATCATTAGTGAAAACAATGCCAGATAGAATTGCAGCGGTTGTAAAAGCGCGTGGCGATGTAACGTCATAATATTAAAATAGTAAATCTATAATTTTCCGAACATTTAGTTGTCAAGATATTGTGCAATATTTTTGTTAATTTATTCGCACACAGTGAATTTCAATGTATTTATAAACCAAACCTTTCACATTATTATTGTAAATGATAAATTTTAATAATATGTTAATGTAGTTCCTCAATTTATTAATTTAGTTTGCGTAAATTACCTTTTTCAGTAAATTATTGTTTGTCCGAACATTTAGTTGTTAGGGCTCGTAGTTTGGCCTGAATTTCGGACAACAAATACTATAAAAAAATTACTAATTCTATATAAAATATCATACATTTAGACTTACTTCTGGTAACTTTTTAGCTGGTTTTATATGTAGTCCTCCCACTGGTATAATATTAGGTGTAACTGGTCTAGGATAATGAAATCCTTGTATAATATTACACAAAAGTATACAAAAATGTCTTTCTATTATACTAGTTTTAATAGTATCTGGTCCAAAGAACTGTTTACTTTTTTCATACCACAACGGTTCATAATATTGTTTTAATAAAATTCTATCGTATAATGAACCAATCCAATTCATTACTCTTTGTGGAAACGACATCACATCATTGTATTTTGAATACATGTTAGGAAGATATGATGGGCTTACAACGTTACCAAATGCTTCAGAGGTAGATGGCACCAATAAGAAAGGTTGGGTACCTATGGTAGGAGGAAAGTTGAATCTTTGAATTAAAAAATATAAACATTTATCCACTGAAACATCATACACTATTGCATCGAATTTAAAATCCTTTGGATAATCTATGAGTCGCTTTAAATCTGGAGAAATCAGACTTTCTTCGCATTCGACTGTGCCGTAATCATAATATAAATACATGCTAGCAAACATTCCTGTTTCCTGTAATTCTTGAGGATCCAAAAAAGGATCCATTTTTTCGTCTCGAACTAAAATCAAAATTTATGATCTTTTTGTGTTTATAATAAAAAAATAGTTTACATGTAAGTAAATAACAAAATATAAATAGAGTCAGCAACTTCATGTGCCCATTTCATTTAGCAAAAAATTGCCGCCTGTTCAAATTTTCTTTTGGATTTTTAATTTTTAAAGAGCGTCTGGTGTTTTTGCGAAATAAAAAATCATAACCACAAAATGAAGATATTGTCAAGGTATCTCCATATACATAGGTATAATGCCTACACTAATCGTTTCGACTCGAGCCGTTCTCCCAGTGCAAGAAAGAAAAAATAGATCAAAGCAGACCATTTATCTTGTTCTAATTTTTTGTGCAAAATAAATTTATAAACATTACGTAATTGGCATACCCCACCCATTAGAAAGAGAGGAAAGTACTGTTTTGATCTCTTTTCTATCTCACTCTAAAAGAACTGACTTAAGTCGGAATGTTTATTCTAGGTAAGTGTTATATGTCTATAGGTACCTATCTTACGAAAAAACTTTTTATTGAAAAAATGCTATAAAGCTTACAGAAATATAGTCTATTAACTAAAACAGCCTTAATTATACGAGGGTTCTCTTTTTAGTTTTGTATGTAGGCAAAAAGTATATCGACTTATTTATTGCTGTTCAAAATATATTGCACCAAGATCGATACATTTTTGCATACGTTCATACCAATTGGTAAGACAGTTATTCCAGTCTTCAGTTGACACCTGCAAAATCGCTGTTTTAAAGCCATCGATGGTTTCTTCTTGCAACTGGAATCACTGCCCACGCATTAAATTCTTGATCTTTGGCAAAGTAAAGAAGTCGTTGGCTCCTAGCTCAGGACTATATGGGGGATGTTCTAAAAATTTGATGTTTAAAGGTCCAAGAACTCGATTGTCTTTTAGACAATTGACGCGAACCGCTTTTTGCTCTTCTTCTTTTATGAGCAAATGAAGGATCCAACGGGAAACCAACTTCGTAACACTTAGTTCTTCATAAAGGATTTTTTTGGATCGACGTCATCCTTAATTAGCTAACGAACCACTGCTGACTGCTGCTTTGGGTGGATCGAGTCTGGATTCGTCGCCAAGACTGGTGCGACCAAATTGAAATTTGCGATACGCTAAGTTGTTGAAATATCGGTTAGTTCGTAATTTTTATATTATTAGTTAGTTTTAGTTTACCCTGATGAACTAATTCCTCATTACTCGATGAGGTACTAGTTACCGCTACACGAATTTTTTAATGTCATAAATCGACTATTTTACCGCTTCCTATTAGATTATGTGAATAGAAGGAAGGTCTTACAGCATTTCCATTGCTGCTATTAAAGTGCGTCCCTGAGCCCCATTTATACCAAAACAATCAAATCTTTGAACTTTGCTGGACTTGGTAATGGCATTTTTTTGTAATTGTATTTTTGTCCATTATACAAAAGACGCATAGACGTTTTAAATACAGCATAATATGTTTGGTTTTATACACTAAGCTTTGCTGTAAGTGCAAATGGCTATTAAAATGATATCGTTCTTTTTGTTATGTATTAAAGATGGTGGTTTTAGGTAAGTTTTGGTCTGTATTAAAGAGAAGTTCTTAACCTCTTCCACCACTTGTATATTTGTATCATTTATTGTAAGTTTTGGAGAAACATTAGGAAGCTTATGTTAAGCCCGCAGTCAAAGTCCATTTCGTGATAACATTTAAATTCTGTTTTAGTATGATTTAAATTTAAACTCTTTTCATTTCCTTAGACAAATTAGACAATTTCCAGCAAAATTTTACAAAAAAACTGAATATTAAAAATAATCAATCCTTTTTCCTAGACAGGGCACTAGATATGTCAGGTACTAATTATTAATATTAATGACAAAACATGATTATTAAGAAAAAAAATATATGGTAATTTATAAAGTATCTACTTACCTTTAAGTTCAAAAAACGTTAAGTTTTTATGTTCAATTAGTGGAACTGTTTTTGTACCGATTAGTGTCACATTGTATCCAATTTTAAGCAGAGCTCTAACAATGTGGGAATTCCACATTTGATGACTCGGGGCCAGAACTGGATCAACAAACAAAATATTACCAGCACCGAGCACATTTATAAATCCTACATTGAAAACTAACAGAAACAACAGGGATGTCTTCATTTTGTGTCTGTACCAGTATAAAATTTGCTACTGAATATCCTAAACAATTTTTTTGTATATATATCATTTATACCAATGTATAAAAGATCCCATCCATTTCAAGTTACATATTTGATTGACCCTGAAAATTATCTACAAATATTTCAAAATTATTATAAATAAAAACTTAATAACTGATAAATATAAATTCTAATATAGTTGAATATGGACGATAAAACAATTATTACCTCAAAAGTTCGCACAATTTTGAATTTGTACTATTTTTTTTATAAAACCAGCCAAACAAATCAAGGATATCGAGTTATAATTTCTACTAAAATTAATAGGTATAATTACATAAAATTACTAGTTGAATTCACAATTCAACGTTCAAATATATCTAGCAGGCTGCTGTTTCTTTATTTATTCACGTTGGTATTGGTTTTTGTTATGTTAGTATTTGAAAGTTACCAAGTCACTGCAAGTCACAAACTGACAAGCTTGAGACAACAAATATAATAAATATAATGGTTAAATGCATTAAAAAAATTAATACGCCGGAAAAAAATTGTGTAGAGACAAAAAAATGAATACAAAGATGATATTACATGTTTAGAAAAGACCAGAAAATTTCAGAAGATAGATTTATATAAGATCTCTTAGGTTTTTAATGTAAGTACTAATTCTGTTTCTATACAAGATTATTCCAATGTTTTCATCAGCAAATAGTTCCAAACAGTTTTAATTCATTAATAGTTGTATTTGAAGTTATTTGTTACATTAAATACACTTTTACATCTTATACATTCAAATTACTTATATTTTATTAAACAGACCTAGCCTCAATATTCTCCTATTAGTGATTTTTTTACAATGTTGCCAGATTACACATTTAAAAAATAAAATATTTTCATTAATTTCTTTAATAACAATGATCAATAATGATAATTACAATGTAATTTGATAGGACATGGACAAATCGATGTTTCATTCATGAATCTATGACCAATCAAATATCATTTAAATTTTTATTTAATACATTTTTTAAATATTTTTTTTAGGTTAGTGTTAAATGTAAAAGAAAAATCTTAAGAAAATATTTAGTTGATGGTAAATCGAAGCGGAAAATAAATGGAAGAAAGATAAAGCAGATACATTTAAGAACTTCATTTAAAAAAAAATGCAGCGGCAGATTTGCACGTACAATTACAAAAACGAAAATTTTACAGATAAACTTTTGACTGACGCAAAACAAAACTGAGATTTAAACGGATATAAACTTAAAAATGTGAACTGACGACATATTTTAAGTGAGCGAAGACAGAAAAATCTTTTTCCTTTAGAAATTTATGGAATTAAAAAAGCGCAATGAAATCATCATAGACATGGATATAAAAAAATGGTACTCCAACGCGTCGATGTTTAGAGTAATCTGATTTAAAAAGTAATGTGTAATCCGAAGAAAAGCGATTTACAATTTTACTCGCAGGAGCAAATGGTGGGTCAATAGAGAGATGTGATTTGTTATTAGACTCTTCAAATACTGACATTGACTATCACAAAACTATAAATGGTGATATTTTTAAAAACTGGATTGTTAATGAACTTATTCCTGCTTTATTCAACTTTTCAGAGAAATGTGTAGTAAACATGGATAATGCTTCAGTTCATTCTGTACAACAAAACAGACCACCTACATTTTCAGCAACAAAATAGATATTACACAGATGGTTACGCAGCAATAACATCGAATTTGATAAAAAAATGAAAAAAAAATACAATTATACTTACACAATACCGAAGCAACGATAAGAAATATGTAATAAACCAACATAGACATGATTTACTTCGATTACCTCCATTTTGCATCTTTATATTTGGACAAAACTTGGACAGAAGCGTTAAGACAATGTACACCAGACATGTGGAAAAAATTTTGTAGACATACAGAAGAAATTATTTTGACGGATTGGACTTATTACATGAAAAACTGTTCACTTGACAACATTTTACCTTTGATACTGGAGGTGAATTGAAAATACATAACGAATAGATGAACGTGACAATAGTTTTAACCAAATCTGTTACTTCAGTTTTTGTTGTTTATATGTTTTTTTAATGTTTCATTTTTTTTTACTTTGCTTATTTTAACATTAGTGTATCTGCTTTTCTGCTAAATTATTACACTGTAACTATTGAACACGTATTAAAGGGATTTCCATTATTTGAAGCATAACATTTTGTGGGAATTTTTATCTTTGTTTTACTTATCAAAATAGCTGAAACCAATTGGTATGTCATAATGCCGCACTACCTGGAAAGCTCCACGAAAAATTCTTCAATATATGGCTGCTGTAATACTTATCGACAAAATGAAATATTTTGTATTTTCTCATTTATAGCTGATCCAATTTAAATGTTTGTTGTAAAACTTATTTTATAGGTAATACCGTTATATAGACATAGAAAATTTGTTCTAAATTGCAAATGAAGACTTTTTTGTAAATTTTTTTATTGTTTGCTTTCATTTAATTACTATTATTTTGTAAATGCATTCATTATATCTAAATATATATTTTTATATTGACGATTTCCTTTTTTTGTGAAAGTACTAAGTTTTAATGATTTGATGGCGCTGAAATGTCTTAATTAAAATCTTTACGTTTTTAACCTTATAAATCGTCGGATATTTATATGTTACCCATTACAATTTTCTTCCTTATGCCTTTGAAGGTACTGAAAGATAAAATGAAGTAGAATAGGTAAAAACTGTAGGGTTTTCTGGCATTGTCTGCGTAAAATTATTTTTTCTTTTGTATTAAAAAACACGTGTTGCGAGTATTTTTTTCTTTATTCCTTATACAACACGATAGATGGGGTGAATTAAAAAAATAAAGATAAGGGAGTGTGGTATCCTCAGGGTATTATTATCACATAAATATCAGTAGGTATTTGTGATTTTTTTCCTGATGCCACTTAATATTTTGTTTTTTGAAGTTTCTTTAGAATCGTTGTGATTTCAAACCGGATGCAACGGAAAAACGACAGGTAAGAAACACAAAAACAAAAATGTGTAGGATGAAGCCGGCAAAGAATGAGACATAAATATACTACTCTAGTCAACATCTTCAAAAACGTGAAAAATTAAAATAAAGGGCCTAAAAATATAAGCGATAGCTCATTGGATTCGGAATCACCTGTAGAAAAATGTTTTTGAAGGAAAAGTGTGCAGGCAAAAAATTGCAATTGTTATTAACAAAATAAGATGAAAAAAAAACAGATGTTTATGTTTTTGTTAACAACTCGAAAAATATTCATATTTAAGCAATTTTGAAAAAAGCTCGTTAAAGAGGAGGCAATTTCCGAAAAAAAAGTCCGTCCTCCCGGAACTCTATCTCGATTATTTATAATTTTAATTTGACGTTGAAAATGGGGCTCTGAGCGGCTTTTACGGCATGCGCGCGCTATCGCTAAACGGTGTTTATCAGATAAAATATTTTTTTATGACATAAAATGTTATTTTAAAAATTTGAAAAAATTCCAGTATTTTCCTAATACTTAAAAGAATCTAAATCAGTTGGAAAAAACATTTTATCACTGTTTTTCAAAAAGTTATTTTATAAACATTTATCACAGAATCTTGTAAACTGTAAAGTATACATATGAAAAGGGCTCCACAAAGTTTCAAATTTTTAGGCCAATTATGTATACCTTTTATCCCATTGTTTATGTCAACAGATATTAGGAAAAAAATTGTTAGTTAACAATTGAATAACTTTTTGAAAAACAGTGATAAAATGTTTTTTCCAACTGATTTAGATTGTAGCATGTCCAAAAAACTCTATGCAAAAATTTTTTATTTTTTCTTACTTAAGCCGACCGTGATCATTTTACCTTCCAGAAAATTCACGACTATAACGGACTTTAACCGTCAAACTATCGATTATTTTAGACCGGCCAATCAAATCTGGTGAATAAGGTCACGCTGCGTAAGTGGGGTGGTTTGAAGCGACGCGGGTCACTTTTTTACCGGGATTTAGAATTCAGTCTAGCTTGGGTGACTGTGCTGGCAAGTCGTTATGTACAACCCCTAGATAAAAGTACCGGCAAATTTCCTTTAGATTTTCAAAGAATTACTTGCTATTTAGTGTTTCTAATTAAGTTAAAGTCAGTGAATGAGTGTGGAACCTCTCTGATGAAAAAGCTGTCGTTATTACCGAAGAATCACTAGATTCTACTGTACCGTATAAATTGGGTGTGGCCCCATTTAATTCTCCTATCTAGGAAACAAGCTGTAAGTTTTTTTAATATCATTACTATCGCTTAACTACCAGAAAAAGTTGGGATACCATTTATTTCTTTGGCACAAAAACTTAATTGTAATCCGCATGAATAATATCCAAGTGTGGGTAATTAACGTAAGAAGTGCTCATAAAATCCACAGTGAGACCGGTTTTTATAAAAAACCCGGTACCTTTTCTACAGACTCCAAAAGTGTGAAGATTCGGAAAAGTTCACCGAATATATGTTTCAGTTATCAGTGAAAGCGTTGCGCAGAGTCTGATTAAATATTTTTGTAACACATTTATGGTAAATTTTTGGTTTCTTAATGTTTCTCTTAATTTAATTGTTTTAATTTAAACTATTATATGGTACCCCCCATCTTTTACTCGAGTAAAAAATCTTTTAAGCTAAAAGTGATTTACTACTTTTTTATTAAATTTTGATACTTTCAATTTCTTTTTCACATCACATTCTGCTTAAATGGGTACACAGAAATAACAATATAAAAATACTTAGCTGTTATTGAATGTGTAATATTGTTTCTATATGTGATTAAACTGTATTTTACCTTATTTTATTTGTTGATATTTTATATGTCTATTGTTTCGTTCATCTGTTTGGCTTATTACTACACACAGTAATAAATATTGTTTATTGTTTATTTATATGTTTTATTTTCTGACCTGGTGTAAGTTATTCTGATCTAATCTCATCAACAACACGAATGAGACGTATTTAACTCATAAATCTTAGCTTTTGAACTCATTAATATATATGGAGCTGTTGTGATTAGTAAGAACAAAAAGTAAGTATAACTTTCTCTTTCTAGCTTTTCTAATAAAAGTGTTTAATTTAAAATTTTAACCAGAACATCTACCGGTTTACTCAATTTTACCGCATCTTATCTTATGTCCCTTATATCTTTCTTATTTTAACTTTATCTACAACATCAGATAAATCATTTTATCCAACATCTATATTTAATATTTTTTCCATCTGGGTTTCTTATATTTCCCCATCCTTATGATAAAAAAATAAGTGGCGCCCATTTACCTTTCCCTTTTCCATCATTTCTCTCATTTTCTCTTTAGTCCCTTTTACATTCTTTTATATTTTATTTTTTCTAGTAAATATATCCCCTTATATCTTTCCAATATTATATCATCTAGCTCGTTCGAATCCACGCTCGCTCTCCTCCTACCCCCTGAGTGCCGTTCGCATTGGTTAGCCTCTATAAACGAGCATTTAACATCATCGAGAAAAAAGAGGTTACAAGATTCTTTCAAGTGTTAGAAAAATACTGGAATTTTTTCAAATTTTCAACATAACATTTTATGTCATAAAAAAAATATTTTATCTGATAAACACCGTTTAGCGGTAGCGCGCGTATGCCGTAAAAGCCGCTCAAAGCCCCATTTTCAACGTCAAATTAAAGTTATAAATAATGGACATAGAGTTCCGAGAGGACGGACTTTTTTTTGAAAATTTCCTCCTCTTTAACGAGCTTTTTTCAAAATTGCTTAAATATTAATATTTTTCGAGTTATTAACAAAAACATAAACATCTGTTTTTTTCATCTTATTTTGTTAATAACAATTGCAATTTTTTGCCTGCACACTTTTCCTTCAAAAACATTTTTCTAGAGGTGATTCCGAATCCAATGAGCTATCGCTCATATTTTTAGGACCTTTATTTTAATTTTTCACGTTTTTGAAGATGTTGACTAGAGTATACATACTATTTTATATTATCGGTCTCTCCTCTTTGTTCCATACTTCGTAGCGTCCCCACTCCCGTCTTTTAAGCATAGTCGCCTGTACAGCTCAACAGAAATATACCTGCAACTTTCAAGGTCGATTCATCGATAGTGGGAGGAGCCGAGAGTCAGTTGCATTCAAGCGCCCGATGCGTAAACATCCGTATACTTAACATTGTACTTCAATTCTAGTGTGTTTGCTACGTTGTCAGATAACTTCGTAAATCGTGAAGTAATTGTTGTTTGTTGAATTTTCATATTAAAAACTAAGAGGTGAAATAATTTTTTATTAAAATGAATCGCGTAAGTGCCGTAAAAAATCGGATTCTGAGTGCACAAGCTTGTGAAATTATATACTCGGTTTTAAAATTTACGCAACAGGAAGCAGCAGGAAATGTTCTTCTTATACCTCTAAAATAATATTCGATTAGGCATCAACCAACGTCTGTCGTGTCCGGTCGTGTTAAATCGTCACGGTTGCAGTTATATCAGAGGGCGAACTCTCTAACGAATAGAAAGGAAATTTCCTTGCTATTATAGCAAACTCTTCTCTATCGTAAAACACGGCACTCTCTACGTTTTGATCGGCGTGTGTAAAATAGAAAGACCAAATGAGGTCTTGCTATGTTTTTATCTCTCTTGGGAGCATGAAATTTTACATATGTCTATCTATCTTTCTTTCCGTTGTTTTTTCGGACGTAGTTCACTTATATTCTTATTTTTTGTTGTGCCTGATATTGATTGTGTTTAAAGTTGAAGAGTTTATTTATTAGTTGTTGTTTTATAGTTTGTGTTTATCTTTGGTTTGATCTCTCAGTCTCTACAGAATTGTATCAAAGTGAATAACTTTTTCAAAATGGGTAAGTAGATAACATCACTTTAAATTATTATTAAAGTTAATGTCTCTTTACATATTGTACTTCATTGCAGAAGACCAAACTAGACAAAGAGAGTTTAAAACGTCTCCTAAACAATGGAAAATAATAGTGGGATATCTAGAAGAATATCCGATTCTATTGAAAAACAAATTTCAATCTTCAGATGGTGATTATGAAAAACATCAAAATTTGTGGGAAAATTTAGCAACCCACTTAAATTTAATGGGGCTGGGAATAAGGACTGTTTTCAAATGGCAAGCTGCAAGTATAATATTCAATATGAAATAAAGAGTGATTAACTGAACATAAAAAATAATTTTCTCCAGGCAGTGGGAAGGTGGAAATCTAAAACTAAAGCCAAAGCCAGTGCCATAAGACTGGACAGTCAAAGAACTGGAGGAGGTCCAGCTAGTGTCCCACCTCTTAATACTACTGAAGAACGATTAATGAATCTTTTGGGGTACAAGTCCATCACTGGGGATATGAACAAAGAATTAGGTTTTGTGAGTAATATATAGTATTATTATTAGCATGATTTAAGAAATTGCAATGTTTACATAAAAAAATATCTTAGTCAGCAGATACTATTTTGCCAATGGCCCACAGTAGCAGTCAGCCAGCTACAGTAGTAGAAACTGTAGATGAAGCTAGTGGCTCTCATCAACAAGAACCTGATGAAATATTACCCCCACTGGTACCTCTGACTACAAAAGTACAGAAAAGGTGTTGTGAAAAAACCACAACAGACGCACCCCCAAGAAAAAAAATTCGTACTGCAGGTGAAAAAACCAGAAGATTTGTAAATATGACAAGAATGCATTCAGAGCTTATGGACAAATTAAGCAGTATTGATAATAATGTGGGTACAATGGCAAGTGCCCTAGTTCAAATGAGTAATGCCGTAACAGCTTATTTGCAACATAAAATGAATGAACATTAGGTTACCATTTAGTTATGTTTCAGTACAGCCCTAATTATTTATGATCTTTTTTGTGATTTTAGAATTTATCTTGTTTTAGTTTTTGATCCTTAACTGTTAGGGCTACTCAGGTTTTTTCTTTTATCTGGTTTTATGACAAATACTGCTATAAACGTGTACTCATTAAGACTGAAATTACTGTGATTTCTTACTTAGACACATACTGTTAATTAGTAATAGAACCATTTAAGCGATGTTCCTGTTGTTGTTCTGTGATGAGTTTAAAGTTTTAATATTTTTAAGTGATTTTTTTGTCTCCAGACTAGTGTAGTATTAGAAATGTTCAAGTTGATTTATATTTATTTGTTAAAAGCTACCTAGTTATTTAAACAGCTTGCTCAAATGTTATTACTCCGTTTACTAAGGGTATAAAAAGTTTATAAAGAACTAGTTTTTGGTTTGTTTCATGTTTTAATAAAAATGATGGATTTATATATTTTGCTTTTTATTTACAGTTCAATAATATATGAGGTCTATAAACAAGTATGTAACAAAATTAAAGCACTTAACAGTTATCAGTTATTGTTATATTAAATATTAATTAAAATATTGGTGAACTAATTCCTCTCGTCTTTGTTGGGACTGTCTGAGGTCATCTCTTGCAACTAAATCATTGTTTTGTAGTTGTTGGTCAACTTCTTCAGGAGAGATGATATCAGCTTATCAAAAGGCAAATTTCCTCTAATGCACATGTTATGCAAAACACAAGTGGCATTTATGATTTGCCCTGCTTTATGGGGTTGGTACTTTAATACTCCGTCTTTTAATATACAGCGAAACCTCATCTTTAAGACACCTAGAAAAAAGTTTTTTACAATACATACAAATGTAATATGTAAGTATATCATATTATTGATACCTAAGTTCTATAGTGTAACAAGTCCAAAAATATCAAACTTTAGTTATTGCAGTCATGAAGTTTCTATTACAACTTTCCACCAATTTCAATATTGTAAAAATTGTTAATTTGTATAGAAGATGGTAGTAATAAAAGTATGAAAGTAGAAAAAAATACATTACTGTTATCATGTTCTAAATCTGTTTTTGTCATTTTTGATATGTTACACTATAGAACTGAAGTATCATATGGTTTTTCATAATAAACTAGTAATTATTCATACCTATACATCTTTCCACACAATTCCTGGTTCTTGTTAGAGCCCGTGTGTACCGACCTTCAGGACTATCTTCTGGAGCACCTGTTATGGGGGTCATGAGCCAAGGCTCCTGAGGATAACCACTATCTCCTAACAACCAACTATTTCTGTCACCTGCCCTAAAACTATGTTCCAGATGGGTTTTGACTGCAGAGTTTCGCCAAATGAAAGCATCATGAGTAGCCCCCCGAAAATTGGCATTCACATTTAGAATTAACAAATCAGAGTCACAAATAATTTGTACATTTTTTGAATGAAATCCTTTTCTGTTAAAATAAAGATGTTCATCATGGAATGGTTGAGTTATGGCTATGTGGGTTCCATCAACACATCCTAAAACCCCAGGAAACTCAAATTCTCTCATAAAATTAAACTTTTTTTGTTCTTTCTCTTCAGGACTTGTTGGAAATTTTACCCTTCGGGGGGCAATGGCTTCAAGTGCTTGACAAACTTCATCGAGCACCCTACTTATAGTTTGTTGGGCCAATGTAACACCTCCATCAAGGTGGCTGACCCAAAGTGGAGAAATTTGTCGAAATTTATTTCAAAATTAGGTGCACTAACCGTTTTTGAAATATTTACGAAAAACCTTGGGCCAGCCAGCCTTTAACAACCTAGCTGACCCATAAGAAAAAAAAACAAAAAACAAGGATTAAATAATCTTTAAATTAGGTGCTAATTAAGTGCTTTTTAAAACACGAAACATAAAATAAAAAATTTAAAAATTAAACGTCTTAAAATTGAATATATTGATTGTGTATGGCAAAATGCCACATTTCTTCTTGCACTTTGAACCAAAATGGACATCGGCAGTTTAAGAACAATTAAAAATCGGTAAAAATTTCTTGTCCTGTAATTTTTTTAATGGATAATTCGGAAGGTCACCACAAAATTTTTTTTTTATTTTTTTTTAACTCGGACCGCTGAGCGAGACTTGCAACCGGTCATTTCCGGAAATGATGATTAATATTAAATTTACTTTGTCAGAGATTTAAGTGCTTATTAAGTGCAATAGTTTCACGAGCAAAATAAACTGCTAATGAGCAATTTCAACTGAAAATATTTGGCCAAAGTTTTCTTGCGTCTCAACTAAGAGTGTCAATCTGCACTTTTTAAGCACATGATCAAGATCAAGATCATTAAAATTTTCTTGTAATTCTATTACTTAATAATTCTCTCGTCCGAAATGAAATATTTTTTTTAATTTTTTTTTTAACTGGGACTGCTGAGCTGGTTACCGGTCACTTCCAAATATAATAATTATTATAAAAAACTTTTTCTCAAATATTTAAGTGCTCAGTAAGGGCAACAGACTCAATAGCAGAACAAACCGCTGATGAGACAAGTCAACTTGAAATTCTTAGCCTAAGTCTTAAACCAAGTGTGTCATTCTGCACTTTCTAAGCACTTAAAAACTGGTACAAATACCTACGAAATAATCCCATAAAATTTCCATAGTTTTTTTGCGCGTAGTTCCGATAAATTAATTGACTTTACAAAAGATGCAAATGAGAATTTGATCGACGCTAATTTAGATTTAAAGTTGACAGAAAAAAAAAACAAAAATAAACCGAATAAAAGAAAAATTATTTCGGAGGAGAGAATTATTAAGTAATAGAATTACAAGAAAATTTTAATGATCTTGATCTTGATCATGTGCTTAAAAAGTGCAGATTGACACCCTTAATTGAGACGCAAGAAAACTTTGGCCAAATATTTTCAGTTGAAATTGCTCATTAGCAGTTTATTTTGCTCGTGAAACTATTGCACTTAATAAGGACTTAAATCTCTGACAAAGTGAATTTTATATTAATCATCATTTCCGGAAATGACCGGTTGCAAGTCTCGCTCAGCGGTCCGAGTTAAAAAAAAATAAAAAAAAAAATTTTGTGGTGACCTTCCGAATTATCCATTAAAAAAATTACAGGACAAGAAATTTTTACCGATTTTTAATTGTTCTTAAACTGCCGATGTCCATTTTGGTTCAAAGTGCAAGAAGAAATGTGGCATTTTGCCATACACAATCAATATATTCAATTTTAAGACGTTTAATTTTTAAATTTTTTATTTTATGTTTCGTGTTTTAAAAAGCACTTAATTAGCACCTAATTTAAAGATTATTTAATCCTTGTTTTTTGTTTTTTTTTCTTATGGGTCAGCTAGGTTGTTAAAGGCTGGCTGGCCCATGGTTTTTCGTAAATATTTCAAAAACGGTTAGTGCACCTAATTTTTGTTTGGCGCACCTAAATAGCACCTAAAATGCACCTAATTTTGAAATAAATTTCGACAAATTTCTCCACTTTGGGTCAGCCACCTTGATGGAGGTCAATGTAACATGGGCTTCATTCCCAACACTTCTTTGATAAGACCCTTGTGCAAAGAATCTAAGGGCGGCAAATATTCTGCCTGGTATGGAAAACTTTGTGCTCCTTCTGCCCATATTTAAATGAGGTGTTAGCTCCTCAATGAGATTTCGGGTTAAATCTCTGCTTAGTCGATAATGCTTGCGAAATTCCGTTTCAGGTAACTCGAATGGGTTAGAGCGGTCTCGTAGTGATCTTCGTTCTATCCGCAATCCTTCCAGGATTTCTTCGCCTTCTACTTCCTCCACAAAATGGATGGAAATTGGTAGCATGTTTATGTACAAAGAATAAACGAAAGTTTATAATCTAACAAGAAAATAAAAAACAAAACTGAAGAAACAACAATAATTGCAACGAAACACCAAACAATCTATTTTATGATAAACTTTGAAATCCACAATCCATATATTATTGAAAAGAAGTATAATTTTATTATTGACACTTGTCACTAAACCTGAATAAAACGAAACAGTAAAATCCCTAGATTTATTACTAGAAATGAGTCAATGTTTTCAGGTCCGTTAAGTTTCCATTTTCTGTTGCCGATGTCAGCCGATTGTGATAGAAAACAGCTTAGAGAGTACCAACTGTTAATAGCAAGAAATTTTCTTTCTTGTCTATCTCTATAGGTACGTTTTCTATTTCCTACATCGTTACGGAGTTCGCCTCCTGTTTAGCTGTAATTAGTGAGCTAAAGCGAGAGAGCAAATGTCGGTGTGTATGTATATTGCACACTGTTTAATACTTGCTTGTTAAATAAAATATCTTTTAAAATTAATCAAAATACTTTCATTTTGAAACAAATAAACTTTGTAATTATCCTACCCTTGTTATATATATTCATCTCATTCTTTTGTCGATTTACTGAAGTTTCACTTCTATCGTGCGTGAATCGCACACACACCTTTTTTGAATGGAATCGATACTTTTTTATCGTTGTATAAAAATGCAAAAGATGAAAAATCGTCACAAAGCACGAGTATTGTCACAAATTTGCTTTTTAGAACCACTGAAACGATCGGAATAATTCTTAAACCATAAGATTCAGCGTGTTTTGGAGAAGGTTTTAGTATTTAATATGTTGTTGATCACTTATCCGGAATAAATTTTTAAATTATGTTTATCTGGTTAGCTAGTAAAGTATAAAGTAAAATTTGAAAAAATACTTACTATTTTTAAATTTTTTCTAAAAATCTTTAATCTACATTAATTAGTTTTTTTCTTATTTTGTTTTTTACTATTTTCACTACCTATTAAACAACTAATTGCTATACCTATAAGTTTTTTCAATATAAATATAAGAAAAACAAATAAAAGTAATATAAATAAATATACATCCAAAGAAAATGAAACAAATAATGAAAGGTTTCTAGCTCGAGGACTTAAAAGTTGCGATCCATTATTCCTGATGGCCCATTCTATCCAGAAAATAGCGCGGTCTAATGGAAGTTGAGGTTGATCCCGCACTACGGCTGAAATTTTCTTTACATTTTCAGTGTATCTAAAAAAAAATTAAATAACTAAAATATTCAAACGAAATTTAAATAAGCACTTACATTGGATTGTAAATTATTTCCTGAATAGCATTATAAAGCTGATCGCTGGTTACAGAATGAAAATCTAATTTTATCCCAAGTTTTTGTTCATGTAATTGGGATGCAAGGCTGTGTTGATCCAGGAAAAATGGAATACCTATAATAGGTACTCCATGATACATAGTTTCCATAGTACTAAGCCCTCCACAATGACTAATAAACAATATTGTTTTTGGATGTCCTAATATATCTGATTGTGGAAACCATTTTCTTGTAATAACATTTTTTGGCAGATTAGGTAAATCTTGATTCATTTTCAATAACACAGTTTGCTTTAATTGACCCAATGCATCTAATAACGTGTTTACTCTTTCAGGATCCATGGTTTCTGTCCTTACTATGGATCCAAAAGAAAATAGGATTACACCGTGTTCAGATTTGTTAAAAATTTCTTCCAAATCCTAAAAGAAGTTTGGAAGTTATTGAAAAAAACACATTGCCAAGAATTTCATTTACTCCATAATTAATTATATTTAGTATATTATATTAAACACAAATTATTACAGAAGGCAAATTGCAACTTTTGTGTCAAAATTTGTGGCAAGCTTTAGAAGATCAAAAAACTAATACTTCCTTTTATTTAAAAGTTTCTAATTCTTTAAATTTGTATGTGTCTATTGAAAATGCTGCTAGTTTTGTCTGCTTTAAGGTTAAACACTAAATATTAAAGAAGCTTATTTTCGAAAAGTTTGTCAAAGTATACACTTCTTGACTTCAGTTTAATGATAAAGTAAAGTGTTGCCAAAGCACAGTGTTTATTTAATTTATTAATAATGAATACGAAAATCAAACATTCAAATACTTTAGATTTAAAAGCTCCTGAAACTGTACATTCAGTATAAAATTAATTGGGAAACCAGTATCCACTTTAAGAAAAACGCATAAATAGTTAACAGAATATGGATAACAAAGATGTGAACAGTTTAAAAATAATTTCATTAATCAAAGCTTCGGTAAAGAAAAGCTACCAATAAAAAAGATTTTACATGAAATATCATTTAAATTTTATACGAAATCTGTCGCAAAGTAAACAGGACTTTTTAGAAATATCCAGTACTAGTAGCGCCATCTGTTATTGGTACTAATTTTTGATAGATACATCTTTCATTGAGGTTCTGTCACATTTTCATGACAATCGAATCACTTCACATTAAGTTATCACGCTCAAAGTGACAGTACCTTTTTAACATCGGTCGAAAAATGAGCATCGAACAAAAACCCAATATTAAATTTATGATGATGGTTGTTTGTCTCGTAGCCGAGTCCACGAGTTGTCTACACGGTTCAAAGAGGAACGTGAGTCGCTGGAAGACGATGAACATGTTGGCCATCTGAAATTTGTAAATACGCCAGAAGCTGTGGAAAAAGTGCGCCTGTTTATTAAAAATGAGCCAAAATCTTTATTGAGATACATGCAAATGGAATTAAATATCTCCAAAGATTTGATCTATCGTATTTTGACCTGATATTTGAGCATGGAAAAGGTGAGTTCACGGTTTGTTCGGCACAAGCTCACGGATGACCAAAAAATGCTTCAAGTTCAACATTCGAGAGACACCATTAAAGAGGTCTTAAAAGATAAAAACTTTATGTACAACATTGTGACGAAATGTGGTGTTTTCTTTACGATCCCGAAACCAAGCATCAAAGTTTCGCCTTGAAGCACCCACGCGAGCCAAATCCGAAAACAAGCCGTTTGGAAAAGTCAAAAGTGAAGACCATGTTGATTTATTTCTACGATTCAAATTATTCACAAAGAATTCGTTCCAGTAGGTCAAAGTGGTTTGGTGTGTATTATATTGGTATTATGAAGCGTTTGCTCTCGCGTATTCGTAGTGTACGGCCAATAAAATGGAGAAGAAGAAAGCTGACAACTCGACAATCCACCATTACATCGATATAGACTTTTGTCTCATTTTTTTAATAAAGAATGACATTTAAACCATCAACCAGTTCTCAGATTCTTCGAATATCGCACCATGCGACTTTTTTCTGTTCGTTTAACTACATCTGCCTATGAAGGGACAGCGGTATGCCGACGTACAGGCCATCCAAAAGAAGAACATCCCGGTCGATGAGCTGAAATTCTTATTCGAAAAACTCGTGGACTGTGCAAATTGCTGTATTAACTCTAAAGGGGTCTATTTTAACTAAAATAAATTACATTTGCCAAAAAAAATTGTTACTTTTTTTATATTTCTCATAAGTTTGTCTAAAGTACCTCCAAAAATGCTTTTTAAACTTTTACTTCTAAAATTTTATACTTAAGTAAAGTATTTTGTGAGATAAGACAACATAGTACATTGATACGAGCAGTAGGTTTATGTACCTATCCTTTCTCAAATAAGTCACTGCGCATTCGTGTTTTAATTTAGTTTGGCCTGAATTTTGGAAAACAAATACTATAAAAATCTTACTAATTCTATAAAAAATATCATACATTTAGACTTACTTCTGGTAACATTTTTGCTGGTTTTATATGTAGTCCTCCCAGTGGTATAATATTAGGTGTAACTGGTCTAGGATAATGAAATCCTTGTATAATATTACACAAAAGTATACAAAAATGTCTTTCTATTATACTAGTTTCAATAGTATCTGGTCCAAAGAACTGTTTACTTTTTTCATACCACAACGGTTCATAATATTGTTTTAATAAAATTCTATCGTATAATGAACCAATCCAATTCATTAGTCTTTGTGGAAACGACATCACATCATTGTATTTTGCATAGATATTAGGAAGATACGATGGGTTAACAACGTTACCAAATGCTTCAGAAGTAGATGGCATCAATAATAAAGGTTGGGTAGCTATGGTAGGAGGAAAGTTGAATCTTTGAATTAAAAAATATAAACATTTATCCAATGAAACATCATACACTATTGCATCGAATTTAAAATCCTTTGGATAATTTATAAGTCGCTTTAAATCTGGAGAAATCAGACTTTCTTCGCATACGACTGTGGCGTAATCATAATATAAATACATATTAGCAAACATTCCTTTTTCCTGCATTTCTTGAGGATCCAAAAAAGGATCAATCTTTTCGTCTCGAACTAAAATCAAAATTTATGATCTTTTATAACTATATATTTTATAATTATAACCACAAAATGGTCAAGGTATCTCCATAGATATAGGTATAATGCCTAGACTGAACTTTTCAACTCGAGCCGTTCTCTCAGTGCGAGAAAGAAAAAATTTGGACTTTTTGTACCCGAGAAAATGTGTAAACGTCAAGACATGGGCAATATACAATATCACAAAAATTAAAATGACTCAAAACGAGAGAATCACAGAGCATTTTTCGTACTGGAGGTGACAAAGAATGACGAAAAGAATAAATAGTTCTAAGAGAATTATAAGCACGATTAGTTATTTTAACAACATGTTCTCTGAACGTGAGCTTAGTGTCAATATACAATCCAAGGTCTCTGGATACAGAAGAAAATTCAAGAAGATTACCATCCAATAACAAGCGGAGATTTTCTTGAAGAAAGTTGCGATCCTTATTGCTACAAAATATTAGCACAGACGATTTTGCATGATTTATTTTGAGGCCATGTTTGGACGATACACATAAAAGATTATGGAGATCGTTTTTAAAGACCAAATCCGCTGTAGCAACATCCTTGGTATCGAAAGAATGATAAAGCTGGGAGTCTTCAGCATATAGATAAAACTCACAAACCTCGAGACAATTATAAAGATGACAAGTGTAAATTAAAAATAAGGGAGGACCGAGGACAGAACCCTGAGGAACACCAAGATGCAACATCAGTAAATCAAAAACTCTTCAGAAAACTTTACCCTCTGTGACCTACATAGTTTTGGGAATCGGAGTAACATTAGCTTCGCCCCATTTTTTAGGAAAGGTACCTTCAAGAAGACATGTATTAATAATGTGTGTATGTTATAAACCCAGTATAACATATTTGGTTTTATACCCTTAGTTTTGCTGTAATTGCGAACGGTTACCATTAAAGTGATATCACTCTTTTTGTTATGTATTGAAGATGGTGGTGTTAGGTAAGCTTTGGTCTATAAGTCTATATTAAAGATAGGTTCTTAACCCCTTCCACCACTTGTATATTTGTATCATTTTTTGTAAGTTTTAAAGTACTTGTGCATTCTAAGTTTCTTATTTTGGTATATGTTAAGGAAGCTTATGTTTAGCCTGCAGTCAAAATCTAATTCGTGATTACATTTAAACTCTATTCATTTCTTTAGACAATTTAGACAATTCCCAGCATAATTTTCCAAAAAAACTAAATTTTCAAAGACAGGGCAGTAGATATGTTCAGTCATCCAGGTACTAATTATTAATATTAATGACAAAATATATGATTATTAAGAAGAAAAAAATTATATATGGTAATTTATAAAGTATTTGCTTACCTTTAAGTTCAAAAAACGTTAAGTTTTTATGTTCAATTAATGGACCTGATTTTATCCCGATTAGTGTCACATTGTATCCAATTTTAAGCAGAGCTCTAACAATGTGGGAATTCCACATTTGATGACTCGAGGCCAGAACTGGATCAACAAACAAAATATTACCAGCACCGAGCACATTTATAAATCCTACATTGAAAATCAACAGAAACAACAGGAATGTCTTCATTTTGTATAAAATTTGCTACTGAATATCCTAAAACAATTTTTAGTATCTATATCTACTTATATATCATTGATACCAATGTATAAAAACTTTTATCCATTTCAAGTTACACATTAATTTGATTGACCCTGAAAATTATCTACAAATTTTTCAACATTTCTAAATTATTATAAAAAAAAACTTAATAACTGATAAATTTATTTTCTGATATAGTTGAAAATGGACGAGAAAACAATTATTACCTATCTCAAAAGTTCGCACAATTTTGAATTTGTACTATTTTTTTTATATAAAACCAGCCAAACAAATCAAGGATATCGAGTTATAATTACTATAAAATTAATAGTTATCTATACTTATAATAAATCTGTAGAGAGGTCAATTCTGTACATGAAATATATTTCCAAAATAACTCTCAGGGGGTGATTAGGGATCGATACTGATGCCAAAAACGCAATCAGTAAATTTTTTGTCTGTCTGTCTGTCTGTCTGTCTGTCTGTCTGTCTGTCTGTATAACCGCTATAGAAACAAAAACTACACGACGGATTTTAATGAAATTTGGTACAATTATTTTTCATACTCCTGTGCTAGTTATAGTATACTTTTCATAACGCTATAATCAATAAGAGCAGAGCAGTGAAGGGAAATGTTGGGAAAAAGGGAGGATGCGGGGGCGTGAAAAATAATCTATTCATATAATAAATCTGTAGAAATGAAAATTCTGTACTTTAAAGATATTTAAAAAATAATTAGCGGAGGGTGTTACTACATCGATATAGAACCCAAAAATGTGGTTAAATTTTTTTGCCTGTCTGGCTGTATGTTTGTGCGCGCATGACATTAAAACTACTGATCCGATTCGAATGCGGTTTTCACAGATGTATTTGTCTTTTTTCAACTTAATATATGGTATATAAAAATTTCTCCCTCCACCCCTTTAACGAATTCGGGGGAGAATTTTTATATAACAATTAACACGCCACGCGAACTACGTCGCGGGTACAGCTAGTAATTACATAAAATTACTAGTTGAACCGGCGGACGTTCTTTTTTTCATTTTTCGTTTTTTTTTTTTAATTATTATGATTTTGTTTTTTGCAATGCTTTTTTGAAATTTATTGATTAAGTATATTAGATATCAAGTGCGCCACTTTACGGTGGCGACATAGTACTTAATTTATTAAGAATTTCTGATTTAAATATATGAGATATTAACTGTGCCATTTTTCGGTGGATTACTCGTTTAAATATATGTGATAGGTATTAACTGCGCCACCTTACGATGTCATCCTAGTACTTAGTTAAGAAGTAATTGCTCGTTTGAAGATATCAGATATTAACTGCGTCATCTTATAAATGGAATCGCTGCACACGCACTGAATTCTTGATCTTTGGGAACGTGGATGGTCTAACATTTCGGTGTTTTGAAGCTCCAAAAACTCGGTTGTCTTTTGGGCAGTGCATTATCCTGATCTAGGATGTCACCTATGTGTGTTGCTTTTTTGGAGTTTCGCGATAACTTCTAGTAAACAAATGGTTATATGCCAATAGGAAGTAACCGTTCTTTGATCCTCTAAGGCATTTGTTGCCACATGATCAGATTTTGACGAAGAGCTGTTCGCCAGTGGATGGGCATAGAACATCGAAAGAGCTGGGAAAGAACAGAAGGTAAAATACGGTCAAAGAGAATGCTGCAGACACCTACTGGTGCTATAGCGGCAGATGCCCTTGGGCTGAGGAGGAAGACCCTACGGAAAGTGGTTGGCTTCATCAGCAGCCACTGGGTATTTCGCGGACACCTACATAAGATGGGAATTCAAGTTGAAAACCTCCTATGTAGAAAATGCGGTGAGGAGGAGGAAACAGCCTTCCACGTGATATTCATGTGCCCAGCCCTGCAAGGTCTGCGTGTGAGATCCCTTGGCCTACCGACTGGAGATCAAAGGGAAGAACGGGCAACCATAGTCAAAAGAATCTCTTGGTTCATTAAGAACCTGGGATTTGACGAAGAATGAGGACCTGTGAATGAGGGTGCACAATAAGCTGTACTAGCTGCGATGCAATCCCATGGACTACCTCTAAGCCTGGCCCTCTTTAAAAAAAAAAAAAAAAAGATTTTGACAAAAAAGTTCCGACCATTTTCTTTGACACACTTTGAGAACGGATCACTTTTGTTGTTTTTTCTCATTGTGGAACACCACACTGAACACCCACTCAGCGGATTAACGTTTATTTTCCGGTTCGTAGGAGTAAATCCAAGATTCATCACCACTAAAAACGTTTTTTGTGATTCCTTTGTTAAACCGTTCCAATGTTTTTCGACACCAATCGATGCGAACCTCTTTTTGCTCTTCTTTGAGAAAATAAGGGATCCAACAAAAAACCACTTTGTAACACCCAGTTCTTTATGTAGGATCTTTTGGATCGAGGTCTTTGAAATAACCAAAACTGCCACTACCTCTCGGTATGTTACAAGGGTGTTATCCTTAATTTGCTAACGAACCGCATCAATGTTTGGCTGTGTAACTGCTGTTCTCAATGGCCTAGTCTAGCTTCGTCGCTGAGACTGGAGCGACCACGTTGAAATTCACAATACCAGCGGGAAATAGTTGTTGACTGGTATGGTGCTTCATTCCCAAACACAGAAACCATTTCAGCGAGACATTGCTGTTTCGATAAACCTCTCCGAAAATGGTAAAAAAATATTGCTCAAAAATGTTCTTGGATAAGATCTATTTTTCAACTAATTGTTAATTTCAAAAATCCACTGTACCTACATGACGCAATGAAACTTTTAATATATGTTAACAAAAGATACATTGAGGTTAGATTTGGGTCTGTAGGTTCTATTGGTGGCACCTTCTAAGCAGCTATATGCAAAAATAAAAAGGCAACTGTCGTATACTTGTATATAAATCCAATTTTCATGTCTATATCTCTGAAATCTCAAACTTTATAATGAATTAAATCTTAAAGGTTGATTCAATTGGCCTTTGCAAACAATGTAGATTTCGACTAATCAAATTCTCGTTTCTTCATTTAGTTAGATCATTAATAATTAGTCTGAAAATTGAATTTTGAAACCTGCAAAAGTATTCCTCATTGAAAGTTCTTGGAATCCTTCATCTGAAAATTGTTTATGGTAATAAATGTACAAATGAGAAGAAATTATGACAGCGTCAAAAGTTTCTAACGCACAAACTTCCAAGTATTAAGAATTAACAGATTTACCGCTTCTAATCAAATCCCCCCAGTTAAATGAAAGCTGTTGATAATTTTCATTAGCTCAATTTTTGATTAAAATTTAAATTATATTTAATTATATCACAGTGTTTAAAAACCTAATATCTAAATCTAATAATTTAGATTTTAAAAAATTTGTCATTGCGAGCAACACTATTATTTTTTTATATAAATACTTTAAAAATAGATATAAGAATCAAATGTGCGTAGATAATTTCTTTGGTTCAAAACATATTTATACTGCGGTGGAATAATTTTACTACAATAGCGTATTTCAGGTAGAGCGGAGTGGACTTACTGGCTAGTTTTAGACTAAAATTTCCACCACGATCTCAATGCCCCATTAAAAGGAAAAAAGCAAGCAGAGTTATATGATAGGGTTAGGGCGGATCAAATAATGAGCACTCCTCAGGAAAGGATAGTCCCCAGGTATAACTTTGCGGGAAACTTTCGAGTAGAAATACTGGAAAGGGACTCATGGAAGAATGGCCCCCCCATCCAAGGAGAGTCTATCTGGTATACCGATGGCTCAAAGACTCAGAAGGGCACAGGGTCAGGTATATATAGTAGAGGACACGGGACAGAAGTCCAACTAAGTCTAGGTGCGTATGCCACAGTGTTTTAGGCTGAAGTAATGGCCATACAACACTGTACAACGGAGATCGTAAGTCATAGTATAACGGGTAAAACCGTAGTCATATACTCGGACAGCCAAGCAGCTCTAAAGGCGATAGTCTTAGCACAAATAAGCTCACAGCTGGTGTGGGTCTGCGTTGGGGCCCTGACACATGCCGCTAGTCAAAATTCTCTGACACTGGCTTGGATACCAGGACACTCAGGGTTTCGGGGCAATAAGAAGGCTGATGAATTGGCCCGTGCGGGAGCTAATACTCCAATGATTGGCCCGGAACCATTCGGCGGAGTTGCTAATACATTCAGAAAGGCAGCCATTGAGAAATGGATTCTAGAAAAGGCCCAGGAGTGGTGGGAAAAATCACCGGGCAAGCGACAAGCCAAACTCTTCATAAAGGGATACTCGGCGAAGTTTACTGCAGAGCTGCTATCACAAAGGCGAAATGATGTCAGAATGATTGTCAGACTCTTGACAGGACATTGTAGGCTCAGAAAACACATGAGTCAGCTAAACTTAGCAGATGAAGACATTTGTCGATACTGCCAAGAGGAAGAGGAAACTGCATTTCATGTCCTATGCCAATGTGAAGGCCTTGCAAGGACGCGGTATCTATTACAGGGAGAGGAGAAACCGGCTGCTCCAAGTTATGCGGAGTGGCCACTGTCAAGACTATTAAGTCTCATTAAGAGGGCAGAGCTGGACAAGGTGCTCTAATCCTACTCCACAGATAATGGGTGTTCACAATAGATCTGCAAAGGTCGCAGTGATATAGGCTAACAGCGAACCCAAAAAATATCTATCTATCTATCTATCTAACAGTGCCGGTGGGAGAATCGGCTATATGCACACACTGGACTCGAAGCCCGACACTCCCGACAGAGAAAGTATTCGGAAAAGTAGATACAAGATGTTACACTCGAACTTCGATACAATAGGCTAGGGACGTATTAAGGGATAATTGTTGTATTTATGGGTGCTGTAACACCATTTTGAACTGTGGTGTGAATCCATTGAAAGAGAAAAAAGATCAAAGAACTGTTTATTTCTTTTTCTAATGGGCGAAAAAAAGTAATCACGAGACCTTTATAGACTTCAATTCGGGGCAAACTTTACATATAACGATATTGGAAAAAGAAGCAAACACTGCTTTGATCTCCAACTATGAAAACGAACTTGAATCGTAAAAACGAAAAAAAATACAAATATTATCTAGCACTAATATTATGTATTTTGTACCTAGGAGAAGTTTGTTAACGATGGCTAAATTCAAGAAATTAAAGTACGAATTGCTTGAACACTTACCATATTTACCAGATTTGGCTCTCTTCGACTACAACCTTTTCAGATATTTGAAAGAATTTCTTCGTGGAAACCGTTTTTCATCGAATGAAGAGGCTTTTGCGGCAGTGGGAAAATATTTTGCAGAGCTTCCGGGAAATTTTTACAGAGATGGTATGAAATTACTGGAAGATGATTGGAATAAGTGTATTCAAACTGAGGGAGATTATATTGAATAAACAAAAGAATTTTATTAAAAAATACACATTATTCTAATTTTGTTTACTTTTTTAACGTACCTTTATTTATAGTAAAGCAAAACAAATTAAAGTTTATCATTTTTCCATTCATACTTTTTATTAGTTTTCTTGAATAAACTTTTTTTCATATAAACCACTTTAGACTTTAACATTTTGCTATATCTGTGATAAAAATCTAATATTTATGCGTTTAAATTTTAAACTAAATCTTCTGTTTACAATATTTAATGCTTTCCTTAAAGCCGTTCCGGAAAACTATAATTTTGAAACTGCTGCAAAACTTTTCGATAAGAAGTTATATTTATGAACTTAAGAGCATCATACAATATTGAATCGCTTGTATAAAGTAACCGGAGAAAAGTTTTTACAGTAAGTAAGAAGTTTTTTTTTTACTTTTTTAACGAATGGAATAGGTACCTATCAATGTGAGAGTGCGCGCGTGACGTAATCTTCTGAAAAAAGTATTTAAGTGAAAAGTGCTTAACATAGGATAATTAAACTAACCTATAATAAGGTAAACAGTATACCTTTCATTATTATTGAAAATAGCACGTTCGAGCAAGATGCCACCTTAATAAGGTTGTCACCAAAAAAATGAGTATAAAAACAAAAACAATTCGCCCAGCCACGACACTTATTAGTCTTATTACATACAGAAAAGTATGTTTTTATAGTTTTCCAGAGGAAATCAAAAGCCCACCAACCTTTTGGCATTCTAATTCCTAATCCAATATATAACAATCCACTGTCAAGTAGAACACCATCCAAGCTCAAATTCTCCAAAAATTAACGAGGAAATTTTAGAGTTATAGTTTGTCTTAAAAGGAGAGATGAATTGAACAAGCAGAAGAAATCTGATGAAAAATCTGAAATAAAAAAAATATCACGAAATAAGAGCAGAAAAGCAAAACGACCAAGAGTCTCATCATCTGAAAATGAGAGTGCAAAAGAGAATGTATGTTTTACATGGAGTTATATTCCACTTCTATCGAAGAATGGATAGCATGAATAAATTGTGGGAAATGGGCCCATAACAGCTGTGTAGTAATTGCCGATTATGATGACGAAGCCATTTACATCAACAAGTTCTGTCAGCCATATTACTACCCCATTTTACCCCCAGGGGTATCCCTGCTTACCAGCAATATGGGGCAAGACTGAGCAAAAATATGTAACCAAAGGTTTCTAATATCACCAAATATTGATAGTTTAATAAATTTAATTTATTTTTTGGTTTTTATTGAACTTTAAAACTTAAATACCCCATCTTGCAACCCTCTCCCCTATGTTTTTGACTATAGTTAAAATGTTTTTAAAATTTCGTTTAGTTCTATTTTGTACGTATATTATTGAAATTGTGATAATTTCGATAAGTAAATCATATTTAATGAATCATAACAATAATGATTACGAACTATGTAAGCTTTATTTATTCAATTTACTTAATAAAAGCTGAAGATAAATCAACCCAGATTATTTGATATTGCCGGAAAAATCGAATAACGTTATTTATTTAATAACTATTTCACTTTATTAACGTTATTGTAATACAGAATATTTGTATAATTTATAATATTTTATTTGCTGGCAAATTTAAAAAAGTGTTAATCAAAAAAATTAAGTTTAAATTAAGATACAAAAAAGTTAAATCATTTTCAATGAAAATTATAATGGTATATTAGTAGATTACTTCCTAAATCGGTAGATCTATCAAAAAATCGGTAGGGTTGGTATCGCTGCTCACCAGATCTCACCAAGATTCACAAAAAAGTCAACAAACCGAAGAGAACTATGCTTTAAGCTCGCTGACCGATAACATATACCTTGTACTGATGAGGCGCAAATACGCCGAAACCGGTCTACAAGTTATGTTGTCCCTTCTAACTACAAACCAGAATGGTTGGTTTAAATATCTTGTAGATATACCAACCCCGTTTGACTTTGAAGTGTAGGTAATTCAATACCCGTCGGGGTCCATAGCCCGGGAAGTAGTTGTTTCTTCTTAGTTAAATGGTCAATGTCTTTGAAACTGTTTTTCAAAAATCGTAAACCGATAGAATAATTTATATTCTGCATTCTACGATATTTATTGAATTATTTGTTATAATTTTTCAATTAAAATAAATAATTACAAATAAGGTTTGTTTTTTCCGAATACTTTCTAACGGACGATATTTTTTAGATGTTTAGTTAAACAATTATCGCTCTTTAGACACGAACTTAAACTCTAAAAAATAGTTGATTAACTTTAAGAAAAATTTAAATAAAAGACCAAACCAAAAAGTAAGAAATTTTGTTTCCTGAGATTTTTTTGAAGTGATAACTTCTTATGGGAGAGTAACTGATTTTTAGCGTTGAAAATAGTATATTGTAATACAAGTGTTACAATGACAGGTTTCGTAGTACGAGTTCAGTTTGTGAAACGAACCGAAAAGTATAAAAAAATATATAAAATAAGAGTTTTTCGAAATATTTATTTATGTTGACAATCTTGACACTTTTGACACTTGTCAGTTTTAATGATTTTAAATTTGAATGTTTGTCAAATTTGTATAAAATATTCCGAATTTAGCAATTAACGCTGATAATGTAGTTAATAATTTACTACAACATACTTCTGGATTTACTACCTAAACTCTTTCGTTGACAATCAGTGCAGTGCAACCAATTGTGTACAACAAAAAGTTACCAAAAACAGTGTTACAATGAATCTATTTGGATACTGTTTTTAGTGTCGAAATAGAAACTTTGTGAACGTGAACTATAAAATAGTATATTGTAATACAAGTGTTACAATGACAGAGGTTTCGTAGTACGAGTTCAGTTTGTGAAACGAACCGCGAAGCGGTGAGTTTCGCAAAGAACGAGTACTACAAACCGTCATTGTAACTCGAGTGTTACATACTATTTTTTATAATGAACTTTTAAAAGTATAAAAAAAAATAAAATGAGAGTTTTTCGAAATATTTATTTATGTTGGCAATCTTGACAGTTTTGACACTTGTCAGTTTTAATGATTTTAAATTAGAATGTTTGTCAAATTTGTATAAAATATTCCGAATTTAGCAATAACGCTGATAATGTAGTTAATAATTTACTACAACATACTTTTTGATTTACTACCTGAACTCTTTCGTTGAAAATCAGTGCAGTGCAACCAATTGTGCAAAACAAAAAGTTACCAAAAACAGTGTTACAATGAATTTATTTCGATACTGTTTTTAGTGTCGAAGTGGAATCTTTGTGAACGTGAATTATAAAAAAGCGTTTATCATAATGCGTTGTTTATCGTTGTTACACGCAGGCGCAGTGAAACATAATAATAATAGAAATAGGTAAATATTGATATTAATACAAATATCTTTATTTATTTATTTATTGAAGTGATAACTTCTTATGGGAGGGTAAACTGATTTTAGCGTAACGCGTTAAAAAAAGCGTTTAACACAACGCGTTGTTTATCGTTGTTACACGCAGGCGCAGTGAAACATAATAATATCATTTCTCTCTCTTTCTCTCCATGCTTTTCCCAATGTAAGTTTTAAGTATATTTGAATTTACCGTGTTATACGGTATTAATCTGTCACTAAATACAATTCATTACTTTTTATTAATTATTAAATATTTATATTCATTTAATATCATTAAAATTAGGTTATTTGCTATATCTTCGTATATAAAACTAATTTAAAGCCTTTTAATTATAATTTAAATTCATAATTTAAACGGTTCGGTCATCCTCGGCATCTATCGTGGCAGTTGTAGGACTTTATTTATTTATTTATTTATTTATTTATTTATTTATTTATTTATTTATTTATTTATTTATTTATTTATTTATTTATTTATTTACTCATTTATTCAAATAACAGGTTGTCTAAGAAGAAATGACAGTCTAATTAGCCTAATTTTAGCATAAAAAAGACGTGTTTTGGTGGTTTCATTTGTGATAAATCTTATAAAAATTGATTATAAAGTGTGTTATTAATGTTATTATTGATAATAAGGATAAGAATTTAAGTTTTAAGTGTGTTTTAAATAGCAATCATGCCGTTCCACGTAAAGGGTGGTTGTATTGCGAATTACTACGCGACTGATTAGAAATTTTGAACTGTCATAGTAAAAAAAATTTGTATTGTAATTAGTGAAAGTTATAGTGATAAAAAAAAACCGGTTAAAGGAGTTTATTTGTGGTAAACATTAAATAAAGTTGTGTTGTAGGTCTAATTAACGGAAATTACGGTAAGAATTGTGTTATTTAGTAAAAAATTGATCAAAAACTTAGATTACAAAATGATAATTGTGATAAGCCCGCCAAAATTTCTAGTGCTAAATATCAACGTTAATACATGTTGAACAAAAAAATGGAAGAAAAGGTGAAATCCGATTCTGCTGAAATAATCAGGCCGTTCCACGTAAAGGGTGGCTGTATTGCGAATTACTACGCGACTGATTAGAAATTTCAAACTGTCATAGTAAAAAATTTTGGTATCGTAATTAGTGAAAATTATAGTGATAAAAAAAAATTCAGAATTTTCAAAATGTTTAAATTTATACACATTATCATATTAATGTACATAAAATTTAAGTAATAGACAAAGTTTTTCTCAAGTTAAAAAATTCAATATTAAATAGTTCAACTTGAATTAGTTGAAGTTATCACTTCTGTCGCGCGTCCTGAGACGCAAAACGTTTTTTTTTTAATTTTTAAATTAATATTTAATATTGTGAAAAAATATGTATTGTTGTTACGGTCATTTTTTTACGTTTGCGTTAGCTTAATTCGCCCTTTGATTAAAAATATAAATAATAAGGTCGGGATTTTTTTACCGAAATTTTTATCGTCTTTTATTTTTATTTTTTTTTTGTTTTAATATCTGAATTTTTAACAGTTTCTGAGTTATGATCCAAATCTGTATTTATATAAAAGTAAAATATTACTAAAAAGTAAACTAGGATATATTTAATATCCTCTTACCTACAGCAAATTTTAAGCACTATGTTACAATTTGTCGTTTACTTTTACAGTCGTAAACAAGCAATTTTTCTATTAAACAGAACTGACCTTATTTTATTTTTAGCTTAAACAGTTTGTCGGTGTTATGATCGTTTCAAACGAGTAAAATCCTCTTTGGTTTTGATTACCAGTGCCGTCTACCAGTAAAGGTCTAAATGTTTTGAAATATGAAAAAGTGTCCTTATATTCCAAATATCTATAGATATTACTTTTCTTTACCTACCGTATACAAAAGTCATTGAAGTTTTAAATTGATCATGGATTATTATATAGTTTATAATTTTGATAGGATGTCAATAGAAAACAGTTAAATCGTCAAGAAAAAATCTATAAAGTTGGGTTTGTGCAAGTTTAACAATTTTATTGCAGCCTTATTACGTTTTTGTAATGTTAATACAATAATATATCGCCCTTCTTTTTAGTGATTTTTGCCATTAGCATTGCAACTTATTATTTCGTTTCTGAAAAATGTTTTATTTGTTGATGCGAAAAATTAAACTAATGCTTCTTTGATATCTTCTTCATTTTAATGTATTTTTGCAATTAAAAAATTCTAAGGAGAAAAACAAGTTGAAGGGTACAGGGAATATGGTAAATATGACAGAATTTCCAAGTTCTGGAATATTTTGTCGAGTCCCCTAGTGTGAACTGGCATTATCATGATGCAATAAGATTTTCGTTTTATTGAACATCGTTGGTCTCTTATCTTAAATCGCTGATATGAAATTATCCAATACTTCTCCGAATTGAGCTTTTCTTTCGGTTTTAAAAGCTCTTATTTTATTGGTCCTAGAATTTCTCACTATATTGCCACCACTAGGTCGTTGGGGGGGACATGTTCTCTAATGAGGTAGCTATGAATTCTTGCTAAAACTAATTACAACTATAAGCCCAGAAGAAGTTCCTAAACATTCAAATTTCTCTTAAAGTAACCGCGTTTACAAAATTTAAACTTTTACTACCCGTGCGTACGTCTCTGAACGCCTTTTTTCCAGAGGCGGATTCGATCCCGATCATCTGTTTCTGTATTTATTCTTTACTAGCGGACCCGGCGAACTTCGCACCGCCTAACACTAATGTTATTTCCATTTTTTTTTATTTTTACGATTAATTTTTTGTATTTTTTATCATATTTTCTCGTTAGTTACCAGTTTTTACTATTATTTATAGTACTTTGTAATTTATCGGTTAGGTATATTATATATATATATATATATTAACTGCGCCACCTGACAGTGGCGTCATAGTTCTTAGGTAAGTAAGTTTTGCTCTTTTAAATATATGAGATATCAACTGCGCCACCTTACGGTGGCGTCATAGTACTTACCTAGTTATGTAAGAATTACAGGTATAAATTTATAACATCTTAACTGTGCCACCTTAGGGTAGCGCCATAATGATTAACTTCGTAATAAACGCGTCCGATCGCTGCAAAATTCAAAGTGCTATAAGGAAAATCGCGGCCTCCGATGCGCTATTTATAGGCACGTTGCCGCCGCCCCGGCCGACCAGTACCGCAATTTTAAATCTGTAATATCTTCAAAAATATTCATTTAAATCTTGTGCTGTAAAGGACCATATAGATCTATATTAAATCAACAATGTATTTAAGCTATTTAATTGGATAAGGATTAATGCTGTATTGGTTAAAATCGCTTCGAAAATTAGCCATTATTTGTCGTAAAAAGAAAATGACAAAAAATTTTATTGTGGGATACCCATAAGAGATTGACGTATACCATCGCGGAGTTTTCTGTAGAGTTTTTTATTGTGTATAAATAATTAGTACATTATTTTGATAAATCCCGTAGGGTTCAGCCTGCGTTTGCAATGTAAGCGGAAAAAAATTGATAATTAACGACATCACATTAGAAACCTCAAAAATAACAGTATTTCTCTACTATTTAATGGATGTTATTATACATATAAACCTTCCTCTTGAATCACTCTATCTATTTAAAAAAACCGCATCAAAATCCGTTGCATAGTTTTAAAGATTTAAGCATACAAAAGGACATAGGGACAGAGAAAGTGACTTAGTTTTATACTTTGTAGTGATTTTTAGGGTTTAACGATCATTTTGCACTGTTTTGCACTTTTTTACACTTTTTACGCGTTTTTTCGTCGATTTTAAGCGAAATTCGATCACAATTTGTGTTTACTAATCGTAAATATCAACTTCTGTTAACTGACTGGTTTTAGATGGCGTTTACTTGTCAGCCGAATTGACAGATAATCGATTTTTTTAATATAATTCGTAAAATTAACGACATCACATTAGAAACCTCAAAAATAACAGTATGTCTCCACTATTTAATGGATGTTGTTATACATATAAACCTTCCTCTTGAATCACTCTATCTATTAAAAAAAACGCATCAAAATCCGTTGCGTAGTTTTAAAAATTTAATCATACAAAGGGAAATAGGGACAGAAAAAGCGACTTTGTTTTATACTATGTATTGATTCCCTATTTTTTTTATAAATTTATTGTTAAATATTTATTAACAACACAATGTATAACGTTGTTTCTCAGAATATTTAAATATTCCAAGGAGTGAAAATATACACAGCATTCTTTGGTTTAGAGGTGGAAGGGCTAGGTTTTTTGGGTTTACAATATGCCCTTTTCCTTACAATGTTTTTATAGGGAATCCATTTTTCATCCCTAGTTATCATTCGGTTTAAGAAGGAATCGATTTTTTCCGAGCAAGCAAAGATGTGCATATGAACATCTTACAAATTCTTCTCAGTTTAATCTTGTGGAACCAATCTTGAATATTTCTACACCAATTTTATCTTCCTAATACGCTTCAAATTGGTTTTCTAAGCTGAGTCTTTTTTTAATTTCTTATGTTATCAGAAATGGATCCTACTCCAACATGGTCTAAACAACGTAGTCATCGAAATGGACAGAACTAGCCAGTAGCCCCATTGTTAGTATATACATTTTACTTAATTAGGAAATATTTACTGGAAAATTGTAATGTTAAAACCTTATACGCCAATGTAAGTTCTATTTTTTGTACCTTTTGGTACACAAAATTCCGAACTAATAGAAAACTATGAAACTCGTACATAGGAATTCAGTATAACGTCAGCATTAAACTAGTTTTCCTAACGGCTGATATAGCTACTAAAAGGCGTTCAAACAAGCTTTTAGCAGCGTTTACGCAATATTATACACCTCTAAATAATTTATATTAAACCTGCATAGTATACACTAAAGCTATTTGATAGATTTTACTATTATTAAACATTCTTGTCATTTATGCTTTAAACCGTATGAAATTTTACACAATAAAAGTGTTGACAGATATTTGTGGTCGATGCTATTAGTCGGATGCAAAATTTGAGTAAATTGAAATTAAATGTGTCACTGCGTGTCCCACAAACATAATTAACTTCGATTTTCAGATATAATAGAGAAATTGACTTTTAATATATATGTCGACAGCTTGAACGACTTGAAGTGTATGATTTATAATTGGTGTAACAAACTTGAACAGTGTGTAGAGAAGACCATTTTGATCAATAAAATTCTTATATACATCTATTTTCAAGATACAAGGTGTTCAATATTTCATAAAAAATATTTTTTCCAAAGATCTCTGAAACCATTTTTAAAATGTGACGTTACTAGCTCTAAATAACTCTTTATTGGGTGGCGGATTATCTTTTAGGAGTATAACCAGTCTACCCTAAACATGTTATTAAGGGTGCCCAGTACAAACTCTACAAATTAAACTCAAACTTCTTTTGAATCCTATCAAAATTTCTCAGATCTTTAATTTCCGAATTTCCGGTGGACCTCTTCATCGGATGTGGTAATACCTTGTATTACAAAGCGCCTTTCTCGTAAATTTACAATTAAATGCTTATCAAGCCGTCAAAAAAGACGAGCCCTGCGATATTGCAATTACAAAAAATAGGTGTCGTGATTATCGGACCTGCGCAACTCGAGTGAACCACAACGTTAATAAATAATTTTTACTATTATAGTTACAAAGCCAATAATAAACTAGTGAAATTATTCTTTAGTTAAACACGATCGGATAACGTTATAGAATTTTTGGTCGTACTTTTTCAAGGCTTCGTGAAAATGGTACAACATCCATACAGAATAATACTTGTACGTAATTTTGTTGAAGTAGGTAATGTCAATAATGAGTTAATTGAATCAATGCTGTTTTGGACAGTTCCAGACTTTAGTACAAGACAAATTGAAAGGCAATTGCATCTTTCTTAGAATTTTTTGTAAGAGACGTAATATCACGAAGAACTTCAGTCTTATCACATTTTTTTTATTAAGGATGTCCTCGTAGGTATAGACCTACAAATGTACCAAAAACATCTATTGGGGCAGAAGAGACAATTTTTTAATTAGGGATTTAAAGGCCTGCAAGTTAGGACGAGTGGGGAAGACGTGGGAAGGTAAGGAGTTCCACAATCTGGAGACACTGGGAATGAAGGAACGATCAAATCGATCCGTTCTCGATGTCTTGCACTGAACAGTGTAAGGGTGCATGGAGTCGGCACGTCGCGTTGCTCTGGCTGGTCTGATAAGTGCCGGCACTATAGAGCAGAGTTCTTCTGAGCAAAATCCGTTTATGCTGTTCGGTGGGTCAATGGGGCTAGGTTTTTGGTGATACTGGTGTCGTTTATTAGTCGAACTGCTTTTCTCTGTATTGCATCAAGAACTCTGAGCCTTGATGGAGCTGCCGAACCCCATACATGGGAGCAGTATTCAAGATTAGGTCGTATTTGGGCTTTCTAAAGAGTAGCTAAGTTGGATGGAGAAAAATATTTCCGTGCTCTAAACAGAAAGCCTAATTTCTTTAATGCTGCAGTTGCTATGGATGCAATATGTTCGTTCTTTAGTAAGTCCTAGGAGATCGTTATACCAACCAGCGTACCTAATGGAGTCGCCCGCTACCCATTCAGAGGGTATAGGCGTTGCAACCAGAATATTATGGTTAACGTATACAATTTTGTACTTGATTTTTACTCAAATATGCCGAGGAGCTAATCTTGACTAGTAAAGTGTGTAATTTACAAGGGCGGTATCAATAATACACGTAACTATTATTTGTTGTCTTTTCAAAATCCTCACGCCACAGTTTATTTGAAATTTTAGCATCGCTAAAACAGTACTTAACTAAGTAAGAAATGCTCGTTTAAATATATAGGACATCAACTGCGCCACCTTACGGTGGCATCATATATCTTAATTGAGAAAGTATTTTTTACATTTTTTTTTAGTGTTTTCCATTTTACTTAAGTTTTTCGTTTTCCTATATGTATATTGAAAAGTCAAAATATAACGCTATCTACCGGGTATCTGTAACCCAAATACCAGAAAAATTAATTTACACCACTACCAATTAGGAATACATGGAACTATGTAATAAATACCTACTTCGTATTAGAATACTAAATTATCGTTTTACTACCAAACCTAAATATCAAACGTTTATAGAGAGATTCAAATGGCAATCATTTAGACGTACCTGTAGTTGTTTGCTGCTGCAACCATTTTTTTATAGGAATATATAAACATGTCCACGAAAACTTGTGAAAAAAAAATAATCGTAAATAGGTTGAATAACGCAACCATCCAGCGATTCCCTTTGATGCGTGCCCAAAAAACGGAAAATTCAAAGTTTGGCAAGCTCTCTACACGATCAAAGAGAGAGAAGCAATTAATCCTATGAAAACTTTTTAACAACGTTGAATCCTCGACTCGCTCTCCTTCTACTCCCTGTGGCCATAGACCAATTTAGCCAATTACTTTTGTTTATTTTTGTAATACAGGTTAGATTTGCCTATCCTCGTTACAATATTTATAAATAATAATCCAGTAAATTGTTAAGAAACAGACTCTTTGTTATTGTTTCTAAAATCTGATTCTGCAACTCTATTTTTTAAAGATTTTGACTTTTGTTTATTTTTTTTTAATGTGATCTTTCAAGCTTTTGACTTATTTAATTTTTTCACTTTTTTTTAATAGTTTTATGTCCTTTTATGTCCTTTTTCTTTTACAAAGAATTTTTTATATATTATCTCATTTTCTGTAATGTTCTTTATTGTTTTTAATTTTTTTTTTACTTTTAAACTTTAAATCTGCTCACCTATCGGAATCATATAGGTATTTGTTTTTGATTGTTTAGCATAATGTAGTGTTAACTTAAAAATTTATTGGTTTTCGTTTCCTATCGAACACATGTAGGTTCATATCTATAAGCGCGCGGCCTTTTACGATACAGTACATAAGATACTTTTAGTTTGTATTTATTATTAGCACTATACAATTATATAGAAGATAATAAACCGCTTAAAATTTGTTTTAAAAAATAACTCATTATTGCACAAAGGGTCTTCATGCAACAAATTGAATATTAAACAGAAACGATTAGTTTATTAGAGGGGCATTCAAGTAGAGTGGCTGGGACAATTATTTAGCAAATACATTCAAGGTGGTTGATTCGGAAAATAATTTAATAAACTGCTTAGGTTGCCGTCGCCTGCTGGAAAACTTTACCAGACCGAGCTAGAGAGAGATAGAGAAAGAAACAATAAATTTCGCATAACAGAATTCCGGTCGTAGAACACAACTGGATAATTAGTCTTTTTGAAGCTTAGTGAAACAGATAAACACGCTTTGGATTTAATAATTAAGTAAATACATTGTAATCCATGATGTAAAAAGCTTTGCGTCTATCTGTTCCACAAAACACGAGGTTCAAGGGAGGATTAAAATTATTCAGTGAAACGTGTCAAGTTTTTGTTATGAACTGATGTTTCATTTTATTTTAACAGCAAAGAAATTTCCCTTTGAATAACAACAAAAATACGGATATTTTAATATAAAAGAATTGTGTTCTTGTAAATTATTGAAGAGAATAATTCATCAAATAACAAATGTTATTAAAACTAAATTACACTCGGTATAGTAACAATATGTGTAATAAGTTGGTACAGATAAATTGATATTTATTATTTTTCTCCCAAACTTTTTTTTGTGTTAAAAAATAATAAGATTATGAAAATTTCATTTTTTATAAACGTAACAGTTTTAGCTTTATGATGGTAACACTGAGTTAGTACTCTGACTTTATCATTAAAGTTTGTTAATTTTAAAGTACCTACTAGTAGTGTAGCGTTTTTAAAAAACCCTGTTAATTAAAATTCTTTTTTTAATAATTTCCTTTTCACTAGGCCGACTCTGTCTTTCAAACATTCTATCGTATTTGTGAAATAACCGAAATATTGACTACGTGATCCAAGCTACATTGAGTACATTTAAAAATAACGAACAAAAGTATTGATTTTTTTTCTAACCAATCATATCTTTCGGTTGAATCAGGTGTTTGTTCTCGTAAAGCGGACTTGCAGGAAAACCCAAGAACGGGCATTCATTCAAGGTGGGACTTTGGCCATGAACACCTCGAGTCACCGAGTTTTAACTTTCCCGTTTTTTTTTATTATTTCTTAAAATTGTAGCGTGTTTAAAAAACTATAAGAATAAAATTTATTTTTTTAATAATTCTTTCTTACTTATTACCGCCCTGTATTCTCGACTTATTAGATGCTATTACACTCCTAACGTTTTTTGTTGCTATGCAGGGTTAAATTTTTCAGTTTTACCGCGGTGGAGAAACATCCGCACCAACAAGTAGATCTTATGACATAATCGTCCAAGCAAATTTTACGCTCCCATCATATGACCTAGGTGCATACGCGAGAGAAGCTTCTCAATGGTTTTTTTGATTCATTCTAGTTTGGGCTCTTGTACAATCAACATCATACGTACAGCCGCTAGTTTCAAGTCCCGGCAAATTTTCTTAAGATTGTTAAAAAATTTACTTGCTATTAAGTGTTTCTGTTATCGTTTACCGTTATCGTACCGAGGATTCACATAAAGGATTCCAGACAGTGCTTCTTTTATGCTTCCTGGGTTTTCTATGTAACAACGACACGTCCGCCATTGTTACGTTTACCGCATCTTTTTCGAAACCTACGCTTCGAAAAGTGAGTTTATGGTTTTCTCTAATTTTCTGTAAATCTAAACAAGAATGGGTTTAGATTATATCGTACCGCTAAGACCAATTACCGAGAGAAAGAAGCCATATACTAGAAATATATCTCAGAAACATTTGGAAGACAATGTAAGTTTTTAACAAAATTTTTTATACCTGTATCGAGCAATAACGTACCATTTATTTCTATGGAATATCTTACCTTAATTGTATTCACCTGTAATTAAGTGTGCAGTGCCGTAATAAAAAAATTCGGGATGTGTTTTTGTGTTTTTTGCTTATCTGAAATTTTCTTACTCATATTTTTTGTACCTGCTATCTGTAAACTGTTTTACATATATTTTTTTTTCTGTTAATTATTATCTCGCCCTATTTAATTAAGATCTATCTACACTTGTCTATATGAGTACGTTTTATCTCGAGATAAATGAAAAACCAAAAGTGATATTTTTTATTTTTTATCTAAATTTTCTTTCACTTTTAGTTTTCAATACGCGAAAAATAACAATAGAATTTACTTAGCTGTTGTTTTATGGTAGTAATAGTTATGGTTTTTAATTTAAACACAAATGTGTTTAATAATATGATTTACTGTTTATAACACTGATATTTTCTTTATTTTATTTTGTTTATTGTATCTCTTATTTATTATCAAACCAGATAATAAAGTCTGTTTAGTGTTTAAATAGATTTTCTTTTCCTAGCTAGAGCCTACTTTCAGTTTATCTAATCTATACTTTACCAAAGTAATAGATTTTGATTCTTAAATATACCTTATTTTATTGAAGTAATAGATTTCGTTTCTTAAGCATATATTATTTTATTAAAGCAATAGATTGTGCTTTTTTGAATCTATCTTTATCTTACCGATTAGATTGACAACCATAAGGATGAGTAAAAGAAAAGTGTAAGTATATTTTTTTAGTATCTTAAATAAGAGTGTGTAATTTAAAATTTAGCAAGAACATCGGCCGGGTTACCTAATTTTACCTTATCTTATCTTATATCTCTTATATCTTTCTTATTTTAACTTTATCTACAACATCTGATAAATCATTTTATTCAACATATATATTTAATATTTTTTCCATCTGGGTTTCTTATATTTTCCCATCATTATGATAAAAAAATAAGTGGCGCCCATTTTCCTTTCCCTTTTCCATCATTTCTCTCATTTTCTCTTTAGTCCCTTTTAAATTCTTTTATCTTTTATTTTTCTAGTAAATATATCCCTTTATATCTTTCCAATACTGTATCATCTAGCTCGTTCGAATCCACGCTCGCTCTCCCCCTACCCCCTGAGTGCCGTTCGCATTGGTTAACCTCTATAAAACGAGCATTTAACATCACTAGGAAAAAAGAGGTTACAAAATTACAAAGCAATCAAGTGTTTCTAGTGCCTATTTTCGTTTGTTCCGATGGAAGTTTAATCTGAAGATTTCCAGACAGTGCCATCTTTAAGATTACTTCATATATCGTGTAATTATGACTGTAGATTGGTCAGAATTACAGTATTTCGTTGATAGACACCTATGAAGAGTAAGTTTATGGTTTATTCTCTAATTACCTGTTAATCAAGACCAGATGGGAGTCAAGATTATATCTTATCGTATCTTTTACCGAGAGAATGAAGCCATATGATCATCAAACTATCTTTGAAACATTTAGAAGCTAACATAAGTTTTTGTAATATTTTTGTTACCTTTACCGAATATAAAAGTACCGTTTATTTCTCTGGAAAATTTAATCTTAATTGTATTTACCGTATCGATATATCTTCAGCAATAAAAAGTGCAGTGCCCTAATGAAATTAACCGGGATGTGATTTTTTTGTATTTCTTACCTGTATCTTTATCATTATATATTTTTTGTATTTCTTACTTGTATCTTTGTCATTATATATTTTTTTGTATTTCTTATCTCTAAAATTTTTTCATTTATATTTTCGTACCTGTATTTCGCACCTGTTTATTTAAGATCTATACCTTCATATGTGAGTACTCTTTTAACTTGAGTTAGTACAAAAAGCAAAAGGTAAATTTTAATAATTTTTGTCTAGATTTCAATTGTTTTACTTTTCGCTTCACAGAGTACACAAAAATAACAAAATAATATACATAAATATCTGTCTATATATTTTTTATTTCTTTATTTGTTTGTCTTGTCTATTATTTAAACAAATAATAAATATTGTTTATTGTTTAAATAGATATTTTTCTTTTCCTAGCTAGAGGATGTTACTCTGATCAATATTTTTAGTTTATCTAATACCTACATATATATTTTATTAAAGTAACTAAATTTTGATTTATCAAAATTTCTTATCTTAGAAGTTTGAATTATAACCATAAGGATAAGGTAAGAAAAGTGTAAGCATTGTTATCTTATTTGTTTTATAAATAAAGATGTGTAATTTCAATTCTAGAAAGAATTATCTGCCGGGTTATCTTATCTTATCTTATATATCTTTTATCTTTTACCTGGGTTTCTTATATTTCCCCATCCTTAGGATAAAAAATAAGTGGCGCCCATTTTCCTTTCTCTTTCATTTTCTCTTTTTTGTCCCTTTTAATTTTTCTTACCTTATTAAACATATTCTTTTTTATCTTTTCTATAATTTTTCATTAAGCTCGTTCGAATCCACGCTCGCTCTCCAACAACCAACTGAGTGCCGTTCGCACTAATGAACCTTAAGACGAGCATTTACCATCTAACGAAAAAAAGGTTACAGTAGAAAAAGTACAATAGAGAACTCAAGTGGACACTTGTTTGAATTTCAACACTCTCTCGCTTTTGAAAGATGCAAGTATTCTTTAAAAAAATGAACACACAACTCTAACTGTTATTTTTTAAAGAAAAATACAAAACTTATTCTGAAGAAAAAGTTTAATTTATATTTTTTTTAGCCTACGAAACAAGAAAAATTACTTAGAGAACCCATTTAAGCAGGGGTTTTTAAAAGTTCCGCTATTCAATATTTCTTAACAACTTCTATAATAATTATCCGTTCTTTGTTTCCAAAGTAATTTCTGGAGCAACCGATCAGAAATTTTAGCACAATGCTCACCAGCAACCTCTATAAAACTTTGTTGAATGTAAAAGAGCCATAACAGAGTAAACTTTTGTGGTTTTCGTCGACTGAGTACGTGTTCACTCGAAAGTCACTATTAAGAGAGGTGAAGCTGAATTTAAACTATCTCTTGCTGAAATTTCTGAAATGCTACCAAAGTGTCCCTAACTTTCAAATAAACTTGTTTATGAAACTTCAGAGACGTGGACAGGACACTGTTTAATAAAGTATGTAGGACTCAAAGAAACTTTATGCTGTTTTTCCTTTGAACATGGAAATATGCAGCAGAAGCTTTAAAAAAATCTATTAAATAAGAGCAGATTCAATTTGCTAGTAAAATTCCTAAAGACTTTTTTAATAAAATTTCATTTTGAATCGACTCTAGTAAGAGGTGTAAACATTGGATTTTAAAAGTTTGAGAGAACGAATGTAAATGAATATTTTTAATTGCTTATTTTTTTATTTAGAATTAGGTTCTATGGATTGGATAATTACTCTTATTGAGATCGACTAAACATACCTAATTGAAATTCTTAAAGATATAATACTCACCCGTAGTCTTGATAAATCTTTTATTACATTTTAGGCAAAAAGAACAATAAAAAAGGGGGATGGGAGGTAATTTCTTGTTTTATTACTGTAGTTAAAAATGTAGTTTGGTTATAAAATAAAATTTTATGTTGCACTGCGAAGGAAAGGGATGAAGATAGGTGGCAGAGTAATAAAAAAATCATTGATCTTCTAATCCAAACAACTATACGTTCGTTAAATTATCACTAGGGACTTAGTAAAGTAAACGTCATTTTGACAAGCAAGTTATTACTTTTTTTACATTTTTATGTCTATTTGTTAGTTAAATGTTAAATGTTTGCCATTTATTTTTACGGAGTCATCTATGATTGAAGATCGTGTTAAAGTTCTTCAAGAACACTACAAAAATGGTACAAAAATAAAAAGCCCTCTTGGACCAATTCTTTAGACGACAATCAACCAGTCGATGTCATTTACCTTGATTTTTCCAAGGCTTTTGACCGAGTCCCAAAAAACATGCTTCGTCTGAAACTGGATAATCTCGGAATTAGAGGACAGTTGTTATCATGGATCGAAGCTTTTCTTACCAATAGATACTTCTGTGTATGTGTAGGAAACTCAACTTCTGAGAACTTTGCAGTTTTGTCCGGTGTCCCGCAAAGTTCTGTCCTCGGACCAATCCTGTACCTGATTTATACTTTTGATTTTCCCTCCACCTTATTATCTCTGCACGCTATTTATGTCAATGGCTCTAAATTTCTTGGAAACCCACTTACGCAATACAATATATTATGTTCGGACTTACTTAAAATCAGCGAGTTGTGCTCTCAATGGTTATTTCCTTTAAACCCTGAAAAATACACTGTCTTACATATTGGCATATCAAATCCCAGCTATCAGTACCTATAGTTTAAATGGCGTAGTTTTAAAATCCGTTAACAGTCAGATTTATTTAAGAATAACTATTAACAACAGATTGGACTGGTTAGAACATATATCCAACATCTCCAAAAAAAGCCAACTCTGTATCATCTCTCCTTCGAAGCTCCTAAACTTTTTGGCCAGATATATAAAACATTTGTTAGGCCGCTACTAGAGTACAATACAATATGCTGGTCTCCACACTATATCAAAGATATCAAGGCACTCGAAGAATGTACAAAGACGCTTCACAAAATGGTGTCCACAGCTGTCCAACCTCCCTTATGAAGAAAGATTGTCTGTTCTCACACTTTCATCATGATGACAGAAGAAAAAGAGGGGACCTCATACAGTGCTACAGAATTTTGAATAACAAGTTTTCCGTCGACATAAGGAACCTGTTTCAGATCAATAGTGACCCAAGGTTAAGAAGTCATGGCTTGAAGGTATCCAGGGAATGATTTTCCACAACCACGAGACAGTTTTTCTTTACGAATAAAGTATTCTACCAGTGGAATTCGCTCCCTGCTGATGTAGTGTCTGCTCCTTCTATAAACATTTTTAAAAATAGGCTAGACGCATATCTAAATACTATGAGACACAAACTTTTACTATTATATGATTTTAGTTTGTTTTTACTTTTAAGTTTCAACACCCATTGTATTTTTTTATTTTTTTTTGATAAGTCATTTATTGGGTTCCATTTTGAATTTTTGTATTACCTGGGCATAATAGGCTTTGCCTCTGCCCTTATTTATAATAATAATAATAATTTGACTAGAATGGTTTTAATAGTGACTGGACGGCCAAAATGTGTTCGTTTATCCGAAAATATCGCTGCTGTGACGGAAAGTGTAAAACAGAGACCGAAACTCTCAGTGATTCGTCTATAACAATAATTAGGCATTTCATTGACCAGTTTATGAAGTGCTCTAACTATTGAGGTATCATATTAATCAACACTGCATACAAAGTCCTATCATATATATTACTGGAAAAAAACCAAGCTGGTTTTAGAAGAAACAGATCTACTATTGACCAACTCTTCATACTAAGACAACTACTGGAAAAAGGATGGAAATTCAATAGGACTGTACATAACCTTTTTATAGATTTTCGGCAGGCATATGACAGTGTTGGGAGTAACCAATTGTGGAATGCGATTGCTGAGCTGTCCATACCTAACAAACTCTCAGAACCTTTTGATAGAGAAGCTGGTCTTAAACAAGAAGACGCTATATCACCACTACTTTTTAATATCATCTTAGAAGAGACAGTAAGAGCAGCACAAATAAAAACAGAACTTCTAAAAATAAAAGGTCCTAATCTAAATTTGGCTTACGCAGATGATATTGACCTAATTGAAAACACCATCCGACAGTAAAAAAGACTTTTAACAAATTAGAAAAAGACACGCGTAAAACATGCCTGAGAATAAATGAAGACAAGACAAAATATTTGTGCAGAAGTAGACAAGAAAGACGCGATAGGGTAGGACAGGATATGACGATAGAGCCATACAATTTTAAACGAGTGGAGCATTTCAAATATCTTGAAGCCGCGATTACCTCAAACAATGATATCACAGAGGAAAAAAAGGAAGAATCCAGTCCGCTAGTCGCTGTTTATACTCTACAAATAATTTTATAAGGTCAAAGAACATCACATGAAATACTACAATTAAAGTATACAAAACAGTTATCAGGACTATAATCACATACAGACGCGAATCGTGGACGATGACCAAAGCTAACGAAGATTCGAGAGGAAAATTCTCAGAAGAACCTTTGGACCACAACATGACCCAAATACTAACCAATATCGCATTAGAACAAACAACGAACTTAAACAGTTGTATAAAGACAGTGATATCATCCAATAAATTAAATCTCAGTAACTGAAGTGGGCCGGTCACGTACACAGATTACATCAAGATCGGCTTGTAAAATTGGTTTTGACAGAGCAAGCAACTGGAAAAAGACCGCTAGGACGTCCACGTATGCGCTGGAAAGATAACATTAAAGCAGACCTGGCAACAATGAATCTGTCTGTGGACCCTGCCTTGATGAATGATCGTGTAGAATGGAGACGAGTTGTACAGTCAGCCAAAACCCGCCCAGGGTTGTAGTGCTACATAAGAAGAAGAAGAAGAAGTTTATGACACTTATTATGCACAAAGACTTAAACCTTCATCTCTACAAGATACAACTGACACAAGAACTACGTTTTCTCCGATTGGTTGTTTGAAAATTAAACCTTATATTCAGCGATGAGACACATTTCACGTTGACTGGAACGGTAAATAAGTAAAATTCATTTGGGCCAAAGAAAACCAAGAGATAATCAAGAACAACCTATGCGTCTTCAAAAAGTCACTGTTTGGTGAACTTTGTTGTCCAAAAGAATCATTAGACTTAACTTTTTCGAGAATAATGCTGGAAATAATATAGACAGGCCTGTGTTGTTCCAGTCTAATTTTCGGAAGATTTGTTCTAATGTTGCTGTGAAGAGTTTTGGGAAAATTTCGTCTCCTTGTCGAACACCTCTCGTAGTGGGAAATTTAGGAGTGTCTTAATCTATTTTTACTTTAGCCTTGGCTGCCCTGTATATATTGCTCAAGGTTTTAATGTATGGCGTGTCTATTCCCTGTCTTGTTAAGGCTTCGATTATGGGTTTCGGATATATGAAGTCGAAAGCTTTTTCGAAATATACATATCGGTCGGTATAACAGTCCAAAAGGAACAACATTCTATCGTTTGATGCGTTAATTCGACTAAACTGGCTTTTTTGGTGACTGAACGGCCAAAATGTGTTCATTCATCCGAAAATATCGCTGCTGTGAAGAAAAGTGTGAAAGCGAATATTCGTGGTAAAAAAATGTTGCAATATCCATGAACAATACGGTAGTTATAGAAATGTTAAAAAGAATTCTTTAATAAATGAAATCACTCGACAAGGTATTGACATATAGATGACCTTAGTGTTTGTCATAGCTAATTATCCTTTAAAATATTTAATTAAATTTTAGCTTATTCAAAACTTTAACACAAAATAGATACCTAGTTACAATAATTACGAGTTTTTTTAACGAAAATATTAAAATAAATAATTAATGCCATAAAACAAGTAATAATGTGCATATAAATTTGTCCTCTTCTATTATCTAACTTAGAATATTTTATTCGTATGAAGTTCGTCTTTTCCCTATAATGTTTTATCCCATTATAAGATTTCAACTCGTTGAGCTGTGAAACTTTAAATTAGGAAAGTCTCTTCTATATCAGTTGAACATTAGTAGTGTTATAATAAGTTTTGGAGGAAATTTTAAGTACGTTTAAGTTTTTAGTTGGAATATTTAATATTTAATATATATGCTAACTGAAAAAGCTCTAATTGAAATTATGTCATATAAATTATTTAATTTAGTATACCGTGCTAGCCAAAAGTCCCCTCACCCCTCGTATCTTTGGAAAATTTGGAAGGAGGAAATAAACTGTCGTAAGCTTTTCAATTAGTCTTAACAGATGTCATAATTGACGTTACAGAGTCGTATATTTTTATAAACACCTGATAGTGGTGGGTAAAGTATAATATTCTACTTATATATAATAAATATTATCCACTTGGGTGATATATGACACTCACTTACGTGTGATAAACTTCACCCATGTGAATAATAGCCATCATTATATACTCGTTTAATAATGTACTATTATTACTCAACCGTGACAGTTACCTTGATTTTTTAATATAATTTAATCCAAAAACCTAATTAATCTAACACGTTAAAACTGTGCATATGAATATTTTAAGCTTCAAACTCACAAATGAAATTCCACATAAGGCTAAAACAATTCGGTTTTTCCGTTTACTAATTTAAAAATTTTAATTAAATTTCTTTTTATCACGACTGTAACACTTTTAACTGAATAACTCTAATATTAAATTTGAGGAATTTAATCAGCCATTTAGAAAAGGGACATCTTTCTCAGAAAACATTGACTGTAAAACAAACTTCATTTTACGGTATTTCCTAATCTCGCTTTGTCATTACTTTTTTTTCTGAAAATAAGTAAAAAGTTTTTACGATATCAAAATAACAACCTGTACTCAAATACTTATGTCATAATAACAGAGGAGTTATTTTATGATTATACGAGGGTAGTTCCAGAAATTCTGGGCCTAACAACACAAAGAAATTTTACACTTTACTCAACAAGAATTAATAGCTTTGATAGTATGTTTATAATATAAAGCTATATTCATTGTTAGTTATTATTTTACCAATGAGCCATTTTTTTAAAATTTGAATAATAGATAATAATCTAAGGGGCTAAATCTAACAAAAAAATGCTCAATTTAAACTTGAACTTATTGACTTTTTTTTGCTTGTTGCGCACGTGCTCCTGTGGGTAGTGTTGGGCTCGGCTGTGAGGCCCCTACCAACTAAACCCTTCCTCCTTTCGTCTCCCTCATGCCGTGGCATCTGTCCTTTCGAAAGTTTCTTCGCCGGCATGTTTTTTTCCGCGGCATGCACCTTTCCCCTCAGGTTTTCACTTTTCTCCTCTTTCCCTTGCCTGCTGTTCTCTTTCTATTTCTTCTTTCCTCCTCATAATTTTTCTAATCATGTCGTGCACTTGTTCCCATTTATTTTTGCTTCTTACCATTGTTCTTACAATGTTTTCTGCCGTAAGCCTTTCCTCGAGAGTTTCCTCCATTTCTCTTCTTACTTCCTCGAAGTAGCTGCACTCCAGAACTGTGTGCTCCGGCGTGTCTCTCTCCTCTCCACATGCTCTGCACGCCGTGTCGTCGCTCTTGCCGATCCTGTAGGTGTAGCTCCCGAATGAGCCGTGACCTGACAGGAACTGGGTCAAGTAATAATCCGCAGTACGGTGTTTACACTTGACCCATGCCCCAAGGTGCGGTATCAGACGTTTGGTCCACCTACTTTTTCCACCTGGCAGTGGTTGCCTCCATTCGACTTCCCATTCTTCCACAGTTCGGTCCCTTTCTTCTTTCTTGTCTCGTGCCGTATTTCCGTCTTCTCGGGAAAGTAGCCTCTCCCTTTCTCGTACCAGCACGTCTGCTGGCGGGGTCCCCGCTATCACTTGCACTACTTCAGTACTTACCGTTCTATATCCACTTATTACCCTGAGTAGCGCTTTCCTCTGTGCCTTGTTGAGTCTATTCTTGTACTTCACTACCGAGATGGCTGTATGCCATACCGGAGCTCCATAGAGTAGAATAGACTGAACTACTCCATACTTATTGACCTTGGCCATTGCAATAATGGTGGTGTGAGCCAGATTATTTTTATAATAAACGAACTTATTCTTCATTGCCAAATGCAAAAGTTTTTTCTTGATTTTATCACTTAAACGCTCCAATAAGTTTGCATAATACTTATCGTTGATTTTTATATATTTTTTTAAGATTTCTTATTGATTGCTGCCAAACTTACCGTAGGCTAAACTGTACATAGGATAAAACACAGACGGTGTCACTAGTATTAAATTATGATTTTTTGTTAACTATAACCTTCACAAGAGACTTGTACAAATTTCAAAGCTGTCAGACTATTATTTTGGCGGATAGAGCATTTTGAGTGAAGCAACTTTTCTTCAACTTAAAGAAATGGATAAAAGGGAGTTGGGTGTGGTAATAAACGATTGTTTATAAAAAATGCTTGATAAACATTATTTAGACCCTGCACCAAAAAAAATATTCGTTCAGAAGTGTTTTTCTATCTTTAGCCCACAGATTAACCTCAAAATTAAGTTGATAGCGATAGTTAAGGCTTTAAAAATATCAAAGAAATGTGTTGGACATATCGTGCGTAAATATTTGGATATGTGAAAGCTGTTTTTATAGTGGGTGCCACGCAAGCTCACAATTGACTAAAAATAAGGATGAATTAATCATTGTGAGCAGTATTTGAAGCTCTTTAGCCATAGTTAACTTGAATATATGCGTCGATATGAAACAGTGGATGAAACATGGCTTCATCATTCCATACCAGAATCAAAACGATTGTCATCTAAATGAACTAAATATGATGAAACAACTCCAAAGCGTGCAAAAACTCAACAGTCAGGTAAAGAGGTTTTAGGTTTAATAGAAAAAAAAACATCAACAGTGAGTATCAGATCGTTTAAAGGAAGAAATCGCGTAAAAACGACCCCATTTTAAAAAAAGGTTGTTTTATCAAGAAAAAAATGTGAGCCGTCACGGGACGCCTGGCAGATGTGAAACATCGACATTAACACGTGCCTAAATCATAAGACATTTCCAATTTAAATAACATGGCACTTTTGCACTTTTTGTCTTTAATTTTTTTTACTGAAACAAATGTAGCTAAAAATAATTAAATACCTATCTATTTCTTGTAGGAAATTTGCAATAAATTTGTCATCAGCGTTAAATTCACGATTTTTTTTTGTAATTTTCACCATAATTTTTATTTATATCAAACTAAATACATATATATATATATATATATATATATATATATATATATATATATATATATATATATATATATATATATATATATAGGTAATAAAATTAGCAAATACAAAATTTGGATACAAAATAATAGTTATTTATGTATCAAGGGCGTAAAACAGGCGTTTATGGACCGCAACGTGTAAATAAGAGCCCGAGCCGCAGGCGAGGGCTATTAACACGTAAGGTCCATAAACGCTGTTTACGCCCGAAATACATACAAACTTTTATGCACGACCGATTTAATAATCATTTATAAAAAAAATGCACTGTCAATTGAAAAAAGTCAACTGTCAAATGGCAACTGTCAATTGACAAAAGTCTACTGTCAAATGTCAAATATCAACTGTCAAATGCCAACTGTCAAATGCCAACTGTCAAATGCCAACTGTAAAATGTCAACTGTCAAATGTCAACTGTCAACTGTCAAATGTCAACTGTCAACTGTCAAATGTCAACTGTCAAATGTCAACTGTCAAATGTCAACTGTCAAATGGCAACTATCAAATGTCAACTGTCAAGTTTCAACTGTCAAATACCAAATTTGAAATGTCAAATCTCTACTGTCACATGTAAAATATTATCTGTCAGCTGTCAAATATCAACTGTCAATGTCAACGATTCTTTTAATAACAATACTTATAAAGGATATTTTTTATTTTTTGTGAAAAATTTAATATAAATGCCATTTCAACCTGCATGAATTTTATACCTCAAACCTCGATATTATTAACAACTTATCCTGTATAACCATTCACCTAATAATTTGTATTTATTCGGTATATTATGTTGCCTATACAAACAAACATTTTTATATATATAGAATAGATAGTAGGCGGAATCGAGTTAGGTTTTTATGAAACAATTCATACCCTGTCCCGCCAAATTTTTGAATCGATGAGCTTCTTCCCCCTATTGTTGGCGCGCCACCGTCGGCGTCGCTCAAAACATGAGACCAATTTCATATAAGGTATCAGTACATCTCTTTATTATATATTATCGATGCGTTAGGTTTTTTCCGTCATACGAATCATACGTCACCGTCGCCACGCGAGAAATCTGATTCACGTGCGGCTATAGATGTTTCACATCAAAAATTACCGTGTCACAAATTGATAAAGAAGATGGCAAAATGGTTTGAATTTAATTTCGAATTGCTTCCGCAATCAACGTATTTTCAAAGTCTGACCATCAGCGACGTTTTTCTGTTTTCAGACCTAAAGAGAATGCTTGTTAAAAAGAAATTTAGCACCAATGAAGGGGTTATTGCCGAAACCTAGGCTTATTTTAAAGCAAAAAACTAAAAATGTCACCATAAAATTGTAGATATAGCCCTCGGAGTCAACTATATAGAACATTAAAATTGAATTTTATAAAACAAAATGTTTTTCTATAATAGTCTACTTTTCTGTCCAACTGTTATACTAAACAATGTAGCGCCTTAAAACTTTAACATAAGCTTTATAATCCTTTTGATCTTTTCGAAAACAACTTCCATCTATACGCCAGGACAAGTAGTTTTAATACTACCCTCGTACAACAATATTGTGCTTTAAGTTTCTCAGACATAAAATATTTTAGTATTTCTGATACAGCAGCAAAGAAATCTTTAACAATACAACTCCCTACTTAAAAAAAAGTAGCATTTTCATAGTACGGAAATTTATGTTTATTAAAAAAATTATCAAGTTAAATTTACTTGTTTCAAATTGATAACTAAATATGTAAAATCAACAAACATAAGCTAAGAGGTAGATGAAAGTTTAGTCTTAACCCAATTCAAAATCTCATATGTATTAGTTCGTTCGTAATTCCTCCTAGGTATAACTATATTAATAACAGCCTCCTTATCCGCCCTTATATAGAAAGGGATAGATTACGTGACGAAAACTTTGAAACTGGATTCGATTCTACCAGATTATCTTACGTCTTTAGGCGTGAGTTAGTCTTATGACTTTCCTAAAGTATAGGCTTGAAAATTAGTATTGCTTTTCAACGTCAACAGTGCAAGTTTTTAACAGAGTCGTAATCAAAGTTTCTTCTAATTTATAATTATCACAATTTATTTGTAAACATGGCATATTATTATTTAAATACACATGTTTTATAGAAGCATTAAAAGTATGGAAGAGGTAAGAGTACAAAAAGAACTGTTAAATCCTATCAACATAAAAAAATATGCTTTAGTAGTAGAACAAGACGATTCCTGGTGCAAATTTCACCTTGAGTTTTCCCTTAAGGAAAATGACTTTTCAGTTTAATGATTTTATTGTTACTGAACCTTTAGAAAAATGATTTTTAGTGAACCTTTAGGGAAGTAAAGTATCAGTGAATTTTTTCTAATTAAATTGAGTGTTTAGATTAGAGCGCCTGAATGCTGTGTACTGTGTGCCTACTACTTCAATGGCGACCGTCAAAAAATTGGTTTAATGAGTTTCAACGTGGTCGCACTTCGATTTTAATGAACAGCGCCCAGCTGGAAAAGATTCGGAATATCGTATTTACCATCGACGAAACATGGTTCCACTGGTCCACATCAGAGACCAAGGAACGGACTCCACAGAAGGCAAAATCAGTCACATCGACTGAAAAGTTTTCTTGGATTCACGAGATGTGATCTACATGGACTACCTGGAAAGGACAAAACGAGGCTCTACTATGCCGAATTATTCGATGTCGTATTGCAGAAAAACGATCACACTCAGCAAAGAAAAAAATGCACTTCCACTATAACAATCCACAGGCTTACATCTCCTTCGTTGTAACAGCCAAATTCGTCGTCTTAAGCTACGAACTGCTGTTTCATCCACCGTATTCTCCAGATTTGGCTCCGTGCGACTTCTTTTTGTTTCCAAACAGTCGCTGGGCAGAAATTTGAGTCGAATAGGAATCCATCACCGCCATGGTAGATCCAGCTTAAAAGAGACTATGTTAAGAAATATATGGCCACTTTTTAACATTTTTGTTTTCCTTTTGTAGGCTAAGTACGTATCGGACCACCCTGGTAAATTAATGTTTAATACATACAAAAATTATCTATCTGTATATTTACATACCAGTTGTACTCGCAACGTAGTTCGCGTGGCGTGTGATTGTTGTATAAAAATTTCTTACCCCACCCTATTTAAGGAATGGGAGAGAAATTTTTATACACCAGATGTTAAGTTGAAAGAAGACACATACATCTGTGAAAACCGCATTCGAATCGGATCAGTAGTTTTCATGTGATGCGCGCACAAACATACAGACAGACAGACAAAAAAATCTAACCACATTTTTGGGTTCTATTTCGATGTACCCGCGACGTGGTTCGCATGGCGTGTTGATTTTTGTATAAAAATTTCTTTCCTCACCCCGTTAAAGGGGTGGGGGGGGGTTAGAAAGTTTTATACACCAGATGTTAAGTTGAAAGAAGGCGCGCACAAACATATACATTCCTACAGTTTTATTATATGTATAGAATAGATACAGCGATATTCATAATTTAATTATTTGAAATAAGTAAAACGAAGCTGGTTATGAAATATCTTACTTTTACTTTTAAACCACGTTTTTTTTTTCATACAAAACATACGCCTTAATGTCTATATTGTAGCCCGTATTAGGCGCGCCAGAAGAAGTCTTAACTTCTTTTTTTGTATAAATGGATTAGGGAAATGCCGATGCCGGCACTGCATTATGGTTTTCTTCCCCTGTTGGTAAAATTTGTCATGTAATTTGGAAGCCGTTATTTTATGGCGCTTAGTTATCATAACATTCAAAGAAAGACAGAATGTATGTGATTATATATTGACGATTCAAGCTTAACATTAGATAAAGATTAAATTGAAAGAGCGTTTCATTTTAAGTTAATAATTTTTGAATAAATAAATTTACGCGTCTAGAGAGAAATTCCTTATACATGTAAATTACTGTAGTTAGACACTTGGGAATGGTGTTTTTTAGAATTGTAGACCTCAAAAATCAGTTAAATATCATGGATAAGAATTTTTGAACAGGTCTGGATATTCTGTACACGTCTTTACTTATAATAGTATATTACGTATTAAGAGTGGTAAGTAGGACATTACGTACGAGTGGAAAAGTTACGCACAAAGCCGCGTAGCGGCGAGTGCGTAATTACACGAGTACGTAATACCTCTTACCACTCGAGTTACGTACTCGTACTATGCTTTATCTACGACTCAATATTTTAATTTTAATTCTAAATATTTGACATCTCTAAAAAAATATATGACGTACGTACTACTGTACTGTTATCTACTCCTTGACAGTAAATGTCATTTATACTCATTGTCACCATGCAGGGTAAGTAAGCTATAACGCACAGTCGTGCGTAATGAAACGTTATTCCAACATGACATTTTATTACACACAACTGTGCGTTATAGCTTACTTACCCTGTATGGTGACAATGAGTATTAATAACATTTACTGTCAAAGGAGTAGATAAAATTATATAATTTTAAATGAATTACGTATATTCAAGAAATTTTGTATTTAATTTTTAGAATATCTGTTATAAATTTTCAAATTGAGTGGGTTGTTATATTTCTAAAGGTATATCCAATTAAGGTATAAAAGATTCTCTTTTAGGTACACCCTTAGAAGTCTTTGCTTCAACATCTATTGTAGTAAAAGGAAAATATATTTGGTATAATGACTATAATATTTATTGTTAAACCTAAAAACTTGATTATTATTTATGAAAACAGGAACACCTACTTAATTAAAAATAAACAACTCAGAAATTAAATTTCATAGTGTAAACGAGTTTTAAATCTATTTATAACAAATTTGAACGTATATGAAAACAGTTGTATACCTCTTTAGGTTCCCTAACAATTTGAAGTGTTGTAGCAATAAAATCATTAGTTGTTAGTAGTTGAAATTGTTAAATAACAAGCGTGTGTAACTCGTGAAATTGCAATGAAAGCGAAGGAGTATTCCGGAAAAAAATATTTTTTGGATAACAAAATTCATTAAATAAATAAAATAAATTAGTAAAAATAAAGTTGATGTATGTATGTATGAGCAAATTAGGGGTAGCAGCTCTTCTAGTCCTATCTTTCTTAGAAAGTTTAGGATATCGTTTGGTTTCAAGTTAGGTAGATCTTCCTCTTCTCTTTCGTATGACCCTTGGTATTTGACCCTAGAATTACGTGATGCAATGCATTCTGAGAGTATGTGTATTGAGGTTTTATCCTTTACCTCACAGAATCTGCAGTTTGCTTCATCTACTAATCCTAGTTTCTTCATGTGTGCTCTTAATCGGCAGTGCCCGGTTATTATTCCTGTTATAATACGGAGGTTCTTGTTACTAAGGTTAAGACAGCTGAGAGATCTCTTCTGGTTGTAGTTTCCCAGGAGCGTCTTCGATTGTCTTAGTCCTTCTAGATCTGGGATCACTACTTGGATTTTTCGCTATTCATTTTTTTTCTTAGTTTTTCTAAGATTGTACTACTGCTGATTCCACAGGATGGTTCTGGTCCCAGGTATGGGGTTTCAGCTCTTTCTTTTGGCAGCTTGTCTGCTGTTTCACTTCCTTCTATTCTTACGTGTCCTAGAACCCATAGTAGATAACAGTGTTATTCTGTCCTAGTTTCTTTTAATTTGCCTAGGCATTCCCAGATCATCTTTGAACTGATTGTGTGTGAGTTCAGAGCTTTGATGGCTGCTTGACTATCTGACATGATTACAATCTTTTTTTCTACGGTAGTTCCTTTCGATATTAAATTCTATACATCTTTCGATGGCAGGCTTTCTGAGTATTTGGTTCTAGGTCCAAAAACCATTGCTCCTGTGCCTTTATCTATCTTGGAGCCATACGTATACCCTTTTATGGCGCTTTGGCTTAGCCCCAATATGGTGTCTTTGTCCCATTCAGATTTACTTTCCAGTTTTGTGGTGAATTGTCTCACAAAGTTAAATTTCTTTGGCATATCATCTTGGGGCATTTCCCAAGATTGATCAAGTTGGAGTGATCGAGGTCTTTCCTTGATTATTCCTTCTTTGACCATTCTATATATTGTTTTCTTCCTAGCATTTTCTACTTGAATATGCAATGGCGAGAGATTTAGAATTACTTTCATTGCAGCAGTGGGGCATATTCCCATTTTAAATTTTAAATAAATACTATCATCAAACTATATTTTAAATAAAATAATATATTGTAAAATTAGTGTAAAATATTAATGTATAGGTTTTTGATAACTAAAACATGATATAAACGTCTGCGATTCAATTTTATTTAAATAGAAACGTACAGGTATACTTCAATCTATCGCTATGCCATGTACTTTCAATACTATATTCCTGCTATATACCCATACAATAATAAGAGAGAGAGCGAGATGGGTAACTCGGTCAATTCCCGTACGTACGGACGCCGACACTTTTTCTCGATTCACTGCTCTCACCAAAGCCAACATAGAAAGCTTCGCTTTAAAAATAATACAATTTTAAAGGAATCTATTACATCGGGGTTAATATTCTGTTTAGTATAGTCTTTTCATATTTTATAAAACTTTTTTTCGTCAAGTATTTTGACAATATATTACCATTAACTAAAATTATTTTAAGATCCATTCTGACTTTGTAAGATGGAAACCGTCTAACATATAGCTACCGGTCGAACTGCAGTTTATTGTACTTCTTACATTGTTTTATGTCACCGACTGCAGCATCTTGATACCCACTAGTTTCTACAACTCTAAAGGATAAGTGCCATCTGATGCACTCTGAAATCTCCAAAAATTGAATGTCTTCGGCGATTTAGTGTCTTGCAGTGGTATAGTATGAATCTAGCTGTTTTAGGTTCCCTACCACTTAACCAGTAGCTTGGATCTGTATTAAAAGCCACAAATGTTTTAGCTCTTCTGGAACACGTCTGTTTAATATACATATTTCTGTGACCTAAGCTGTGAGAACTGTTACCAGTGTTAGTTGTGTTGTCTGCAGGTTCAGGCTATCATTTGGCTCCACATCGGACGTTTTGCTACCCCTATACTGGCTCTAAAGACTATAATATTGTGGCTGAATTTTCTTGCAAGTTTATCAGACTGTTTGTTCCTTGTATATTAAATAATAATAATTAAATAATTACTGCACTCAAAGTTGTCAAAATACTGTGATCCTAAAATTTTAAAAGGCATATTTTCCAAATTACATCCAGTTCCATTCATGTTACTACGGAGCATTCATCATCAACCCCTTGGGCCGCAGCAGGGAAGATATGGGTAGCAGGGGTAGCAGCAGGGTGCTGTTACGGAGTAGCAAAAACCCATTAATCTTTATAAACTGTAACTTGTGGCTTTATAATGAAAATTTCAATGTTAAATTTTTGTAAACATCTATTTCATTAATCACTCTGGTATCATCCAATTAACTTTCATTCCTTCTCGGCCCCAAAATCAAAATTTTTAGTGTTCATTCATTATAAAGCCACAAATTACAGCTTATAAAGAGTAATGGGTTTTTGCTATCCTGTATGCGCACCCTGCTGCTACCCCCACTACTCCTATTACCCATGCTACGTTGCATCCTGCTACCTCTGCTACCCATGTCTTCTCTGCTGTGGCCCAAGGTGTTGCTGATGAAAGCTCCGTAGTAACATAAATGGAACTGGTTGTAATTTGGTAAATTTGCCTTTTAAAACTCTATTTTGACAAATTTGGGTTGAGTAATTATTTAAAAGCCTGGAAAGAGGCATTGAAGATAGAAGGTAAGCTACTTGGGGCAAATTGTACCGTTATAAGTTTGTATATTAGTTAAAGTTAGTCGTTGTTTTTGCTAAGAAATGTCATAATTACGTTGAATGTATTTTAATTAAATATAAGAGTATATTTTAATAATTTACCGCCTAAGTATTAAAGTGGGAAGTTTAATACAAAAAGTTTTAGTTTGTATATTGCAAAGAATATTTTGACATATTTCTCAGTAAATCAAATGTGGAAATCTAGGAGTTTTAATAAAAAAATTCTATGTTTTTTGTTTAATTTGTCAGTTTTTTTAAATAATGTTCTCAATTTGTCTTGTTTTTGTATAATTTTCGAAGGTTATGAAAAAAAAATGTTTACTAGCCCATTTCATGGTGTCCATTTTTCGTGACGGTGCCGGTGTGCTGGCCCATCCTAAAGATTTACTCGCATTATTTATCCATAAACAAGTATAACTTCAAAAAGGTAAAGCGACCACTAAAACAATTTTTAAGACTTGTAATTAGTAGGTTATTATTTTTTTATAATAAGATAGTAAAAAAAGCGTGATCAAATGAAAAAAGTATTTTTAACTTCCCGCTAAAAAAAATTTAAAATCGGGAAGTTATTGGTTTTACCCCGTTTTTCAAAAATCGAGTTTTCATCGGATCTCAACGTTTTGAGGTATTTGGAACCTCCCCTGACTATTTTTACGAGGGTGTCTGTATGTCTGTATGTATGTGTGGATGTGTGTGTGTGTGTGTGGATGTATGTATGTAAACCTCTTATAACTTTTGAACGGCTTGACCGATCGGAATGAAATCAAAAGCGTTCCAAAGAGTTCCATCTAAATTAGATTCCCTGTAAGTTTAAACCGATTTGAACCGGTAGATTTCGAGAAATTTCAAAATAACCGAAAAAAACAATTGGTTAAAATGATGTTTTTTGAGATTATCTTTTTGGCCATTACATCGATCAATTTCATAACCTTATCAGCTCTCAAGCTTAAAAAAACACGTCGAATGCGGTTTTGCAAATTAAAATTGGTTGATTCGTTCGTGAGATATCGTTGTCGAAAAATTTCTAAAAAAGTGTTTTTTTTTCAATAATTTAGAGATTTATTGACCAATCGATTTTGCACTCCTAGTAACGTTTTCAGGTCTCAAAAAACTGCGTCGAATGCCATCTTAAACATCAAAATCGAATAACGCGTTAAAAAGTTATGGCTTTTTAAACATTTCAAAAAAAAGTCAAAAACGTCAAAATACATCACGTTACTATAGCTTGTACTTGGGGATGCAAATGCTAAGATCGGTAAAGAAAAGATCTACCAACCCACAATAGAAAAGTTTAGCAAACATGATGAGACAAATGAAAATGGGCAATTATTGATTGATTTTGCAAGGGAAAAAGATATGTGGATTAAAAGCACTTACTTTCAAAGAAAAGAAATTCATAAAGGAACTTGGCGCTCTTCTGATGGATCAGTGGTAAACCAAATAGATCATGTACTAATAGAGACAAAACAACAAAGATGTATAACAAAGATCAGAAGCTATAGAGGGCCGGATGCAGATACAGATCACCTTTTGGTTGGAATACAAACAAAGCAGTGCTGAACAATAAACTGAAAACAAGAAGTAACAGAATAAATGCGAATAGATTGGAAGAAGAGGAGACGAAACAACTTTAAAGGGCAAATTTAGAAGAAAGAATGGAAAATTTAGAAGAAGCTAGCGACATTGAAAACATGTGGAAGAATTTAAGCGAGGCGATGTTGCAAACTGTCCAAGAATGTAAAAGGGAGAACAAACGAAATAGGCAGGAGTGTTTCGACAAAGAATGTGAAATGAACTATACGAAAGAAATAAAATAAGAAAAGAAATGTTAAAGACCAACACTCAAGAAATTAGGAAAAAGTATGAAGAACAGAGGAGAAGATGCAAGAGAATAATCAGAGAAAAAAAGAGAAAGTATCAAGATCAGCGCATTGAAGAAATAGAGGCGAATTATCAAAGGAACGAAGTACGAAAAATGTACCAAGGTATAAAGGAGCAAAAAAAGGGATACCAAGCCAGAAGTTCATTTTATAAAGATAAAGAAGGCAAGATTCTAGCAGGAGAAGCCAAAATTTTGGATAGATAGAGGGAGTATTTTAATGAGCGGCTGAATACAAATGACGAGGTAAACAGAGAAGAAGTAGAAAATAACGACACAGAAATGGAAGAAGCAGAGCATTGCCAAAATGCACCGACAATAAGTGAGATAAAAGAAATAATTTGTAAACTTAAAAACAATAAAAGTGCTGGTAAAGACAACATAACAGCAGAAATGATTAAGTATGGGGGGGGGAACTGGTAGAGAATATTCATAAGGTGATGCAGGTAATATGGGAAAAGGAAGAAATGCCAGAGCAATGGAAAGAAGCAGTACTAATCCCCATTCATAAAAGAGGTGACAAATCTGTATGCAAGAATTACAGGGGAATAGCTCTATTAAACATGGCCTACAAAGTCCTTGCTTTGTATATAAAAAAGTTACTGATTCCGAAAATGGAGGAAGTAGTGGGAGAATATCAATGTGGATTTAGGCAGGGAAGATCAGTGATAGACCAAATTTTTATTCTTAGGGAAATACAGGCGGAGAGCTACGAATATGAAAAGGATACTCATGTAATTTTTATTGACTTCAAACAAGCCTTCGTTAAGATAAGAAGAAGTAAGCTGTTTAAAGCACTAAAAGAATTAGGAGTGAGCAACAAACTAATTAAGATGGTGAAGTTAACTACGGAGGGATCTAAATGCTGCGTAAGGGTAGGAAATGAGAGAACCGAAAGTTTTGAAGTAAAGGAAGGAGTTCAGCAAGGTGACTCCCTATCATCCATATTGTTTACTTATGCACTTGAATACATAGTTCGATAAGCGGGAATAAATAGGTCAGGGATAATATATCACACAAGACATCAATGCCTAGCATTTGCCGACGACATAGCGATAATTACAAGAAACAAGCAAGAACCACAAGAAGTTATTGTACGACTCGAGCAAATAGCATTAGAAATGGGATTGGAAATAAATGAGGAAAAAACTAAGTACATGAAATGGACAAAAACTGAGGAAAGGAATAATGGGAAATTGGAAATAACAAAGTTGAAAAACAAAACATATAGTTTTAAAGAAGTGGATACATTTACCTATTTAGGAGCAGAATTTGCCAAAAAGCTTGATCAAAGAAAAGAGATCCAGAACAGAATAAACAAAGGAAACAAATTTTTATATAAGCTAAAAAATATATTAAACAGTAAAGTGCTACCTAGAAGTGCCAAAATAAGAATATATAAAACGGTACTAAGACCTATAGTGCTATTCGGAAGCGAAACGTGGACACTGGGTAAAAGTGAACAAAATATGCTAGCGATTTGGGAAAGGAAATGTTTACGCACAATTTTTAGAGGGAAGAAAATAGACGACATATGGCAGAGAAGAAGCAATAAAGAACTAAGAGAACTATTTGGTCAACCAGACATTATAGGTACTGCAAAGGGAAATAGATTGAGATGGATTGGCCACATACAGAGAATGAAAAATGAAAGGGTACCCCAAAAAATAGTAGAAAGCGGGATAGGAGGAAAGGGGAAAAGAGGACGACCCAAAGCAAGATGGATGGAAGAGGTGTTAAAAGACCTTAGAACACTAAACATAACCAACTGGAGAAGAAAAGCAGAGAACAGGAAAGAATGGAGAAAGGAAGTCAACAAAGCCATGGGCCTTCTAGGCCTGCAGAGCTGAATATATATACTATAGCTTTACGGTTAAAACTAGCGGGAAGTTTCAAGGATGGCCTTTAAGTCAACCTCTTTTCGAATTTTGTTTTATTTACCTTAATATGTAGACTTTAAATCCTTTAAAATTAGCAAGAAATCGATATAAGTTTTCTAAAATGCTTGAGAAAAAAATGTATCGATTTTATTAACAAACTTATTCGGTTATAATATAATCACGTAAGTTTTTTAAAGAATTTAAAACTTTATTTAAATTACTTCACTGTTCTCAGTTTTCTGTGTGAACTTAAATACCAAACTTAATCTAATAATCTCAATAATACGCAGTTGATAGATTATAAGACATATTTTATGATAAGTGAGCGAAACCGTTGCTAACAGCTAGTTTCTGTAATATTACAACTGATTTAGAACAAGATAAAACTTTTGTATGTATACTTAGAAATTTTGAACTAGGCCCTCCAATGTTAATAAGTTGTGTTGCTGTCTTAAGGGTGTGCTCACATAACAAGAAGTGTCGCCTGCAGACATCACAGAAGCGTCAAGGAGGAACAAAGACAATGGCACCCAGCCCGGAACGAGTGGTCTTTAAACACAACCGCACTCTTGTAGTCGGATTATATATGCTGAAAATCCTTTACTTTCCTTGTGGTAAAACGAACTTGCATGCATGGGCTTGCAGAACTCAGATATCTGGTGACTGAATTCAAGCCAGCCAGATATGCAAACTATGTAATTTTGGTTTCAAATTCTATAGTGCTTCATTAGTATTGGATACACAACATTTCTCAAGTTTATTATACAGAATGTTTTATGTATTAATCAAACAAGAAGAAAATTAAAAATAATAAATGGGATATTTTGTTTTTTGCAATTATGGAACAATAAACACCGTTTATTTATAAACTTATTTTTTTATAATTAATTACACATTTTCTGTGACAACGAACTTCCTATCGTTGTTATTCTTTTGCACCAAAAATATTTAGCTACCATATTTTCCCCTTGTTTATTTTCGATTATTCTGGAAAATTACATTTATGGACACTGAAAACTTTTGCTGGTAAAATGTAATATACTTGTACACTTACGAAGTGTATCTGAAAAGTTTCCGACCTGCACATGAAGGCGTTAGCATTTTTTAGATACACATTTCACAATTATAAGAGGGTTTACCCACGACTCATAAGTAAATTGCGTATTTTTTAACCTATAACTCTTAGTCGCGTCAAAGTAGGTTTTCACTTCTAACTTTGGTCGGAAAGGTCCGATCGAGCTCATTTTTTTTTGAAATGTTTATTGAGACCTTAGATTCAAAGTTGTATAAAATCTGGATGCCGCTCGGCCCCCCTCCCCGCCAATTTCGACCCAAGTTGGGGGGTTTTCAAGAAGGTATATACATGATGAGACTGCCCTCCCAACCCGGCCAAATATTTCACTCGGGGTTTTTAAAGTCCCCTCCATCCATTTCTTCGGTCAGGTCGCCTTTTCGACCTTCCCAGGGGCGTCTAGAAGGGCCTCCAAGAGTCCAAAATATAAGATATTTACAGAAATGTGCTCGGCCTGTCATACTGGGTTAGGGGGATTCCGAAGGGCGGGGTTTTCATTTCTGTTAAAAATTAAGGCTTTTTAACCCATTAGGGCCCTATAAAAAGGGGCCCATGGGCCATGGGGTCTAAAAATTATGATTACGCGGGATTGAATTTCAGTGTACAGAATTGGTACGATCAAGTATTATAAGGCTACCAACCATTTATTTGAGCAGCCTGCGATTCTGTGACCCATCCAGGGGTGGACAAAAGGGGTGCCGGGGCCCAAGAATGTGATTTGATTGGATTTGATACTAACGTAAAGAGTTGATATAATCTGTCCAGCGAATAGTCTCCTCAGCCTTTCGGAGTCCATGTCACTCTCTGTCGGATCCAGGTATGGACGGGAGGCGTTCCAAGGGGGCTCAAATTGAAATTTTCGTAAAATTCCCTTATCTCATACAAACTTGATATGTTGAGGGTTTGTAGGGGTGTACTTTTGGGTTGCCCTGGCATGCGACTATGCCCCCAGGGATTTACGAACAAGGGTGCTTGAGGGGGTGAAACTCGCATGTTCATCTAGCACTCGATTCGATTTGATTTCATCAGCTTTATATTGAACTGATTTGTATAATAAATTGTTAACGAAAATTTCAATTTGAGCCCCCTTGGAACGCCTCCCGTCCATACCTGGATCCGACAGAGAGTGACATGGACTCAGAAAGGCTGAGGAGACTATTCGCTGGACAGATTATATCAACTTTTTACGTTGGTATCGAATCCAATCAAATCTCATTTTTTGGAACCCCGGCACCCCTTTTGTCCACCCCTGGATGGGTCACAGAATCGCAGGCTGCTCAAATAAATGGTTGGTAGCCTTATAATACTTGATCGTACCAATTCTGTACACTGAAATTCAATCCCGCGAAATCATAATTTTTAGACCCCATGGCCCATGGGCCCCTTTTTATAGGGCCCTAATGGGTTAAAAAGCCTTAATTTTTAACAGAAATGAAAACCCCGCCCTTCGGAATCCCCCTAACCCAGTATGACAGGCCGAGCACATTTCTGTAAATATCTTATATTTTGGACCCTTGGAGGCCCTTCTAGACGCCCCTGGGAAGGTCGAAAAGGCGACCTGACCGAAGAAATGGATGGAGGGGACTTCAGAACCCCCGAGTGAAGTATTTGGCCGGGTTGGGAGGGCAGTCTCATCATGTATATACCATCTTGAAAACCCCCCAACTTGAGTCAAATTTGGAGGAGAAGGGGGGCCGAGCGGCATCCAGATTTTATACAACTTCTAAGATCTCAATGAACATTTAAAAAAAAATGAGCTCGATCGGACCTTTCCGACCAAAGTTTTAAGTTTTTGGGTTTTTAGCCTTACTTTGACGCGACTATCTGTCAGTAAGTGTCAAATTATTGAGGAGTTGTGTTATAGTTTTATTTACTAAACTAGTGGAGTAAGTAAATAGAAACCTGTATTATTATGTTGGTTACCTACAGTTTTCATTAAATTAAACTAACATTTGACATTTCTCAGACAGAACCGTCTGCGAAATCGGATATTTTTGACAACTGATGCCAAAATTTAAATTTTATATTTGTTACTTTTAGTTTCATACAAAACCATTTGGTAAGTCGTGGGTAAAGCATAGTACTTCACTCGAAGAACAAATTGCATATTTAGCTCGTTTCTTTAGCCCGTTCTCTCGCAAGCTCGCTCATGGGCCAAACACACTCGCTGTAATATGCAATTTACTCCACTCGTAAAGTAATATACTATTAATAAAAACATACGTTAAAATCTAGTTTTAAGTAAAACTTGGATGCGCCAGTACTTTCCTAAGACGAAAGAACAGTTAAAGTAGTGGTTTGCAAACGGTAAACTTACTTTGAAAAAGACATTCGATTTTTGTGCTAGCAATGGGACGAAAATAACAATATTATAATTTGGTGTTCTTTGTCGTTTCCCACTTCTTCAATGTTGACATGGGAGGAGTGATTAAGTAAAACAGAAACTATTTTGTTGGCTTTACTTGATTAGTGTAGTGTTCAATGAATTTAGGGTTAGTTCCAACTTTCAACAGACCTCAGATCAAATCTATTCTTTGTCAGGACATAACATACCTAGGATTCATCATGGATCAAGGATTATGCTTCAAAGAACACGTCGACAGCGTAGTGAAGAAAGCAAAATAAGCAAGAAGCAAGTTTGGAGCATTAATACAAAGAAGAATTTAATTAAACTTAAGGATACAATTAATAGTACGACCCAGACGACGGGTTCTGGAAACACAAGAGGCAAAAAATGTAGCTCCGGCAGCAGTATAGAACCAGAAGATAACATAGCGCCAAAGTGAGAAAAGATTCACTACAGAGAGAACGCAGCTAAGCATCGCACAATAAAGAAGAAAACAACAAAGAGAAAAGTACGCAACAGTAGACAGACACAGGAATATTGTCTTGGCAGAAGCAGATAAGGACCACAGTTTCTCCCCAAAGCCATTCAGGAGTCTAAAAGAGGGAGTAAGAGGGGGTTGTGGAAGGAGGAGTAGTGCATGCCGTTCAGACAACTAAGTCGTTGCCAGAATGACATGTTCTCAATCTCGGGCTTAGAAAGCTGCGTGCGTGTGTGCGTGAAACAAAATATTTGAAACCGGTTGAATTATTAAGCTGTACTGTATTAAGTATAGGGATAAGAGGGGCTAGTTGTGATGGTGGTAAGCCACCATCACAACTAGCCCCTCTTATCCCTATACTTAATATGTTATCATAGTCTTTCCTCCTTTTCTTTCTTTTTCTCTCATACTTGTTGACGCCTTTCTTTCTACAGCTATGTATTAAATTATTTCGTTTTGTCACGATTGAATCAGTTTGCTCTCGTGCTTAACTATTATTTTCTGTCGTAACGAACGGTATTTACTTCAAAAATTATTCTTCTCGAAAATAAGGATATGATTAATTGAAATCACATTTAACATTTCTAATCAAGTCTGACAACAATATGAAAGCCAATTATGCAGAAATTCTATAATACATTTGTTATTAGAACATTATCTTAAATATAGCCAAGTTTAATTAAATCATATTCTATGTATCGTTTTGATATATTGAATGTAGTTTAAAAGCGGCAGCTGTATTCGAAGATTTGACTATAACAGCTTGAAATTTCATATTCAATTCGTAGGCATTTCTGTAAGCCCAACAACAACTCTCCAAAAATGATTTATATGCTAACAGTGCCGAATATATGTGCATGAACTGTACAACACATTTATTCGGTGTGTTACTGAATTTAATGAGGTTGATTTGCATTCGTATATCTCGCACACCAATGTTTTGAAGGAATTGTCATATTGAAGTTGCATATTCTATGAACCTGCTGCTGCTACTGCTACTGCTGGTAAATTCAGATTTTTAACGCTCTTGTTTTCTTTACAAAGACAATTTATACAATCTTATCAACAACAGAACATAGTTTCTCTTTAAAACAGTAACATGTTTAGTTAACACTAATACTTTAATCTAACTATTTAGTTGATGTTTCTTGAGCAATATTTCAATTACTTATTTAATAACAAAATTAAAATCATAATTTTCGGACATAACCAACCTCTTAAACAGCTGCAACTGGTATAAAAGGGCTACAATTGTCTCATTCTCGTTTAAAAAATGTATTAAAGAAGCTACCAGTTCTTAGTTGATTTCGCATTATTTTCCCTTATTGCACTGTGTGTGTTCTGGTGTATAAACTGGTCCAAGGACACTTCCTTGTGCAACACCAGCTCTAATCTGTCTCATATCAGAGTATGCTTCCTCCTGCTTTATTCTGAAGCATGTGTCTGATATGTATGATTCTAATAGTTGAGCGTACTGTTTTGGCAGGTGAAGGCGTAGTTTATGTGTTAACCCTTTGTGCCACACCTTCTCGAAGGCTTGTTCGACATCCTGAAAGACAGTGGTGCTAACCGTTTTTTCTTCCAGTGTCATTTCTATGTCAGAGACTCTCTATCACCGTTTAACATCTATGTTAAGAAGACACTCAGTAGATAGCGCAGTGTTTTGGTTTCTAGATTATTCATCGCTAAAACTCAGGAATAGCTGGAGCGATTTCACTTATTTTTATCTTGAAATATTTGAAAAAGTTCAGGAATAGTTTAGTTCCTAAAAAGTAAGGTGGTGTCGTTGATATTTTATCCATTTAAACAAGCATTTACTTGCGTAGTGGATGTCTAAATAAATAAAAGAAAGTCATGTTAGTTACACTTTTTATAACTGAAGAACCACTGAACCGATTTAAATAGAAAAACGTATAATTAAAGTAAAATGAAAAATGGTAAAAAAATGTAGAAAAAGAGAAAACTACTGTGACGCAGTTGATATCTTATATATTTAAACGAGTAATTCTTACGTAATAAAGTACTATGACGCCACCGTAAGGTGGCGCAGTTAATGTTCTATTAATATAAACGAGCAAACTGAATTAATTACCATTAATTACTAGTTGATATCTCAAATATTTAAACGAGCAATTTTTACTTGATTAAAGACTTTGGCATCTTATATTTAAACCACCAAAATAGTAAAAACCCGGAAACTAACAAGAAAATATGATAAAAATGACAAAATGAGAAAAAGCATTAACAAATAAAAAAACAGACAAAATCGTAAAAATGCAAAAAAAAAACGATAAATAAGAAAAATACAACAATGTTAGTCTCAGTACTTACCTAAGTACAATGACTCCACTGTAAGGTGGCGCCGTTGAAATATATTTAATGTGGAATATATTTAAATGAGCAATTCTTACTTAAATAAAAACTACGATGCCACTGTAAGGTGACGCAGTTGATATCTATATATTTAATCGAAAAATTACAAAATACTTTAAAACCTAGAAACTAAAAAAAAATATGATAAAAACTACAAAACCAACAATGACTTTAAGTTCTGACCGGTTATTGGCAGAATAAAAAGCAACTGTTTCATCAGCAAAGCTTATCATTTGTCCTTTGGTATTTAAAAATAGTAATTCATTTATGTAGATGCTAAATAGACATTGTTTTCTATCTTCAAGATTGGTTCTGAACATATCACAAGCATTACCTACCTCTGATTCTTATGTTGAACAGGGACTCTAGTAATTTTTTGTGATCCACAGTATCAAAAGCTTTAGCTAGATCTATTATTGATTTTTTATTTTCATGTTTTTTGGATGCCTACGTCATAACAGGAAATGATTCTCTAAATGTTATGTTTCTATCTTTAGATTCTGTGATGCTATATCTAGTCAGAATATCTCTTATCTAGATTTTAACCCTTTAAAATATTGATGGGATGATTAGTGTGTGTCTTGCCGGTAAGTTTACTACTATTTTATATTGATGACAATCCAAAATCATCATCTTTATGATGTAAATAAACTTCTTCGACATTAATTGATCTATTCCAATAAAACCCATAAAATTTAACAGGCAATATTTTTTATACTATTATAGTAGATACTTAATTAAATTTTATTACGTACTGGCCGTTTTGCATTTCGTTTCGATGTAAACGTGACCCTGTAAATCCGATAAAAGTGTTTTTCCATTTCCCAAAACAGTGAAGGTGCTGTTTTTATGATGTTGGTTTAAGTACCTCTCTCATAGTCATAACTGTTTTATTTTTGTTGAAACTCCCCAAATTGTATCTTTACAATCTATAGAAGCGCACAGAAAAACTCATTTTTGTCCTGCTGTATAAATGTATTTTTATAATCTAATTCCGGAAACACTCGTATAATCAAATACAAGTTTGTTTCTCTTGGTATTAGGGAGCTGGAAAGTAAAAAACTTTATGAGTTTATACATAACAGACTTTACTGTATATAACGATTACACGATTTCAATTGGTAAGCTTAATTCTTATTTTATTCACTTTTGCGAACAGTTTTATTGTATTTTAACGACTACAAAAAGTTTCAACTTTAATTATATGGTTTTCTTGTTTAACATTTTAACTGTTTCAGATTTTTTAAAACTTAGACTAGGGAAGTTTGACCAGAGTTAGTACGTAGATTTTCTCTCAAAATTCTCGTCCTTAGAGTTTGTTTGTACAAGGTTAACACTGATGTAACAAACACACCTGTGGCAATACCTACTGATAGCAATTGTCAGAAACAGATTTTCATAGAGAAATCAGGATAACGCTTCAAGATTAATTAGGGTCATAGTGTCAGAGATAAGTAATATGCCATGTTCCGTTTAGGCAAAATAAGATGTTACAACAAATTTAACAGTATATAAAGAGTATGGTTACAATGCGTCAAAATTCCTGCGTAATAAAATCGCAATTGCTTTTGAATGACCGAAGTGAATTTTCCATTTTTTGTTATAGAAATGTTTCTCTATGACCTGAAAAACAATCAAACAAAAATGAACAACAAGAACGAAACTAAACAACAATAACAATACTGAATAAGAACAACACCGAAACTAAACCAAATTACCTTTTTTAAAAACAGCCTGAGGTGTGGATATCCCTACACACGGGAGGATGCACAATGGGCCATATTATTATGTGGCCTCAGTGCCAGCAGAGCACTTGCTCGCCCCTCTCCAAATTTCCAGACCCAGATACATTTTGTATACTGCATATTATTTTTTCTGCGATCACTATTGAAAGTAGGCTTTCATCAAAACTCACCCAATTCCACACTTTTTTTTAAAATGATACAAACGGAAGATTAGCTATGCAACCAAACAACTATTACCAAAACTATAAAGAAACTTTATAATTAAAACCTCTTAAATGCCCTTATTCATTATTTAAATAGAAAATCCTTTAAATATAAGTGAATCAAAAACGGAATAATAAAACTTCTTATTAGTTTTGTAAAATAACACTAACGTTATTAAAGGCGTATTGAAATTACTAAAGTATTATCACAAAATGGTAATAAATTGATGTGGACTACATCTGAAGCATTTTGACTTACAAATTAGGCCAATCCAATTTGGAGGGCTTACATAAATCACCGCTAAATGGGTTATCCCTTAGCATAAATCCGGCAATTGAACTCTACAATCAAATAACACCCTATTATTGAAACTACGATAGAGGAAAATAGAGATAAATCTGAAAAACTGTGTCACATTCCATCACTGCCAATGTGTATATGGCAAAGCGTGGAAGATCGGTTTTCTCATGCATTCCAGTCGGGCTGATACCGACTTTCCGGGAAATAAGGGATTTATCAATCTTCTAACATCAGGAATAAGATTATTCATTTTCTGGATATATCTGCTTCCTCCAGTGTGGTCGTGACAGTAAAGATTTGATAAAAACACATTGCTACGCAAAAAGTAGTGTTCACGAAAAACAAAATTGGATTAACAACATGATAAGGGTGAGGTCTTGGATTATTTCGCAATTCAGACGGAATAACACGTAAAAAAGAAAACACGGTTAGATACAAAAAAACAAATTGACAACATCAAAACGTTTTCTTATTTTTACAAATCTATTTAATGTTCTTTCTTATCGCATATTACGAAATACTTTAAATAGGTTCCTTAAATTAGTAAATCCTCAGTTTTTGGTTTCATATAATAATCACAAATAATAGCAAAGGATAAACCTCATTTTTGAAACAGATAATAAATTACCTAAACAATATCTATTTATCTAATTTCTGGAAGATAAACAGAACCAGTAAACTTTCTTTGCAATACACAACAGCAATATAAGTATTCATTAAGGAATAAATACAATTTATGTATCGAAAGAAGTTTTTTAGGGTGTCACTAGTAAAAATTAGTTTAATATCTTTCTTCTCAACCATAACTCATTTGTTAATCTCCACTCTAAATTTCTTTAGGAAGAACTGTAAGTTTCTCTAATACATATTTTAGAAACTCTTATTGTATATTTTTTTATAGGTTCAATTCAGCCACCCAGAATCTTGATACACTATATTGGTTTGTACAGTTCTAAAGGATGGGTGACATTAAAAATTGATCCAGTATGGGTTTAGTATGGTTTCGGGTGTCTCAAGACCGGTACATGGCCCATAAGGAATCCTGTAATGACTCGTAGCTGATTCCTGCTGACTTTTGAGCAGTGTTTCAGCTCTTTATTGGTTCACGTTTTGTTTAATATGTAGGTACACAATGTGCTGTTTCTTGAGCAGATATTCGTTTCCAGTATTGATGGTGTTATTTGCTTGCATTCCTGCTGGCTTTGTGCAGTGTTTCAGCTCTTTCGGCTCACGTCTGTTTAATACACATTTGGCTGTGAGCTTGAGCAGATATTTGTTTCCAGTGTTGGTTGTGTTGTTTACAGATCCAGGCTTTAACTCCTGCTGGCTTTGTGCAGTGTTTCAGCTCTTTTGGCTCACGTCTGTTTAATAGGTACACATTGTGCTGTGTGCTTGAGCAGATAGTCGTTTCCACTGTTGGTTGTGTTGTTTACAGATCCAGGCTTTCATTCATGCAGTGTTTTAGCTCTTTTGACTCACATCTGTTTAATAGGTACACAGTCTGCTGTGTGCTTGAGCAGATATTCGTTTCCAGTGTTTGTTGTGTTGTTTACAGATCCAGGCTTTTATTCCTGCTGGTTTTGTGCAGTGTTCCAGCTCTTTTGGCACACGTCTCTTTAATAGGTACACATTGTGCTGTGTGCTTGAGCAGATCTTCGTTTCCGTTGTTGGTTGTGTTGTTTACAGATCCAGGCTTTCATTTCTGCTGGCTTTGTGCAGTGATTCCGCTCTTTTAGCTCACGTCTGTTTAATACAAATTGTGCTATGTGCCTAAGCAGATATTTGTTTCCAGTGTTGGTTGTGTTGTTTACATATCCAGGCTTTCATTCATGCAGTGTTTTAGCTCTTTTGCCTCACATCTGTTTGATAGGTACACAGTCTGCTGTGTGCTTGACCAGATATTCGTTTCCAGTGTTTGTTGTGTTGTTTACAGATCCAGGCTTTTATTCCTGCTGGCTTTGTGCAGTGTTTTAGCTCTTTTGGCTCACGTCTGTTTAATAGGTACACATTGTGCTGTGTGCTTGAGCAGATAGTGGTTTCCAGTGTTGGTTGTGTTGTTTACAGATCCAGGCTTTCATTCATGCAGTGTTTTAGCTCTTTTGGCTCACATCTGTTTAATAGGTACACAATCTGCTGTATGCTTGAGCAGATATTCGTTTCCAGTGTTTGTTGTGTTGTTTATAGATCCAGGCTTTTATTCCTGCTGGTTTTGTGCAGTGTTTCAGCTCTTTTGGCACACATCTGTTTAATAGGTACACATTGTGCTGTGTGCTTGAGCAGATCTTCGTTTCCGTTGTTGGTTGTGTTGTTTACAGATCCAGGCTTTCATTTCTGCTGGCTTTGTGCAGTGATTCGGCTCTTTTAGCTCACGTCTGTTTAATACAAATTGTGCTATGTGCCTGAGCAGATATTCGTTTCCAGTGTTGGTTGTGTTGTTTACATATCCAGGCTTTCATTCCTGCTGGCTTTGTGCGGTGTTTCAGCTCTTTTGGCTCACGTCTGTTTAATACACATTGTGCTGTGTGCTCGAGCAGATATTCGTTTTCAGTATTGGTTGTGTTGTTTACAGATCCAGGCTTTCATTCTGCTACAAACCTATTTTTGGTACACTTAGAACTGGTTCTGGGGCGTACAATATTGTCGTTAATCCTACTCATGCTAGTTTATCAGCCACTCAGTTACCTTCTATTTCTCTCTATCCTAAAAGCAATTCCAATCTAGTTTGACACTGTCATGCTCTGTCAGAATTTTAAATTCTGATCATTATTCGTATGGAAACCACTTCAAAAGGATTTTAAGACTCCAATAGTTGCCTGACTAGTAACTATATGTGTATATGTTGATCCACTTAGATTTATATTTTTCTAAACGTACCGCTTTAAATTTTTGTTCCTGAATGCTCTTCAGTCTTAGACCAGGTGTAATCCTTAAGTTGTTGCATTCCTCCCGTTGATGTATTTCTAAAATGTTTTCTTAGGAAGATATTTGAATACCATATGGTCCTTATTTTATCTCCTAGATGCCTTCTTTAAATTCCTGCTTTATTGTATTGTGTCTTATCTAACAAAAATTTGTGTAAAAATAAGGAAGTTCAATCAGGACTTTCTTTGTTGCTGTTAGAATGCCTCTCAGAGCTCTAGTTATGCTTAGGCATAACCTAGTATTTGTTTTCTTAAGCAAATATCCACTTATGACCACTAAAAAAATTTTTAGATAAATTTTAAATGAGATCTTCCTTGAGGCCTTTTTAGGATTATATTTAATGGAACCAAAATTTCCAAGGTCCGTGACAGGTTTTTAAGGCATTCTTAAGTAAGTACCCTCAAAAATTTCATTGTAAACCACATATATGGGTGTAAAAGACTGCATTGAAAAATGTGTGCGGTTAGAAAATCTCCTGGGGTCTTCTTAGAGTATATTAACTAGATTTTCATTACACTCCTCAAATCTAAATTCTTAGAGCACCATGGGAACATTTTTAAAATCCACTGAAACCAAAATTTTCAGGCCACTTGAAAGATTTTTAAGGTATCCTTGAGTCAATTTTCAGAAAAATTTCATTGTAGACCACAAATATGGTTTCAAAATACTGCCTTATAGACACATCGTGAACGATTTTCTAATTGGAACGTCTCCTGAGGTCTTATTAAAAGAATGTGCACTAGATTTTCAGTACACGCGTCAAAGATGGTTTCTCAAACACTCTTAGAATATTTTAAACGGTTTTTTAAGACACAAAAAGGGTTCTCTCGGATTCTATAATTGTTTGCTGTCTACCTTATTTCAGTTACTTAAGACCTTCGTTAGGGAATCTACTTTAAATTTTCTTTGCAAAACTCAGACGAATTATTTAGGTCATGAAAAAAATTGTCATTCACAAATTTCTGTTAGAGAGTTAAACTGTTTTGGCTTTGGAAAAAAATTATAAAAAGATCTTTTACACTCAGTATCATATATTTTGATAAAATTTTGTTTTGATGGAAATACTCATTTGTTTCTGTTTTTCGAAAGGTCGTATAAAAAAAAAGTGAGAGTTGTCAAGGGACACCCGGATGGAACGAAGTTCCTTTCGATTAATTAGTGAAGGAATTGTAATTTGTAAACACAACAGAGTGTTTATTATTGTCTGTATAAAATCTCTACTTACCTAACTTCATCAGCAATATCCGAAACTTGGGCACAAACACTGTCAGGATACATTATTGTTCTTATTTTCTATTATTTTATTAATTATTATCTACAAAAAACCTGTATAAACTTAACAAAGTCGCGACACTACACTACCAAAGCAAAATAGAAAAAAGAAATCCATTATCACTTGAATATTTTCAACAGTTCGTTTCTTTTAACAAAAGTGTCCACTTATACAATACCAGTGGTTTAGATGACATACATATATCTAGAATTACTTTGTATTTTAATTTAATTTACAACAGAAATTCAAAATTTTAAAATTAAAATATTTGACAGTAAAGGTAATTTGACGTACCTAACAGTCAAGTTACGAACTATTTTTAAAATCTTTATGAATTTATTAATTTATAAAAACAGGATGAAATAAAATATAATACTATTATAGGTAATTATTTTTTTTCTACAGTTTTTTCTTTTTAATGTACATTTTCTTTTAATTTAAAATAGTGTCTTTTTAATTGTAATATATCTGTCTATGAGAGAGAGAGAGAGAGAGAGAGAGAGTTTTTTATTTTTTGGTCTGTGAGAGAGAGACAGACAGACGTGTGTCGTGTCGCGTCGTGACAATTTTTGGTCTGAATTTTTTTCGGCCAGCCTCTACCCTCAGTCGTAACTGGTCGTAACGCCAGAAAGGGAACTTCGTTCCAAAAATGTTCAGTAGGAAGTTTTGGCATATTAGGAGATTTTTAAAAAATATATATATTACGGAATTTAGTAATATGCAGTAAAACCGAGAAGTAGAAAGTTTCAACGAAAATTTATGTCATAAATATTTATTTTATATTATATTTACGAGTTCCAGGTGAAAACTTAAATTGAAGCAAAAGCCGGCGGGACGATCCGTGCCGTAAAAACAGTGAGGAGTTTTGATTGGGTATCAATGTCTAGTTGACAACTTTTCATCGAAAAACTTTATTTATTACGTTATCGAAACTTGTATGTGGGAACTCCGCGGGTTCTATAGTCGGAAAGTTTTTTTTCGCAGAACTTTGGACTGTACGGAGAAGTATTTTACTTGCAATTCAAAAAATTTTGTTTGCGACCCAAAACCGACCGTTTGTTATTTTTTATTACAGACACGTTTTGGACTCTGATTAACTTTTCACTTCTAAGAAATCTTTAACTTACTAAAAGTTGAGTATAGAAAAAAAATCATTTTAAGTACAACAAACTTTGAATAGATACAAACTGTCACAAAAAGAATTTCAATTTACAATTTATAAACCCTTTTCAAACAAGCTTAAAATTTTTACAATCTGTCAAAACAAGCTTTTTATATCGCTTGAATATAAAAATATTCTTAAATTTTTTCTAGAGCTTGTTAGAGCTTGTTTGATATGTGTAGAGTTATAAAAATATATCAGTATGTGTTTAACGAGTTTCATCAATTTGCAAAGATTATTCAGAAGCTTTTTTCAAATCTCGTTTAAGTTGTGAAAATGTCTAGAATTTATCAGTAACTGGTCTAAACTATTCCCAACTGATCAAGATTTTTCCGAAGCTGTTTAATACTTGCCTGATTTTGTCATAACTTATTTAAACTGGTAGAATTTGGTCTGAAACTTTATCTTTATACTTGCCTTAACTTCTTTATACTTTGCCTGAACATGTCAAGATTTTTCTGAAGCTGGTTTAAGTTGTCTGGGTTTATCAAGACTTGCTAAAGCTTGTCAAAGTTCGTCTGGCGGTTATCAAAAAATTATATGAAGACTTAATTGATCTTGTCAAGCTTGTTAGAACTTAACTTTATAGTAGGTACCGGGTGAGGAAAAAGAATGGAAATCCCGTGGTAACTCAAAAACCATGGGTCACAGAAAAAAACTTGCAAAATATAAAATGTATGGTTTTTTCATGGCTATCAGATGGTTAAGATGGATTTGACCATGACCATGACCATCATGGTCAATTTTTTTAAATGGAAACAGGTATTTTTGACAACGGAAATCGAAAGAGCGTGAAATTTTACGTCCAAATATGACCTTGACCATTTTTAAAAATTTTACCATGATGGTCATGGTCAAGGTTAGACTAAAAATTCCTAAAGCATCGAAATAGCTTAAATTGTATTAGTCGCAGAGAAAAATTTCCAAGTCTTAAAGTTTATGGATTAGATGGATTTGACCATGACCATGACCGTCATGGTCAGGCGATGGTCAGGTCAGTTTTTTTAAATAAAAACATGTATTTTTGACAAGGGGAACCGAAAAGAGGGTGAAATTTTACGTCCATTTATTGCCTTGACAATTTTTAAATTTTTTACCATGATGGTCATGGTCAAGGTCAAACTAAAAATTTCTAGACTATCGCAATAACTCGAATTGTATTAGTCGCAAAGAAAAACTTCCAAGAGTTAAAGTTTATGGTTTTTCCTGGCTATTAGATGGTTAAGATGGATTTGACCATGACCATGACCATCATGGTCGGGCGACGGTCAGGTCAGTTTTTATAGTGAAACTTTTATTAGATCGTTTTAAGTGCATGTTGCATGTCACATGTCGGTCGAACGCCAAGTAGGTATAAAGTATAAATTAGGTACGGCGCTTATAGTTTTAAGGAGCGTTTACATGAGACGTGAGCCACGATCGTATTTCACGATCTTGAGAGTTGTGACTCACGAGCGTGGTTTCATAAAGCATCTTACGAATCGTGATAGTGTTTACACGTGAACGCGATTTTCATTCAGTAAGATGGAATCGTTAGTAGCGGAAGCATGTGCTGTTTTGTCCGGTGTATTGGCTAAACAACTCAAACAACGGTTAAATGATAAATTGAAGTTAAAAAGAAGAAGGAAAAGGAGATGGTGGGTAAGGCTGTGGATTCAAAAACGGAACGATAATAGTGGCTCTGCATTTATTTCCCGTCAATTACGAAATGAAAATCCAGAAGATTTCAAAAACATTTTAAGAATGTCAGATACACATTTTGATTTTTTATTAAATAAAATTCAATTTAAGATACAAAAATTGAATACAACAATGAGGGAAGCTATACCAGCAGATACTAAAATCAAAATAACACTTCGCTACTTAGCTACGGGTGATCCATTTAAGAGCTTGGAATATTTTTTCATGGTTGATACTATTCTTTTCACAGCTTTGCCTCTAGCATCTCTATTTCTATATGCCTGTAACTTTGTGTTCCATAAAACTTCTTCCTTTTCATAACAATCTATGAAATTCATAGTTTTTTCATCATTCATTTTCATAACATTCTTATTTACACTCATATTTACAAACAAACAATTTTTTTTTACTCGACAAAACGATATACCTCCGCTTAAACAGTGTACCTACCTACATCACGACTACAACTGAGCTTTCACGACTAAAATATCCAACATGGTTTGATATTGTGAGAACCAGTCGTGACAGATTCGTGAACGATAATTTCACTATCGTGAAATACGAATTGATTGTTTACACAAACCTTAAGCCACGCTTTCGTGAGCCACGATCGTGGCTCACGTCTCATGTAAACGCTCCTTAATACAAAAATGTACGGGAGTCAGCACATCTGCTAATTAAAACAATCCTACTATTCGTATTAATACGAACTTCGACTGCGTAAGTATCTACGACATGTAACGTCGACAGTTATATTTTACCTATTCGTATTAATACGAACTTCGACTGCGTAAGTATCTACGACATGTAACGTTTTAAAAATATTACAGTCGTAAATAATAATTTTTGAAACTGAAAATATGGCAATAAATTATGTAACATTAGTAACATATATTAAATAAAATCTTTTAAAATTAATCAAAACACTTTCATTTTTAAACAAATAAACTTTGTAATTATCCTACCCTTGTTATACCTATATATTCATTTCATTCTTTTGTCGATTTACTGAAGTTTTCACTTCTATCGTGTGTGAATTGCACACACACCTTTTGATTTTGATTTCGATTTCGATTTTGATTTGATAAAGCGATTTTTATACCCTTAATGGAATATGATTCGAAAAATTTTTAGTTAAATGTCTATAGGGTAAAAAAAAGTTTCACTTTTACCGTGGTTTCATAAAACCACACAATGCTTTTTTTAAATAGAAACATGTATTTTTAACAAGGGGAATCGAAAAAGCATGAAATTTTATGTCCAAACTAGCGGCCGCCCGCGACTTTATCCGCGTGAACTTTAGTTTTTTGCCACCCAATTTCATACAAATTTTCAACCCCTATTTTAAATCCTTAGGAGTTAAATTTAAAAAAGTCATTTCTTACTACACCACTACGTAATAGAAAAAAATTATTTTCGAATTTTCAAGATTCTACGCGTCTATCGACAGTGTCATGTCGGCCAGCAGCAGCGTGCTACCGCCTTACCGCTCCACACACCCCGCACATTAAAGCGCGAGTAGTATTAGACTATTATTATTTTAAAACTATTAAAACTTGCATGCTATATACAATCAAAATCTCAGCCCGATCGGTTAGAAATTCACAAAATTATTTCTTAGGGGATGCCTTCGTCATAGTAACTATATGCATGCAAAGTTTCAGCCTGAACGGTTTAAAGTTGACAAAGTTTCATACAAATTTTCATCCCCTATTTTATCCCTTAGGGGTGAAATTTATTAAAATCCTTTCTTAAGCAATGACTACGTCATAGTAGCTATATGCACGCAAAATCTCAGCCCGATCGGTGTGATATTGGCAAAGTTTCATACAAACTTTCATCCCCTATTTTATCGCCTTAGGGGTAGAATTAATCAAAATCCTTTATTCGAGGATGCCTACGCCATAGTAGCTATATGCATGCAAAATCTCAGCCCGATCGGTTTAAAATTGACAAACTTTCATCGCCTATTGGATCCCCTTAGGGATGATATTTATTAAAATCCCTTCTAAGGAATGCCTACGTCATAGTAGCTATATGCATGCAAGATCTTAGCCCAATCGGTTTTAAATTGACAAAGTTTCATACAAACTTTCATCCCCTATTTTATCTCATTGGGGGTGGAATTAATCAAAATCCTTTCTTAGGGGATGCCTACGTTACATTAGCTATATGCATGCAAAATCTCAGCCCGATCGGTTTAAAATTGACAAACTTTCATACAAACTTTCATCATCTATTTAATCCCTTTAGGGGTGTGATTTATCAAAAATCCTTTCTTGGGGGATGCCTACGTAATAAAAGCTATATTCATGCAAAATCTCAACCTGATCGGTTTAAAATTGACAAAGTTTCATACAAACTTTTATCTCCAATTTTATCCCTTTGGGGGTGGAATTATTCAAAATCCTTTTTTAGCGGGTGCCTACGTCATAACATCTACCTGCGTGCCAAATTTCAGCCCCATCCGTCCAGCGGTTTGAGCTGTGCGTTGATAGATCATACAAACTTTCATCCCGTATTTTATCCCCTTGGGGGTGGAATTAATCAAAATCCTTTCTTAGCGGATGCCTACGTCATAATATCTACCTGCATGCCAAATTTCAGCACCATCCGTCCAGCGGTTTGGGCTCTGCGTTGATAGATCACTATGTCAGTCAGTCAATCAGTCAGTCAGTCACCTTTGAGTTTTATATATATAGATATGACTGACAATTTAAAAAAAAAAACTCTGCGACTAACACAGTTCGAGTTATTGCGATAGTCTAGAAATTTTTAGTTTGACCTTGACCATTACCATCTTGGTAAAAATTTAAAAAGTTGTTAATGTCATATTTGCTCATAAAATTTCGCGCTCTTTCGATTTCCCTTGTCAAAAATACATCTTTTTATTTAAAAAAACTGACCTGACCATCGCCTGACCATGATGGTCATGGTCATGGTCAAATCCAACCTAACCATTTGATAGCCAGGAAAAGGCCATAAACGTTAAGTCTTGAAAGTTTTTCTTTGCGACTAATACAATTCGAGTTATTGTGATGGTCTAAGAATTTTTAGTTTGTCCTTGAAATGGTAAAATCTTTAAAAATTTTCAATGTCATATTTGGACGTAAAATTTTACGCTCTTTCGATACCCGTTGTCAAAAATACATGTTTCCATTAAAAAAAATGAACCTGACCATCGCCTGACTATGATGGTCATGGTCTTGGTCAAATCCATCTTAACCATCTGATAGCCAGGGAAAAACCATAAAGTTTGCAAGTTTTTTCCTGTGACCCATGGTTTTTGAGTTACCATGGGGTTTCCATACTTTTTCCTCACCCGGTACTTATATTAAAACTAGTTGAAATGCTTCAAGCCCAATCTGGAGACTTGCAAGACGGATTTAAAGTTTTTAACCTTGTCTGAGTTTCTAAAGACTTATGTAAAAGTCTTTTCTGAATTGGTCAAGACTTGTCAAGATTTGTCTCGAGGATATCAAAACTTGTTTAAACTTTTTAACACTTATATGAGTTTGTTAAAAAATGTCTGAAGCTTGTTAGGATTTCTCTGAATATTTTAAGTATTTTTTAAGATTTCCCCAAACTTGCCATGATTATTGTAAAGCTTTTCTTAAGGTTTCTTTAAGGTTGTGAGATTTGTTTGGAACTTATCTATATGGTCACCGCATTTGGTTCGTGACATTAATTTGCTCGAAAATGTGCAACGAAAGTTCACACGATTACCTTTTAATTTCCGTCAGCGCCCGCCCTACGAAGAACGTCTTCACATGATGCATCTGATATCTTTAACACAACGTAGGCAACGAGGTGACTTGATCCAGACTTTCAAGGCCCTGAGTAGTATTGACTCTCCTGTGAGTCATATTTTTAAACGGAATGATGATGCACGCTTGAGAGGACATTACCTTAAACTCCGTAGGGAAAATTTCAGGACTACTTGCCATGCCGCCAGTATTTTCTTCCTAATCGTGTGTTTTACGAATGGAACGCTTTAACTGATGAAATTGTTTCTGCTACTAATGTAGATCGTTTTAAAATTTTGTTAGATAATATTTAGTTCACTATTTGCTAGTAATAATTTTGTTATCTTGCATGTAAAGAGTTTTATAGGAACTTAGTTCCTCAACTCTTATCTTGTATAACAATAATAATAATAATAATAATAATAATAATAACCTGCATTATTTTGTGAAAAATTATGAAAATTTGTTGAGATTGGTCTCAAATTTTTAAAACTTGCTAATGTTTTTTAATAATTGTCTGAACATGGTAAGATTCTTTTGAAGCTAGTTAGAAATTGTCCAATTAGAGTCTGTCAAGATTCTTCTTAAGCTTGTTAAATACTTACCTAAATATATGAAAACTTATTGAATTGTCGTAAGATTTTTCTGAAGATTTTTAAGAAGTTTTTGAATCTTTAAACCTTTATTTGCGCTTCTCAAGATTTATGTAAGTTTATTAAGAAACTTCTTAGTACATGTCTGGTTGTAGTACGCCTTGTAAGAGCTTGTCAAAATCTGTAGGTATTAGTATTATACGTTACAAGGTCGGTAGGTGACTTATTACAGTACGAGTTAGTTTACGAACGAGCCGACCTAGGAGCCAAGTCCGGAAATAAAAACGAGTAATAAATTTATAAAAATGTCAACAGTAGTTCGTAACTTGACTAAAAATAGTTTATAACTTGATTAGTTAGGTCATATTACCTTGAAAGCCATCTGTCACTGTCAAATAATTTTTTTATTATAAAATTGAATAACATTGACTTCTTTTTAAATATGGATGTAAAAGTAAGTAATTAATTATTTTATTTTTATTTTATAGTCATTATAGTATTTTTAAATGTGCAATCATATAGCAGCGTTGCTAGGCAACACATTACAGTACCTGATACCGTAATGTTTTACTTACCGGTGCCAAATTGATTATAGGAAAGTGTATTTACTGGACAGGATGGAATAAAAAGATTTTTAATAACTGTCTCTGATTTTTAAAATTTTTATACATTTGTCAAGATTTTTCTGATTTCGTATTAGATTTTTTGAAGAAAACTATTGGGACTTTAGGAATTAATTAAGGCTGGTAAGCTTGTTAAGATTAGTTTCGAGTTTGTTAAGACCAAAATTGTCTAAATACTTATCTGAACATATTAACTCTTATCAGAGAGTATCATTAGAGTGTATAAAGCAAACGACAGCTATCAAAAAATTAAACCAAATTCAAAGATCAGCATGCCTTCTCGTAACAGGAGCCATGCGAAGCACACCGACCAGCGCAATGGAAGTCATACTCGGTCTCACCCCCCTTGAAATATTTGTTAAGGAGGTCGCATTGATGACTGATGACCATGGTACGCTTTCGCACGGTTGGTATCGAACCCACTGTAGGGACTGGCACCTATAGGGATAGTCTGTGGAGGGAATCAATAAAAGTGATACCACTCTTACAGGCAGTCATGGATGCCGTCGCACCAAGATTTGTCTTTGACAAACCCTACAAAATATTAACAAACAAGACAGCAGACCCCAACGTAGTGCACGCTCTGAGCGTATATACGGATGGATCAAAAACAAAGCAAGGTGTGGGATGTGGAATTTACTCTAGATCCTTAAGCCTAAAAATAAAATGGGCTATGGATGGCTTGTCAAGTGTGGTTCAGTCAGAAATAACAGGCATAACCATAGCTGCAAAAGAATTAATCAATAGGAACATCACAGGCAGGAATATAAATATATATACAGACTGCCGACAAGCACTACTGACCTTGAATAGACCACGTTTCACTTCAAGTTTAGTACTAGAATGTCACCAATCTCTAACTGAGGCCAGCCAGAATAACGTGGTCACTCTCAGCTGGATCAAAGGACATGGGAACTCTAAAGGCAACCGCATTGCGAACAATTTAGCAAAGAGGGCTGCGGGCTACAAATATGTTAGCCCTCGCCCATCTACCAAGCTAACATTGTTCGCAGTCGTGGACCTTATTAAACAGCACGCTCACCAAAAATTTATACAGTTCTGGGATGAAACTACGAACTGTAGACTGGCCAGAGAGTTATTACCTCATCCTGGCGAGGAAACAGCAAAAAAATTTAAGGCATTGAACAGACAAAATCTCCGAACAGCTGTGGGAATCCTGACAGGTCACTGCCAATTGCGACAACATCTCTTTAGGATGAAACTAACAGAATCGCCGCTATGCAGAGGCTGCGAACAAGAAGAGGAAACAGTAGAACACATTATGTATGACTGCTCTGCTTTTTCTGAAATCAGAAGATCCGTGTTGGGCGAGTATTGGCTTACACCAGCCGATGTCAGGGAGATCCCCCTCGGGAGCCTCATCACCTATTTTAAATCAATAGGCCTGGTGACATCCTGAGGTGAGGATATCCCTACACACAGGAGGATGCACAATGGGTCATATGTGGCCTCAGTGCTGGCTGAGCACTAGCTCGCACCTCCCAAATTTCCAGATCCAGATCCAGAGAGTGTATAAAGCTTGTCTAATTTTAACTTAAAATCTTAAAATTTGTTGAAGCTTCTCAAAATTTATCTGGAGAGTTTATGGAGAGTTTGTTTAGATTTTTCTAAAGCTTTTTAGAGTGTGACTGGCTATAGCACGATCAGCAATAAGATTGGTATAAAAAAATGTAATAAGTTTCTCAATTTTTTATGATTTGACAAGTCTGTTAAGTTTTTTTCTATTAAGACTTGTCGAGATTTGTCAAGACTTGTCTAAACTTGTCAAGATTCTTTTTTTAGCTTGCCAATTAAGATTTCTTTAAGCGTATCAAGTTTTATCTAAAAATTATTAAATTATTTCTGAAATTAAGAAGATTTTTATGAAACTTTTCGGTATTTTATTCTAATATAATCTGTTCTAATCAGCACATATTTTTGTATTCTTTTCAGTTAAATGTTTGTATTGGTAACATCATATAATCTATAATCGTGTGCAGTTTCTTACACCATGCGAGGTTCTAAATGGAATGTCCATGAGAGAATTTCTTCGCCGTTAATAAATTACTTTATAGTAAAACCGGCAACAGACTAAATTGCTCAGAAAATTATATACATTCGAACAACATTTATTTAGAAAATAAACCGGAGTATTTGCCCGTTAATGTTTTTAGCTATCCGAGCTTGATTATTTTGAAGGACCTTATACTAAAATTGTTATGCGCTTGAAGATTGTCTTTCGGTGATGTTATTCTTTCGAAAGCTGCTTTAATGGTAATGAAGTTGGTCTGAAGCTCGGTTTTCTTGAAATGGTCGATTTTTACTGTGACCCACTTTTTCCCCTTATACAAAACTGGTTTAATGATATCATAAATAAAATATAACTACACTTTTGTTAATGAAAATCACCGATTTCTTGGTATACATGATAATGCCAAGAACGGCTTAGTGGATAAATTAAACAACGTCAATGTAAAAAGTAAGAAAGTATCATCGGATTTATACATATGCATTATATACAAGAATTTAGGAAAACCGTTAAAATTTTACCATTATGGTTATCCAATCTGGTGCAAAATCAATAATATTTTTTCCAATGACATGACGATTCTATATACCAAATTTCATTACCTTCCGTTTAAGAGTTATAGCGCCCACAGGCAAATGCCGTAAAGAAGTCTAGAGTCTACTTGGATATAATAGAGCCTCAACAATTGATTCATATTTAACACAATTTTTAAGTTGCAGAATTGGTAAGCAACAGAACTTTATTTATTAATCAAAAATCTACATTGATGTTTATCAAGATGTACACCAAGATGTACACCAATAAACTGATCTATTGATTGCAAACCAATCAATTTGATATTATTAACATTTTTATGTCGGTTGTGGAAGCGAATACATTTTGTTTTGTCTGTATTTAAATAAAGGTAGTTAGCTCTAAACCATTGATTCATGTCCGACAAAATTCTCTCACATCTAGAAAATAATTCTAAGTCTTCTCTTTCCGATATGACAACAAATGTGGCGTCTGCATAAATAGTAAAAATGCCATTACAAATTTTTGCAATGTCATTTATATAAAATAAAAATAACGTAGGTCCTAAGACAGAGCCTTGGGGAACTCCAATGTTAACATGTTCTATCGTTGATGAGTGATCAGTGCCGACCACAACATAGCTATTACGGTTGCATAGAAAACTTTTTATCCAATCATACGCAACACCACGAATACCATATTTCACCAACTTACCTAAAAGTATATCGTGACTAATGCAATCGAATGCCCTGCAGAGGTCACAGAATACCCCTATTTAAACTAGGAATTATTATCTAATTAAGTACTATGACGCGACCGTAAGGTAGCGCAGTTAATGTCACATATATTTAAACAAACAATTTAATACATTTAATCGAAAAATTACAAAATCCTTAAAAAATAGTAAAAACCTGGAAACTGATAAGAAAATAAGGTAAAAAAGACAAAACCAAAAAATACATTTAAAACAAAAAAAACAAGACAAAATTGTAAACACAAGCAAAAATGATAAAAAGACTTTAGTGTTAGGCGGTAGGAAATTCACCGGGTCTATAAACATAATTTTTATTTATAATATTTTTCTATAAGATTAAAAGTATCAGTGAGTGCAATTCTTTCCTATTTCTTTGGTGTATCTGTAACAATTATTTCAAGGAAGGATGCTAATGTTTCTGGAAACGTTGGAAGTAACAAATGGATCTGGATGACTGACTACGCGGATTGTTTGTGTTCGAGTTTATCCCTCGTGAAACTGAATAGTTTCATTTTTGGGCGAGTAATTTATGATAATGTTACGTGGAAATAAACAATGAATTTTCAAAATTATTTCTTTCTTTCTTAAGCTGGTTGTTATCAAATAAACACTTAGTAAGTTTTATGGAATATCTCCTTCTTGCAAAGTATTGATTAAGTAATTAACTTAACAAAAGATTTGTTATCAAATTTGAATCTAACATTTAAATTCGAATTCCCATTGTAGGTGTTTAGCCAAAAATTACATTTTTTATTTTATTTCACCATCTGCTTAAACACGTGTTTTTATAAGGAATATTTTTTTATTAATTTAACGATAGTCAAAGAACTAGTTTAGATTTGTCGTGAAGGTCCAAAATTGTGCTTTTATACTAGATTTTCAAAGTTCACTATTAACGAAAAATCCAAAGTTAATATTTAATTAGACATTTCAAAGTTTACCTGTATAACAGGCAATCCAAAGTTCACCGGTAATTTAAAATCTCAAGGATCATCTTAAGAACCACTGGTCTTAGCAACCAGTTGACGATGTGGAAAAGTGGTACAATAGTCTTCTTGTGAAGATCTATTGGTGATGCGAGTTGTCGTTGGAGTAGATTGGTGGTTAGTGGAATGGTGAACAAACTTCTATATGGTCTTCGTGGACTGGATGGCCTCCGAAGAGTCCATGACAATGGTGAGAACGCTCTGGGTGTTGTTGCTTGTTAGAAAAAGTTAGCATGTAATGCACTTGCTGAAAAGAGTAGAGCGTGGCATTTGTGCTCCACTCAAGCTACACCGCAACTGGTTCTTACTTTATTATTCCTGCACTGGTGCGGTAGTTTGTAACGCCGTAATTCGATCGTTGAAGAGTTTATTATAGAAGAAAAACATAAAAAGATCTAAATAGACCACAGACAACAGACTAATCTAGAGAGTATATAGAGCAGCAGAAAAAGGAAGTTAACTTGTATAGAAAAGCAGAGAGGCCACAGTTGAAAAGTGTTAGAGAGCAGAAAAAAGAAGCTTACATGAGAAAAAGGGTTAAGCAGAAAGGCAATAGGATAGAAAATAGAACAACAGAAAAAGAAGTGGAGTAGGAAGAAGGGAAAGACTTTCGAATGCCAGTGGGCGTACGGAAGGGGCTGATTACTGATTATTTTGTTATGGAAAATACTGTTGTAGTTGATTGTGTAAAGGCTGTTACACATAGCTATAAATTTTGGGGGAATGCCAAACTTTGCCAAATTCTGTTTACAGAATCGAATGCCTTTTTAATATGAGATGTACTTAGATCTAATTGGCCTGGAGCCACTTTGTGTCTGAGGGAGAATTGTGTCAATATAAGTCAGAAGCCGATTTGCCTTTAATAGTGAGGACCTTTCCTGCAACGGATAGTAAAGATATGCTCATCCTCTTGGGTCCAAACGAGGTCAAAAAGGGTTTTGAGGTGAAGAATTATTTCAGAGTCTAGCGCCTTTAGGATTTCTGCAACTATGTTCTCATTGCTAACTGACTTGTTCTTTATTTGGGAAAGTGCATGGGACATCTCTTGAGGCGTTATTTCGACATCTAGTGTTATGCTTGTTTGGTATTGAGGAATTAGTTTAATAGCACAGTGGTCAATGAAGTGTTTCTGGTTCAGAACAGTAGCATAATGTTCTTTTAAACGGTTCAAAATTTTCTGTTCGTGCCTTATAAGGTCACCATTTTCGGTTTCTATTGTACATAGTTTTTTGTAAATAGGCACATACAGTTCTTTTGTGAAATTGTAAAAGCGACGAGAATCGTGAGAGTCGGCGAATCTAATAACACCAACTGTTTTCTTATTATAATAATTATAGATCTGCATTACCGACATGATATATAAATCTTCTTTGATCTGGTTGTTAAATATGGAGTCTTACGCAGTAAGTACAAAGGTCATATAAATTTTTGGTTTTAAGAGATCTAGATACGTTATCTTCTTTGGGAAGTAAATTTTATATTTTTTCACCAATTTGTAATTCCAATTTTTCTTGTTACAAAAAAGAAAAGCTAATTTTACAGTAATTTTTGATTTTTTTTAGTAAAAAAAGCCTGTTGGAATATTGTGATCTAATTTGTGAGATTCTGTGTTGCAGAATTCTATTTAATTAGTGTCAGTGCCTTAATTAATCCCAATGTATGCATGTATAAAATCTTCGAATGGTAAAATGAACTTTTCAGTTTATTACGATTCATACACATGCCAGATACTACGGTTTTAAAACTCCGCTTTTGCTTCTGCAAAAGGAAACGAGTCTTTTTCTTTTTAAAAGAGTGATAATTGTTAATTAACATTCTTTGAAACTTCATTATGGCTTCGGCGAGCTCAGCAACACTTGACATTTAATGTAGTGAGAGTTCCCTGAATAAATTGGATTATAAAAGAAATCTAATTTTTCAAGTTGAAAATCGGGCATTTCGCTAAGTTTAAAATTACGCCGAAGTACAAAGAATAATTAAAATTCCTATTAAAATGTTTTTTTTATTTAGTGCGTTGTCGATTTCGGATTTATGACAGTTTTAGTTTTATTATCAACAAGATTTTTACAAACAGATTGTTTAATTCCGTTAAATTATTAGCTTAGCTTTTTTATAGCTGTGCACGGGGCTGGATGAACTCTGGAAACGGGACACCACAATATGTTAAGTCTGTTCAAATAATACTTCAGAGCGTGATTACCAGTGATCACAAGTGATTGTTAGTGATGGCATCTTATAGTCAGACATATGAACTCTGAAAACCGGACATCACAATACCTACGTCAAATCTGTTCAAATATTACTTCAGAACGTGATTACAAGTGATCACAAGTGATTGTAAGTGATGGCATCTTATCCTCAGACATATGAACTCTAAAAGAGTCAAGAGTTTTCTAAAGCTTCTAAGAGCTTTTTAATAGTTAAGCAAGCTTACTTAAAGTTTTTAAAAACTTAAAAGACTTTTTTGTAGTAGGTACCTATTTAACATTTGCAAAAAATTTTTAACACTTTGAACGGTTTGTCTGTTTTTTTAAAGTTATATTGATCTTCTCTACACTATTCAAAACTTACGTCAACTGGTCAAGAGGTTTCTCCAGGTTTTCAGAGCTTTTCAGATTTTATCAAAATTATCTGCAGCTGGTCAGGATTATTTCAACATTTTTCTGAGGTTGTGAAGGTTTATCTGGAACTTATTTGAAGCTTTTGATAGTTTTTAGGACTTTATACAATTTTTATGAAGCTTATCAAAACTTGTTGAAGTTTGTCTGCACCTAGTCAAAATTCGTTACAAATTTCGAACACTTCCTAAGCTTGTTAAAGTTGATTTGAAACTTGTTATGACTAATCTGGGTGTTTAATATTATATTAATCTATTCTACACGATTAAAAACTTATGTCAATGCGTCAACAGTTTTCTAAAGCTTCTAAGAGCTTTTTAATAGTTAAGTAAGCTTACTTAAAGTTTTTAAAGACTTTTCGAAGTTTGTTTGCGCCTATTCAACATTTACAAGTAGGTAATTTTGAACACTTTGAGCAGTGTTTCTATTTTTTAAAGTTATATTTATCTTTTCTACACTATTCAAAACTTACGTCAACTGGTCAAGAAGTTTCTCCAGCTTTTCAGAGCTTTTCAGAACTTATCAAAATTATCTGCAGCTGGTCAGGGTTATTTCAACACTTTTTTGAGGTTGTGAAGGTTAATCTGGAACTTGTTTGAAGCTTTTGATGGTGTTTAGGACTTTATACAACTTTTATGAAGCTTATCAAAACTTGTTGAAGTTTTTCTGTATCTAGTCAAAATCCGTTACAAATTTCGGACAATTCCTAAGCTTGTTAAAGTTTATTTGAAACTTGTTATTACTAATCTGGTTGTTTAATATTATATTAATCTATTCTACATTATTAAAAACTTATGTCAATGCGTCAAGAGTTTTCTAAAGCTTCTAAGAGCTTTTTAATAGTTAAGTAAGTTTACTTAAAGTTTTTAAAAACTTATAAAGACTTTTCGAAGTTTGTTTGCGCCTATTCAACATTTACAAGTAATTTTGAACACTTTGAGCAGTGTTTCCTTTTTTTTTAAAGTTATATTGATCTTTTCTACATACTATTCAAAACTTACGTCAACCGGTCAAGAAGTTTCTCCAGGTTTTCACAGCTTTTCAGAACTTACCAAAATTATCTGGAGCTGGTCAAGATTATTTCAACACTTTTCTGAGGTTGTGAGGGTTTATCTGGAACTTGTTTGAAGCTTTTGATAGTGTTTAGGACTTTATACAACTTTTATGAAGCTTATCAAAACTTGTTGAAGTTTGTCTGCACCTAGTCAAAATTCGTTACAAATTTCTAACAATTCCTAAGCTTGTTAAAGTTTATTTGAAACTTATTATGACTAATCTGGGTGTTTAATATTATATTAATCTATTCTACATTATTAAAAACTTATGTCAATGCGTCAAGAGTTTTCTAAAGCTTCTAAGAGCTTTTTAATAGTTAAGTAAGCTTACTTAAAGTTTTTAAAAACTTATAAAGACTTTTCGAAGTTTGTTTGCGCCTATTCAACATTTACAAGTAATTTTGAACACTTTGAGCAGTGTTTCTTTTTTTTTAAAGATGATCTTTTCTACATCCTATTCAAAACTTACGTCAACTGGTCAAGAATTTTCTCCAGGTTTTCAGAGCTTTTCAGAACTTACCAAAATTATCTGCAGCTGGTCAAGATTATTTCAACACTTTTCTGAGGTTGTGAAGGTTTATCTGGAACTTGTTTGAAGCTTTTGATAGTGTTTAGGACTTTATACAACTTTTATGAAGCTTATCAAAACTTGTTGAAGTTTATCTGCACCTAGTCAAAATTCGTTACAAATTTCGAACACTTCCTAAGCTTGTTAAAGTTTATTTGAAACTTGTTATGAGTAATCTGGGTGTTTAATATTATATTAATCTATTCTACATGATTAAAAACTTATGTCAATGCGTCAAGAGTTTTCTAAAGCTTCTAAGAGCTTTTTAATAGTTAAGTAAGCTTACTTAAAGTTTTTAAAAACTTATAAAGACTTTTCGAAGTTTGTTTGCGCCTATTCAACATTTACAAGTAATTTTGAACACTTTGAGCAGTGTTTCTGTTTTTTTAAAGTTATATTGATCTTTTCTACACTATTCAAAACTTACGTCAACTGGTCAAGAAGTTTCTCCAAGTTTTCAGAGCTTTTCAGAACTTATCAAAATTATCTGCAGCTTGTCAGGGTTATTTCAACACTTTTCTGAGGTTGTGAAGGTTTATCTGGAACTTGTTTGAAGCTTTTGATAGTGTTTAGGACTTTATACAACTTTTATGAAGCTTATCAAAACTTGTTGAAGTTTGTCTGCACCTAGTCAAAATTCGTTACAAATTTCGAACAATTCCTAAGCTTGTTAAAGTTTATTTGAAACTTGTTATGACTAATCTGGGTGTTTAATATTATATTAATCTATTCTACATTATTAAAAACTTATGTCAATGCGTCAACAGTTTTCTAAAGCTTCTAAGAGCTTTTTAATAGTTAAGTAAGCTTACTTAAAGTTTTTAAAAACTTATAAAGACTTTTCGAAGTTTGTTTGCGCCTATTCAACATTTACAAGTAATTTTGAACACTTTGAGCAGTGTTTCTTTTTTTTTAAAGTTGATCTTTTCTACATCCTATTCAAAACTTACGTCAACTGGTCAAGAATTTTCTCCAGGTTTTCAGAGCTTTTCAGAACTTACCAAAATTATCTGCAGCTGGTCAAGATTATTTCAACACTTTTCTGAGGTTGTGAAGGTTTATCTGGAACTTGTTTGAAGCTTTTGATAGTGTTTAGGACTTTATACAACTTTTATGAAGCTTATCAAAACTTGTTGAAGTTTATCTGCACCTAGTCAAAATTCGTTACAAATTTCGAACACTTCCTAAGCTTGTTAAAGTTTATTTGAAACTTGTTATGAGTAATCTGGGTGTTTAATATTATATTAATCTATTCTACATGATTAAAAACTTATGTCAATGCGTCAAGAGTTTTCTAAAGCTTCTAAGAGCTTTTTAATAGTTAAGTAAGCTTACTTAAAGTTTTTAAAAACTTATAAAGACTTTTCGAAGTTTGTTTGCGCCTATTCAACATTTACAAGTAATTTTGAACACTTTGAGCAGTGTTTCTGTTTTTTTAAAGTTATATTGATCTTTTCTACACTATTCAAAACTTACGTCAACTGGTCAAGAAGTTTCTCCAAGTTTTCAGAGCTTTTCAGAACTTATCAAAATTATCTGCAGCTTGTCAGGGTTATTTCAACACTTTTCTGAGGTTGTGAAGGTTTATCTGGAACTTGTTTGAAGCTTTTGATAGTGTTTAGGACTTTATACAACTTTTATGAAGCTTATCAAAACTTGTTGAAGTTTGTCTGCACCTAGTCAAAATTCGTTACAAATTTCGAACAATTCCTAAGCTTGTTAAAGTTTATTTGAAACTTGTTATGACTAATCTGGGTGTTTAATATTATATTAATCTATTCTACACGATTAAAAACTTATGTCAATGCGTCAACAGTTTTCTAAAGCTTCTAAGAGCTTTTTAATAGTTAAGTAAGCTTACTTAAAGTTTTTAAAAACTTATAAAGACTTTTCGAAGTTTGTTTGCGCCTATTTAACATTTACAAGTAATTTTGAACACTTTGAGCAGTGTTTCTGTTTTTTAAAGTTATATTGATCTTTTCCACATACTATTTAAAACTTACGTCAACTGGTCAAGAATTTTCTCCAGGTTTTCAGAGCTTTTCAGAACTTACCAAAATTGTCTGCAGCTGGTCAAGATTATTTTAAAACTTTTCTGAGGTTGTGAAGATTTATCTGGAACTTGTTATACCCTATTTGGATTTTTTTCAGTTGGATTGTTTTTTAAGTATTAATTACTTGGTATACTCAACAAGTATTTTTTGTAGCTTCTTAGAGCTTTTTAAGCAGCTTACTTACTTACTATTATTATTATTAACATTTTTCTAAAGCTTATCAAGACTTGTCTAAGTTTGTTTTCATGTGGTTTAGATTGGTATGAAATTTATAAGAGCTTTTTAGTAACTATACAAGTTTATTTAGATTCCATTGAAGTTTCTAAAGATTTCTCTTAAATATTTGTCTGAATCTGTTGACAATTGTTAGAAATCGTCGTGATCTTAGTTCTTTTGTATTGCAACTGGTGTTGTTGCTTTAATTAAAATATAGTTGTTTCGCATTTAAATATTTGTCCAGGTTTTCGTAACAATTTGAATAATAGAATTTATCGATGCTTTCAATATTCCCTGGAATACAACTTGGAAATAAACCACAAAGTAAATACTTGTCTGAAAATGGGTAACTGGAAATCAAAGGAAACCGTCGGGACCATCAGGCAGCGATAACGTCCTTCAGAAAGGACCTTATTGTATATTATCATCTAACTTTATAATCTAAACCGTTGATATTGCTTGGTGTATGCGGTTTCAATTTTACGCTTAGAATGGCCAGTTTTCGTTTTTATTGGTACGCTCGACATGACATTCACAGTGGTTTAATGGTTATTACAGTATTTGAAAATCGATTTTATTACTTTTAACTTTAATCCTGAAGCTATATACGCTTCGACTAGATTTAATTATTAAAATATATTGTTTTGCAGCACTTCCTGTGGATTTATTTAATTTTTTTATCAAATTTTCATTGTTATAAATGATTGTTTAAACTACTTTAAACCACAATTTTTTTAAAGTGGTGTTTATTATTCGTGGTTGTATCCATACAAATTACGTGGTTTTGTTTATGGGATATTTTGTTTTAATTAAGGATGTCCTCGTAGATATAGACCTAAATACAAATGTACCGAGAACATCTATTGGGGCAGAAGAGACAATTTATTAATTTGTGGTTTAAAGGCCTGCAAGTTAGGACGAGTGGGGAAGACGTGGGAAGGTAAAGAGTTCCACAATCTGGAGACCCTGGGGATGAAGGAACGATCGAATCGATTCGTTCTCGATGTCGGGCATTGAACATTATAAGGGTGCATGGAGTTGGCACGTCGCGTTGCTCTGGCTGGTCTGGCAAATGGAGGCATTATAGAGCGGAGTTCTTCTGAGCAAAATCCGTTTATGTATCGGTAAAACAAGGAAAGATCAGCTACTGCTCTTCGGTGGGATAATGGGGCTAGGTTTTTGGTGATACTGCTGTCGTTTATTATTCGAACTGCTCTTCTCTGTATTGCATCAAGAACTCCGAGCCTTGACGGAGCCGCCGAACCCCATACATGCGAGCAGTATTCAAGATTAGGCCGTATCTGGGCTTTGTAAAAAGTAGCTAAGTTGGATGGAGAAAAATATTTCCGTGCTCTAAACAAAAAGCCTAATTTCTTTCCTGCTGCAGTTGCTATGGATGCAATATGTTTGTTGATTGTAATGGATGAGTCGCATGTTTGCCTCTTGTTGGATAGGCAACATGTCTTTTTTTTTTGGAAGCGTTGAAATTAACAAGATTCTTTCTTCCCCACTCGTCTACAATTCTCAAATCTTGATTGAGAGAATCCGTTGTGGATCTTCTGTCCTCTTCCAGAATATCTAGAGGTATGGGTAGGTTGTGCGCTTTGCTAAAGTGTAGGTTGCTATCATCTGCAAAACCATGTATCGGGTTATTAGTGGCTTCTAGTAGATCATTAATGTGTAGTAAGAATAGAGTAGGAGCTAGAGCCGATCCTTGAGGAACTCCAGCGTTGATCTTGTAGAGGTTGGAAGAATGTCCATCTACAGCAACTTGGATCTGGCTGTTGGAAAGAAAGTTGGTTATCCATCTGCAAAGGTTTTGCGAGAGTCCGTATGAAAGCAGTTTGTTCAAAAGAGATGCATGCCACACTTGATTAAATGCTTTTGAGATGTCTAGTGATACTATTTGAGTCCCCCCTAGCGGTGGATGGCATCACTCCAGACATGAATTACATATGCTAGTAGATCGGCTGTTGACCTTTGTTGGCAAAAACCATATTGCCTCTCACTTAAAAGGTTGTGTGTCTCAAGGTAGCTCAGGATCTCGTGATTGACGTATTTCTCTATAGTTTTGCTAATAACAGATAGAAGAGCTATGGGTCTGTAGTTAGAAGGCTGGGTTTTACAGCCTTTCTTGGGGACTGGTTGTACTCGAGCAGTTTTCCAGGATTCTGGAAAAATACCAGTATCATAATAGCTTAGAGAAAACTGGCGCTAGTTCAGGAGCACAACATTTTAAGAGTAAAGCAGGTATTTCATCGAGGCCGCTTGCTTTGTTGGTATTTAGAGTAGCAAGGACTCTCTGCACACGCTTAACCCTAAATATAATATTTTTCATTGTGTGGGGAGCCCGTGGAATAGAAGGTAGCTCTATGTTGTCTGGTGGGTTAAGTGTCGAGTTCGAAGAGAATATTTTGACAACGAGTTCTGCCTTTTCTGTGGAGGACGTAACTATTGAGCCGTCATCTGATGTGAGTGAAAGGAACGAACTAGTTGTGAAATTGTTGTTGATATGTTTGGCGAGAGTCCAATAGGACCGGCTTCCATTAGGGTTTGACATTACTTTCTCTCTCATTCGAGCGTCAAAGAGACTTTTGGAATTGGAGATAGTGGTGTTGTATCTGTTTCTAGCGTTTATATCATCCTGTTTTGTTTCTTCTGATGGATTTTGTATAAATAATTGGTTATTGATTTGTTACTCGTAATATTTAGTTTTTAAACAATTTTATCGATATTTAGTTTCGTAAAAAGTAAAAAATTATTAACGAAATAAAAAGAACAGACCCACAAGCCGGTGCAGTAAAAATCATTAAAAAAATTGGCGCCCAACGTGGGGCTGAAAAAAAATAGGATAACCAACCAAGAGGGGCAAAATCAGTGAGAAATTATACAAAATTGAAACTAAGGGAGATAACAGACCCAGATACAAGACAATTAACCAACAGACACAGAACCAGTGAGAAATTATCAAAATTGGAACTAAGAGAGACAAGAGAATAAAAAACAACCAACAACCAAGAGGAACAAAACCAGTAAGAAATCATACAAAACTGTAATTAATGGAGAGAAGAGACCAAGATACAAGACGAACATCCAAAAAGAAAAAAGAAACAGAATCAAGGGAGACCAGAGACTAAGAAAGAAGCTGGAAATGTTCAATCGGAACAAACAAAACTATGCACTAAAAACACTTAATAACTTCTTAAGTTTAAGAAAAAACCGGGAAAGTTGAAACTGTTTGACTAAGGGTTCCTTGGCGCGAACCTCACCCAAAGTGAGTAAGTTTTGAAAAGGGTAGGTCTTAAATAAATTCATAACAGCACGGTATTAAATAAAGGGATATTATTGGTTAGACAATCTTTCTAGATTCTTCTCGAAGCAACGGATGTAAGTACCTAATACGGTAATTTTATCACGTAGACCGTACTAAAGGATTTTTGGAATAATGCAAGTTTTTAACGACAGGGTCGGCTTATATTTCGAAAAGAAACAATAAAAGATTAATTAATTAACTGTTTTTCTTTAATGCTTCAATATATAAGGAATAAAAAAAGAACCCAAACACAGAAACCGGTACGATAAGAACAATAAAAATATGTATTTATTTTACAGTTTATTAAAAGGGTATATAAAGTAATTCAAAGCGAAAAATCTTGTTTAATGTAAATTAAGTTATTTACCACTGTTAAGTAGGTTGCAGTGCAATTTTTCTTGTCAGATTGATGAATGCGATATGAAATTATTTTTAGATGTTTTTCATGGGGTGAATAACCGAATCGCATATATTCTAATTAACTAGGTGAGTAAAAGGGAATTTGCAGCACAACTCCATAATACCGATAGGAATAATAATGAAGCAAATAAACGTTTTCCGTGATACAAATCATGAGCAAATAAATGAATGAAAAATGAAAACAGACAAATAAATATTTTTGCATGCTGTTAATGATTTTTTTAATAAAAATCAAAACCAATTTAAATTATTTATCATGGCTTCGTATTTGTAAATTTTTAGTACAAATAAGTATCAACATTAAAGTTTAAAAACCTCTTATACTGGTTTTTGAAATTTTAGAAAGTATACAAGAGACATTAAAGAGAATTGAAAAAATGTCGCATCCAGTAGTACTCGAACCCGCAACCTTTTAGAGTTTGATGCTTCAATTTGTAGCATTTTTAAAAATCAATTAATTAATTTCTCTTTAATTATTTCTTTCCGAAATACAACAACCCTGTCGTTAAAAACTTTCCATAATTCCTAAAATTAGTTAGAATGGTCTACGTGACAAAATTACTGTATTAATTACAAACGATGCTCAGATATTTTCTAGAAGAATCCAGTTAGTTTCCAACCAATCATATCCCTCTTCTTAATCACGTGCGTTCGTAAAAATCTATTTAAGAATTGCGCGGTACTTCGGGTGAAATGGTGTAACCATCCCTTAGTCAAAAAGTATTGATTTTCCCTGACTGTGCATTCATAGCTTAGTTGTCAGAGTGTTAGCACGTAGAGTTAAAGGTTGCGGGCTCGAGTCCTGCTGGACATTTTCTCAATTTCTTTTTAATGCCATTTAATATATTCTTAATATGACATATAATTGATAATAATTTTCTTATACTTAACAACAAAAAGAAGAATAAATAACAGCTGCCTAATAACAATTGATTCTTGTAGCGATATCGTCTGTTTGTATCAATAACAAATTAGTGATGTTATAATTACGCTTGCAAGAGCAAATTTATGCATAAAAAAATACAGTACCAAATAAATCGACTACTATATTTCAATTTTACCATTGTCCGTTGGGTGAAATTTGTATACAGAAAATGGACCTTCGGGTGCTATGTAGTATGATAGGTAGTTATTTCTACATGACGGAAATAACTCTTTTATTTTGTGAAATTAAATTGTTACGTGTGCGCTTTTCTAAATTTTGTTAAAAAAATATAAAGGGGACATGTATAGAACGAAAAATGGAACTAAAATAATAATTTACGTATTTGTAGTTTAATCAAATTTTTAACAGCCCACAAACCATACTTTTATTCACTAATAAAAGCGATGCGATCCACACAGAAACTTTATAATAAAATAATTTAATTCAAAATACTGGGGAAAACTTTGTGCCTTAAAGCGAAAAAATATTGTTCAGCGAACGAATTTATACTATTTAAAAGTATCGCGGGAGTATCACTTTTCATAAATTTGTAAAACTTAGATTTTAGTTGCAACCAACAAGCTAATAAAATTATGTAAATTTACTATAAGACGATAAAAATATGCAAAAATCTTGTAATCAAATATTGATAACACTCTAAGTTTTAAAAGCAAATGGGTAGTTTACGGTTATTAAATCATATTAACAGTGTTTCTTATGATAGAATTAGTTATGTTTATGACAGTTTTATTAATAGGTCCTTTAGAAAGTATAAAAATTTATAAAAATAAAGTACGCAAGTTTAGTGTGACGTCGTATGACATACTTATCAGGTGCTCTATCTAAATATATAAAACTCAAAGGTGACTAACTGACATAGTGATCTATCAAGGCACAGCCCAAACCACTGGACGGATCGGGCTGAAATTTGGCATGCAGGTAGATGTTATGACGTAGGCATCCCCTAAGAAAGAATTTTGATGAATTCTATCCAGAAGGGGATAAAATAGGGGATAAAATTTGTATAAATCTTCTTAGATTTTCGACTGATTGAACTGAAATTAAAGATTGGAGCTACTTTGATGAAGACGTCCGCTTAAATAGGATTTTGATAAATTCAACCACATGGGGATAAATTAAGGGAAAGAAAACAGTAATAAAATTACATAAATCAATCAAAAAAAGTGGAAAAAATTAAAAAATTTGAAGAAAAATAAAACAAAATATGAAAAAAAATCATTGATTGTTAGGTTAGACGAAGTTCGCCGGGTCAGCTAGTTTATTGTATAAAACATTTAATACTAGTAAAAATTTGAGCACACTTATGCTTAAGACTACTTGTGTCCGCGACTTAGTGTGCGTTTAAAAAGTAGAAGGAAGTGGAAATTAGATGTTAATAGAATTGGTTGACACCCTGTAGCAATAAAATTCCCAAAAAGGGCCTAAATCCCCTAGCTAGCTCACTAGATCGTGGCTTCATTAAAGAGTTTTACCAGTCCTACCCACATTAAATCTTTTAGAAATTTTAGGTTGGCAACGCTACTGATGAACGACAAAGATACCGAACGAAATAGTAACCGAGAGCTTCGTCTTATGGAACCAGTTTTAGCGTAAGTATCCTATTATTCTTGTCTATATACGGTGATACAGTGATTTAATAAAATACCGAGAAATACTTTTAATTTTATAAGATTTACTCTATACCTGGGTAATACGATTATTAATCTTCACCCCTAAAGTTGCAGTTTTCGAAATCGCACATTTTTTGTTTATCTTTTACAAAATCTTACTTGTGTTGTAGGTAAATATTTTTTTTAATAAATTTTCTAGTTAGACGTAGTGCATGTAGTTATAAACTGTTTTTTTTTTATAATTCACGTTCACAAAGTTTCTATTTCGACACTAAAAACAGTATCGAAATAGGTTCATTGTAACACTGTTTTTGGCAACTTTTTGTTTTACACAATTGGTTGCACTGCACTGATTTTCAACGAAAGAGTTCAGGTAGTAAATCAAGAAGTATGTTTTAGTAAATTATTAACTACATTATCAGCGTTATTGCTAAATTCGGAATATTTTATACAAATTTGACAAACATTCTAATTTAAAATCATTAAAACTGACAAGTGTAAAACTGTCAAGATTGCCAACATAAATAAATATTTCTAAAAACTCTCATTTTTTTATATACTTTTTAAAGTTCATTATAAAAAATAGTATGTAACACTCGAATTACAATGACGGTTTGTAGTACTCGTTCTTTGCGAAACTCACCGCTTCGCGGTTCGTTTCACAAACTGAACTCGTACTACGAAACCTCTGTCATTGTAACACTTGTATTACAATATACTAATTGTGAACTCGCATACATGCAAGCAAAAGTTGTTTGGTAAATACTTCCCCAACACTCTCTCCAACTCTTAACCGTCGGTTAATCAAAACTATAACAAACTTTGATGAATAATGAGGGTTGAGGAAGGTTACCAAATTACCAGCGAGGGTTTCATTAAATTTGAATATTTTACGTTTAAGTTAGAGCTGAAATTATAACTGTGCCAGAGATGTGACGGATGGTTGCAACCTATCAAAAATATCTCGCGAATTTCATTAGCTTTTTTAGCCCTGTTTAATTTGTAAAGGCAGTCACTTAGACACAAATGACTAAACATTTATTTTGTAAATTAAAAAGAAAAATTGTATATACTTTTACGAGAACGACTTTATTATCTCAGGCGGCAAATTTAATTTCTTAAATGTATCATTTTCATTATACCAAGCATAAGTTGAAATAGAAAGTGAATAGTTGCTTACGGCTTACACCACTTTGGTAAGGTATCCGATTTTTTTTTAGAAACAAGGCATATTAGCGTTTTTATATCTGTTAATCCATTATTTATGATAAAATTACAGTGCTTTGTATAATAAACCAAATGTCTAAGCTTTAAAAGCTCTAAAAAATATATTGGAACATTATTTTAAAATTGATGGTTGTTGAAAGTAACTCAGTATCAAAATGTAAGCTTTCTATTAAATTTAACTTAAATTTAAAAGAAATATGTAAGCCTAGCTAATCAAATAGAGATTCACATATTGGTCGACAGTTCCTCTCGTTTAGAGATATAAGAGGTCGAACTCGGATTTCGCCCTAAAGCTCTGGATTGAGCATCGGACACCGACTTTCTATCACAGCTGGCTTTAGGATAGGAAATGTTTAATGCAATCGGAAGAGGTTGGTTAATGGTTTCAAAGATGGGATGCTGTTATATTTTATTTTATTTGGGTTCGTATGCTGGAAGGGAGGTTTTTCCTATCGGCAATAGTCGGGAAATACTAATCAAAGACCAATTCAGAGATCTCTTGTATCGTTTATTTGATAGAAATTGCTTAATATGATATGATATTTACTTATATATGGGGTTTCAATGAAAATTGATTTTATTAGATTAGGGCAGTTAGATCTATTGGTTATATTATATGAAAATAAGTTTGAAACTGTTTAAGGACAGAAAAAAAATGATTAAACATAATGTTTTGGTAAATTAACAACACAGTCTTCTTGCATTTTAAGATAGAGAATACTTGATTCTATAATCAATATCTACTTATTTTCATTATTTTAGGAGCGCTCAAAGCTTTCTGAATTTGTTATTTAAAAGAGTTCCGAAAATTATTGTTTACCTGTTTAATGGAAAGCAACGGCCTTGTATATTAATGGAGGAAACTTACTAATGACAATAACAATAGCTTTAATGGTGTTTCTGTGTCTGGTCATTCAGCGTTTTCATAAAACTTGGAGAAATAATAGATTTATTTCAAAAGAAAGCCGAGAAAATGGAATTGTTTAATTTGTCACCAATGAAAAATCAACATCTATTTATCCTATTCTACACAAAACACTTTCAATTTTTCTTTTAGTTTCTTGAAAAAAACTTTTATAAATCTTAACCCTTTTGGACAAAAAAAGATACTTTACTTTTTACAATATTTACAGATTATAAATAATGCAAAGTAAAAACATCACGAATAAAGAAATATTTTTGAACCGCTTCCAGCTTTAAACTGTTCTTTATAGTCTATATTGTCACGCCTGGGGGGATTAAGGAATTGTGCCTTAGTGTTTTAGGATGAGGGGTAGCTATATTAGAGGCACTTCCCACCCAGGTCGTGGTTATCTACCCCCTAGTTAAGTATTCTGCTGAAGGCAGAAAACTAACCACGGAGAAGATGAGATAAACAACAGGAAACAAACAACAAATATATTAACGAATAAAATAGCAATAACAATAAATAATTAAAATATGAATAATGAATAACTAAATACAAATCTTAACTAATCTTACCAAATAAACTACATGGTGGCATGTCACATTTACTCACGAAAATAAGTCAAAAGTCACAACGTCCCAGACCCAAGGGTCTGTTTTAGGGACACCCCGAAGGGTAACCCTTACAGACAATCTCAGACTCCGAACTCCTCGTGTCCGACCTCAACAACTTGCTTTTATAGCCAATTCATATTCTACGTGAGAATAAAAATTAAACTATTTAAACACGTGTCGAGATCTAACGCAATGACTTTGACCTGGTAAAATGTAATACAAAACAATATAGTAAAATATAAACTAATAAATTAATATGTAGGGCAACCTGCCCTCTCATCGTATGTGACAATCTATATTAATTTCTGTTAGTTTGTCTCGCTAACACTCGACTTTGCTAATTTTTATTTTGAAATATTTATGGCAGTTCAGGGAAGGTTTAGAAGAATCATAAATAATAAGTAACGACAAAAATACCAAAAATGACAATTTAATTCATTTATTATTTAGTTTTATGAAATTCTAATAGATGTCGATCTAAATTAAATCTCTACTATAGTTTGACATCTAGGCTGCAAAGCATTGTGTTTCAATTTTTGAACGATAGTTAGAAAGATTGTTTGAATTTGTCTATGTCCGAAATAGAGTAAGTGTTAATAAAAATAGCAAAATGGAAAAAAATCAAAATAGTGGGAAAATAGAGGAAATGAAAAAGCTGAAAAAATAGGAGAAAAATTTAAAAAAACAGGAGTCTTTTGTAACACGTCTGATTGACTGTCTGAGCTTGTCCATGTGGACAACACTCCATATATCAAAGAAAACAATTAATATCATCTTGACTCTGGACTTGCTTTTTTGCCTTCCGGTGTGTTTGGAAATTTCCAGTGTGTTGATTGCCTCTTGGTTTCGGGTTCATGTTGAAAAACCCAAGTTTTTACTCTTGACAAAAAGTTCTAGTCCCTTTTAATGCATTCTAGAGTATCAGAAGAAACGTCTTTACGATGCATCTTCTGTTCCGCCGTAAGGAGTCTTGCCAAAGCTCACACTTTCCTCATGTTGAGTTCCTCATACAGCATTTTTATCTTACAGTTTCCTTGGTCATATTCACATCTTCAGCGATGACCCTCGTACTTAATCGACGAATTTTTCTAACCCTTTTGGTCACTTTTTTAACGTTCAAGTTGCATTTTGAAGTCACAGGTCACCCGATGCGCTCGTCATCACTAACATCATCCCTCCCCTGCTTAGAACGTTTTGCACCACTCATAAACTCCCACATTTTTTCGGCGTGAGCAATTTTTACACCCTCTTTATTTGGCAATTACAACAGGAATGTCTGCAGTTACTTGAAATTTTTTACTAAAGGTAATATATATTTAATAGTTATTTGTGACACAAGGACGGAAAATGACATTTTGCAAGAGCGAGTAAAGTTGTGTAGCCGAGGTGCGTAGCACCGAGGCGAAACAATACGAGCACTTGCAAAATATTTTGCGGACGTGTAACACACACTATTTTTTGGTCCGACTAATTTTTAATATTTTCAAAAGTTCTGTTATGTTCAACAGTTGACCGTTTGTGCTGCCTATACTAAGACCAGTGACTAGAAGACAGCCGTCAGGTGGTATGACGTGATGTTAATATTATAGTATTTACATTTGTATAATTACTTGTTTGATACTTAATATACGTGTTTAGTAGTTATTAGTGTTTTAATTAACATATGTTGCAAACACAACAAGTTCAAAAACTTTTTACTTTGTGACATACAAGATGAGATGTTTATACACAGATGAGACAATGAACTATTTTCATAAATTGACATAAATGTCACATTTTATAATACAAGTTGTGAGAGAAATTAAATGTAAATTAGAATCCTGCTTATCTTTAGAAAAAGTTATAGGTAAGTTTAGTATATTATACGCTGTTTTTAAATAAATTTAATTAAAATTTGTATTATTCATTATGTATTTTTGATGACTTAATATTTAAACTCATAGCGCCATCTCTTTAGATAATCTAAAAGCTACTTTGCCGGCCTAGGCCGGAAAATGCCATTTTCCGGACGATTTTGAAGTAATTAATAGTATTGTTTCTGGACGGAGGACCAAAAAACATTTTTCTTGCTATGTGAGTTTTTTTTAAAATCAGTCTCGGAACTTAATTGTCAGACCTTGTATTACAGTCTGTGGCATGCCAAGAGTCTCCTATAATTGTCGGAGATCCATTTTTTCTGGTCGTGTCTTGCAACAGTGGAACAGTCTTTTCTGCTGGTGCTTTACTACTATACATTGCACATTTTTTTACAAACTTGCTTCTTTTACTAAGGCACTACCGTTCCAACAAAGGTTCTGATTCGTACATGAACGCGTTCATGTACGGTCAAATCTATCCTTGGTTCGATGCATGGATAATTTGTCAGGACATGCGCGTACTTTGTACTTTGTACTCTTTATAACACACACGAAGACTAGATATAACACATATTAAATTAAACTTTGCTTTATAATGATAAACTCTGCAAGCTCAGAAACTTCTGTAAAAAATATTATTTAAATGAAAGATACTGTGTATAAAAAAATTTGTTTATTATCTGACATTTTTCTTCTTTTTTAAAATTATGTTATAAGTAAATATAGACATCTCACACTATTCAAAACCAAAAACTATTGCATTACTCAACAGAGAATAAATTTATTAGGTATTATGGTAATAAAGATAAGAGAGTAGAAGAATAGAAGCGTTCCAACAAGGACCATAAACCATGAACTAATACATGTACTGGACTTACGCATTTTATAGTTTATGAACGTGTTCATGTACTAGTCAGAGTGGCTCTGTTGGAACAAACCTTTATACTTTTACACCCTTTTAATGCTTAAACTAAATACCTTAAATTTGTATTAAACTAAAACTATTCTACTAGTACTTACCCTCTCACTATACCGCCATAACTGCTTTTCCGCTTTTCGCGCTTCCAGTAACTCAGTAGGATTTTACATTAGATATTGTAAACCGGATTCATACGAGTATTTATTTTTAGGGATACAAAACAATCTGATTTTAACTTTCTATTAAAATGCTAAATTCGCGACTGAATTTGCTTTCATAGCAATATTTAGTTTCTCTCGTATGGAGGATTTGAAGCATTGTAAAATTTGTAAAATTTCAATTAAAAATTTGTAACTGAAAATAACGAAATATTTTTTTTTAGCATAAACAAAACTATATTTTGAACGGAACTGCAATTTGTTTCACAGTTACGTTAAGGCAGTAAAAAATGAAGTATTCTTATTCGCCATATTGAATCCACTGTCACTGATTGTCAATATCTTGTCATTCTTGTTATTATTGAAAGTAAACTTGAATAAAAATTAACAATGCAATCATTTTTGTTAGCAATCCTTTAAAAAGTAGTATATTTTGTAAAAAGGGCGTAAAGCCCCTAGCTAGCTTTCAATAGTAGTCGAAACCAGGGTTTCCAATCTGTTCGGATTTAACCACAAAAAGGGCGGAAATTTGGTGTCGCCTCAAAAAAAAAATATCAAACTTTAACGTGACCCTCTTCACAGATATGGGCTCTTGTATTGAAGAGGAGGTATCACCAAGCAATCGGATAGTAAAATGAACTAAAAATTCTGATCGCCGCACGAAAGAACGACAGTTAACAGTAACACCACTAGCGGTACAATTTATAATTACGGTAATTACATTAAAATAAAGCTCACCGAATATAGGCCCGGAAACAATAGTCTGGTGAATTCTATTACCAAAAACGATCTGATAGATCGTTACAATTTCTAGTAAATATTGGAGATTAATTCGGAGCAGTTCCAAGTTACTCTGTCGAATATAACAAAACTACAAATTCTGTGACACTAAATACAACATGATGAAAGTTTTTCTAGATTTTTTAGGGTTGTTCGATTACATAAATTTCTGTCAGATTTAACAGTGAAGTATTGAAGTGACAAATGTCACAATTTGTAATTCTCTTGATTGTGCGTTTTCGTTGCACCTAATATCTGTTTTCTAATAGATTTACATATTAAAAAATCTATAGATTTAAAATTGCTACTTCAACGTTTTATTTACATTTCCATTTCTAAATTCTGGTTCGATAGCATCATCAATTTATTTTCCAACCGTTTCATACTAATCTGAACTCATTAATTTTATATCAGACCAACTATTTGGCCTGGTATTGAACTAATGGCCTTTTTTATCTCGATAATTCCCCCTCTCGGTCGCTTTTCGACCGCAAAATTCTTCTAGAAAAATTCTTCGATTTATTTGATAAATTAGACAAGATAATTCGTACCTACGCTATGTGTGAGGGTGGTAAAACTTTTCCAACATATTTCATACGGCTCATTTCAAATGTTGTGTATTCCTAATATAAATGATGTGGATAAAAGATAAGAATTAGAGCCGGGTTAAAAGGAAAAAGAGATCAGAACTTTATAATAAATTAATAATCTGTGCATTTCTGTATTGATCTTATTTAAAAAATTCGGTTTATAAACATAAATTGTGTGTTTAAGACCAGATTAGGGTATCAGTCTATAATTAATGAATAGAAAGTGACGACAGAGGTTAAATGTCAAATGTCGGTTTTGAACGTCAAATATTAAATGTTGAATGTCATTTGGTACCTGTCAAATTTCGATTGGCGAATGTCAAACAACGAATTTCGAACGTCTAATGTCAAATGTCAAATTTTTTACGATTATAGGTATTTAAAACTTGCTGTAATTTTTAATCAAAAGCTAATTAATGTAACCCTAAAAATATTCGAGATAAATGGATAAATTTGGTCAAAAACAACAATAGTTAAAAATAGCAATAGAAAGTGCCGACAGCTTAGATTACTTTTAAAATGTCAAATGTCGATTTTGAACGTCAAATATTAAGTGTTGAATGTCATTTGTTAACTGTCAAATTTTGAATGTCGAATGTCAGACATTAAATTTCGAATATAATCTTTTTTTTTTTTGTTCCGCTTATGGTTTTCCTTTTACAATCTTTTGCATTATACATATTTGTTAACATTAAATTGACTTGCTGTTAGAAAAAGAAATTTAAAAATACAATTTAATTTAAAGTTCACCTCGTCTAGTGACGATTTTTTATTTGTTTGTTGTTAGGTGTATTCTAAGGAGAAGCTCTAAGAGATCTTGGTAAAACTTTGTGAAAGTTTCGTAGCATTATTAAATGCAAAAAAGGTCCTTAGGGTAATGAAACAACTGCTTGAACATTTTCTTTTCTCGTGCCTCTCTTAGTCAGACTGAGTGGAATTTTTTTTCTGTGATTAATTAGGATTAAATTTTTAATATTTTATGTATCTTTCTTTTACTTTATTATTATGGTAGTTTCTATTCACTTTGCACACGTTTTTTCAACGTAAATCATTTAATTTTATACATGTAAAACTACCAATATCAAATTCTTTGATTCATATTGACAGGGCCAGACTTGAAGATCTGGATGCCCACTTAGTGGCAAATTTCTGTCCTATTGTCAGGCCTGGGGGGGATTGAGAATGTGCCCCAATGTTTTGAATAAGGGTTAGCTTTACTAGAGGCACTTCCCATCCAGTTCCTAGGTCTCCTGCTGAAGGCAGAAATCTAACCAAGGGGAAGATAAGATAAACAACAGGAAACAAACAAGAAAAATATAGGTATTAACAACGAGCAATAACAATAAAAAGTACATGTATGAATAAGAAATAACGAAAGCAAATAATCTGGATTCCTGCTTTATTATATTGTGTCCTTAACTAATAAAACCATTGCCCAGATTTACTTATAGCATGTAGAAGCCAAATGTGAAAAGAAAGAGCTTCAGTTATGCCAAGAAAAGCCAGTCTCTAAACCTTGCTTAGCTTGATGATATCATTTTTATCTTTGGCCACTATTCCAAAGACGCATGGGTGACAATAAGAGCTTGCATTTCTTTGCATTTGCCACTCATATTTGCCATGGCATGCTTAATCAAATTAAAAAAAAAATTATAATTATTTGTTATTAGCATGAAGATGGCTCAATAGAGCCGAAACTAGTCGCTTACTTCTTTACATTAATTTCAATAAAGTAAAATTATATGGGAACTTTGGGAAGATTTTAAGTATTATTTCATCTAAAAAGCAATTATTCGCAATTAAAATTAATTTTATAATATTAAAAAAAATATATGAAAACTGTTCAAAATTTTAGCAGAAGCAATATCTATTCGACAATGTATAAACTGGTATTTTCAGAAAATAGTAATCATTAAACGAAAGTGGAAATATAAATTTCTGGAGTTATTAAGATTGAAAATATAAGATTTCTATAAAATCTGTATTTACCAGATCAGAAATTTAAAAGCGCCATCTACTTAACATTAGCTATACCTTATGTCACCTCTTTCGAGAGGTTTTTCTGAATTTTTATTATTTAAAAGATTTTATACAGGGTTTTGTAAATATGTAACTACCTATAGGCTCAAAAAAATTAGTTTCCCAGAAGTTTTTCTTAATTTCTTTTTCTTATTTATTGTTTATTCTTCATTTGTTTCGTGCTGTCCACTGGCAACAATTGGTTGCATTTATTTATTTATTTAAAAAAAAAGGATGAGCTTCTAAGCTGCCCCCTGGATCCGTTATTGGAAATAAATGTGTGGAACTGTTTTGGAATCTGTTATCTTGTAAATAAATTCTTATAATTAAAAAATGCTTTAAAACTAAGAAAAATTGTTTACGAAGTTTAAGAAGTTCCACACATGACCTATTTGACATGACGTATTTGGCATATGACATATCAGACAAAATATTTGGCATATACCATTTTTGACATGAAATATTTGACATATGACATATTTGACATGATTTATTTGGCACATGACAGATAATTTAAAAATACACATCAAACTTTATTAAAAATTTTTGTTTATATTAGAAACAAGTTTATGAAGTTTAAGAAGTTCCACACATGACCTATTTGACATGACATATTTGGCATATGACATATCTGACAAAATATTTGGCATATACCATCTTTGACATATGACATTTGACATGATTTATTTTCCACATGACAAAATTTATGTTAATACTAGCTGACCCGCGAACTTCGTTATATCTAACAATTAATAATTTTTTTTCATTTTTAGTTTTTTCTAATTTTTACGATTTTTTTTAGTTTTTAGTTTTTTGATTAAATTCCATGATTTTCTTACTGTTTTTGACGACTTTTTGTCTATTTTACAGGGTTACATTTTTTATTGTATTTTGTGATTTTTACGCTTTTGTCCCTTTTTAGTTGTTTTTTTTTTTATTTTTTTCATTTTTCTTCTATTTACAATTTTTGTGATATTGCTCGGATTTTTTTTGTTTTTTCCGTTTTTTCAATTTTTATCCATTTTACATTTTTATCTATTTCTTTTTTATTTATTTTTTTTTTGGTTTTTCGTTTTTTTTTTCCAATTTTGTCTTTTTCTATTTTTTTAATTTTTCTTCATTTTCTGATACCTACTTGTTTATTTAATTAAATCAATTTTTATTTTTTTTTTCACAATTTCGACAATTTTTACGAAAAATCAATATTTTACAGTTTTTACGTTTTGTTTTTTTTTTTGAATTCTTAACTATTTTTTAGAACTGTCATTAATTTCTATGATTTTCATTATTTTTTTATGATTCTTGGCAGTTTTTTATTCATTTTTATGAATTTTTTAAGATTAAAAAGAATTTTTTACACATTACTGTAATTTTTCATGTTTTTCAAGATTTCTCTATACTTCTTTATGCAGTTTAGATTAAAAAAAAAAAAAAAAAATTAAAATCTAAACTGCATAAAGAAGTATAGACTAAAAAAATTTTTTCTTTGAAAACGACAACCGATCTGGTTGTCGAAAGCTCAGAATTATTTTTAAACAAATCATTTTCATTTTTGTTAGGCACTTTCAGTTTTAAAAGACGACCCTTGACAAATTTGACATATCTATCAACATCAATAAGCAAGGGTCATTTTCAAAATATTGATTTATATTTTTTATAAGTTTGTTTTAGTGGCAAAAAGATCCCCGAATAAATTATTATGCCACAAAGAAGCTATCGAGAATATTTAAAATTAATGACTGTTTACGATTTCCAACAATTTTTCTGGATTTTCAACATTTTTTCAGGATTTTTATTAATTGTTCACGATTGTCAAATTTTCTTTACAATTTTTAACATTTCTTATCATATTTGATAATTTTTACGAATTTCCTACAATTATTCACGTTTTCCAAGATTTTTTTATTATCTTCGACATATTTTTTACCATTTCTAATAATTTTTTACAATTTTCAACAACTTTTCATGAGAGAGAGAGAGATTAAATGCGCCACCTCCCGGTGGCGTCATGGTACTAGACTAATAATATCTCGTTTCAATTTATGTGATATTAACTGCGCCACCTTACGGTGGCGTTATTGTACATAATTTTAAATGGTATTTTCTTGGCTTTCTTCGTTCCGCTTTTTTTTTGTTTTTTTACTATTTTATATTTCATTTTTTAAATGCAATTATTAATATATTTTAACTAATGAAAAAATTAAAAATTTTAAAACCTAAAACTAAAAAGAAGAAATAAACAAACAAAAATGGTTAAAAATATATTCATATTTTTTAAAAATAAAATAAACAAATAAACATATAATTTGGCTTACAGTCACAGATCGATTTTAATTAACATATTTCAAATAATTGACATATGAAATATGATAAATGACACAGTTGACAAATCACATATCATAAATGACATATGATAAATTTCATACAATAAATAACATAATTGACATATTTCACACTTACAGTAAAAGAGTTTACCCATCTAAATTGTCCAATATCCATTTCATAAAACTAGACACATTAGTATATACACCTGGTTTACTATCTACACCACAAGATTTTGGTCCAAAACATACAATACCGTATTGAATAAATCTAAGAGTACCATTAATATCTACAACTTCCATAAGTGGACCTCCACTATCTCCTCCACAAGAATCCTTTCCTTTGTAACCACCTGCACAAATTTGAGTTGAGCTAATTTGTGCAGAATGTTGGTATAACTTCTGACACATAATAGTTGGTACAATTGGTACACGAGCTTGTAGCAGAATTTGGCTTTTGTAGCCTAAAAATTGGGTATCATTATATGATTTCCTATACTTTAAAAATAGTATTCTTACCATTTTCTGTGACTCCCCATCCAGAAACAACAGCTGAGTTCGTTTTTAATTCGTTATTAACTGGTAGACATATTGGTTTAACGTTTTCTAATAAATTAGCAATTATATTAAATTAAATTTTATATATTTTAATGATTTTCTTACCAGATTCTATATTTGCAATTCCTTTAATCTTTATTAGAGCTATATCATTTAAATTTATTTGGATATCATAAAAAGGATGAACAAAAAACTGCTCGACTTGGAAGTCTTGTGTTGGTGGAGCACAATATCCAGTTATTAAATCACAGTCTTTCGAAGTGTCTACATTATATTCTCCTAATCGTACTCCAACCCTAAAAGGATAGAATACATATAAAATAACAATGAAGGAGTATAATCTATGAGGCTCAAAAACAGAGTTTACCAAGAAGTCAATGGAATCTCTCTGCTTGTGAATAGATTCTACAGTCTTCTGGGTAAGTTCTGTTTTTGTGTCATAACTAAAGCTGTAAAGTAAATCTACCAAACATCTATAAATTTTTCTTGCTATAAATAGCTTTGTCGTTATGTAATTTTTAAAAATAACAAAAACTAGAACTCAAAAAAACAAAAACAATGAACATATTTTAAAATAGACCAGCATGACTCAAAGTTAAGAAATGGCAGAGGGACATTTATAAAGAAAAGAAGCCTGTTGCACATCTACACAACAGTCATCACAACAAGATTAGAAATAAATAATAGGCACATCATAACTAGGGCAAAAAGATCTTTCTTGTATAAAGTTCATATAATTATGAGTCCATAAGGTCTAGACTTTGCCCATTTTACAGAAATGGTACCTCAAGACACAGTGTTCTAAGAAAAACCTTTTTGCTTGTGTATGGCTTACAGTGTTTTTTCAGTAGGCTGTAGGTACTAAGTTCTTATTCCCGATGGAAAACAGAGAAGACGAAAAGTGTGGAAGGTGAAGAGAAGCAGTGCTACTGTCACGCATGAGGTGAGTGTGAAATGGAAGACTTCAGGAAATGCACCGAATGTCAAAAGTGGTATGCTCAGGAGTGTATGGGACTCACTAAAAAAGATCTCATGATGGAAAATAGAGAAGAAGAAAAGTGCAGAAGGTGAAGAGAAGCAGTGCAAAACAAAAAGAAAATTATTTTTTATTGGGAAAAAAAGGAAAAAAAAGCTAGATTGATAAGAAAACCACATTAGTTTTCCACAAAATTGTCACTGTAAGTAAGATACATGAGAACAGATCCTGGAACTATACAGAACATAAATATCTGTTATTGGAGGCTGAACAACTGGAAAAAGAAGGTCATCGAGTAGACAAACAAAAGAAAATTTGTATCCATTCGGAGAAAAAGAGAAATGATTGCTAGACTAATATAAAAGAGACTTGTCGTCCAATAAACTTTTACCACTACAAAATATAAACAAACCACCATAACTAAGACAACGAAAAGTAGATGCTAAAACTGTATATACTAGGAAAAACACCTCTTATTGGAAGGAAAACAACACCAAATTGATGCTCGATAAAAAAATAAAAATTTGAAAAGGAATACAGAGCTATTAGATAAGATATATCACTAAATAAACATTTCTTTAAATAAAACTATACAGAGTATAAACATCTTTTCTTTGACCCAATACAACAGGAAAACGATGATCAAGTATTGCTAGACTTAACATGTCCTAAAAGCTTTGGCACAAAATTCATTGGCTTTAATTTTTAGTGAAAAGAAAAAGGCAAGAAAACAACAGGAAAAGGATGGTCAAGGATTGCTAGACTTAACATATGTCCTAAAAGTTTTGGCACAAAATTCATTGGCCTTAATTTTTAGTGAAAAGAAAAAGGCAAGAAAAGCTAGATTAATAAAAAACACACAATTCTCAGCATTACTAAGATACATAAAAACAGATCCTGGAAATATACAGAACATAATGGACATAGAATAACAGGAAAAGTTGGTCAACAGGTTGGGCCAAAAAAAAAGAAAGTTGGTTTTCAATGCAAAAAGGGATACAAAGTTATAAGAAATTTAATAAACAGATTTGGAAGAATTCCTTACATAAATAAACATTTTACTTACACTGGTTGATTCACAACACAATGTGCTGCTGTTAGTACAAATTTTTCATTAACTAATGTACCTCCACACCTAAAATCTATGACTCCATCTACAAAAAAATGAATATATATATAAAAAATTTAGAGTTTTGTATTGGTTATATGATTTTTACCTGCATTTTTATAAAAAATTAAGACCATCCAAGGAAATTCATTTAAAGCAGCTTTTTGTCCATTAGTAATTCTTGAATCAGTTTGTATAACACCACAGATATCCAAAGGTAAAAATTTTAAGTTTTTATGTTCGAAAACCGAAATTTCATCAGTTCCTAAAAAACGCACCGTTCGAATAGGATCTACTGTTGCAATAGGCTCTGTTGTTGTAACAATACTTCCTGTTGTTGTTTCAGCTACTTCCATAGTTTGCAAAAAACAACAAACCTTAGGTAGATTATCTTGAAAACCGCATTGAAAAGAGATTAGTTTACGTGGAAGAAGTGGAGTAGTAATGAGAAGTTTATTGAAAAATGGACACTCTCTTATGGACACACAAATATTGCCTTTTGGTGGTTTGCATATCCCCGATAAAATCCCTGCAAAAAATAAAAATTTATTTTAATATTGTTTCGATCCATTTAAAAGGCGTTAAGAATATTCTGATCTGTTTTGTGACAGTTTCTTCTTCTTCTACTTATTGTGCCATCTCCTTTTGAAGGTTGGCGATCCAGATAGCAATTGCGGCTTTGGAAGCTTCAGCTCGAAATATTTCTATAGACGGGTGGTCAAACCATCTTCTTAGGTCCTTCAACAGTGAGTTCTGGTGACTCCCTATTATACTTTTGCCCTGTACCTTGCCCTCTATTATGAGTCGAAGTAGTTTGTATCTTTCACCTCTCAACACATGACCCAAGTACTGTATTTTTTTCTCTTTGATGGTGTTTAGCAGTTCTTTTTGTTTATCCATGCGCTTAAGTACTTCGTCGTTGATGACATTTTGTGTCCATGGAGTTCGCAACATCCGTGTGTACACATACATCTCGAAGGCCTCTATTCTTTTTTCTGTTTGTTGGTCCATTGTCCAACTTTCGCATTAATAGAGCAAGACAGAAAACGTAACATCGGACCATTATTGTTTTGAGCCCCAGACTAAGGTCTGATCTTGTGAAGAATGTTTGTTCTCGCTTTCTGTGCCCGCCTGCCACTATTTTATTGAGTTGCTTGTATTCTGTTGGATTTGCTTTGTGTTTTCGTCTTTCATTCATGATGTCTATGATTTCTTGTCTTATCCATGCCTGTTTTCTGTTATTTTTCGTGAATCTGATATCTTCTTCCTGGATCTTTGTTATTTTTGTTTTCAAAGCATTTCATGTACCTTCAATGGCTTCTCTTTGTACCGAGTTTGCTAACGTTTCTATCTCTTTCTCGATTTGGTGCCAAAACCAAAAACCCTGGCTCCAGACCAAGACGTCTGTTCAGATTGTCCTCATAGGCCTCTTGTAACAATTTATAGAACTCAGTCGTTTTTTTTTTTAATTTAACGATAAATTTGAGATTGATACGTTGCTGCTGTTTTTCGGTACGAGAAAAAAACAGATTCGTTTCAAACCGCTACTGAAGATAGTAACAAAAACGTGGTTTCGTACGTACATAGAGAAGACTTTTAGATACCCAACGCATTATCGTTTTTTTTACCCCTCTAGGACGCTCTCTAGGTGCACAGTTTCGGTATTTAATAGCCAGACCTCGTAATGGATATATTGATTGTTCTTAAGCAGAAATATACGATTTAAGTTAATTAGTAAGATGTTTACACCTACACAAATAAGCTGTGTTAATCACAACCTTGTGAATGCAAAAATAATTGTCACCACCTTTATTGGGTTATCTTATCAAATAAACAATTAACTTACTTAAAAAAAATTCTTCAGTTACTTGTGTGAAAAATGAAAACACGATCAAGAATATAATAAAAGAAAATTTTTTACCACTGATAATATTCATGATTGGAAAAAGTCTAATACAATTTTGTTACTCAGTACCTGCTTATAACTTCAAAGTCTAAGTGCAACTAGTATTATTAGTTTAATTATAACAAGCATAATTAAATATTAGAATTTCCATATATATACCTTCCTTTTATAAATCATAGATACAATAGTGATGATAAATAAATTTATACAATATGTTCTGTTGTATGAGAATAGAAGAAAATAATGGTTGTAACATAATTTTGTAACAAAAAAAAAGCGTTTATGTTTCAGTGGATAGAATCTTCTGAAAATGCCAGCGATTAATCTGGGTATAGTTTTCTAAAGCTTTCAGAATAATTTAGACTAGCTTGTCTTTGATCTAAAGTCTTTTCCAGTAGGCTGCACTGAGTACCTTTTCCCAATTACAAACTTCAACCACAATGCGGCATTTTAAAATGCCATAGAAAGGTTCAGGTCTGATAAAAGGAGTAGGTACTTGTTCCTTCCTTAGCTACACTAACAAAAATCTGGTGTTCAACAATACCTCCAGGTGTTTAAGAGACTCTTTGAGTTCCAGGTTGTTTTGGACTCAAACATGGTAGATGTAGAGCCGTGGGTATCGGAGGAAATAAATATTATGGCTGAATTGAGGCGTTTTGTAATGCATTTTTGAGCACAGAAGTTTATTGCAAATGCCTCGGTTTGAAAAATTGTAGTAGTGTTTCCTTCTTCTATTGAGAATCTAACATTAAGACCTGCAACCCCTATACCTACTCCTTCCGGTGTTTTAAACCTATCAGTAGAATTATTGAGAATTTTTTTGGTAAGTTAAGCGATTTCATATTGTGTTAACTCATAAAAACATTTAGTGTAAGTTCAAAATCTTCTTTTTTTAGACATAATGACATGATGCCATCGATTGGGTTGCTCCGACCCTTAGAATTCCAGATGTTCTGTAAGATAGTCGGGTTTCAGAGATTTAGTCTTTGTTACTATAGGAACTTTTCAGAGCAATCCTTCCTTATAAATGTAATCGCAAGGGAGAAAGGTCAGAATAGTGATCCTCATACAAGTGAGTCTTTGCGCCTTTTGCAAATCTAATATTGCCTTTTGTTCCATGGGTTAGGTTCACCAGACCCTTCATCATAGGTGATTATGGATCTGACAACCGTTAAATATGACCAATAGACCATTTTAGGTTTAAGATCCGATGTTTTTACAAAAGGTAGGTCAATTAACTTCATTGGGTGATTATGGTTCTTTACATCGAGAAGTGAGGTAATTAACGATCCTTTTTTATATTGTCTCGAGCTGGATCCTGTAAATTAACGTTTTTGTTTTTTCTGGTATGGTTACGCAGAACACAAATACAATACCTTTACCTTTTTCTGTAATGAACTTAAAGTTTTTTATACAGATCTGTCTCCAATCGGTACACTTTGTTTAAATTCTTGAACAGTAATTTTAGAATAATGGAATAATAAAATATCCTTCTAGGTACCAGTTTTTTCTCTGTTTTATTAAATTTTATATTTAAGTAAATGTCATGTTAATAACATCATTTACAATGTGGAATCCACGACTCGCTCTCCTTCTACCAATGAGAAAAGAGTAGCAAGATGGAAAGAAGCATTTAAACTCAAATCGAAACATTAACATTATATAAATAAACAGTTTTACTACGAAAAATAGGTACTTCCAAATTTAAAAGTAAAAGAAAAACTTACCCTCTCCTTCCTCTACTGTTAATATTCTTCTAAATTATCTAAAATCCATGTCATAAAGGTAAAAACATTGGTATACACTCCTGGTTTGCCATCAAGACCACATTGTTTTGGTCCAAAAGATACAATACCATATTGAACAAATTTAGGACTACCATTAACATCTGCAACCTCCATAAGTGGACCTCCACTATCTCCTCCACAAGAATCCTGACCATTATGACCTCCTGCGCAAATTTGACTAGTAGTGATTGGTGCATATATTTTTTTACAGTCTGGAAATGGTACTATTGGCATTCTTACTTGGAGAAGTTCTTCACTTTTATATCCTTTAAAACAAATATATTTAAAGTAAGAAAATCTGTTTTTAGACAAAAATATCTATCCTTACCATCTTCTGTTATACCCCATCCTGAAACAACTGCTGAACGACTTTTCAATTCAGAATCCATTGGTAAGCAAATCGGTTTAACATTTTCTAAAAATAAAATATAAATTTATAAATAAATATTCAATAAAAAATATCCAAATGAGTCTTACAGACTTGAAGTACCAATAATTAAGTCACATGATCAATGTAGAACTTAAATAATTGTATCTAATTGGTTCGAACAAGTAGAGAATTGCTAAATAACTAAATTTCTTACCATATTCAACATTGGCACCCCCTCGAAGTTTAATTAATGCTATATCATTTAGATATGTATGAGAATCGTATCTAGGATGAACAATAACTTGTTCTATCTGAAAATCTTGTGTTGGAGGTGCGCAGTAGTTTGTCATTTTATCACAATCCGGTTGAGTATCCACATTATGCTCTCCCAATCGTACTCCAACACTAAAATAATACATCATGTTATTATCTACATTTTTTTGGGAAATAAAACAAGTTTACTTACATTTGCTGATTTACAACACAATGAGCTGCTGTGAGAACATATCTATCATTTATAAGCGTACCTCCACATCTGAAATCGATGATTCCATCTAAAAAGTTAAACAAAAATCTAATGTTATATCAGGACACACAAAATAAACCAGGATATTCGAAAATACATTTATGAGATGAACTCAAAGCCATGGTTCCCAAATATCTTCCTAAGAACACATTGTAGGTAGAAATACATTAACGTAGGGAATGGGAAACTGCGAGCAATCAACTCAAGCTAAAGGATTATATCTAGTACACAGACGGGTCTTAGACTGAAGAGGGTTTAGGAGCAGGAATTAACTGGATTGACGAAAACGTAAAAAATTCTGACCCTCTGGGAACATATACATCTGCATTTCGAGCAGAAAGGTATGCAATTTTGCAATAGGCAGGACAAAATAATTTTGAGGGATTACAAAACGAAGCACAAAAAGTCAGGTGGCTAGTGAGGTTTTAAAGAGCCCTCAAATGGTCTCCAGGCTAGTACACAAATGACGAACTGAACTCGATGTCCTGGTGAAACATAACAATATCAAACTAGTTTGGGGGCAACGAGCAAGCTAATAAACTTGCAAGTAAAGCACTAAGCACAATATTCTACGGTGCAGAGCCATCTCTAGAAGTACCAAAAAGTAGGGCCTGGAGCCAAATTGGCCTGGATTCCAAGGCAACATAACAAAATCTGGGAACATATCTTTGGAAAAATAAACAGTAGAATGTGTATTGAACAAACGTGAGCCAGAAGATTTAAAATACTGCATAAAAGCAGCCGAAATCAGCTACGAGGATTCCTTACAAACCATGCACCTGTCAAGGAACAACTGCAAACCATGAGGCTGGGGACCCAACCAGCAGATTATGAGGCAGGGAACCTAAAACAGCCATACACCGTACTATTGCGAGGCATTGGTTAGGACTTAAAGATTTTGAATTACCTCCACAAAGATATGGTAACCATTTCTATACAAGCTAGTACCAAGATTTTGGAGTGGGTCACATCAACCAATGGAAGAAGTCTAACTAGGCTGAAGTACAACCGGTGACTCAAAAGAAAAATAAGGATTTTATTCGGTCTATTTTTTGTTGGGTGAATCCCTGACCAATGTAAAAATTTTTTATAAAAAAAAACTTGGTGGAGAAAAGTGAAAGGAGTTTTCGCCAAAATATTTTTTAGTAACAATTTTACCTATCTAGAAATTATACATACTTGCTAAAAAAAATGTAGTTTACCTGTACTGTTATAAAAAATTAGAGCCATCCAAGGATAGTCACCTAAACCCGTTTTCTGTCCATTAGTTATCCTCAAATCTGTTTTTATTTCACCACAAATATCTTTAGGTAACAATTTGTAATTCTTATGGTTCAATAACGATATTGTATCACCGGATTCATTGGTTTTTATAATTGTTTTATCTGGTATTGCCTTCTTTTTTAGTTTACAACAAACGTAAGGTGTTTTACGTTTAAAACCACACTGATGAGATCTTATCATTTGTATGACTTCTTTAGGTCGAGGAAGTGGGCTGTTATTTAAAAGTTCATCGAAATATGGGCATTCTCGTATGGCGATACAATTGTCTCCTTTTGTTGGTGGACATGTTCCCATGTAGAACTCTAGATAAAAAAATATTTTTTTTAAGAAAAATTAAGGCACAGATTAAAGGAGAATTAAATAAATATTGAGCAGTGGCGTAGCTGAGCCCAACTTCATTAGACGAGGAAAGCAGTGCCTTTTAATGTAAAATGGTAAGTTTTTATATCTGCTGAGCTTATAGAAGCTCTGAAATTTTTGATTTGTTTACGAAACGAGTACATCTATAAGCAACAAAAATACACATTGATTTTGGATAAGAAAGTCGTTCATCTATCTTCGTAAAGTTCTTCAAAAAACGTCGAAATGGATTTCCGGTTAAAGTGTAGTAGGTAAACGAGTTAGTCATTGGTCCTGCGATTGGTCAAGTTGGTTTGAACAGATTGTAGGTATTTTAAGTAAACAATCATTATGAGATATCTCTCATACGATTTTTGAAATTTTAGAAAGTATATATTAAATGACGTTTTTTTTTTCAATTTCTCCTTAATCTCATTTACTAAATTCTTTGTATACTTTCTAAAATTTCAGATTGTAGGCACTTTCGAAATATAAGATTTGAATCACGTATTTAATTTATTATGTATAAAAAATGTGTAATTCGGTCTCGCATTTAACGTTTTCATCATGCAAACAAACGAAAATGGATTCGGGGAGCCCTTTACTTCAGAGCCCTACGAGCTAGGGAGCCACGTAGCATTGCTATATCTGCTATAGCACTAGCTACGCCCCTACATTCATGATTAATACCATTTTACAAAAGCATTAACTGTGTGTGACTATTATAAAATTAAGATCAAAATCAACTGATGCGAAAAACAGTTAGTATGAGTATTGTTGTAAGAAATTAACGATAATTTATTTTAAAAGTCTCTATTTACTTTATTAAAATACTTATAATTTTCCCAAAAAAAATGGTTTAATATTGACAAGAGAATTATTTTTTTTATTACCACAAAACATATTTTAACTCTGGTGGAATGTTTTGGTTACAAGGGCGCATTAAGTTATGGTGGAGTGTGCTTAGTATGGAATTTTGACCTAAATATTCCACCAAAGTTTAAATATTAATTATTAGACTATTACAAAAATAATTATAAATTTTTATTTAATTTTTACTAAAATTCGTTAAAATCCCATAAAAATAACACGCGAGGGGGTAAGGATGCATTTTAAGACTGTTGTTTTTTATTAGTTTTACAAGTCATTTCCGTCATAAAAAAGTAAGATTGTGACATTTATGGATAAATTTGATTTTGTAAATTTTACATCTTTTTGCCATTTTTGAAGTTTAAACAATAATATTAAAAATTAAAAATCTAAGTAAAAAATGAATTTTATAAAATATCTAACCTCGCAATTTTATTTGTGTGCAAATTTAAAAGTTTCAGTGTTAATCAAAATTGTATGGCCAGAAATATATATTTGAAAAATCAACACTGACAAGGTTCAAAAGTCAAATAAACCTTGATTATCTGTTTTTTTAAAAACTGAAATAAACAGTAAGTATCAACAAAAATTTTTGCTAAAGAAATTGGATTCAATTATCTTAATTCGTCCAATTTTGCTATTACTATTTGTACAAAGTAACTATTTTATATAAAAATAAATAAAAATATAATAAAAGAACAACAAGTTTATTTAAATAATAAAAACAAATACCAATACAATTTTTTTATAAAAACAATTTACTTACTACTTAAATATCGTCCTTCGGAAACTGCTATTAAAACAATCACCAACAAAATCAAAAATAACTTCATAACGTAACTGTTAATAAAAACAAAAACTACACGTTTGAAAGTCTTTACTATACTGCCAACTTTTTGTATATAATAGTTGTAAGTGATACCAAAATCTTCCTCAGGTACACCGGAAAAACCAAATCGCTTTAAATACATAATTTCGACTAATCCAATTCTGGGTATAAGGGAAGGTACAAAAGAGATTAAAGTAATAAAAGGATAATAATCTCGAAAATTTCAATACTTTCAATATCATACTGGGTTATAGTAATGTTATCTGCATCAGGTTTGTTAATTCAGTAACTGTATGTCTACAGAATTCAATATACAGGATGTTTTTATATCTTTTGAAATATCTGGAAATTCCAAATTTGTTCATCCGCAATAACTTAATCTAAAAATAAAGAAAGTTGCAAAGTGCAATTTGGAACGAAAATTAATATAGTGTAATATTTTGTCATGATTTATATTTGTTTCTTTAATACAGTTCGACTCGTAATTTTCTTGATTACACTCTTCTTCATTGTTAACCACTAATTCCTTCATTAATTTGCGCCAAAATCAGACAAAGCCAAGAAGCAACTAAAAAGGATAAAAAAATTCTTTTAGAAAATTGAACCGCCTTCAAAAAGAAGTAAAGCAAAATGCAATAAAAACCAAAAAAGAATTTCTTAATTTTTTAAACAAATTGGAAGCAACTAGGCATCTGATTTTGATTTCCGTGAAGTCAGCTCCAATGATTTATATCTTGTAAAATTGAGTTACTAACATTTTAAATCTAGATTTACTAGCTTAGATTAAAATAGCGAGTTATTTGCTATTGGAGCCGACTTCACGGAAATGGAAATCAGATGCCTAGTTTCTTCAAAGTTTTTATAAGAAATAAAGATTTTATTTTTTGCTTTTTACTACATTTTGCATTTTTTTTGCAGGCCGTTCAATTTTTTTAAAAAGTTTTTATCGTTTTTAAAGCAGCTTTTTAAATTTATTTTTGATTGCTCTCAGATCCCTCTTCTTTAACTTAACTTACTGTTATTTTCTACTTTGTAAGTCTTCTGAATTAACATTGTAATACTTATTTAAGGCTTTATTTTCTTCAATTTGTTCTGTTGAAGAATATTCTTCAATAGTTTTTTTTTTTTTTTTTTTTCGTTTCCACAGCAGTTTCCGGGTACAGCATTTTTTTCTTCTCTTTGATTCCCTAACACTGAATTTACTACTCTTTAGCACTCTTCTACTTTTTCTTCATTAACAGTGTAATACTTTTTATTCTTTCTTCTTATAACATAAATTCTCTGTCATATCTTTTTTACTGTTCTTTTGTACTTCTCAAATTTTTTTGTTTTTTGCTCGCGTATCCGATTCATACTCATTTTCTGATTTTGCTTTGTATCTCAATTTATTGTTATTTTCTGTATCACACTTCATTTCTATCCTGTAACCTTCAAGTATCTTCGTTGTGATAATTTTAAATTTTCATTTAATTCTTTTAATCTTCTACACTTTTTTTTCGTTTTCACTGCGTCTTCCAATTTTTTGTGCTTGGTTTCGAATCCAACATTTTATCTTCTGTTTGCTTCTGTAACACTTGATTTTCTCGTTTTTGGCACTCTTATGCTTTTTCTTCATTAACAGTGTAATATTTTTTAATGTTTCTTCTTTTCTACGTTCTGCTTATAAGATACATTTTCTGTCATATCCTTTTTACTGGTTTTCTTTTCTACAACCCCTTCTCAAATTAAAATTTTTTGCACGCGTATCCGATTCAAACTAATTTTCTGATCTGGCTTTGTATCTCAATTTATTTTTATTTCCTGTGTCACACTTCATTTCTATCCTGTAACCTTCAAGAATCTTCTTTGTGGTAATTTTTATTATTCCCTTATTTTTTTACTCTTCTTCACTTTTTTTTTTTGTTTCCACTGCGCTTTCTAATTTTTTGTGCTTGGTTTCGAGTCCAGCATTTTTTTCTTTCCTTTGCTTCTGTAACACTTGATTTTCTAGTCTTTAACACTCTTCTTCATTAACAGTGTAATACTTTTTAATGTTTCTTCTTTTCTACGTTCTTCTTATAAGATACATTCTCTGTCATATCCTTTTTACTGCTATTCTGTTCTACAAGCCCTTCTCAAATTAAAATTTTTTGCTCGCCTATCCGATTTAAACTCATTTTCTTATGTTGCTTTGTAACTCAATTTATTTTTACATTAAATTTTTTACTCTTTAACATTTTTCTCAAATAATCTTCCTCCAGAAACATTTTGGATAATTTTTATTATCGACTTTATTTTACTTACATTATAAAATAAATTTATTAAAAATATATTTATATAAATATCCGTTATTTACAGCGGTAAAAGAAAATACACACCTTATCGATCGATTTTTCCTTGACAACGTTTTCCTTGTTTGTAAACACCTATTAAAATCACGGTCAAAGTGCAATGCACACTTACAACCACAACAGTTCGGTTTACAATAATTCTCTTCTAAAAGTTCCTATCCATCCCATAGTTGGTCAACCTCTTCCACGTTATGAACAAGACTGCAATTACCACGTTAAAATACAGAATAAGAAAAAATTAAGCACAGAAATACAAGAAATGTCCAAGAAGAAATATTTAGACAAAGAAACAACGGAATCGTTCATGGAGTTTTTTAACGATATCCCCGACTATCACGAAGTAAACCATTTATCTAACAACGAATTTTACAAACAATTAGAAAGCATTAAATTAAAGAAAAAAATATTCGAAGAAAATTTACACAAAGAAATCAAATTCGATCCAGATACAAGAATGCTAGAAGACTATAAAAAAGAAAAACTAACTGGTACGAAAAATAAAAATAAAACAAAGAAAAAACCATCATTGAAACCATTTTCCTCTACGACACTAACTAAAAGTTTGAGCCAAATTAGAACTCCAGATCTTGAATCTGAGTTATCAGATAAAGAAGATAAGAAAAAATCAACGTTAAAACCGTATTTTAAACATTTAAGACCTGCTTTAACCCCAGATTTTGACTCAGAATTTTCCGATAAAGACATCTCCATAAAAACTCCCTCAAGAAGATCAGTTAGAATAGAAACTCCCAGTGATAAATTTTCCGATACTGAAACTCCTGAACTACTATCCAGATCGAAATCAAGAGCCAGTCAAAACGTTGGAAACCTCACAGATTGGGAAGATATTACAACAAATCGAAGATGTAAAGATAATGGAAATACAACAGATTGGGAAGATTTAAAATCAAAACCTAAATTTGATTCTGATTGGCAATTATCAAAATCAAGAAAAAATACTTCTAGACCAAGATCGAGAATAAATTCTGCTGATAATATTATAAAAGACTCAAATTGGAGTAATTATCGACCAAAATCTAGAGTGGATAAAGAAGAAGGTTACAAACCAAAATTAAAACCAAATTTTTCTTCTGATGACTTAAAACGATATAATAACGACACCTCCAAAATACAATCTAGAACATTCTCTTCTTTAGATTTAAAGTACGATAACAACGAAGATTGGGATAACCTAAAACCAAGATTCGAAGATTCACGGCCCAAATCAAGAATTAATGATACCAAAATGATAGATTGGGATGATATGAGTATAGAAAACTTAAATCTGAATTCCGATTGTTACAGTCCTGAACCGTTGCGTACAAGAAGTGCACCTTCAACACCAACGAAATTTAATTCTAAAATGATTTGTAATAATGGAGGAATCACCATACCAAAACCATTTCAAATGACTGTCAGGTAGGTTTTTGTTATCCAACGAAAAGTTCTTAAAAACGTTATAAACCAGAATTTAGATGAGACTTTGTATTGCAAATATCAGTTTCTTTAACTGAAGTACGATTTTTAGAGATGAAGAAAATAAAATTGTCGAAGACTTGTACACGAAAATAAAAAAGCCAAAAGAAGAAAAACCAGAAATGTTTAAAGCACACGATGTTCCCATAGAATCACAAATTCCGCTGTTCGATCAAATTTTAGCTGAACAACAAAGAAGGTATATATTTTTGAACTAATACCGTTTTTGTAGATAATCTTTTTTGTAGAAGTTTAATTTCGAAACAAAAAAGAAAAGCGTCTTTACGTGCACAAATGAAACCATTTTCATTTACGAAACGCGATGAAGAAATTCAAGAACTCACAAGGGAATTATCTAAATCCACTCCTAATTTATACTACGATCCTCCATTAAAAATAAAAAAATTCAAAGCTAAACCGATACCGAGAAACCTTTTTAGTAATTACATTTACAGAAAAATGCATGAAGATGAATATTACAGGTAATATTAACATTTGGGTTCATTCAGTCACTAACCAGTGCTTTTATTGCGTTAATTATATTGTTATAGAGCATTACAGAAGAAAATACGAGCAGAAGAACTTTTAAAAGCAGCTTCATTACCACCATCGATGGCAAAAAGAGAAAAAACTAAACCAAAATTAAATGTGTGTCCTCGCTCGTATAGTACGTTATCTAATAAAGAAGATAAACCGTTGAAAAAAACGAAAAATGTACCTGATTATAAAATTTACCACGACAAATATGAAAAAGAACTGGAAGAACTAAAAAATGAATTTATATCTACAAGTCCAAGACCATTTAAGTTGAAAACTTCAAAACGTGTAAGTACCTAATTAAACAATTATCCATCTTTCATTGTATACGAAAAAATATTTCTCTGCTTGGTCCCTTGTTGTGTCCTAATAACTTTTGGTAGCCTTTCAGCTAACTTTTTTTACATATTCTTAACCTCATTAAAACTCCAGCTTCGTTTCTATCTTTTCTGTATGTTAGTCTCATTTTTAACACCATCATCAGCTGTTCTTTATGTTTGGTCAGCTATTCTATCTCTGAGGGATACAAATCTACAAGAATACTGCCTAGACACAAAAAACCTCAAGACTAGTGTTGACCAAAACTAGGAAAAAAAGAGTCATTAACCCACAAAGTCAAAAGAAAGACAATGAACAAAAGCTTTGGAACTTGGTAGATATCAAAGAGAATTGCAACTCCCAACAGTCCCAACTGTTCCAATTTGCAGAGAGCACTTCTTGAAGAAAGGTAGTGCTAAGGTATTGTGAGCATTTCACATGAACACAAAGTTTATTTTCTGGGGGTGATGCTTACAATCCCAGGGATCAGGATGGGTGGATGTATAGAGTGCATTCTTTTTCGAAAACAAATTTTGTTTTTAGAATAGATGATGCTCCTCCAGATGTGAGATAATAATGCAATATGATTTAAAATATATACATATTTTAGGGACGAAGAAATCTTCGCCAGTCTTCCGCAAGCAGTAAAAGTTCTTCCTCTAAAACAGAAACATCGTCTTCCTGTAATATGTCTTCTATTAACACATCTAATTTAGCTGCGGTACTTAGAATTCAGTCTGCCAGGTAACAAAATAAATGTAATAAGTAGTTTTTTGTTATTATAAAATTAATAAACTTTCGGATATTTAGTAGATATTGTATTATTTATAGATAACAATCTTTTTACATCCCCATTTAAAAACACTTTTCAGAAATAAACTAGAAATGGAAATGGTAAGAAAACTCGAAGAGCTACAGTTAAAAGAAGAAATGCGATGGAGGGAAAAGTTATTTCGGAAGAAACCAATCTGGCAAATATTAGCGTATAGCCATGAAGAAGATCTCGCTATGCGTTTGCGATTAAGAAGAGATGAAGAAAAGTTGAGAAGTGAGGAACATAAGATGAGAATGCAATTAATGTATGGCAGAGTCCAACAACAACCTACTTTGTTTGAAAGACAATCTCAGGTATTCTATATATAATTATTTCTATTCAAAATCTAATTTATGGCAAGCGTCAAAAGGGCATTCAAGCGTTTGTGAAGACATATGGAGCTAGTTGATGCTTGCGTAGACATTGCCAAGCATGTAAAAGTTCCATAACATTTTTTAATATCTTAAGGATTTAATTTTGATTTTAAACATTTTACTACGATATTTTTATTATTTAATGAATTTATTTATTATACTAGTTTTGACAAACCTAACAACAAATTTTTTTAAGGTAAAATATCCAAAAACACGAGAAGAATTAAAAGATCATTTAAGACAAATTTACGGTAAAGCGAAAAGACACCAATCAGAAAGAAGCATTAGTAATTTATCGAATAAAAGATTAGGGAATATTAATTACATGGATAATTATAATTTAGATACAGAAGAAAGTTATAGAAGTAAAGAAAAAGAAAGTACTGAGGAAAAAGAGAAATGTGACTGTTTAAGTGACAATGATATTGATAATGATAAATTAGTATAATTTTATGTAGTATTTAATCAGTATTGGATTTTATAATTACCTATATTTATTGTATTGTAATAAAAAAAAGTATATCATACAATATAACAAAATATATTACTTTGTTATATTTTCCATATGCTAGATCTAAATTTGTACGAATTACTCAAAAAATAACAAGCTAAATTAAATATAATCTCTGATATAAATTAAGCGTATTATTTAAATATGTAAACAAACTTATATCAACATTCTTCTTTTTTAATTCTGGCCTTACTCGTGTAGTGTACTGCAGTAACTCTATAACATTTCAATATTATTATTTTGTAGAAATCAGAATTATAAAAGCAAATTAAATATTTGTTTAATTTTTCTTTTAAATACAATAATCAATTTATATTAAATTTATTGTAGAAATATTGTTTAAGATTAGAATCTGGTATTAACTGACACATGACGTTTAATGTCATGAAAATTTCTTAATGGCGTTTTGTCGAGGACAATAACATTTGTTTGGTCAGTTCTTCGAAAGTATTTTTTTAAATTGTAAACCTTTTGGTTGAAAAGTTTCGTATTTTGTTATAGTTAAACGTACTATAAATAATTTTGTTACGTATATTTTACAGTAAAGTGTGAATTAGTAATAAAAGTGGCAGTATGAATCTATAAAATAAGTACAGTATTTTTTTCAAAACATTTTTTAAAGGGTTTTTTTGTGAAATATTTAAAGACTTATAGTTAAATCCGTTATGCTTGAAAGTTGTTTTCTTTTAATAAGATAGCTATGGCGAATTTGAACTTTACAAGAAACATTGGAGGTAACAATATTGGACGAACCAGTGTTAGTTTCGGTAGTAATTCTATGTCAGGACATGTTACACCAGTTTTCGGACAAAGAAATCCTTCTGAAAGGAGAACATTACCTTCAATGGGGTAAGTAAATGTTTATTTTACACAATAAACAATAAGGTCAATGGTTTTTACTATCTTTCAAAATTTAACCTTCTAAGGTTTGCTTGTTTGTTAACTTCTAGGTTAACAGTTTTTTTTTTGTATAATTGCATAGATAAATGCGTTTCGTATAATTTCAACAAATTACGACTATTATAAAGATTTTTTCAAAATTGTAAATTTTATAAATATTAATTTTAGTTGAAATTAGTAAAATTTTTAATAATATGAACTAAAATTAGTTGTTATTGACGAAGTAGAGATAGGATTTATGTTAATATCATTAAATACAGATAAGCAAATATTTATTTTACAAAATCCAAAATCTAAATGCATGCACTCTACTGTTAAGGTAGCATAATTATTAATTTTTATTAAAATTGAGGTTAGGTATAATTTTAGTTTATATGATATACTCAATACTCATAATATAAGCTTTTATTTAAAAAAATGTAAATAATGTATAATAACAAATTCATTATTGGTTATTTTGTTATTAAAAATGATTTTACTAAATTGTATGTTATTTTTATGAAAAAGGTGTTTATTGATAAGCATTCATAAATATTTTGATGAATTAATCAGTATAGTAATAGTTAAGAAAGATCAGAATATAATAATAAACGTACATAAAGTGCTTTTATTTAAAAAAATATGTGTTAATGTCTACTTAGCAGATTTTTTATCTTTAGGTTCGGAGATGCTTGAATTGTTAATATTTATGAAAACGTGGGTTTCGTGTTGTTACAGAGGAAATGGCTTAAAATTATTCCAATTTGTGTTTAACAATCTATATAATTTTGTCAAATAGAAAAGTTCTATTCGATTCTCTATAAAATTACACCTAGTTTAGTAAAAAATCTCTGGGCTATTATAAATCAGATTATTACTTATGTTATTTAAGATCGTTATTTTTTGAATCCAAATACGTTTGATTCTAGTTAAGAATACTTTAAATTTAGTGAAAATTTGGGTTAATATATTTTAAGGTCTCCGTTGTATTTAAAAATTTAACTTTCGTTTGATTTTTTTACAAAAAATCGTTGGGATTTTGCCAATTTTATAAATCCACATATAAAACAAACCTCAAATTCTAAAAATTGTTCTTGTTTTTTTTTTCTAAAATATTGAAAAACAATCTATAATCTACTGTTTTTTTAATAAAATCAAATGGTTGAATTATATATTATCCTTAATATTTTTTAAAATTTGCTTTTGGTTGTTGATTGATCTACAAATTACAAATAGAAACTAAATTTTTTAAAGTTAAAAAACACTTTGTTGTTGATGTTGAAGATGTTTACAATTTTTTGCTGATTACCTTCATTAAAAACTTAATGAGTTTCAGTTTTTAGAACATTGTTTATATTACTCTTTACTACTATTTCAACGAAATATTTGGTATCTCCAAATTTATCTAGTTTTTTTTTTAATTTAAGTATAATAGAACAAATTTATAAATTTGAAATATAAATAAATTAATTCTGACATATTATGGCATACTTCGTTGTCATCATTTACTATTAGTACAAAAGTGTAAGTGCTCAATTTTTATTTTTTAATAAATTAGTCTAGAAAATGAATATACCAAAATTTCACCTTTCCAGTAACTCCAATCAAATGGGTAACATGAACACATTGGGAGGTTACAGTTCCTTTAATTCCGTTTTCGGTTCAGGCGATACCAATACTCCATCCCTCTTAGATTTAAGCGAGTTTCCCTCGTTAACCAACAGAAATTCCGGCGATAACGTCCCACAGCCGAGTCCTATGCCTGGGGCGAAACCCTATGTAGGTATGGTTAAACAACCCATAACAGAAGCCAGCGAATTCACCATGTCGTCAGAAGATTTTCCAGCATTACCTGGGACACAGACTCGAGAAGGAGCATCACCTGGAAGTAATACTTCAGGGGACAAAAATACGAGTGGAGGAGCAGGTGATGGGGCTGGATCTCGAGATGGTGATAAAAATGGTTCTAAAAATGGTAAAACTTCTTTATCTTTTTCTTATTATTCAAAAATATATTTTTGTGTTAAATTGTAGCTTGATACATAATCGGTGCTGTCATATAAGTAGTTCAGTCATTGGTTATCTGTTTCTCTCACTTTTCTATATTCAGTGTCGTAGTAGTTATATTTTTTTAAAAATAAAACTATACAAACAAATAAAAAAAAATCTGAGATATAGTATAGACATGGATGGAAAGGGGTATTGATAATTTACAATTTAAAAAAATGATTGTGGTACATCCAGGACGCTGGCGTTACTGTATTTTAACTTTTTGAAAAGTATTATTCTCTTCTTGATACTTCTCTTTGATATGCAAATTGTTCACCTGGCAAGATATTTTGTAGTTCTCAAAGTTTTTTGTGTACCAGTATTCGCAGAAGGTCAATTCTGCTGCTTGATGGAAGGTGGTAACGCCAGTGGGTACTAACAAGAGTTTTACGCAACTCATTTTCTTTATTAAAGATCGAGCTTGGTTTTATTTCTGAAATGAAGATTTTTTATACTAAGTATGTTTTGAACGGAGAAAAGTCTTCGACCAGCCGTCACCCTCGAGTCGCTGAGAAATCTTCGACCATCCGTCACGCTTACTATTTCTCTCTGACACATTGATAATATTCTATTGATACTGTTCATAGTATATACATTATCGTGTAGAGAGAGAAGAAGAAGAGTGGCATGATTAGAGAGAACGATACGTGTATAATACCTATATTCGTATATTATGAACATAATAAGAAATACTCATTTTTGTGACTCAGTCTTTAGACTGCAAATTTTTTTTATTTCGTTTTTGATTAAAGAATTGATAATGTTTATTTTAAAGGTATTCAGACGTCGCCCGATGGTAGAGTGACAAACATACCTGGCAGTATGGTAAATGATCAATTTGGAATTGTTGGCCTATTAACATTTATTAGGGCGGCTGAAACGGATCCGAATTTAGTTTCGTTAGCGTTGGGACAAGATTTAACTGCGCTCGGACTGAATCTCAATTCGCCAGATAATCTTTATCCAACATTTGCCGGACCTTGGGCCGAACATCCGTGTCGACCGCAAGACATCGACTTTCACGTTCCACCCGAGTATCTCATCAATCATGCCATCAGGTATTATACAATAAAGTATGTCTTTACCGACCCCGTTTTTAAAAATCATCTAGATATAAGAACCATTTTTGTGTATCAATATCATGAATATTTACTACATGAAATGTATAACCAAATGATTTTCAGTTTATATAAGTTGTAAATTTTGGTAAAATTGAATTCACGAAAATTAGGACTATATCATGAGTTTGATTTTTTGATTAACTAATTTTAAAGACATTCATGAGTTTGTTTACAGAAGTAATACCGTTATTAGAAGTTTTGTTATCATTTTTTTTTATTCTACCTTCACTGTTCAACTTGAAAAGTCTTAATAGGGAATAAATAGCTCTCTAATTAATTTAAACTTTTTAAATTTCTATTCTTATATATAATATGTTTATTCTTTTTAGGGATAAACTTGCTTCTATGAAGTTAAGTCGATATAAAGATGATTTGCTATTTTTTATGTTTTACAATAATGTTGGAGACGTACTTCAAATAGCAGCTGCTTCAGAATTGTAAGTATTATTATGATAGGTGTTTTTTTTAGTGCTTCAAGACTTTAAATAATAATACAAAATAGATTTTATTATCATAATCGTGTAGATAATTTCATTTTTTTTTTAATATGATTTCCGCTGCGGCTTCTAGTCTATTCGGTCAGTCAAATTTTTCATTACTTTTTCCAATGAATCTGGTTGTATGGCGTCGATGGTGGCATGAATATTGGCTTTCAGATCTTCAAGAGTTGCTGGTTTGTCGGCTTAAAGACATTCATTCTAATCTATTTTTTTTTTTTATAAAGACGTTAAGTCTGGAAATAAAATTGTTACCAAATTTATTTTGAAATAAAATGATGGTTAAATGCGCTATATGACAACTTGTGTCGTCTTTTTGGAACAAATTTCGTCGATTTTTAGCTGATTAATTTTTGGAAACAAAAAATCATTTGGCATGACTCGATAGAACTCGCCATTTACCGTAACAACAGTTTCTTCCTTATTCCGAAAGGAATAAAGACCGAATATGTCGCTAGCTTGTAAACATCACCTAACAGTCAATTTTATTGTGGATAATGTTGATTCGTCAACAACTTGAAAATTGTCTTCGCTCGATACACACCAATTCTGCTTATTGACGAAGCCATTTGACCAGAAATGAGCTTCATGACAAAATAATTCTTCGATATAAATGCTCATTTTCTCTCAGTTTCAAATCAACCCAGTCAGCAAATATCAAACGTAAACGATGGTCATTTGGCTTTAATTCTTGCACGAGCTGTATTTGATAGGCACGTATAAGCCAAGATCCTTACGTAAAATTTTCCACGTAGTCGAAGGACAAATGCAAAGTTGAGAACGGGGACGAATCTTCTTTAAGGCTTCATGTTACAATAGCAATATTCTGTTCGATAAGCACATTTTTATGTCTTGTTAATGGTTTTGAATCGAGAAGAGTAAAATTGGTGCGAAAACGATTCATTACTGCACAAGTTGCTTGTTTACAAGGCCGCTTATGTTGACCGTAATATGGAAGAAGTGCTCTATAAACTCCGCGAACAGACTTGTTATTTTAGCAATTTGGTAGCTTTATTCTGGCGTTAAATGATTCAAGATGCATTGCCAAACCGAACTTAGCAAAAATATCAACACAGTTTGGCATTCTCAGCTGCTTAATTATCGAACTCAGAGTAATTGCAGGAATTCTCCCAGGACACTATCCACTGATATACCATCTCTGTAATATGAGAAACATGAAGATTCTGTCCTGTACACAAATGAAACGGCGGAACATATCTATAAGTGCAGAGTAATCCTAAGCGAATAATAGACTTTCCTTAAAATGAACTCATAAATAGGTGTAGGGGATACACAGAAAATTTTTTTCTTGTTCCCCTACCCGAAAATACACACTTTCTGGTGGCTCTTCGCTCCAGAAAGTCCAACTTTTATGGCTTGCTTGAATTACAGCGCGCTCTGGCGGACTATGTTCGGATGGGGATCAAGAAAAATAGTATACAACCCATGGCCAAAAAGTTGGATGCTCTAACGCGTGAATATAGATGCCGAGGCATTTCCAGAAAATCCAACTTTCTGGCCTAGGGTCGTAATATACTATTTAGGTCACAGTATAGTAAGCTCACCTGGGCTAATGGAACCCACTTTTAGTCGTAACTCTTATGTTTTATTTTTTTACGAAAATATATTTCTCTATGACTGTATGCAAACAAAAATGTTTCACATATCAGATATGCAAGAGTAGATTCATTTTTGGATTAAACGAAAACGGTCCCATAATAAAACGAATAGTAATTAAAAGATATTTATAAATCAATCACAATTACCATATCTCGATTATCTACTCAACTTATTTAATGGCTATTTAATAAAAATTCTAGAATCATTTGTAAACTGTTTTTAAATAATTACAAATTGAAATTTTATTACACAACAAATATTTAAATGTATACCTTTTGTTACAACCTTGAATTATGTGGTTGTTTTATTTTTAATTTTAAATCGGTTCGCTGGTTAACAATTAAGCTCGAAAATTTGTAGTTTAACATTGTAAAACACTTTTTTATAAAATTCGATCATCATTTAACGTAGTTGCTTTTTTTTCTAGTGCGGTTTGTCTTTAGTGTCAAAATAGGTCTTGGTTTTCACTATTATCTCTACATCGATGCTAAATTTCTTTTCATAAAGCATTTTTTGAGGTCTGCAAACGCGAAAAAGTTACTGAGGGCAGATCTGGAGAATTAATGCAAATTTCATTGATTTACAACCCTTTTTTTTTCAATTGGAGTCGTATCGCAAAATATTGTTTTCATAACCTCATCAAGACATTTGCTTCTTTCGACGCCTTAGAGTCGGTTCATCACGTAGTGCCCACTCGACTATTTGCCGTTAAACTAATAATACCGGTTTTACGCTATTATTGTCTTATTACCGTTAGGCAAATCCTACTGACTGTGTTATTTTTAGATTCACGACCAGAAATATTAGTTAAAAAAATACAATTTAAATTCAGATCAAAAACAACTTCATTAACAATTGGTTTAAATAAAATTGTATGATAAACAGCTTAAAATGTCGTCATGATAAGTTTTTTAAGCGCCTGTTATTATTACTATATACAATTATAAAAAAAACATAAAAAGAAACACCTTAAGCATACTTGTAAAATAGAGACAGGTTAAAATTTTTTCAATTGTGAATTTTTTTTAGATATAGTCGAGAGTGGAGGTACCACACGGAAGAAAAAGTTTGGATTACACAAGTACCCGGTATGGTTTTAATGGAAAAAACATCGACGTATGAAAGAGGGACTTATTATTTTTTCGATGCGCAAAATTGGCGAAAAGTAGCGAAAGAATTTTACTTAGATTACAGCAAACTCGAAGGGCGGCCCGTGATGAATCAAAATCCACATCACAATTCATGAAAGTCCCTCTTATCCATGACACACTACTTCCTGTCTGATTTATGAATAAATGAAAAAAGTGTATAATTATTATATGAATGATTGTTTGATTCTAAAAGCCTTTTTATTTTATTCTGTTAAAAAAATTACCTTAATTTTGCTTGTTTTTTTTTTATACAAACATATAAATTTGAAAAATTATTTTCGCAGATTTATTTGGGCTCATACGGCAAAGGTAAGTAATGCTACAAACCAATGCAGAAATGTCTTTTAGTATTGTTATTAGTTCACATAGAAGGGCATTTGATAGTACTCTCCACTAATTAAAAGTTTTGCTAAAAGATCTCAGTAGTAACACCCAATCCTAGTCTCTTGCACAGTGCATTTGGAAGCAAATGGTTACTTTGTACCGTGCTCCAGCGATTGGTGCCACACCGAGAATGTTATCAACCTCTCTTTTTGTAGTAGAAATTCAAGGCGATATATAGTGCTAAAGAAATAAGCAAATGAAGACATAATTGATATGAAGATAATGGTAATGTCTTCAAGAGGGAGAAAATGTCTCTAAATCCAGAAATGGTAATTGGTTTGGAAATATAGTGTATTTCACTAAGTAAAAGTTTTGCTAATATGTTTCAGAAGTAGTCGTTTATCGTAGTCCCTTGCGTGAGGCAGATAGTAGCTTTGTGCTGCGCTCTAACTTTTGGTGCCAAACCGAGTATTTTATTAACGTCCCTTTTTACAGTAGAAATTAAGGGAGGTATATTGCTAATGAAGATAAGTAACTCTAATAGGGTAAAATCTTCAAGAAGTAAAAGTGAGAGAAGCTCTGTAATTTTTCGAAAAATGGCGAAATAAGATTGAAAAGTTATAATTGGATTGGAAATAGCGTGCATTCCATTAAATAAGAGTGGCAAAGCCCACTCACAAACTCATACAATCTGATATTCCTGTGCTACGGAGAGCTCTGAAAGAAAAAGAGAAAGAAAGGAATAGGAAGGGTTTCTATTATTATACAGTACAGAAATAGAGACCTTTATATTCCAATGAAACCTGCAAATTCAGGTGAAGACCATTCACTAAGTCATAAAATCTAAAATCCCTGCATCGCTCATAAAGAAAATAACCATACACCATCTTGAACTGTGACGGTAGACTGATTGACTGGATAATCAAAGAATGGGAAAATTTAAACACTTAACTATATCAGAGGACCAGGAAGATCGGACGTCAATAATGAAGAGCAAAAAGTTCTTGGAGCAGAAACCGAAAATGGGATACATTAAAACAATATAGATTTACGTCCCATTTTATACATTTATGATTCAGGACTTAAATTCCTACTACTGAAAAAGACAAATCTTGAACACTACAACAAGTTCCAATAGATAATCTTTAAGAGTCATGTAGGGAAAAATTCTTTTAAATATCCGGAACTAGCATCATGTATTTATATTCTTCATAGAAAAAGCAAATACTCGAGTAAGATACCACCTGCTATTAAAACATTTACAAGAAATCAATTTAGATAAGAAGGATATTGTGGTGACGGAAGATTGGAACCAAAACTCCACATCTTATCTATAAATTAGGAAAGGTGTTAGATAACGATGAGTTTTCTCGCGCTTGTTTCTAAATCTTTATTTCGAATTCCTATTTAATGAGGACAAGAGAAACGATAATTTTGAAAAAGTGGTGATTTATTTTTAACATAGTCTCCTTTTAGCTTGATACATCTGATTCAGCAATTCATTAACTCGTCTGAAAAGACGTTTTCTTGAGGTCTGCAAATGGCTGCGATGATCCCCTCATTTGACTCAATTTTTTGCCCGTCGAGTGATTTAAGTGTGAAAAAAAGTCGCACTGAGACAAATTAAAGAATGGGGTGGATGAGGCAGCAGTACAATTTGGCCGTCGTGACGGCGGAGTGTGAACCGCTGCGTTGTTATGGTAGAAGAGCATTTTTTCTTTACCATTCGGCCTCGAATTAGAGCAACAAGATCGTTTCGCCCTCTTCCACGTAGACATTGTAGATGACACCCCGTGAATCACAGATGAACATCAAATTTTCGACCGATTGGACACTTATTTGAGTAACAAAACTTAATCTGGCCACACTTTTGAATGTCTCGTGCAGCATTTACAACGAATTTCGAGTTGGCAAAGCCAGATGTTTTTTCCTACCTTTATTAATAAAATATGCTCATTTCTTGAATTTCGTAATTCTGGTATCGACAAAATTTAAAAAAAAGCGCTAACTGCAAGATGTTAGATGAGATAAAAAAAAAATAATTTATAAACATTAATAAATATATAATTTATTCATAGTATATTACAACTTAAATTATTGTCTATATTTTCTACAAGTACAGTACAATGGAAATAGTTACTTAAAGATATTAAATTTTATTATATACTGCAATTATGTACAAAATTCTTCCCATTGCTCTTCTCTATAAACCTGAAACAAATATTCAAATCTTAGTAAAAAATCTGAATTTTCTCGAGCATAATCAAAAAAGAACCAAAGGTAGACATTATCAACAAAGATCAAAATTGTATTTGAGGAAAAAAAGATTACTTTGAAAATTTTTTGCTCAATTAGAAATCCAATGAAATCAATTAATTTGTGGTCATCTGATTGAATACAACCAATAAAACCAACATTATACTGAAAACAGATCCCATGTGCTGTTTTCACTCAATCATGTAGCTATAGATACCTACATTTCGTTTCATTTCGATTTTGACATTTCAAATATTCAATATTTCAAAATGTCACGATTTGGTTGTAATACTGATGAGAATATTAATGAAATTATCGAATCAAATATACCAAAGAATAACCAGCAAAAATCTTTCTTTTCGAATAACCCTCGAACATTGATAAATGCTCAAAAAATTTTTAACAACTTTCTCAAGCTTGTTGCTTACAGGCAACAGACCTCCGCCTACGGCGTGGGTCTGTTTCCAAGCAACAAGCTTTCGAAATCTGTTATAAATTTTTTTCGAACAATTATCAATGTCCTTGGGTTATTACTACTGAAAACAGATAAAAATAAAATGAATTATTTAGTAAAAAAGAATGTGTTTAGGATAAAAATGATGAATTATAAAAAAAATTGAAAGTTTCTGATGGAAAATGATTTTTTTTTCTGATAAATGTTGTTTTTAAAGGAAAAATGAGGGTTTTTGGGATAAATTAATATTTTTTGGTGAATTATTAGTGATTTATATTGAAAATTACATTTTTCGTGGAAAATTGATTGATTTCAGTAAAAACTTGATGGTTTCTTGTTGAAAATGAAATTAATTAGTGGTAAATGACGGTTGTGGTGGTAAACTCATCGTTTTTATCATGGAAATAATATTTTCTTTGAAACAATAATAGTTTCTAGATTCAATTTTTTTTTTATTAAAAAAATATATAATAAGCATATAAATAGTAGTAAATTAAAACTTAAATTAAATTTAAATAAGATTGAATACGAAATTACTTTCTACTATTTACCCATCGTTTCTTGTTGTATTTCGACTTTATAAGTGGGATTATCATAAGCAGATTGACTAACTCTAGAAGGTGGTGTAATGGCAGCCTTATTTTGGTTGTGTCTACGAATTAATATCATCAGGAGCACCAATGTACTTAGCACAGCAATCGCTGCCAGTATAGCTACAATGACTAGTGGACCATAGTAATCTCCTTTTGGGTCTAAATGCTCAGCCCTTGAAAGTTTATCTAAAAAAAAAACATTTATTGATCACAGATCAGATCGCTTCTCAGAATACTTCTAGGAGCACAAAGAATATGATCCTATAAAATCCCTTTACTAAACTATATTAAAATTTTCATGTAAATTTTCTTTAGTTTCCTAATAAGAAGAACACGGTAATACTGCTTGTCACACATCAATCATAAACAAGTTTTTGGCCACTAAACATATTCCTGTGGCTCTTCAGTCTCCTTATTCGCCTGACACAGGCTTATTACGAAAAATAAATATAAACTTATATGAATAAATAGTACATTACGTAACGAGTGCGGAATGCAGGTGATGGGATTACCTGCACACCGCACGAGTTGCGTATTCTATTTTTCATCACTCCGTGAGGAAAGCTCTTAAATTTGTCTAAAATAAAAGGACAGAAGGCGCTGAAGGAGGGTTGGGGGGGGGGCGGATCCCCCCCATTAAAACAACAATTTTTAGCGTTAAGAAATTATAACATTTTTATTAAAAAAAAACTTTTTTATTACAAAATTATGTATAGTTATGAATCTTTGTTAAATACGTTAAATGTAATATTTGAACAATTATTGTTTAATTCTATAGACATATTCTTTTTATTCAACTTAAATATATTAGATAATAATTGAGAATCAACAAAATCTTTATTTAGTAATGAAACGTTTGATTGATTATATCGTGGTGCATCTACTACCGCGTTATCAAAAGCAAAACTATTAGAAAATTTATCCTCAATTTCTCTTAATTCACTTTCTATCTTATTTAGAAACACTTATCAACTCTGTTTTGGTCATTCATTGCTTTCCGCACGGTCCTGCATGGTCGAAAGCAGTGCTTTCCGCACGGAGTGATGATAAGTTTTATATTTCGTAACGTTGAAGGAAGCATTGCTTTCCGCACGGTAGAAAGCAGTGCTTTCCGCATGGAGTGATGAAAATATAATTAACAACCAGAGATTATTGTTTATTTGATTTTGAAATTCTTCCATAATTTTAAAATAAAATTTTCCCTTAGTTTGATGTATGTACCTACCTATTCGATGCAATTTTTTTTCCTTTTAATAATGTTAAAACATAGAGGACATATGGTATAAGCAAAAAAAACGCGGTTAATTTCAGAAGAGGATATTTACCTTGTTGAGTAGCTGCTCCTAATACTGGTGCAGATCTAGGTTTAGTAATAAAATCTTGTACATTACTAGTCTTAATTTTACCATTAGTTAAATAAACTTCTAACCACAACCTATATCTAGTACCAGGTTTTAAATCCATAACAATAGTCTTTGTGGGTGAATCTCTTTTAGCTATTTTAAACATACTTTGATCTTCTTTACCAGAATCGCTTTGGTAAATAGCTCGGTAAATATTTACATATTTGTCTTCTGGATAAGGAACACCACTCCATGTGATTTCTACACTTTGAGATTTAATATGGGAGATTTCCAATGTTACATTAAATCCGTAAGTATCCATTTCATTCGCTGTGGTGAAATGAAGCATATGTTCAGCATGTAATTCTGTTAATTGGCCTGGGAATGGTATAAAGAATATTCCAATTTCGTATTTGGTATTCGGTTTCAATTTTTCTAAGGTATAACTGGTAACAGCTCTGTGTATCAATGGTGTAGCTGCGTAGATTTTGCCATCAATCTCCCTGAATCTTAATTGAACACCATCAATAAATCTTAGCTCGTTATCATCGAATTTTTTCCATACCACTGTGACCCACGTAGAATTAATATCTGTTATAGCTAAATCTGGTTCTATTGGAATTGTTGGTGGTAGAGTTGTAGCTATTAGTTCTCTTGGTGTTTTTATTGTGTATATTCTACTACTGTGAGTCGTATGAATGTCTCTTAAAGTGATGGTAATTTTTATTTTGTATTCTGTATTTGGTGTTAAATCTTGTAGGTCGAATTCAAGTGAAGGTGTTGCTATGAGATCATTGGGAGGAGCAAACACTTGTAGCATCCAAGAATCCTGGTTATCATTTCTGAAAATATAAATAAAGTTAAGTGTACCAGTTAAAATTACAATATTAGGTAATGTGAATTGTTAAATTTTATGATTAGTTTATGTGGGCGAAGAAACCTTCAAAATATCAAAAAAGTCATTTATGCTCGTACAGAATTTTTCACCCTAAGTCACCACTCTGCATCATAGTTAAGTCACTAAAGTTAAACAACTTTAAGATTCACTAATATAGCGTTTTCGTTTCTTCTGGTCCAAAGCAGGACACAATTTTCTCGAATGATATCACAGCTCGTATTTCGGGCATTGTAAAGTGCAAATTGTGCATTAATTTTCGGAGCAAAAACAAATTTTCTGGAGGAAACTCAATGCATCACCTCTACGAGACGGTGCAAGAAATTTTACCTGCGGTTAACATAACTCCGACTTAGAATCGAATACAAATCTAGTAAAAAAACAAGTGCAAGTGAATCTTGTGCTTAAAAAAGCATTTAAATAAGCTTCAATTCAGTCAGGATATTTATTGTCTCCGACAGCCAAGCTGCTTTGAGGGCTGTACAATAAAGTTAGAGTACAAAACAGGCTGGAACTGCAAACAGTCTCTTAAGCAACTTGTTAAACACAACAAAGTAACTTTGTTGTGGGTACCAGGACTTAATGGTATTGTCGTAAACGAGATTGCTGATAGTCTACAAAAGAAGAAGCTAGTACTCCTTTTATCGGAGCTAAACCTTTCTGTGGCATCTTAAAATACGATGGTGTTCGTAATTGAAAAAAGGAACTCATTGTAGCCTTCTGGCTAGACCAAAGTCAAACAAAAAGGATAACTTCGCTCTACTAAATTTCTCTTAGTGCTTCAGAAACTCAGATTAATGGCAGGAATTCTCAAAGGACACTGTCTCTTGAGGTAAAATTTCTGTAAGAAGAGCAAAGTGGACAATGAAACATTTTATCTCTAACTGCAGAGTAACGACATACATATCTGGGACTGGTCTTTTTAGAATAAGAATACAAACGTGTAGTAAGGTCACCTGAGCCAATCTGTAATCCACAATCTAGAAGAACACCAAGCGGAATAAATTGAAGATTTGTAATTGAGTTTCCACTTGGTGCAACAAATGGCAAAAAACGGGATAAGGTTTATAGTAATACTTAATAGGAATAGATTCTGGTTCAACCTAATAAATACTTACTCAGTGTCATTTGTATATTTAACTTCAACTCGTCCATGTAAATTAACAATTACTGGAGGAACCATAAAAGCCAATCTTACGGTGTGAGGCCCAATTGCTTCTAAAGTGTGTACTAGAATATCATCATCAGGTTGATGGTAACCTGGGAAATTATTATTGAAAATCCCACTAATAGCTAAAAAATAATTTTAATATACAATACAGTGTATATACTTTTAGAGTTAGTCAGCCTAATGTAGTATTTTGTTTTGAACAAAATTAAGTTGCCTGTGATTCCCAGATTCATATAATTATTGGTTAAATATATATTATTGGAGTTATACTTCTTTTGGCGCAAACACCGTCACGAAAAACCGATATGAATTAGTGTTCAGTTGTTTTATTAATTTTGCTCTTTTGTTATTGACATTTTACTCGAAATCACAGTTTCGGTGCTGAAGAGATACAACAACAGTAAATTGCCATAAATATAAATATTAAAGAATTGAGGCTAACAAAATATTTTAGTATAATTTGTATAAAAAATGTTCGAAATAGTATTACACATAATTTTCAGTACGTTCATGGAAGTTGAGTTTAGTTGACGGTATGTATTATTTATTTTAAGAAAGAATTTTATCTTGTTACACCAAAGAAGTATATATAACTTCTTACGTGCGTACACACACATAAGTTTTTTTATTTTACTGATAGATAGCGCCAGGTTACATGTTAAGGTATTCAAAACAGAATTTCCATAAGAGCTGACGAACTAGTTATATGTAGACTTAGAACGATTGTAGTGTTTATAACTTTGTTTATAGGTGCTATTTTGTTAGATACAGATGTATAAATAACTAACCTGGATGAGTCATGTTAGGTTTATTCGGTATTGGTCCTAGATAAGGTTTATTAACGTTAGGAATGTGTGGTAAAGAAACTTGTTCAGAGGGTAATGTATTTCTATGAAATTCGTGTAAAAGTTGTTCCAATGAAAGACCCGGTGGTAAATGTTGTTCAGGAATATTGTTTCCTTGTGGAACTACATAAGGAACTAAATGAATATTTGATTTATCTGAGTTTGATATTGAATTCTGTTGTACTTTAGGAGATCCTGGTAGATTATGAATTTCCAAAACTGAACCTGAAGGATAACTACTAAGCTCAGGATGTTGATTTATGAATTGTAAAATTTCTTCGGGGTTTCCATGTCCGTGTATTTCAATTTCTGAGTGGATTTGATCGTCTTTAGGAGATTGTTTAGTCGGTGCTGGAGTAACGAATATAGATGTCTTTTTGTTTTTAGTTTTATCCATTTTAATGTTGGTGTTATTGTTTTTATGATAAAATGGATTTTCTTGAACTGATAGTTTTGGTTTTTGCTGTACTCCTATATTAGATGAATGATCATTTTCGTATACAGCAAGTGGTCCTAATGTTTTTGATGGGATTTTATGTTTTGTACTGTTTTTGTGTTGTTTGTCTATTTCTTCTACAATGTTGTCGGTTACTGAAATAAAAGTCATGTCATTAGCTTTCAGAAAAAAATTCATCCAAAAGCCAGTCACCTTCTAAAAGCTCCAAAAAAATATTTACAATGTCTTTGTAAGTCCCAAAAAATGTCTACATAATTACTGTTAGTAGATAGGGTTGAATTTATATTAGTATTTGTGTAATTTCTTTATACAAATTTATACAAAGTCTATATACACTACTTTAAAACTTTCCCACACAAGATTCTATTAAGAAAGATCTATAGGACTCAAAAATTGTACTAATACACCTTTATTTTGGACACTAAAAGTTTAGGAAAACAGAATTTTTTAACTGTGGAAACCTTTACATTTTGAATATATTTCAATACTGATTAAGAATCTTAAATCAGCTTTTTGTTATATTACATATTGTTCATTATATACAGGGTTAGTCGGGAGAATCGCACCAAACTTCTGGAGTGTATTGTACATGTGAAAATAATACTCAAATTCTTAAATACTAGGTTAATAATATTTTTTTATAAAAAATCTATAAAAATAAAAAGTAAGTCTTGAATAGAACAAAAAATAATCAAGAATTAGCTTACATTCATACGCATAGTGTGTAATTTGAGAAAAGCTGTATTTTTAAAGACTCTAAACTGTATGTTATACAACCCTTAGAGCACATACTATTTACAGGTAGCCTACAATATTCTGATCGCGGGACGAGAAACAATAAAAAGAAAGAGAGACAAATGATAAACTACATGTTCTCTTCTAATTACGCAACCCTTTATTCTCTATAATGATTAAAAGAGAGATGTGAGAAATTGCACGCACAGCATTGAAGATTTCCTCTAATTAGAATATGCTCGACGATCTAGCTCTAGTATTATACAAGGTAGTTCAGAGTAGCAAAGGCTACCATAAAACAAACAGTATCTAAACTTAACTTAGTCAAGCTTTATTCTGGAATAAGTCTCAATAAAAGAGTTTCCAATGTACTTTTTACCAATACGTATCTATGCTAATGCAGATCATGGAATAAATGAACTATCTGATGTTATTTTTTAGGATATTTCATTCAATTAAGGGGTTAAGTTACATATTTCAAAATACAAAGGTTCAGTAACATTGAGCCTTTCTAATATACTATCCCAACAATTTTTACTGAAGATAACAATACTATAACCCTACCTGCATCGTCGTTGTCTTGATCGCAAACCCAATATTTACAACAATCATCATCAGGTAAATGATCAATTTTGGCCATATGTAGTGGACAAGGTAAATTAGGTGGTGGATGTGCTGTTACAGGAGGGCATGTATTTTGACATTCTACTTTTCCCATTTCGCAATAACATCTTTTCTCACAACCAGTGACGTTAAGTGGAAGTTGTTCCCAATTTTTATACATTACACCATTTTGTTCACATGATCCGTTATTTTTACATCTAATACTTTTCGGGCAACAAGTTGGTGGTGATGGGACAAAATTTGGAGGAATAGTTTCCCATTCTACACAACTTGGATCTAATATATCAACTCCAAAGTAAGTAGGACATTGGAGTTTAAGACATTTCATTCCTCCTACTTCACATAAACATAAAGACTTACATTCGTCATTGTATTCTTCGCCTATTTCAAAAAATTTATCTTTATACTGACAACCAATATCTTTACTAGGTTTATTTTTAATAATATCTTTAGGATTATCCTCAAAATTTTGTATATTCGTTATATCCATTCCGTTCTCTAACTTTAAATATCTACTTTTATCTTTTACTGTAATATGCCCACCAGGAAGAACTTTATATTTCTGCCAGTTTACTTTATCATCACTGATTTCTACAACTAACGATCTATCAGATTCTTCAAGTTTTGGATCTAGTTTTATAAAAATTGTGGTGGCATTAACGTATTTTGCCGATATAACTTTATGAGGCATTTCATATTCTTTATCAGATTCATTATCTTCTAATGTCACATCACAAACAACCGTTTTACAACAAGAATCCGTTGGATGAGGTATTTCCACGCATCTATCGTTAGGTTTCGAAACTGGAGGACATCTAAAATCAAGATTTTATTACAATTGCTGGAAGTTCAAAGTATATAAAGTATATTAAAGCACATCAAATTGTAGTCAAATCACAGTCTTTGTTCACAATTTACAGTGACTGATAGAAAATGTAATTTTACCTTGCTTTACAAGACATTTTACCACCAGCATCACATGTACATATTTCAGAACATCCTTCTTTATACACATCACCTCGATTATAGGTTTTATTTTTATAGGAACAGTATTCTATAGGTTCAGTCTCTGTAAAAAAAACATAAAGTTTATATGTACCTATATATGAAATAAACGTGGAACAGTACTTTACTCCAATTCCAACCTATCAAGGTACCTGTGAAAGGTTTTGGAAACATTATCCAAATATTTATAAAATTAGGGCTCAACATCAAGCAAACAAACCTAACCACATTTGAGTTGTGCTTTTTATCAGCTATTTTCTACCTTCAAAGTTTTTACTGATCTTTTCAGTTTATCTAAAATTTCTTCTTAAAAAAATATAAGTTTGGAGAAATAGTAGCGACTGGGGTGATTCTTCAGAAAATGAGTCACCGGTCAGAACCATTGAAGGATGAATTAAAGTTTTCTATAGGGAGCTTTGAAGATTTTATATTGATTTGTGTCTCGTATAGATCCCTTCAGGTCTCTGACCTGAAATATCTTGGACGAGAATAATAATAAATTGAACTAAAAGACACACTACTGGCGAAATGGGCAGATGGTCAAAAAATATTTAAAGCCTTTAACTCAAAACATTGGTAAGGACATTTTCTATAGAATAAGAACCAAGAAGTTGCCAACAAGAAGAAGAGACTCTTTTTCATAAGCAAAAAAGCTTTTGGCAAATATTGGCCATTATTCGACATACAGATTTTTCCATCGTCGTCAGTTACTTTAAAACTTGACCATACTATTTAATCAAGATAATATTTTAAATCAAAATTTTCTTTAGGTAGCCTTGAAGATTTAATATTGGATTGTGTTCTGTCACCTTCAGGTCTCTGACTTGATATGCATTAAAAGGGGAGAATAATATGTTGAACCAAAAGACATAATACTGGCGAAATGGGTGACTAGTCAAAAAATATTTGCACTTTGCAACTCACAACACTGTTAAGAGCACATCCTATAGAAAAATAACTTCTACAGAGCTCGCCAAGAAGAAGACGAGACTTTCTTTTATAAGCTTTTGACGATAATTGAGCATCATTCGACATTGAGTTTTTCCCTTCGTCAAAATTTGCTTTAAAAATTCACCACACGATTTAACCAAAATAATATTTTGAAGAAAATAGTTTACCTAATTCATCTATATTTGAATCTCCAGCACACACCAATACAGAACAACACATATCATCAGTAGATTGAGCAAAGCATAAAGGATCATCAATTTTTTTCCCTTTTCGAATTAATGGACGGGCACATCGTTCAGTACAATTCATATTTCCATTATTGCAAGTACAGATAGAATCACAATCATTTTCAATTTTTTGACCATTTTCGTATGTGAGACCACCCAGTTGACATGTATTAACTAAAAAAAATTGTTTAAACAAATACTTATAGTAAAACGATATTACGAGGGTACTCCGATAAGTATGTAGCCTAAACAAAATTATTTCTTCTTTTAGCTCGATACATTTGACCCAGTGATGCTCCAAGTCCAACTTCTTTAACCCTTCTAAAAAACACGTTTTTTCGAGATCTGCAAAATAGATCACCGTGGTGGCGATGCCTTCCTCATTCGACGCAAACAAAAAAAGCCACACAGACCAAATCTGGAGAATGCGGTGGATAGGGCAGCAATTCGTAGCCCAATTCGATCAATTTGGACTAGGCAACGGTATAAGTCGAAATATTGTCTTCGTCAAATAAGGCAGTTTTTCTGCAATTTGGCGCGAAATCAGTCCATTAAATTGTGAATCCCTGAAAACCGTCGTTCTATAGGACTGCCTTAGCCCTATTCGAAACACGTTCGCTGGGTGAAGTCAGCTGTTTTGGATGTTTCTTGATCTCTGTTTTGTACCAGTGTTTCCATATTTCATCGAAGATCACTAAATGACGCAGAAAATCATTCAGGTTATGCTTAAACAGCGCCCAACACTGCTCTGAAGTGGTCTCACGGTTGCACTTGCTGTCCGAAGATTTCTTATGACCAAAATTTTAAGCAGGATATGACCCACGAGGTTCTAAGCTATCTTCTGCACTTTCAATCGATGGTCTGCCAATACGAGATCGTAGATTTTTGTCGCTACTCTCCGTGGTAGCCATTTTTGAGGCACCTGAGAGTGGCTCATCAAAAACCGACATGCGGCCAAACAAATTTTTAACGGTCGCCATCGAAGGAGAAAAGTCAGCATTCACAACAATCTTATTAGAAAATTTCCCTTCAAAAAAAAAGAATTGAATCACCGACCAATATTGCTCTTTTTCCATTTTTCTAAAATTCACTATCTACTACACGAAAATTTATTTCTCTTCCGATAGTGGCGCCATCGGGCTGTGAGGTTAAGTACTTATCGGACCGTTCTCATATAGGTATATACTTACCATAGGAATTATTATTTATCGAGGCTTTGGAAGCCAAAATTTTTGAATGCATAATTTCCATTTCATATTCATCATCATCATCATCAGTTATACTAACATCACTAAGGTCTCTATCAGCATGTACTGATGAATTTAATAACACATTGCTGTTATCATGGGTTCCAAGAGTGAAATTAAGAGCACGACCTTTTGGTTCTTCTAACAAAGTTGTATTGCTATTTGAATTTAGATATTTTGTAGAGTTATCTTGTTTAGTTATATTTAGAGGCTCTGTGGGAATTACAGGTGTTGGTTGGAAGCTTATATCCGAATCTTCAGCTAGCATACTCATTGATTGAGGTTTTTCCGGAGGTTTTGATGTATGTGTTGTTAGATCTTGAGGTAATCGTCCTGTAAAGAAAAAATTGTTACAAAAATGAAACAAACAATTTTCAATTCGTTATATGTGTTTTTAGAACAAGAATCACATTGACAAATTGGAGTTTTAATTTTTTTCGTCTTAAAATACTGATTTGCACCAAAAGACAATAGTCTATAGCAAAAAAGAACTACTAGAATTTGCGAAAATTTCAATTTCAATAAAATGTTGAGCGTTGTAAAGAGATGTTGAGCGTTGTAAAGAGGATGTAAAAGGTCGCCTTGAGAAGATGGTGAATAATACGATATCACCATTAGCAAAGAAGTAACCGTTTTTTGTATTTTTGTTTGTGACTGCATTTTATGTAAATTTTTATTGTCTTCACTGAAAACTTTCTTTCACGTCTTCATCTAATTCTTGGAATACCTACTCATCAATGTCTTCATCTATTTTTATGGCATCTACTGAGAGTCTTTTACTGCCTTTTCAACAAAAACTTATGAAAGCTCCAAAATACATTAATTTAAAGGAACACAAAGAAGACAATTTCTGTGAGTAATATTTTTTCTATTATTGCCTTCAATGCAAATTTTGTATGTGCTTTTTGATTTTCTTAAGGATAAAATCCTCTCTTAAGTTGCTTCTGAATCTGCTTACTTTTTTGCTTAACAAATATTGACCAAACGATAAAATCAGTAGAGAACAAAGAAATTTAAGTAAGTGTTTAGAATAAGAGAGATTATTTAATTTCACTCTTACGTTAACCTTAATTTTTTCACAATGTAAATGTGATTTTCTTAAGGATAAGATCCTCTCATAAGTTGCTTCTAATTCTGCTTACTTTATTGCTTAATAAATATTGACCAAACGATAAAATCAATAGAGAACAAAGAAATTTGAGTAAGTGTTTAGAATAAGAGAGATTATTAAATTTCACTCTTATGTTAATGTTAATTTTTTCACAATGTAAATGTACAAAAGAATCTCATGAGAGATACCTCAAAAAAGGAAAAAAAACTTTTTTTTAGTGTTGTCAACGATTGCAGTAATCTGAGATTATTCTTTTGAATACCTTTATATAAAAAAAAACTGTTCTACCCTCATAATTGAAGCGAATTCTTCTTATTCTTCTTCAAAATATTCCTCGAAGGCCTCAATAATGATGACATAATTGTCTCAAAATGCCATTTGGTCCATTTCTATTAGAAGCAAATGATCTAGCTAATGTAAAAATGTGTATTCACCAATTTAACGACTAAATTAAGTTTTAACATAAATAATTAAAATTAAGCGGATCAAATTTATTTTAGAGGTGCTTTTTATTTAATATTTTTTATGTCGTTTTATCAAAAATTTTGTCCTGTCCATGATTTTGCTTGCTCTTTATTACTTAAGACACATATGAAGAAATAAATAAGAAACGACTAAGACAAGAACCTGGAAGTTACAGGGAAGTTATGAAAGTAAGAGATAGAAGAGAAAGAGAAAAAGAAATCAGATAAAGATACGTGAAAAAGTTAAGTTGTAGAAACACATAATAAGATCGCTGTAGCAAAAAAAGATAAGAATAACTAGTCGGTAGAAAGGAAAAAAAGAGCAAAAGAAAGCAGACAAACGTAAGTGTAGAAAGAGATACGTTGCTAAAAATAAATTTAGCACAAATAGGTGAGAACATTATGAGGAAGGATCAACGAAAAAGTGGCATCAAAGAAATAGGAAAGTTGAGGAAGTACGAAATTGGAGAGAAGAATTTGTGCCAAGAGTATGTAGAGTGTTTAACGACGTATAAATCGTTATTATTTATGGTTAAATTGTCATAAGAAAAATGTATATATATAATATATATTTATTAGTTTTAAGACCTAGTAACTTCCTCTGTTGACCATCATCTTTTCATATGAATTCATCAGCCAAAGAATTTTACATTCTCCATTTTGTAGTTCGGGTAGCTCTCTTATAATTTGTCTTTCGTCAAATATACTTACACCAAAGTGGATTTTGTGATAAAACCTCGATACAAAGACTAGTCCACTTCAGTCAAGAAGGTCTAAAGATTCTCCTGTAAGATCCAAACGGAAAATCCTTTTTTTATCATTTTTAGCCTCCTTCACAATATTTAGAACTTTTGGAATAAGGTGCATGCCATGTGCTTTATTCAGCAGGCCATAGACAGCAACCCATGGAGATGAACACACAAATTTGGAAGAGAATTTTTTTTATAAATTTTGAGAATTAACAATTATTTTTTATTATTTGATTTAAATTCTGATTACAAAAATAAACAACCGCATTCAGAAATCAGCGTTTGATTTGTGAAGTTTGTACTTGCCACCCTTTCCTTGATTTCAGAGAATCATTCAGTAAGTTTTGCTTAAGTGGGGAATTTATTTAGGTAATTTAGATATGGAAATTTTAATTTCTTTCGAAAAACGAACTTTGGAAATTGAGGAAAGTTAAAGATTTCTCGAGGAACAAAAAACGTTACATGTGGAAGATTGTTACAAACGAAATAATATGCCACTATATGTAGCAAAAAAAGTAGAAGTTGAGGTCATAAGAAATTAAAAATGTGTATTTAAAAACATCTTTTTGTATCTGATATTATCTTTTTTTTAGATTTTTATTTTCATTGTTTCAAAATTATTTATAATTTCGAGTATTAAGAACCTTTATTTATCTATTTTATCGTTTTAACATTGAATACATTCAAATAAAAGGTGTATGGTGGTATGTAGGTACTTGCTTAGTGAAGGCAAAAGTGAAACTTCTGATCTTTAGGCCTGTTATAACTATTTATCGTCTTATAAGGCGCGAGTATCTCCAGTATGACGTAATATCGTCGAACACTTTTGAATGATTTGAAATGAATACAATTCACTCTTCATAAATACATATTATATAAACAGTATAACGTAATTAAAGAGGTTTTACCTAAAAAAAAATAATTTTGTAATAGTTAAGAGTTAGTGATTCAAATTAATATTTTTTTTCTTTAGTGAACCCTTAGTTGGTAAGTCAGTCAGTGTTAGCTGAATAAAATTCGACAGGTGTGTGATAAATATTATGGTCCAAATAACACTTTCAATATAATATAAGTATTATATGCCGGTATAAGTGGAGAAGAAGAAGAACCTGCTACAATGCGGATAAACAACACGTGAACATCTTGAAAAAGGTTGCCTTAAGGCAAAGCTATTAACCTGCATCTATACGTGATCTCATCTTTATATTAATAAAAAAACTAAATTGGCTTGATTCGCTACATTCGGTTTCGAGGTTCCCTACTGGTTCTAAGAATCTTTCAAATATTTGCCTTGAAAATATGGTTTAAAAGTTTATAAATAATAGTTTTCAGAAACTATTTTGATAAATTTATTAATTATCAACTGCTTTTTTTACCGTGAAGATCAACTTTTCGAAAGAATTCCGCGGTTAGATCTTTTAATCTATTTATATTTCGTAGGTATCGAATTTTCTATTAGGTCGTGAGAATAAAGTAATAGTAATAGTCTAGAACCTTATATTTTAAAAAACCGGTGATTAAGTTCCTCCAAAAAAGGGGAAAACGAATGTGCAAATCAAAGCCGACCTGCACGAGGTATATGGTGAGGCTGCACCTTCATTAGCAACAATAAAATTCTGGAAAGCTGAATTTGTTCGTGGTCGTACGAGTGTTTTGGATGATGAGCGTCCCGGAAGGCCAAATGAAGTCACCATGCCGGAAATGAGCAACAAAGTCCATGTCATGATTATGGCAGATCGACAAATCAAGCTCTGCGAGTTAGTAGAGGCCCTAAACATTTCCTACGAACGCGTACACAACATTATTCACCATGAAAAAAAATCTGCGCGTTGGGTGCCACGTTTGCTGACACTCGACCAAATGCGAAAACTTGTGACCACTTCGGAGACGCCTTGGCGATGATAATGCGCGATCCGAAGGATTTTTTGGGCCGATTTATCACCGTTGATGAAACCTGGGTGCATTATTTTACACCAGAAACCAAAAAAAAAGTCGAAACAGTGGCCGAAGAAAGCAAAAATTACACATTCGGCCGGCAAAGTGATGACGACTGTTTTCTGGGATGCGAAGAGCATCATCCACATCGTCTACTTGGAGAAAGGAAAAACAATCAATGGCGAGTACTACGCAGCATTATTGGATCGATTCGATGTCGAATTGCGTCGAAGTCGAAAACGCCTTGGTTTTGCACGCAAAAAGTGCTCTTTCACCAAGACAACGCAACGGCTCACCGATTGGCCATCGCCATCGGTAAAATTACACGAATAGGGCTGTGAATTGGTTGAACCCCCGCCGTATTTCCCAGATCTTGCCGCCAGCGACTTTTTTCTGTTTCCAAACCTAAAAAAATGGCTCGGAGAACGCCGTTTCGCAACAAACGATGAAGTCGTCGCTGAAACTTCAGCCTATTTCGAAGAGCTCGAGCAAAAGTACTATTTGGATGGGATAAAAAAATTGGAACATCGTCTTAGTAAGTGTATCCAGCTAAAAGGTGACTATGTTGAGAAATAAATCGATTTAATCCCAAAAAATTTGTTTTTTCTATCACTAGTTTTCTATTAATCCATCCTCGTAGCGAGATTAATCATTACTTACGTACCTACTTACGAAGCAGTAGCTTAAAGACCGAGGGTTAATCTGACTACTAAGAGGCCAAACCTCTCGGAAATTCAGACACTAGCTTGTGCATGCATCACCGGTGTTATAGTAACATGCCCCTCTGCTGCAGAGGAAGGAATTTTTAATCTGACGCCACTACGTATTCACGTAGAAAGTGTAAGGAAGAAACCAGTGCATAGAATGGGCAAAGAAGGAATAATCAAGGAAAAACCTCGATCACTTAAATTTGATCAAACTTAGGAAATGTCCCAAGATGACATGACCAAGAAATTTAACTTTGTAACAAAATTCACTACAAAGCTGGGTAGTAATTCTGAAAGGGACAATGACATCATATTGGGACAAAACCAAAACGCCATAAAGTAGTATATCGACAGCTCCAAGACAGATAAAAGAACTGGAGCAGAGGGTCTTGAACCTTGAGCTTAATACTCATACTCTTACATACCCAAGTATTTTGGAAGCGAAAATCCGCGCTATTGAAAGAAAATTTTCTCTAGACCTAATCACCATTTTAAACGATAATAAAGAAAATCTTCTGTTTTAATTAAATGTAGGTACATTATTGTTAAGATTTACTTACTTTAATTTATTTTATTAAATTGTTTTACGAACCGTGTTAAAATTTACGGAGAGAGCAAGAGTGTTAATAATAATCTTAAATTTTTCTTTATTCTTAATTATTAATTTATAGTGCTACGCTTTTTGATGCAATCAGTTTTTTAATAACATCGAAATAAATGATTTTATAACCTTTATAATTGAATTACTAACTTCATTAGTCTTAGTTCATTACCTCAAAAACATACGAATTAATTTTGATAATAATCTTATATCTTTAAACGAGCAATTATTGTATATGTATATATATATATATATATATAATTGGAATCTCGAAATCGGCTCCAACGATTTTCATGAAATTTAGTATATAGGGGGTTTCGGGGGCGATAAATCGATCTAGCTAGGAATCATTTTTAGAAAATGTCATTTTATTCGTGTTTTTTGGAATCTAGGGATCGGCTCCAACGATTTTCATGAAATTTAGTATATAGGGGGTTTCGGGGGCGATAAATCGATCTAGCTAGGAATCATTTTTAGAAAATGTCATTTTATTAGTATTTTATCGATAATCAACTTAAACATAAACTTACTTTTTTTTTATTGGAAGAAAATAAAACAAAAAGTTGGCGTTTAAGTAGTCCCAATTTAAACTGAAAAATATAACTCTTCCTGACGTCTATTGGCGAATAATAATACAATTTTTTTTAAATTGTGAGCAACTAATTGCTTTAACGACACAACAACAGCTAAAGCTATTCCAGCAAAGGGCGTTGTTAAGTAAAACGAAGTCAATGAGTGTTTGCTTTGAGGTTAGACTAAGAAAATCAATTGTTTAATTATATTATTTGTGTCTTCTTAATGCACGTGTTAACTTAAAAATGCCTAAACGATCTACGATCTTGGAAAAAAACGCTTATAAACAATCTAACTTTACGAAGCCGCAACTCGTCTCAAGAACACCTAGAAGAGCATCGTCACCAAACTGATCAGGATTCTCAAACTTCTCACAGTGAAGACTCATTTCAAGGATACCGTCATGAAAATAATCAGGTTTCTGCTCGTCCCACACGTGCTGCTAAAGTAAGATGGATGCAAAATTTGACTGACATTACACGAGCAAAGCTCGGTCATCCAGGTTCTAATTATTAAAAAGAAAAAAACTGTTCAATGTTAACATTTTAAACGAAATTGTATCTACTTTTTTGACATGAACCAAAGCCTATACCTATCTTGAACCCAAAAGTTACGAATAAAAAATCAAAAAAAGACAAATTTAATTCTTTAAAAAAATAACCTATGAACTATGTTAATTTGCCTCCTTTTCGAGGTAAATTAAAAAAAATATGGTGCATTTTCACACCTATCTCTAACTTCCACACCTATCTCTAACTTCCACCCCACTTATTTAAATTTAAAACTATTCTTAAAATAAAAACCCTTCAACGTCTTAGTTCCTTCTTGTCCTTATTTTAGAACATAATCAATCGCCTAACCCTTTATTATTATTGTAACGAAATTAAAGTCTGGGTTCGATTTATTTACAAATATATTAACTAAACACTAAACTAATAAATATACAACACAAAATACAGTACAATTTATGTTAAGAATCATTTATCTGCAAAGCGCGCACTTAAATTCTCAATTCGCTTGCCCAACTCTGACCTCCTCGTTGCGCGTCGCGCGATTCATATAGGGCAGACGAAGATTCCAGCGAAGACTAAAAAGTGCCAGGCCACTCCCCTCTCTTCCCGCACCCAAGGTCCGTCGCTTCCTAGAGAAGTCTCGATGGATCTGGAAGATACGCGTGAGTGAGCTCTGTACCCCGTACTGGACCAGGGGCGCACTGGCTCACGCTGACCGTTTCGTTACATTATTATTATCCAAAAATGGCCATCAATTTATATATCTAAAAGCTATCGTATCTTTCTTAAATTAAAACCAATTTAAAGGACTATTCATCAATTTACACGTTAATTTCAGTTATTTTACTTTTGATAAACATAAGCAAGGGTCATTTTCAAAATATTGATTTATATTTTTTATAAGTTTGTTTTAGTGGCAAAAAGATCCTCAAATAAAGAAATAAATAGACATTATTATGCCACAAAGAAGCTATCGAGAATATTTAAACATTAATAGAAATTTTAAGTACAGTAATAATATTTTAAGACATCTTTAATGGGTTATTTGAAATTTGGAAATTAGACAAACAAAAAATGACATTAACGAGAAATCGAAATTGCAGGTTCAAGTCCTGCCGGATGTGATATTTCTTCTATTTCTCCTTACTTTTATTTCCTGTTTGTCTAGTTTCTAAATTTCAAAAATTAATACCAATTAGGTATTGGAACTACTCCTTTCGTATCTTTAGTGTATTGTGTACGAAGATGATATTACAAATTTTGACATGGTGAGAGTGAGACGTGTATAGGAAGTGAATAGTGCCTTAAAGAAGATGAAGAAGGGAAAGGCGGTAGGAGCGGATGTGATACCAGCAGAAATGTGGAACGTGCTTGGTGACTAGGGAGTAGATATTCTCTTGGACCTGAAGAAGAAAAATGAAAATACCGAATCAGTGGAGGAAAAGTCTCTTTGTGCCAATTTAAAAAGGAAAGGGGGATGTGCAAGAATGTGGCAAATATAGGGCCATCCTTTAAAAAATTGGAAGAAAATAATTGAGAAGGAACTGGGAGAAGAGACTAGTATAAGTAAAGAGCAATTTGGACTTATGCCTGATGCTGTTTTTGATATATAAAGAATGAAGGGAGAAAATGATATCCCCGCTGCTTTCATAGATTTGGAAAAGCGTATGACCGAGAACTGTGGAGATGTATGCAAGTAAAAGGTGTGCCGATTAGTGCAAGAGATGTATGAGTAGTTTGTGATGCATGTGGGGCTCCACCAGAGGTCGGTGCGTTTAGTATGGTGATAGACTTTATCACCGAAGGGATAAGAGGCGAAACCCTATGAGATATGATATATGGGGATGATATTGTGATTATAAATTTTGTAAAAGAATAACTGGAAGGAAAACTTGAGAAATGGAGAAAAGACTAGAGAGTAGAGGGTTGCGTATGAGTAGGACGAAAACTAAGCATATGACTGGAGACGAAACGAATGGACTTAAAATTCAATCTGCTGGACCAAGTGCTGCTAACTTTAAATATTTACGGTCTGTGATAGAAAAAAATCTAGAGTTAAATAGTAAGACGAATCCTAGAATTAAGAGTGGATGAATGAACTGAAGAAGACTGAGTGTGTGAGATGTTGCGATGGATGTTTGGATTAACGAGGAAAGATAAACTAAGAAATGAGAGAGCAAGACGTACAATGAGTAGGACAGCTGAGCAAGAAAATCCAGGAAAATAGGTTGTAAGGGATTGGTCATGTAGATAGGAGAATTATTTGTGTAAAAGAGAACATGAATGTGAGATTTATGGTAAGAGGAAGATCGAAGTTGGGATGGATAGATAGAATAAATGAGGAAAGAAAAAAAAATGAAGAAGTGAGGATGCGTTAAACTGAGACATGTAGATACAAATGTTACGAAAGGCTAACGCCAACTAGGTTTGGGATGAGGTGGAGAGAAAAACAAACCCTGATTTATAATTCTAAATTTGCTTGTAAGTGCAGGTATACACAGTTCACCTATTCATACTTGTTACTTGATTTTAAAATTGTATTTAATGGTCATCATTTGTTACCTCGAGTGATATACCTGTTTTTACAAATACCATTAATTGTGCAAAGTTTTCTTGTCCTTTTTCGTATTTTTTTTTAAATACTTCTTTTAAACAAATATTCTCTTTTATATCTTTAAGAACTTTCTTTAAAATAAACATCTTTCCTTATATGTTGTTCTGAAAAGACACCATTTTTGCTTAGTTTCTGTTACATTAAGATTAAGTAAATTAAGTAAGAGTCAATACTAGTAAAAGTCAAGGAGCTAATCAGATAACATGGTAAGTGCAATCGTTTTGTTTAAGTTTGTTACATATAGCTAAGTTTTACAGTACTATCTAAATTTTATACCTCTCATAACTTTCTCGATATATTTTCTCTGATTTATTTTATTTAGATTTCTTAACTTTCTACTTTCATCTCATAAAGTCAAGTGGTTCCCTGATTTAATAATTACTTATAAAGTCCTATACTCCAATTATTTTGTCCATATGCTGCTTGGGTATCCACGACTCGCTTTCCTCCAAAACCCTGAGTGTCCGATTTTCCTAACTCTTTGCTCAACATTCTCTGAGTTATTTAAGATTCAGGAAATTTAGTTATATTACTAGTTGAGTTAAAGTTTTTCTATTCTTTTTTAAAAATTAACTTTTTATGTGAAATTCCTCGATCAATTTGTCTATTTGGGAGCAACATTCACAAAAAAACCGGATACAAAGGAAAAAAGCAAAGCAAGACTGGGAAAGGAAAATAGATATTTATATGGTCTAAACCATTTCCTTAAAAGTAATTTAATAACTAATAAGATAAAAATTAGATTGTACAAAACGGTAATAAGACCAACAGTTACATTTGCTTGTAAAACGTGGATATTAAGGAAAGCAGATATAAGTTCCCTATAAATATGGGAAAAAAAGGTATTAAGAAAAATTTTTGGAGGAAAAAGGAACAAATGGGGCGTAGGAAAGAAGAACAAACCAGGAGCTTGCGTATATGTACAAAGAACCAAGTATCACAGGATATGCTAGAGCACAAAAGTTAAAGGTGGACATATCCAAAAGGATGACAGAAAGTAGACTTCCAAAAATGATCATTTGCAGAAACATTGAAGCAAAAAAGAGAAGAGGGGGACCAAAGGAAAGATGGAAGAGCGAAGTAGAAGCGGATTTGAGAACCTTAGGTGTACCAAACTGGAAACGCATGTTCCAAAATAAGAAGAAATGGAAAGAAATGACAATTAAAGCCTTGGGCTTTTCAGGCCTGTAGAGCTATATATTATGTATTTTACAAAATTATGAGTTTTCTTTTTAAAAACATAGTTTTATATAGATTATTTTTTATGTACTTACTACCCAATGATATCTGGATGGCTTACCTGCGAAGAAAAAAAATATTTTAGTTGAAAAATTAAAATTTAATCATTTTTTTACGTACAACCAATAGAAAATATTGCGGAAATGTGAGAACTATTATAGAAAGTGCTAATTATCAACATGTATGATTGTTAATTTCATTTCCCTGTATATAATTTATCGAATTCCTATACAACAACAGTACATATATAATATGTAGTAGGTATAGGTACTTCTGTGTTTATATTTGATAAGAAATGTCAAGAACCTTGCGTTCATTGTCTTTGCTAATAAAGTCGCATTTCAGTACTTCTACGGAAGCTTTCGTATACCGTTAAAGTTAATTAAAAATTACCATAATTAGTTCTGACAGAAATTTTAAGATTTAACACTCGAAATATACCATAAGGAATTTAAATTAACGGCACAAACAAAATTTAAGTAGCAGTCTAATGAGAATCTTGTTGGCATCAAAGATGAACCTTGTTAAATAAAATATGATCTAAATCATAGAAAAAATATAGTGCGTGACACGTGTGAAATTTTATACCTATTTAAAAAGTATCATTTATAGCATTTATACTTTACTGTATCATATCAGTTTTGTCACTTGCTGGAAGATATCATTTACCTACCCCACAATTAAAAAAAGTGTTTTCTTCATACCTCGGTCGAAAGTACGTTCTTTCGTCCCTAATTGCAGGGAAGAAAGTTTAACATTTACTCCCTGTTTACGGCGGGACGAAAGTTGAATTTTCGGCCCTGCGCGTCATGATGTTTTGTCGTCTTTAACATTTACTCCCTGTTTACGGCGGGAGGAAAAATTTCTCATGCGTAGTTACACTTGTAACTAGGGACTGTTTATTCTCGTGTCATTTCTATTTTTATCTATAACCTTAAAAATAATCATCAATGTTGTTTATTTGTCATCTGTTAATTGAATATTAAAGTATGCCTGCCCCACGACCAGCTGCACTCGCTTCGCTCGTTCCGCAAGTACTTTCGACCGAGGTATGAAGAAAAATAGTATACACTACACGGGCCAAAAGTTGAAATCTCGGTCCTGCGCGTCATGATGCCCTCGGCTGCTTCGCCTCGGGCATCATGACGTGCAGGGCCGAAAATTCAAGTTTCGTCCCTTGTAGCGTAATATACTATTTTTTCACTTTGGACTCGCTTTCGGAACTGTACTATAAACTTGTTACCGTGGAGTACCTAAGTATAACTTTCAATATTTATTGCAGGTGTATTTTTTAATACCAATTAAATATTGTTGAATATGTATGCTTTTTTAAACATTTTGCCTAATTTAGTTTAGGTACTAAATAAAAGATAGCGCTTATCCCTGTTTGATATTTTGGTGACTTTACTATTGTAATGAACGGTATAACAAGCTAATAAGATCCATTTTTTCATTTAATTTAGACTTGTTTTGGAGAAATTGTTCTTAAGTTGTGATATAGTTGCCTTTAAAGGCGATAATACAACGATTTTAGCAGTCATGTAGTTTGATACCATTTGTCTTTAGCCTCAATAGTCTTTAATTTCAGCGATTATCTTCTTCACCAGAGATAAATTTCTTTCATTTTAAAAGGTCTGAGAACAGGAAAAATTTGCTTGGTGACATATCTGGAGAATGAGGAAGCCCAGTTCATACCATTTTGCCATATTTTCATTGATTTGTGACACGGTGTATTGTCTTGGTGAAACAACACTTTCTTTTTCTTCAAATGGGGCTGCTTTAAGCGATTTCGTCTTTCAAACTCCCCAACAACTCTAAGTAATAGTCGCTGTTGAAGTTTTTTTGTCTTTTCAAGATAGTCTATGTAAATTATACCACGCGCATCCAAAATACTGATGCCATAACCTTGCCAGCAGACTGTTCCTTACTCACCCGCTTTGGAGTTAGATTATTAGATGCAGTCCACTCAGATAAACAACATTTTCATTCTGGTATGAAATAATGGAACCATGTTTCATATATTGTCATTTATCAACGCATAAATTCAAGTTTTCTTATGGTTAAACAGCTTCAAGCACTGCTCAGAATCATTAATTCGTTGTTGTTTTTGGTCCATTGTGAGTTCACGTGGCATCTACTTGTAACAAAGCTTTTGCATACCCAATTATTCATGTATGATATGTCCAACATGTTTCTTTAATATCTTTAGAGCATCAGTTATTTCGATCTACTTTACTTGGCAGTCATTCAAAATTATTTTATAGACTTCAGAGCTATTTTAGGTTGTCCTTGGTGCTCATTTCGTCTCGTATAAACTTAACAAACCAATTCTCAACGGTTGCTTTTTCTAATACAGAGACCGAATAATCTTTAACAAACAAAGCCTTAGTTTTAACAGTTTTTTATCGCCAAAAAGCATTGCTTTATTAAGTCACGAAATTCCTACTGGACTAATCTAATCTAATCTAATCTAAACAACCTGGCATGGTCTCTCCTGTGGAGCCCCATGTTTGAGCACTGCTTCCTATGGGAATATTGTGACCAGGTGCGTGCAGGACTCTAGTTTGTTCAGCTGAAAATCAACGTCACGCTGATCTTCAGGTAGGCTAGAATCCTACTGGACTACCCTTGGAATAGAGTTTTTTTACGAAACTCAACTTTATTTGATGTAAGCGTAAGACCAATTGAAACAGAATTCGCTGGGTGCCATATCTGGAGAATACGGCAAATGAGGAAGCCCAGTTCATACAATTTTGCCATCTTTTCATTGATTTTTTTACAGAGGGCCAGGCTTAGGGGTAGTCCATGGGATTGCATCGCAGCTAGTACAGCTTATTGTGCACCCTCATTCACAGGTCCTCATTCTCCGTCAAATCCCAGGTTCTTAATGAACCATGAGATCCTTTTGACTATGGTTACCTGTTCTTCCCTTTGATCTACAGTCGGTAGGCCAAGGGATCTTACACGCAGACCTTGTAGGGCTGGGCACATGAATATCACGTGGAAGGCTGTTTCCTCCTCCTCACCGCATTTTCTACATAGGAGGTTTTCAACTTGAATTCCCATCTTATGTAGATGTCCGCGGAATACCCAGTGGCCGCTGATGAAGGATTTGTGACATGGTATATTGTCTTGGCGAAACAGCACTTTCTTTTTCTTCAAATGGGCCTGTTTTTTCGGAATTTTGTCTTTTAAACGTTCCAAACACGTCGTGTAATAGTCGCTGTGGATGTTTTTTTCATTTCAAGATGTATATTACACCACGTGCATCCAAAATACTGATCGGGTTTTTTTTTTTCATGAAACTCATTTAGGTGTTGATTTGACGTAAGCGTAAGACCAATTGAAAGAGAATGTTTCGAACTATAAAATGGAGACTCTAAGCTTGTAGATATCTTAGTTGTCATTGTATCATGCTTCTATAATCTGAAACCTTCACACAAAACAGCATAGGATCACAATTTAGGGTGACATCTATCTTAAGGAAATGGAACGACCAAACTTTTGACATTATCAGATAAAGGCGTTAGACCAACTATTTTCTCCACCCTGACCTGGATAATCAACTCTTAAATGAAGAATATAGAAATAAAAACTTACCTTTAAATAACTGGCAATTTACATTTTTTCAGTGAAATAAAAAAATACTCTAATTTTACATATTAATATGTAGGTATTCCAGTACACACCAATGGTTTTAATGCAACTATTTAGAATATTAATTCTATGTTATCTTAATAATAATTGTAAAAAAGTAAATTTAGCACAGTAATTGTTAAGATGCGAAAAAATTCTTTTCCTCTTTTCTTGCTAATGAATGTATCTAACATGCAACGCATAATTATGAAAATATTACCACATTGCCAATTACTGACATCTTGCATAAACTCCATTGTTTTGATAAATACAGTACAAATTTTAAAAATGATTAAAACAAGGTATACAGATTGTTCTAATTTTTAGGTCACCAAAACGTGAAAAAAATAGTACAGTCTAATTGAAACACAGTTTCCTGTAATAAAAAAGTAGGTAAGTATGTTAATTAGTAAAGATTTTTTATCTAGACCAACCAAGTACCTACTTAAATCAAGTACTTGAAACCAAGGCTTCTTCTTTTCAACAAACTGACCAAAGATGATTCCTTTGTTTTTACTTATGGTATGGTAGGCCTCATTCCAACTATCCTAATGACTCTACTTGAAAAGATTGATCATGTCTTTGTAATAAGTAGAGGAAAATACTGCCCGTGGAATCAATTGTCCCAGATCGCTTTTCCAAAAGATATGCAGTGTTACAAGAGTTCTAATCGATATTGAAATTATGAACTTCAATGGTAATTATTTGAAATGTTAAAGAATAGTTATGGCATGGGAATTTTAAAGATGAATACATATGCTGTAAGTACCCTGAAATATTTTAAAATATTGATATCAGTAATGGAGTCTTTTTTTGTATTCCAGAAAGTTGGATCACCGGCCCAATTCGTAAAGAGTTTTTGAATGCTTTTAATAGCTTCCTTGTATGCCATTGATTTTAATATGAATCTCTTGGTCAAATTTGCTCTTCGCACGGATAAGGGGAACATTCCCGAATCAGCCAAAAGAATATTGGTGGGAGTAAACTTTAGAAACCCGAATATAGATCGGATTACTTGGAACTGGATCCTGTCCAGTTTCATCAGATGAGTCTTGGCACAATTTTCGTACAAATAGCAGGAATTATCAAAATGAGGAATAACTAGGGCTTTATATATATTAATCAAAGTTTGAGGGTGACTTCCCCTCCATTAACCTTGTAGAGACCTGATTCCTTTGACAGTCTAACCCGAAATGTAATCGATAAGTTGTTTCCAGAAAGTTTTTCGTCTAGTATTGTATTGAGATACTTTATATTAATGGAAGAGGATGGGATTGGATTCAGGCCTCTTTTATATAAGACAGCTGTACATTTTTCGGGTGAGAGATCTAAACCTATGTTTTGGAGGAAGCAGTGTAGAGGGCGTAAAAATTTATTGATAATTTGAATTGAATCTTGAGAACATATTAAGACGAGATCATCTGCATAACCACTGATTTTAATCGAAGGTAGAGTGTGTTTATGAATTTAATTGAAAACGACATTAAACAAGACAGGACTAAGAGGAAACCCTTGGGGAACTTACCTACAAGACACCCCCGGATCTAGATATGTATCATCCGATGGCGATTTGATAAATATTGTTATAATTTTTCTTTATGGTTTCGAGATAAGTGATAAGCAGCAGACAAACTTAACAATTTATTGATAAACACAAATAAATAACAATTTCTTACAATAATCTACACAGCTTTGATACAGTCACAATTACTGAAATAAAATACCTTGTACAACAATTCGCACTTCAATCACTGTCTATCGCCAACTATTACAATTACTATTATTCTTCGCCGTCCAAAGCGGTCCCTTATATATAAAATTAATTCCTTCTAGAAGTAGGTATCTCCAAAGTTACAACAAAAAACAACCTTATTAGACTCGAACGTTCTACAGCTACCTACTCGAAAATTCTCAGGTTCTTAAAACTGCTCGTCTGTCTCGTTCCACTTTGTGGGCGACAGGTCCGGACCGGCTCGTAACAACATATTTCTGTTTTTAAGAAGAGAATAGGTCTTGGGAGAGACAATTAACTGACATTGACATCGCACTAGTACCAAGTTCAAAATAAAATTTAACAACTAAATAATTAAAATAATCATTGTGAAACCTGAATTGAGTTATAATATAAACTCATTTCTAATTGACAAATCAATTTACTCATCAAAATGGATATAGAGATGAGTGAAATTGTTTATATAGAAAGTAAGCAGAGTTCTTTTGGTATTTGTATAGATGAACGCTGAATGTTAATTAACTTATGAAGGTTAAAAGAAAGGATGTGTATTAAAATGCGTAATTTCAAAAGAACAATGAAATTTTGTGAAATAAGTACTAAAACTATGGGCGGATACCGATAATAGTACTGAATGGGAAACAATAGTTAGAAATTCTGTACAATAACATATATAACGTTTATGTGGTAGCTATATAAATGCATTGTAATTTCTTTATATGTGCACGTTTTACAACTAATTTCTAAACAAAACAATAGGTATAAATATCCAAATTGTGTGCTAATTATTTTTTGTTATGTAAATTTAATGGTTGAAAAATATAACGTGATATATAATAAAAGTTACTGTAAAAGTTAGTTTTACTGATAAATTTGCTTTAAAATGAAAAAGGACATTCGAAGAATAACAAAAATGCGTAGTAGACTGTTTACTTCACCGAATTTATCAAAATTGGTTTTGCTCATGTTTTGTTCATCAATTTGCTCTCAAAAATATACAGCATATATCAATTACGACTAAAACTGCGCAGTCGTATGTCTACAGAGTTAATTCTTTTTTTTTTGTTAACGAATTTGTCAAGTTTAAACTTAAGCCGCAAGGGTGCACACTTTACACTTTTGGTTTTAGCAAAATCTTTTCTTTTCTGCTTCGACAGCAGAGCGACAGACATTAAAATTGTAAATTGGTTGACGTTACCTTCTCGAATATATAGTAAGTCGTTTTTAATTGTGTTATATTAATTTTTTATTATTGTGAATTTCAAAAAGGGGTGGTATATAAACTAACCTAAATCAAATATAATCAATTTAGCCAAATATCAGTTTCTGTGTTGTTTATTCATTAAGCCAAGACCGGTTTTTACACGTGTTTTTGAAGATTAATTTCCTCATTATATAATGGAACTTCAGATTTGGCTAGATGTAGTAAGATAGGGAAGACAAAGAAGAAGGCAGTGGCACAACCATGTAAAAAGAATGGATGAAAACAGGTTACTGAAAATAGCGTTAGTTGGAAGACCAGCAGGAAAAGGATCGCTGGGGAGAACCCCAAAGAGATGGAGGGACAGCTGGCAGTCCACATCACATTAAGCATAATAAGATTCTGGGGGGCATAAGTTAGTTTTTGTGGATAATGTCAGTTCTTCTTCTGAAGGATCCACCTTACTATAAAATCAGTTTTGGAGGAAGCGTTAGTTGGAAGACCAGCAGGAAAACGACCTTTGGAGATACCCCCAAAGAGATGAAGGGACAGCTAGCAGTAGGTACACATCACAGGAAATGCTACAGCATAACGTTTGAAATTAACGGATCAACAGATCTAATAAAAGAATAAGGAGAAGAAGATTTGGCTAGAATTGATTCTACTTGGAACTAATTTCGAAAAGGGGGTAAGTTTTTGGTTCGTTCGTTTCTCTAAAGGACGCTACTATAACTGCCGAGGAAGCCTATCAGAAGTTTTAAAACCTACCATGAATCTTAGAGTCTTCAAGGAATTTTAGAACCTACCAATATTTTTATATCCTACCAAGAATTCTAGATTATTGTTTCGAATTAATTTTGTCGAAGAATTCTGAAGTCAATTTACCATTTTTTTGTATAATTTAAAAAGAAATCTAAAAATCATTTGTATATTTATTGAGCTACCTGAGCCCTTCCTGAGGATTCCGAAGACTTCAAAATATCCAAGATAAGAAAAACTTCGATACAACATTATTATTAGTTCATATTTTTGTTTTAAATTACAAAATCAAACTGATGCAGGACAAGCAAATTGATCAATCATATATTTACGAAGGTAGATTATGCTTTGTTAATCTTTGAATGTTTAAAATTTCTTATACAATTGATGCAAAACCAACACAAAAGTGCTTGTTCGTTTAAAAAAATGTCCTACTGACTTTCATTGTCGTAAATTTGTCTTGAAATCCAAGGAGAGGAAAATAAAACGAATCACAAATTATACCTAATGCTTAGTATTAAAGTTATTTGATAAAAGAAACATAATTATTTAATAATAAAAACATTTTTAAAAATCAGTTGTATCATCTCTGTCAAATTTATATATTTGCAAAATTACTAATCGCAATATATTTCTCGAACACATTTCAGTGAGGATGGTTTATTTCCATATTTTCTTACTACACATTCTTCTCCTACTGGACAACCAATACTTGTACATGGATCAACACAAGTGCATGTTCTACATCCTTTTGAATCAAATGTATAACCAAATTCACAGTTTTTAACACAGTTTAATAAAGGACAACCAGTAGGATCTTAAAAAAATAAAACGGACCTTTATTAGTAAATTTAAAAGTAACTTAAAATTGGAGGTAGGTACAGTACCTATCTGTGAATTTATAATAGCTTAAAATATAAATTAATAAATACAGCTTTATGATAACTGAGCTAGTTATTAAGCATATTTAAGAAGCAGAATCATCCCTTTTTAAACAATTTTTCATACCCAGAAAGCAGTTCCTTTTGTCGTGCTTGCTTATTCAACTGTAAGTATTTCAAGTAGAAGCTGATTCTGAAGTACTCAAAAATGCTTGAAGTTTTTTCAGCACAAATTTGTTGGCTTAATAGATCGATAGCTGATTACCAATGGAATACTGGATCAGATAGCTAAATGTCTTCATTATTTCTTATCGACTCCACCGCACCAAGAAATGATTTATTCATCCTCAGTTTTCATTCTCTGTGCTTTCAACAGAAGAAGATTCTGACTTTATAGCTCGTGGTCCGAGTGCTTTTGTAAAAAATTCACCACGCTATGAAATCATTTACAGTTTTTTTAGCATAGTAAGATCCTGAGAAGTATAATCTGCCCTTGACTAAAATCTTTGTCTCATCAAAGCAAAAAATCCTGGAAGATTATTTAGAAGGATTTTAAATCTTTTTATCGTAGATTTAGGTAGTTTAAAGTTATCACCTTTTTTGGGCCAGCAAATATTTTAAGCAGAATACGATTCTGAGTGGCGTGAGTTAGTTTCTTTAAAGAATGTCAATTCTTCTTTTGAAGAATCTACCTTACTATAAAATCATTTACAGTGTTAGTAGAAAAAAGCTGAGAACCATTCTGAGAAGTACAATCAGCTTCTTGGATTTCAGAGCACAAAAGGATATAAAATCTCATTCCCATAAGAAAAGAAAATCCCGAGAACTTACACAGGAGAATGTAAATATTTTTTATCACAGATATAGATAGTCTAAAAGTCGTTATATAATCTTTGATGTTCTAATAACCCTTGAATCCATGATCTTCAGTCTTCACAGCCTTCTTTTGAAAAATCCACTTTACTATAAAATCAGTTTTTGTGATAGCAAGATTCTAAGAAGGATAACCTGACACTTGAGTTTTATCGCACAAGGGGATATAAAATTTCTTCTCATTGGAGAAATAAATCCTGAGAAGTTGCCCACCAAGATCTAAAATCTTTTTATCACAGTTTAAAGGGTCTTTAGGTAATCTTGGAGATTATAGTAACCCTTGATTAAGTTATCCATGATCTTTACCTTTCACGGCCTTTATCGGAAGTTACTCAGAAGGATGTAAAATCTTTTTATCACAGATTTAGGTATTGCAAAGTGTCTTTAGGTAATCTTGGAGATTATATTAACCCTTAATTAAGGAATGACCTTCACTTTTCAAGTCCTTTGTAAGATTTTTTTGCCTGTGAGTATGTTAAGGAAAATAAGATTCGGAGAGGCGTAAGTTATTTGCTTTGGAGAAGGTCAAGTCTTCTTTTTAGCACAAATTTTGATGGTTTGTAAATGATTTTCTATGCAGATAATATTAGTTGTGCATTTGATAAGAATGCTTGTAGTCTTCACCTTAGTATAATGTGTATTCTTTATATCAAGAAAGCATTTAATTAATTGTGCGTTTCACCAGCTTTTCTTCTCTATGTTTTAGTAATGAACACTGTTTCTAGAAGCTCCAATGCAAGAAATAATCTTCTGATTTTTTTAGATTTCTTTAGTTTAGAAAGTCGAATCTTGAAACACTTAATAAGCAAATCTTATATTTGTTTGGAAAAAAATCTACTGCACGGACTTTTTTGTAAAGAATCTACCACATCACAGCTATAAGTGCTTAATCGGATTTTGTTTTCTATGCCTATAAGTGTTTCAAGCAAAAGTATATATAGTATATGGCTTAACACCCCATATGGGGTTTCGTCGCTTTCGCTTTCTAGATCCATTTTACGGGGTGGATCAGTCCCCATCATCATTGTATTTGTTCGCTTATATGTCTCCATTTGTTCCGGTCTTTCGTATTTTCTTTCCATTTTGTAATTCCTGCCCTGCTTAGGTCCTCCTCTACATCAGTTAACCATTTCGATCTGGATCGACCACGTCTCCTTTTTCCTCCAGGTTGCCATATTACCATAGCTTTTGATCCTGATTCTGGTCCTTGGCAAAAGTAAATATTGGAAGTATAATCTGACTCCACTTTGGACGCATTACAAATATCGAATGAGGATTTTAGGATTCTAGAAGAACAAGTGTTTACATAGCTATACAGTCTTCTTCGTGCCATAGATTTCAACATCTTAGTTAAAGTTAAGACCAAAATTTAAATAAAAATGTTTGAAAACCTAATTTTAATATCTACAGAACAGTTACAGTAAACGATACAGTTACAAATCTAGCTAAAATGTACTAAATTAAATTTACTTACTAGATTTTAAACAACAAACAACAGGTTTACCAACTATACCCTCTTTACACTCATAGGATTCTGGGCAATTATTACATGGTACAAACTCATCTTGATTATGAACTCTTATTGTTAATGGATTCCCAAAATGGCAATATTGTTCATCTATAGGAACACATCTAGGTTGTGGCGGACAAGGTTGTGTAATACAAGCAACTGTAACTGAACCACAAGCTTCTCCGTTTTTACATGAAATATCTGCACATGGATCTTTACATTGACAAGTTTCACAACCATTTTTATCGATCACATTTCCATATAAACAAGTCTTACATTTCAAAGCTGGACACACTATTAAAGGAAATTCTTTGTTTTAATATGTTGTAATTTTTAGGGATAGCGTGTGATGTGCGTAAATTGTAATGTGTACTAGAAAGAGAGCAGTAAAGAGAGCAACTACCATCTTACTCGTATAGTTTGGTTCAAAGTTAATTTTTGCTTATTTTGCATTCACACTTCATGCCGATAAAAGATTTCCTTTGGTGGAATTTATTGTCGGCATGAATCCTTTGTAGGCATTCTTTGTCGGCATGAAGTGTGAATGCAAAAAAAGCAAAAATTAACTTTGAACGAAACTATAAACTCTCGTAATTGACTAGGGGGAAGAGGTAGCTAATTACGTGAGTGTACGAGTGATATGGTAGTTGTTCTCTTTATTGCTCTCTCTTTCTAGTATATGTCGAGATTTGAGCACATCGTACGCTATCTCTACGCTCTAAGGTTTCATATAATATGAAGAAATGGTTGACAATGATGATTGGTATTAGAGTAATGATGAGTAGACACTAAAAGTGGTTTTACTACACGCCATCTACTGGTATTTATATATATCTGAGAAAATCAGCGTATCTCCACCTGGTGGTGATCTCAATATTGTCGAAACAAAAAAAAATCGAATGACCAACTAGATATATTTAAACTTTACCTGGAACACAAACTGGTAACTTAGGACAAGGGTAAGTATTACAATCAGTATCATCTTTCAATGTACAAACTTCTCCGATAGGACAAAGAATTGTTGAACAAGGATTTGGTAGACAGTTACAAGTTTGGCAGTTGTTTCCATCAGTTGCATAACCAAACTCACAAGGTTTACATTTATATTTGGGACAAACTAAAATTATTGTAAGATAAATATTTAGTTAGTACCTATATTAAACGCCAATAATGATCAAATTCGTACGCAGACGAAACAGTTTAGTATACTGCAAAGACAAAAAACAATAGAACCATATTTAGAGAACAGAAATATTGGCAGTGAACCCGAAATAGCAGTACATCACGTTCTCCAAAGGGTACAGTATATGCTGGAAATCAAGGTGATGATGTTGAATACCATTCTACATAAGAAAGAGCGTTTAACAAGACTTTCTTTGAAATAATCAAAAGAGATATTGATCTAAGAGGTATATACATAACTAGCCTGCATAGGTACTCAAAATCCCGTGATATATTCAACCTGATTGGGAGACACACTGTAGTTATGGGAACCAGAAGCTGTCTTCAGGTAGCTGTTTTATTACACTTATTGTGAAATCTGGTCATGAAGGAGCTAATAGTTTAATGAATCAATTAACAATAGAACCATAATTAGAGGATAGAAATATTGGCTGTGAAACCGAAGCAGCTGTACATCACTTTCTCCAAAGGGTGGAGTATATGCTGGAAGCCAGGTGGTGATGTTGCGTACCTTTTTATGTAAGAAAGAGCGTTTAACAAGACTTTCTTTGGGTAATGAAAAGATATATTGATCTAAGAGGTGTATACATAATTAGCCTGCATGCTCAAAATTCTGTGATATATGCAACATGTTTGGGAGACACACTGTCGTTATGGAAACCAGAAGCTGTCTTCAGGTAGCTGTTTTATTACACTTATTGTGAAATCTGGTCATAAAGGAGCTAATAGTTTAATGAATCAATTAACAATAGAAACATATTTAGAGAATAGAAATATTGGCTGTGAAACCGAAACAGCTGTACATCACGTTCTCCAAAGGGTAGAGTATATACTGGAAATTAAGGTGGCGATATTGAGTACCTTTCTACAAAAGAAAGAGAGTTTAAAAATACTTTCTTTGAAATAATCAAAAGAGATATTGATCTAAGAGGTATATACATAACTAGCCTGCATACTGAAAATCCCGTGATATATTCAACATGACTGGTAGACACACTGTCGTTATGGGAACCACAAGCTGTCTTCAGGGAGGAGTGAAATCTGGTCATGAAGGTGCTAAAAGTGCGACTCAACAGTTAAAACACATATAGTTTGTTATGCAAAGTAAACAAATCAACTAGAAATAGAATGCAACAGCCTTATAGAATGGAATTAAAATAAATCCTCAGAAGTCTAAGGTTATAACAATGATTAGAAGAAGGAAGTTTCCATTTTTGGAGATTAAGAGTTACTCTGCAAATATATGATACCTATTTTCTAGATCTGTGCAAAAATTGATAAAATTAATAAGTTTAATACAATATACTGCCGGAAATAAGCCCAAATGTTTTTCTTAAATCCCAGTATTCCGAGAACCAACAGATGCACGCTCTAACTGGCTAAAATGGGTTTAAACAGATGAGGAATGGTATCAAAACTAATACCTGTTTCACTCTGGTAAAGCCTAGATATTTTCGTTTTTGCACTAATCAGGTTGAAACGAGCATTAAACAAAAAAAAATGACTAACGATTAACCATTAATGGTAGATGTTAACGAGCTTTAAATTAGATCTTCCTCAATTGCGTATACTAAAACTGTTATCTACACAAGTTAATCACAATAGACGTTAAAAAAGTTTGTGCAGATGGGTTTGAGCACCATCAAGTCATGCTTAATATAAAAACTATGGTAGAATTATTGTATTGAGCATGTTTAAACGGTTTTCAAACTACTACAAAATACTTAAATGGTAATCAAACCTTGTTCTACGCATTCAGGCTGAGGTGGACAAGGTGCTTTAACGCATGTAACATTATGGGACACACATTTGGATCCAACAGGACATGAAACTGATGCACATGCTAAAATTTAAGTACATTATCGTGTTTTCTTTTTTAATTTGCATATAGGTACTTACGGTCAATACATATTGGTCTAGGTGGTGGACAAGGTGCAACTAAACAGAATATTCTTTCAATGTCACAGTATTTTCCAGAAGGACATTTATATGTTAGGCATGGGTTTGGAGCACAGTTACAAGTTTGGCAACCATTTTTATCTAATTTATAACCATATTCACAATATATGTCACACTTAATCTGTGGACAGTCTAAAAATATACTTTATTTACAATCTAAATTCTAAATTAGGTATTTAATTACCTTTAACACAAATTGCTATTGGTGGACAAGGAATTGTAAAGCACTGAACTTCTTGCAGTTTGCATACTTCTCCTCTGTTACATGCTTGTTTTAAACACGGATTCGCTAAATTTAATTTACATTAGTAAATGCTTACAAATAATAACAATGTCTTCTAAATTCTATTGAAAGTGTTAAAATTCTTTTATTGGTAAGCTAAAGGGGTAATTTCGATCATATACCACAAAAATTAGTTTTATGATATAAGAAATATTATAATTTCAGTTATAAGTGAAAAATATTTTATTACCAGTAAGGAAATTTTTTGGGCGAGGCAAAGATGTACAAAAGCTACCAATTTTGAGCAGCAAGATAAATTGCTATACAACAGCTTGCATTCGAGAACGTCAGGAAACTTTCTGAACAAAATTCATGATGGTAAAATAAAAATTGCGTTTTGTGCATAAGGAAAGTGCATTTTAAAAGTGCATCTTGAAATACATGAAAAAAAGGGACTCTTCACCCTCATCATATCCTTGTTCAACGACGTAGAATATCCCAGCGTAATAACTTTCGAATGAAACATAAAACTCCAGGAGACAAGGTCCATCCTGGGCACCAGGTAGCTCGAGGATCATCTCCGTTGTCGTTTTCATATTCAGCGACCTCGAAAACCCCCGAGTATAAAAATTGAACCCATCTCTGGGGGCACCAGTGTGGACCTCGACTCTTTGCCCTCATCATATCCTTGTTCATTGTTCAACGACGTCAAATATCCCCGCGTAATAACTTTCGAATGAAACATAAAACTCCAGGAGACGAGGTCCATCCTGGGCACCAGGTAGCTCGAGAATCATCTCCGTTGTCGTTTTCATATTCAGCGACCTCGAAAACCCCCGAGTATAAGAATTGAACTCATCTCTGTTGATATTTTCCGTTTTTTTTTCTATCTACACTTTAAAATGCATTTTCCTTATGAACAAAATGCATTTTTCATGTTATTATTATGAATTTTATACACAAAGTTTCTTACGAATCGAATGTAAGTTGTTGCAAAGCGATTCATCATTGTTGCGCAAAATTGGTAGCTTTTGTACTTTTTAGTGTTTCACTGCCTCGCCTATTTACGGAATAAAAGAATTTAAAAGAGGACAGCTTATAACGGGTGATTTATTTAGAGATGCTTTTTCCAGTAGTTTAAAACAAATCACGCATGGGTAATGTTAAATGTAGTGGTATTTTGGTTCAGTACTGGAAAGACTTAGCCCAGCACAGACGGAGATCAGCGTTCCAGAAGACGTATATTTCGTAGGCTTATAGTCTACATAGTTGGCTTACTGAATGGACAATTCGCGAGAGCTTTAAAAAATTTGAAACCCATTTATCATTAGTGGATAATACGCGACAGCACTACCAAGTAGACCGGATCAAGCACGAAATGAAGAAAAGATAGTTGAGAGTGTAAGTGATAATGGTGATTAACTGATTCGGTGCAGTTATCAACAGCTGGGTTTGTTATATGTAACAACTTTGCATATTTCACGTAAAGACTTGGTTTGACTGCATAAAAAATTCAACTCCTTCAAGAATTGAAATCTTCCAAATCGTCATCGTTTTTATCGTTGGGTTCTTCAAAAGCTTGAAACAGACCCAGTGAGGCTCATTTCTAGCTTAATACCTATGTTAATAAACAGAATTGTCGTATTTAAGCTGAAGAACAACAAACATAGATTCAATAACTGCCATTACATTTCTATAAAACAATGATTTGATGCGCTTTATGGCAGGTGGAATCACCGGTCCATTTTTTTTACATGAAGGTGACTACAGTGTAAATTTTAATGACGCCCATTATTGCACAATAATAACAGATTATCTGTTGCATGATATTGAATCCCGTAATCTCTATGTTCCAACAATAGGAGGATGTCACACCTCTAGAATTTTTCCTTTGGTGCTAAGTCCAAAGTCTGCATGGATAAGCCGAATCCGTTTAAGAAATTGGAAGCCAACATAAATGAGTTAATTCGCTAAATTCTACTCGAATGCACGAAAGTGTCATGGAAAACTGGAAAAACAGAATGGACATCCCAAACGCAGTCAAGTTCACTTAAAAGAAGTTTAATAACTAAATGTCAAGTTGTTAAGAATGGATCTTTTGGTAAATAATAAAGATTACAGGATAAAATTTTGTTTCTTCTTGAAAGAAGTAGGTACCTCTAAATAAATCACTCAACTAATATACTTAATATATTTACTTTTTAAAAATGCATAAAAAATACTTACGAATACATGTTGGTTGTAGTGGACAAGGTGCCTTTTTACAATACACTTTATCTATTATACAAATTTCATCATCTTTGCACTGGTAAGAATCACATGTTGGCTCTCCTGATATAAATTTTAATATATAAATATTTTTTTACAACGTACAAATTTAATGTTTAAAAATATACAAACAATAGCCTAAAAGTGTCACAATTTCTTTATTTATGTCACAAAAGCAAATCGTAATTCACAAATGGGTTTGCGAACTCCCAATTCCAATCCTGTATCATTGCGACCTTTACAGATCTCTAGAATAGGATTAGAGCACCTTGTCTAGCCCTGTCCTCTTAATGAGATTGAATAGCCTTAACAGTGGCTTCTCCACGTAACTTGGGACAGCCGGTTTCTCCTCTCCCAATACAAGATACCACGTTCTTTAATTATCATTTACAATTTAAAACCAAATTTTACGATTCGGAAGGCAGATTTGTAAGTAGGAATAATTGCACATAAACCCTTAATTCATCTGATGCAACGTACATTCTATCACACAATATTAAAATTACACTTACAAATGTAAATTCTAATTCGGAATTTACATTTGTAAGTGTAATCTATCAAAATCATGTCTCAAAATTGACAATTCCAAATCAGAATTTACAATTGAAAGTCAATTCAATCAAAAAAAGATCTTCAATGCATAATTGCAACTTACTATTTAGAATTTTATGTGAAAATTTACAATTAAATTACTATTTGAACTCAAAATTTACAAAGCCATATTAGAATTTACATTGGTAAGTAAATTCAATGATAAATAGAGCTTAAACGTTTAATTGCAACTTATAATTCGGAATTTATAATTAAATTATATAATTTACAATTTAAAGTATCAATTTACATTGTTCGTACCTACATTCAATCTTAATCTTCTATATTCTACTTGCCTTTTACTCCTACCTGTATTATTGGTAGCCTATAACTATTGTTAGTGTACGTTCTTTAAAAAAGTCCCCCAAAAAAAGAAGAGAAGTGACGAATAAGTCGAACAAGTGTGTGTTTTTTATACGAAGAAAGCAGCGTCCATGTTTCTATTATGACAAAACACCGATCTCGCGATTGTTTCCTTTTTTTGTACTCCAAGAAGTTGTTAATGTGTTTTTACATATGGATTGCTGCATTAAGGGGCCCCTTATCCTCGTTTCTAGCCCAAATAGAAGATCGATGGAAGCAATCAACGGCACAACCTGATCACTAATTGTGAACTGTAAGGGACTTAATATATTTTGTTTTAACTCGATTGGCAACCAATTAAACTTTTACCCCATTCTTCTCCGCTGGTCCTTCACACACGTAATGGTTCCTATTTCAACCAATAGAGTTGCATGTACAATTTAGAATTGTCTCTTAAGCTTAACAAATAAATCATATTATAATTTTCAATTTAAATTATCATTGTAAATTCTGATTTTTACTTGTAAATTCAGAGTTCTAATACAATAAATGGTCAATTTTTAATAGTTAATTTTAGAAGAAAAAAAGACTTTATATTTTCATAAAATTATGATGATAGTAATGAAAATACAGGAAAGAGAATCATAAATAAAAGTTGTGAAAATAGAACAAACTAATTTTCAAATTAATATACATATAATAAAAACATTTTATTAATATAAATATCATCTGTTACTTATCGGAACCTTACGGTATTCCCAATATAGTTTTTCAGAATAAATTGCAACATATGCAAAACTTTCTCCACGACTAACTTTGTTATTGAGTTCATACTTAATGATTCATAGATTTCATTGAATGCTCAAATTAAGTGAAAGAATGAAATTATGTTATGTATTCGCGGATTTATAACTACCTACTTATACCGAGTGGGATTTTGTATAATTAATATGTGTGTCCATTTTCAAGGTTATTCTTAAAGTTCAACTGGACACTGGACCAGAATAACAAACTAAAAGGTTGTTAGTTTTTTGTTAATTGGTGATATAACGGTATTTTTTACAGTCAAATTCACACTTTAACTACGTAATCATTATATATATAGGACAGCTGATATAGTATAAAAATTTAGTTTGGTTCTTAGCTAAAACGTTTTTGTTTGGTATGCTGTCAATGATGGAAAATTAAAATTATTTGACGTGTATGAAGATGTATTGGTGGTGAAAATAAAAAAGACATTGATAGATACAAACCGCCGAATCATGAGATTTTCGAGATCAAGTGAGTTATTGAGTTTTTAATTTGTCAAGGGTTTATTTTTGTTGTAAATAGTTCGCGGTTTCTAAATCGTTTAGATTTTCCATGATAAGTAGAGAGGAGAACATGTTATCTTTTATATTGCTATATTGGTCTGTAAACTATAAATGATCGTTAAATCAGTAAAGTTCTTCTTGCTTCGTTTATTGGTAAGCTCGTAGATATGCCTGGTCGTCAAAATCATCGTCCGTATCGCTTCCAATGCCGTTACAAACTGATTTTAATATTTTTTCTTCATATAACATTCCCGCTGTGACTATTTGATCATCGCAACTAACGAAGTCTTCAGAAGTAATGTTTGATCCAGACATGTGCTTATTCGATTCTTCAGGCGTTTGATAGTCTTCCTCTCCAATGATCTCTTGAGATTCTGAAGGAAAACCGCAGGGTCTGAAGCAGTTTTACTTAGGCAATACAGCACAGTTTCCTAAACAGTGATCAACAAAAAAATTTATGCTGTCCTAACTTGTTATAGCTTGTAAGGATTTCAAAGAAACAATAGGTGACTGTATAGCTCTTGTTTGCGTTAAGAATTTAACTTTTAAACACGTACAAGCAATAAATTTAGAGAAACGTTTTGTTTTCTACATTCATTCGAAATCACTCATTGGCAGACCAAGTTATATAGGTCGTCCAAACATTTCTAACTAGTAACTAAGGGCTAATAGTAAAATTATAGTGGATTATTTACATATAGTTATGGATATCCATCAAGTAACAGCCAATTCAATCAAAATGATTATTTTTTTAAATGAAAAAGGTTCTTACGTTATAAAGGTTTATGTTATCGAGGTTCACTTGTAAATGGGTTTCAGATCTTCTTGCCATTGAGGTATTATAGATACAGTAGGTAAGAGAGAGAGAAGATCGCACTACCCGTTCTGTCTCTCTTAATACCAACGTAAAAGGCAGCTTGTTTTTTGAAACATGTGCAAGTAGAAAGAGATTGTGGGGTACTCCGGTTTCCTCTGTCTTTCTAACCGAAGGGCAACATTGGGCCATGCTTTCATACTCTATTTTTAATACCTTGATTCTGAAACGTCAATAAAATAATCCATTTTTAAATCGACTCATTACAAGCGACGAAAAAAGGGTTGTTTAAAAAAGTGTTAAGCGAAAGAGATCATGGAGTAAAAAAAGATGAACCAGTTGAAATCATTTCGAGGACCAATATTCACTAAAGGTTGTGTAATCTATTGGGTGAATGGGTTTTTTGAGTTTGTACCGGATAATACCACGATTAATTCTGTACCGAGGTCGACTGGACAGAATGAATGATTCACTCGAGCAGAAAAGACCAGAATTGATCATTGATCATTAACATTTCTTATAAATTTAATAATTTGGCAAAAGCTTTTACAACTTAAATGGGATGTACTACTACACCCACATTATTCTCCAGACTTGGCACCATTAGACTATTATTTGGCTACGTCTTTGGTAATTTTTTAAGCGGGAAAATCTTTGCTTTAAATCAGAACGTCAAATAACACTTGTACCAGTTTTTTTAGCAAGGATCGGGAGTTTTCTGAGCGTGGAATTAATCTCCTTTCCGAAAGATAACAAAACGTATTGGACCATAATGGAGAATAAATAATTTAATAAAATGTGTATTTCTTAAAATTGTGTTTCATTTATACAAAATAAAACAAAATTACTTTCTGAACAACCCGAAATAATGATAAAATACATTTATTTTTCATTTTATTTGATTAAAAAGTATCAGAATGTATACTTAATTTAAAACTATTTACAATATATGAAGTTCTCTTTTTTGATGACTAAAATGTTTTTTATAGAAAAATCGTTGCAATAAAATTAATCACTTACTAGTCTAAACTGTTTTACTCTTTAAACGACCTGATAAAAACTTTTCCAAATGGGTGAAATGGGTATACTTTGAAACAGTAAATAATATAATCCAATTAGTATGATACTTAAGAATAATGTATGCAACAGTTTTTTAGTTTTACAAATGGTTGTAGCGGACTAATTCAAATTTTATAGCTTCCGTAAACCATTGTTAAACTAGTATATTTATTGAAAGGCATAAATTTTAGTAATAGTTAAAACATGTAAACAAAAAATCGAATTAACAACCATTTTTTTATAACAAATGTGTGATAAAAAATTCACATTGTTGTTGTGTAAGTAAACATCATATTTTATAATAGTCATTGTTAATTACTCTAAAGGATTAAATTCCAACTATGTGGGCGGTTCGAATAGTACTTAGCACACAAAAAAGTTTTATTTCTTATCATAGTCTCTTTGTAGCTTAATATGCTGAGCCCAATGTTCCTTCAACTTTTCTCGAGGTTTGCAAAATTGGCCTCCGTGTCGGCGATGGCTGCTTCATGTTTGCCTGCGAATGAAAACAAAAAAAGTCGCACATACCAAATCTGGAGAAAGCGGTGGATGGGCAAGCAGTTTGTAGCCCTATTGGACCAATTTGTCTGTGGCCACAGTGGAAGTGTGAAGCGGTGCGTGGTCATGGTCATGGTGGAGAAGCTTTTTTTCATCGCCAAATAGGGTCCAGAAAACATCATCTTTTTGACCCACGAGATATTCTTTGCCTTCTTCAGAGCAAGTTCGCTAGGTGAAGGACCGTTTTCGTAGAGTTTTGACCTTCTCCAGGTACTTGTTGTAGATCACATCTGGTAAATCCCAGAAAACATCACCTTTTTGACCTACGGGATATTCTTTGCCTTCTTCAGAGCACCTTCGCTAGGTGAAAGACCGTTTTCGAAAGGATGCAAAACTTTTTCGAAATTTGCTTCAATGGCTTCAAACACTGCTCTGAAGTATTCTCATGGTTGGCTTATTCTCCAGAGTGAGAGTTTTATTGAACTGTCTAGTGTATAACTATCACAATTGGATTTTTATCCTCGAAACTCGTTAATCCAATTTTGAACGAACGCTTCAAGGAGAGTCTCACCACATATATAGTAACCAAGTGGTATTTAATTTTCCTGAGCGATTTCCCTTCTAAAAATTAGAATTGAATCACCGACTGATATTGCTCTTTTTTCAGTTATCTGAAATTTGTACTACTAGAATGTAACACACGAAAATAAATTTACCTTGCAGTAGTGGCGTCATCGGTCGGTGAGGATAGTAGATATCGGACCCTCTATCGATGGTAGTTTAGTTAGAACAATAGTAAGTTGATTAAACGAACGTAGCTTTGTTGATCACGATCTGGCAAATTTAAATCAATGACGATCAATTTATCATAAAATTGAGTGAAAGCAGAAATAATTGCATTTAAATGCTGTGATTAAATGTAGATTAGTCCATTAACCAATCTATTATAAAAACTATTTGAGTTATAATACAAAAAAAAAATGATTAATTATTTTTGAATAATTTGATTTATTTGTTTTTATGTTTTCTAATAATTAAGGTGATGAAGATTATTGTTTGGCAGGCAAGTTCTATATAATAACACTCTGGTTTAAAGAGTATATAAAACTATCAATAAATAATAATTTTAAACCTTTCGATTTACGTTTGTGTGAAGCATCTAAAATATCGCGGTTAAACTAGACATCCTTGAATTGATCACGATTTAGGTATTTTGGAAATCAGTTAGAAAGAAATACAATGAAAATTTTTATTATATTTTCTGTTTATGTTTAGAAATAAACTCTATTGTACCTATTTAAATATTTTACCTTGAAAATAATAACAATAATAATTGTCAATACCTTTAATAAATTTATCGATGTTTATATTAATAAATAAGATTTACATCATTCTTGATGAATATAGTTTTTGAAGACCACTTCTTATCAGTTTTTTCAAACTGCAAATGATAATATTAAGAATAGATATATAAAGAGAACAGCAGATCATATATTGATCTAACTAGAACCTTTGAATTGGTTAATACCCAAAGTGCTAACAGATTTCGAGGTATAACCTATAGTTGTAAAGAAAACGAGCTTTAGATTGGTAGGAATGAGACAAGAATATTAAAAAAAGTGCCATTCCCATCTCCTTTACAACGATATGTCATATGTCGAAAAGAGTTTGGTTGCTTTGGTCCTTATCCATTTAAAGGCAGTTTTTTCTTTATATATCTAATACCAAGTTATTAATCTAATAAAATTGTACAAAAAATATATTTATATTCACATATAAATCGGTATTAATAATCCAATTTTTAGCCTCTGCTAAAGCTGTTATTTTAAGAACATTGGAAATTGTAAAAAATGGTTTCTTTTCTGCCAAATTTTGTGAGTAGGTACACACAAATGAGACGCCCTTGGTGTAATAATTAATAAATAAAAAAAGTGTTTATTTAGGGATCTGTACGAAAACCAATTATTCTATGTTTTAATAACCAAAGAAAATTACGTCTTGTGGTTACTAGCTTTCTAGGAAATTAGATAAGTAAAAACTTGACTCCATTTAAAGATCTAGTTGTACAAGAAAAATTCAATGATGACTTTAGTAATTCATAACTGTATATACAGCATTCGTTTAAACCGATATTGGAAATTTTAATTTAATAAATATGTACAGAGTCTTCAAAAAGTGACCTGACAAACAATAACCTCTTTTTTTAGATGTCGATTCAACCTCAATTTCCTTAATAAATAATGCTACCTAAGGCATCTCCAGTAGCTTCATGAATAAATGTAGTATGATTATAAACCATTGATAATTTTAACTACAATTTATTTATTTATTGTCATCAGAAGCGATTAATTTTTTAAATTTCGTTTATTCTTACAAAATGTTGCTGACGCCAACTAACAAAATTCTACTCATCTTACGCCAACTGAAGCGACGGATTACTCGCTATGGAAGGCGACTAGAAGGTTTAATAGAAACCAGCCAAGTAATCCTCCAATTAAAAATGCAAACAACACGTGGGCAAGAACTGATAAAGAAAAAGCTGAAGCGTTTTCTAAACACCTAAGCAACGTGTTTAAACCCTATCCCTCAGAGATATCTGCCGAAGAAGAAGATGAAATTGTTCAAACCCTGGATGTACCATACCAACTCGATCTTCCTCACCAGAAAGTGACAATGACGGAAGTTAAGCAATTTATAAAAGGAATCAATATAAAAAAGGCACCTGGTTATGATTTAATCTCTGGCAAAATTTTACAAGAACTATCAGAAAAAACATACAAACTTATAGTATACATATTTAATGCCATGCTGAGAATAAACTACTTTCCATGCACTTGGAAAGTTGCCCAAATAATAATGATCCTTAAACCGGGGAAAAAGCCAGAGGATGTCTGCTCCTACAGACCGATAAGTTTACTTCCATCTCTCTCAAAAATATTTGAGAAGCTGTACGTTAAAAGACTCACCAAGATAATAAATCAAAAGAAAATAATACCAGACCATCAGTTCGGATTTCGCAATAAGCATGGGACGGTAGAGCAAGTCCATAGGCTAGTCAATCAAATTAATAGGGATATGAATGACAAAAGGTACTGTTCTGCAGCCTTCCTTGACATATCCCAAGCTTTTGATAAAGTTTGGCACAGTGGACTCCAAGTCAAACTTAAAAAACTACTTCCCCACCCTCACTATCAACTCCTTAAATCATACATAACTAACAGACATTTCACTGTGATACAAGGCAATGAACATACTGACATTCAACCCATACACTCTGGCGTTCCACAAGGTAGTGTCTTAGGACCAATTCTTTACCTGATGTACACAGCAGATTTACCGACTTCAAGATCCACCCTCATAGCAACATATGCTGATGACACTGCTGTACTATCATCTCACACTGATCCAACAATGGCCTCGAACATCTTACAAGCTTCTCTAAATAAACTACAGTGCTGGCTGAAAACATGGCGTATCAAAGCCAATGAAGCAAAATCGACTCACGTAACATTCACCCTACGAAGAGAAACATGTCCACCGGTAACTATTAACAATAGTAAACTCCCACAAGCAGAGGATGCAAAATATCTAGGCATACATCTGGATAGACGTCTAACCTGGAGGAGACATATATTTACAAAGCGTAAGCAACTAGGCATCAAACTATATCAAATATACTGGCTTATTGGCCGAAAATCAAAACTGTCCATAGATAACAAAATATTATTATATAAAACCATCTTAAAACCCATCTGGACGTACGGCATACAACTATGGGGTACCGCCAGTAACTCCAACATCGCCATCCTTCAGAGGTTCCAAAACAAAGTGCTACGTGCAATAGTCGACGCGCCCTATTATATCCCTAACGAGGTAATTCATCATGACATCCCTCTGGAATCCGTCAAAGAAGCCATAACTCGTCTTAGTGCCAATTACAGTGAAAGAGTGTCACCTCATCCCAATGTGCTAGCCAATCAGTTAAATGTGCGCGACAACAGTAAAGCGCGAAGGTTGAAACGCCTGCTACCTTCCGATCTGAACGATGAACACAGATAAGTTTAGATATTAAGACAGAAAAAAAACAAAACAAAAAAAAAAAACTCTAGAATAAGACTTAGATTAAAATTAATTAAAAGAGGTTACTCGCTGAAGTAATCCTCTACAAGTCATCCACCTATCCATACCAAACGCTTATTGCCTTAGGCAGATTGCAGCTACTCGGAGAGTTGAAAAAAAAAATTTAAGAAGCATCCAACACTGCGAATATGCCCATATACTTAAAAACATCTAACGCGTCTATTAAAGTTTTCAATTTAAAAATTTCAAAGTTTAATTTTATATTTGTATTCATTTTTCCGTTATAGTTAATAAAATTAGTAAAATTTTACGGTCTAGTAAAAAAATTAAAATCGTATCTACTGAAATGAATATTTTTGCAATTATCTTTGGTTTATATCCAATTAAAATGTATTAATTCTATTGTTCGTTTCTTTATAATAGAAAATTAATTTAAAATATTCTGTTAAAATATAAAACCAGATTTATGTTAATAAAGTAGTTTCATCTTTATATTTTACTAGTTAATACCCAATACTCGTAAATTTTTCCACTTTTCGGTTTTTTCAAATTTTTACGATTTTCTCTTGCTTTTTTTTGTTTTCGATTAAGTATATGTAAAATCAACTACGCCACCTTGGCGCCACGGTGGCGTCATAGTACTTTATTAAGATTGCTCGTTTAAATTTATGAAATATCAACTGTAGTTAATTAAGTAAAAATTGCTCGTTTAAATATATATCAACTGCGCTATCTTACGGTGGCGTCACAGTACTTAATTTAGTAAAGATTTTGTTAGTTTTTTAACTATGGAAAAACTGTTTTGTACCAGAGAAACAATCTTTTCTATGGAAAAAATCGAAAAAACAATCTTTTTCGCGGAAAAACTGTCTTTAGTACGGAAAAAACAAACTTTTCTATGTTTTTTGTCTCCAAAAAAAAAAACTTTTTTTATAAGAAAAAACAGTTTTGTACTAAAAATACAATCTTTTCTATTGAAAAACTGTCTCTTGTAGCGAAAAAAAAACTTTTTTATAGAAAAACCGCAAAAACACTTTTTTTTATAAAAAAAATGTTTTTTGTTACCAATTAAATAATTTTTTGTATGGAAAAATTATTTTTTACTACAAAACAATCTTTTTTTGTCAAAATAGTTATTTGTGACACAAGGACGGGAAATGACATTTTGCAAAAGCGAGTAAAGTTGTGTAGCCGAGGTGCGCAGCACCGAGGCGAAGCAATACGAGCACTTGCAAAACATTTCCCGGACGTGTAACACACACTATTTTTTGGTCCGACTAATTTTTAATATTTTCAAAAGTTCAAAAACTTTTTACTTTATGACATACAAGATTAGATGTTTATTGACATCTATTGCACGATTAAAAGAATTAGTAATAAGGAATGATATTCTGATAATCGATTTCAAGATCCTTAATTTTTATACATACGAATACTTTGCTAAGAAGCAACACAGTAAATATTGTTATATTGAAAATATTAACATTAATATCTAACAATTTTATATAAAAATAACAGAGACAATGAACCATTTTAGTTCAATAAGCAAAAATAAAATCGAGATATGTATTTTCATAATCGAATGATAAGTAGTTGTAAATTGACATAAATGTCAAATTTTAAATAAAAGTTGTGAGAGAAATGAAATGTAAATTAGAATCCTGGTTACCTTCAGAAAAAGTTGTTAGTTTAGTATATTATACGCTGTTTTTAAATAAATTTAATTAAAATTTGTATTATTCATTATGTATTTTTGATGACTCATAGCTCCATCTCTTTAGATAATCTAAAAGCTACTTTGCCGGCCTAGGCCGGAAAATGTCATTTTCCGGACGATTTTGAAGTAATTAATAGTATTGTTTCTGGACGGAGGACCAAAAAACTATTTTTTGTTCCGAAAAGTTTGTATTTTTGAAAATGGTTATTAGAAATCGTAAAATAATGCTAAAACTTTGAAAATGGTTGAAAATTTTAAAAATTTTGAAATTATAAAAATTTTTGTTAAAAAACGTAAAAAAGTGTCGAAAAATTTTTAAAAATGGTGAAAACATGTCGAAGATTATAAGGAAATCTTGAAAACGTGAATTGTTTAAAAAAAAAAGTGTGAGGTGTCAACGGACACCCGGATGGAACGAAGTTCCTTTCGATTAATTAGTGACGGAATTAGTAATCTGTAAACACAACAGAGTGTTTATACATACATAAGCATTTATTATTGTCTGTATAAAATCTCTACTTACCTAACGGAACTTGTGCAGAAACACTGTCAGGATACATTATTGTTATTATTTTCTATTATTTTAATATTTATTATCTACAAAAAACGTGTATAAACTTAACAAAGTCGCGACACTACACTGTTCAAAGCAAAATAGATTATCACCATTTTCACCTGAATATCTTCAACAGTTCGTTTCTTTTAACAAAAATGTCCATTTATACAATACCAGAGCTTTAGATAACACATCTTTTTAGAATTACTTTTTATAATTTAAAACAGGAATTAACAATTCAATACAAAATTTTAAAATTAAAATATTTGACAGTAACTGACAGTTAAGGTAATTTGACGTAGGTACATAACTAGTCAAGTTACGAACTATTTTTAAAATGTTTATGAATTTATTAATTTATAAAAACAGGATGAAATAAAATATAATACTATTATAGGTAATTATTTTTTTTTCTACAGTATTTTCTTTTTAATGTACATTTTCTTTTAATTTAAAATAGTGTCTTTTTAATTGTAATATATCTATCTATGAGAGAGAGGGAGAGAGAGTTATTTATTTTTTGGTCTGTGAGAGAGAGAAACATGCGTGTGTCGTGTCGTGACAACTTTTGGTATGAATTTTTTTTGGCTAGCTCCTAGCGTCAGTCGTAACTGTTCGTAACGCCCGAAAGGGAACTTCGTTCCAAACAGTGAGAGGTGTCAAGGGACATACGGATGGAACGAAGTTCCTTTCGATTAATTAGTGAAGGAATTGTAATTTGTAAACACAACAGAGTGTTTATACATACATAAGCATTTATTATTGTCTGTATTAAATCTCTTCTTACCTAAATCCATCAGCAATGTCCGGAACTTGTGCAGAACAGAAACACTGTCAGGATTCATTATTGTTATTATTTTGTATTATTTTATTATTTATTATCTCCAAAAAACCTGTATAAACTTAACAAAGTCACGACACTACACTGTTCAAAGCAAAATAGAAAATAGTAAATTCATTATCACCTGAATATTTTTAACAGTTCGTTTCTTTTAACAAAAGTGTCCATTCATACAATGCCAGAGGTTTAGATGACATACATGTACCTAGAATTACTTTTTATTTTAATTTAAAACAGGAATTAACAATTAATACAAAATTTTAAAATATTTGACAGTAACTGACAGTTAAGGTAATTTGACGTATCTAACTAGTCAAGTTACGAACGATTTTTAAAATGTTTATGAATTTATTAATTTATAAAAACAGGATGAAATAAAATATAATACTATTATAGGTACTTATTTTTTTCTAAAGTATTTTCTTTTAATTTAAATTAGTGTCTTTTTAATTGTACTTTTATTAGTATTTATTTATGTATATTAGGGTTTCCTATTTAAATAAAGATAGGTATATCTATCTATGAGAGAGAGAGAGAGAGAAAGAGAGAGAGAGAGAGAGACACAGGCAAACATGCGTGTGTCGTGTCGTGTCGTGACAAATTTTGGTCTGAATTTTTTTCGGCTAGCCTCAGTCCACGAATCAGTCGTACCTAACGCGCGAAAAGGAACTCCGTTCCAAAAAAAATAAAAATTGATAAATTGACCATCGTGAAAAATTGACGAAAATCCTGAAAAAAATTTAAAATCCAGAAAAATTGTTGGAAATCGTAAAAAAAGTGAAATATGTAAGAGTCGTTAATAATCTCAAAAAACTGCTGAAAATTATGATAAATATTTGAAAATCATGACAGAACGTTAAAAATCCTAAAAAATTATGTAAAAAATGTTAAAACAATTAAAAAAAAAAACAGAAAAAGGTGAATACCAGCAAAATTGAAAAAATCGAAAAACCAAAAAAAAATAAAAATGTAGAAAAATTTTAAAAAAAAGTGAGAGGTGTCAAGGGACACCCGGATGGAACGAAGTTCCTTTCGATTAATTAGTGAAGGAATTGTAATTTGTAAATAATAATAAATAATAATAATAATAATACATAAGCATTTATTATCGTCTGTATAAAATCTCTACTTACCTAACTCTATCAGCAATATCCGGAACTTGTGCAGAAACACTGTCAGGATACATTATTGTTTTTATTTTCTATTATTTTAATATTTATCTACAAAAAACCTGTATAAACTTAACAAAGTCGCGACACTACTACACTGTTTAAAGCAAAATAGAAAAAAAAAATAGTAAATCCATTATTTTCAACAGTTCTTTTCTTTTAACAAAAGTGTCCATTTATACAATACCAGAGGTATTGTATATTCTACCTACAATTACTTTTTATTTCAATTTAATTTAAAACAGGAATTAACAATTTAATACAAAATTTTAAAATTAAAATATTTGACAGTAACTGACAGTTAAGGTAATTTGACGTAGGTACCTAACTAGTCAAGTTAAGAACTATTTTTGAAATGTTTATGAATTTATTGATTTATAAAAACAGGATGAAATAAAATATAATACTATTATAAGTATTTATTTTTTTCTACAGTATTTTCTTTTAATTTAAGTTAGTGTCTTTTTAATTGGACTTTTATTAGTATTTATTATATTAGGGTTTCCTATTTAAACAAAGATAGGTATATCTGTCTATGAGAGAGAGAGAGAGAGAGACAACATGCGTAGGTATGTCGTGTCGTGTCGTGACAAATTTTGGTATGAATTTTTTTTGGCTAGCTCCTAGCGTCAGTCGTAACTGTTCGTAACGCCCGAAAGGGAACTTCGTTCCAATAAAAATCGAAAAAAAACACCTAAAAAGGAACAAACGCGTAAAAAATACGAAATACATAAAAAAAGTAAAAAGTTGTAAATAGACAAAAAATAAGATAAAATCGACAAAAACAAGAAAAAATCAGAAAATGAATAAAACGTCATTAACCGTTAGCTCCACGGGTCAACTAGTATGTAGATAAAGATAACCTTAGTATATAAATTCGAAATAATTTTTTCTTTGATATATTTGAAGGCAACATAATTTCTATAATTTATGCATATTAATCACAAGAATAACTCTTAGATATTTTATTTATTTATATTTCAAACAAAATAGATTTAATTAGACTACAAAAAAATAAATCTAGAAAGTATCTATTAACTTTGTAGCTCGAACAAAAATGTTGCAATTTTACCGATAAGTCTTTCACTATATTATTACTCTATCAAAATAACATACCACTAATTGCATACAACTTTGTCCGATAAATTGAATATTTCATTGACCTTCAAGAGAAAGGTGAAATTACCACAGTTAAATACAGTTTGTCATGGAAAAAACTTGCAAATCGAATGTAGATTTATTATGCTCTTTAAATTATTCTGTATATATTTATTATAAATTAATACAGCTTTTTAACATTATTTTACATTTCTGTAAAGTTTATTTTAAACTTCTTGGAACAAATATTAAATTGGACACAGTAAATAAACTACGAGAATGAAATGATGATAATTTCAAATATTTCTTGATGATGATAAAAAAATTGATGATGATATTGATAAAATTACAAATTTTATGTTTCGATGCAGGCATTAAACAAGTGTTATGATAATAAAATGAGAAATTTCTGATATGTAATTCTTCGATATTAAAGAAGTTGATGACGAAAGAAGTAAAAAAGCTTGATAACGATAAAGATCAAATGAGTAGTTTCTGATACATATAAACAAATTAAAAAAAGTTTATTGATAATAATGATAAAGGCACTAAAAATATCTTATAATGATGTTAAATAAAGTACTATTACTACAAATGTTTCGTTAGATTTTATAAAGATCGTATACAATAGAACATTACCTTCTGCTTTGGTTTTCCAAGCTAGTGTCACCAAAATAAACAAAATTAAAATTAAATATTTAGTCATACTTCTTGTGTTTAACTGTAGAGTACTAAAACCGGTCTGATCGTATTTTGCTTTAGTACTTCTATTTTATTTTGATGAAAAAAATTTGCATAGGTATCTTAAATAAATTCCAGGTTTATTTGTATTTGTAAAAGCAACGATTTATGTAAATATAAATATGGCTTATACTTCAAATAAATAATAATTTTATATCTGTTTATGAATAAGCAAATATATTATAAAAAATTGTTTATCCCCGTATATTTATAGGTGTCAATATACTTTATACTACATAGGTTTATTAAACGAAAAAATAAAACTTGTTGACAATATTAAGCAAAAACAATATTAAATTTTTTGGTTTTTAAAAATCTATAGTTAAAATTTTCATTATTTTCATAAAACCCATTCCAAGATCTTGGTATCCTATAAAGTTCTAAAAGGACTAATGCAATATATTTGTAGATTCACTCTGAAGCGCTTAAAAGTTTTTAATTTCCTGCGAACCAGTGTCTGGCAATGGCACACTGGCACAGTGTGTGAGTATAGAACTGTTCCAGGTTTCCTGTCGCATATTATGCAGCTAAAGACAAGTCCAAGGTTTACAGGTATATCTTGCATATCCCATAAGGAAACCTGTAATGACTTGTTGCTGATTTTTACATATAGCTTCATTTTTGACGTGACCACGTCTTATAATTCGATGGAGCCGGCTGCACGCACCAAAAACATGACTCATGCGGCGTTACCTCGCTCTGAGGCGTTCCATTTAAGACTTGAAGTGCAAGCGAGAGCTCTCTCTCTCCTACTTGAGTGAGCGATGCGTCCGCGTGAACAGCTGCTATACAATAATACATTTACACGTTTTCGTCAAGTATGAAGTGCAGTGAAAAGTGAATGTGGTGTCAATTGTTTATAGCAACGATAATTGCGGCGATAAAGGTAATGATTCTGTCGATATTAAATATATGTTCAGTGATATATTGTCGAATATTCGTGCTTTCATCATTAAACTAAATAGCATCGGTACGCTAGTGTAGCGACTTTCTTATGACGTTGTCACGTTCAACTATCGTCAGTAAACCGACTTTACAGACAACCGATTTTTTCTATTACATCTTTGTGCTTGATCCCTGATGGTGATTCAGCCTTTTATCAAGCTCTCGACTGTAGTTTGTGGTAGCCCTAGAACTGGCCTTGGGCCTAGAATAATCCGACTAATCTTTTCCTTTCTAGTTTATCAACTAGTTCGCTGTCTAAGTCTTGGCACTTAAACTAGTTTGTCACTCACAAGAACATCAATGTTGACTCGGCATTCGTATAGTAAGGACTACTTTATAGTTTTTTAAGACCCTAATACCATTTGTACTTAGATTTATAAGACCTCAAGTTATTTTCTTTTGCACATTGTACAAGTGAAAGTTTCTGGTAGCCTTAGAACTGACCCTGGACCATAGAATATTCTAGCTGATCCTTTCCTTGCTAATTTATCAACTAGTTCGCTGCCTTGTATTCTCCTAAGTCTTGGCAGTTAAACTAGTTTGTCACTTTTATATTCCGCAAGAACATTAAGGTTGACTCGGCCTTCGTATAGTGAAGACCACTTTAGAGTTTTTTAAGATTCTAATACCATTTGTACCTAGATTTATAACACCTTAAGTTATTTTCTGTTCCACATTGCACAAGAAAAGAATTTTTTACATTTTCCTTGCTGCAGTAAATTTCTGCTCATTAAGTTTACTCAGATTTAGACAATTCTGTTAATCAGGTGTAACTCTCAAGCTTTAGTTGAGTGCTCGAATTTTGGATTCCTCACATTTATCTATATTTACCCGAAATTTTGTCTTAGGTAGGTAGTTGAGGACCAAGTGTTCTGATTTCATCTTCTAGATGTCCTCTTCACACATTCGTTGCGGGTTGATGCTTAGTTTGGTGATGACATTTTATGGTTCAATATTTGGCCACTTATAGATTTCTGCTTTCATAATTTTTGATTTTTGGAACGAAGTTCCCTTTCGCGCGTTACGAACAGTTACGACTGACGCTAGGAGCTAGCCAAAAAAAATTCATACCAAAAGTTGTCACGACACTATGACACGACACACGCATGTTTCTCTCTCTCACAGACCAAAAAATAAATAACTCTCTCTCCCTCTCTCTCATAGATAGATATATTACAATTAAAAAGACACTATTTTAAATTAAAAGAAAATGTACATTAAAAAGAAAATACTGTAGAAAAATAATAATTAACTATAATAGTATTACATTTTATTTCATCCTGTTTTTATAAATTAATAAATTCATAAACATTTTAAAAATAGTTCGTAACTTGACTATTTAGGTACCTACGTCAAATTACCTTAACTGTCAGTTACTGTCAAATATTTTAATTTTAAAATTTTGTATTGAATTGTTAATTCCTGTTTTAAATTATAAAAAGTAATTCTAAAAAGATGTGTTATCTAAAGCTCTGGTATTGTATAAATGGACACTTTTGTTAAAAGAAACGAACTCTTAGGTAAGTAGAGATTTTATACAGACAATAATAAATGCTTATGTTGTGTTTTCAAATTACTAAATCCTTCACTAATTAATCGAAAGGAACTTCGTTCCATCCGGGTGTCCCTTGACACCTCACACTTTTTTTATTTAAATATCGTTTTATTATTAAAATGTAGGTAATACTTATTAGTAAACTGGTCAATTAATTGCAAAAACAGCTACTGTTGAAAAGACGTCATCAAATCTACATATAAAATAAATTTTTTGACGCTAGTTGGCATGTCGGATAATTAGAACATATCCGGTTCTCAATTTGACGGTCTGGTTACGTCAACTAGAATATTAAAAGGACAAAATACAAAAATATAACAAATTAATCTCATTAATTTTTTTTAGGATGAATTAGTACATTTTTTCACAAGAAAAAAAGTATTTTGGCGTATAAGAGATGTGACAGCTGTCATACGTCACAAGTAAATTGTTATACAGTTACGATGTAAAATACGTTCACATTTAGTGTACCTTCATTATAAAAGTCATTTTGATAAGGGCAGTAAAAATAAATAACCTCTTGTAAACATCTATTGTTAAGAAATTGTCCCAAAGAGATTATCTACATTATCTACCCAAACGTTCAGGGTCGGTTTAATTATTTTAGTAGGTATTAAATAGTCGTTATTAGCTTAAGAAATTTTTTAATGTTCCATAAAATTGTGTTTTCTAGATCGAATATAACTGAATTTCTTATTTATGGTTGATAAAATTAATTTTCTAAATATTAGAAAGTGTATAATATATTTATCACCTTTTTACACGAGGAAGAAGAAGACTTTGACGTTTAACAGTTGTGACAGCTGTCATACGTCACAATGGACTGTAATATGCTAGGTTCTGGCGATTTCACGGGTATATTCGTTTCTATCCTCAGCGGATATCCTCTTCAGGAGTTGAGTACTTACTGCCTTATACTACTTACAAAAACAACCTTAATAAGAAAACTGTTTCAAGTTATGGATCTCAAAACTTACTTTCCGTATTACCGTTTTATTTTCATAAATAATACGGTTAGTATATAGAAATTACTTCCTGGTGCTTCACCAGGTATTCATAAAAAAAAAACTGAATCGTACAGTACAACCAGAAATATACTACGATTATGGCTCGTTGATTACTTTATGACAAGTTAACCTAACCCCTAATAAAAGTAACCCCTACCGCTTGTTTAAATTGCATTTTGCACATATTTGTGAAGATGGTCCAAAATGAATTTAAATTTCACTATTACCCGGATAGAAAGAATGCATTTGATAATATTTTATTTTACTTAGAAATAGGTAGGTATTATAATTCTGGTGATCTTTAATGACTACAGTTAATAGTTTAGAAAGTACCTGCAACGGTATAGATGACCAGTCTTAAAATTTACTGTAGGTAAATGCCGATATAAGAGGGTCTATTGATCCTGTTTTTGTCATAAATTAATTAAATTATTATCTTTTCACAAATTTTAAGTACGGCCCTTGTGAGGGTTCTAACAGATAATGGAATTTCGCTTGAGAGCCTTAAAAGTGGGCAAATGTTTTCCTACCGTAATCAGTGAGTCAAAGCCATAATCGTACAATATTTCTGGTCCTACTTGTACATTGTTTATCCCTGTTCTACTACTATGATTTGTTATTTGTTTTCTTATTTGTATATATACTTATAAGTTAAGAAATTTATTTTTACTTTTATATGACACCTGTTATAAATATGCGAAAGCTGTCTTATATGCAATTACGATGAAGCAATTTTTATTCTTAAAGTATAAGAATTTCTGTGTATACTGTGTTACAGTGAATCAGTGGTAATCTAACTGAAAATCTACTTATATTTTATAATCGTGACAGTTGACGTATGAGAGTTACCATATTTGACATGTACAACGTTTACTGTCAAACTACATTTTCCTCTGTCACAACTACGTTTTCCTGTCAAAAATCAATCATGTTTGTTTTCAGTTTAAGATCGAATACAACTAAATTTTTATTTTCGATATTTTCGATTATCGGTAATCAAATAAATTTAGTTTTTAGGAAATGTAGAATTCTGTCTCACAGTTTTATTGTTGACAAATTTATAAAAATTGTATAAGTACATAGTTTATAGATTATAATATTTTTGTTATAAACAGCTAATCTTACTGGATTTACTAAATAAAAAATATGTAGATAATAGGTACCAATTTTAATTTGTTTGGCATTTGAATGCGGATGATTAAAAATGAATAAGTTTATATTAATTTCTGTTTAATAAATAAAAGTAGATTTCTTTAATCTCTGTATTTTTTTATAGTTGTATTAGCACTGTATAATATAGTATTTGTTTGTTAAGAAATCATAAAAAATATGGTAATTTTTGCATGTATGATAAAGTTTATATTCATTTTTTTTAATTATATTCATGTAAACAAATAGTATTGTTATTGATGAATAAATAACACATATTTTTCCGATAATATTGATATATAGCAACTGTAATAGCCAGATAACAAGTTTTCTTTTTAAAACGAAATATAATTAAAAACGGGAAAAAATCTCACCATTGTGAATTAAAGACGTTGAACTACAGTTTCTTTTGGTACTCCCCAACACACATTCCTCAGTCATCACGTCTGACACAAACACAAACACAAAACTAAGAAAAACCACCAAATACCGACGTGTCATTGTTCGACCGGTAAAGTAAACGAAAGTTTATAATTTTACAAAATCTAAAGATCCGAAACAGATCACATAACTGAGTGAAATTATAAGAGAAAATTAAAGTGGAATGAACGTCTAGCGGTCAGCGTTCTCGTTCTCTCATGTTTGTTGGCCTCCGGTACTACCAATGCATCATCGTACTTACCTCACCTTCTTTCTACCTTACCTAGTGGGGTACGGACACCAGGTAGAAGCGGTACCTACTCAAGACGTTCTATTGGCAGGATACCTAGTGGGTCATCTTAAAAATATCCATCCGTTCGCTATACACCGCGAACTAGAAAACTCTATCTACAATCAACGCTGGGGGTATACTCAGTACCGTTCTTTTATATTAACCATCAATTTTAAATTACATTAAAATTATTGTAACAAACTTATAACTACATACTAAATGTAAATTTAAGGGCCCATAGTCGGTTTGCAACACAGTTATACGCCCTAGGATATTCCAGAACCACACAACAAACATTTTTATATCTATCAAAAAATTTAACAGCAATGAAAAATGTTAATAGTACACTTTATACCATTATGCCCCATAGATTCGACCATAAACATGCAACCAGAATTTCTTGAATTTGCTTAAATTTGGAACTCACAAACATTAGCATTTTACTGACTCCAACCCATACCAACAAATCAAACTAAAAAACAGGCTTTTGTAAAAAACTGAATTAAAAATAAAATAAAATATGAATTAAGAATGGTGAAAATATTACAAAATATTTTGCAATATAAAAAGCGTGGGTGCTGTTTAAGTAATCTATTGAAGCCGTGCATCCCACTTTTTTTACATTGCAAAACATTTTGCAAAACTATTTGTAATTCATATTTTAATTTTAGTTTATTTTTTCACAAAAGCACAGAAGCGACACCAAAACCCTCCTACATACATATAAAACCTTTATCATACCTCTGGTCGATTACAAGGCCGTGCCATACTTTGCTATTCCTCATAGACTTCTACATTCCATCCATGCCACAGAGAGAGCGATCTTACGTAAAGTGAAAAACCTTCAATATCTCTATCCAAGCCACCTTGTCTACAACAACACAAAAATACTGCCTCTCCCTTCTCGTTTTCAGACGCTTCAACACCGATATGTCGTCCGGACTATACAGGGAACTAACACCGTAGCCCAGAGGACCCTTCATACACACTGAAATGGAGGACTCCAAAGAAGATACAGAGTTCCGAAAAAGAAGACCACCCTTCCTAACCTGAGACTCCTCCAATCCGTAGTAGACTTGGACCTTCCTGAAGACCTGAAAACTCTGCTGGACAAAACCCCCCTTTCCTACCTTTAGATGGTGCCACCAACTCCACAACTGGGTACACACGCTGTGCGTGTCTCCACGACGGAGGAGACACGCCACAGCGTCAATCTCCCAACTCCACATTGCACCACGTGGGTCACACTACCACACACACACATACACTCACACCAAAGAAGAATACTGTTTTGGTACGTTCAAGCACTATGGATGAAGTGAAGATACTACCTGCACATGGGAAATGCAAATGGGAAAGTTTGTGAGAGCGGGGCCGACGACAGATACTAACTCCTTTCAAACATTCCCATCCATTTCCTGAAAATGACCTAAGTCCTACAACAGGGTCCTCTTACATACCAAATTCCTAAAAATTATCATATTTATCTATATTTTTCGACCTTCGACAAAAACACGTTTTTTAGTTTTTTAAACGATTATTTATTAAATTTTGATTTTGTTCCAATACCATTTACAAAGAATTTTTTATCATTATTTATTGAAAAAACAAAAGAAACTCGAACGAACTCGAACTAACAGAGCCTGTATTCAAAAGCAATCCTACATTAAATCGCAACGCTCGAACATTGCGCATTTATGTTTAAAGTTAGTAGATATACAGGGTGTCTCATTATATTCTGACTGTTTTTAAGAGCTTATATCTTCGTAACGGTTCTAGATCGTACGATGCGGTTTTTACAGTTAGGTTTAAAACTACCGTAAGTTTTGTTGTGACACATTTATATAAATGGCCTACTTCCGGTTTAGCCGCTAGAAAAGTGGCGTATTTTCGGAAAACAGTAGATGTAATTTTTTAAATGGGGGACCCTGTATATTTAGCAATTTCCTAAAAGACGCATATTTTTACTTTATAACAATACCTTAAAGTTTAAAATCGGTGCACAGAAAGGAAAGTTAAAATTAAAAAATTACATCTACTGTATTCTGAAAATACGCCATTTTTCTATCAGGTAAACCGGAATTAGGCCATTTTTATATAAAGGTGTCACAACAAAACTTAGGATAATTATAAACCTAACTGTGAAAACCGCATCTTATTATCTACAACAGTTTTGAAGATATAAGCTTTTAAAAACAGTCAGAATATAATGAGACACCCTGTATATTCGCGTAGTCATCAACCGATTTGATACTTTCTAGTTTTTTTTTTTAAATCTGTTTTATATATTTTTTATATTCCTGCTTTGTCATCGGTCCTTGACAAGTACGCAAAGGTTCAAATAAATCCGACATTTCAAAGTTGGTCAAAATCAAGTTCAAAGCTTTTGTTACATAGATAGATAAATACGACCGAAGTTAATAAAAACCTTTTAAAAATCCCCCGAGTAACAAAATCTCATGTTTCCATTAAATTCGATATGGTTACAAAAATTGCATGCCTTTTGGATGCATTTTATGTACTGTAAATAAAGTAATGACATCGTCTCAAACACAATAGAAAAAATTGCAAGTCGATAGATGCAGGAAAAAAAACTATAAAAGGCGCTAAGGACGTATATTACCTATAAAAATAAACTGACAAACTCCAATAATGTTGCCAAGGATACATAGTCTATTGTCAATGATGTGAAAAATAAAACCCATTCGGCCATTACAATCTCTGCTTCTCCGGGCAGTCTGAACGATTTTTTTGTGAATGTGGCAAAGAACTTAGTGAATACCATAGCTCCCTCTTGCGATCCACTCTTGTACCTTTCTCGAACCAGATTGAATTCACACAGTTTTTTCCTTACACCCGTGGAGAAAACAGAGCTATGCAGTACAATCGACGACATCAAAAATAAATCATCATTTGGGTATGATGGTCTTACCCTGAAAATGTTCTCTAATCTTCCGGAATGTACACTGTACTCTCTCACTGCCTTAATAAAGAAATCATTCCAACTTGGAACTTTCCCCAACTGCCTTAAGACAGCAATAATAATACCTTTGTACAAGGGAGGGTATAGGGACCAAGCATCTAACTATCGTCCGATTGCTCTTCGTCCTACGTTATACAAAAAAAACTGTTATTATTTCTTTGTAAATATGACATATTGACGAGTCAACAGTTTGAATTCCTTAGTGGCCGTTGCACTAATGATGGTATGTTCTCTGTCTTCCATAATATATATTCTAACTTAAATGACCAGCATCCTACAGCTTCAATTTTCTGCGATTTTTCTAAAGCATTTGACTGTGTTAATCATAATATCCTGATCAACAAGTTTCGTTACTATGAAATCCATGGCACTCCTTTGTAATCGCTCAAGTATTACCTGAAATATAGAAATCAGCTTGTCAGAATTGATTCATCCACCTCTTCCTGCAAACAAATTGATTGTGACGTGCCTCAGGGCTCTGTTTTACGCCCCATTCTATTTCTGCACAGGTTTGAATTTACTAACAAGAATCTTTTAGTACTCAAAAGTACGAAGATATGAATGTCTTTATTACTTTGGTAGCAAAACAATCTTGAAACTCTCACATTATCGAGGTACGAGCATACATAATATATTCCATACAAGAAGTTATAGTCACATACAAAAGCCTTAGATAATAATACAGTTCTTTTTCAAATAGTGGGTTACTGTTCTGATCTACTATTGATCTTTCTCTTGAAAAACCTTGTTTTTCCCATAAAAATAGCATTTTATTGTAGTAATAATAAATACGTAATGTAGAATCCCACTTTATAGTTAGATAAGAAATATGTAAATTAGAGCCCGTTATCAAAATGAAGTAAAAAAACATATATTTATACACGGTGAGTCATTAATCCATTCCAAATTAAATTAAAAATCGATTTTTGTTTTATAACTATAATTTTTATGGAAACCGGTCTGATATTTGGGTTAGGGCAATTTTATATAATTAAAAATCAAAATATGTTATTAGATTAACTTGTAGATTTTGTTACGAACACAATAAAAAAAAAGTGAGAGGTATCAAGGGACACCCGGATGGAACGAAGTTCCTTTCGATTAATTAGTGAAGGAATTGTAATTTTTAAACACAACAGAGTGTTTATACATACATAAGCATTTATTATTGTCTGTATAAAATCTCTACTTACCTAACTCCATCAGCAATATCCGGAATTTGTGGAGAAACACTATGTCAGGATACATTATTGTTATTATTTTATTATTTATTAACTACAAAAAACCTGTATAAACTTTTAACAAAGTCGCGACACTACACTGTTCAAAGCAAAATAGAAAATAGTAAATCCATTATTACCTGAATATTTTCAACAGTTCTTTTGAATGTAAATTTTCTTTTAATTTAAATTAGTGTCTTTTTAATTGTACTTTTATTAGTATTTATGTATATTGGGGTTTCCTATTTAAATAAAGATATATCTATCTATGAGAGAGAGAGAGAGAGAGAGAGAGAGAGACAGACAGACAGAGAAACGTGCGTGTGTCGTGTCGTGACATTTTTTTGTCTGAATTTTTTCCGGCTAGTCTCAGTCGTAACGCGCGAAAGGGAACTTCGTTCCAAAAATGAATCACTACAGTGATTTGTTAATATCCAAATATCTAGATAACCGTTAACATTTTGAAGGTCAAATAAGACCAAAAAGAGTTTCTAAATCAACGTTTTATAATAAAAAATTGCAGTGAGTTCTCTAATTTAATAAAGCTTACGTTCAAATAGAAATTAACTCAAAACTAATGTAGGTATTTACCTATAAAAAATAGTTCTAATACACACTTCATGCAGGTATCCATAAAAATTACAGTTATGTAAAACTAAAATTTTATTTTTACAAATATAACTCCATGTATCTCAAAAACAAGCGATATTAGACCCAATTTTCTTTCTGCCTTCTGATTGTACGGTTACAATAAGTTTCTGTACAATACACCAGCATCTTTGGTATGATGGTATGAGATAGAAGAAAATAATGCTAAGCTAAGCAAAGTTCAAAGTTTAAAGACTTGCATTGGCATTACTAGAGCTCTGAAAGGTACTCCAACAGCAGCAATAGACCTTTCTCGTATCCGCATAATGTTTAAGGGAAAGGCAAGCTTTTGGGCTTCTACAGGATGGAAGAATATCTAAGATCAGGACACAGCAGGAAATTAGAGATAAATTTAAGCCATATGGCTCCCAAATTCCTGTCCAAGAAAACATTTCAGGTAAAAGGCATGATGCGACAATGAAGCCAATCTTTAGGTTACATCAGATTGATCTTGATCGTCTTGAAACATATACATCTTTATTTTTAGCAGAAGTTTACATGTATGCAATTTTATAATGCACAAAAAGAAAATAATTTAAGTTTACAATTCTAAGCGGAATAACATATACACAGTCAAGTGGCTATTTGGAGTATAAAGGGCTCTTAAAGTCTCCAGACTAATACATCAATCCCAAATAGAACTCGAAACTAACTACTATGGGAGCCAAGCCATAGAATAATATAAAGCAACAAGGTAAACTTGCAAGAAAAGGATTAGCCACAATATTCTATACTCCAGATATCACTCTAAAGATACCAAAAATACAGTCACGGAGTCAAATGAAAGCCTGATGGATCTGTAGATAACACTGGAAACACATTTCTGGTGGCAAAACAGACAGCAGAATGTATTGAACAGAATTGTGCCAAAAGAGCTAAAACACTAGGTACACAAAACCAACAGGAATCTGCTACCAGTCCATACAGGATTCCTTACAGTTCACATACTGGTTAAGGGACACCTGCAAACCTTTGGAATGTTTAATGGAAACCTAAGCTGCACACATGCAATATGCCTAACTAGGCTTCAGTAAGATCGTTAATTATGTGTCCGACGTTTGCCGTTTTAAAAAAAATATCATTTAAAATATATTCTAGAGCTGAATCTTTCCATATTTTCTAGCGGATTGAAAGGCACGAATTACATAATAGTTATTTATGATATGAGTGTTAAAAGTGAGGTTTTATTTTGTGAGTGAAAACGTTTGTGAAATGAGCGGAGCGAATTGAACAATTTCACGAACAAAATAAAATCACTTTTAACACAAATACTATACAATGTTTTTTGTACAACTTCCCTATTTTGATAATGAAACGAGCGAATTTGCAATAACAACAAACCAAACCGTGTTAAAAGGAAACTAAACCGTGTTAAAAGTAAACTTGTTTACATGGCAACGTGTTAAAAGTATTTTTAACACGCTGTTATGTAAACAATCGTTTTTAACATTGTTTGCTATCATTAAAAGTGTCACTTTTAATGACAGTTGTACAAAAAAATGTTTATAATTTTCTTCGATACAGATAAGTATGTTATAAAATTTCTTAAAATGTTTCTTGCTTTCAAAACAACTGTACTTATTTTCGTCATATATGTAAAACAATATACTATTGTTGTTTGTTCTAGTTAACAGTATGTAGTTACCAAAACCATATTTTAATGTAAAAAACTAACTCTCTAAATAGCTTTTAATGGGTATAAAAGTCTCAAAGTACATTCGCCTGAATGATCTTTTTTACAATGTTAACAAAATCATTTACTTTCGGTTATTCAACTGTAACAAACTATAATTATAACTCCTATTGGTACCACTTAAAGGTACCACTCTTACCCATAGGCAAACATATTTACATCGTTTCATGTATAAATTGCCTACCTATAAACACTGTATAAGTATAGAATATTTAAACGAATTGAAAATTTATATAATAAAAAAAAGTTTATATACATTTCAGCCCTATAAAGCCGAAACAAAATCTTTATTGGGTGAGATAGTCAGTAAAGCTGAAGGTTGATTTGTGAAAAAAGTAAATATTATATTGATTTCAGCTATTTAGTTGTTTTGCAAATGTTTTTAGAAGAACAGAATAATAAACTAGACAACACGAGAAATGAAGGTAAGGACAAAATAAGTTTGGAAGAAGTGGAAGAGGCAATAAGAAGCTTGAAAATAGGAAAAGCGGTCGGACATGATAGGATAACAGTAGAAATGTTAAAATTTGGGAAGAGAAGTGCTAATAGCAGTCTTGAACAAAAAATGGATCAGTGAGATCAAATTGAAAAGTAGGCATTATCGTTCCTCTACTAAAAAAAGGAGATCCTAGGAGATGTCGAAATTATGGAGGAATCACGTTACTGACCATCGTACTGAAAACATATGTAAAAATACGTGAAAAAAGAATAAAAAATTATACAGAAGACGGTCTAGAAGAAGCAGTGTGTTAAGAAAAGGTCGAAGTCCAAAGACCATGAGTTCAAGACTAAGAAAATAATAGAAAAAGCCTTCATTAAAAAATCAGAGATATACATGGCTTTCCCAGATATAGAAAAATCTTTCGACTCTGTTTTCCAAGAAACAATTTGGAAAAGTCCTTCACAGAGGCATGTAGACCAGAAACTTATGAATGGAATAAGAAGTGTTTACGAAAACATTAAGAATTACGTACAAAAAGATAACCTACAGACTTGACTGCAGTACGGATGGAATGTGCTAGTATTAGTCTAAATTCCCTCTGATGCAGCCTAACCACCACCTAGCTGGGAGCTGGAGGAACTGATGGTGAAGTAGTGCCAGCACCAGAAATTAGAGGTTATAATCAGCTGTGACTCCAATGGGCATCATGTCATTCATGTCAACTACGGCAGTAAGGATATAAACGCCAGAAAATAACCTCTGCATTGTGAACAGAGGTACCACTCCCACCTTTGTAAACTTTCGAAGTCAAAGATAAAACGTTGTGTACAACTAAAATATCAAAACAAATCCGATGTTGGCAGGTGTCTGACGAAATATCAACGTCAGATCACCGTTGGTTAAAATAGATCTGAGTGCTCTGCCCTCAACTGTATCCCGTGACCCTAGGAAGACCGACAGAGCAGTTTATTCTTGTCGGTTGGAAAGAGCTCTGCGGGAGTGTGAGGTCACCATACCCAACAATAATAGTGATCTGAAACGATATACAACAAGTATACAGAACACAACTATCAAGGCCTATAACCCTTGCCCCCTCAGGCTGATTAATAATGAAGTCAACCCCACCTAGTAGGTGCCCAGAATTAGGAAGATGGCGAGAAGAACTTTTAACAAGGCAAGTAGTACAAAGGTCCTCGAGGATTGAAACTTAGACAAGTTTCACCTTAAGGAATACAAAAAAGACAAAACACAGAATAGTATGGAGAACCTACTATGAAGAAATCGAGGATTTTTCACAGACAGCGAGACTCCAAAGAGCTTTAACGAAAGATCCATACTAAAGAATTGATATACTTAAGAAGCAGGATGGTAGCCATGCAAGCTACCAACCTCGAAGTAAGTCTTCATCTCTTGCAAAAAATACACTTCCCCGATTCCGTTACCACGGTAGAGACAAAGTGGAACGAGAAACACCACATACCCTCCGCAGGGTACTGGCACATTGCCAGACTCATTGTTACCGAGAAGAAAGTTATATGGGCAATATCTAGCTTTTCCCCTTTCACATCACCGGAACTGGACGAAATTTATTTAGCCCTGCTGCAGTGGGGTCTGGAGGAGCTCCTTTTTCTCCTAGTCCAAATTTTCAAAGCTTTCCTAGCTCTGAATTATATACCGAAGATGTGGAGGGAAGTAAAGGTTGTATTCATACAAAAACCTGGTAGAATGACTACTCAATTTTAAAATCTTACCGACCTATTAGCATCATTCTCATTAAAAACGCTAGAGAGGCTAAATGAAAGGTGCAAAAGGGATACAGTGATTAACTACCCTTCATTTTAAACCATACCTAAGGGTCTCTCTAGAAAGACTTCAAAAGGTAACTTTCACAGACAACCACAGACTTTGGATTTGCCTTGTCGGAACTCAACGACGTTTTTTTATTTTTTATTTATAATTCTACGTGGGAACTATTATTTAGGCTACAATACCCTATCATCGTATGTGATAATATTTTAGGCGTCAAAAATTTACTATTTAAGTTCCAAATGAAACAACGAATAACCCCAAGTATGTATTAGAATATTCTTCCATTATATATTGCTACTTATTATTCATTTTTTTGTTATGTAAACATACATTATTTGTTGTATATAACTATTGATATTCATGTTGTAGTTAAAAGACAATTTTAAATGTCATTTCTTATAACTTATAACGAAGCAAAGGTATGTACTTATTTGTATGCAAAGTATGTTTACCAACGCCCATATTTGGATTAGACTAAGAATGTCAGGTGATGCTTTCTGGGTACAAAGACCCAACTGTGAAATATGTCTATAAAATTATTATTTAAATAACAAATAATAACTTGTTAAATAGTTCTATGTTCACAACTATTAAGACTATAATTAGACACTAAATAAATATTGTCTGTACTCTAATTACATTTTAATCTGATGCTATTAAGTTTTTAAGTATACCTGCAACTGTTGAGAAGAATAAAGAACAAAGCACTAATGAGAACACTATTTTAAACAATTCCATGATGTAAAATTGAATATGAACACATAACTACAGTTAAAATAGTTACAAAATATTATATTTATAGTTAGTTTTGTTATAATTACATTTCTCAACGATTTAAAATAAGCGACAATTAAGAAAAGCTGATAATCGTTTGTGTTTATCAGACGTGATGTGAATTTGAACTATATGTTAAATATTTTTCTGGAAAAAGTAATGTTTTTTATATCAAGGATTTATAGTATAATATAATATAATGTAAGTAATATAATATAGCGTAAATAATTGGGAATACCGAATGAGTCAGAAAAAAGTTATATTCTGCTCTGTATTCGTGTTTAGAATAATTTGTTTTTAATTGTTTTTAAACGTATTACCTTCAAATATTAATAGGTACTTAAATAACTCTTTCTTTATTTATTTTTCCTGCAATTTCGTTTTAGTTGGAAATCTTTTATATATTTTCATCAGGGTTTTGTTTAAACAATATTGTAAAAACCTCGCGACTGTTAAAAAGTTTAGATTACATTGACAATTATAAGCTGATGATGTTGAGATTACCATTAAAAACCACAGGCTTCTCTTAAAAGTTTTCTGGAGGTTCTCAACAAAATCTGTGATACTGCTGTTTGAGAGTACCATTGGAATCGTTGAAGAAGTCTCTGAAACAGCTCAAGAAGTTCTGTGCACCGCTGGGAATCCCAAAGAAACATTTAAACCACTTAAGACGCTTAGAGTACTCCTCAAAACTCAAAAAACAAATCTCTAAAAGTGTTAAACAAGAGGTAGCTAAAAACTCTCAAGAACCTCTAATAACGCTAAAAAAGTTGAGTTGAAATATGTGGTGAAAACTGTAAACAAGTCTTTATAAATGCCGGATAAGTTAAGAGCACGACTATTAACTTTTATGAACCCCACTAAAATGATGAAGTTGTTAAGGAAATTATAAACAATTCTCTGATAACGCTAAAAAACTTCGAAATACTTCTGGAAACTTTTAAAACTCCCCTAAAAGAGTTGGATCAGTTAAGAGTTTTCTAAAATCTGAAGTCGTTAAGAGTGCGACTAAAATTTCTGAAGAATTTATTGATAAGACTGTAGGGTACTTCCGGAAACTCTAAAGAAGTTTCTAAAAATCACTGATGAATTTGAAAGTACCACCGAAAATACTAAAGACAAGTTTAGACTACATTGACAATTCTAAGCTGATAATGTTGAGAGTACCATTAAAAACTTTGAACAAACCACATGCTTCTCTTAAAAGTTAGTAAGTTTTCTGGATATTCTTAACAAAATCTGTGATAATGCTATAAAGCTTGAGAGTACCGCTAGAATCGTTGAAGAAGTCTCTGAAACAGCTCAAGAAGTTCTGTGTACCGCTGGGAATCCCAAAGAAACATTTTAACCACTTAAGACGCTAAGAGTACCCATCGAAACCCAAAAAACAAACCTCTAAAAGTGTCAAGCAAGTTAAGAGTTAGCTAAAAACTCTCAAGAACCTGTGATGACGCTAAATAAGTTAAGAGTACCGGTGAAAACTCTAAAGAAGTCTTTATAAATGCAGAACAAGTTAAGAGCACCAGTAAAAACTTTAAGGATTTCCCTGATAACGCTATAAAAATTCAGAATACTACTGGAAACTCTTTTAAAAGAGTTGGATAAGTTAAGAGTTCTCTAAAATCTGAAGTCAAACATTGAACACGTTACGAGTGTGACAAGAAAGAGTACCAGTGAAAATACTGAAGACATATAATAGCTAAATAGCTCGAAAATTTGTTGTAAGTTGACGGTATCGCTGGAAACTTCAAATGAGTTTTTAAAAACTCGAAAGAAGTATTACCTACTGGAAACTTGTAAGAAACATCTGAAAATGCTGTAAACGTTGAGAATCCAGTGTGTAAATGTAGTAAAGTACACATGAACATTTTTAAAAAGTTGAAAGTATATATATATATATATATATATATATATATATAAACAAAGTGCCAAGAAAATGCGTATTAATATAAACAAAAAGGGGGAAAATTATTGGGCATGTACGCAAAAAGGATCATAGGATTACGAGTAAGAATGGTAACCGCAGACATGCATGTTTCTGGCTCATTAGCCGTCATCAGTGCGGCATAACCAAGTAGGGCATTGCACTTGGCTAGCAAAAGTGTTGGGTACTTGGGAGCAAAGGATGTTGGGGAAACATGTGTAAAGAAACATAAAAACACAAAAACAACGAAAGCTCACACAGGAGTCCTATCGCCATTTTGTGCTTTCGGCCAGCTGTGCCAATGGGTTTTCGGCTAGCAACTAGCGTCGCAACGTTGGCGAAACGGACTCATTGTGTTTGAGTCGTTCTAAGCCCAGGATATTAAATAAACAAAGTGCCAAGAAAATGCGTATTAATATAAACAAAAAGGGGGAAAATTATTGGGCATGTACGCAAAAAGGATCATAGGATTACGAGTAAGAATGGTAACCGCAGACATGCATGTTTCTGGCTCATTAGCCGTCATCAGTGCGGCATAACCAAGTAGGGCATTGCACTTGGCTAGCAAAAGTGTTGGGTACTTGGGAGCAAAGGATGTTGGGGAAACATGTGTAAAGAAACATAAAAACACAAAAACAACGAAAGCTCACACAGGAGTCCTATCGCCATTTTGTGCTTTCGGCCAGCTGTGCCAATGGGTTTTCGGCTAGCAACTAGCGTCGCAACGTTGGCGAAACGGACTCATTGTGTTTGAGTCGTTCTAAGCCCAGGATATTAAATAAACAAAGTGCCAAGAAAATGCGTATTAATATAAACAAAAAGGGGGAAAATTATTGGGCATGTACGCAAAAAGGATCATAGGATTACGAGTAAGAATGGTAACCGCAGACATGCATGTTTCTGGCTCATTAGCCGTCATCAGTGCGGCATAACCAAGTAGGGCATTGCACTTGGCTAGCAAAAGTGTTGGGTACTTGGGAGCAAAGGATGTTGGGGAAACATGTGTAAAGAAACATAAAAACACAAAAACAACGAAAGCTCACACAGGAGTCCTATCGCCATTTTGTGCTTTCGGCCAGCTGTGCCAATGGGTTTTCGGCTAGCAACTAGCGTCGCAACGTTGGCGAAACAGACTCATTGTGTTTGAGTCGTTCTAAGCCCAGGATATTAAATAAACAAAGTGCCAAGAAAATGCGTATTAATATAAACAAAAAGGGGGAAAATTATTGGGCATGTACGCAAAAAGGATCATAGGATTACGAGTAAGAATGGTAACCGCAGACATGCATGTTTCTGGCTCATTAGCCGTCATCAGTGCGGCATAACCAAGTAGGGCATTGCACTTGGCTAGCAAAAGTGTTGGGTACTTGGGAGCAAAGGATGTTGGGGAAACATGTGTAAAGAAACATAAAAACACAAAAACAACGAAAGCTCACATAGGAGTCCTATCGCCATTTTGTGCTTTCGGCCAGCTGTGCCAATGGGTTTTCGGCTAGCAACTAGCGTCGCAACGTTGGCGAAACGGACTCATTGTGTTTGAGTCGTTCTAAGCCCAGGATATTAAATAAACAAAGTGCCAAGAAAATGCGTATTAATATAAACAAAAAGGGGGAAAATTATTGGGCATGTACGCAAAAAGGATCATAGGATTACGAGTAAGAATGGTAACCGCAGACATGCATGTTTCTGGCTCATTAGCCGTCATCAGTGCGGCATAACCAAGTAGGGCATTGCACTTGGCTAGCAAAAGTGTTGGGTACTTGGGAGCAAAGGATGTTGGGGAAACATGTGTAAAGAAACATAAAAACACAAAAACAACGAAAGCTCACACAGGAGTCCTATCGCCATTTTGTGCTTTCGGCCAGCTGTGCCAATGGGTTTTCGGCTAGCAACTAGCGTCGCAACGTTGGCGAAACGGACTCATTGTGTTTGAGTCGTTCTAAGCCCAGGATATTAAATAAACAAAGTGCCAAGAAAATGCGTATTAATATAAACAAAAAGGGGGAAAATTATTGGGCATGTACGCAAAAAGGATCATAGGATTACGAGTAAGAATGGTAACCGCAGACATGCATGTTTCTGGCTCATTAGCCGTCATCAGTGCGGCATAACCAAGTAGGGCATTGCACTTGGCTAGCAAAAGTGTTGGGTACTTGGGAGCAAAGGATGTTGGGGAAACATGTGTAAAGAAACATAAAAACACAAAAACAACGAAAGCTCACACAGGAGTCCTATCGCCATTTTGTGCTTTCGGCCAGCTGTGCCAATGGGTTTTCGGCTAGCAACTAGCGTCGCAACGTTGGCGAAACGGACTCATTGTGTTTGAGTCGTTCTAAGCCCAGGATATTAAATAAACAAAGTGCCAAGAAAATGCGTATTAATATAAACAAAAAGGGGGAAAATTATTGGGCATGTACGCAAAAAGGATCATAGGATTACGAGTAAGAATGGTAACCGCAGACATGCATGTTTCTGGCTCATTAGCCGTCATCAGTGCGGCATAACCAAGTAGGGCATTGCACTTGGCTAGCAAAAGTGTTGGGTACTTGGGAGCAAAGGATGTTGGGGAAACATGTGTAAAGAAACATAAAAACACAAAAACAACGAAAGCTCACACAGGAGTCCTATCGCCATTTTGTGCTTTCGGCCAGCTGTGCCAATGGGTTTTCGGCTAGCAACTAGCGACGCTAGTTGCTAGCCGAAAACCCATTGGCACAGCTGGCCGAAAGCACAAAATGGCGATAGGACTCCTGTGTGAGCTTTCGTTGTTTTTGTGTTTTTATGTTTCTTTACACATGTTTCCCCAACATCCTTTGCTCCCAAGTACCCAACACTTTTGCTAGCCAAGTGCAATGCCCTACTTGGTTATGCCGCACTGATGACGGCTAATGAGCCAGAAACATGCATGTCTGCGGTTACCATTCTTACTCGTAATCCTATGATCCTTTTTGCGTACATGCCCAATAATTTTCCCCCTTTTTGTTTATATTAATACGCATTTTCTTGGCACTTTGTTTATTTAATATCCTGGGCTTAGAACGACTCAAACACAATGAGTCCGTTTCGCCAACGTTGCGACGCTAGTTGCTAGCCGAAAACCCATTGGCACAGCTGGCCGAAAGCACAAAATGGCGATAGGACTCCTGTGTGAGCTTTCGTTGTTTTTGTGTTTTTATGTTTCTTTACACATGTTTCCCCAACATCCTTTGCTCCCAAGTACCCAACACTTTTGCTAGCCAAGTGCAATGCCCTACTTGGTTATGCCGCACTGATGACGGCTAATGAGCCAGAAACATGCATGTCTGCGGTTACCATTCTTACTCGTAATCCTATGATCCTTTTTGCGTACATGCCCAATAATTTTCCCCCTTTTTGTTTATATTAATACGCATTTTCTTGGCACTTTGTTTATTTAATATCCTGGGCTTAGAACGACTCAAACACAATGAGTCCGTTTCGCCAACGTTGCGACGCTAGTTGCTAGCCGAAAACCCATTGGCACAGCTGGCCGAAAGCACAAAATGGCGATAGGACTCCTGTGTGAGCTTTCGTTGTTTTTGTGTTTTTATGTTTCTTTACACATGTTTCCCCAACATCCTTTGCTCCCAAGTACCCAACACTTTTGCTAGCCAAGTGCAATGCCCTACTTGGTTATGCCGCACTGATGACGGCTAATGAGCCAGAAACATGCATGTCTGCGGTTACCATTCTTACTCGTAATCCTATGATCCTTTTTGCGTACATGCCCAATAATTTTCCCCCTTTTTGTTTATATTAATACGCATTTTCTTGGCACTTTGTTTATTTAATATCCTGGGCTTAGAACGACTCAAACACAATGAGTCCGTTTCGCCAACGTTGCGACGCTAGTTGCTAGCCGAAAACCCATTGGCACAGCTGGCCGAAAGCACAAAATGGCGATAGGACTCCTGTGTGAGCTTTCGTTGTTTTTGTGTTTTTATGTTTCTTTACACATGTTTCCCCAACATCCTTTGCTCCCAAGTACCCAACACTTTTGCTAGCCAAGTGCAATGCCCTACTTGGTTATGCCGCACTGATGACGGCTAATGAGCCAGAAACATGCATGTCTGCGGTTACCATTCTTACTCGTAATCCTATGATCCTTTTTGCGTACATGCCCAATAATTTTCCCCCTTTTTGTTTATATTAATACGCATTTTCTTGGCACTTTGTTTATTTAATATCCTGGGCTTAGAACGACTCAAACACAATGAGTCCGTTTCGCCAACGTTGCGACGCTAGTTGCTAGCCGAAAACCCATTGGCACAGCTGGCCGAAAGCACAAAATGGCGATAGGACTCCTGTGTGAGCTTTCGTTGTTTTTGTGTTTTTATGTTTCTTTACACATGTTTCCCCAACATCCTTTGCTCCCAAGTACCCAACACTTTTGCTAGCCAAGTGCAATGCCCTACTTGGTTATGCCGCACTGATGACGGCTAATGAGCCAGAAACATGCATGTCTGCGGTTACCATTCTTACTCGTAATCCTATGATCCTTTTTGCGTACATGCCCAATAATTTTCCCCCTTTTTGTTTATATTAATACGCATTTTCTTGGCACTTTGTTTATTTAATATCCTGGGCTTAGAACGACTCAAACACAATGAGTCCGTTTCGCCAACGTTGCGACGCTAGTTGCTAGCCGAAAACCCATTGGCACAGCTGGCCGAAAGCACAAAATGGCGATAGGACTCCTGTGTGAGCTTTCGTTGTTTTTGTGTTTTTATGTTTCTTTACACATGTTTCCCCAACATCCTTTGCTCCCAAGTACCCAACACTTTTGCTAGCCAAGTGCAATGCCCTACTTGGTTATGCCGCACTGATGACGGCTAATGAGCCAGAAACATGCATGTCTGCGGTTACCATTCTTACTCGTAATCCTATGATCCTTTTTGCGTACATGCCCAATAATTTTCCCCCTTTTTGTTTATATTAATACGCATTTTCTTGGCACTTTGTTTATTTAATATCCTGGGCTTAGAACGACTCAAACACAATGAGTCCGTTTCGCCAACGTTGCGACGCTAGTTGCTAGCCGAAAACCCATTGGCACAGCTGGCCGAAAGCACAAAATGGCGATAGGACTCCTATGTGAGCTTTCGTTGTTTTTGTGTTTTTATGTTTCTTTACACATGTTTCCCCAACATCCTTTGCTCCCAAGTACCCAACACTTTTGCTAGCCAAGTGCAATGCCCTACTTGGTTATGCCGCACTGATGACGGCTAATGAGCCAGAAACATGCATGTCTGCGGTTACCATTCTTACTCGTAATCCTATGATCCTTTTTGCGTACATGCCCAATAATTTTCCCCCTTTTTGTATATATATATATATATATATATATATATAACGTGAAGTCAATCGTGGAGTTGCAGTCAACGTTTGGCCAAGGTAAGTAAAGAAAACTCTTTGATTTCAGTCAAGCTTTCGAATTTATTCAATTCTTCTTCAGGACATCTGTGGTGAAGAACAATTTTTATATAATAAAGAAATATTGTTACAAATGTGATGACTTACTAATCGTGAGGTTATAAGAGAAGCGACGAATTCCTTTTGACAACATTACACTAATAAAACATTTTAAAAATCAGGTACATCACTATTAAAATACATAAAAATATATACATTTACACCATAAAATTTATAATTTTGTTATTTTTAGCATGGAGGTTTGTCTGTAAATGATTGAATTTTAATGTGTCTTCAATTTCCTTTTTTTTATCTGTGTGTTTTTTATATACTTATGGTTTTTATTTTAACACAGTAGGAGAGCAAAACATTTAGATGATTTATTTATTTAGATTTAATTATTATATCAAGTAAAATTCTGTAGTCATGAAATGCGGGATTTTAATTTTAAAAATGTATTTGTTAAATTTTATGAACGTTGTTGTGTTTTTATTTTTATTTATTTTAGTGTTATATTAATCTTTATGTTTGTAATCATGTTTTAATTTATTATTACTGTTTATTTATCTTTATATTTATATATTTAATTTTTTTTTTTTTTATTTATATTTATTTTTGAAACGACAGAATGTAACAATAAATATTACTCAGCCCTTCTATATCCGATTTTCTATTAATACATGTTTCCCTTCTGTCAATGTGTGTCATTTCTAAGAATAATCGTTTCTTAAGGTTCCTTTCCCTTTCTAAAATTTTTGTTTCTTCAAATTTAAAACTATGACCATTTTTAATTGCATGTTCAGTTAGTGCGCATGCTTTATATTTATTATTTTTAATGTCACTTTTATGCGAGATGTTCCTGCTGTGTACAGTTCGGCATGTTTCCCCAATATACACCCTTTCACAATCCGAGCAAGTGATTTCATATACTACATTTGAACTTTCTAAATTACTAAGCGGATCTTTGGTTCGGGTGTATAATCTAGAAATGGTTTTGATATTTTTCGTGCCTATTTTAAAATTTTCATAATTTTTGAATAGTTTTAAAAGTTTAGGAGTGAGTTGTGGGATATAAGGTAAAGAACCAAAAATTGGCTGTGAAATTTCATTAGACAAGACACCTCTCTCAATGTCAAATGTTTGTTGTTGATTGAAATTATTGTTGTCACTTATTCTTGCAATGCACGTGGTACTAAAAATTAATTTATTTAATAATCCCAAAGGGTATGAATTATTTAACAGTATTCCTTTTAATTTAAGTAAACCTTGGTTTTTAAATTTTGGGTGTGATAGTTTTAAAACCCTGTCTTTTAATCCCAGAATTAGGTTAATCTTAGTTCTTGGAGGGTGTTCAGAATAAAAATTAATAAACCTGTTGCTGCATATTGGTTTACGGTACCATTCAGTTTGTAGGATGTTGTTTTGTGTGCGATGGACGATTAAATCTAGGAAAGGTAACCTGTTATTAATTTCTTTTTCCACTGTGAATTGCAGTTGTTTACATTGGTTATTAAAAATTTTTAGGACAAGATCAACTTTATTAAATGGTATCGCAAGTATTAAATCATCAACAAAACGTTTGACAAAAGGAATTTTGAATGGTATTTGATTAATACTTCTCTCTACCAAGTCATCCAGTACAAAGTTACAAAGAATCGGGGACAAAGTACTACCCATTGGTGTGCCTAATATTTGTTTGAAAAATTTGTTATTAAATTTACAGATATTGGTGTCAAAAATGAACGTTAAAATTTTTTTAAAATTAGTTAAGCTTAATTTGCAATTAGGTTCAATGTTAATCCACTGTTTTTCAATGCAATTTATTATTAGTTCAGTTGGCATATTCGTGTACATGGAGACAACGTCGAAACTCACTAGAATATATGTGTCAGGAATTCTAATGTTGTTAATGAAATCACTAAAATGGAAAGAGTCTCTTATTATAAAATTATTATTAAAATTATAGGTTTTAGATAAAATAGATGTTAAAAGACTAGCCAATTTACTGTTGGGAGAATCTATAGATGACACATACACCCGAACCAAAGATCCGCTTAGTAATTTAGAAAGTTCAAATGTAGTATATGAAATCACTTGCTCGGATTGTGAAAGGGTGTATATTGGGGAAACATGCCGAACTGTACACAGCAGGAACATCTCGCATAAAAGTGACATTAAAAATAATAAATATAAAGCATGCGCACTAACTGAACATGCAATTAAAAATGGTCATAGTTTTAAATTTGAAGAAACAAAAATTTTAGAAAGGGAAAGGAACCTTAAGAAACGATTATTCTTAGAAATGACACACATTGACAGAAGGGAAACATGTATTAATAGAAAATCGGATATAGAAGGGCTGAGTAATATTTATTGTTACATTCTGTCGTTTCAAAAATAAATATAAATAAAAAAAAAAAATTAAATATATAAATATAAAGATAAATAAACAGTAATAATAAATTAAAACATGATTACAAACATAAAGATTAATATAACACTAAAATAAATAAAAATAAAAACACAACAACGTTCATAAAATTTAACAAATACATTTTTAAAATTAAAATCCCGCATTTCATGACTACAGAATTTTACTTGATATAATAATTAAATCTAAATAAATAAATCATCTAAATGTTTTGCTCTCCTACTGTGTTAAAATAAAAACCATAAGTATATAAAAAACACACAGATAAAAAAAAGGAAATTGAAGACACATTAAAATTCAATCATTTACAGACAAACCTCCATGCTAAAAATAACAAAATTATAAGTTTTATGGTGTAAATGTATATATTTTTATGTATTTTAATAGTGATGTACCTGATTTTTAAAATGTTTTATTAGTGTAATGTTGTCAAACGGAATTCGTCGCTTCTCTTATAACCTCACGATTAGTAAGTCATCACATTTGTAACAATATTTCTTTATTATATAAAAATTGTTCTTCACCACAGATGTCCTGAAGAAGAATTGAATAAATTCGAAAGCTTGACTGAAATCAAAGAGTTTTCTTTACTTACCTTGGCCAAACGTTGACTGCAACTCCACGATTGACTTCACGTTATATAGAACCAGTCACTATACCATTATTCGTATATATATTGTTATGAAATCTTTCTTTTCTTCAGCTCCGGCTACTTCTACTACTATTGGGTCTGGATTCAACTTAAACTTCCTTTATATTCTTGTTCATTTACTTTAAATTTTATTTTTAATTTTAACTTCAATTACATAAATTCATAAACTTTAAAATTAAACTCTCTTCTCAAATTCAAATTCTATAATCATAATCCAAATTTTTCTTTATGACATTTTTTTTCTAAATTCACTCAATGACAATCCATCATAATCCTCTCAAAACAAAATATCCAACAAAAATAAACAACTCTACACTTTCTGAAATAAAATTTTTAAACACCCATATAAAGACAGTTACCTATTATCAAATACAAAAAAAATTTTATCCAATCAAATCATAACAAAATCCCCCTAAATTTAAAATTAAAATTTTCTATTAAGACACATTTTATAATTTTAAATTTATTCCATATTTATTATTCTATCAGATCATCCCTTACTATTTTACCTTATTTTACAATTACTTTCGATTTCTACCCATTTTAATAATTTTACTTTATTTTATTTAATCAATTTCTTCCCCCTTTTTCTAATATTTCCCCATTACTTATTTTCCTCTTTATTTTTAATTTTATCTCAATCCCATTTGCTTTTAATTAACTTCTTTTTTCTTTTTTTATAATTATAAATTATATCCTTCCAAATCTTTTTTAATCTTCTAATTTCATCACATATTTCAAAATAATTTATATCACCATCTTCATAAGGTTTATTCTTATTCTCCTTATTGTAATTGAATTTAGTTTTATATTTAATTTTATTATTATTATTATCATAATAATATCTATTTTTATATTTATTTCTATCACCTTCATATATTTTATTTTCATATTTTGCTTCTTCATTTTTATAATATTTATCTTTATAATTCTTCTTATCATCGTCATATTCATTATTTAATTTTAATTTCCTAATTTCATTTTCTTGTATTACATTTATTTCTTTTTCTTCCATCTCATATATCTTCTTTACTGTATTTTGCATTTCTTCTTTTACATTTTTCTTTTCCATATTCTCTTGTTGTATAATTATCTCTAATTCTGTTTTTCTCATTTTCATTTTATTTCTTATTTCTATTTTTGTTTCTTCTAATGTTTCTCTATACATTTCCATTTGTTTCTTCATTTCATCTTTAAATACTTCCATATTCTTAATCATATCTTTTATTTCTTTTTTCATATCTTCTTTTATTTCTTTTTTCATTGCATTCATATCTTGTTTTATTGCTTCTGTATTTTTATTCATTTCTTCTTTATTTTCTTGTAAATTCTTCTTCAAATCTTCTCTTAAGTTATTATTCATTTTTTCCTGTTTTTCTTGATCTTCCTTTCTATTTTTTTCTTGTGTTTCATTCATTTTTTCTAAAAATTTAAACATTCTGTCCATGTCACTTTCTTCATGTTTGTTACCACTACTTTCAATAATTGCTTCTATTATCGTGGTATTCTCTTTTTCATCTCCCGATTCATTTGTTCCCATAATCTGTATGTCCTCATCTTTTTGATGATCTCCTTGTTGCATCTGTACATCCTGTTTCTTGTTTTGCCTTCTTCTTGTTTCCATTTTATTATTTAAAATTATTCAATTTGTTTTTATTTGATTTAAATTTTAATATGTATATTAAATTAATAATTTTAATTCACCCCCCCGTATATCAAAGTTTCTTATGTCTTATTGACACTGTCAAAATCAAAATTTTTTATAAAAATGATTTGTATCAACCTAAATATTTATAAATTATGTCTTAACAGAATTTATGTATCCCCCCTATTTCAGATATAAACAACAAAAATACCAAAAACTGTCTCTATATAGAAATTTAAAAATCTTACCCCAGAGTACAATTTTTCTAATATGAAATTTCAAAATTTCTATCTCGGTTTCTTGCGATCGGCTTGGTGTCCTGTTTCTTTTTATTCTTTTCTGGGTGTCTGGGTGTTCTTTTTGACAAGTTGCGCCGCACGTTGGTTCATCAATTTATTCTGAAATCTTTTCTATCCTTGTTGTTGTTGTTGCCCCACGTTGGATCGACAATTTGTTATGAAATCAGATTTTTCTTCAGCTCCGGCTACTTCTACTACTATTGGGTCTGGATTCAACTTAAACTTCCTTTATATTCTTGTTTGTTTAATTTAAATTTTTATTTTTAACTTTAACTTCAATTACATAAATTCATAAACTTTAAAATTAAACTCTCTTCTCAAAATTCAAATTCTATCATAATCCTATTTATCCCCCTTTGTCCCTAGGTAACCTCTTAAAACAATGTCATCATAAACAAAAACAACAATTATCAACTCTTTCTGAAATAAAATTCTTAAACATCTATATAAAGACAGTTACCTATTATCAAATACAAAAAATTTTTTATCCAATCAAATCATAACAATATATATATATATATATATATATATATATATATATATATATATATATATATAAATTCTAAATAAACCTCTAATAATGCCACTGACGTTGAAAGTACAACTGAAAACTCTAAAGAAGTTTCTTAAAATGCCAACGACACAAAGAAACATATAAATCATTTAAAAAGCTATGAGTAGGTACTCCAGGAAAACTAAGGGACAAATTTGCTAAAAACTAGTAAGAAACCACTTATAATGTTAAAGAAGTTGACAGTTCCGAGGAAAAAGAAGAAGTCTCTATAAATACTGAACAAGTTGAGAACAACTGTAGAAACTTTTATGAACCCCACCAAAATGCTAAAGTAGTTGAGAGTGTTATAAAATTCTCTGATAACGCTGAAAAGCTTCCACAGGAAACTTTCAAAAATCTAGTTAAGTTGAAAGTTTTCTGGAAGTTCAAGACAAATGTTTGCGATGTTACGAGTGAAATCGGACTTGAAGAAATTGAGAATACCGGTGAAAACTCTAAAGTATCTCTATCAATGCTGAACAAAATAAGAGCACCCGAAAATGCTGAAGTTGTTGAGAGTCTTATAAAATTGAAAAGCTTCCGAGTACCACTGGAAACTTTCAACACTTTTTTAAAATCGTTGGATCAGTTGAGAGTTCTTTAGAGTTTGAAGACAAACGTTAAAGACGTTACGTGTGCCACTGAAATCTCTGAAGAATTCTTTGATAAAGCTGTAGAAGTTAGGATTACTTTCCAAAGTTTCTGAAAACAGTTAAAAAGTTGGAAATAACCAAAAAATTCTGAACAAACTTATAATAATAGCTGAAAGGGTTGAGAGTACTATTGGAAACCTACAAAAAATGTCTGAAAACGTTTAACAAGTAGATAATATCGCTGGAATCTTTAAATAAGCTTTTAAATACTCAAAAGAAGTTAGGAGTACCATTGGAAACTTCAAAGAAATGCTGTAGATGTTGAGAAACCAGTGAAAACTTTGAAGGTCATCTGTAAATTTTTATGAATTTATAAGTGTATGTAAATTTTAAATAAATCTCTAATACTGGTATTAAAGTTTATGTAGGGTCCACAGGAAACTCTGAAGAAACATCTAAAAATGATGAGGGATTTGAGAGTACCAGTGGAAATTCTGAAAGAATATATAAAAATGCTTAAAACAATAATAGTGATCATTGACATGTTCAAAAATATCTCTGAAAAAGATATTTAATTTGAGAACCCCTGGAACCGCTGAAGAATTTTCTAATTTAGCAGGATTGTGTTCGATAACGCTAAAGAAATTAAAAGTGTCATTGGAATATCCGAAAAATCCCCTAATAGCGCTAAAGGAGTTGATACTACCGCTAAAAACTTTCCTGAAAATGCTCAAGCTACTGAAAACTTCTGTAGAAATTTTGAAAAAAATGTAAAAACGCTTGGAAATGAATAGAAAATGTTAAAATGAAATACTCGATGACTATTGGTTAATTTCTGCTACCGGTGATAAAACCTGTCAACAAATATGTAATCCGATTAAACCAAATAGTTTCGAATCACAAATTTGCATAATATCTAAGCGAATAAAATAAATTTGATGGTCAATAACACGAATTTGGCGAGTTATTTAACTTGTTTTTAATAGGACATAGGCAAAATATCCGATAAAACAATCTTTACAATATACTGCTGATATAATCTTTTCTAAAAATGCTTGCAAATTCAGAAATGTAGAAAAAATATATCATTAAAAATGGTTAAGAATAAAAGATGATTAGAAGAAGATGTTGTACCTTAACTTGAAGTAGATGAGATAACATTGTTTAATTAGTACTTTTGAGATGTTCATTCATTTATTCATTTCAAAGTAAGCAGCTATTTATTTATATCAAGGATTTTACTGATAATCACGTTCCATAATGTTAACCAAGTGAAGAAATCGGAAATTTCGGTTACAAAACCGGACCTGTTTGCACAACTGTATCAAATCAATTTACCGAAGGTCCTCAGAACTTCTAAGAAAATCCTTGAATATTCTCAGAGTCTTTCCACCAACAATTCGATAAACTCAAGAGAAGAAGATTCCCGGATGCAATCGATTCAGTCACCTGGTTCTAAGTATGATGCAGTGACGTCAAAACTACTCTCACCAACGACACTTCTTGGGATTACCTCTTTCGAAAGTCGGTCACTATGCCCACAACACAATATTCGCTGTTAGCGCTGCAGTTCAGTTTCAGCTCATCCTTTAACTAAGTAATACCTACATACAATTTGATTACTAAATCGCACGTGCGCGCGCGTTTTTTCACGGTGAAATAGTGGATTTTTTTATATACTGCTACTAGTTGGTTTGCTCTGTGGATAATTTTTATGTAAGTATTAAAATTATAAATTCATTAAACGACGTAAATTAATAATTAAGGTTTTTTTGTATTAAAATAGTTTTTCATTTGTTCTTCAATAAATTTTAAAACACTACCTGTGCCTATACTTATTAAAAAATAATAATTTCTACTAAATTGCTACAGTATTTTTTTCCCTTTTTTTGATACGTGGAAAGGATTTTTAGTAACCTGAATTAAAACATCACAAAAAAATAACAGAATATGATATTTCAATTACCTTTTTGTTAAATAAACTCTCTCATTAACGTCATATATTTACTTATGTAGAATTGGATAAGTATCCTAAATTAAGATATGATCAAAAACAGTTAGACATCTACGGCCGAATGGTTAAACGCGCTACCGGCTAAAGATAGATATCGGAGGTTGAGTCCGACATTTTTCGATTTCTTCTTAATTTACCATCTAGATTGTGAGACAATAAAAAGAAACAAAAATTAGGCGACTATCACATGTCATAAAAGTTTCAAAAGTACTATTATACACACTATATTTTTTCTACGATTGCAGATAAAAGTTTTATCCTTAAGCAGAAAATAATTTATCGCTGTTAGTTGAATATTCATAAATAAATAAATTTACAACAATGACCGAAATTTGTATTTCTTAAAATAATTCAGGAAATCATGGAAAGCTAGTTAAGAAAATTATAGGGTTTGTTTTATAAACTTTTTTATAATTTAGGAGAAACTGACATTTTTTCTTTTCCATAAAATATTTTTGAATTATTATTTATTAAAAATTTCATAGTTTCAATTTTGCATTTGAATCTGTTTCATTTAAAATACACACAAAATCTATTTGACATATTTTGTTGTAACATACTTATTTATGAAAATTGGTTGCATTGAATGTAAAGATGTTAATTTAAACTTTGAAAATATGTCGATAATGTCAAATAACAGAAATGTCAAATGATAAAACTGTCATACATGGCATATATTATCTATCAGAAATGAAAAATATCAGAAATTTAAAATGTCAGATATGTCAAATATCTGAGATGTCCTAAATGTTAAGTGTCAGAAATGTCCCAAGTTACAAATAACAAACCTCTAAAATGTAAAATGTCAGAAATATCAATGGTCATAAATGCTAAGTATCGTATATGTCATATATTAAATGCCATAATTTTCAAATGTCAAAAAACCAAGGGTAACGGGTGGAAAGTGGCCGCTTTCCACTCTGGTTAACAATTGTCTACTTTTCAACTGTTTTGTAGGGTGGAAAACCGTCTATTTTTAAACGATTGTGAATAAAATCATTATTCCAGTTAGTTAAGTCTTCTTTTTAAAGAAATTGTAGGTAGGTATTCCTAAAAAGTGGAAGAAGGCTATCTTTTCATAAAAATGTGTGAGTTGTTAAATAATAAAATTTATAATCAACTTACTTGCATTTTATTAAAAGTTTATGTTTACTTTCTAATCTGTTCATATATTTTATTTGTTTCTTTTTGATTATCTGCATATTTTTTCATACATATCTTAACAATTAACAGCTGTTTAGTAACTAAGTGAAATTTATTTAAATATAGTACTTATAATACTTTTCTTAAAGAATGCCATAACAACAGTGTCATCAGCATAAGTTCCAACTAGCATAATGACATCTTCATCTTCTGAACTACTTTCCTCACTACTGTCAACTTTAATTTTCTCATCATTCTCCGTTGATTTGTTTGCGGGCAATAGACAGCAAGTACAGAGTTTGCCCCAGTATGCTTCCTTTCCTTGTGGTACTTTTGCAGAGATACAAAAAGTAAGGCGTCATGCATTACTTATATGTCTAGAAAGGTTACATTTCAGTATCTTTTGCCTTCGAAGAAATTGATCTACAACACGATGAATCTGTTGCACGGTTCCAGAATCCAGATTGATGGTCAGGTATAAGTTTTCTTTCATTGATTTTCTTCATCAGTTGCTTAAGTATAACCTTCTCTAGTAGTTTTGACAGAATTGGCAACAGACTTATTAGCGTATACGAGGTTAATTTTTCTGGTTTCAGAATCATTATTATTTGACCAATTTTCAAGGGATAGGGAAAATAGTTTTTCTGAAATCGCTTGGAAATGTCTAGTTTCTCGGATCAAATTCGAGCCGCAAAATACACTATTCTTGTGTTTTAGTCCGTTACTGGGCAACCAACTGTACGGGAATATTTTTTCTCCACGACCATTAATGAATGTAATAATTCCGACTTCATTTTTAATAATAGAAAGTGTTCATTCTCACTCTTGAGATAGAATATTCATTCTGAAACACTTGCTTCTTATGTGTTTTGCATGTATTTTCATTCTATAACTAGTGACGGAATAACATTCTGTAATTGCTCAACAAAAAACATAGATTGCCCTGCGAATTTTAAAACTGTCACTTAGTTTGTCAGTGCGACGTTCTAATTGTTTTGCTACATATTTCAATTTAAATAAACAGAATTATTACATGGTCGTGGAGAACATACAGTCTGTTACACGGTTAGAATGAAAATTCGATAACTCGTGGTTCCTCTTGCTCGCTACGCTCGCGTTCGGAATTTTCCACTCGTATCGAATTTTCATTCTAACCTTGTTACAGAATATACTATTCTCCACGACCATTAATAAATGTAATAATTCTGACTTCATTTTTAATAATAGAAAGTGTTCATTCTCACTCTTGAGATAGAATATTCATTCTGAAACACTTGCTTCTTATGTGTTTTGCATGTATTTCCATTCTATAACTAGTGATCGAATAACATTCTGTAATTGCTCAACAAAAACATAGATTGCCCTGCGAATTTCAAAACTGTCACTCAGTTTGTCAGTGCGACGTTCTAATTGTTTTGCTACATATTTTAATTTAAATAAACAGAATTATTACATGGTCGTGGAGAAAATACAGTCTGTTACACGGTTAGAATATACTATTCCGTACCTGTGTACGGGAATGATCCATAAAACGTATATAAGCAAATTCATATTTAGCGTCTTGATTTTATTTGGCAATAAATTTAAAACCACATTAGTAGTAGTGTTTTAGTAACTCTGGAGGCGTTTTGCACCTCTGGACATCATCGTCACGGTCCATTTTAAATATAATTTAAAATATTTTAAACAATATGTAACTATTCGAACTGACAGTTTTGTGACACTAATCAACAATGATTAACAATGTCAACGAAACGGTTTCATAGAAGATAAGATGATATCAAAAACAGTTATGCATTCATAAAACTTTCTTAATTTACGATTATATTTATTGCGATTTCAGAAAAAATAGTATGTGTACCTCGTAGGAAAAGCAACTTCCCGGACTCTCAATGTTTGTTTGTTTACATTGTCGTCCGGGAATGTATCGCTTTTCCTACTAGATATACAATATACTATTAAACTGAATGCTGCATTGATTCTTTGCTGGAGTACTTTTAGGGCTATAACAGGTACCTAGTTCTTGTGTATTTTTACCAATTATTAAATCTTAATCAGGGCTTTTCTTAGGGTTTTTTTTTTTATTAGAGAATACATTTCTTTGATAGATGTCAAAGATAATAATAGTATACCTAATACTATTATGACGTTTTACAGAGTCTTTGAAAATCAAAGAACATATAGACCGTTTACTAAGAACTGTAATTCAATGTCCGTCGTGGCATATAGCCAGGGAAGTAGTTGTAGGAAACTGCAATCAAGTAGTTAACATTTCTTTGATCTTCACACTCTTAACTAATAAATCAATTTTTTGATAAGGTGCTTGAATGTAATCAGACATTGTTTGTTGATGTTCCATAGGTGTGTTTGATTCGTGAGGTTTCAATACTTCAGTGCGATTATTTGCAAATATTTCAGCTTTTTTGACCATTTTTATAAAAGCTCTTTATTAAGAATAAATATTTCGAATAAACCAACTAGGTAAATATGGTTTTATTAATGTCTACAAACTTTCATTTTTGGCTCATTTGAGTATTACGTTGAAATGGAAAATAAATGATAATGATATATTTTTATAATTTCAACATTAAGAAACCTTTTAGATTCCTAAATCAGATTACAGCAGAAACTATTAATGTAGCAAAAAATTAATCACCTATTAAATGAAATTAATGATTGCAATCAAGACAATAATAGTTTAAAATGCAATATAAAGGAAGATATGTTATCAGTTTTACTTTCTTACTTTTCCCTCTCTAATAATGATCATTTTTATTTTAATTTCTATACAATAAAATGCATTTGGATTATTTTAAATCATTAGATAATTCGTTTTATCACAAAAAACATTAATGAGTTTAACATAATTTCTTCATTTTAATCTGCAATCTTTATTGTTTTTTTTTTTTCTTACTTCTGTTGTATTCTGTTTTATATATTTTCTTTAAAACAAATCAAAAATAAGATAAAATCGAAAAAAAAAACAGAAAAAAAAGGAAAATATTTAAAAACACCAAGAACTAGGTGTGGGGTGTGGTTACAATATTTCAGTTATGTACCGAAGGGCATTTAGAGCCCCATGAACTACAGGCACAAGATCTGTTTTAGCTTGGAGATTTATTCCCATCGAAACCATTTATTCCATCAAAACTTTTTCTATTGACAATCTTGCATTCTTCATAACACTTTTCAATCCTACTTTATACTCTTATACGACCATCTGATGAATGTAGAAAAAATAACACTTTTCCAGTCATCGGCGGTCGAATGAATATGATTGCGAGCAAATTGCAACCTTGCTCTTTTTGATGTGGTAGCAACAAGAGCCTATTTGCTGGTTTTCTGCTGGTTAAGCTAGTTTCTGTTAGTCTTCGGATTTTTCTCCATTATAAAGCTCATTCTGGTGCTGTGATGCACTTAAATCTTTAGAGAAATGGGTGGCCCAAAGTTGAGCAACTAAAGGTCGGTTTTTGTGCATTTTTCTATACAGCTCTCGCAGCAAATCACAATAATAAACCTGTGACTCTTTTTTCACACGAAACACTGTCAGTCATGATTATCGTAAGCAAAAATCATCATTTGTTTGACCTTTGACATTTTTTTTGGTCGTGGAGAAGATACACTTCTTCACTTGTTGGACTGCGATTTCAACTGGGGCTCGAAGTTTTATCAATCGCAACAATTCAATTCAAGAATGTTTGTTCTTTAATGTAATTTTTTTTAGTAGGGTGCAATGTCCAGGCGTTTTTGCTTCTGTTCATCAGTTAACATGTGAAGGAACCATCGCGGAGAAGGTTTTCTTTTCTTTAAATCATTTGTCAGAATTCGTTAAATTGACGTCGGTGGATCCCCCATACTTTCAGTAAGTTCCTCACATGTCGTATAGGCGCTTAAAGCGTTCACTACGTTGGGGTCTGCTGTCTTGTCTGTTAATATTTTTTATGGTTTGTCGAAGATACATCTTGGTACTATGACATACGTGTCTACATGTAAGAGTGGTATCGTCTTCAGCGATTCCCTCCACAGAAAGTCCCATCAAAATCGGTCTAGTGGATCCAGAGATTAGCCGGTAGTAACAGACAGACAATAGTAATTAAAGCTTAAGGACACATCCTTAAATAATTTCGAATTACTTGCTAAAAGTCTGCTTTGAAATGCAATAGGAAGCTAATCTGCTCCGTGAATTTTAACGCCTAGATATCTATATTGCAGTTTGTTTCAGGCGCACCAGAAGAAGTTTGTACTTTAAAATTATCATAGGTATATAAAAGATACACAGAAATATCGGTACTTATGCAGTTATTTACTATAATATTTTATCAACGTTCCGGTTAAATCCCAAATCACTTTAACCTTTTACAATTTGTACGAAAAGGTCGTATTATATTGCCTATATGTAATAGGTACAACTGTTCTTCCACACCAATTATTTGCGCTAGATTTGATTGCGAATTGTGTTTTTTGGTTCTGCTTCAAAAATTTCACAAAACCATTCGAAATTAATGGAATGAATTTATATTAATCCATTACATAGGTGACTATCTAGCGGTTTATAAATTTGTAACTAAATCAGTTGTGGTTTACCGTTTTTGTGCAAGTATCTTATTTATTTATGTATATAAGGAACTGTGTAGTAAAAATTATTAAGAAAGTATAGGTCAGTTAATGCAAGAGGTGATGAATTATAATTTACATTTTTAAGCCATTAGTTTAAATTCTGTATCATATCGAACTTAAACTTTCTAGTTAGGTAAGTTCAGGTTGAAGAGTATACTCAAATTTTACTTTAAGAAAGTTGAAATTTGTAAATTTATAAAGTTGTTGAGAAATAAGATGAACAGAAGAAATGGAAAAAATGTCACATCCTGCAATCTCTACCTATAATAGCCAGTGTTGCTTTTTTGCATTAACTCCCCATTAATTCCCAAAACTTAATTTTAAAGTTGGTTGGTCTACAATTTAGCTATAAATAAGACCCTTTTTCGACCCTAGACACTCGATCCGGCATGTGGTTGTATGCATTCTTGCATTCATAATTTTACAATCGAAAAAGGGTCATTTATAGACCGCCCCGCTGTTCCCAGGAAAGGGGTGACTTTAAAGACTCTTTAACCGAGATTTCTAATCTGTCTTCTAGAACCATCATCGAATGCCAGAAGCAAAAGTTTTAATAGAAAACGTGTTAATAGTTATTTGACAAATACGAAGAAATACTCGATAAATACAAGTTTGGTATGTGCATCAAATATGTAATATTCTGGCCTTGTGACAGAAATATTATTAAAGAAGAGAATTTCGTAATTTGTATGGATATCTTCGCACCCTCTAATAAAGAGATTGGTGATTTAACTGAACCAAATGCAGAGTCACCTAGCACCATCAAAATTAATACCACACAGAAATGCATCAACACCATTAACTATTGGATCTCCACCTAATAGTTTTATCACCCTCTAAAATAACAACGCCTCTCATAGCATCTAGAGACCCTATAGCGCCCTTTACTCAACCTCGAGCTTCCTTATTATTTACTAGAAACTCAACCCCGCCCTTCACTTAAGCTGGACCTTCTTCAATATTTTCTGGAAGATCGACATTACCATTAATTTAACCTGGACCTTCGATAATATTTCAAGATACTAAGTTTAATGTCGATGATAATATATTAACAACTGTCCATTATACAAAACAGTAATAAAAAAGGTCAAAGGGTACTAAGCCAACAATGTAATTAATTTCCTACAAAAAAGAATTAGAAGTCAAGAAAATAAAAATGTAAAAAACGCCGATAAATAAAAATCAAAAACAGAAGAAATACAAGAAAACTATGTCAAGAAGATCAAAAAGAAACATGATTCAATGGACAAAATGTGATAATTGAGTACATACCATATTTGCTGTCGTTGAGAGTAAAATAAAGCAATTTTTTTATGCATTCGCTTACCACTTTCTTCCATTCACTTCTGTCCAATGCTTTATCTTTCCAGTTCTCAATGTTACTTCGTTGCAAGTCTTCATATACATTGTTTTTCCATCTCTTTCTTGGTCCACCTTTCCTTTTTTTGTATTGGCTTTCGTGAAAGTGTCATTTTCGGAATTCTTTCTGTTCCCATTCTTTCGATGTGTGCTAAATATTGTATTCTCTGAGATTTAATTACAGTTTCTCCACTGATCATCTATTTTCACACCTCCATATATTGATCTTTGTATTTTTTTCTCCCACCTGTCTAAAACGTTTATTTCTGATTTCTTGAGCACCCATGTTTTGCTGTCATAATATGTAGCTGTGGGCCTGTAGTCAAATAGTCAGTCAATTGAACTACATATTACATTTGGCATCTTGCCGATGAAATTAGTATTGAAGTGAACACAAAAATAAAAAATATATGTGTTCTTATTTAACTGTTATTTCTTTACTTAAAAAATTGTTAATTGTTAATTATTATATTATTTTAAATAATTTAATAATCGGTTTATCGTTGATTTTTTTCAGATGATTGAAAGATGATTATTCGTTGGCAACTTATATTCGGATTACTCTTGACATTGGTTTGGATTGTTTCAGCTACTAAAAAAGGTAACGATACAAATTACTATTACTATTACTATTGTTCTATCCGTTCAAAGCGGTCCCTTATATATGAAATCAATTCCTTCTTGAAGCATCTCCACAATTACATCCAGAACATAACAACACTCTCGAATCTTTCGATCGTTCCACGAGCCACTCGAACATTCGCAAAGTCTTAGAACGGCGACTCACTCACACTACTTTCTGGGCGATAGGTCCGGACCGGCTCGTAACACTATTTAAACTTGTTCTCCCAGTGCAAAAAACAAAAAAGATTCAAGAATTCTTTGCTTCTCTTTCTAATGTTCTTATATAATATTTGAAATGAGCCCCCAATTGAATTATATCAAAGATGTCGTTATGCTCCGACGTTATGCTATTCAAAAATATCCTCACATACAAAGATTTTGTGGACAAGAATTTTTTAGTGTTGTTTTCTCATAAACTTTAACAGTTTTACCATTTAAATAACGACAAAAATTAAATATATATTCAGCATCGTACTGAATCCTTAATTTTGAAATGTGTTTGAACTATTGAACCGAATAGTCATTTTATTACTACGTGGAATATATTAAACTCATTTTTTATACAAAAGGATTTATAGGTCTATAAATTTTGTTTTGTATTAAGTGTCTTATTTATGAGTTTAATAACCTTATTTAGAAGTTTCGCTAATTTTAGTTTGGTCATTCTAGCTATATATTTTTTAAATTGTAGATAATGTTATATAAGAAACATCTGTATTTTCTTAGTAGCTACTAAGCTTGAAATAAAAACATAAAAAAAGAGTGTAAGGAAAAAACCAAAAGTACAGAAGGATAAAGCATTATAAAAAAAAAACAATACAAACAATACCGAAAAGATAAAAAGCTATCTTCTAGCAACATGTTTGTCTTTGAACTTCATTCTACACGCTTTACTCTATTGTTCCCTCTTGAATAATAAAATTTGTACAAGTGTAAAAAATAGTCATTTGTGAATCACCTTCTCGTTTGTATAAATTCTTTGGTTAAAGAGTTTTTGAAGTCACCCCTTACCTGGGCCCAGCTGGATTCCAATAAATCGACCCTAACAGCATGTGGTTGTGTGCACTCACGCAGTTTTCGTTCACTTTGATTTTTTTAATCTTTTTCTTTATAATTGAGTAAACAACAATTTTTCTAATCCGTCAATATCCAAAGTTTATATACCATATAAAAAATAATATTTCCTACAGGTGATTAAAGTTTCTTTCCAATTTCCATTAAAAATAGTCTTCTACATTCTAGAATTACATAAATACTATTTACCTGTTTATCAATGATTCCAATAGATTAATACAGGATATTATATGGTAGCTAATGGCAATATATATACATATAATATATAGAAATAAAATTATAGAGTATGAAATTAAACATAAAATATATATATCTCTTAAGAATTGCTGATGAACTTGTTTCCGCACGTTCCGTTACGCTTTCTAACCTTCATATCACTTTAATAAATATATAAGTATATCTACTTATGTAATGGCAATAAATAATAAATAAACATTATATAGAAATATCTACGGGTTATATATATACATGGATGGATTTTTTCGAGGGGACCCCTTGGCGAAGGTTTCTGTGGTTCCCTTTGTCCATGCCAAATGGAAGGGCTCCACGACGAAGGAGACACGCCACAGCGTCAATCTCCCAACCCCACATTTCACCACGTGGGTTACACTCCAACACACACTTACACTCACACCAAAAAGGAATGACTTTTTAGGCATGTTCAACCCCACGGAAGGACGAAACGGAAGTTAGAACACCAACTCTCCAGGAATACAAGGGGAAGATTTGTGAGAGCGGAGCCGACGACAGACTGATGCTAACTCCTTCCCAACATGCCATCCATCCCCTGAAAAGGACATAAGTCCTACAACAGGGTCCTCTTACGCACCAAACTCCTAAAAATTTCCATATTTTTCTCCAAAACAACTCATTCTTGATTCATTCATTCATTCATTCGCGGGGACACATTCTTTCGATAACTTTCCGGGAGTGTAAATCGTCCTTTAGGAAATCAGTTGCTAGTTTTATTGATTAAATTATCAATAATTCTTTTTAAAAAATGTCATCAGATAAAGAAATATATAAAAATTGTATCAAAAGTTTTAAAGTTTTTCCGAGTTTAAAGTCAAATTTGATGCAAATATATATAGCCCGACAGGCCTTAAAAGCTTGGAATTTCTCAACTGTTTTACTCCATTTTCTTCTATCCCTGTCCATGACCGCAGTTCTCGATTGTTTCTAGGTCTTCTTTACACGCATCTAGCCACTTTTTTCGTCGCCCTCTTCTCTTCTTTCCTTCTCCTCTCAGCAGCGGGTCCTTTGCCCACCTTCCGTCAGCCATTCTAGCAAGATTGCCTAACCATTCAAGTCGCTTTGTTCTGACGATCCGGTTAACTTCTGGTTTTCGGTACAGCTCTCTGATCTCTGCATTTTTACGTCTCTTTCAAACGTTTTCATCGTCTTTTACTCCCCCGAATATCTTCCTTAAGACACTTCGCTCCCAGAGGTTCAGCATATTTTCATGATTTTTGTTCATAATCCATGTTTCGCTTCATTAAAAGGTCCCTGGCTGTATCACTGTTCGGTATAGTCTCAATTTTGCCTCTCTAGGAATGTTCTTTGCTCTTAATAGTTTGTGTATTGCCTCGACAGCCTTCCTTCCTCTCGAAATTCGCCTCTCAATTTCTTGGCTTTCTTTCCCTTTATTTAAGAGGGTTACTCCGAGATACTTAAAACTCCAACACCTTTTTGTGAAGCATTATCTTTAATCTCGTTGTTTGTAGTAGTCTTCAGTTGAGTGTCTTCATATGTGATCTGTCCCATTTCCATATAATTCGAATTTTCCTCATTAATTATTAGTACATACTGTGTGGTCTTTGCTTCATAGAGTTTGAAAATCCTCAGTAGTGCCCTTTCAGTTCTTGCCATTAACACTACATCGTCCGTAAAGGCCAGGACCTGGCTTCTGTTGTCATAAATCATACCTTTCGATCAATCTAGTACGAAGATAAACAAGGAAATTAAATGCTTTTTGAACAAAACTGCATGCACTATTAAAATGAAGTCTTGAGATAGAAAAGAGTATCTTAACGATTACTTTTGTTTCTCAACAAATATAAAAAAATAATTAATGTAATGGCACATTTAACATCACTTTATATCGCTTTCCAACATGTAAGTTTGTCGCAATTTTATTAATCAATGCTGTTTATAAATATTACAATGCAATAATTACAATCAATACTATAGATGTTTAACATTGCGTTTAATTTATTTAACTTTAGGTATTTAGCCAAAGCCGAAACCATCGTAGAATCAAGAGAAAATTATTCCTTTAGAACCCTATAATAAAATTACCGACAGAAACGCAACCTGATTTCAACATAAATTAATTAAACTATTATTACTAAAAACTACTTATTTTGCAACGAGAAGGTATTTGATAAAATTTAATAGGTCTTGATATGTTCAGTGTAATAAAAGAACAAATTCATCATCAAAATGTCCAAGGTAACCTTCTCTGACAATAAAACATCTTTTGCAAACTAAATTGCAAAGGCATTGACTCAGAGAGGAAGAAACTAGTTGTTAAAGCAAATAAAAAATTATAATGAATTAATTAATTAATGAACGAATTAATTCTACTGATAGAGATCTATAAATCGTTACAATATGTACAGATTAATTATAAATCGAAAATTTTTAAATAAATAATTGTTGAATAATAAATTAAAAGGGGAATTACCTACAGATCATTAAATCTAGTGCCTACAAAATATTTGGTAAAATTTCTTATATTTGGAATGCCTTAAAATCTCCACACTGAAGAAGATCTCTGTCCTTGTTTCGAAAGGAAAAATTTATAATTAATGTAGGATCTATATTTTTGTCCCAATCAATCATCTTTTAACAACAACCAACCAACAATCCAATTTACAGTTAAGGCTTATTTAAGCTTTTAGGTGATTTCTGCTTACTCAACATAACTAGGTATTGGATCCCCAAACTTATTCAGTTTTTCTGTTCCTTTTCATGGCTTCTACACTGGATAGTTTTCTTGTGATATCTAACCCAAAAATTCAGGATGATAAATTCATTTTTCTCGAAATGTTAGAACCTTCTGCTTGCTTTAATATCAAATCTTTAAATCTTTACATGTCGTAGAAACACAAATGGTGCTATTTTATTAATAATATCTAAAAGAAAACAAGAAGAAGCTACAATATTTAAAAAAAAGGTATCACTATCAATTATTGTTATTTAAAGAGATACTCCTTGTATATTCTCACAGTCTACATTTCAATTAGCATAAACGAATAATGGAGTAGTGTGTCAGGAAATAAGAGAGGATGCCAGCAAAAGCAGCAGTTACCGGCTTTCAGTGGGTCAGTGAGTCATCCAACAAATCACGTTATCAGGTTTTTCAGGAAGCTGGGCCTTACTTACATTTATCTTCTTATTTGAGATCAATTAAATACACCTTCTAAATTATCTCTATAACCGTGATATGTAATCTCTAACAGAAAAATAACTTTATTTAATATAAATTATATCAGAACCAAGTTTCCTTTTATAAATTAATTAAATTGTTTCAGATTCTAAATCAGAATTAAGTTCAAAATGTCCAATGTTAACAGAGTGTCCGTTTAGAGCAGAAAATTGTGAAGAAGACGATGATTGTAGTGTGGATTCAGTTTGCTGTAAAAGCCCCTGTGGAAAAGTCTGTACAAAGCAATTATTTACAGGTTGGTATTTAAAATATATTTTGATTCACAATCACAAATAAACGGTTTTCCACCCTACAAGACTGTTGGAACGTAGAAAATTGTTAACCTGAGTGGAAAGTGGTCACTTTCCACCCGTTACCCTTGGTTACACCCCTCCATAGATAAAAGTCATCACATATTTCAGGGAGTGTTCAATTTTCTTCATTGTCGGACATATTGCAATACTCTCAATTATAAAATAATAAACCACGAATTATCATAGAAATTAATTTCACGTCAACGATAACTGTCAAATTTTTCATAAAATACTAGACAGGAGGTTTTGTCAAAGGTATTACCACGAGTCCTTAAAATTTTATCGATAAATTTTTAGTTTCCACGAAAACTTTTTTATTTGGCAAAAATACGAAAACAAACTGAAATGTGATAAAATCACGAGTCCGTAGGACGAGTGATTTTATCATATTCAGTTTGTTTGAGTAGTTTTGCCTAAAATAAAAAAGTTTGAGCCTGGAAAATATAATTTTATCTAGTAAAATATTACAGGACGAGTGGTATTTGAGAAGATTATTGTTTGAACCATTCTGTACAAAAACTACTTTATTTAAAAAACTTTCTAGAACAACTTATATTTCATCATTAACACAAACGAAATGCCGTTACCCCACCTATTAACTTATCCTGTACACTACATAGTATTGACAGTTGTCGTAAGCGTCGTGAAAACAGGGTTATAATTTAAATAAATATTTATTTTTATACCTATTTATACAATTATATTATTAAAGAGAAAATTACCAAAATAAAAATTATTAGGTATATCTATTTAAAGTTTACCTACAAGACCACATTTGCCTGTAGGCATATAAAAGTTTTAAATGCATACAGAACCAGGAAGCAGGTTAGTTTTAAAGTACCTACATATTTGATTTTTCATTATCGTTTAGATGAATTGAATTGTGATAATAATAATAACAAAATATATTTCAGAATATTGAGATAATATAAATGAATGTTGATTTATGGTAAGGTACTTATAAACCAGAAAATTGATTGTTCAATATTGTTATTGACTACTACCACTAGTGGTTTTATCAATATAAACCGGAATGATTGGCTAGATTTAGCATAAAACATTGAAGATTAAGCGTTTTCATTGGACGAAATCACAAAATTGTGATATTTTGACAGGTGAAAAAAATAATCAATATAAACCGGAATGATTGGCTAGATTTAGCATAAAACATTGAAGATTAAGCGTTTTCATTGGTCGAAATCACAAAATTGTGATATTTTGACAGGTGAAAAAAATAATCTGAAATAAATATGTCTCATAGTTGATTACTTTATTTATTAATTTCATCACATTATTTTTAAACGACTGTGAATAAAATAGAATACATACCTCGGTGGAAGTACCATTTTTCTCTCGAGAAATTATTCTCTTGAAAAATTGAAGTAATTTCCACCTCGGTATGTAATGTACTAACTTGTTTAATGAGTAAATGAATACAGTAAAATACTAAAACAAGCCTTTATTTTAAAGATTCAGCTACAAACTTGAAATTTTGCATCTTATATTCGAATAAAAACGATTTCTGCTTAAAAATTAATAAAACAAAAATAAAAAATTCTTATTCCTTCGAAGGAAACTATAAAACCACCACAAACATAGAAAAAAATATTTTTAGGACTAATATAATGATATTAGATAACATAAGATTTTAACTTCATTCGTAAAGGTAATTTGTATCCTCCTCGTCGCAATTCGGTTGGTTTGGGCAGTTTTTTCACAATTTGTTCCGGGGTAATCACGGAAATATCTTCTACTGTTGGAAAAATGAGACATTTTTTTATTTTTCGATTTGGTCTAAGAAATTTCACTTCAAAAGTTTCACTAAAGAGTCCCTTAATTTGCCCGATAAAATATTTTTCCATTTTATTTGTCTTAAACTCAACCTCGACAAAATCGTCAGTTTCAATGCTATTTTCCATTGGATGCTGCACATCAAAGCAATGGTCTAGTTCCATTACTTCAGATTCTGCTTTATCTGACTCAAATTCTGAAATGTCGTCCTCTTGGGGCACTATTGTCTTGCTTGTTGATGGTTGCGGTTGCGCTTCTAAAAAATCTGTGGTAGAAATCCTTTTTCCTGGCTCGACTGGAACTTTCTTTTTCCTTGCTAGAGTAGGCTTGCATGCATTCCTGCTTTCGTTAAGCACTTCTACCACAGATTCCGTCCAGCCATTAGGATCACCTTCTTCAAGGGTTCTTTCTGATGACAACATTTTCAAAACTTGATTATTGATTTCTATCGAGAGGAATGATTCCCGTGCCACGAAAACCGCTCTTAATATTTTGACTTAGAGTCGCTTCTAGTTTGCTTATGGCTTGTCTTAGTAGGCTTGGGAAATACTCCTTCTGCAAAGAACCCTTGTATTGTTTTTTCCAACCTACTAAATTGGCCTTTGTTTTTTTGTGTATTCTTAGTTTTTGTTGGTCAATACGGATTATGCTTCTAGTGGTATATTACTTCTTGGTTCTTTTGATCATTATGATTCTCTTTTTGGTATTATCTTTCTTCTTGGTGTTATTTAATTCTTCATCTCATTTTGATAACTTCTTGGACTTTATGTCTTCTTTGTTTTTGTCTTTTGTCTTATGTGTATTTTTGCTTTCTATTTGGTACAAAATATTCTTCTACTTCAACATTATTTTTTAATGGTGCCATTTTATTACATTTTATCTTTTTATTATATCTTATTTACTCGTAGGTATCTTTTTGCTAAATGTCTTCTTTGTTTATCGTTAAACATGTCCAATTATATACAGAATTTGTTACCCTACTTTTTATATACAATTAGAAACGTAATACAAGTATAAAATAAATTAAATCTGCTATAAAAAAAACGGATGTGGCAGTCAGTGGTACTGCCGGTAGAAGTTATACTTCTATGTACGCGCCCGGATTCAGAAATTTGTATGGGAATGATTTAACAAATTCATTATATGATATTCGTGTTCAACGACCCCAAAAACCTCCTAGTCCCGAGTGTACATTCATTTTGTATCGAATTTGCATAAAACTGCTGGAGACGAGGTCCGTCCTAAACACCAGGTGTCTCGGAGTCCATTGCCAATACGATATTCGTATTCAGTAACCCAAAAAAACCTAGTACCAAGTGTGCACTGATTATGTATAAAATTTGCATAAAACTCCAGGAGAAGAGGTTAATACGATGCACGATGGGCACCAAGTGCCGCGGAGAGTTTCGGCATCATGATATTCGTATTCAGCGATACCAAAAACCCCGAGTACAAAAATTGAACCCATTTCCAGCAATAGTAACCGAGTTGTATTTTTTCTATCTATTGTCCTTTCGGAATGCACTTTTCAAATGCATGTTTCGAATGCAGAAATTCAATTTCCCATTTTTACATTATTAAAAATAGCCACAAAATTTCTTAATGCTCTAACGCATCTAATGCAAAAAACCGTATTCCGATCCATCTTACTTTACAAATTTCGGAGGTTTTGCAGATTATTCTTAAAAACTCTGTTTGTAGCCAACAACCTCACAAGCATAGTGTTGGATATACTGCAACCATGTGACGGTACTTTAGACAGCAATGCAATACTCATTACTGAATATTATTATTAATATAATAGTATATTATTCAACGAGCGTATAATAGCCATTATACACGAATAGAATACTATACTTTGTCCACGACACAATTGCTATAATCACAACTTTAAAATTCTAAATTTACGCTATTATTAATGTAATTGAAGTTTCAAATGTATATGACTTACACTAACTACGATCTAAATTTAAAGATTAAAGTGTTTAGCTTAGATGTAGTGGTAAAAGGTAGGTCGATTCTTTATACATGTGTTTTGTTTGTTTACACCATTGACATATAAATACGGATTGAAATGTCAAAGGAAAATATAAAATTTGTCTAATATGAGTTATTCTCTTATAAAGTTTGGACATACGTTCTGTTGTGACGTCATGCAGTGAATAATGAACCATTATTCACTAGTGAATAATAGGTATTATTATTCTTTATGAAGCTCTTGTATAATGAACATTTTGTAGAACAGTCGTGGACAAAATACTTTATATGTATACTTACGTGACAGAATTATAAAATAATCTGTCAAACACAATGTGGTCCGTCACTATGATATTCATACATTAGCTCAGACTATTTTTTTATATATCTATCTCTTTTCAATGTACTGAATGTTGAAACGGTATTCAAAGGACTTATAGTTATGACTAATAACATGTGATAAATATTTCATCTTTGTTTTTACCGACCAATATACCTTATAAGTGTGTCTGTCTCTCTCTTACTCACACCATTACATATGTAATGATTTTTCCCATTTAACTGTACACAAATCTTTTTCACCAAGTGCATGAATAGAAGTATAACTTCAAAAACACTAACATACTTTTTTTACATCGTCTAATTTATTGAATATAATCGTTGAGTGAAAAATCAACGATATAATACAATGTACCTACCTAAAATGAAATTTCCTGTCATCAGTTTCCGGTTGATTGGATTTGTTGAATTGGTTTTTTGCTCTGATCTTCATTGCTGGATTGCAATTGAAAATAACATCGATAAAAACCAATATATATGTATTATAATGCATTTGAAAATAAGTGTAAATTATTATTAAAAATAGATATTATACACATATGTTATTCTTTAAAAAATAAACAACCTACCACGTCCTTGAATAAATTAGAATATATTAAAAACAGAGTATAAAAAGATGCTAGGAAGATATGTATTTAACCACCTACATTTGTGTTTTTTATTTAATGATAATAATAATACAAGTTTTATTTTCTTTACACATATCCTGATGATTGCATTTTTTGTGATAAATCTATATTTTTATATGACTATTAAAGATCATACAGAGCTGCCGTCGACCTTCTGCGCAAGCGTCAATCACATTCGAATTAAAAACAATAATTATTTTCCGGATAACATACAGAAATGTGGATCTAGTTTGCAACGTTAAATTTTCGACAACAAATTCTATATTTAATAGGGTACCGGACAGTAATCGAAAAAAAATCTAAGATGTGTTTTAAAATAAGGTTTGTTATACAACAATATCACTCAATAAAGATTTTTAAGAAATAACAATGATTTATTTTTAAATCAATAAATAAAGTTGCGTAAATTATCTGTGACGTGTAAAAACCCAAACGCCAATCACAGTGCGTGACGTCATATGTAGGTAGCCATAAGTAAACAGCACTGCTTTGTATGTTATTTCGCGCTTTTGTACGATTTATTTGCATTTTTCTAAAAATATTTAGGTAATTGTAATTAGTTACGAATTGAAGGACTATAGTTATAACAGAAGTTGTCGTAAGTGCTTGAAGCCTTCTGTTAAGTTTTTATTATGGAACAAGGTTATACAAAAGCCGAAAATAGAAATCTCCCAAAAGTTGATATTTTCATGGTCAGCAGTTTCTTTGCCACTAATTCCGACTTTTGTGCTGCCGAATTTAGAAATATGAAAACATTTGTGTAAGTATTTTAATCTCTTTTTGTTTATCTTAACCATAGAAATGATTGAAGAAATAAGTAAAACATAACCTATAACACCTACATTACATACACACTAAATATGATTATTTGCTTTATGGGCTGTGTAATAACACTCTAGGTACAGTACTTACACAAAGTGATCTTCACAAAAGTAAACTGGTGAAGTAACAGACATTTCATCGCAGTTTCGTCTTGCTAGGTCTAACCATTTCTTTCGTACCTATGTCTGGTTTTCCAGGTACATCAATAAAAATGTTATTTGGAGTAGTTACTGATGGATTTTCACATCGAGGTACAACACACCAACGATATCTTTTTCGGTCCATGATGATTAAGAAACACAAAATTCTTAATTTATCCAAGCACTGATCACTTGTAATATGGCTCGTAGTTTGTTTACCTCCATATGACGTCACGCGATCTGAATTGACAATTGACATGAAGTGCTGTTTTCGCGGCAATTTTAAATAAATTATGTTTTTGACGTTTTCAAGTACTCCAGAGGATTTATTTAATTAAAATATTATTTTTTATGGCTATATATATGAATAAAGATTATTTTTAAACACTATTTGAAAAGTTGTCCGGTTCCCTATTGTTATAAAATATATCAAATTTAAATTAACTTATTGCAAATAAGGTCCACTCTAGCTTAGCTTTATCGAGAGTTTGCTCTCCAGGTTTCTGAAATCAAGGAATAGGGCGCCAAATAAAAACTGTACAAATAAAACTCAAACCTCAGTTTGCAGTCGTAAAATAAAATTTATAGCACAAATTATAGTTTGTTTTCAAAACAAACAAAAAAAGGCTGTAAACTTTCAATGTTTCTTCGAAACAGGAAGGGTGCTACGTTAAAAGTCCCGTTAAAGTGGGTAATATTCTATAAATAGTCAAATATAATCCTTAGATTTTTATTACCTACTTGTAAAGATAAACGTTGAAATTTCAAATTAAAGGTGATTTTTGGACCTTCTAGCTATACAAATCTGAATTAACCCTTCGAAAGAAACGAACAAATCAGCAAAATTGGAAATTAATAAAATAATCCTGGTAGATATTTAGCCAAAGCCTAAACCAGCGTTGAATTAATAGTAAATAATTCCTTTTAATAACTCGTTATGAACTCGATAGTGAATTAAACTAAAAAATGGAAATCTAATCTTTGGCTAAATACCTATATTGGAAATTTAAATTAAAATGTTAGAATCTAATTGTTATCAACATTTTTTGAACTCGTAAACTAAGTTAATTACTTTATTAATACAAAGACCGTCTTACTTTGCAACAAGAAGGTCGTATTTCACAAAACGCACCAACTGACAATATTAAGAAAAGTAAGCTAAATTTTCAAAATTGCCAAAGTTACTTTTTCACACTTTAAGACCTGCGTAATACTATAAAAGATCTACGGCTAAATTTCAAACTAAGAAAGAATATCTTTTATAAATTAAATTAATTGGAAGACATTGTCCTAGAAAGAGAATAACTAGATCTAAATTTGAAATATATATATATAAACGAACGGAGCGTTCTTTCACAGTCTTATATATAACATGATGAAAAAAATGATACACACGTATCTAGTGTCATGCTGTCATTGTATTCCAGATAAATAACCTGGATTTGTGCCTGGTTAGAATTCCTAACTCTTGGCCACAGGATGCAACGACATAAATATAAATATTGACCAGTCTATACAAGGGCAAACCAAACTGTATATAGACACGTGTTTCGCTCTAGTTGGAGCTCATCAGTACAGTAGAGGTTTATCTCTTCAGTCACTAATGAATGGTATAGAATGATAAATATTTGATGTAAAAGTATTGCGAAAGTATAAACCAATCGCAAGTACCGCCATGTCTGCTCCAAAAATGGCTCTCTTGTTGTCGCTTTGCATGTAATATAATAAAACCTTAGGCAAGGAAAATAATAAACAAACGGAGCGTTTTTTTGACAGTGTCATGTATAACATGATGAAAAAAATTGATACAAACGTATCTAGTGCCATGCTGTCATTGTATTCCAGAGACATAACCTGGATTTGTGCCTGGTTAGAATTCCTAACTCTAGGACACAGGATGCTACGACATAGATATAAATATTGACCAGTCTATACAAGGGCAAACGAAACTGTAGACACGTGTTTCGCTCTAGTTAGAGCGCATCAGTACAGTATAGGTTTATCTCTTCAGTCACTAATACTTTTACATCAAATATTTACCATTCTATACCGGGCATGTCTCTTCATAAATAAACATTTGGCAGCAAATTCAAGGTAAATCCATAAGACTTACATTTATGGATTTAAAATATATGATAATATCTATTTGATAATGTCACTTTTATAGTAAGCTAAGATATTGAACTCTGTTTGTATTTTATTTTTACCATTCTGTATAAGCAAAATGATACTAAACAAAACAATTATCCTATTTAAAGTTATGCAGTACTGCCCCTTTGATTATTTAAATAAATTACGACACAATAAAACCACAAATTAATTCATGTGATGATTCATTCCAATCTAAACTATTGTTCATAAAAATTAACATAGCTCACAAACATAAATAAACAGTGCATTAAAGGTATTTCGAAATATAGGAGGCGTGTTAAACTTTCTTTTAAATATTTTCATATTCGACAGTTGTGGCATTCTCTATTAATTTTCTATTTTAAATGGAATTCCAAGGGCGTTTGGAAATATGGGATAGTTCTGAAATGAGATGCAACCTCGTTGGAAGAGATTCTGAATACAAATATATAAAATTATGCGAGAAGAATACCATAGGATTGTCACGTTTGAAATTGTTCCCAAAATAGAATTTTGAATATAATATTAGAAATATGTATATTGCTTACTAATATTTTTACACATTGACATTCCATACACTGCAACATACATATGCAACTTTGATTATGAAGTAAGAGCATGGATTGCAAAAGTAAATAAAAAATTACATACTCTAAGGCCGATCGCATACTGACAAGACATGTGTTCGCAACATGTCTGCGACATGTTGCAGACATGTCGTTTCATTGCCAACACAGCGGTTCTTATGGCGAGTCGTAAACCAAACAGAAACGCCGCGGACAGGATGAGACTTGTCGAAAACAACTTTTATACGACACTGCTTGCTCCAATTTCATTTGTGTCCGACAGCTGCTTCCGAATGCACCTATATGGTTCAATAATGGAAGATAATCCAACATTTAGCCCACTATCGGTATTGTCAAAAGTTCTCAAGCACAAACTTCGCACTCTTCAAGCCAAATAAGCACACCTATGACATCTCCCAATACTACTGTCGATTATGCATTTTTCAATTTGTAATATATAGGTAATAAATATACAATAAAAATGAACTTTGAATAAGTTACTTACCTCATTGTAATAATTAGTTTCTCCTTTGGTGTAATGGATTCCCGAAATATTGTATCTGATCTCTTGATACAAGGTCCAATTATGTCCAGAAGTACTGAAAATGTCTGTCGTGACATTCTAAAAATGATTGAAATTAACTGGATCTTCCATCATTTCTTCACCAGTACAACTTATAAATATACTGCGATGAAGATTAGCTTTACTATATGAATGAACCCAATATTTTCGAGTATTTTTCTTCTTTCGCCTTCGCAATATTAGAACCGATAATATTGCCAAACCTCATCCGACGACATAATGTAGACTGATCTGCGAACTACGGAGTTTTGTTTCCTACATTGGTGCTCAACTGTGTTGAAGCGACATGTTGCAGACATGTTGCAAACATATGTCTTGTAAGTATGCGATCGGCCTTACAAACTAGTTCAAGTATAGATAGTATAGTTCAAGTGATAAATGAATTTAAAGAAGTATCACTATATTTTAAAAATAATTAGAACGCCTAAGGAAGATGGCCAGAAAGGCTTTTGACAAGGCAAGAAATACAAAACTCCTCGAAGATTGGAATTCATACAAGTTTCACTTTAAGGAATACAAAAAAATCGTTAGACAAAAACAAAGAACTACCAACCTAGAAGAAAGTCTTCATCTCTGGCGAAAAACACACTTCCCCAATTCCATTGCCGGACTCATTGTTACCAATGACAAAGTTAAATGGTCAATATCTGGCTTCTTCCCCTTCAAATCACTGGAACTGGACGGAGTTTATTCAGTCCTGCTGCAGTGGTGTCTGGAGGATCACCTTCCTCACCTAGTGCAAATATTCAGAGCTTCCCTAGCTCGAAAAAATGCACAAAAAGTTAATTCCACAAAGACCCATATATTTTTTTTATAATTTGGGTAATGCCACAAACAAAACAGACTTTTTTACTCAGATGGAGCACACTTATAAGATTCCCAGAAATAAAATCAAGTCAATAGAGAAGAAGTGAGAAATAAAGATTAGTTTTTGGTGGTACAACACAGAAAAAGATTAAAAGCATCTTCTATAAAACAAGACTGTGGTAGATGATACACATTTAAAATGGGAAAGAATGCTAATGCCATTAGAGTTAGATGGGACCTATAAGATAAGAATTATATGTTAACATAAGTTGATAAACATAGTTGAATAGAAAACAGGGCCGTGTAATATTTTTTAAATTGCAATAGTTTGACTGTATACAACAAAATTTATGGTTAACTTTTTTTTCAGGTTGTCAAACTTTAAGAATGGCAGCATCCAGAAGAGCAAAAGCTTTAGGAGTGGAAACCAAATCTGTTCGTATGCCAAGATGTAATAAAATTGGAGGATTCGAGCCAATTCAATGTGACAATGAGATTGTAAGTTCCTGTTGGTGTGTAGATGAAGCAGGATTTGAATTAGCAGGAACTCGTGCTCCTGCAGCTGCCCTTGTTAACTGTACTAGTAAGTACAATTTTTTATTGCAAAGTATTATTATTTTTTATCCTCTCAAATCGTTATTGTGTGAGTAAGTATATCCTCCAGAGGCTAAAGGAGCTACCAGAGAACGAGATCAAAATAATTGACTTTTTATAGGAAGATTAAGTTTGCATTTTTTTGTCCATTAATACTCTTGTGAAGTCCACAACTGATTTTCGATGTCTTCTGTCAACGATATGTGTCACTACCATCTATCCCAACTGTGTGTCAACCCTCAAAAGAGCGTTAGGGTCATTTCTCTTAAACGTGTGGACCAATTTCGATCGGTTATCTATCGTTGTAAAGTAGATGGCACTGACAGATGATAGAACACAATGGAAACAAGTATATAACATCATGGAGTTACATTACATAGGTTTTTTCATCTGATTCTCTGATAGTTCCTTCACTTTAGAAATTACAAAAACACTAAACAAATTTTGGTAATGTAGGTAACCATTCACGTCATTTTTAGTGGTGTTTAAAATACAAACGATGTTTACGAATTTTTATCTAAAGATACCATCCTTCAATCAGTAAAGAATAACATTAAATTTGACTGGGTAAACTCACGTATTGATACTTAAAAGTCACATATCTACCTTATTAACTAAATAGGAATGACGAATCGTGAAAGCTTCTTCTTTCTTTTTTGTCAAATGAACTCGAGCATTTCTAACGAACGCGATTCTATTCCTAATTTAAAAAATTAAAGCACTTAAAAGATCTTTCGTGACAAGTTTATTGCGAAGAATACCTATCAGACGGATTTTATCCGAAGCAATGACCCTGTTTGCTACATTAACACCTTGAAATTCAGTATGCATTTAGGTCATATTTAGGTCGCTTGCTATGTATTTATTGTTTGATGGTGAGAGTGAAATTTTATAAACTTTGTTACGGCTTTCTTCACCGTCTGTTAGGTTAATAAACTACATGTGTCTAGGAAATATTCTATAATTATGACCTTGATATTTCAATATGTAGATAGATATAAGATAATTAGGTAAATAATAAATAGTGTTCATATTAAGAAAAAAACATTATGGCTAGGAGAAAAAACTCTTTGACTGATTGCCTAAGCGTTCGGAAATTTATTACTTTCTTTTTCCAAGATTCTGTATAGTTTAAATTTCTTTTGCTCCCAACCGTAGTGCTTAATTACAACCCACTTAACTTCAAAGGTTTTGAATAAGTTGAGCTTCTTTGATTTCTGTTGTGGTTTTCTTTTCTGTCGTCTCTTTTTCTGTAGTAACTTTCTCAGTAATGGTTGTAAACGTCGAAATACTGGTTAAAGTATACTAAAATGTAGTTAAGGTAGAAGGAGAACTGCTTTCATTGGTGGTAAATCTTAGTGTCCTTTCTGTTGTAATATTTATTGTGAGTTTTTAGTAAACGATTATTTTGAGATATATTTCATGGGATTATTGAACTTTTTTAAATTTTATACAAACAAGAATATGTTAAATAAAATTAAGGAGAGCAAGACTGGAAACCTTTGCCTCTACCCTACAACGCTCTAACTTTAAGCTATGAATGCTTAGAAATTATTGAGCTTTTTTGTTCGTTAAATTCAACTAATCACATGTGACACTTACTCACTTTCTCCTTAAGCACCACGTTAATAAAAGAGATTTTTGTCAAATCGACAAATGAAACATCAAACTCTGAGTCACTTTTTTTGTACCCTGTCTTATATTTTTATTCAGTTTAAGTGCTTGCAGATGTGCTTTCAGCTACTGTAAAATATGAGGAATTTTCATCGATTTCCTTAGTTTCTGTGGTTTCTTCGATATCCTCAGTTTCGGTGGACTCTTTGATTTTCTCAGTTTTCTGTTGTTGTCTCAATTTCTGTCGGAACATTTTTAATAGACGTTAAAGTATACTAAGTAGTAGGTGAGGTCGAAGGAGAAGTGATTTTAGTGGTGGAAGATACATTTTCTGCAGTAAAACAAACTTGTTAAAAGGTAAGTGTTTTCAGTTGAAGTACTTTGAGACGTGCTTTCAGTTATAGTGTTTTGATTCTCTGTATAAAATGTGGAAGTTTCTTCGGTTCCCTTGTAGATTGTAGATTTTAAGTGGGGTCCATTTACCCAGGCGACATAAAAGACCTTTTGTGTAAACACCACATCTATTTATGAGTCTAGACTTTTAGGAAAGATATTTATGTCATTGGCAAACAATAGCTTTATTTGGGTTCGTTTTTTCGGACCGTTCAAGAATTGTTTTTGAATTGAATGTTGACTGTGCAGAACTAGATGCGCTGTGTGTTAAATCCGAAAACCGTTCAAATGTAGTTTAGTATTTCTTCTTCTTCTTCTTCTTTTTTTTGCGTATTACTTCGACAGCCTCTTACTTTTTATTAATTGTAAATATACACATTTACTGATCTGTAGAGAAAAATACCATTGAAATACCCAGTAATTGTTGTTTATGAATAAAGGAATTATGTAAAAGCATATAAGTATAATATTTTTTTAAAATGAAAACTTTTGGCAAACTAAATTAGTAAAATAAAACCCTTTAGGTAAATTAAAATATTCAAAGGAAAAAAAAGTATTTAAAATGTATCTATATAATAATAATATTCAAAACAAATTATAAGCTCCACTTTCAGGTATAAAAACTTTATTACTTTGTAATCAATAGAACTCACAGCAGGTAATAAATATAATAAAATATAATATAATAAATAAAAACAAATTATACACAATCAAATATCAAAATGGCAGCAAAACATCAACATAAATGACATGCGATATGCGAAGAGAAATGAACACTCGAACTCGAAAATATTGAAAACACGCAAGCGCAGCTTTTTAATCAGAAGACAATTCTTACCCTCGAGCTGGTACTGATTTGACCGTTCGCGAACCATCCTAAGACGGTACTTAAAAAAACTCGAACATGGAATTTCAAATCCAATATCAGTCCAAAAGTAGTTCAAGAAAACCCTAACACAGTAAACAGCGCAGACTCAGTGCAGTTCTCGAACGGTAATTATTTGAACCCGAATAAAGCTAATTACTCTGCAGTAACTGATCAAATGTTCAGTTACATCTGCATGTTCCACTTTGCCCATTTTACAGACATGGTACTTCAGTGAACAGTGTCCTCTGGGAATTCCTGCGCTTACGCTAAGGTCAGGTTTCTGAATATCTAACAGTAATTCGGGGTTTTGCAGTGAAGGCCTCCTAGGCTGCACTTCCCAATTACGAACTTCATTTATAATGCAGCATTTTGAGATGCCACAGAATGGATCAGGTCCTTTTGCGAGAGTATCATCAATTTCGTTTCCCCACAAACCCTATGCCCCGGTACCTGCAGTAAAGTTACTTTGCTTAAGAGACTGTATGCTGTTACAGACTGTTTTTGACTCAAACAAGGGAGATTATAAATCCTTCAAAGCAGCTTGGCTATAGAAGGCAATAAGTTTTCTGGCTCAATTGAAGTTTTTTAATGCGCTCTTGAGCTAACAGCTCCTTTTGAAAGATTGTAAGAGTATTTCCCAAAGCTATTAAGGATCTGTAACCCCTATACCTACTACTTCTGGTGTTTTCGACCCACTATTGTGAGTTGAGCAGTTTTTTTGTATTAACTGACCCTCATTAGTACTAACATTTAGTATGAATTCGAGATGACGTTTTTGACTTGGGTTGCTCCGACCCTTAGAATACCAAGATGTCCTGTGCGACGGGTTTCAGGGTTTAGTCGTATAGGCAATTTCCCGAGCAATCCTTTCTACAAGTAAATAGAAGAAAATTAGGTTTATAGTGGAGCCGTTCAAAAGATGGAATGATCACGTGAACGGCACGCACTCTTTGAATATTACTCTCCCCACCCAACGTCACAAGTCCGATTTACACCACTCAACAAAAAAGTACCCACCCTCGATGCTTACAGTTTATATTATTATTTCAGTTTAGAAGGCGTGGCATCGTACGACTACGCCGGTCAGTCACTGACCACGCGTCCTTGAATTCCATCTTTTGAACAGCTCGAGTATAGAATTACATCCAAAACCGCACTAGGACACGATCTCATTATGCTAGCGATCCCTATATAAGCGAGTTTCGGTTCCTTCGATGATTTTTTCCTCGCATTTTTAATCCTTGAACAATCATTATAAAAAACAAAAAAACGTAAAAAAACTCATGCGAGTATATAGAGTTTAATACAAATAAGTTGCTTTTTTTACAGAATTTTCCCCTAAAATTTCTTTGTTCTTGGAATCAATACATATTTTAAATTTTTTAATGTACGTTATTTTAATTAAAATTTAATATTATTTATATAATCACCTGTTGACCCTGTATTGACCATCTATAGTAATATCTGAATCACTATCCATTAAATACCTAAAAATTTTTCACCTGCAAAAATTAATTACTAAGTATTGGTAGCGTATTTTGATATGTTTATTCATACTAAATAATCTGTAATTGAAGGTGTACCATCGATTATAATTTGTAATCAATCAAATTGCATATTTCAGGCTTCATTTATTTCTAATTAGATTTAATTAAAATGTAAATTTTATATACAAAGCACGTGGCTTACCTTAATCTATTTTTTTAAATACCAAAGATTAATTAATGATTTTATTCTATAAAATATTAATATGTTACAGGGATGTTTTTATTAAATTTATAAATACTGAATCTAGAGAATATACTTTTAAATGTTAATTTTTACACCAATAATCTAGATATAAGCTAATTACTTGACTTCCACGTAGTTCGAGATGGTAATTACCAGTTTTTATTTCTTCGTTAGTAAAAATGTACTTCTAAAGGTCGAATAGAAATAATTCTAGATACCAAATGATGGCAATCTTGGTTAGTTCTTAAAGTAAATTTCTTGTACAAATACTAGCAAAAAATTGTGAAAGAAATAAGAAATACATTTTGATGCGAAAATGTAGCTTTCTAGGACTGAAATATTTTTTATATCTGTTGTCACGTCTAAAATGTGAGTTTCTATTCATGTATGGACCTATTTAAAATTGTCAATTCTCCAAACATCAAGCAGCTAGACACAACCAGACACAACTATAAGTTTGAAATTTTTTTAACGCTGCCGAGATACACCTTTCAGAAAAACTGAAGCCTGATCTGCTTCATGGAGCTCCACTGAACTAATGGACTGAGTGGTCAGATTCTAGGTGGGTCACTGCAGAAATCTTCTTAAGATGCTTTCAAAAGTTCAGCAAACTCACCAACGCCATTTTAGATGACCACGCCACTCACACTCAAAATGTGCAATTAATCGATGAAGCATGTGAGCATGGGGTGACAAAAATATGCTTCTTATTACACAACTATAGCTAGCAAATGTTGCTTTTATATGGCCTTTAAGTGCCTTTTTGAATCAAGCTCTAATAACATCAAATCCTGGAAAAATAGTGGACCAATTTCAAGTGGCTGAACTCTTCGAGCAAGTGACTATTTAAGCAGCAACAATGCCAAGTGCAATTAATGTATTTAAAGCGTGCGTATAATGCACATATTTTTACAGATAAGGCTTTATTGCTGAAGAGCAAACGACATCGTATTGAAACAAGAACATAAACTCATACAACTTTGACATCATCGGAAACAACCATCACACAACAAACACTTACAGTCTCATCAACAGTAAAATCATCAGCACCTGATAACCAAATGGTCATCTGCCAACGACTAAATACACTAGATCAACCTATTAATGCTGAATGTTAAGTAAACTAGCAATAGGAAATAAGCCTATACATAACTTTATCAGCATTTCAACTGATTACGAAACAGTAGTCAAACAACAAACACTGATGGTAACATAGTTAGCCTCGGGTATCCAAATGACCACCTGTAAGGACTTAAATTCTACTACAAATACACTACCTTAACCTGCTGCATCCTCATCTTTAGAATAGCTAGCAACAGAAAATTAGTGTATAGATAATCCAGCATTTCATTGGTTAATGCCTTATCCACGAACGACTGAAAACAGAACAAGACAAGTTTGCTTCTAAAGGAGAGAAAGAAGTAAGAAACTGAAAATAATTTAAAAAAAAATCTATAAGAACTAATAAAATTGATCAATGAAGAAGATACAGAATGTCTGTACTGCCACGGCTTATATGCTAGTCTACTGAAGGATGGATCACTTACCAAACTTGCGGTAAGTGCAAAAGCGGAAGAGAACAATGAAGAAGCTTTCCATAACTGTTCGGTTTGATATTCTATACCCCATTTTACTCTAGAAAGTATCTCGTCTTGTCCTATAGGTGGGAGAAGATGGTAAGATTTTTTTTTCAAGTTTATAATTGTATAGAAAGAACTTTTTTTTGTTATTATAATTAAAAGAAGACAGACTGATTATTTTTTTAATAAAAGTTCCTATTTTGTGCAATTAATTTTTTTATATTTATGAAATACCTTTGTCTTACCCCAACTTCTCCTTATAAAGTAGTGATTCCGATTCTATATTCCTACTTCTTTTTTACCAAAAATCTATGAAACAAACACGTCGTACGTAATTAAAATATTTTTAGAAGAAATAGGTAGAAATGATTAATTATCAACAAAAACAATTATAACTTTCACTAAAGTCAATCAACTTTTTCAAATTCCAACATACTGTTTGGTATTCTTTAGCAGGACATACGGTTGCTTGAGCTGAATTTTACATCTTCGTAGTTTCCTTTCATTGTGAGTGTTGATAGAGAAATTTTAATTAGATATAAGATTTATGGCAGCATTTACTTTTGATACATTTCTTTTACTTACAAACGTTTGTTAAAAATATATTGCAATTAATGTATAGATAAAAAAAATTGATCTTTTATCAGGTTATTAATAAAATGGTATAGTTTCTGATGCTTTTAAACCAAAAAATATATGGTTTAATATGTAAACAGAATTATTATAATTTCCGTATATGGAAATATCTAATATCTTTTTGTGGTCGAAATTTCAAAATATTCTTTAATATAAATTAAGATTAAATTAGTTATTTTTCGTAACTATTCGTTTACACACTACCCACGAGGTCGAATCTTAGAAAAAAAGTGGTTAAAGAATCTTTCACGTCATCCCTTGACTGGGCCCAGCGGGAGGCCAATAAAAGAGACCTTTTCCCCGACCCTAACAGCATATGGTTGTATGAACTCATGATTTTACAATATATTGTTTAAATTTAACAAATATATGTGTTTAATTTTTTATAAATAAAAAAAATAAATATCAGAAGCGTAAAGATTTTTTTTTTCTGATTTCAACCATATATAATACTTACGCCAAATTTTGAAGTTAACAAGAGCTAGAGCTATTTTATGTTATTATGAGTGTTGTTGTTTATTTACAAAAAATTAACATATATTTGTTAAATTTAAACAATAGATTGTAAAATCGTGAGTGCATACAACCACATGCTGTTGTGGTCGAGGAAAAGTTCTCTTTTATTGGCATCCCACTGGACCCAGGCAAGGGGTGACGTGAAAGACACTTTAACCAAAAATTTTATTGATTTTAATATAACGGTGTTATACTTGAAATTGAATATAAGTATAATTATTTGATTTCAGCTCCAAAACCGTGTGCTGATCATACTTGTAGAATGTTTTGTCCTCATGGTTTTGCTCTTACACAAGAAGGATGCCCATTATGCAGATGTCGAGATCCTTGTGATGGCATAAAATGTCCGAAAGCCCTAGAATGTCATCTTGAAGAATTAGCATGTGCTGATCCTCCTTGTCCTCCTGTACCAACATGTAAGTATTCTATACAAATGATAATTTTGATCTTGCTATCTGATTCTTTATCACCAGAAGAATTCCATTCCGAATCTCTGTCTCTTAAACTAATGACAATTTTTTTCATTTTATCTTCTATTGCTGCTTGTTCCTGCTTATATTTTTCTGCATGGTTACATCAGCTTTGTCACTCGAAAGTGGCAAAGAATTATTCACATAACTCTTTTACATAATTAATATTTATTAAATGTAAAAATTTTTGATGCAACATACGAATTTGCGCTGGCCCAGACCAATTCAATTGAGCTAAGATCTGGATGAAATGAAGGTAATCTTAACTTTTTGATAAAATAAGTAAAATTAAAGTAATTAAAAGAGAATAGAGAAATACACACAATCAAATTTAAATAACGCGAGTAAATGAAACAAGGCAAATAGATGTAAATGTAGTTACCACACAAATGGTTTTTGGTGTACGTCCACCATACCCCAACTTTCAAATATGTTCACCTTATTTCACGATATACTTGTCGGGCTGTACAAAATTATACCATCTTTTAACATGTAGTTTGCGTAGATACCCGGTAGATGACCTTATATTTCTATTTCTATGTAAGACAGTTACAAATATAGTGTGGATTTGTCAGGAAAATGATCGGAAAAAAGAAAATACCCAAAAAATATCACAAAAAAATGTAGAAAAAACGACAAAACCAAAACAAAATACAAAATAAACAAAAAAAAATTGTAAAAATCTAGAAATAAACGAGAAAATATCATAAAATCAACAAAAACAGAAAGAAAATATAAACAAATGAAAAACGAGAAAAAGTAGTAAAAATTGGAAAAAAATGGAGAATGAGACAAAATCATTGATTGGCGATACGAAATTCCTCAGGACAGCTAATAAACTTGTTACGAGTCGGTCCGGACCTATCGCCCAGACAGTGGTCTGAGCCTGGAATTATTCGAGTGGTTGCTAGAACATTCGATTCTAGAACGTTTTTTTTTTTTCGTTGTAACTTTGGAGATACTTTTAGAAGGAATTAATTTCATATATAAGGGACCGCTTTGGAAGGAGAAGACGAATAGTAATTGTAATGGTAGTGCGATTGTAAACTAAGTGCGAATTGTTTTAAAGACGTTATTCAGTAATTGTGACTGTATCAAGTTGTGTAGATTATTGTAAGAAATTGTTAGTTATTTGTGTTTATCAATAAATTGTTAAGTTTGTCTGCTTTTTATCACTTATTTCGAATCCACGAAGGAAAAATTATAACAACACCTATGTCAGTACATACTTACTGCATACTGCAAATGATTATCTCTATACTTAAAAATAAAATATATGAGTAAAGTTGCGAGCAACATCTAATTAGTATATAAATACAATATTTAAATTATAATAATTTAAAATATTTACACTTAATATCAAGGTATACTAATAGCAATAAACAATTATTAACAGTAAATTCCAATTTGTATATTATTATCCAAGAATCACGATTGTCTTTTAAGAATTAAGCTAAAAAATAAATGGCATTCAACGAATGGAGTGTATTCACACAAGAAATTACGAAAGAAGATACCTACGGTAATTAAGACCCTGAACTTTATTGAAACTTTACACAGTTTTCTTTCTCAAGGCACAGCAGTTGCATCGTGATTTAGACACTCCTTGTAGATGGTTACTTATAGCTAAAAAGTTTCAAAATCCCTGATATTTCATGATGTTATCCAGAAAGGTGTGGGTTAACATAAAAATTAATTTGGCATTTTGTTAAGTGACTATTATTCGGATACAATGCTTTGTTTGTTTATTAAAGTATATATTAAATTGACGGGCATCATCAAACACAAGGCCACTGCAATGAAACTTATTGAAAAATTACTTCTTATTAATTTTTTAGAACATTCTTAAATTCATTATTAACTAATTAGGAGTCGTGATAAATTAAAAATGAATCCACTATATTGTTTTCAATTGTTAATGGGCATAATTTTTAGTTTTTTGAGCCTAAAATGTTCTTTATTTATACTTCAAAATTATCAGTTATTAGTTTAAATTATTTTTTCGATAATCATTCGTTTCCACACCACACCCTTGTGGTAGAATTCATCGGCGCGGTTTTAGTCATATTCTCCGTGTTTTTATATTTGTAAATTTAATTAACGTTAAATTCATAATTAAGCTAATTAAAAATTGCGGTCATATTCCTGGTCCGTCAACATCCAGCACACAAAAATATTCCTTCTTCAATGAAAACCTTAAGGAGGGAATCAAAGCCACGACAATTCTACGATAAATTTTTACTTACTAATTCTAACGCTTCAAATAGTGTTTAGTTTTATGTTAACTATTAGAATATTTACCTAACTGGTACCTACCTATTGCTCGCTCTGTTGTTGTTATTGTTACGTTTTTCTTAATAATACATCTCTCTTAATATTTAAGGCCATTTCTTCTCAACTTCAAGAATCCTCTTAGAAAATCTGTTTTGACGGGCCAGTCTCCCTGTTGATATTCCAACCTTTTTTTGTTCTTCTCACCAACCTTTATGACCTCTTTGCAAGAAATGCAGACATGGTATTAAAAATATTCTGTTTGGATTTTAAATCAAAATAATGTACCTAAATCCAATCCTGACCGGTTTTATAGTGTTTTATTTCAATACAAACGCAGGTAAGTCTTCACTTTCACCATATAATTTACAAGAAACCTATATAAATACCAAGAAGCTATGTATATACAAGGTTATATGACTATATCGACTTTTCTATTTTATCAATGTCGATTAAAGGTTTGATTAATTGAAAGTAGAGCAAATTTGATGTAAATGGAATGCAATGTATATTTTATACATATCAAGAATATCATAAAATTGTATGTTTCATTATTAATATAATGTAACAATCTTTAGATTGTACCAAGAAAAACCTCTGTACCAAAACTCCTCTCTTAATTATCTAAAATATGAAGTTTTCTGTCAAATCTCACCTATGACATTTTACGTTTGATGGGCCAATTTCAAATTTGACATATGACGGAATAAACGTCACAAATTCTTTATAATACATAATTTTAAAATAGTTTCTTAGTCATTTGGTTCCTGAAAAATACACGTGACGGTAATAAATAAATTCATTAACTCTAACATAACAATTAACTAGTCTTCTACCTAGTTAATCATTCATGCAAAGATGGGTGTAATAGCCACAATTAACTGGTGAACTTATCTACAAAACAATTAAAATAATTTAAGGAATTTCAAATACAGGATCGTCGTAAGGGAATACTGAGTTTTCCACTAACACATTGACCTATTTTAAAAAGAGGAAAGTCAGAAAAATGGTGTTTAATTTTATGTTAAATATTATAATATTTACCTACCTGGTACCTACCTATTGTTCGCTCTGTTGTTGTTATTGTTACGTTTCTCTTAATAATAAACTCCACTGGAATTAATAAAAATGCATAATGTCTACACAATCGTTTATTCTACAATACAATTCGTTGTTATTATTCTGGAATCTGTAATCTCTACAAAACCTCTATTGTTTACATTTGAGGTTGTTTTTTCTCCTTTCTTTCCGATGTGTGTTTGGCTAGTGTCTTATCTTTATTTATACTTTCTTCGGGTGCCGGATGTTGGTTTTACTTAATATAGATTTATCTCAATCTTTTTTACCAAGGTTTTTTCAGTACATACATATGATTTCGGATATGGTAACGGGTGGAATGTAGCTACTTTCCACCCTGGTTAACAATTGTCTACTTTCCAACTGTTTTCTATGGTGGAAAGCCGTCTATCTATATTTAAAAAATTGCAATTTTTAATGATTATGCCAAAAATGGTCACGAAACCATAAGGTTTAAAATTAACATGTTTCAGGTGTCTAAAAAAACTTTAAACTTATCAATTTTTGTATTATAAATATCATGAAATTACCATATAACGGTTATATTTTAGAAGTGCTTTTATTCTTTAAATTTTATTTTAGGTAAACGAGGACGGTCTTTGGATAACATATGCCCAGTAGGAGATCCTTTAAGAATTAGTGATACAGTACGTCCTTTCTTATGTGGAAATGATCCAGGAAAACCTCAGTGTCCTCCTCTATACCAATGTTTAGTTCAAAAAGGTAAGTTTATACAAAAATTTGGAAGTAGGAGCACCCAATTTTTTTTTCTTTAAGAATAATTTAAGTTCTCTTCTCTTTATATTTGCATCCCTCTTTTACTAACTTTGTGTCTTCATTTTACTTGTTCGTTTCTAAGCTTGTTCTTTTAGATATTTTGTGCTCCAGTAAGTATTTCCTATAAAACGAAAAGGAATTGAGCTACTCTATGCAGATAAACAATATTCCAGTACACTTGCAGTATTTATTTTATATCTCGACTCAAATTTTGAATTTTTTAATTAATTTTAGGTAACGATTATGGTGTATGTTGTCCAGCTTCCCTGAAAATCCAAAAAACAGGAACATGTCCAATTGAAACCGATGAAAACCACCAATGTGGCGCTATGTGTACACATGATCTAGAATGTCCTTCAGTACAAAAATGTTGCAATACCGAACAATGCGGTTTATCTTGTATTCATCCGAAGAATGTCACAGGTAAGGATGTACGGTATTTACAATTTAGTAAAAGTCATACTTCTGTAATTATTTACAATAAGGTTTAATGTTAAATGAAAAGGTGTGTTTAAATGCCGTAACAGAAAACAAGTCAACAAATAAGTCATAGATAATGAAATCAAACATGACAAAGAGATGGTTTTAGAATTAAAACTACGTTTATTTTAAGAAATGGCTATTGACGAATTTATAAAAATACAGGAAGTGCGTTTGTGACAGCTGACAGCAAGCTGAAGACCGATCTTGATTTTTGACAGATGACAACCTGCATCACTTGTCACTTGATAGGTATATGACAGCTACGTTGCAAACAATTTTGCTTATCAACCACCTCTTAAACTGGCAATGATTGTCTATTTAGCTACGTGGTTTGTTGGATGTCAAAATTGTGCTCAACTGTATGCTTATATACACATATCAGAATGGTCTAGATTCTAGAGGACAAAGTGATCAAAAATAATTAAATGTTAATTTGATAATTTATTAGGAAAATCATCACTGCTATAAATGACAGATCGACATATATCTAGAATTTTTTATCAAAGTACCAATGTTGTCTGTCTCAATTTGTTGCCATTATAGTTCGACAGTTCTTCCCTTGTCTGAAACACTAACCCTTGCTGTAGTACATGTCTTTTTTGCATATCCAAAACCTGCTCGATGGGTTTTAAGTCAGGGTATTGAGCAGGCCAGGATAATACTTGAATACTGTTCCGAAAAATTTGTACGATTCTTGCAACATGCGCTTCTAGTAGGTTCAACAATATGATCTCGATACTGCTTTGTTATTTAAAATCCTTCAATACGAACGAAATCATTTCGAAAACCTCTTGAACTCCAGTCCAAACCATCGAAGTTATTACTTGATATCTGTCAATTTCTTGAATGGTATGCAAGAGAGATGCGTAGCCACGTGTTCGCTTTTTGAATCACATCGTAAACCAAACTTCGATTAATCCGTAAAAACAAAGCATGTCCATTCTCGTTCTGCCAAGTTCTAATATCCTTGTGTGATTCCCACGATAAAATACTGGAATTCTAATGAGACGTGTAGAGTGAAGATTGCACTCATGGAACATACTCCTAATAGGTAGTTTGAGCAAAGACAATAATGTCATGAATGTTTTGAAGCTCACTTCTTAGCTGGCTAGCAGTAATATTGGGGTTCCTGAATGCCTGATGGCGAACAAACCTTGTTGTCTTGCTTGTGTTGGATCAATGTGTCGTTCCCTTACATCCCCAGTTTCTTGAAAACGCGGACTTTACCATCCTAGAGTACTCTTGGTTCATACCAACCTAGATGCACTAAATACTACAATGGCATCCCAAAATATTTCAAGGAGAACAAAAATCACAATTTTTAAGAGTCATACGACCTACCGTCATCTATGCCAGTGAAACCTGGACGCTTACAAAAGAAAACGAAAAAAGACTAAGAATCTTTGAGAGAAAAGTGCTACGCAAGATAATCGGTCCGCTACGAATCCCTACAGAACAATATCGAAGAAGAACCAACCAAGAATAACGGAACTATCCAGACATCGTGAAAGAAGATAAAAGAGAAGAGATTGCAAAGGGTTGGTGTTATACAGAAACAACCGGAAGAACGAATGTTAAAGATAGCCTGGGAAAGAGTACCAATTGAACGAAGACCCCTAGGACGCACTAGAATGAGGTGGCGAGATAACATACAAGCAGACCAGAGAAGTATGGAGATTGAATATGACCTAACCCTAATGGAAGATAGACGACGATGGAGGCAAATAGTATAGTTAACCGACGCTCATTTTTTGTCCCCTAGACCATTTTGATGTGTGTATCTTTGTTTTTATAAACTAATCTTAAATCAACTTCCTTTACGAACAAAAAAAATTAAATCGAAAAAAAATGTTTAGAATGTTTCCACCAGCGCGCCCTTTCAGAAGTTTTGGCAGTAAGTGAAAGGGTTGGAAGAGGATACGTTCCTCAATGTACAAGTGATGGACAATTTGAAGCTAAGCAGTGTAGTAGAAATGGTTTAGTTTGTTGGTGTGTTGATCGCCTAGGAAGGAAACTTAGAGGTTCTATGGGAGCTGCTGAAAATATTAATTGTTCGGTATCTGATGGTAAGTATTAGATTAAGATTATTTGTTTGTGACTCATTATAACTTTTTAAATAGTACGTTATGAATCAGCGGCTCGAAGTTTGGATAAAAATGGAAAAGAATGTGAACGACTAGAGTGCGCTCAAGTGTGTGAATATGGTTTCAAATTAGATGAAGATGGATGTCATACATGTCATTGCGATGATCCTTGCGACGGATTTATGTGTCCTGAAGACGAAGAATGTGTCAATGTCAAAGAATCTTCTTGTACTGATTTCCTATGTCCTTCAGTCCCAGTTTGTAAGTTTCGGAAAATAATTGTATAGTTGATAATGTAATTAAAATAAATTTATTTTAGGTCGACCAAAAGCAGTTTATGCGAATCCTTGTGAAATAGGTACTCCTCTCACAGACGATTTAAGAGGAGCTCCTGTTGCATGTGCTCTTCGATCTGAAAATGGTATTGTATGCCCCTCTTCTTATGAATGTACAGCTGTAGCTGGATCTACTCAGGCTGTATGCTGCCCTATGCAGGACTTTGAATTAGAAACAGAAGCTTCTGATGATTACAGCCAAATGGATGCAAGACCTCAAACAAGTAAATTGGTTTTTATTTAAAAAAGGTTTTGATTAATTTTACTTTAAAAATATATGTAAAGAACTCTAAATAAAGAAAACATTTTTTGTAGTGTGTGAGTATCTACATGAATTTTCTGAAAGCATGGAAGGTACAAGAGAAGGAATGTCGTTAGCTTTACCGACACCAGAATGCGATTCAAATGGTAACTACGTTGCTATGCAATGTACCAAAAAAGAATGCTGGTGTGTTGATAATTTTGGTACAGAAATACCTAAAACACGTGCCCTAGGAAACTCAAGCAAAAATTGTACTGAATTGCGAGAAACGTTAGAATGTTTAGATCTAACTTGTCGAATGGGTTGTGAGTATGGATTTATTCTCGATGAGGAGACAGGATGTCCTCAATGCCAATGTCGGGATCCTTGTACGGGAATAACGTGTAATGATGATGAACAATGTCAATTGGTTGAAGTTAGTTGTAAAGATCATTATTGTCCACCTGTACCGGCATGTAAGTAATGCATATTTATTTGAAAGAGCACCCGAAGAAATGATTCTCGCTAATGTAACGTACTTTTTACATACAAAGCTCTTTTGGCGTAGTTAATTGTTGATTATTATTTTATACCTACGTTACGGTAGCAAGAGGTATTTTTACCACCTCTTAGGTAAAAGAATTTATGTTTTTTTCTATAACTGTTCTTATAGGTTTACCAAAGAAAGTGGGACAGTGTCCCTATTTAGTACCAGCTTCAACAACTTCCTGTGATTTTGAATGCAATTCAGACATGGCTTGTAATGGTACCACCAGATGTTGTTCTAATGGTTGTGGAACTCAATGTATTGAGCCACTATTACTTACGGGTACGATTATTTATTCTTGATTTTGACTTAATATACACTCGCAAACACAGTTTGAATCTTGATCTACGTAAAATGCTCTTCCAGTTCCCTACAGACGTCGTTCTCTTTCTCAAGCAACACATTGCACATTCTTCTAAATTTGTTCTAGCTAACATCCAATTTCGGCTCTTTTACCACTTAAGGTTCCACAGACTGTCTCTTTATCTCATTCCGTTGTATTTACACAGATTATTGTCAAGCATTATTAGTCTTGAATAGAAGACACATAACTTTTGATTGAATCTAGCTTAAGTATATAACAAATTCAGCAAACGACAATATTTTTTCATTTCTTATACCAGTCTTCACCACTATCTATTCTACTAAACAGTTTCAGATATTTCTTCATTTTCTAGCTATTAAGAATATTTATAGTTGTTTATTTACCAACCCAGAAAGCTAATAAACAATTAAACCACTTTATATAGTTTTGACCAATCAGAGCTACAATAACTCAACCTTTTTTATATACTAATTTTTAGGATGCCAGCATCAAAAAGCTTTAGCAGAACACCAAGCTCACGAATCCGGTATACCAGCTGGAAAAGTGTACATACCAAAATGTACAGAAGATGGCAACTATGACCCAAAACAATGTAATCCAGGTACAGGAGAATGTTGGTGTATTGATCTTTTCGGTTTCGAAATATCAAAAACTCGTACAAATAACACTGAAACTCTTTCTTGTGATCCAGCACCAAAGTCAGATGATTGTCCTCTTTATAAATGTTCTAAAAACTGCGAACACGGTTATGAATTGGATGAACACGGTTGTCGGACTTGTGATTGTATCGATCCTTGTTCAAAAATTACTTGTCGAGGTGAAGGTGAGACTTGTAGATTGGTTACAGTCGAATGTTTAGACGGGCCGTGTCCGTCGGTTCCAATGTGTTTACCAAAGAAAGAAAATCCTTGTCAGAATGGAGAACCATTGAAATTGGGAAGTACTGATGAGTTGGTTACTTGTGGACCGGATTATGAAAATTGTCCTTCATCACATAAATGTCAATTGAGTCCTGTTGGGGAATATGCAGTGTGTTGTCCAAAACCAAGTAAGTATAACTTTGAAGAATATATTTTAATTAAGTGCGTCTCACAAAAAGTATGAAGCGCATTATTTTGTCTAGTTTTAGTTTGAATGAAATGGTAGATTCCTTAGCAATGGACAAAAGTCTATCTTTACTCCTGTGTATTGTTCTCCTCGGAAGACATTCGTTTCTGCGATTATGATCTATTTTCGCCCCGACTAATGTTTACTATTTTCTTCCTATCGAAATTTCGTAGATAATGCTCGGCAAACACTGCTAATCACTTCTTTTACTGTGTTTAGCTCTTACATCTAAAAATATTCACTTTTAATCAAAACCTATATTATTAAAAATTATAATATCTTTTACGAAAATAAACCTTAACTGATAATTAAAATATTTTAGGAGATGTTTGCTTTGAAGCATTAGATCCTGGAAAATGCATCGACATATCCGAAGTTAGAAATTTAACAAGATATTATTTCAACTCAAAAACAAATAAATGTGAACAGTTCATTTTCAGTGGATGCCAAGGAAACCACAATAATTTCCATACAGAGACTATGTGCGATATTGTTTGTCCAGGTAAAATATATTTTTTTTAATTATCGTAATCGAATAGAGCCAATTATGATGAAGTTTAAGCCTATAACCAATATAGGTGAAGAAAGTCGTATTCTTAAGGTAAAGAATACTGATGAAATTAATAAACAATGAAATCTTCATTTTCTTATTCAAATACTTGCTAAGAGAAAGTAAAGTAGCGACTTTTCCAACGTTTCCGATGCTCTCGCCTCTCGTGTAAAAACTCACCCAAGGATGATCACCAGATACTTGCAAAGAGCAATGGAAGAATGGTGCATTCGCTGGAAAATAGCAATAAATTAACAAAAGACCAAAGCAATTTTGTTTAAAAAAAGACGCCACCATCCATATGAAAATATTACGATGGGAGAAGAGGACATTGAGTGGACTAGATCAGTAAATTACCTAGGAGTCAACTTGGACCATGGACTATGCTTTAAAGAAGCGTAGGAAATAAAGCAAAATACGCAAGAACCAAATTTAGAAGACTAATAAGAAGAAGAAGCAAGTTAAACTTTTGAATAAAACTAAGACTGATCCAAACAATAATCATGTCCATCATAAGGTATGCATCTTTGAAGGCACGAGGAACCATGTAAATCGTGACCTAAGGGAATTAACGGAATACGACCCAGACAACAGTGCCTGGGCACACAAGAGGCCAAAGATGCACCTCCGGCAGCAGTAAAGTAACAGAGGATTGCACAGCGGCAAAAGTGACGAAAAGAGTCACCAAGAAAGAACGTAACTGAGACCGTAAAATACAAAAGAACGCGCAAAGAGAAAATCACGCAAACAATATATAGCCATACACCAGGAATATAGTGCAGGAGTACTGTCTTGGCAGAAATAGATGAGGACTGCAATTTCTCCCTAACTGCCCACATTAGGGTCCGAAATTGCTTTGGCCCCCTCGAAAGTGAGGGGATGTGGAAGAGAATGGGAGCATGCCATTGAGACAACTAAATCGTTGCCAGAATCGCATGCTCTTCATATCGGACTCAGAAACTGCGTGCGTGCGTAAGAACCCACAATACAAATATGCATTCCCATCAAACTAATTTAAACTAATGATATCTATTACAAAACCTATTTTACGACAGTTTAATAACACTGAAACCATATGTTTAGGTACTACATAGTACGAAAAAAAGTTTACCGTTGAGTAATATCTGGATACGTTACAAATAGTTATGCTTTTCCAAATTTAAAGATTGAAATTTTAGTTGTTATTTTTTCTCAATACCAAAATGAGCTACAAATTTGAACTTTGCTAAATAGCTAAATACTTACCTCTGAAACACACTTTATATTTATACCTAAGTTAATCAGTCTGCAAATTTTGTTTGACCAAAATTAAGACAATCATCAGGTTTTAAGCCTACATGTAGATGGCCTTTAATGAAACTGCTTAAATAAAGTTCTCGCAAACAAAATTTTCGTACGAACTAAACGGAGAGTTAATACAATTCCTCTATAATAATTTTTTTAGTGCTTTCTCAATGTGAGAGATTGCGAGAAAAGAATCAAAAAGCTGCTGAACATTACAAAAAACAAACGTTTACTCCAAGATGTGAACCTAACACCGGAGTATGGCAGGCTGTTCAATGCCTTGAATATGTAGGAGTATGTTGGTGTGTAACACCACAAGGTGAACCACTTAAAGGTACTTTAACACGAGGAAGTGAACCGGAATGTAATTTTAGACAAGCAAGACATTGGGCGAGTGATCGATCTGATTTTGAAACCGATGCTGATTTAGGTAAGTATTAGCTTAGTGTAACAACTCAACCATCATAATAATAATTTCTATTTTAGTCTTGGAAGAATTAATTATGCAAATTGGATCATTTGAAGAATCCAATGAATCTGTGGATATAAATGAAGGTAGAAATACGAATATGAACTGGGAAATTAGTACTCTTAGTCGATGTGAATCTCTTGGAGGACAGTGTGATCAAGATAAGAAATTTTTACCAACTCAGTGCGAGGAACAGACTTGTTGGTGTGTAGATGAAGCAGGAAATCAGTTACCTAACACCAGTACTTTTAATAAAGGAGAAAAAACTTGCGGTATGTTAATTAAGAGTTTGCATTTGGTTTATAGCAAAAGAAACGATTATTAAAGCAGAATCCTAAATAATATATATTTCTTATTGTTGATTCTAGCAGAATTGAAAACTATATGATCAAAACCTGATACATTTTTATACTTTTAGTGACCACTCCAATAGAAAAGGCAGATGTAATTCTTGGATTTAGAGGAGAATTTGACGATATCTCGGCAGTACCAGTTGTTAATCAAGTAACAAAAATTATAAACAATCTTCAAGGAAATATTAATGATAATGGTATCAAGACATCTATCACTTCCGATGCTCTTTATGTAAACTTTTCTTTAATAGGAACTAACAAAGTAGACGTTGCGTATAAACTAGAACAAATGGTAAATATTTCACACAAAAAGATATAGCTTTCAAATATTTATTTGCATAAATGTGATAAAACTGCATTTAATACATTTTCTAATGTGAAGAGTGCGCTTCGATCACCAGAGTATTAAATTTACGTATTCCTATTGGTTCACAATAAATATAGTGTTATTATCCGACTTTTGATTCAGCTGTCACTAGAGAATAGGTAGAGCCATGGTAGAGCTATCAATATCTCTATGAGTACCATGGTAGCTCAATCAAGATGGAGGATGAATAAAACAAAAGTGTGTAGTACTCGGTCAATTTCGATAGAAGCGAACCTTTTAATTTCTAGTGTACTCGAAAGTAGAATCAGCGAATGAGGCAGGATACTTTTACTTACTCGAAAGAGGAAGCAATGAGAGAGATAGATAAGCCGTTATTTATTTTTCTTATAATTTTTTTGTTGCTTCTCCTCTTCCGTACCTTACATTAAAAGCTTCGTCTTAAAACGGATAATCTAAGCTTCTTTGTGGATCATATTTTGCGCTATATATCCACATCTAAACTTTATTTTTTATTTTTTAGGTAATGCAACAAAGATTGCCAGGTTTAACAGCAGATATAACAAGATCTAGAGTAATCCATAGATTATTTGGTCAAGATTCTCATAACTCTGATAAAGTTGTAGCATTAGAACAAAGAGAAATTGTATCACAGTCACCAGTTTCAGTAGTAGTCCCATACCATACTGCATTAATTGTAATTGCTGCTGGTTCCGCTTTTATTATCTGTGTTTTAACCTTACTTGTACTACTCTACAGAAGGAAAGTAAGTTCAAAATCAACAATAAATATTTAACACTATAAAAACATGGATTCATTAATATCCATTCTTATTAGTATGTTTAACGATTGTTGAGATCTTATTTCTAAAAAAAAAACTATATTATTTTAAATAAGAATCTAAGTTCCCACGCTAGCTCAATTCTTGTGGTTCGAATTTAATTTGATTTGTAGGAATTCAGGTGTCGGCTGATAGACAATTGGACGCCGAGTACAAACTTCAGAAATTAACTGGATGCAATTGATTTATTAAAAAAATAACAATTAAACGAATTGAACTAGGATTAAAACCTTTAAGATTTTAATTTAGAAATTCGAAAAGTTAAATAGTTATATCTCTACAAAAAGTTAATTTTGCCAGGGACGACACATGTTTGATCTAAGGTAGCTTCAAATAACAGCGGCCGGTGAATACTAATCCCAATTCAGCTGATCCTTTTGGAACCGTCTGATGCTTCGATATTTGAAAGATTCCAAGAAGATAGTTCAAAACTGAAGTTATATTACCCATGTCGTCTAAAAGTGATTAAAGGAGCTAAGAGTCGTCCCAAACAGATTAGTAATTTTCCTTTACAACAGTAAGGCTTTTAACAACAACTGCTTTCATAAAAAAAAAACAAATTTAAAAAAGAGACCGAGCCACGTAGGAGAAGCCAAAGATATGATTTATGAACTTCAAAATTCTATGCAACAGGTGGGGTTAAAAATAAACTGCTCCAACACCAAAATGATGACTAATCTGGTCTCCATGGATCAAATCCGAATAGAAATAACAACCAATACTCATACCTAGGTCATGAGATATAAATTCACAGATAATAAAACCTGTGAATTGACCAGAAGAATAACTTTAGGATGGGCAGCTTACGGAAATATGAAAGATGTGTTTAAAGTTGATATCTCAATATCTTTTAAAGAAAAGCATTTAATCAGTGTGTTCTACCAGTCCTGATGAATGGCGCAAAGACATTTACCCTCACCAAAACAATGACACAGCGACGAATGAAGAGATCAGTGATAAAAGATAAAGTAAGAAACGAAGAGACACGCAGACGAACTAAAGTGGACGATATTATAGAACACATCAAAACAAAAATGGAAATGGGCAGGACATCTTGCAAGACGAGAGATGGACAAAGAAACTTATCGAATGGAGACCCAGAACCTTTAAACGGAACAGAGGACGAACCCCTACCCGCTGGACAGACGACATAAATAAACGCAAAGAGAGACTGTATAATGATGATAGATTTGTTTAAAGTGGAATTGAGTACCTAAGCTTTATATGTGACATACATACTAAAGCATCTATGTTTAGAGGCGTTACCGGCTATAGGTAAAGATTTCAAGGTCGAGTCCTGCCGGATGTGGCATTTTTTTCAGTTTTCTCATTACCGTCATTGGGACCGAGCTCCAACTGTAGAGGCAGCACTTTGACTGAAGGCCGCGCGCCCTAGTGCGGAAATTAGGAATTTAATGGGCAAAAATTTATTAATAACAAACGTCATAATTAATAAATAATAGAAAAAAAAATTAAATACGGATTTCAACCGAGAATTAATAATAATATTCGTGATCAAAATGTCTTTTCACGAGACACCAATGTTAGTTAACGGAAAACGATAAAATTTCACAGATAAATTTATATACCGCTCTCTGCAAGACTTTTCTGTACAGGCTTTTATACAACATGATTTTATTGATAAAGACATCGTGAATAATTTCAAAATTTATTTTAATAAAAGGTAAATAAACAATTTATTACATACTATTGGTTAATATTTTTGCCCATAAGTTTACAATTTCTATCACCAGAGGGGCGTGACGGTCTAGAGGCTCGGTCCCTATTATCTTGGTTGTATAATTTGTAAATGTCAAAAATAATTAGTTTACTATCAATTATGTAAATTGAAATTTGTATTATTTTTTTTAGGTGAACAACACTTTGAATACTCAAAAGATTTCTTCAGATAACAGATTCATCTCGAACAACACACATCCTATTTATATAGAATTACCAAACGAAAATGGAACTCCAGAAGCAAATACAAAATTAAATACCAACAAAATTTAAATAGCAATAAATTTAAAAAAAAAATGTAATATATGAGAACCAGTATTTAATTATATCACTCTTTAATTAATATGCCATTCGATAAGAATATTATTTGTGATTAGTACCTTAATTATAAGACTTTTAGATTTGTAATTTTATTTGTACAGTTTATTCTTTGCGGCTGTCTTTTCTTAAGTTATTTATGAAAATAAATAGTGTATATAAATTTATTTCCTTTATTATATTAATCAGCTCAAATTTATTTCAATAAAAAAAATGTAACCCTGATTTAAAATTGACAAATATATAATATTTCATTTAAAAAGCATTAAAAAGGAATAACAAGACTGTTTTTTTACCGACAACAAAGGTAAAAATGTATAAAATATTCATAATCAAATATTTCCACAAATTACAAAAGAAATAATAAAGAGATCTAAACAGAATCACATTAGAAAAAGAAAATTAATCCAACAAACCCGGACTGGGTGAACGCTTATCTCGTCTATTCGTTTTTTTATTTTTTGACTTTTCTCTCTTTTTTGTCGATCCTGAACTGGAAGCTGAGTCTGCAGGAGATGTGCTATTTGAATGATCCTGGAGTCGTAAAATATCCCTGAGATTGGTTAACTCCTCGTCTTCACCTTCGATATCCACATTTAAAGAATCTACTATTTCTGCTGGTATTTCGTTATTTTTCTTTGGAGTACCTTAAAATATAATCAAAGTGATTTTACATTTTAAACTGAAACTTATAATCAAATTTTAAAAACCAAAAAACATCACAAAAATTGTACATAAAAAAAATGTAAAAATCGAGGAAAAAAACATCTAAAAAAGAGGCAAAAGGGTAAAAATGACAAACAACAACGAAAAAAAAAATCGACAAAAACAGTAATAAAATCATGGAAATCAATCAAAGAAACAAGAAAAGCCAGTAAAAAATAGAAAAAAACTGAAAATGAAAAAGTGTAAGTGCAATTTTGATACAAATAGAACGAAATGTTGCTCAATCCGCACTCTGGAAAAATTGTTTCGCCTTCGAAAATTAATGCACAGCTTGCACTTTATATTACCCACAAAGCGGAAGAATTGAAAAGTAACTCAACTTTAGTATATAAATTAAGTGTAAGTCCTATTGTGTGTAGTTTACAAAAATCGCCTACCAAATAAGTCAAAATTGAAAGTTGTGTCGTGATAAAATTCTTTACCAAGCAAAGAAAGAGTGCTTAAACAATTTTTATTGGCATAGTCTTTTTAAATACGGTCGGTCGATCGAAGATGGAGGCCACCACATCAGACATGGACGAAAAAGTGGAAAAATTGTGTTATAAGACACTCGGATAATACTAGAAACAATAAAGGAGGACATCAAGAAAAACCGTCCAGGAAAATTCGCCAAATTGCCTGCCATGTACACACATAGCTTAGAACCATTGGTCCATCTATCCTAAAATTTAGACCTGACACCTAGCGATTTTTATTTTTCCACAATTTTAAAATGAACTTAAGGGAAGGTGGCAATTTTGACATTTTGAGGCAAAACACAAAAAATATTTTTTAAACGAATTATTATATTGAAAAGGAAAAAGATTTGTTGTTTTATTTTATTTAGAACCATTTCATTCCACGAATTATGATAATTTTATAGTTTTAATGATAAATTGTCTTAGTTTTTTATGATGTATGATTAAGTATTATAAAAATTATTTCTTACCTTTCTTTTTGCTACCATTTTTATCTTTTTTCTTTTTCTTTTGTTCAGCAGATCCCCAATCAGCATCATCATCGTCATCATCACTAATTGCATCACCATAAGTAATATTATCTTTACTATTAGAAACTGCTCTTCTAGAAGCATTTCTTGATTGCCTACCCATACCCATGCATGTTTGTAAATGTAGTGCAAATCTTATAGCAGCTACAGGTCGACAGCAATTTGGACAAACACATTCTTCTTGAGTTTTTTTTGCGTTATGATTTGAAAGTATCTCAAAATCTCCGGATTCGACTTCGTCTGTGCTATCGCTGGCGTCTAATGAGTATGCATTCGTTTTGTATTTACGATGCAAGTCAAATATTATTCCTAATGTTAACTCGTCAATAACGTTATTTAAAAACGTTTCAACAGCTGTACGTAATGTTTGTTTATTACTTACTGTATCGTGAAAATCCTTTCCTAAATGATTAAACAGTTGTTTCTGGTCGAATTTCTTCTTCCGATCTGACATTTCAAATTTACCGCTTCACTTAGGTTAAGTTACTGTTAACCTGAAATTATTATTTATGTGTGTATTATATTATTTTTGCACTATAAATGTTTTTTCCACTCTTAACACACTTTAAATACATATTTAATTAGATTTTAGAAAGTTAATTAATCATTTTTCATAATACTACTATTTTGACAATCTGATTCTACTGTCTTATAACCAGAGATAATATATATTATATTGTCTCTGCTTATAACTCATGTCAACAAGGGTGTTTAAACGTCATTTTTTTTTAAATTGTATTCTCGACGGTAGATGGCTTCATAAACATTGCGCCATTAGTATAGGCAACGTATTATACACCGAAAGGCGAAGAGGCTTAATAGCATAGCATTTGTCTATGGCATTACCACAGCCGTACTTTACTACGGCTGTGGCATTACCAAAAAAATTTAACTGAAAGTGTCTTTTAATTTATTTGATTATCGTATAATTTATTTATTTTCTGAACTTACATTTTATCGGACGCCCATATAAAGTACAAAGGTTCATTAAACCTGGCCGTAAGTCTCTGGATCTGGAAAATTGGAGAGGGGCAAGCAATTGCTCTGCCCATTGTACATCCTCCCGTTTGTAGGATATCCACACCTCAGGCTGTCATTAGGCCTAAAGATTTAATATAGGTGATGAGACTCCTGAGGGGAATCTCCCTGACATCGGCTGGTGTAAGCCAGAACTCGCCCAACACGGATCTTCTGATTTCAGAAAAAGCAGAGCAGTCATACATTATAAGTTCTACTGTTTCCTCTTCTTGTTCGCAACCTCTGCATAGGAGAAATTTTGCTAATTTCATCCTAAACAGATGTTGTTGCAATTGGCAGTGACTTGTTAAGATTCCCACCGCTGGACAACAAAGGCCTGTCTTAGTTTTAAGTATATTAGGAGCTAAACAGGTTGAAACCAAGAGGCGTTTCTCCCAGTCCGGTTTGAGTGGATGCTCCAGACTGATAGCGAAAAACATATGGATTTCTGTTCTGTGGAACCCATTACCGATTGAATGGATGCTCCTATATAGGTAGGAAAAAGAAGGATTTCTCTTATGTGGAAAGGTGGACGAAACTTCCCGGCCGTAACCAATCAAATATTGAAGCTTGTCTGTAACAATTACATGAAGACCTGGCATTCTTTTAATATCCGATACTAGAATCCCTTAGAAAAGAAGGCACTTGCTTTAAAGTATCGAAAGGGTGACAATTTAGTTAAAATTTCTGCGAGATTAGCAACCTCTGCAGACCACACGCTGTATACTCTTTAGGTTCTTTGATAGATGTAAAGAACGCCTTTAACACACCCAAGTGGCATCTAATTATTGAAATCCAAAAAATCTCAGGATAAGCGAGTACTTGGTCAATATTACTAAAAACTATTTGGTGGATAGGAACTTAATAATTGTAACAAATAGAGTGGAATAGACTCAAGGAGTCCCAAAGGGGTCTACTCTTGTTCTCCTGCGAAATGTGTTGTAATATATGGAAATCAGACATTGGACCCTTGCCTACGTAGATGACTGGGTGCTGATCATCAAGGCGGACGACAAAGATGATTTATGCTGCAGAGCTAACGAGACCCTTAGTATTACTTCACTAAGGGTTAGATGTGTAAAAATGGTCTAGAAATCGCTACCCCTAAAACGAAGAGTGTTTTATTAAAGGAAAAAAAAACGTCCTGCATGCATGATGCTTTGTATGTCGAAGGTGGACAATTTCAAGGGTCAAGTTCGAAGAATTTATAACTAAAATGCCGAGGGGGTGCAATCGGTTCCCCCTAACGCGATCGTACCTATTACTCGCTTAAGGTGTTATTAGCAGTTTTAAACATTTTCCTGTTTTTGCTGCAAGACAATGGATATCAAAGTTTCAACTAAATATATACAATTTTCAATGTATGTAGAATTTAGAACTTAAAATGTAAAGAACAAACAAAAAATCGACTCGAAATTTTAACTTGAATGTAAAAAAAAATAGGATAGAGAGTTGAAACTAGGCAACAATACAGGAAGTTTTCAAAAAAATAATATTTAATGTAATTATTGAATTTTAATTTATTTAGTAACAAAAATACGTGCTTTCTACTAAAACATGCTATAACAATATAAAGGAATATCATTCTGTATACTATCGCTTCATTTTTCCTTAATATATAATAATCATAAATTTTTCTTTTTTTTTAATTTGAAGTATCGGTTGCATCTTTTTTCATCTGTACTTCAAGTGTTCTCTCACTTGGATAATCAGGTTGAGACAGTGATCTGTAGTTTTCATCATCAACAAAACAGATTTCATGACCATCAGGATCAGCTAAAATTATTACACGTACATCAGCTTTTCCTGGAGTAGGCAGAACAGTTAATGGAGTTAACACTTTGCAGAGATCCTTTTTTTCTACTACGAATTTCGATAGAGGATCCTGTTGATCGTGAGGAATCGAAAATGCGATGCGCCCGTAAGCTTGTCCACGATTAACATCATTGCCTGAAATTAATATAAATAATTTTTATTTAAATTTGAATAAAGCAGGATTTCTTTAACATTTTTATTATCGTTACTTTTTAATTAACTTACAGTAACAATGTTAATTATTAATAAAATAAGTACTTCTTACCAATATCATTTAATTCTAATTTTGCTTCATTTTCTTTAAAACCTACAACAGCAGTTTTATCAGTTTGTTTGAATGTTTTCAAACCAAGAACACCTTGCCAAAAATCAATGGACCTTTTTAAATTTGATACATTCAGTGTAACTGACTGTACAGGATCTACAAAGAAACGTTTATCAATTTTTCTTTTCTGGTAGCTTAAAATTATATAAATAGACAAATTTTTCGTTAACGCGATTTCTTGTTTATCTAATGTCTAAATTTCAAAAAATCTCGTAAGACATGCCTCAAATAATGAAATTGCTGAACGATATAATACGCTTTTTTGTTAATATCTTCATGTTATACATGCTTTGATGAAAATATTTACCTCTATCAGTAGGTTGAGCTTCATCAACAATATGGAATTTATATCCCCCTGGTGCAACTAATATATTAGTATCAATTATAGGCCAATTTTGTTCTTTAGCTCTATTTAAGGCTTCTTTACTTTGAATTGTAATTTTTTCAAAATCATTTCCTCTCTCATAAGATGTAATACCGTAATTGTAAGTTAGTTCTATAACAAAATGATTATCTTCTGGCCCGTAACCCACCATTGTTTTACTCCATCTGCCAGCGTATGGTCTAAACAAATATTTTTCAATATATTACACGGTGAGTTACAATACACTTTTTTAATTCAAGTCAATTTATACATACTTATATATTCTTAATTCAGTAAAAAATTTATTGTCTATAAACATAGAAAGTATCTTGTCCTTGTCCTTAAATAATAAATATAAATGACAAGATGACAAAACAAGAATAAATTCTTGTAAATTATTTTAATTGATAAGATACCTTAAATATTTTAATAAAATAAACTTACTTAAAACCATTTAAGCCGACAGACAAAATATTAAATAATTTCATTTAATCCTTATCGAACTGTGAAGATAAGAAATAAAATTGAACATTCTATATAGCTGATATGGAATTACAAAGAACACCGATTTAAACTAACAGAATACTATTAGAAACAAAAAAAAGTTTTACATAACTATTAACATGTTAATTATAATAAATTGTTATTAACTAAACAATATACAGCAACAATAATTACCCATTACACGTTGCTTCGCATCCTTCTGAAAACTCTTCATGTCTCAATAATTTCATTCCTAAAATTTCCCTGTAAAACCTCATCGACTCTTTTCTGTTTGGTATTTTAAATACAAAATGCAGTGCTCTTCCACTTAAATTCATTTTGAATATTGCGTAATTTAAAATAACAACTTAACAAATTACCTTCACCAGCTAATAATTACTAATTACTACCGATACCGATACCGTTTTATTTTATATATTATATATTGAGATAATTAGGTATGCAAAATCCCACTCTTTGGAGCATATTTTCCTCTCTTCTTTTAAAAATGTGTTTTTTATACTTGTATTCAAAATACTACTGTTCAATTATTACTATGCTATGGATTTTAAATAGTTAACTTATTCGTATACAGCATATTTATTTATTTATTTTTAAAATTAAATAAAAAAGGTTTAATATTAGTTATTTTGATATTTAATTAAATTTACTGTCAGTTTAATGGCCTTGAATCAGGTATGCTCACAGAAAGGGAACTGAGAACTGACTACTTTTCTATAAAAAGGCCAATTATTATAGGTTATGTTTATTTTCCTATCAGTTTGAATTTTCAATGTATAAATATTGTGATTTTGAAAGAGCTTTTTAAGTATTAACTAACAATGTATTGTTTAAGAAATCTATGTAATAAATCGTCTAGGACAATTAATGTAGAGAAACTGTATTTTTCTTCGTCAACACAATCAAAAGATCACTATGATATAATTATAGTTGGTGGAGGAATTATTGGTAGTGCCACTGCTTGTACATTAGGTAAAGTATAATTCTTATTATTGTTTAAATTCGATTTACCATTCTTTAATTGTTAGGTAAAAATGCTAGATTATCTAATAGACGTATATTACTGTTGGAATCTGGTGAAAATAAACCGTTTACTTTACCTGAAACTTACAGTAATCGTGTAGTATCATTAAATCCAGCAACAAAAAAATTATTGAATGAAATTAATGTATGGAATCATATAGAAAAGTTTCGAGTAACACCAGTTAAAAGATTACAGGTACACTACATTATACATTTAATAATAAATTATTTAAACAATGTTTTAATGATTCAGGTCATGGATGCTTTATCTGATGCATCAATTACTTTTGGACAAGAAAGATCACCAGAAGATGTTTCTTATATTGTAGAAAACAATCTTTTGATTGATGTAATGAAGAAAGAAATCGAAAAACTGGAAAATGTTCATGTTTTATATAAAACAAAAGTAAAAACGCATCATTTTCCATTATCAAATGAAAATGTAGATATTTGTCTTGAAAATGGAAGCAAATACTCCTGTGAATTATTGGTGAGTCATATTACTAAATTTTTTTTTCTTGTTTCTCTAAAATTATTCCCATCATATAAACTTTTATTAAAACTTGTACTACTGAATGATGCATTTATTTATTTATCGTCTGACTTTTTGACACATTAAGAGAAGAAAAACAAAATTATAAAAGGTCATAAATGAACTTCCAGTTTATTTTTATAATCAATCGACTCTGGAGTCGCTATCAAGTCTCCCATTATATGTACATTCTTCCGTGATATGTCTGAGGGTTTGTATTTCTCCGCAGGCACAGAGAGGAGATGACTGCTTTCCCCTCTTGTGTAGGGAGTAAGCGCATCTGCCGTGTTGGGTTCTAATTTTTTACCAGCAATCATTCTCATTGGGTAGTTTAGTTACGTATCCACTTTATATAGGTACATGCGGACTATTTAACCAAACATATTTAAATGCTGAAGAGACGAGGCCCAGCGTAAAGTGGAGGCAAATCCAGTTTTTGGATTATGTTGTTTCTTGTTTTTAATTTTTCAGCAGGTTTTGTTTGGTGTTCTCTGAAAGACACTGTTCTATCAAGGGTTATGCCCGGATACTTAGGTGTTTATTAGCGAGTTTATTATTTAAGTGAAAGCAAGTAACTTCCGTTTTGCTGGCGTTAGTTTGGAGCCTCCATTTGCGAAACTACTTTCCTACTTCTTCCAGATCTTTCGTCAGGGTTTCTTCTGATTCTTCGATAGAGCTGCACCTTGTCGCGAGTACCCAGTCATCAGGGTAGCCAAACTTTTCTCGATCTTGCTTCTGGAATCCCTGTGGTAACCCGTTCTGTAGTTTTCTTGGGGAGCTGATGTCGGATCCCATAGCCATTTAGCATGCTGTCTATTAGTCAAAATATCATACCTTCTCTCCACACTGTGTCGTATGCCTCCGATAGGTCAATAAAAGCAATTTAGGTCTAAGTTTTTTACGGAATGAGGCAAAATTATGAAGACACATTTAGTGATATTTACAAAATTTATTCATCAAAATTAGTACAAAAAAAACATCAATTAGGTTTTGTAGTATTTAAAAATTGGTAAATCTTTTCAATTTTCTGTCTCAGTACAATATTATGTTCATAAAAATCCTTTGAAATATCATTTACTTGTGCTTTAAGAGTAGCTAACTGATTTTTGCTGCCATATTTATGATATCCATCACTATTGTAAGAACTTAATCTAGAAAGAGATGGTGATATAACATCATAATAATAATCCAACTTTCCTTTTCTATGAAGTTTTTTAGGTTTATCTTTTTTTGTTACCACGAGTTGATAAATGTTCTGTACTAAATTACGTGGTATTCTCTCTTCTCTTGGATCATTTGGTCTTATATATAAAGCCCAATGATACTGTGATCTTAATAGTAATGCTTTATTATGAAAAAATTTCATAACTTTGTTAGGTATGCAGGTTAATAACCTGGAAAACAACATACTTTCCAAATGCGCTACTAACTCTGCTTGTCGAACCAATCTGTCTAAACCTGCTGTTTGTTGTAATTCTTGTATATCGCTAACAGCCAATCCAACTATTAAATTCGTTAAAATAATAGTTACTAATATCACAAAAGCTAGATACATAAAGTGTGCGGTATACGGATACCTAATCTGATGATCTTTATCATCAGGCCAAAAAACATCTTCGTATTCTAATTCTCCTGACATCATGATTATTACTTTTAAAAGAACCCATTTAAGATCCTTAAAAGCGGGATAATTAGCGAATATTACACCGAAACTAAGTGAGAATGCTAAAAATAAACAAAAATATGCCAGCATTACTTTAGCGTAGTTAACAGCAACTGTTGTGAACATTTGTATGTATAAACCAAACATGGGAAATCGTCCAACTATCATCATTAATTCTACCCAAGTTATAAATATTGAAACAGCAGCAACATGATGTTGCCACGTAAAAACATCCTGTCTTACATTCATATTCGTTGTTGGTTGAACGCAAGAAAATACTCCAAAAATAATTAACCATTGCAATCCATTTTCCCATTGTTTTATGTATGTTATCCAAGAGTGTGCTATTTGAAATAATTCTTTAGCTAAAAGTAATAAATTGAGGATTAGTAGAAAGTATCCAATATTTTTAACACTGTTTGGTACCCAACAAGGTTTAGACTGAGATTTAGCTGATGGACAGTCTTTTAAAAATACTCCTATTATATAAAAGGTAAAAAGACACACAAATACAGAATGATAGAAGAGGCTGAATAAAAAGAATTTTCTTATCCGTTTCCATTTTAAATGTAAAAATGTTTCACATAAAGGATGCTTTAAAACTTCTTTATGTCCTACTTCGATAAAATTCAGTAATAATTCAGTTTCTTTGTTACCAACAGTAGGTACAAGTACTCGAAAATCTAATTTAAGTTCACAATCGATATCTCCCAACTCATGATCGGTTAGTCGTATCGAATTATCGAACTTCATGATATATTTTTGTATAACATCCGGTGTTTTTCTGGTAATAAAAGTTAGAACTGATATTCCTCCGTTTGTTCTCGCTGTAACATCTCCACCGTTATTTATTAAGAGCATAACACAATGAGAATATTCATTTAATGCAGCTAAATGTAAAGGTGTATATCCGAAAATATCAGGTTTGTTAACATTCGGTCTAGCTGCAAGCATTATTCTTACACACTCACTGGATCGTGATGCTTTTACTATTGAACAATGTAATGGTGTACGTCCATCAGTATCTTCTGCATTAGGATCAGCACCTTTTTTCAAAAGTAATTCTATGGTAGCAGCACATTGTGATAGTGCTGCTAGATGTAATGGTGTTTGTTTTTTGTGGTTTTGGACATGAATGTTAGCTCCTGCGTTTATGAGAATGTTGACACAGGTTAAATCTCCATCTTCAGCAGCTAAATGTAATGGAGTCATTTTTTGGGTACCACATTGTACATCGACAGCAGCGCCATATTGTAGGAGTAATTTTATCGCTGTCGAATTTCCTAATGTGGCTGCTACATGGAGCGGGGTTTCAGTGAATACCTAAAAAAATAAACAGTTTTGTATCCAATATGTTAACGCTTAATAGAAAAAACTATGTGATTACCTGACAAGTGTTCGGACAGGCTTTATTTTCCAAAAGCTCTTTAATACATTCATCTGCTCCGCTTTGCACTGCAAAATATAATGGACTTTTACTAGTTAGTAAACCAGCGTTAACATCAGCTCCATGTTTAATTAACATTCTTAAACATGTTACATCACCACCTCCAGCTGCGCAATGTAAGGGTGTTACTTGTTTAGAATTATCCCATGCATTTTTATTACATCCCGCATCTAGGAGAAGTTTTAAACATTCACTATGTCCACCATACGCTGCCAAATGTAAAGATGTTCTTAAATTAAAAAATAAATGTTACTCTGTATAAATTGAAGCAGATAATATAGTTTTGAACTTCAACTAAGACATTCCAAAAATTAATACAGAGTTTGTTCGGAAAGTAATAAGACTGATTTTCTTCCGCCGTAAGTGTAGTTGGGAGCGTGCACGCACCGACTGTTTTCGGTAGAGGGCGTTCCTAGCTAACGAACGAGTGGCTGTCTATTTGTCTCCGAACACCTGGAGAGTCAGGACAGGCATTTTCGCGCGACGTGTTTCTGTGAGTGGTGCAAGCCGAAAATGCAGAGGTACGCGATTAAATTTTGTGTGAAACTCGGTAAATCTGCGACGAGAGGCTTACCCAGATGTTGCTTTAACAAAAAGTGGTGTGTTTCGGTGGCACCTGGCCTTTTTGGAGGACCGGAAAGAGGTCGCCGATGAAGACCGTGCTGGAAGACCTTCGGCTTCGACAAACACCGACAATGTGACTCGTGTGTGCATCGTTTTGAACTCAGACCATCGACTAAGTATTCGTTTAATTACCCAGATGTTAAATTTACCAAAATCTGTGGTTCATGACATTGCGACGGAGCATTTGAACATGCGCAATGTGTGCGCGAAGATGGTCCCAAAAGTGCTCACTGGCGACCAGAAATTGCGGCGAGTGGAAGTTTGCCAAGAAAATTTGAACATGCGTGAAAGTGACCTCCAATTTTTGAATAACGTAATCACAGGTGACGAGTCGTGGATCTTTGAGTATGATCCCGAGACAAAGAGCCATCGTCCACCAGGAATTTGTTCCTCCTGGACCAATCGTCAACGCCAAGTTTTACGTGGAATTGCTCAAGAGGCTCAAACGAAGGGTCAATCGGGTCCGACAAGACATAGCAGCCGACTGGAAATTGCACCACGACAACGCCCCTGCTCACACCGCCTTTCTTGTGAACAGCTACCTGACCAAGGCCGGCATCCCAACGCTTCTGTAGCCACCCTACACCCAGCCCATATGTGCCCCCGGACTTTTTTTTGTTTTCTCGCCTGAAACGGCCGATGAAAGGCAAGCATTTTGAGACGGCAGAGGGGATCCAAGCAGCATGCACCGCGGCTCTCAAGGTTATTGCGGAAAATGCAATCCGTGACGCCTTCAATGCTTGGAAATCGCGCTGCATCGACGCAGAAGGAGCCTATTTTGAAATTTTTTAAAGAATCGTAACGATTGACTCAATAATTTTTTTTAAATCGACTCAGTCCTATTACTTTCCGGATAAACCCTGTTAATCTTTCCCTTATTTTTTTGTATTTTGATTACAACTGTTTTTCGACAAATGTACAATAAAATTTGTACTTAATAGCTTCTGTCTGTGTAGTGTATTTTTATAACATTTTATTATATTTACTATTATAAGTCGTCGTAAACTTTTTATGATGTGTTTAGTAATATAAAGAGATCATTAAATATTTACACAGTGTCTAGTATCATTTTATGAATGAAATTAATAAATACCTTCCGTTTTCATCAGATTTTTCTAAATATGGCTTAGCACTTAATAAACTTTTTAATAGTTCCGGTTTTCCCAACCAAGATGCCATTAATAAACCAGTGTTTTTATTTAAATTAATTACTGATAATATATCTTCTTTTAAAAGTAATTCTCGAATTTCCTCAGCGTCTTGCATATTCTGCAATAAGAAAATAAATCAATATTTAAAAACTCTTAAGTAAAAACATAATAAAATAAAATAAAAATTACCATCAATCCTTCCCAAATAGAATCAGAATTCCATATATCTTGATAAGGATGACCCCTTTCTCTGGGTTCAGCATCAAATTCTGATCCAAGTTGTTCCTCACTAGATATACTTGATGATCCTGCTTGCATTTCTATATCTTTATCCCATCTTTCCAACGAAACATCAACATCTGTAGATCGGATATAATCATCCATTTTCTTTGCTCTTAAAACAAAAGAATAAAGACTTTATTAGAGAGTGAGAGTGAGAAAGAAGGAGCGAGATGATGTAAAGATCGCTTTATATATTTAAATGTCAAATAATAATCCTCATACAGGGTGTTAAAAAAAGTGACACAAAATGAAATGGATGTCCCAAAATAAGCAAAAAACATATGTCCGCAAATTAACGGCTTCGGAGATACGGACCATTTTGCGTTTAAAGATGTTTAAATCGGATGTTCAAATTGCCCTTCCTCCATTTCAATGCAGCTACGACATCTCCGCCGCAGGGTCTGTCGAACTCTTTCCAAAATACCTTCATTGGGTAGGATTCGATGACATCCCTGCTCTACTCTTTTCTGTAACTCACAGAAGTGACGTATACGAACTTTTTGTGAATGTCCTCAAAGAAAGAAGTTAAGGGGGTTTAAATGACGCAATCTTGCAGGCCATGGTACAGGTCCGCCTCTTCCTATCCATCTTTCTCCAAAAGATCCGATTAAATGCTCTCTTACAGCAATTGAAAAATGTTTAATGCTGGTCATCAAGAAATCTTGGCGAATGATAAAAGCTTTAAAAATACAGGACACAAAACTCCAAAACTTACTTTATAGATTTGAAACAGTCGCAAAGAAATTAAACATGGTGATTTCTGTCCAGAAAACGAAGTCTCTGATAACATCAAGAGAAGACATGTATATAACCTATTATGACCTACGCTATAGAAACATGAGCAGAAACAGCTGCTACTAAGCAACTGCTCAGAACAACTGAAATGAAGACCTAAGATCAATTGTGGGAAAAACCCTTCGGGATAGAGTGAGAAGCATCGACATCTGATCCCAATGTGACATATAAGATATAAGATGATCCAGAACAAGAAGAAGAGCATGGAGAGATCATGTCAACAGAATGCCTGACAATCGAGTAGCTAAAATCGCAAAAGAAGAGAAACCAACCAACTGCAAACGACCAGGAAGACCTCCGATATGATAGATGAACATCGGAGGCTACAACTTTGGAAAAACAAGACATTGTCTTAGAATAAGAAAAACAAGAAGAAGAAACTCTGCGACTTTTTCCTATTTCCAAAACTAAAGAGACCGATGAAAGTCACGACGTTTTGCCACAAAGATTTTATTCTAGTTTTTTTTTCTGAACATACCTCATATACACTTCATCCTTTCTAACTTTCAACCAAAATGTTTTACATTTTTGCCTGTGGGATAAATATTAAAATTAGACATTTGTGCATGCAAAAATAAATTAAAATAAGCTAAATTATCCAGAATCGATATACATATATCCGTCAAGGTATTCAATTCTCATTAGAAACACAAACTTTGTTTTTAAAATAATCTACTTTTAGATTGTAAAATAAACAGTGTACTGCTTGTACCATTAAAGAAAATAACTCTCAAAAAATATTTTAGAAATTGTTGTTGTATTTTCCGTACATTCTGAAAATAGTTTGTAATGGGATCCTATTAATTTTTTACTCCTACACATTTTTTTAAAGTGCTAAAAAAATTACTTTAAAGCTATTTCAAGTTAAGTACTCTTTTAAAAATTGATACAATAAATTATTAACGAAATTTAAAGATGCTTATATGACGTATAAATTAAATTATTAAAAAAGTGTAATAAACTTACCTAAATTTATTATTTGTTATAAATAAATATGTTTCAAAAACACATCTTATACGTGATTTGTAATTCGCAGAGATTTTTCGTTTCACGGCCAACAAGACACTGAGTAAGTATTCCGGACTTACTAAAATTGTATATTAGAAGACTATTTTTAAAATTCCTTTGAATATATCGAAACGAAATAAGCGGGAATCATCGGAATATATTTTATTGTAGGACTTTGTCAAGGTTCAATTATTATTTGGGTCAATTAGTGAATATTGTGTTTATGTTTGTTTATTTCCTGCCAAATTGTCACCACGTTTAATGAAAATTGCGTTTATGAATTGTTTATAGCTTTTGATGTAAAAACAAAATATTTATTTTTTACTTTTAATTGAATTTTTAATGCTCTTTAAATTTATTGAAGTTTGGTAAAAAAAGGATTTTTAAAAGGTGGAAACCATTATTGTTATGCTGTTATAAAGTTATAAAAAATTAATAAATAAATTAGTCTTTTTTAAAATATTACACAAGGTGTTCTTAAAATCATATTTATTTTACAAAATCATAGTGAGTCTCTCTATTATATGTTTTCGTTTTTTTTTATGCGTATTTTTTTCGTTGGGGGTTCACATGCTCGTGTGCTCTTATGAGAACAGCGCCATTGGAATAGATGGACGGGTAGCTGTCAAAATTCGAATTTTTAATTTGGTTTGCTTATATTTTTTAGTGGTTTAATGGCGCTAGGTGTTAGCTGTTATAATTTTGAGTGCCAAAATTGAATTTTTAAATATAGCCCCTACTAACTTTGCAGGGCTCTCCTTCTACATTACCATTTTATTTAATTAAAAAAAAAACAAACAGAAATCGAACCCGACCCGAGTCCGTTATAAAAAGATTTAATTAAATATGGCAAACAATCATATAAAAATATAAACAAGCTTTATTTAATTTACAGTATTTATTTTATAGATAGGTTGTGATGGTATATTTTCTCAAGTAAGAAAAGCTATGGGTATATTTTATTCAAATTGGAATTATGATAATGTTGGTATTATTGCAACTCTTAAATTATCAGAGGTGATGTACTTTAATATAAAACTTTTTTTAAAATTAATTTCTCATTATTATTTATAGGAAATTGATAATTGTATAGCTTGGCAAAGATTTTTACCGACTGGTCCAATAGCTTTATTACCGGTAAGTAAAAAAATTAAAAAAAAAATGATATTGTCAATAAAACTTTTTAGCTCACCAGTTCTCTTAGTTCTCTTGTATGGTCTACCACAACAGCTCATTCTAAACACTTACTAAGTTTATCTGATGAGGAGTTTGTTAATACAGTTAATGAAGCTTTTGTAAGTGTTACATAAAATTTAAAATCTAATCTAGAAAAGTCGATTCCAATGATTTTTGAAACAACTACTTCTTATCGTTTGGTACTACAGAATCTTTTACACATGTGTATATTGATCACGCGACGCTTCAATACATGGCTGTAGAAAGAACTGAGCGATGAAGTGTGAAAGAGAAAAAAAGATTAGGTATACGCATGACTATGTTTAACTGTAAAATAAGTATGCATTCATTAATTCAATTTTGTTTTCAAATATGTTTTTGAGATGGTTTTTATATTGTTTTAAAATTGATTTCAGTGTCCTAAAACAAGAAAAAAGTTTTTTTCTGGAGTAACATCTGGAAACGTTTCGTTAAATAGATATTCCCTTCCAAATTTGGAGATTCTAATTAGGTTTTTTATTTTTTGCCCAAAACCAAAACACTTTGAAAGCTTTTTTTCCAATATTCCCCTTTTTTTAAAAAAGATGAAATATGCGATAAGAAGTAGTCAGTTCTGTCGAAGTTTTTTTTATTATTTCTGATTTCTAGTGGAAGATATACAAACGTAATCCTATCGTTGATCAGGCAATGAAAAGTTTTGATACTTTTTTACGTATGACCAATATTCCAGCTGATGTTAATCGTAGATATCCTCCAAAAATTTCTTCGATTGAAACAGGAAGTCGAGCTAGTTTTCCTTTAGGATTTGGACATGCTACTAATTATATTGCACCAGGTGTTGTACTAGTAGGGTAAGTTTGTAATTGTTTTATCGGTGGTTAGTAAAGGAATCCAGTTTCATGATCGTTAGATCCTTTTAATCATTCTACAAAAAAAGTTTGGTTTCATTTTAACTCTACTTGTTTAAGAATTGAGCTAGGAATTGTTTTTCTTGTATAGGCATTACTGTATAGTTTCTATACGATTTATACTGGTATATTTAGGTGGATATTAAAAAACCTAAATTATAAGACTCTCAAAATGATTGTCAGTGCTTAAAATTCTGGTTTGATGGATTGTTCTATCTTTTCTGGTATACGTCTGTTCTATACACATTCTGTCGGCTGCTTGATCAGAAATGCGTTTCCAATGTTCGTTGTATTGTCTACAGATCCAGGCTTCATTCGGCTCCGGGCCGTATTTTTGGTACACCCAGAATTAGCTCTGGATCATAGAATATTGTGGCTCGACCTTTGCTTTATCAACCGGCTCGTTACCTGGTCTTTCCCGATATCCTGATACCCAAACTAGTTTGACACTGTTGTTCCACCAGGACATCGTGTTCTACTAGACATTCGTGTACTAGTCAGGCGACTATTTGGAGCTTTAAAATCCCCAACTTGGTCTCCAGACTAGTACGAAAATGCCAAGTATAACTCCTAATCCTGGTAGAATATAACAGTGTCAAACTAGTTTTGTTACCAAGACACAGAAGAATGTAAGGCAATTAGCAGACTGTTAAATTTTCGAGAAAAGTTTCAGACACAATATTTTATGGTCCAGAGCCAGGTGTTTAAAGAAGGATGAAAGCCTGGATCCTTAGACAACACAACCACAACACAGTAGGAACACGCCTCTGATCAAGAACACAGCAAAATATGTGTCAGAAGATCTGAAATATTGCGCAGAACCAGTAGGAATTAGCTACTAGTTATTACAGAATTCCTTAGGGTCATACCTGCAAACCAACGGAGAACCAAGCTATAGATTTTACACAGGTAATCTGAAATGCACATACTGTGCCACTGCGAGGCACTGAATCGCAAGAGGCAGTCAATTTTTTGAGACTTCAGAGTACCTCTCCAAGCATATGACTCTTATCCTTTAGTCCTATATTACTCGTTACAGGGTACCTAGATCTTGGCTTGGTACCATCAGCCAATGGAAAAAGTATAAGCCTAATTGGAATATAATATGACCGGTAACTACATTTTAGACCGCTGGCATCCTTAAAAAAAACTAGGGACCACTTAAGGGATATTTAAAACCCCAATAGCCGCCTGACAATTTGTGCATATGTTGATCCAAATAAAATTTTTAATCCCTTTTGTGCAGTGCAAGATGGTTTTAATAATTTACTGACTGAATTACTTTTAGAGATGCAGCACATAGAATTCATCCCCTTGCTGGTCTAGGTGTGAATTTAGGTTTTGGTGATGTATCTTGTTTGAATAATATTTTAAGTGAAGCGGTATACTCAGGTTCTTCATTAGGTTAGTATATTATAAAATGTAATTGGAAAATGTGTACTACTATTTATTTTGTCGTAGGTAATGTTAGTTATCTTAGAGATTATGAAACAGAAAGGCAGAGATTCAATATAGCTACATTGGCTGCTGTTGAAGGACTGTATAGATTGTACAGAACTGATTTTACTCCTGTTGTGTTTTTGAGAAGTTTAGGTTTGCAGGCTTTTGATGTTTTAAATCCAGTTAAGGTATTTTTTTAATATTGATTTTATTCGATGATTTTATTGATATTTGTCTTTTTTTAGAAATTGATAACGCAACAAATGTCAACTTAAAATCACGTGCAATTTTTTATTTATTTTCATTAAATTTTAGTATTATTAATGAGACTTTATATTGTTATAACCCAAGAAAATTTTATTATAATTTTGGTGTTTATTTAGTTTTTTCATTTTTTAAAACTTTCCTCATGTGTTGCATAAAACCTTGCTCAAATGTTATTATTTTTATTTTCTTTTATTGTTATATTTTTGGAGTTTACTCCTTAAGAAATGATATATAAGGCCCCTGGTATGAAAAAAAATATGGGTTGTAAAATCGTGTGAAACAGTCACGTTGAGAAAAGTGTCACACGCATGCGCAGTGAAACAGAATAATAATATCATTTCTCTCTCTCTCTATGCTTTCCCCAAACATCTTATACTGAACGCATTTCGGATTTTATAAGTAGAAACAAAATTCGTGTTAAGAGTAGCCACATTTATTTCTTTTCATACATGGTCTACAATGCAATTTTACATTATTTAATAACCAATGAAAATAAACATCACAACAACACTATGAGCGTTAATAAAATAGATCAACAATTTTTTTATAAATGATTAATTAACCATTTCACACACACGATTTTCTCATATTATTATTTCGTAAAATAAGAGAAAAATAGGGATATATTTTTTTTTCTAAATATATAGGTCTCCCAACGAAAGTTTGGGACAGCCACGTGTTAGTCGGCGCAGGTAGGCGGAGTCTTTCTATCAGTGGCGGACGGAAATAAAAATATATTATACATCTTAAATTAATTTTTAATGTATGATGCTAACATAATTAAGAAGAATTTATTTTATATAAATTTGTTACTGCTCACTTTAAACTAAAAAAATACATACATTTAAAAAACAACTCAGAAACTCTCTCAGCATATTCGTAGCTAAATTCAGTTTACAAAACCATTCCAGCTACCACACTGACAAGCTTTCGTTGTTATCGTAACGCTCGTAAACAAACCACTGCGCATTGAACGAGAGGCCACGTGGCTGTCACAAACTTTACCCCCGTATGTAATGGTCTTTAGCTAGCTACAAATACATAGATAATTATTTACATTATTTTATATAAATATTGCAAAATTATATTAATTTATAATAATAAAATTTGCTAATAATTTTTTAATAACTTTGTACTATTAATCTATAAAAATTATTAACAAGAATGCTCAAAAAATTGATAAATAATTGCTAAATGTAGAGGTATGTATTATTGACTTTTTGATATTTGATATGTTTTCATTAATATAACAATAAAGAAAATAGTAATAGTGTAGTATTTGCCAAAATTTGGACTACATAATTGCTACATATGTCATTACATTTATGACATGTGTCAAAAGATCTTTGACAAGTTTTATTAGAATTTTTTGACATTTGCCATTCAATTTGACATATCTCATTGCATTTATGACATGTTTCATTGAATAATAATAAGAAAACAGGAGTTGGAATTTCATTGATGTACTCAGGCAATGACTGATTTTGGTTAAATTTGTTTCTTCTCTTTTATAAATCTACGACATGCTTGCTGTAACATTTGTCATTAGATTTGAGACATATGTCATTAAATATATGACATGTGTCATTAACAGTAAAAGTTTATTTGCCTTGAATAGATGTATCTACTAAATTTCTGACATAAAATTCATAAAATATGCCATTAGAAATAAATGACATATGTCATCAAATTCAACAAGTGACATAATTGCGACATGTTTTATTCGTCTTTTTGACATCTGCCAATAAATTTAACTTATCATTGGATTTATGACATGTGACACTAGCTGATACTAATCATAGAAAACAAGAGTTAAAATTTCATTGAGTTGCTAATAAGGCAATGTTTAATTTTGGTTAAATTTGTTTTTTAATTTTCATGAATCTATGATATGCATGTTCTTATATCTGTCAATAGATTTAAAACATGTGTTTGACGTGTGTCATTATATATTAATTAATTTTTTTTGCTTTTAATAGACATATCTATTAAATTTCTGACATGTGTCATTAGATTTATGAAAATTTACATTAGAAAAAAGTACTACTAATACAACTTTTATTAGAACGAGTGAAATAGTAGTGAGACAAACTTATCTGAAATCAGTACATCTGTCAAGACTAGAGTACGCTTGCGTCACCTATACACAATTTGATAACGATTTCCTATTGGTTAGAATGCAGAATGTGACAATTTGATATTTGATTATTGACATATGTTATTAGATTCATGACATATGTCAAATTCGTAGAAACACTCATTTAACTATTGTTGGATTATAATTAAATCTCTTTTAATAATTACTTACCTCTTCAAAAGCTTTAATTAATGTGGGATATTTAATTAAAAAGTATTTTGTGTATAGTTTTCGATTAAATTAAACTGTTTTCTTTCTATATAAGAACTAACTCTTGATATATTAGTATTATAATAACAATCTTAAATACTATTATAGATAAATAAAAATAATTATTATAATTTAAACAAACACTCTTTGGAATACTGATTTTACAAATTATAAAAGGATTTAACAACATATCTATTCAGTACAATTTTTTTTTAATTAATACACATTCCTGCTTGTTCGTGTCCCACACAAAAAATACGAGGGCTGTGTGAACTGTCCCATATTCCTGGACCACATCTGGTGCAAAGTCCTGCTAGTGTGCAAGGAATTTCTCTCATTTGACGAAATTGGTGTAATAATCCTCTTGCTTTTCTTGTTATTACTTGACCGTCCATGTACATTGCTAAAATAAGCAGAAAAAGTCAAAATAAAGGAAAATTCTCTATTTGATAAGTTTTCTTATTACAAAAGTTCTAGTTTTCTAAAATACAGTGAGAATTCCTTATGATCTTCCAGTAATTAGATTTGTGCATGGTTAGAATTCCTAACTCAAATGCACATGATGCTGCGACGTAGATAGAAATATCAATCAGTCTATACAAGCGCAAAACTTACTGTAGAAATGTTTCGGTCTGTTAGACCTCATCAAATTATAATTTTTATAGTCACGATTTTTTCCTTTTTTTTTTCTTTTTATTTAGATTTCACGTTTTTACAATTTTACTGTTTTCTTTTCAAGTGATTTTTTTATAATAAAATAAGATGTACCAACCTAAGGAACTAAAATGTAACAGCATTTCGTCTGATCTCAAATCTTGAGCAATGACATCATCAGCATACACAGATATTATTGCAAGACATAGAAACAGATGGAAATAATCTGTCAAATAATTTGCCCAACAAGCTTCCCACATTCGTAAAGCGACACCTTCAGTAAATTCTCGTTTAAAGCACCTACAAAATCACAAACAAAATGGTATTAGAATCCAAAATGTATTTAAAAAACTATAAAACAATAACATAGGCAACTAAAATTTGATATTTGATCTGTCATTTCCAAAGTTCACTTCGATCATCCAAGTAGATTTTGACGTTTTAACATTGAACTGTCTTTACTTAATGATTTCCTATTGGTTAGAATGTACACAGTGATATGTCAAATGTACAAAAGTGTCATTTACTACAGATGTCAATTCCCGAGTGATCTTCTATGTTCCTATAATCAAAATGGAGACAAAGCTTTCCAAAATTTGGAATTTAGCGGAGGAAAAATGTACTAAAACGCTTTCTGATATATTTTTCTCAACTACGAGATCTTGCTATAAAGTTCCGAGACCTTTGGTAAATATTTTAGGCAGTTGCAACTGACAGTCTCGTTTTTATTGTCAAATAAAGAGGGTGAAAAAATTGCTCGTGTCGGAAAAATGTTTGATAAAAAATTGAACAATAGTATATTGTAATACAAGTGTTACAGTGACAGGTTTCGTAGTACGAGTTCAGTTTGTGAAACGAACCGCGGAGCGGTGAGTTTCGCAAAGAACGAGTACTACAAACCGTCATTGTAACTCGAGTGTTACATACTATTTTTTATAATGAACTTTTAAAAGTATAAAAAAATATATAAAATGAAATATTTATTTATGTTGGCAATCTTGACACTTTTGACACTTGTCAGTTTTAATGATTTTAAATTTGAATGATTGTCAAATTTGTATAAAATATTCCGAATTTAGCAATTAACGCTGATAATGTAGTAAATAATTTACTACAACATACTTCTTGATTTACTACCTGAACTCTTTCGTTGACAATCAGTGCATTGCAACCAATTGTGTACAACAAAAAGTTACCAAAAACAGTGTTACAATGAATCTATTTCGATACTGTTTTTAGTGTCGAAATAGAAACTTTGTGAACGTGAATTATAAAAAGTTTTTATTAAAACTCGGTAAGTCCGCGTGGAAAAGCTATGAAACTTTGAAGAAGGTTTACGAAGATGATTAAGGAGGGAGGGAAGATGTTGAAGATGACGAGCACGTTGGGCTACCTGTAACTTAAAAAGCGATTTGAACGTGCGTATGTTACTAAGAAGATTAAAAAATTTGGTCGATTAAGTATCAGGGCTATCGCTGAAGAAGTGAATGATAACAACGAAACTTTAACACAAGTTTACTCCTTAGGCTGGAAAAGAAGATGCACCCTTAAGGGGTTTGTTCTGATACCCTGGATTGCATCAAAAGGGACTTAAACTTCTTGTCAAGGATCACAGCTTGCAATGAAACTTGGATTTTTCAAAATGATCGTGAAACCAAAAGACAATCAATGCACTGGAACTCTCCAAACTGTCTGAGAGCCAAAATCGCGAGGATGAGCAAGTCCAAATTCAAAACGATGTTGATTGTTTTCTTTGATATACAGGGTATAGTCCAGATAAAATGGGTATCACAAGATCAGGCAGTCAATCAATTCTGGCCTTATTTCAATTATTTTAATATTAATACTTACAGAAGTATCCATCGATGGCAAAATAAAAGTTCCAAAGCGTCTCGGTGTTTTTCTAGATGTTGATAAAATTTGGGTACCATTAATCTTATTAGCTCCCTTAAATATCTTAAATTTCTATCCATATCTCTATCAGTAGGTGTAGGAACGAATACTGCCCGTTGCATTAAACCAACAAAACACCAAAAAGCTGCTACTTCATCTTGAAGTTCACATAAAACAGGAGCCAATAAATCACTCATTCCCTGGGTATACCCTAATCCCGAATTGTATATAGCATAATTTAACAATATATTTTTCATTGTTTCTAAATTGGGATTATTATCTCCCGCAAAAAATGGATTCCCCCTATCAGTTCGTACTACATCTTTCTCTACAACACTTTGAATCCTTCGACGAAATTGATGCAATTTATTTTCATTTAATTCCAACCTTCTTCTATTGATTTCTTCATATTCCTATAAACGATTTAGAGTTAATTTGTTTTACAAAATTAATACTGTTATACTTACATGTCTTCGAATTTCAGCAATCTGAATCCTTTCTTCAAAAGTACTCAGGTATGGAAAAACATGTAGCAAAAACGGCCATACTTCCTTCCTAATGGTTCTATCCATTCCCGAAAAAAATACGTATTTTCTTAATGTCACATCATCTTCTAACTGTCCTACTTCGTTAAATAAACTTCTAAACGTTTCTTCAGTAAGCTTAGGCACTTGTCCTTCTTCAGGATGTAACTCTAATAACGACACCTCTGGTCTGCATACCATAAAATGGCGGTATGGTAAATTTTCTTCATTTCCTTAAAAATGCAACTTTATAAAAGCTACATAAACTTGATTAAGAACGCAAATTCCCAACTGTAAGCCAATTAACAATGTATGTTTATTAGTTGAAAGTACAGTAGACATCGTAACCTGTCCTGACTCTTTTTGTGTTTGATTTGGACCAAATCTTGGTTCGGTTCACAGTACAATAACTTTTTGTGTTCGATAGTTTATAATTGGGGAATTTGTTTTATGAATGTATTGATTTACCTTTTGCTAATTTGATAGTATGTAATAAAGAGTGCCATTGATGCAATACTTGTGCCAAATGATCCAATCCTCCATGGTGAAAATGAAGAATTTTATACTGAGATTCTCTGGATGCTACCACTAGCTGTCCGCATGTGCAACTATTATCACTAAAAAATAATCTAAGCGACCTAAAACCAATAAATTCAATGCAATATTTAAAGAAAATTCTTGATTTGAATTGATAATAAAAGCGAAAGTGGTCTTTATATAATTTTAAAATAAATTTGATTAAAACTCGAATACTTTGACTAAGTACAAAAAGATAGTAAGTCTTTTCCTTGAAATTTTCGATATTTTTTTGAATGCATTTTGATACAACTTTATTTATAAATAGATAAAAGTTAGTCCTCTTATAAGGGGTATGTGTCGCGTGATGTGTCCGTTTCCTCGGGAGTGCCTCAGGGCTCGGTTCTTGGACCACTCATATTCAATAAGTTTATTAACGATGTTATTTCTAATTTAAATTCTCCTTGTCAAGTGTACGCCGATGATCTTAAAATCTTCACAACATTCGTGCACTTAGACAACTTGGATTTATTATAAGGAACTCCAAGGAGTTTAGTGATGTTCACACCTTAATACTGTTGTTCATTCATTCGTAAGATCGAAACTGGAATACTGCGCTCTGGTATGGAATCCTGGTTATTTTACTTATCACTCTTATCAGAATGCTCTAGAAAATATTCAACGGATGTTTCTTTGTACTTTAGAAAGGAATTTACCCAGAGTCAGGGGTAACCCTCACATTGAGCTGTTGACAAAGCTCAAAATACCTGACCTGAACACCCGTAGAATATATATCACTAATTCATTTAATACTTTTTAATATTGATGAAATAGACTGTAAGACTTGTACACGCTTACTGAAGTAAGAGGAACAGGAAAACAACGTATTTTTCTTAACGAAGCGTGTATTAAAATTTTTTTTATAATTGTTAGCTGAGCGCTTTCGGCCTAAAAACCGGCCATCTTCAGAGCTAAAAGTCAAGGTAAATCAATACCCCAGGGGAGAAAATGAAAATAGGACTGTACAGTCAACCAAAAATAACCATCCCATAGGAACTACCATGGAGTGGTCGATAAAACAACATCAAACATATAAAAAGTTAAACTTCCAGGCTCTTTGAAGAAAAGGATGGAAGGGAAATTAAAATTAATATTAAAACAGTCAGCGAAGTAGTGTGAAGCGTCTATTTTCCATTTTAGACGCTTCACACTACTTCGCTGACTGTTTTAATATTAATTTTAATTTCCCTTTCATCCTTTTCTTCAAAGAGCCTGGAAGTTTAACTTTTTATATGTTTGATGTTGTTTTATCGACTACTCCATGGTAGTTCCTATGGGATGGTTATTTTTGGTTGACTGTACAGTCCTATTTTTATTTTCTCCCCTGGGGTATTGATTTACCTTGACTTTTAGCTCTGAAGATGGCCGGTTTTTAGGCCGAAAGCGCTCAGCTAACAATTATAAAAAAATTTTTAATACACGCTTCGTTAAGAAAAATACGTTGTTTTCCTGTTCCTCTTACTTTTTAATATGTCTTGGAGGTATATCAATTTTGCTAACAACTTCCAGGCAGACGTGATAGAAAAACTACTTCAAAGCGAAAATGAAGGTAACATTGAAATGAAGTGGGGAATAATAGAAGAAGCTATGAAGGAACCAACTCAAAAACGGTTGGGTGAAGTAAAGAAGAGGAGAGATAAAGAATGGTTCTAGAAGGAAAAATTATAACAATAGTATGAAAAACAATAAAAGTGCAGACAGCAATGGTATTCCTCAAAGCACTATTGCTATAAATAAACTAACTGCTGCAAACTTATAAAATAGGAAGTTACTGAAAACCACAGTTCACCAACCCCTTCCAACCAATAAGGGGTAGCAAAATATTTTCGTCGGGTCTCTTAGACTGCAGGGTTAATTTAATAATGAGTTCCAATATTCTCGAAACCGATCTCCAATTGATCCCATAGACTCACACCGAATAAAATAAACTAATTACGAGTAAGTAGAAGATATAAATTTTACCTCATTTGACTCAAATCTACACTGAATCGTCTACATTTATGGATTTGTTTGGTTTGTAATATTGGTGAACTACTCGCACTTTCTGGAAAGTACAAATTATGTTGTTGCATTAAATATTCGGGTGAAGAAATCCAGCATTGGCTGTCTGTTGAAGTAACAGATTCCGATCTGTAATAAATTTTCAATGGATATATAAAAATATAAAATAAAGATTTAAAAGCCAACAATTATTATAAATACGTTTTTATATTTTTCGTAGAATTCTATTTCTTATGTAATCATAAATCATTTAAAACCTCTTCAAAAGTGTCATAAAAAAAATATTGTAAATCATAATAAAGCCAGTGTGAATAAACCGAAACGTAATTCGAAAATTACTGATAACGATTATATAGAATAAATAAACATAAAACGGATTGAATCATACATTTATCAGTAATTACACATTTTTTTAAATATAATAAAAGTGGGTTCTCTAGACTTTAAAGTAAACAATAGCATTTTTCATTTTATCGTTTGTTTGTATTTATATTAATTTTTATTAACTTACCGAGAAAATTCGAAATATTCACCAGGATCTTTAACGCTGTCAGGAGTTTGTATAATTTCAATTTCAGGATTAGATATATCCACGTTAATACTTATTCCTTGTTTCTCACTTCCTTCTGAGCTTAAATCGGATATATCCATGCGGTCCCTATCATCGCAATTTAGGAAAGGATTTGTGCTTTTGAATTCCAATGTGGGTCTTTCTATTATATAATCTCCTGAATCATTGGAATTCAAACTTTCTAAGCTGTATCGTTTTTTGTGCTGTTTCAATGGAGTACCTAGAGAATTCAAAATGGAAACATTATACACCTATACCAAAAACTGTTATATGTGTGCGTCAACATATAAAATGTTAAAGACCATTTCCACTAAATTCTCTATAAATAAATCCTTCACAGTTTTGTAGAACAAGGTGAGAGTAACATTATATACACATTCTGCTGTGTGCTTGGTCAGGAACGTATCCCCTAGAGATGGTTATAAGTTATCTACGGATCCAGGTTCCGTTCGGTTCCACACGGTCTTTTTGGAAACCTACTTCTTGAGCTGGCTCTGGACCAAAGAAAATCGTGACTGACCATTTCCTTGCAAGTTTATATCCTGGTACCCAAACTGGTTTCTCATGGTTATGTTCCCCTAGGATATCGAGTTCTACTCAGCTTTCGTATACTACTTTAGTAATCTTTAAAGCACCAATTGCTATATGTGTTTATGTTGATCTGCTTAGATTTATAAGCCCTCTTGTGCATTGCAAGATTGCATATACTTAAATCAATAAACAAGAAGGTGAAGTTACCCTCATACCAGTCTATTCTTTTAGAGACAAATAAAATTAAAAAAGTGTCTTAACTAAACAGCAAACAAAACTATATTTATAAACTTACTGATTAGATTAGTATTTTTGGTTATAGAAGAATTCGGAATCCAGGTCAAAAACAATGTAGGTCTTCTGGTATCGTTGTATTGATCTATAAATACTTTGGTAGTAATTGTAAGGTATCCAGGATTGTGCAAGGATTCACTGTCATGACGAGCAGTAGCTGGGGGATGTACACATACGTTATTTTTACAAAACAGTATTTCGTTATCTTCGTACTCAAAAGGTTTTGTTAGGTCATCCTCTGGACCTAAAATATATGTAGAAGCACGTCGAATAATGTCTGCTAGAGGCATTTTATTGTCTGAGATTTTATCTGTAAAGAAAAATGATACATTTTATGTAAAGTTGGAAGTTTAGTAACTTTCAGAGTGTTTGCAAAATGTATTATGTGACTATATTACTCAATTATTGACATAATTTTTTAGTACCGATAAAGTTTTATTATCCGCCATGTTGAATCCACTATCACTATTGTCATTCGTCATTTTTTTCAGTAAATTTCAGTACGATAGTTGTGTTCCGAGTTTTTTATTTTCGTCGTGTTCTTTGTGTCTTTGTCTTTCTCTTTGTCATTCCGGGTGGAATTGTGTAATCCATTTTAAACCTAACTCCCGAGCACCTAGAGCTAAGAAATTTTCAGGATAGCTAAGAAATGGATGACATTGCATGTTTCAAGTGTATTAGATCATTAAAAAAAATTTCCACTATAAAAAGTTCTTTTTATAAATTGTGATTATTTATAGTTTTTTATGGATATCTATTCCATTATGTCATAAGTTTACCACCTAATTTCTGTTAAGTGTTTTGTTTACAGAATTGTTATTTTAATGACCAACGAAAAGTTTTAAATTTCAGTTATTAATAAATTAACATAAATCGATTTTATTTTTAGAATTTTTAACAGAAAATACTTTCTATCAGTAAAAATTTATTGACGTAAGCAGTGCAAAATCTTAATTTACCTGATCAACATTAAATATTAATAAATTTTCCTAACGACTTCCGTTAAGTTTATTAGCTGCAATTCGCATTAAAGTCATTATTTATGATTAAATAAATCAAAATTAAATAGGTGGAATTTAAACAATATTTAACAATGTTTACATTAGATTAAAATTTAAACAATAATAATGATCTAAAAGTTAGATTTAAGTGTAAAGAATATTTTTGCATACATAATAAAATTCATACTCATTACTCTTTAAGGTAGTTTAGCAAACATTTTGTACTAAATACAATAATTTTCATATTTTAAAAATTACTTAACCTTTAATAACTTCGTCGTTTTTTTAAATTTGGTGACAAAATGTTGGAATATTATTAATTGTGGTCATACAAAAAGAAGGTTAAAAAGTCTTTGAAGTCACATCTTACCTGGGCCCAGCGGGAAACCCAAGAATGTTTATATAATAGAAAACGAGAACAACGAAATTGAACTAGACTAAAAACACGAAAGTAAATATAGGAAAGGTATCTTTTTGAACTATTTGCAAACCTGAACCTAAACACAACCATTCCAATCGAAGAATGGGACAATCTGGCGATTCTAAACTCAGAAATCATTCGCGTTATAAACGAGACAAATACAACAAAGCTCCTGGGGAAAGGTTTAAACACCGTAACGAAGCAGCGATTAAAAAATTAACGTACTTCTTTAATAACATATGTAAAATAGGTATACACCCGCGGGAGCACCTGACTTCTACATTTGGAGGCATCACCAAAAAAAGGAAAGGTAAGAAAATGTGAAGAATACAGAGCTTAATGATTCACGCAGGAGAATTTTTTATGCAAATCATTTACCAAGATGAAATGCCAAAGAAATTTAACTTTGTGAGAAAATTCACCACAAAACTGGGAAGTAAATCTGAATGGGACAAACTCACTATATCGGTGCTAAGCCAAAACACCATAAAATGGTATATGGATGGCTCCAAAACTGATAAAGGAACAGGAGCAGGGATTTTTTGACTAGGAACCAAATACTTGGAAAACCTGGGAGCGTACCCAAGTATCTTTCAAGCGGAAATTTGTGCCACTAAAGATGTATAGGATTTTAATATCGAAAGGAACTATCGTAGACAAAAGATAATCATGTCAGATAGTCAAGCAGCCATCAAAGCTCTGAACTCGCACACAATCAGCTCAAAGATGGTCTGGGAATGCTTAGACAAATTAAATGAACTATGACAAAATAACACTGTCACCCTCCTATGGGATCCAGGACACATAGGAATGGAAGGAAACGAAATAGCAGATAAGAAATGGATAGTGAAAAATACAAGAACTGGAACTATCTAGAAAGACTAAGACAACCGAAAACGTTCCTGCGAAACTATAACCATAAGAGATCTTTCAGCTTTCAGTTGGTAAGAAGAACCTCCGTATTATAACAGGAATATTACCGGGCACATGAAGAAACTAGGATTGGTAGGTGAAGCAAAGTGCAGATTTCCTGAGGTAGAAGAAGAAACCTCAATACACATACTCTCAGAATGCATTGCTTTACGTAATTCTAGGGTAAGATACCTAGGGTCATACGAAATAGAAGAGGAAGATCTACCTAACTTGAAGCCCAACGATATCCTAAACTTTCTAAGAAAGATAGGACTAGAAGGGCTACTATAAGTCGGAGGAAACATCAGAAGTATAGCAAGAAAAGGGGACACAATACACAATAGGTCGCAGGTGTATCTGTTATTCCTAATTTGCTCATAGATACATCATACAACGCTGAAACAACAATTGGCAACACTTACGTCCAGAACGTTAAAAACTACATATATAATAGCTTAACTGGCCCGGAGAACTTCGTACCACTCTATTAGATATCAACTGCGCCACCTCACGGTGGCGTTATAGTGCTTAGTTAAGTAAGAATGGCGCCATCTACAGGGTATTTGTAACCTCGATATCAAACAAATTAACTTACACCGCCATCTATTAGGAATTCATAGAACTATATAATAAATACATACTTTGTATCGCAATATTAAACTGTCGTTTTTTCTATTTTCTGTTTCTTGTTAATTATGTTTCTGACCGTTTAAACTTTCACTGAGTTTTCACTAATATTTCAAGATTAAAATTAGCCAAATCAGTCCAGCGATTCTAGAGATTTAGCGATGAATACTCAAAACACAGCGCCAGGTACCGGGTGACAACCCAACTTAGATGTCAACTGTGATAGAAAGTTTTATCAATTAACTAACAGGGCCCTCTATTATGTAGGAATTCGTAGAACTAAACAATAAATACACACGATTATAAGTAAAAAATTAATTTAAAAAAATATTTTATAATGGACCAAATGGACACATGAACACATACAAAAATTTTCATCAAAATCGGTCTATGGGTTTAGTTGTAAACATACACACGCACAGGAGAATTATAAAAACACTGTTATGTAAGAATAAGCACAATTTACAAAAAGAACTTTTTACAATAGAAAGTTTTTTACTGATTTATAGGTCATATTTTGTGTCATCTCAACAATGCACAGCATCCCTGATTTTGCAAAAATATTAAGTCATACAACGCTGTGATTGATCATAGAGAAGATTGTTTCCTTGTTAACAAAATCAAGGGTAGTTGTATCTAAAAACTTTCTAAAACAGTTTATTTTATTACCAGTTAAAATAATAATTACTGTTTTCACATGTAAGAACAAAAAAAAAAGAAAAAAAAACTTCTCTGTCGCGTAATCGATCCCATTATGATAAAATAACAGAACTGTCACAAGTGGACTGATCCGCCGCCTAACCAACTACGCTACGAACGATTTATTTAATAACTTTCAAAATAATATTATCTATACACAACTTAGATCATGTTTAATATCAATTCGGTATAAATTTCGAAATCTATGTATATGCCTAAACACACTTGAAACATGCATTGTCATCCAGTTCTTAGCTATCCTGAAAATTTCAGAGCTATAGGTAGTCGGGAAATAGGTTTAAATTCGATTACAAATTCCACGGAATGACACAGAGACACAGAACACGGCGAAAATATAAAAAACTTTCTAATAAAAAATGATTCTATTAGTTACTTATTTGGAAAAATATATTTTACTATCTTTTATTCTAAATTTATTACTTTATCAGACATTACCTATTATTACTAATGCAATGTTTGTTTATACTTTATCATAGGAATATATAAGCTATTCCATATGCTGTGGTTATCAATTTATTTAATTAAGATTTAAACATGGAAGACAAGACGTAATTCGATTAACAATTTGAAAAACATGCTTATCGAAAATATATAATGAAATGCTAAAAATGCAAAAATAGAGTGTGGTTTGATTTATATAAAATCGTTTGAGTTAATGACCTGATGAATAATATTAATTAAATAAATTTGTAAATATTTCTTTCTGAAATATCCAAGGAAATTATTATTACAGATGTGTGATATTTTATCAGCACATGTACCCGTTCTTTAATTTTGTTTTTTGATAAAATTTAATTTATACATAAATATTTTAATATTGTATTTTTAAAAATGTTGCATTTAATGAGGTTTACAATTTTTTTGTGGTTAAAATATAGTCTTTCCTGTAATTTTTCGATATTTTTCTTACGTTGATTATTATAAAATTTAGTTTGCAGATACCAAAATTGTTGCTTTGTTTAATACCATACAGTTTTTCTAACATTCTTCAAACTGATTAACATATGAGATAAGTAGTTTTAGATAATTCGATTCTAGAAATTGCAGTACGAGGATTGTCTTTTTAGTTTTGCATTTAGCCATAAAGACAAAAAATAAAAAGGTATCGATGGCTTCTTCTAGTGACTGGAATCGCTGCTCACGCATTGAATTCTTGATCTTTGGGAATGTACAATTAAAAAAAAAATTATTCTAAAAATACATATAGTTAGTCTCTCCCTTAATTTTTGTATATTTTTCGTTTATGGGTTATTATGAAATTCAGTTTATACATAGAAATAACTACATATATTCTTTCCAATGGTGTACTCCATTTTTTTAAATTCCTTAGATTATAAAAGGTATACGAGGTGGTCTAGCAAAGTTCATCTCTCTCATAATAACTTTGTATGGGTATGCATGTATCAATTTCTTTTTAATCAAACTAGGTATATAATAAGAAAAAAGGTTTAAATAGTCTTTGAAGTTACCCCTTACCTGGGAAATGCGGGCAGTCCATAAATATGAACCTTTTTTCGATCCTCACAGCGGGCGGTCAATACACTCATGATTTTACATTCTATTGTTTAAATTTAAAAAATATATATATAACTAGCTGACCCGGCGGACTTCGTACCGCAAATCATTTATGTAATTTTTTAATTTTTCGTTTTTTCAATTTATTTTCATCATATTTTCTCGTTAGTTATCAGGTTTATACTATATTTTTTTCGTTATATTTTGTAGTTTATCGATAAAATATATTAGATGCATAACAATACTTAATTTAGTAAGAATTTCTCGTTTAAAAATAAGTGATATTAACTGTGCCACCTTCCGGTGGCGTCACAATATTAAGGATTGCTCGTTTAAATATATGTGATATTAACTGCGCTACCTTACGGTGGCGTGATATAAAGTAATCAAATAAGTAGTGGTTGCTCGTTTAATGAAAGCGCCATCTGGTAGTAACTTCCATTAAAACGAATATCATATTCATCTTACCCATTAAAAATACATCATCATACTGATTTTCATGACAATCGGTTGAACGGGGCGGAAGTCGATAGCATATAAAGCTTCTCCGTTGAAAAATACATGTACATACCAATTTTAATAATGATCGGTCAAAAAGTTTCTGAGTCTATCGATTTCATACATACAAATATCATTTTTTATATATATAAATAAATAAGGATTGCTCGTTTAAATATATATGTGATATTAACTGCGCCACCTTACGGTGGCCTTATATAAAGTAATCAAATAAGTAGTGGTTGCTCGTTTAATGGAAGCGCCATCTGGTGGTAACTTCCATTAATACGAATATCACATTCATATTAACCATTAAAAATACAGCATCCTACTGATTTTCATGACAATCGGTTGAACAGGGCAGAAGTTGTTACTCTGCAGCGCCACCTGGTGGCGAGTGGCATAAATGAGCATATCATACAAACCTTCTCCGTGGAAAAATACATATGGATACCAATTTTCATGACAATCGGTTGAACGAGGCAGAAGTTGCTAGTTTGCAGCGCTACCTGGTGGCGAGTTACATCAATGTGCATAGCATATTCGTTTTGTCCGTGAAAAAATACATATACCTACCAATTTTCATGACAATCGGTTGAACGGGGCAGAAGTTGCTACTTTGCAGCGCCACCTGGTGGCGAGTGGCATCAATGAGCATAGCATATTCGTTTTCTCCGTGAAAAAATACATATACATACCAATTTTCATGAAAATCGGTTGAACGGGACAGAAGTTGCTACTTTGCAGCGCCACCTGGTGGCGAGTGGCATCAATGAGCATATCATATAAACCTTCTCCGTGGAAAATACATATATATACCAATTTTCATAATAATCGGTCCAGTAGTTTTTGAGTTCATTGATTTCAAACATAAAAACACATCCTTTTTTATATATATAGATTTTTTATAAATTTCAACCATATAATACTTATGCCAAATTTTGAGGTAAGTAAAAGGGTATGTTGAAAGCAGAAAAAATATATCTTTACGTATTTGGTATTTATAAATTTGTATTTATAAAAAATTAATCACATATATTTTTAAATTTAAACAATAGAATGTAAAATCATGAGTGCATTGACTGCCTGCTGCGAGGGTCGAGAAAATGTTCGGATTTATGGACTGGCCGCAGTTCCCAGGTAAGGAGTGACTTCAAAGACTTTAACCGAAAAAAGTATGTTTTATATTAATAAGATACATGGTTATTTATACCTCTTCTAAATAAAATTTCATACTGGTATCTCTCACTTATTTTTTTATACTTTAGTATTTGTATTTACTAGTCAAATAAAGTTGGTAGTTTCTAATGGTGTATCTACTTATTCTTTTGATATTTGTTACAGTTTTAAAGTGTCAAATTATCAGTAAAAGGAGAAAGTACAAGAAAAATGAAAACGTAAAGAAAAATTGAACTATACTAATAAATGAGAAAAAAAGGTAAAATAAAAAGTAGATACCTAGATTATGAAAAAAATTTGGAACGTTTAAAAGCAGTATTTTTTTAAACGCAGTTACTTATATTTTACGTTTAATTTTATTATAAGTACTTATACTTCATTTCATTCTATTAAATACATACGAATAATGTAATTTCCGTTACATTCATTCAATATATTGAATAATTACCTCTAAAAATATATTCAAACCCAATTTACAATTTATTTATTAAAATCTAAGCTTTCTACTTATGAATAGAAGCTTCTTTAAAAAAAAAATCGAAGAAAAAGGTCATTATTATCACATTTTTTTAAAAACTCACTTACCATACAATTATCGGCATAAAAATCACACTCCTACATCACACTAATTTATTTACATAAAAACAAATCGCAAATCGCACATTTTTCACAGATGAAAACCCAAGAAAAAACCTGCTTTTAGTCTATATCTAATCTAAATGCTTTTACCGCCCCCATCGGCAAAACTGAGTATTGATCGCGTCCTTTCATACTATTCGTGTAGGCTTCAATAAAATTCAAAATATACGATGTGATAAGAATTAGAAGTAAGTATATCTGAAGCAGGATGTTATTGGAGTAGTCGAGAGAGTACAACACTTTTCAACAGTGAAATGAGTAATAAATTTAGTAATAAATATTTATCGGTACAAGGTGATCCAATTTAACTTGGGTTTATCACTTATTTACATTACCGGAACGTTAAGATTAAAAAAAAGTTATGGATGGAATACATAAATACGAAATATATAGAAATTTGTAGACAGTTTTTTTTATATGTTATAGACCAACAAAAATGTAATATTTGAATAGAAAATAAAGAAATACAATCAACACCAGAGGTTTCTAGAAAATTCTAGTGGTTCGATTAGAACGGTGACGACATGTGTAGAATCGCGAGAGGATGCCGAATGTTTCGAGAGCACCGATATTGGATATGAAACCATCGGCGTGGAACAGTGATTTTTCTTAATTCCTTCCTGTCTAAGGCTTTCTCTTTCTAGTTTCTGACACCTAGGTGCATTAAATCTTTCTCCACCACCGTCAACCATTTCCTTTGGGGTCTTCCTCTCTGTCTCTTTCCCATCATAGAGCTTCTCAGTATTTTCTTGGTTAGTCTCGTTTGGGGTAGTCTTTCAACATGACCTAGCCATCTATTTCTTTGAGCCTTCACTTTTGTGATGTTATTGAGGGGCTGTCGTATAGTTTCATTATTTCTTTATTTGTTCTTCTTATCCATTTTTCCCTCCATATATTCTCCGTAGAATTATCCTCTCCCAGATTTCTAATTTCTGTTCTTTTGTTTTATTTAACGTCCATAAAGATTTACTGGTCTGATAACTGTTCAGTACAATCTCTATTTTGCTCTTCTAGAAACCATTTTTGACTTCAGCACACTCATAAGTGACCCTGCACTCCTGCTTCCTTTGTTTATTCTATTATTAATTTCTTTGCTTTCGTTATTTTTGTTGCTTATATTCACTCTCAGGTAGATAAAATTTTCCGTGTTTTCAAAAGTATAAGTTTTGCCGTTTAAGCAGTTACTTATTATCAAGTACTCATTTTTTGGCTTTCGGTCCCGTATCATCACCATATACTTCGTTTCCTGTTCGTTAATTTCTAAACATCTTTTTTGCAGCAGCTTCCAACCTCTTGGTTATGTTTTTTAATTCTTGCTTTGTTCTGGCTATTAGTACAATGTCGTCGGCATATGCTAGACACTGATGTTTAAGGTTATGTATTATTCCATGTCTATGAATATTAATTTCTCTTAGAATATTTTCCAGCACAATGTTAAAAAGTGTTGTGGATAGAGGGTCCCCTTGCCTTACTCCTCTGTTTGTTTTAAAAGCCTTAGAGTTCTGCCCGTTTACACGCACTCTATTTTCAGTATTTTCCAGAGTCATTTTGTCAGTCTGATCAGCTTGCATGGAATACCTAGGTTCTTCATTCCTTTATAGATTTCAGATTTGTGTATTCTGTCATAAGCCTACTTGAAATCAATGAATAGTGCGTATATTGGTAAATTGATGTCGTAACTGCTATGGAGCAATTGTTTTAGGGCAAAAATCTGGTCAGTAACAGATCTTCCTCTGCGAAAACCTGTTTGGTAGTCGCCAATTTCTGTTTCTTCGTATTTATTTATCTTTTTCTTTATCAGGTTTGCAAATATTTTGTACACTATATCCTATATCAAGTAGAGCGTTCTCCGATAATTATTGCAGTTTGTGATGTCCTCTTTTTTTAGGATTGGTACCAATATTGCTTCAGACCATTTTGCGGACATTGTTTCTTCTTCCCAGATTTTCACACTAAGCTTGTATATTATTTCTTCCAGTTTTGGTCCTTCTTCTTTTATAAATTCATTTAGTATTCCATTCTCGCCTAAGCTTTTGTTATTCTTTAAGCTTTTTAGGTACCTACTATTTCTTTTTTTCCTCTCTCGTTGGTATTTCTTTGTTCGCTATGTCGTTTTCAAAGTTTATGTCTTCAGAGGTTATCTCGGTCTTATTACAGTTTAATATATTGCTAAAGTGTTGTTTTTATCTTTTTATTAATTCTGGCTTTCCTTCCACCAGATTTTCATCCACGTCTTTGTAGAATATAGCATGTTTTGTCGATGTAGGTATATTTCTTTCACTTTTTGCTTCCTGATAGAAGTTTCTCGTATCTTTAGTATTAAAGTTTTCTTCAGTCTTATATACTTAACCCAAATATAAATAAATTATATAGTGTCTTCTTGCTTTTCTTGTTCGCCACTCCTAGTTCCGAATACAAGACACATCATTAAAACTTCGTTTTCACTGTAATTCAACGAGTCCCACACAATTTAAAGCAAAACGATTAATATTACGTTTAGAAGAGGTTTTTCAATAGAAAAATAGTCATAAAAATGAGTAATGGAACTCCTCCTCATCTCTCTATATCTTATTTCTCCTACTTTCAGGTACGTTCATGGATTTGTATATGGACTGTTTTCTTAGGCATTCTGTGGTCTGATTTCATCCCCAGTTGCCTTCTCCAATTGCCTGCTTTATATTCTTGTATCTTGATCTATAACAAAATATTGCTAATTCTTGTATCCCACTACTAGATTATTTGATGGTGAAGCAAGTATTTAAAGCTTGGTTAGCTTTATGTGGGCATTTTTTGTTGTATCTTTTGCCATCATAACAAAGACTGCTGGTGTCAAACAGAGCTATAGAAATATGTAGCATCTTCAAAAACCAAATTTCGAAGATTTAATTAAGTTCTTGTAAGGTAGCTCAGTGTACTTTCAGGTTTTAAAGTAACTAGATTAATATTACTATTAAAAACAAACTTCTCTGCTTATTACTGTTAATTTTAAGCCCTGAAAAATCGATCGAAATCGATTAACCTTGACATATTTTGATAAAGGGTCTAAAATGGGAATCAAACCGATAATATACAAAGCAATTGCTTTTTTTTGAGTAACTAGTAACTAGTTAAAGCAAAAACCAAGTAGGGTAGTTTTTACAGTAATTTTAACATATTTTATATTATTGAGGATAAGGAAATTATCGTAACTGGGATCAAAAATATATAGATATAATTTTACTTACATTTTGATTAGATATTATGTGATTTTATTATCATTACACTTTGATCTAATGCAAAAAATAACTTTTAAAAAAATAGCGCGACCTCTTTAAACATAAAATTCTAGATATGCAATATATAAAATAGTTATAATGAAAATTATACGTAAACTAAAACTACAACAAAATTATTTTTATCTATAGAATTGTTTTGATAGTCATTGCCGACGATTGCTGACCTGTTTAAATAAATAATTAAGCAATATTTACATACTAGGTGATCTGAAATATAGGTAATTCCAATGTTTGTTACGAAATATTTTATTGTAATACTATTCCATTTACCTTGTAAAGGTAGATAGGAATTGTAGAATTTTTTTTTTAATTTTGCGTATTATGCATCGGTAATACGTTCCGTCTTGCTTGCACAGTTTAATTTTTGCAGGCATAACTGCACAAAAAGACGGAAAACCGTACAGAAGTCACACGTGGAGTGCAAACTGGACTGTGTGAACCTGATAGTGTTTTTAGAGCTTGAAATCAAAGCTTGTGCATTCTTTGAAATGTTGAAGATTTAGCTGCGCAAACAAAGTTTGTACGGTTTGGGAGCTCCCAAAACTTTGTCTACATATCTCGGTTTCGTTAACATCCTTATAGAACCTCATGACTGGGTTTCTACTTCCTCTAGAGGCAAGTTACATTCATAATGTTATTTTCAAAGGTTTTTTTAGCTATACAGCGGACCTCCGGTAATCCGACACACATTTTCCAGGTAAGTGTTGGTATATCGAATTTTTCGAATTATTAAGTACTACCTATCTATAGTCCGGATTTTTTTACATAAAAGTACCTTTTAATCCGACAAATCACAGATCTAATGATAAGATTATATATTATATACATATGTACTGCTCTGAAGTACAAATCATGGGTATAAGGTATGTCAATTAAACAATAAAATGGAGAGAAAAAATGCAATTACATACATTACATTAGAAAATAATTGTGTACATACTGAAATAATCAAAATTATTTAAGAAGCATGTAAATATTCATATTTTCTTTTTGTTTAACATTGTTAAAAGGATAAGTTAAAGCTTTGTCCCTCAATCTTCTTAAAAGAAGAAGTTCGTTGTAGGATGTAGGTACCATTCTCTTCAGCCCATTGCAAACCCAATTCAAAGGTGTCAATCGCATCTTGTGCTGTAACTTTTGGAGTAGATGCAATTATTTCGTCAGCATCTTCTTTATTTATTTTTGTATGACTAGAAATCTCTTTCAAAATCTCTTCGTCAGACATTTCATGAAAAATATCTCTTTATCGATTCCACCGCACCAGGTTTCCAAATCTTCCGGACTTATCTGTGTTTCAGCAGCAATTTGCGCTATTACTTTCGAAGGTACATTGATTTGTGGATCGTTGGTAGGAGTGGTGACTATATCTGACCATAACTTTTTCCAAGAGTTGATGAAGATTTACAAAGAGCAAAAATTCGCAGTAAATGTAATGCAGCACTCCTCTCAGTCGTGCTGCAAATAAAGTGCTCATGCGAAACATTCTACTTCCCAAATACATTAGGTAAATTACTTTTGTCAAAAACAGCTAAAGAGTGTAACGGGAAGTATCAAATAACAGCAGATTATATTAAGTTATTTTAATAATTTAACTAATTTATAGAGTTCCTACACAATCTGGCAACGATGGAAATATATGAAACTACTGCGTTCGCTGCTACGCATTGGAAATAACGGGTCCAGCAGACATGCGTTTTAATTTTAAGTACCGATTAATTCCACCAAAATCACCAAAAACAAAAGTAAAAAGTGTCTGATCATGATGATTATTATTGGAACGAAGTTCCCTTTCGCGCGTTACGAACAGTTACGACTGACGCTAGGAGCTAGCCAAAAAAAATTCATACCAAAAGTTGTCACGACACTATGACACGACACACGCATGTTTCTCTCTCTCACAGACCAAAAAATAAATAACCTCTCTCCCTCTCTCTCATAGATAGATATATTACAATGGATAGAAAAGTGTGACGTCAGCTATGGGAGGAGCTTAAAAATCTTTCCAAACCAAACATATTAATTTGCATTGAAAAAGCCATAAAAGATTTTTCTATTACTTGTAGTGGTTTCATACGATCTATTGTATCCAATTTGTGATAGTGAATAAACATTGAAAGTTAGTGTAAGTGTTCAAATTTTATATGCATTTTAGTGGAATTGAGGTTATGTTTTGTTTACAAGTTTATAAATTTTATTTCTATTTTGCTTTGAGAGTGTAGTGTCGTGACTTTGTTTATACAGGTTTTTTGTAGATAATAAATAATAAAATAATACAAAATAATGTGTTTCTGTTCTGCAAAAGTTCCGGACATTGCTGATGGATTTAGGTAAGAAGAGATTTAATACAGACAATAATAAATGCTTATGTATGTATAAACATTCTGTTGTGTTTACAAATTACTAATTCCTTCACTAATTAATCGAACGGAACTTCGTTCCATCCGGGTGTCCCTTGACACCTCTCACTTTTTTTTCTGAAATCGCTATTCTTGTATTTTAGTCCGTTGCTGGGCAACGAACTTTTACGTACTGTACGGGAATATTTTTTCCGTACTGTACCGAAATATTTTTTCCGTACCTGTGTACGGGAATGATCCATAAATAGATATTTGTGACACAAGGACGGAAAATGACATTTTGCAAGAGCGAGTAAAGTTGTGTAGCCGAGGTGCGTAGCAAAACATTTCCCGGGCGTGTAACACACACTATTTTTTGGTCCGACTAATTTTTAATATTTTCAAAAGTTCAAAAACTTTTTACTTTATGACATACAAGATTAGATGTTTATTGACATCTATTGCACGAAGGAATAATTTTCTGATAATCGATTTTAAGATCCTTAATTTTTATACATACGAATACTTTGCGAATAAGCAACACAGTAAAAATTGTTATATTGAAAATATTAACATTAATATCTAGTAATTTTATATAAAAATAGCAGATACAATAAACTATTTTAGTTCATTGAGCAAAAATAAAATCGAGATATGTATTTACATAATCGAATGACAAGTAGTTGTAAATTGACATAAATGTCAAATTTAAAATAAAAGTTGTGAGAGAAATTAAATCTAAATTAGAATCCTGGTTAACTTTAGAAAAAGTTATTAGTTTAGTATATTATACGCTGTTTTTAAATAAATTTAATTAAAACTTGTATTATTCATTATGTATTTTTAATGACTCAAAGCGCCATCTCTTTAGATAATCTAAAAGCTACTTTGCCAGCCTAGGCCGGAAAATGTCATTTTCCGGACGATTTTGAAGTAATTAATATTGTTGTTTCTGGACGGAGGACCAAAAACATATATAAGCAAATTCACATTTTGCGCCTTGATTTTATTTGGCAATAAATTTAAAACCACATTGGTAGCAGTGTTTTAGTAACTCTGGAGACGTATTGCACCTCTGGACATCATCGTCACTGTCCATTTTAAATATAATTTAAAATATTTTAAGCAATATGTAACTAACCGAACTGACACTTTTGTGACACTAATCAACAATGATAAACAAACAATGTCAACGAAACGGTTTCATAGAAAATAAGATGATATTAAAAACAGTTATGCATTCATAAAACTTTTTTAATTTACGATTATATTTAATGCGATTTCAGAAAAAATAGTATGTGTATCTGGTAGTATGTAAAAGCACATTCCCGGACCCTCAATGTTTGCACAAATTAAAAAAAAATACAAAAATTTGAAAGAAACAGAAATAACTGAGAAATAGGTAAGAAACTGGAAAAAACAAAAAGTGGAAAATCGCACAAACTGTGAAAAACTGCAAAAATTGAGATAAAAAAGAAAAACCGAAAAACCTATTACACTTAGTTGCGAAAACAGCCGGTGATTGGAGATGTATTTTGATTAGCAAATAATATAGTTAAAATGCTTATTTGGATTTGTCTTCGTCCGGAATATAGGAAAAATAAGAAAATGCTGACAAAATTAGAAACATTAAATACTAGCATAAATTGTAAAACAAAATAAAAGATGAAAAAAAAATAGGAAAAAACAAGAAAAAATCACCAAATTTAGAAAAAAAAACGAAAAATGTGTGAAATCGATAAAAGAGAATAGTCGAAAAAAAAACAAGAATTGAGAAGAATTTTAAAAAATTTAAGCTATTTGGTAAAAACGAGAAACTAAAGTAAAATAGAAAATAATCGAAAAAAAATGAAAAAAGAAAATCCGGGAAAGTATCACAAAATTAGAAAAAGAAACTAAAAATGTGGGAAACCGAAAACAACTAAAAAACAAAACTGGAAAAAACTCGGAAACAAACGAGAAAATATGATAAAATAAAAAAAAAATAGTGAGAACTTAGAAACAAACAAGAAGTTATAAAACAAAAAAAAAGCATAACGAGAGAATGAAATCATTGATAAATGGTACAAAGTTCTCTGGGTCATCTACTGTGTTATAAAAATGATAAGAGATGCTGAAGGATACAAATTTTAATGGTGATGATTCGATAGACAAATTGACAACGCTGTTTGCACATTAAACGTTTCCGTGGTGGAATAGACTGTATCATACCGCATATTCACGTTCTTCCAGATGATATTTTCGATATAAGAGTGGGGATGTATCCGTCAAAAACATGCTTCCAATTTAACAAGAAACTAAACAAAGTAAAAGTGCGATACGATGAGTGTTCGTTAACAAGTGTTTTTCTTAATCTTTAAATTAAATCGATTATTTAATGCCCGGCTCAATCTCAGTGTTAGATTAGTCGGGTTGTATATAAAATTGTAAATTAATCCAAATCGTTGGTCTCAATTCAAGGAACGGTTTTTGTTATATCAAAATGACACTACTTGGCAATGTTTTTGTGTGTGCTACAGACTTTAATAACACCGAATTTGACGATTATAATTTAATATTGAAAGAATTCGTACCAGAATGGGTTTGTACCCTGGAATACGTTCCCTGGTTTTGGGCCATTTTTGGTTCTATCCTTGTCGGACTTAGCGGTGTTTTACCGCTTCTTGTTATACCGATAGACCAATCTGACAATTTGAAACAAGGAGGTTAGAATTTTTATTTATTTATATTTTTATTTCTGTACAATGTTTTCACTTGTTAAATACGCAGTTAATTACTTATTGTTATTGTTTAAAATTAAACTCTTTTAATCAAGAAACTTATAAATATTGTAAACACTAAGTTTTGCAACATAAAAGGGTAGACAAGAAAAACGTTTATTTGGGTTCAATTTCATTTCCTGTTTATCACTAAAGATAAGTTATATTTTTATATCACCAATTTTACTTTCTGCTATTATTAACTTTAACCGTACTTTTTTTAAATCGCAATTGTCATGTTTGTTTATACTTATGTTCTTAATACAAAGATTAAAATTGAATTCATATAAAATATAAACAATGAACAATAACATTTTGAGGTTATGTTTATATATATATTCATTTCAATTATAGCAGTAACCAGTTTTTAGTATATTATTTTGATGATTTTAATTATATGGTTATCAAAAAACCTGAATATAGGTAGTTTGGATTTAATAGTTTTATTACATGGTAGGTACAGTATAATTAAATCTAATATTGATTTATGTATTTGTGAATAGATTAAGCCGAAGACCTTGATTTTTTTTTTATTTATAATATGTAGAACTAGGAAGATATGTTTCTTATTCCTTTGTATTCCTTGGTTTTTTAATAAATCAATGCAGACTTATTGTTTACGTTCACATTTGCACACGACACTTTCAATGTACACAAACAGCAAAGCAGTTAAGTACAATAAAATTCTGTGATCCTGAATAAATTTTTAGTCACACAATAGTCGAATGACAATCAGATAAAATCCTATGCAAAAAAGGTTGAAATTTATTGTGAACGATTTAAATAATAGTGATTTTAAATCACCATTCATGAATACCTACTGCTCTAAAGAGGAGTATTATCATCCACCATGTTGTATCCACTGTCACTGATTGTCATTCTTGGCAGTAGATTTAAGTCACCACAAGTGTCTACGCCACAAGTATTATTCTTTGACATTTAAAATTCACTGTCATTAATTGTCAACTTTGTAATAACAGCTCTGCAGTAAATTTGGTCGAGTGACCTTTAATTTTTATAAAGACTGGCTTGTCGCCCGGTGATTTTTCACACCACTCCTGGATTTTCTGAGTGTGTCAGCAATCCCACCGAAAGGTTCCGAATCAATCATTGATATTGGGATATTAGCTCCCGCTCGCTCGGGCCAATTTATCAGCATTCTCAAATGGACTTAATTGGACTTGTATCCTGTGTCTTCTACTATATATATCCGACACTGTACCTTTCTCAGTCTTTGAGCCTTGGGTATACCAGATTGACTCCCCTTAAATTGGGGAGCCATTGTTCATTGAGGCATATTCATTATTTGATCCGCCATAACCCTATCATATAGCTCTGCTTGCTCTTTTCCCCACAATAAGGCTATTGTACGATAAGTCACTTCAAAAAGATTTTTATATTGTGTTTTACTGTCTAGAAGTACTTAATACAAAATTAATAAAAAAAATTATTTTGTAAATAAATTTATCGAGTTACCTATTTCAGAAATGAATGAAAATTTATTTTAGACAATCGATTCGGTCAAGGTTTAGTATAGTGTTATTCAAAGTAAATCACAATTAAAATGAACTTACAGTATTTATGTTCAAGTTTGTAAATCGCAACCGTGCGCAACATACAGTTCATAAAGTTCAACCCGTAAATGACAAACACTTTTCTTATTTTGTTGTGTACAAAACAAATAATCTATTATAATTATTTTCAGTAAAATTTCGACGTAAATTATTCTAATCAGTTTAGAATAAAGTTGTTGGGAATTTTCCTCCATGTACATTTTCCCTACAAATGTTAAATTTCACATGTTTTGGTAATCGTTGGTTAATAAATATTTTCAAACGTAATAACGTAAATACGAATTGTGTACATTCAATAACGCGAATGGCACCGTAGAGCACATGTTCAATGAAAACTCTTCAAAGGGCGACAGTTTAACATTTAATGTACCTCAAACAAAATATTGTATATTATTTGCAATATTATATAAAATTTTCAGGATGTAAAATTTGTGAAAATAATCAAAATGTCAGAATCCATTCTCTTTGGACGCGATGTGACCAACTTTTGTTTTTACTATGGCTTTTAAACAGTCAGTAACCAAGTTGCATGCTGCCCGAATGTGATCTTTCGATATTTTGACCCATTCACTTTCAGTCGATTTCTTCAGAGCATCCATATTGGCATATATTTTAGTCTCTAAAATAGCCCAGATAGAAAAGTCCTTCGAATTTGCGTTAGGCAAATTTGAAAGTCATGGTGTCGACAAAGTAAAGCGTGGAAGATGTTTTTTATTTTGTGTGACGTCCATGGCTTACGACCGCAGTGTTAGCGTGTTCACACTTCTAAATCAGCTTTCAAAACATGTTCAAGGTAACAAGTCGCATTTACTTTGATACGATCATGGATGCAAACAATTTGAGGGTGCTCATTAACGGTTATGAGAGCTCACTTCGAGTATCCCTTTGTTGACTCAAATTCTTATAAGTCAAATCGGTTAAGTGAACACAATCATTTTGAAAGTTTCTGAATGACTCTTTTTTTTTGGAAAATCGCCACATTCGGTCAATTTTATAGGTTTCACTTTATCACTCTCGCAACTATTTTCGGCGCTATTGGCCGAGTGAAGTGAAGATGAGCGCGTTAGATTTGTGCATAAAAACCGAAGTCAGGCAAGTGATCACGAGTGACGGCGAGCGAAGACAAGTTACGACAAAAGAGCTGTCCACACTTCGGTGCTCGCCTAGACGAGTAGGGTAAAAATTAGGGGTTAGGTTAACCCAGTCATAAAGTAATCAACGAGTCAAAGCCATAATCGTACTATATTTCTGGTTGCTCTGTACTTGGTCTACTAGGCTGGCGATGACATGGTAAGGCAAATAGTGTCTATACGTCATCGTTACCCATCTTTTGACAACATTCGGCCAGATAGGCAACTTTGTGACTTTTAAACAATAAATGACCTGTCATCAGAACAAATTTGACTTATCTGTCAGAGTGAAGTTAGTAAAACTTTAATTGCCCAACCCTGTATATAGATTTAAATTATAATGATAACTGATTATTTATAATATTAAATTGGGGTTCGCGAGCTGTGCTATACATTCATTTGAAATTGACTTTAGTAATAAATGTTTAAAGATATATATTAAATAAATTCCCGAAAGATCATAGATATAGATGATATTAAATTTAACAATATGTTGTATTAACCTTTGCACTTAATTTTAGTAGCGTCATTGCAATTTATTGTAATTTTATAGTTGAATAAATCAGACACGATTCTATCTATCTGAGATAAAAAATTATAAATCGGTAACATGATCTTCACACGTACATAGATTAATATTTATATTTGGGTTTTTTTAATATTCAACAAGGGGAATATTTGAGATTAAAATAAACACATGATATTTTTGACTAGAAACAATATTTTTTTAAATATTAGTAATTTACATCAGCTGCTATAAAAATAATTTAAAATTAAGTGATTTTTTAACAGTGATAACAAACTAATCAAAAAGTTATTATTTATCTATCTGTATTTTTATTCCTATCTTTATAATTATGAGAAAAAAATTTAAAATGAAAAAATCGAAAAGCCTAAATAGAATAAAAAAATAAAAAAAGGAAAACAATTAAAAAATTAGGACAAAAAAATCAGAAAAATTAATAAAAAAATCTAAACAGGGAATTCTTAAAAAATGTACAAAAATACGAAAAAATAAGAATAAAAAAAATCGGAATAAATTATAAATATGGGGGACAATGCTAGAATATAACAAAAAAAAATGTAAAAATGGTATAAAACAAGAAATAAACGATAAAACAAGATATATTGAAAAAATGCGAAAAATGGGACAAATACAAAAAAATAATATATTCAAATTGAGAAAACAAGAAAATAGGGGAAATAGGAGTTATCGTAAAAAAAACGAAAAAGTTCATTTATGGAAAAAAAACATGAAAAATAAAACAAAAAGCAAAAAATTGAAGAAGAAAAAACAAAACAATAAAAAAAGTAATAAAAGAGGAAATTAATCGCAATTAAAAAAAATGTATAAAAAAAGAAACATTTAAAAAATTGGAAAAAATCGAAAAATAGAAGATAAACGAAAGGATGAAAAAATACAAAAAAAAAAGAAAAGATGGAATAAATTCCGTCAAATGAGAAAAATCGGAAAATCGAGAAAAGACCTAAAATATGAGGAAAATGGGAAAAATAGGAAAGCAAAGAATATTAAAAAAAGGGAAGAAATTAAAAACTTGAAAATACACGAAAAAATATAAGGGAAATGCGAGGATATCACATAAACGTGACAAAAAAAGAAAATAAAGTATAAAATCAATTTTTTTAACCACCTAAACGTATATATACTTAATATGAATTAAAAATTCTGCGAGTGCATTTTCAGCCAAAATTTTTATTTTTAGTGATTTTGAGTTCCAAAGGCAAAAACACTTTAAAACCAGCCCTTTTCTGCCGATATTTCGTATTTTGAGTCGATTTTTCCCTTTTCTTTTTTGGCATATTTTGCATTTTCAGTCGACTATTTCACTAGACTATTTTTAACTGACAAAACTGCATAGCAACGGCACGTTTCATATTGACAATACGTAATATTTCAGTGACAAAATTATGACAGATCCGTTACTAAGGTGTCTGCAGAGGGTGTCTGGTATTTCTATAGTTGTCAGTTTCACAAACGTCATTGAAGATTATGTATCGTTGATATTGTCTTGTTTTTCTCGTGAAATAGTCTTGTCGAATACCATTCGAGAGAAAAAATTTTCCCGGCCAAATTTTCTTCTGGTTTTATTCAAGTTTGTTGCTTTTTGCCAAGCAACAAACTTTCATACCAGTCGAAATATTGGCGGCAAAATTTTCTCTGTTATGATATTATATACGAAAATTTCATTTTTAGTCATTGTGAGTTCAAAATGCCAAAACACCTTAAAACCAGCCCTTTTCTGCCGATATTTCGTATTTTGAGTCGATTTTTTCCTATTTTTGTCATATTTTCCATTTTCTGTCGAATTTTTCATTTTTAGTCATTTTGAGTTTAAAATGCATAAACACCTTAAAACCAGCTCTTTTCATTAAGAAAAAAAAAATACGAAAACCATTAAAAATTTGGAAGGACTGAAAAAAAAATGAAAAAAATTGAAAAAAAAAATCTAAACAGTGGAATTCTTAAAAAATACGAAAAAATAAGAATTAAATAAAAATCGGAACAAATTATAACTATGGGGGACAATGCTAGAATATAACAAAAAAAATGTAAACATGTTATAAAACAAGATGTATTGAAAAAACGCGAAAAATCAAAACAAGAAATATACGAAAAAAAAATATATATTCAAAATGAGAAAACAAAAAAATAGGGGAAATAGGAGTTATCGTAAAAAAAATAGAAAAAGTTTAATTATAGAAAAAATAAACATAAGAAAAACGAAACAATAAGATAAAAACCAGAAAAAATTGAAGAAGGAAAAACAAAACAATAAAAAAAAAATAAAACAGGAAATAAATTGCAATTTAAAAAAATGCATGAAAAAGGAAACATATTAAAAAAATTGGAAAAAAAATCGAAAAATAGAAGATAAACGAAACGATGAAAAAAAATACAAAAAAAAGAAAAGATGGAATAAATTCCGTCAAATGAGAAAAAATCTGAAAAAAAGGGAAGAAATTTAAACAAATTCAAAAAAAATATGGGGCAACTGCGGGGATATCCCAGAAAGTTGACAAAAATAGAAAATAAAGTATAAAATCAATTTTTTTAACCACCTTAACGTATATCTCATATGAATTAAAAATTCTACGAGTGTTGAATTCTTCCTTAAATGGGTAGATAACATTGATTTTTAAAAAAAACCTCGTAAAAACCATAAAAATTATCCAAACTTGTCCTTAGCCAAATGAAATTAATTCTTCAATTATTGCATTCCTTTATGTTATGCAAGGTCACCATAGAAGTACTTACAAAAGATGTATTTGTTATTGTCAGTACAAGGTTTCTTTAAAAATATAATTAACAAAATCTTTTACAGAATAACGTAAAAAACAAACATTTTTTGTTGTCTTTACCGTCAGTTTAAATCACAAATAAACTAATGGATGACGATATTATTATTGATAGATTGACATTCATTCATATTCACTTATCGTTTCTTTTATAATGCAAATGTTGTTTTGTGCATTTTATTTTGGTCCATTAGAATTTGTGGGATTGTGTTTGCGGCGTATTAAAGTTTACTGGGAAAACGCCTGGTTTCTTTGTGTCTGCACTAAATTAAAAAAAATACGAAAAGTTGATAATTGGAAAAACCTGGATAAAAGCCTAAAAGTGGAAAAAAGGAAAGCAACTGACAAAAAATCGGAATAATTAAAAAAGCAAACAACGAAGGAATGTTTTGACAATCTAATTAAATAACAAATGGAAGATTGAGCCAATTGGAACGAATTCGAAAAATGGAAAAAACAAGTTATAATGGTGTCGTGGGACACCAGGTAGGAACTAAGTTCCTTCGGCTAATGTAGAATCGATACTACTCGCTTGTGTATACGACTATAGCGCCTGCGCACGTCTCATTTAACGGTTTCATTCCATAGACTTTTGTTACGGTTTTACTATTAATTTTTTTTCAGTTCGGTCGCGCAGCAAAATCCCTATCTCCTCCAAGCATTGGATTATACTACGTTATAGATTAATAATTACATTTCTTTTGGTTGTACATATTTTCATAATTTATACTTTTCGTCTGGGCAGCTTATATATCAATAAATTCTCTAAAGATATAATTTTTATAATGATCGGAATAAGATAATTGAATTAATTTTATTTAAAGTTAAAATAATATTTATAGTTTTTTGTTTAACACTGTAAAAAAACTAAAAAAAAAAATACCATCCCGCGTATTCGATCCTCCAACGATATCCAATCGTGAAGAGTTATCATATGCTAGTCAAATTATTTTTATGTACCCATTTACTGCATAAATTTTGATCATATTAATAATAATAATTTATTATAAATTTTGAGATTAACATTAGTAACAGGTTTAGATAATCCAATTAAATAAAATATAATAATTTACACATTTTACATTTAAAAACCAATGATTTTCATTAAATTATAGGACATCACAAAAGTTGACATGGTTGGATATTTCTATATTGTTTACAATGTTTATATTATGTATATTATTAAACTTACCTTTGGTTAGGAGATTCTGTAATAAGAAGATCATCTTTTGCTTGATTTATTATAACTATTATATTTTTTGTAAACACTTTCAAGAAAGTTTCGGTGACAGTTAAATATTATATCATAACTGTCAACATTATGCCTATCGTATACTGAACACTGAGTAGAGGCTAGCGTTGTGTGGAGGCTAGCGGTAACCTGCCTTCTAGATATAGTGGCACTATTAAAAGCGTTACGGTTTTATTGTTACGGTTTTTTACTATTACATTTTTTTCAGTTCGGTCACGCCGCAAAATCCCTATCTTATCCAAGCCTGCCGTAAGGAACATAGTTCCCAAATTAAAAAAAATATATAACATTTAAAAAAAGATTAGAAAACATGGAAGAAAATCTAGGAAAAAACCTATTGAATCGAAAAAAAAAATAAAAAAAATTGCAAAACGGAAAGAAACAGGAAAGTGAGACGGCAAAATGGATAAAACAATTAGAAAATTGGAAAAATTCGAAAGTATCAACATATAAAAAAAAAAGTAGTAAAATCGAAAAAAAAAATTATTTCATATTTTCTAAAGACTAATTCAAAGCAATTAAATCCAAATTAAAAAACATTAAACAAAGTTGAACTATGAACATCGATTGGTTATCACTACAATAAATATTTTAATTGTAATCATTAAATTATCAGCTATTAAATAATTGTCATATTGTGCGTATTTGTTACAATATGTAGAATATTTAGATTAATTTTTGCATAGAAACCATTTATTTAGATTTTTGATATTATAATATAATAATGAAAGCAAGTTTCTGTGAATAACTAGTTTATTCAATAAAATACGTCCTTGACCATTTTTAGAATTATTAGGAAATTTATCTTATGAAATAAATATATTTAAGATTATAAAAAAACAATAATTAGATTAAAATATATAAATATTTTTATTGAATTTTTTATGGTCGGACTTGTTTCTAATTTTTTTTTATATTTTCACTATTCCCAAATTTTTGTTTCTCATTTTTGTATAGTTTTTTTTACTTTTGCATTTTTTTGAAGTTATACTTCACTCGATTTGTGTGGGGTTAAATGCGAAAAATCATTACATTTGTAATGGTGTGAGTAAGAGAGAGACAGAAACACATATAAGGTATATTGGTCGGTAAAAACAAAGATTAAATATTTACCACATGTTTAGTCATACCTATAAGTCCTTTAAATACCGTTTAAACATTCAGTGCATTGAAAAGAGATAGATATACAAAAAACAGTCTGAGCTAATGTTTTGGAATATCATAGTGACGTATTACATTATGTTTGACAGATTATTTTATAATTCCGTCACGTAAGTAAACATATAAAGTTTAGTATTTTATATTAATAATAATATTCAGTAATGAGTATTGTATTGTAGTCCATACTACCGTCACATGGTTGCATTATATCCTGCACTATGCTTTTGAGGTTGTTGGCTACATAAACAGAGTTTTTAAGAATAGTCGAAAAGTGCATTCCGAACAGACAATAAATAGAAAAATTACAACTCGGTAAGTATTCCAAATGGGTTCAAGGGGGCCGGCGGAGTTTGTCAAGTAAGTTTTTTCGTTTCTATTCCCAAGAAAAGTTCGTCATATGGTTATGCAAGAAGTTTTATGTACTCGGGGTTTTTGGGGTCGCTGAACACGAATATCATGATGTCGAAAGTCTCCGCGACACTTGGAGCCTAGAGTATTTACCTCTTCCTGGTGTTTTATGCAAATTCTGTACAAAATTACACTTGGAACTCGGCTGTTTTTTGGGTCGCTGAATACGAATATGATAATGGCGATGGTGTCCGAAACACCTGGTACTTCAGACGGATCTCGTCTCCAGGAAATGTTATGCAAATTTGATACAAAATGAGTGTGTACTCGGTACTAGGAGGTTTTTGAGGTCGCTAAACACGAATATCATATAATGATTTTGGTAAATCATTCGCATAAAAATTTATGAAACTGGGCGCGTGCATAGAAGTATAACTTCTGCCGGCAGTCCCACTGACTGCCACACCCTTTTTTTTCTATATTTGCATTATTTTTAATTTTTGTAGTATTTATTTTATTTTATTTTTTCCTTTCACTTTGCTATTTTTCTCCACTTGATTATTACTTTGAATTTTCCCGTTTTTATTTTTGCTTTATATATTTTGAATAAAAAAAAAACATGTTTTCACAATCAGAAAGAAAAAATATTGTTTTCGCAGTCTACATTTACATATTTCTTTAAGAGTGATCGGTTTTTAGATCAAATTTCATAACTAAAGTTACACTAATCATATTTCAGTAAGTGTATCGAATGAAAACAAATTTATATTATGTAAGAAGGCAGCCAGCAGTGAATTGCAGAATTTTATTCGGAGACAATTACTTTTTATATGCTTCAATGAACAAATAAAACCAATGAATTGCAACTATTCTATGCGAAAACATATATACTAAGTTGTTAATATTTAGATGACATTTGATTAAACTAAATTTAGTGGAAAAAAATCGATCCTTTATTGCACTGTCATTCGCAAACTTTCATTATTCTCGTCGTTTTTTCAAAGCCACAAAAGAACTTTATGGATCTACTCACAAAAAACTATCTTCACTCACCGATTTCTGCCTTATATTGACAAAATTCTCCCCCAGGCACAAAGTGGCTTCAGGCCAAATAGATCTACATCTGATTTGATTTTTATCCAACGCAACTGCAAGAGATAACACTAGAACATTGCCTTCGTCGATATTAAGAAGGCATTCAGTAGTGTAAACAGAGAGCCTCTGTGGAGAATTATGGCAAAGTTTGTCATTCCCTTCCATAATCACACTGGCGTTCGACAGACTTGTGATATATCCTCTCTTCTTTTTAATATGTATAAGGCTGTTCTTTCGGTGATTCTTGATAGAAGGTTGGATGACAGAGGACTGTGTATAAGATACAGGCATGATAGTGGTCTCTTCAATTTGGCACTGCTGAAGGCAAAAACGAAAACTAAAAACTGCTGCAAAACAGAAAATAATTGACGGAAACTTATCGAACTCTTGGTCTTGAATTCAATTCATCTAAAAGTAAGATTCTGTCAGTGGCTCAGGTCATCAGCGATGTTAACTCATTTAATTCTCTTGGCAGCACTCTAAATACCAAAGCAAATATAGACAAAGAAATACATAACAGAGCAAGTGCTGCATCAAAGGCTCCCTCTTGTGTGCACACAACAAAGACATTTACGTCAAATGATGCGCGTTTGCTGAAATACCCCAATATCTACCCTCCATAACCCCAATTAAGAGCTAAGTGTCTGACTATAGAGACTCTGATCTCCCGTGCTCGCTATTGATTGGTTGACAATCGGCTAGAAAAATGTGTACTTTTTGGAGAACATAGCGAAACACTGAAAACAGTCTAATAAGCAGACAACTGGGAACGTCGTGCACTAAAAGAAGTAATTGAAGAAAAATGTTGTCGAACTTACATTCTCAACCCCCGTCGTAGAGCATTTAACAAACCTGCAAATTTTCAGTGTCCGGACTGTGGCCGTGTAATTTCATCAAGAATAGGACTTTATAGCTACAGTCGCGGCTTCGTAATCCAAAAAAACATAGATAAAAAAATATTTTTCCGGCTTACTCCTCTATCAAAGATAGCATAGAAAGCATCGCTTCCATCGGAATTCCCCGAGTTCCACACGCGTTTTTCGTATATAATTAAATTATTAATATCGACATATGAATGAATAGCTACATTTTTTTATTCATTAAACCAAATGTTTATTTTATACGATAATAAATACAAAGGATCTTATGAATGAATCAGTTTTTGACAATTCAATATTCAAACTGACAAATTTTTCTTTATAAATAAATAAAATGTTTATTAAAATTCATTGAAATCCGAACATGATAACTGAAGCTATAATAATAAAACAATTTGTATAAAATTTAAGGTACAAAAATATTTTAATTTAAACTGAGAGGATTTTTAGTTGACTTTCACATGTGAAAGTGTCATATTTATTTATAAATTTGAATCAATTTATATTAAATAGTTATATAATATACTATACTTAAATAGAATTAATTTGCAAATAATTAAATTTATTAAAGGATACAAAAAAATAATAGCTGTGACTGGCGTATGTTCTTTTCTATTTAAAAAAAAAATGTTTTTAATTTTTTTTTTCAATTGAATCAAATGTATGTATAAGTAACATAATTTCCATTCATCATTACTTTTAATTAATATATACATATTATAAGATAAACAATTCAATTTACATTTGTAATAACTACGATCTATATTAAATATTGTCTGACATTCCATGAGCACATAAAAATAAAAGTTCACACCTTTAAACAAATAGCCTTTTACTAAATAGAACATAAGATACTTCGTATTTATTATCATATAAAGTAAATATTTACATCAGAAAATAGAATTATTTTTAATAATTGGGTGTAATTATATTGTTTTATATATAATTAGTGTATATCCCCAATATATTTTTCTTTACAGAAAATTGGAGTGGAATTACCATAATACCCATAATTTAGTTATAATTACATATTTTATTATTTTATCTAAAATCTCTAATTAGTATTTTGTTATGAAATTAATTAGTGTGTATTTTACTTGTTACTGAGGAAAAAATACATTTTATACATCAATTAATAGACACATTTCGTTCCTTTGTGAAAGTATTACAATATAATTTATATATTATCTAATCTAATTAAAGAAAACTATCTGTATATTACCAAAATTATATTTATATTATCTTTTAATGATAAATTAAACACTCAAAAATACAATTGAACAAAGAGATATTTTAAACACAGCGCCACTTGTAATGGTGGTTAATATTTAAACTAGTACCTTTACCCTATATCTGACAATCTGTCTAAATTCTTTATATGAATACTTATTTTTAGTCATTAATATTAAAAATCTCATTTCATATTTTCAGTGTTTTATGTTATTTTAACTAAACTTTAAAAAGTCGATTACTAGGTCATCATAAGTGGATATTTATAAATATTTTTCTAAGAACAAAAATGTCTCCATATACTAAACAGCTTTTATCGTTTTTTAGCAAATAAAAATAGCGTTTTAACAAAAATTAATATTTGTTTCAGATAGTGCAAATAAGTTAAAAACCCTTTTAAGTTTTGCAGTAGGGGGTTTACTTGGAGATGTTTTCTTACATTCTTTACCAGAAATATGGGCAAACGATACAGTATCTAATACTGGTAAGTAACATTAAGACGTATTTTAAAATATTTAATTGTATTCTGTTACCACTTTCAAGCACATACCAACTACCTATAGACAACTTATAAAACTCAGAGCCTGAGACGATTGTTGTATCCATTATAACACCATTATCTTTTTTGTCTATAAATTTAAATTTTATCTATTTCAAAATATAAGTAGCTGTTAGAACTACTAAGGCTATCTATATGTCAATAGCTTTCCTATAGCTTTCTCGGCCCTTACTGAAGCGCTTGTATCACTCAAGAAGATAAGCACGATATAAAGAATTGTCCCCATAGGCCTTTTCCAACAATTTATAGCACTCAGTCGGAGTTTTTTCAATTTAACGAGAAATTTAAGATTGATACGTGCTCCTGTTTTTCGTCACACATGGTTTCGGTACGAGAAAAATACACGTTCGTTTCAAACCTTTACTATAATAGAGAAAACTTCTAGATACCCAACGCACTACTCGTTTTTTTTTTCACTCTTCTAGGGCACCCTCTAGGCTCGTAGTCTCGTTATTTAATAGCCGGACCTCGTATTGTGCATGGATATTACTTCCAATAAAGGAAGATAGAAATAGCGTTTAGTTTCATTTTATCTCTCTCATTACCTGACTTCTACTTCTTTTCCTGTTTGTCTGCCTCTATTCCGTTTCTGTGGTTGTTGTCTGCAGGCTTTCTTTCCATCTTTTGGGGGATATTTCTTGAGGTCTTTTGGTAAATGATTTGTTGTCCCTGAAAATTTTCGGTAGTCTCTTCTGTTCCATTCTGTCCACTGTTGATCCCATTGCTTTCGTCTGTTTTTTAGGAATCTAGTTATGATTTCTATCCCACATTGTTCTCGTATAGTTTTATTTCTTTGTCTGTCCCTTGGCGAAACTCCTTTTATTGATCTTAGCACTTTCCTTTCAATGTTATTTATTTTTTGTTTTGTTCTTTTGTGTCAGTTCTTATTTTGGCTGCATAGGTTAGAATAGGTCTCACCACTATTTTGTATATCTTTACTTTACTTTCTGTGGTCAAATGCTGGTTTTTCCATACTGTTCCAGAAAGACATTCTCTCACTTTTCCTGCTTTGTTGGCTTGTGCTAATATTTCTTTAATTATTTTCCTACTGCTTGTTACTTCAACCCCCAAGTAAGTGAATGTCATAACCTGTTCTATTATTCTGTATGATTTTAATTTGCATCGTTTTAGTTCTTTGCTGATTACCATGCATTTCGTTTTTTCCGATGATAAATCTTTTTGCTTCTAGATTAAAAGTATGGAGTTGTCTTTGTAGATCATCCTCGTTGTCTTTAATCTTTAAAGGCGTCTTGTAGTTAATATTTCGAAAGTTACAACGGTCTTATATTGTTTCCTTTCAACTCCTGTGTTACATTTTGATTGTCAAACAAAAATTATCGATAAATTAATAATTAAAACACAGTCCTGTAAATGTATGGGTTACTTATCGTAACAAAATTCTTAGTCTTAAAACTTGTGACAGACTTTTAAATTTCTTTATTAACAATTTTAACTACATATCTAGTATAATAAAAATTAGATAAATAAAGTGTTTTAATGGTGATGTACAGGAAATAAGAATCAATTCGGCAAATTGCGAATTAAAATAGTTAAAGTTTATTAAAATCTTTTGTTACGATTTCTGTGACCCCGACTTGGCATTAAATTGCCATAAGATTCTCTGTATGAAATCGTAGAGATTCTGCAATAATGAAAGCAATTTTGTTATCAGCAATCTGATTTTCAAATAAAACTATAAATAGAAATTGTAAATTTCAAAAATATACTCCAATTATTCCTTTTATTTTTAATTTGGGTCACAAAAATTGAAGAAAAGCTGAATTTTTGATATATTGTAAGGGCATATGTGAGTAGTGTAAACCCAAGTTTACGACCTACAAAATGATGGAAAAATCTTTAGTTAATAAACTTTAAGCATTGACCGAGGCCTGTGTAGGAATGAAGAGCCATGGGTTTCTTACCAAGCAAGCTCTAGAGGATGCTGACAGCCTCATTGTCAGATCTGCTCTAAAAAAAGACCACTGGAGATCTTTGTGAGGATGACGACCTGCTCGTCCTTGTCAATGGATTGAGTTTGGCCTAATCAAATGTCTTTTTCCAGTAAAGCAGTTGAGGTGGAGCTGAACAATTCTACTCATCAAATCTTTGGATAGAGAAGAAATAGCCGTCGCTTCTGAGCTAAAACTGTCCCTTCACCAGTTGTGACACCACCTCTGCCCTTCTCTGCCAAGGTTTCTCTCAGGGTGAATCTACAGGTCTTGGTCAGTGCTTAAATTAAAGCTAATTAAATTTACCACAACTTTACTTCCCATGTTTTTCATCGGAGGATTATTCCTTCGGCTTGCGTTCCTGACAAAAATTGATCAAAACTCAAAATTTTGATATTTTTTCCTTTAGGAAAAACGACTAATTTTCAAAATAGTATACTCAGAATCTTTTCGACCTGTAGAGCCGAATTTTTGGTACCCTCAAATACCTGGCTGCTGTTCTAAAAGCGACAACTGAACGTTTGAAAAATACATTTGATTAAATTTCAAATATAAGTATTTTTATCAGTTTGTTCTTTTGGTATTAAAAAATACTTTTCCAATTTTTTACTTTTTTAACAAACATTTTATTATAAAATTTGTATTTTTATTTTTATAAATATTTATCTTATGTTTAGATGGCCACCACCATATTTCGTATAGTGGACTATTAATATTAACAGGTCTCATAATTTTTGTGACTGCCGAAAAACTATTTTCTGTGATAGAACAAATAGAAGATAGTACAAAAAATACTCCAGAAAATAACAATACCAAAGGTTTACAGCTGCCAGTGGAACATAAAAAATCGGTACGTATAAATATAATTGCTTGGTCTGAACTACTTTATCTTTATTGATAAAATATTTCTAATGATACCTAATTAAATTGGTTATCTATATATAAATAATAATTGTTGTTCTTTGTTTATTTCGTAGAAGTCTCAATAAGTTCTATTCTTTTATTTATTTTAATCAACGCCATTGGTTTATGAAATGAGTTTTTTTTAATCTTAGTACGCATCCAAAATTTGATTTATGTAATAATAAATGATATTAATATGGATGCATAAAATCTTTCTTTGCACTACTAGTTTCAATATTAAAGTTTTTTAATTTTGTTTTGCAAAGTAAAACTACTTCTGGTGGACATTACAGGTTCTGTATCTTATGTGCTATACAGTAAAAGGCTGTACACTCTAAAATGTGAACTTGTGTGTCTCTGCTACTTTCTAGTAATATAAAAATTAACCATTAAATTTGATTTTATATATAATGATGTTAGTAAAAATATTTTTATAATTTGTTAGATTCTCCTTTGTCTTTTTATTATCAGAGAGTTTGTTGGAAAAATGACTCATAATGTTTTATACATAATAATGATTTTAATAAAAATTATAAACCAGAAAAAGATAATATTACAACAAAACAAAGTCTGCTGTTTATAATTTATTCACCATTAAATCCATAAAAAAAATTATTTACATTTTACAATAGTGTAATGACTGGAGATACCAGTTATGACCTATTTTTTTATTTTTAGCATAATTCTTATCAATTAGCATATTTATTTATCTCTATAACTGCGATCTGTATATTTATAAATTTGGATTTCATTTTATGTAAACAAATATATGCATTTATACTTATAAATAAATTATGGAAAACACATTACAAAATGTATAAATTGCGACATTTTGTATTTTGTTATTTTTTTTCTGATATTACATTAAAATTAAAATTCTGCGTAATAAAATCGTAAATATTGACACATTAACAGCGCATCGCCATTAGGAGTCACAGCCTACGTTCAAACTAGTACTTATGCCTAATTAACTCCTGTTAAACTTCCCCCTTCTTCACATATTTTTTAAGGGGATCGTTAGCCGGCTATTGAGTCTTTAATAAACCCTAATTGGTCTTTACACCAGTGCAGAAACGCCAAATACAACTTGATATCCTGGCGGAACATAACAGTATCAAACTAATTTGGACACAAGACATCGACGAATACAAGGCAACAAGCAGGCTGATAAACTTGCAAAACACGAATCAGCCACAGTATTCTACGGTCCAGAGCCAGGTCTAGTATCAAAGTACAGTCCGGAGCAGAATGAAAGCCTGGATCTATAGACAACAAAACGTGTATTAAACAGATGTGTGCCAGAAGAGCGAAACAACGCGTAAAAAGAATCAGCTACAATTCATTACGGGCCATGTACCGGTCAAGGTTTACCTGCAAACCATGGGTCAGCTCATTGAAAACCTAAGCTACTGATTATGTGACAGGGTACCTGAAACAGGTAAAAACATATTATACCATTGCAAGACACTGGATCGCAGAAAACAGTCAAATTTTGGAGACTCCAGAGTGAATATGCAAACATATGGCACCCATCCTATAGATCTATGCAAACTAATAACGGATAGATACCAAGATCCTGAAGTGGGTGACATGAACCAATGTAAGAAGTACAATAAGCTATGCTATGCTTTAGTACGACCGGTGACTATATGTCAGACGGCTCCCCTACCGTATATTTACTACACAAGACTTTTGTAATTATATATTTTTTATGTGAACAAATATTTTATGATGACAAACATGACAAACTTAATATAAACTATATTATAATTATTAATAAATAGAAAAATTCTGTTATTCCATGTATTGAAAGTGTAAATATTGAAATATCTTGATAGCGCAGCGCCACCAAAAGTGTAGTGACAAAAATCGAAACTTGTAGCTTATAGTTGACAATACTTCAACATGTAATAACGCAATAAGATTTGAAGTTTTTTTGTAATGATTATTTAAAATGTTTTATTTGTTATATTTTCAGGTTACGGGGTATTTGAACCTGGTAGCAAACACCATGGATAATTTCACTCATGGTCTATCATTGGGTGGAGCCTTTTTAGTATCTTTAAGGCTGGGTCTACTTACAACCTTTGCTATTTTGGTGCACGAAATTCCACACGAAGTTGGTGACTTCGCAATTTTGCTCAAATCTGGTTTCTCCAGGTGGCACGCAGGACTTTTTCAAATTTTAACAGCTGGTGGTGGTCTTATTGGTGCCATGGCAGCCATGACTTTCAGTGGGGCTCGTACAGCTTTAGGTAAGTCAACTTTTTTTCATTGTCGATGTTTTATTTTAAAACTTCTTAAGTAGAACTGTTTTTTTTTTCTTTAAATTTAAAGCGTTGGACTCAGGTTGAACCGCCTTGGTTGAAGTGTGCGGAATTTTTTTATTAAAAATAATGGTTTAAATGTTTTTTATTTTAATTTTTAGAAGCCCGAAGTTCCTGGATCCTGCCGTTTACCGCTGGGACATTCCTTCACATAGCACTAGTGACTGTTCTTCCTGATTTATTGAAGGAAGAAGATCCAAAAGAGTCCTTTAAGCAACTATTAGCTTTAATACTAGGAATAATAATTATGGCATTTGTCACCAATATTTTTGAATAAACTATCTCTTTGATAACTTTATTAAAAAGACACAGTCTGATTAATATTGTGTATTGAGAGATGAATTCTTAAGAGAAAGAGGATTGATAAAATATTTTTAATTTTAGTATGTTTAGTTATACATATGATTATAAACACAATCAATTTTTTTTTGGCTTATGTACTTCTAAGTAAGCAGTTTTTATTATTATTTTAAAGTTTTTAATATATTTTTTTGGATTTTAACAACAAATAATTCAATTCTTATATTTATTTTAAATAGAAATAGCAAAAGTGATTTAGTGTAGATTGTAGCATATTTATTTACACATTAGGTCTTATTTTTCTTTTAAGGATTAAAAATATTTTATTGTTTTCAGTGTGTATCCTCTACTTTATTGAAAGAAATGAAAAAAAAATGTTATGCTGTGTTGATAAAGTTGCCATAAATTTTATAATTCTCTAGTGATATATTTTAAAAATGTATATACAATTATATCAGTATTTTTTAGGTAGAATAGTACCGAATTTGATATTGAAGGAGAAATGTCTAAAAAAAATAATAAAACCGTATTTTTTTAAAATTGAAAGTTATTGTTTAGTTTTCTTTTTTTTACTATTTTACTTAACCCATTAGTAGTCGCTCCTCCTGTAGTCACATCAGTGGTCGCGCCTAGTCTGACTGGCCCGTTTTTATTATTTTATTTGATATCTACAGGGTGTCCCAGAATTAACTACGGAAACTTCGTATACGTATTCCTTAATGACAAATAAGTAGGGTCTTTCCTATAAAAAAATTTTTTTAGAGACTCCTCTCAGAGTTATAACCCTTTAAAGAGGGGTGGTAAAATGTGCGCTACTTGATCGCGATACACGATACGCAATTGACATGGTCCTACTTTTTATTTTTTTACTCCAAACCGAAACGATTTCGCAAAAAACGACAAGGAACAAAAAAGTTTCTAAATAATCAAAACTTCCTAAAATAATTTTTTGTTATTGCAAATATTAATTGCTAAGAAAGTTACAAAAAAATATTAAGAGGGGTTCCTTAATTTGCACCCTTAGAATGGGGTAGGGCAGGTGAAAAGTGGCAGGAGAAATGCGTCTTTATAAAAATGATGTTCACCCAAATTTTTAATTTTTTATCTTGGACCAATCAGAAGATATTAAATTAAAACCGTATTTTACCACCCCTCTTTAAAGGGTTATAACTCTGACAGGAGTCTCTAAAAAAAAATTTTTTATAGGAAAGACCCTACTTATTTGTCATCAAGGAATACGTATACGAAGTTTCCGTAGTTAATTCTGGGACACCCTGTATATATATAAAAATGCATGTTTGTCTGTATGTTATCGATGAACTCAAAAACGTCTAGACCGATTATTATGTTTCTGAATTGAAATAAAATGCATATTTAGAAACACGAAATTGCATATTTTAATTTTTTTAAGATATAAAAATTTAAAAGGTTTACGAATCCAGATAAAATGCACATTTCGGAAATTGGATACAAAAATTTGTAAACTTTTCAACGATTGAAAATGTGATAAATCGCTCAGATTTTGTAGAAGCCCATTCTTGCCACCCCCTTCAAGAATATGCGGAGAAGAAAAATCTAACAGCACTTCCATTGATGCTGTTGCCTCTCAGAATTGCAGTTATGCAAAAGCTAGCAAATCTTTGAACCTGAGCAATTTTTGTTGTAAGTTCGGCCACCATACAATAAACACATATGTAACTTTGGGTTTAACTGCTATGTTAGGAATTCAAGATGATGATTCCATTTTAATTTTGAGTCTTATATCTCTCATCACTTGTATAGTTGTACCAATAAAGCTTAGACTTAGACCTTCTTCTGGTAAATACTGCAAGATTGGACTTTAGAGGGATTATCTTAAAGTTCATTACGTGACTACATTCAAAGACTGTTACCTTATATCTCTTGTTGTAATATTAAATTTGCCCTGAGGTAGGATGACCAGGTCATCCACATAGCCCACCACACGGCTTTAAATGTTAAGTCTCAGTATAAGCTCATTTATGAGCAGATTCCACAAAAGTGGTGATAAAATCTTGAACTATGATCTAACATGAATAAAAAAAGCTTAAACTAGTATTTAAAAAAATATATTAATATAAAAAAGTTCAAAATACAAATTTAGAGTAATATAGAGTCAAAATAATTGAATCATAAATTCAATTTTGGTTTGTTTTCTTTTAAAACCTTTATGACTTACTGACTAAACAACAAAAAGGTCAACAAACAATTATTCATTGTTAAAAAATATTTAAAAAAAATCTTAAATATGTCAATGAGCTAAAAAAGTAAAAAAAAACAAGTGTTTTAAAAACAGATCATAGAACCATAAACAGAACTAATTTAAGATCCATAAATTATCAAGTAAAATAAAAAATTCCTTATACATGAAATTAATCATCATCTCCAGAAGCTTGAATGAATTTGCAAACTCTGAATTAACTTGATGCAGTGCCCATTGAAAGAGTAGATAAATTCAAATATCTGGAAGCATTTCGAGGACTGGACATCGGACAAACATTGAAAAAGCCATATTAAGCAAGCTCGACAGGCACTTTTAAGTTTAGAAGTGTGCTTACCTGTTCGGACTTTAAGTTCTTAGACGCGTAAACAAAGAATGCTAACTATTTCATAAACTCAAGAAGAGAAAAACGAAATATCTGGTCTGGGACATATCATAAGCAGTGAAAAATATAGATTCTTACAATTACTTATCGAAGACAAAAGAGGAATACAAGGAAAAAAACTGCCGCTGCTGGGCAGATATACGTGACATACAAACACTGATTCATAAACGCGAGACAGAGAAGCAATGGAACATGTAATCGCAACCATCCATTAGTGGATATGTATCCGAAGAAGATGAAATTAAATTTTATATATATCTGAATAGTTACATTTTTTTTATTTTAATTATATATATTGCAAAATGAAATTAAAAAAATGTATTAATAAATAATAACTTGTCAAGAAAACTTATACTAAATTAAAAATTATGATTATCAAAGATCCTTTTTCATATCACTGGTAGATTGTTTAACTGTTGAATTTTCAGAATTTTTAATAGGTATATCTTCCACTGGTTTTTCATTTTCAATTTCTTTTTTAGATTTATTTTTTGTCATATCTTTACTAATAGAGGGCTTATTTTTCGGTTCAGTTGGTGTTTTATCAGTCCGCTGAGGATGAGATTTGTTTTTATTGTTTTTATTTTTAGTACGATTTCTTCCTTCTGGTGATGATTTCGAGTCTTCTATCATTTTTCTATGTGTAGCTATTTCTAGAAGTTTATCCAAAGTTTTTCCTGATATTTTATTAGAGTTATCATGCTGATTTCCAACTTTAAGTCGAAATAATCGCATGACATCTAGTTCAAATCCTATATTTCTCAGTGCAATGGTAAACATAAATACCATTCCGATAGTAAAAACTAACATTATTGGAAAAATTAAAATATTCCATGGAAATGGTAGTTTCTCTGTAAATAATAAGAAATTAGATATTTATTGAAATTCTACTAATCTGTTTTGTAGACAGAAAATTGTTTAAATTTTGAAATTTATTTGATACAAGTTTCTATATTAAAATAATATCACATGATGTTAGTGATAATTTTTAAGAAAAAGTAATGATCGATAAAACTAAAATTATAATAATTAGCAATGATTGTATAAGAAATATTGTTGTTACCCCATAATTCCTTTCCAAATTTTCCCATTCCTGTTCCTAATGACTCCAATGGAATAATAATAATAGATTTTAATTGATTCAAAGATACATCTAATGGTGTTACAATTTTCCGTTCACAATCTCTTGAACCTGAAAATTATTTAAATTTCTTATCATTGTATTAAAAGTTTGCAATATAGTTTGAATGTCGAAAACACTAGACAACAAAATCTTTTTTTTTTGTAACATTTATAAAAACGCTAAATATCTGTATAACAGTAAATGCTTACTTATCATAAATTTTAAATAATCTCCCCAACCCATTTTATGGACATCACAATCTGCTGAATAAATTAAGTTCATATTGTGTTCTTCAGCAGCCTAAAATATATGATTATCTTAAATAAGTAAATTTTGTTAAATGGTTATCTTACCTCATACAAAATTTTATACCGGAGTCCAAAATCAATGATTAGTATCAGAAAAATAAAATATGATAGAATATAAAAAAATCCATAGTTATGTTTAAGTAAATGATACATAATATATAATATCACAGTTCCTGCAAATACAATAAGCACATCTAAACGATATACTGCAGTAAAAACTTGTTCTTTAGAAAAATTAATATTTATAAAACTGTTATCATACTGATTAGCAAATATCGCACTTAATATTGTATCAAGTCTTCTAATATCATCAGCACTAATACCATTTTTCAGAGAGAACTCTTTCAAAAACTTATGTTCATCAGTACCACTTCTAAATGTATAAGAACCTTTATATAACTCAGGATTATCTTCTTCTGGATTGGCAGAAGTTAATATTAAACTAATAGCCCTTTTCAAGAATATTAAAGACACACTTTCTTCTACCTTTGAAGTACTATTATTATCGATTTCTTTCTTTTCGTGAACTATTTTAACAGCATCACTCATTGATCTTTTCAATTTATGTTTTGTTTTCATATTCATATCATGAGGGTCTATCCAACCTTCCTTTACGGCACTAGCAATGGTACAAATCGATAATAATACTATTAGTTGCATTGTGCGTATTTAAATCTAAAAAATATATAAATGAGCTGCGTATACGTGCACTTGAAGAAGATTATTTAAGTATACATCAATAATATAACCTGTTGCTTATGTTTAGTTAAATTTGTAATTATATATTAAAATATATACCCAAATTACCTTAAAAATATAATGTTTATATACAAAGATAATGGTTATGTTTTTAAATTAGATCTATTGTATATGTCAAATTTGAACCTGACAAATATGTCAAAATAAATATATTTCTTCTGTTTTTTTACCGATGTGCCTAATGTATCTTTAGCATTCAGTCTAGGACTACAAGTTTTTTGCTCTACATACAAACATACAAACATACAAAGACCTGAAAAGTTTAGAAAAGTCATTCTTAGTGCGCATGTGATATCATTTTCTATAATATTCTTGTTTTTCTACTTTCCGTTCAAAACACGCGATTCAATTTCACTTTAAATTTTTAGCGAAAAGAATAGTTTTTCCAAGCTGTGAAAATTTGTGTGAAATCTGAATATTGTCAGTTGAATTTGCAGGTAGAAATATTAATCTTTTGATTCTGCTCTTTGCTGTTGCTTCTGCTTTAGGTGAGCGAATATTTTTAATTATCTATAAGATTATTTTAAAAAATAGGAAAAATAGAGGTTTTGTATGTGAACAGGTGTAGGTAAGTTTACTATTATATAAAAATAGCTGACCCGGCGAACTTTGTACCACCTAACACAGATTTTTTGTTTTCAATGTTTTTTTTGGTTGTGTCGCGTTTTTATCATATTTCTTAGTTTTCAAGTTTTTAATATTTTTCGTAATTCTTGGATTAAATATATTAGATATCAACTTGCGCCACCTTACGGCCGCGTCGTAGTACTTAATTAAGTGAAAATTGTCCATTTAAATATATGAGATATTAACTACGCCACCTTATTGTAATGGCGTTTAAATATAAAATATATCAACTGCGCAATCCTACGGTGTCGTCATAATACTAAATTAAGGAAGAATTGCTCATTTACATATGTGAGATATCAACTGCATCACCTTGTAATGACGTTTAATATATAAGATCTCAACTGCGCCACCTTACGGTGGCGTCATAGTAAATAGTACTAAATAAGAATTGCTCGTTTAAAAATATGAGGTATCAACTGCGCCACCTTTTACAGTGGCGTCATAGTACTTAATTAAGTTAAAATTGCTCGTTTTATTGTGAGATATTAACTGGCATCATAGAACTTCATTTAGTAAGTATTTTCTTAGTTTGGAATAATAAAAGTAATAAAAAACTCTCTGTTTTTTATATATAACTTTCACTTTAATTAAAAAAATCTTTAAAATGACATGTTTCGCTGAACTAGCATCATCAGATTGACATATTATAAAGTTACATTTTGTTTATTTGTATCTAACTATCTGATGTTGATTAGGTAATATTAAGGCTAGATTAGGTATGGAAGTAATTAGATATAACAATATTAAAGCCTAGATGTTATTAGCCCTAAGGGATTATCCTGGATGTATCTCCCTCTAAGATCAGTATAACTGTACAATGATATAGAAAAACCAGGAAAAAACTATATCTGCTGATCTTTACAATAACTTAATATATTTGTATTACAATTATATCTTATCTATGTATAAAATGAAGACTCAATCAAAGTACACAATTTAATAGTGGAGAATTTCTAAGATTAATTTGTTCATTAAATTGTTTACTTTGATTGAGTCTTCATTTTATACATAGATAAGATATAATTGTAATACAAATATATTAAGTTATTGTAAAGATCAGCAGATATAGTTTTTTCCTGGTTTTTCTATATCATTGCACAGTTATACTGATCTTAGAGGGAGATACATCCAGGATAATCCCTTAGGGCTAATAACATCTAGGCTTTAATATTGTTATATCTAATTACTTCCATACCTAATCTAGCCTTAATATTACCTAATCAACATCAGATAGTTAGATACAAATAAACAAAATGTAACTTTATAATATGTCAATCTGATGATGCTAGTTCAGCGAAACATGTCATTTTAAAGATTTTTTTTTAATTAAAGTGAAAGTTATATATAAAAAACAGAGAGTTTTTTATTACTTTTATTATTCCAAATAAAAATGAACTTTCAAGTAGTAAGGGTCAGTACAATTAATTTAATTTTCTTAGTTGTTATTTGAGATTTGTTATACCACGTTTTATAGTGACTTCACCATCTCCTACTTCTGTGGTACTTCCTTACCAATTTTCAGCCAAATCGGTTTAGCCGTTCTTGAGTTATAAATAGTGTTACGAGTCCGGACCTGTCGCCCAGACCGAGGTGTGAGGAATTATTGGAATTCTAGTCTAGTCTAGTTTGTTTCCGAACGAAATCGAAACTTTTATGAGCTGTTATAGCGTCAAAGTGGTTCGAGAGTTTTCTGTTGTAGATGTATAACTAACTGTATGGATGTTTCTGAAAGGATCTAATCTATATATATAAAAAAGGATGTGTTTTTATGTACGAAATCGATGGACTCAAAAACTACTGGACCGATTATTATGAAAATTGGTATATATATGTATTTTTCCACGGAGAAGGTTTATATGATATGCTCATTGATGCCACTCGCCACCAGGTGGCACTGCAAAGTAGCAACTTCTGCCCCGTTCAACTGATTGTCATGAAAATTGGTATGTATATGTATTTTTTTACGGAGAAAACGAATATGCTATGCTCATTGATGCCACTCGCCACCAGGTGGCGCTGCAGAGTAGCAACTTCTGCCCTGTTCAACCGATTGTCATGAACATTGGTATGTATATGTATTTTGCACGGAGGTTTATATGTTATGCTCATTGATGCCACTCGCCACCAGGTGGCGCTGCAGAGTAGCAGCTTCTGTCCCGTTCAACCGATTTTCATGAAAATTGGTATGTATATGTATTTTGCACGGAGAAGGTTTATATGATATGCTCATTGATGCCAATCGCCACCAGGTCGCGCTGCAAAGTAGTAACTTCTGCCCACCGTTCAACCGATTGTAATGAAAATTGGTATGTATATGTGTTTTTCCACGGAGAAGGTTTGTATGATACGCTCATTGATGCCACTCGCCACCAGGTGGCGCTGCAGAGTAGCAACTTCTTCCCTGTTCAACCGATTGTCATGAAAATTAGTATGATGCTGTATTCTTAATGCTTAATATGAATATGATATTCATATTAATAAAAGTTACCACCTTGTATAAAATTCAATATTGATTAATAGATATCTATACGATTTCATATAAATATAAGTTCGAAAAATATATTTTTGGTGCGATAAGTGAAACAAAACTGTAAACTTTCTTTCCTTCTCTATCTCTTCATCTCTTTTATTTTTCTTAAATTTATTTTAGTTGTTGGCGTAGCAACGCGCGCCGGGTACAGCTATTTCATATATTTAAAAGAGTGATCCTTACTAAATTAAGAATTATGACGCCACCGTAAGGTGGCGCAGTTGAGATATAAATTTACATTAGCAATTCTTGCGTAATTAAGTACTATGACGCCACCATAAGGTGGCGCAGTTAATATATGATATATCTAATCGATAATTTACAAAACCGTAAAAATTTGGAAAAATGGTAAAAAAACATCAGTAGGCGGTACGAAGTTCGCCGGGTCAGCTAGTTCTATATAAAAAGGGACGGCTTCAGATGGGTCGTGAAATATGATAGCTTTATTAGAATCCGAGTTATCAAAAATCTGCGATCTTGTCCAAATTAAAAATTTTACGTGAAAAATACTTTCTCCAATACCAATGGAGTTTTAGCAGTACAAAAGTTTACAAAAGGCACTATTATAAAATGTTTTGTTTCTAACTTACCACTTTCGCGAATGTAGGATAACTGTTTGTATAGTGAACTAAGTTTCAATAATAATTGTATGATTCTAAATATGTTTATAATATTTTTATCACAATATTGATAAGCTGTATTCGAAGCAGGTAAATCATATAAAAACGAATATTAAAAATGTAAAAATTATATTCGTACATTATAAATATATAAAGGTACAAAAAGCTTGAATATAAATAGTTAAAGCTTGACTTAATAATATAATTATTAAATAAGTACATATTTTTGGTATAAGTATAAAACGAGTATATATATTTTTTATTTCAGATGGATTTTTTAAAAAAATATTCATCTGAATCTATGTCCAGACAAAAGTGAGTATTATAAATATAGAGATTTTTACTGGGTTGATATAAATTTTTTGAAAAATATAGTTTTTTGTACCAATTTGGTTCTTCTTTACCTATATCACAATTAAAATTGCAACATTTGGAAAATAAATATTGGTAATTAGGCAAAAATGTGGAATGTTTTTCGTTGACCGTTCTATTCCATAGAGCATTCATACACCAAATAAGAAAATGTAAAACTGTTTTCCCAAACTAGAGCTGTATAGTTTAGTGAAAGCATATTTTTCCAAATGTTGCAATATTTTATTTTAGCCAAAAAATCAATTTTCCCTTGGTCGACACAAACAAGTAGAAGTATTAGAGAAATATTTTGATAAAAATATAAATGGAAACGTATTAGAAATTTCATCTGGAACTGGACAGCATTCTGCTTACTTTTCTCGCCATTTTCCAAAACTTATAGTATCCATGCTTATGCAGCAGATACATCTACAAAAAATGTAAAAGATGATTGGAGAAAATGAAATGTACCAATTTACATAATATATTCAAAAAATTTATTGGAATCGATAAATAGGTCTTTGCCATTAACTTTTTAAAGAGAACTTCATATAAATTTTGACCGCAGCTCCGTTTCAAATGGTCCATTCGGAAGGTTCAATTTTGTATAACTTTTTCGAGCATTTTGGCCTGTATTCCACGATTAACGCGTGATATGTTTCCCGGTAAAGCTTCCATCGTTTTCGGCTTGTCAACATAGACTAACGACTTCACATATCCCCACAAGAAATAACCAAGAGACGTTAAGTCGCGTGATCTTGGCGGCCAAATCACAGGGCCATTTCGAGAGATAAGCTCATTCTTCAATATGTCCATTGTTTCACGAGGTGTGTGGCAAATCTTGATGAAACCACATGTCAATCAAGTTCAACTCAGCTAATTGGGACAAAAAAAGTCGCGTATCATGGCGCGATATTGTTCTCCGTTGACGGTAAAATTTCTTCCACGGACGTTTTTGAAGAAAAATCGACCGATGATGCCACCAGCCCATAAACCACACCAAATCATTTGTCAGAATTCAGTAAATAGACTTCGGTGGAATCCCTGTACATTCAGAAAGTTCCTCACATGTCGTACGAAGATCTTGGTCGAGAGTCATCTGTTGATGATTTCAGCCTTCCTGATCGGGGATCATCGTTTATGCTTACACGACCATTACAAAAACGATTACACTAGCTAAAAACTGTACTACGGACCATAAATAATTCACCACAAAGTACTGTTGGGTTTTTTCGGCGTTTCAATCTTAATGTATGTCCTTTAGTCTTCAACACTCACAGTATCCGAGACGCAAGCGGGTTCTATTTCAGGTAACTTAAGAGGACACTAGAATTAAAACAAAACTATAATTGTCATATTTCTCATTGCTGCAGCGTCATCTATCCCTCAGTGGTTCCAACCTGTGCATTGTTTATGAAATGACCCTCATAATATACAAACAGTTAAGATTACTTACTAATAGCCTAAGTCAAACAAATAAGAGTTTGACCCTCATAAATTTTGTCTTGAACCTTATCGCTGCTGGTCGATTTTTCTGCAGGAAGAGATAAACAAGACGATACAAAAGTTAAAATCGTTGCTGAAATAGCTAACCAGAGTCCAATACCTAGAGTGCAGTCACCAGGATAGAAAGCCGATGCTTCTCTTCCACAAAGTTTTTGAACTCTTTGACTTCCCCAAGCCATCGGATGTAGCATTACTCCTATTATATAGAAGATTCCTACAACAAATTGATTCAATTTTATTACTGAAATTTATAAAAGCAACCCTTAATATCAGTGATTTAAACTATATAAGTATTCGCAGATTGTTGTAAATGTCTAATACAAAGTTTATTAGGTTAAATCTGATAATTCTACGATATATTCTAAAATCTATTCAGTTTCATTTACGGCTCTGAATACGTGATAACTATAATATAAATATGTCTTTGAAATTTCATCTAAATATGTTACAAAGATTCCAATGATTGACTTAATCCAAAAGATCGTTATCTTTGTCTGACTGGCAATGTTACGCGCTAGCTCTCTTTCACTATTTTCAATGTTTACCATCTTTAACAGCCAGCAACTCTTTTTTGGGGCCAGATTTAATTTGCTTTGAGCTGAAGAAGATAATTTCAATCCTCTTGATCTTAAAAAAATGGAAGTTATTGTGAAAAACCCTTTCTGTAAAATTTTTCAACGATATCTTACGAACGAATCAACCGATTTTGATTTTTAAATCGGCTTTCGACGTCATCTTTTAATGCTAATAGCTAATTAGATTATGGAATTGACCGGTGTAACAGCCAATAAATTACAATCAAAAATATCGTTTTTGAATTATTATTTTTTTCTGAAATTACTCGGAATCTACTTAAACAAACAACTTTAAATACTCAGGAGGTCTAGATTGAATGGAACATATAATAATTAGATACCTGCAATAGCTTGTCCAACTCCAGATATATTAAATATACTTTTCTTAAATATGCTTTGAAAACAACAGCTTAACAATCCCGTACAAACGGTAAGGGACGTAATCGCTAAACCTAAAAAACAAAAGTTACATTTTTAATTGAAAATATAATATAAAGTGTTCACATTTTACCTAAAGCTAGAAAAACAGTGGCTGCTTTCCAAGATGTTGGATAGATATAAGTTTCGGTAGCTAGTCCTCTAACAGCTAATAGAGTACATACAGGAGATTCAAATCCTATTGGTTTACTACATTTCGCGTAAACTCCTACACTGGGTTTATAAACCACTGTTTCATTACCAAAGTAGACAGTTTCCGGTGATGACAATAACCAGGATGGACTTAGAAAGGCACTTAACATAAGTAAAGTTGAAAATAAGCTAAGCAGGACCCATAGAAGGCTACGAGCTGTTACAATTAGGTACAACATGATATGTATATTGTCAAAGTTGAAGAAAAATCAACAACCATCTGTAACAAAATCAATCTTTGAAGTAGAGATTCTTTACCTCAACATTCTTTTGTTACCATCCTTATTCAGTTCGACCAGTAATATGACAAAATTTAATCAGGTCCTCCATCTTTACTTTGAAGTTCAAATGTACAAATATTGATAAATCTTCTTATAAAGGGTTGGTGGAAAAAGTTTTAAAAGCAACACCTATTAACCAGTAGAGGAATAAAAATGTATACGCCTTTTTTAATATTTCATCTTCCATTTGAATACAAAAAAAAACTTTTTGATTTGTTTATAAACCATTTAAAATTGACATGTTAATGTATATGGTTACAATGGAAAAACCGAATATCGTGTAGGGATAAAATTCTTTGTTTTGGAAGGTTTATCAGCAACAGAAATTCATACAAAAATGGTGGAAGTGTTAAAGGAATCTCCTCCTTCATTTCCAACTGTGCTTCGATGGGTTTTAGTGTTTAAACGTGGTCATACAAGCGTCGAAGATGAACCATGTAGTGAACGTTCAAAAAGTGCAACAACACCAGAAATCATTGAGTAGAATTCTTAAAGTACGAATTGCTTGACAAGCCACTGTATTCACCAGATTTGCCTCTCTACGACTATTACCTCTTCAGAAACTATTGGTTAATAGGTGTCGCTTTAAAAACTTTTCTACCAACCCTATAAAGAAGAATTACCAATACTCGTACAGTTTATGGAGGGATAGTACAGTTGTACTTCAAAGTAGGGATGGATGACCTGTTACAAAATCTACATGTGACGTCCCAATATTAAGGGCCCCGCATCGCTGCCTGATATAAAATCTATATGTGACCTCATCGCTATTAGGGGTTCAGCAGCGCTACCTCCATTGCACGAAAATATAAAAATTCGTAAAATCATATGATCATTATTGTCACCCTGACACACAAACTTCATCACTGAAATATTTTCTTGAAATGTAAATTAAGTTTCTAAAATAATGTCGCAACTTATTGGAAAAAGATTATCAGGCTCTTTAACAAAAACATCTAGCAAAGAAGATTTTTTTGAAAAAATTGCTAGAATATCTGATAAATATGAATTTATTAATAAACCAATAGCAATATGGACTGATGATCCAGAGGTATGTAATTTTTGTTCTATACTATACAATAAAGCTCTATACTACCTATATAAAGATTTTATCCTCTACCTTACTGAATCTGCACTTTGCTTCATCTACCAATCCTAGTTTCTTCATGTGTCCTCTTTATCGGCAGTTCCCGGTTAATAATCTTGTTAGAATCCGGAGGTTCTTCTTACTAAGATTTAGACAGCTGAAAGATCTCTTTTGGTTTTCGATTGTTTCATTCCTTCTAGATCGTGCCAGTACTTGGATTTTTCTCTATCTACTTCTTTACTTAGTTTTTCTAAGACTGTAGGTACTACTGCTAATTCTACAAGATGTTTCTGGTCGCAAACCGACTTTGAACTGATTGTGTGTGAGTTCAGAGCTTTGATGGCTGCTTGACTATATGAGATGATTACAATCTTTTGTATACGATAGTTCCTTTCTATATTAAATGCTATACATCTTTCAATGGCACAGATTTTTCAAGTTTTTCTAGATTTCGGTACGACTTTTGATATTTTAACTAATTTTTCAAGATTATTAAATATTTCTTATAATTTTTCACGTTTTTCAACATTCCTGTAAGATTTTCACAATTCTCGCCGTTTTTTTAAGATTCCCAGCAAATTTTGTGGATTTTTAACATTTTTTCATGTTTTTGTCAATTTTTCACGATTGTCAATTTTTTTTATAATTTCTCAAGATTGTTACGAATTTCTTAAAATTATTCACGATATTTGTGGCTGAGCTAGCCTAATCACAATCAACAAAGCTACGAATTTGTGGCTGAGCTAATTATGATTCCGCTAGCTCAGCCAAGATCTTATCTCCATAGGCTATCAATAAAAAAATATGATTCTAGACATTTGGCAGAGTCACCTGCTACTCGTTTAACTCATGGTTGTGCTAATTATGACTAAAATAGCTCAGCCACGAATTTGTGGCTGAGCTGATTATGATTCAGCTAGCTCAGCCAAGATCTTATGTCCACAGAATATCAATAAAAAAAATATGATTCTAGACATTTGGCAGAGTCACCTGCTACTCGTTTAGCTCAGCCAAAAACTCATTACACCCTGTCAGAGATTTTTTTTTATAAATCTTCCCGTACATCAACGCTAAATCTTACCATAGCCTCTAATCCTTCTGTCAATTTCCTACAGCATTCGTACCCTTTTTTACTATGTGTTATTGAAAAAAAAGCAATAAATTTTTAAATACGGCAACTAATTAGCAACAAATTTTAGCTATATTTTCCATATTTTCTTAGTTGATCATGGCTGTGCTAGCTCTAGAGAACTTTTTTTATGAACGTTTTAGGTGACTGAAAAAACCAGTAGCACAGAAGTAATTGATACTTCTAATAGACCAACTATTATGTGTTCTTTCAAAAAGAAAAGTAGAAAAATTGATGAGACCTCTTTAGAAAAAGTAATATATAGAAATAAAACGATTGAGACTAATACCATTAAATTACTCCATGAAGCATTGGACGGATGTCAAAATCTTACTGTTCTAAGGTAGAACTTTTATATTAAATAAAAAATATAAATACCAATTGATAATTTTAGACTCGAATTTTGTAATTTAACACCTGAACAACTACAAATGTTGGCAGCTTTACTTAGCACTTATGATACAATTCAAGAAGTGAGTCTTAATGGTAATCCATTACCCGAACAAAATTATAATATTTTATTAAAATATAAACTGAAATATTTATCTCTCAAATACTGCGGAATAACCGAAGAAGGTATAGTATTACCAAAATAATATATGTATTAAAAAAACTATCTTAATTATTAATATTTTACTTTTTAAATCTACTATACCTCGAGGCCCAATTGTCTGACAGTGAAGTCATTGTGACGTAAATGCAAGTGGAACCAATGCGAGGTTCGAATGAATGCTAGTTGCTATGTTTAACTTACTATCTTTGTCTAATTAACGCGCAATAGAAAGAGATGCTTTTAAGACAAATGTCAAGCGGCACTAGCACACAATTTTTAAAAGTATCTCTTTCTATTGCGCGTTCATAAGACAAAGAGTCTTTCTAAGTTAAACATGGCAACATTCATTCGAACCTCGCATTGGTTCGAATTGCATTTACGTCACAATGACTTCACTGCCAGATAATTGGACTCATGTCATCGACAATTGAAACATCAAACTCTAATTCACTTTTTTTGTGCCCTTTCTTAGAGCTTAAGGCTGCAGGTTCGACCCTGCTAGATGCGACATTTTTTCTATTTGTCCTTAATGTGATTTAATATATTCTTGATCTAAACTTTTTAAAAAATTTCAAAAAATCCCATGAAAGATATCGCAAATAATCATTTACTAAAGCATTAGAGATGACTCGTTTATTGTTAACCTGTGTATATATATTTATATAGTTCTATTTTTTTCATAGGAACAAAACTATTACTTGAAGATTTACATTCACCATATGACAATTGTTTGCAGCATTTAAATTTGGCTAGTAATGCCCTTTTTGATGAAGGAGTAGTGAATATAGCAAAAATTTTAAGAATGAATAGAAAACTAATATCTTTAAATTTAGCTGATAATAAAATCAGGAATCCGGGATTAATTAGTATATTGGAACCTTTACAAAAATTTGAACTAAACCATGAAGAGTTGATAATAAGAAGAATGTTTAAACTTGAGTATCATAAAAAACTTGCGGCAAATCCAATAATAATAAATATAATAAAAGTACCTATCTAGGGTAATATTGTGGATAATATTTATAATTTTATCTTTATCTATAGGAACCTTCTAGAGTTGAAACAAGAAAACAGAAAAAACAAACTCTATCAAAAAAAGGTGAATCAAAATATGCTTACAACTACCGGACCGAGTCATGGCCGGTGGGAGAAATCGTAGGTTTGTGTGCGAGAGAGAAAGTATTATTATCACCGGCTATGACTCGTTAGCTGTACTATATTTTTCTTATTTTTAATTATATTTATAATCTGTTTCTTGCTAGTTGGAAAAAATATGAAATCTGGAATTAACCCTGAGAATTTTTATAATATTAGTATTATTCTAATCTTTAAAATAACTAATTTTTACACTCCAGAATTTAGGGACCGTCCATTAATGACGTGAGGTTCGAAAGGGAGAGAGAGGGTCTATATAAAATCACGAAATATAACAGGGTGGGTGTTTGTAGTAATATATCACGTGTATTTATTTTTTCGAGATACTTAACCGAAAAGCGGCGGTACGTGTATAATACAGTTTTCTTTTTCACGTAAACGTTTGAAGGATTTGACAAATTGATTTATAACATGTATAGCCCTAGCCTGCAAAAGGATCGCCAGATACTCTTGGAAAGGACATGCCAGCGATGTTCTTTGTACTTCTATACTAAGAAAAAAACTAAGGCACCTGAATTCTTGTTATATGCAACTAAATCCGAGCAATAATAGTGAGATGTCTTTAATTTTCTATAATAAAATTAGATTATACCTAAACCTGTATTTTATGAATATTTAAGAATAATTACAAAATTTTGTAGGTACTAAAAAATAGACGTGATAAAGGTAGAGGGTGGGAGATAGTCTTTAACCTCACCATGTATCAATAAAAGAGAAGGTAAAAAAGCCAAAAAAAACATCCCGTGATTAATGGACGGCCCCTTAGATGAAACATTCTAAAACTTGTCAGTTTCACGCAATAGTAAAAAATCCACTATAATTATTAGAAGATCTAACCATATTCTAATCTGTTAAAATGTTTTATCAATATTATCATTAGGTGCTTCTAAGTCATCAATTGAGCGGGGAACAAAAAAACCAAATCACAGACAACCAGATATGCCTTTTCATCCAATTTTACAAGACAGCGTGGAAGAAGATTCAACAATATATTGCACAGGCAATCATATTTTATTAAATTTAAATCTTTCATGTAAGTTCAAATTGAAACATTTTTTATATTAAACTATCTATTTTTATAATGCAGACAACAGAATTAATAACAAAGTAGTTTCAAATATAATTGAAATGTTACAATATCAAAAGGAGTTTTTAAGTACACGAGGAGAAATTGAAAAAACTGGTATTTCACGATTAACTCTTGTGGGAAATGATATAACAACATCTGCTATGACAGACATTAAATCAATTTTGGAAGGAAAACCTAATACTTACGGCTTAGGTGGAAGGAGTTTTTCAAACCAACAGGTGAGGATTTATTTTAGTCTCAAAAAAATCTTATGGGCGCAAATGGACTCTAAACTCTTTCTGGCTGATATAACCACAAATATGAAAGAAAATCTTATAGATTTAGCTCCTGTTTTTACCCCAACATCAAATAGTGAAAACGTAGAAATCGTTTTGTCTGTTTGTCCGTCCATCTGTCTGTCTCCGTTATTAGAAGGACTAGAGACACAAATGAGATGTCAAATTAAAGCTAGTTTTATATTTTTAATTTAATTAATGAACTTAATGATCACTGTTTGTTTCTAGATTGGTGAGAAACGACGTCATTCTGCTCACTAATTTAGTGTTCATGTGTTTTTGTTAGAATTAATAAAGTTATAAATATGAATGTTCCTGTACTTTTTTCTTTCATTTTATAATTTACTTACTTTACTAAAAATAAATGTGGAAGGATTCAGATTTTCATTATTTGTTTAATATAAAATATGTAACATTTTTGTTCAAAAGTTATAAGATAAAGAATCACTGCCTAAAAAGTAAATATTGAATAAACAGAAATTTTATTTGAACTAGCGGCATTTAATATTAAAATACACAGAGGAATCTTTAAATGAACTCCGTAACTTTTGTAATTATCGTAATTTACACAAATTATCATAACAATACTAAAGTGACAATCAACTTGTTGTGAATATTCAAAAAAAGTATAAAAAAACTTACTTGTAAGTATTTATCGTCTTATAAAATTTGTTATATATTTTACATGTATGTTTAAATTATATAGTCACTATTTAGCATATACTTATAATGCTATTTAGTTTTATTTTAATTACTACCACACCCCTTGACATCTCACCAGCTGATGTCCATCATTCGTTAGTGTAAATAGTTGTGGTAAATAGCCTAAAAAATAAGGGCACCGCGTAAATCAACATGAAGTTAGCGGTAGGTCATATGAATGTAAGGTTCAAAGACGTTTTGTATACATATGTAATTTAATAACAATTATTACTGTTGTTATTTTGAATTAAACGAAATATGTTGATAGTTTAGTGATTACGTCATTATAATGTGATAACGATAAAAACAGGATTAGTATGAAAAATGTGCTAATTAGATACTTGTTTCTACATTTCTTTTTAACCGTATTCCAAAAAGAGGTTATCAGTTTAAAATGTAAGTATGAATTATTATTGGAATTGAATAATATTTGATTATGTTGACCCATTTAGGCTTACAAGCAGGGGTGTTTAATTTGGTAAGTGTCTGCTTGTTTGTATATTTGTATGTTTTTCAACTTTTCTTTCAGAGATATGGGTAAATTATAAAAATGTAGGTAGGTAGTTGTATAGTAATTAATAAGAACCATTTGTGTGTCTCTCTGTAAGTGTGCGCTATAACTCATGAACAGAAGGTCATAGGGTTATGAAATTTGGTATATAGAAACCTCATGTCATAAAGAAAACCCCTGTTGATTTTGGTGGAGATCGAATAACCTTAGCGGTAAAATTTTAACTGTTTTGCGAAATTCATATTTATAATGCATGTATAAATGCGATGGTATTTTCTTACATTGGCTTTATTCCGTTTGAGTTCACGGTTCTTTACAATTCTGCTTATTTTTTTACTTATATACCTATTTGTCAATTTCTTTAAAAATACGAGATGCATATTCTTAATATTTTAGCTGGTTTACACGTAAATGTTATGGAATTAACAAAGGTATTTGTATATGGAACCTTAAAAAAAAGGGAACCTAATCACTCGTGGTTTTCAAAAAATACTAACGGCTATTATAAATATATAGATGATGGAAAGACAGTAGAAAAATATCCTTTAGTTATTGCTACACAATATAATGTACCATTTATTTTAAAAAGTCCTGGTTAGTTGATTATCTCATTTTTGATTTCTTTCGCACTGTGAGTAATATGATTGCAGGTAATGGTACTTATGTCTCTGGAGAAGTGTACGAAGTAGACGAAAAAGTTTTAAGCGATTTAGATTTATTAGAAGAACATCCCACATTTTACGTACGAGAAAAATATAATGTTACTTTAAATACAAATGGTTCAATAATTGAAGCATGGATATATATGATTAGAAACTTTAACCCCAAACTTTTATCTGAACCTTTTTATGAAAGTTACAACAGCACTGGTTCTCATGGCAAAAAATACGTCGAAAGGTATCTTAGAGATGGTTCGTTAAATTACAGGGATATATTATTTTAATTGTATATTTTAGTGATGACTCTAATCTTTTGGAATTAAACTCATAATAGAACAATGTTTCAATTCAACAAAGAAGTATATAATTATTTATTTTTCTAACTGTAATACTTTGTATAAGTAAAAATTTTAAATAGTGCTGTTTATTTTTTAAATATATTATTGTTTTGATCTGTAGAGTTATTTTATAATCATCATACTCTTTATTTACGAACTTACATATTTATCATTTTAATTGCCCCTTTTTATTTAAATTTTGTTAAAAAAGCCTTTTATTTCGTAGTTAAAATATAACATTACTAAGAAAAACTTATCCCTCCGTATGTGTGCGCCGTTAACTCTTTAACGGAAGGCCACAGGGGCATGAAATTTGATATATAGAATCATGTTAAGAGGAAGAATCCTATTTATTTTGGTTTAGATAGTTCATTCCTTCCATTTGTGTGCGCTGTAACACTTGAACGGAAGGTCACATGGTCATGACATTTGGTATATAGAATCATGTTATGAGGAAAAATCCTTTTGATTTTGGTGTAGATTTTATAACCCTAACGGTAAAATTTTATCAGTTTTCCGAAACTGTTGTATATAATTCATATTTTCCTCATTTTGTGCGCACTATAACTCTTGAATGAAAGGTCACAGAATCCTGGAATTTGGTATATAGAATCCTCATGTTATGAGAGAAAACTCTATTAATTTTGGTTTAAATTTTATAAAACAGTTAAAAAACTGTCAACTATTATAAAAAAAATGTTGAAAGTCGAAAAAATTGTTGACAATTGTAAAAAATATTTGAAAAAAATGTGTAAAAACGTTAAATATTAAATTTTTAGCTGATACGAAGTTCCCCGCGTCAACTAGTATATATATATTACATATTAATAAAGGAATTTACCAAATAAATTATATAAACTGGAAATAAAATAATGTATTTTTATAAAAAATTACAATGACTCAAAAATAAAAAGATTATATTGTAGAATGAGTAAACTGTTGTTTGACAATCAAATTGCATATAATTTTCTGACTAAATTTTTAACAAACAACCTGTTTTTAAAAACAAAAAAGGAGTAACATCCAGTTATTTCATATTATAAATAAATCTAAGGTTACCTGGTTTACAATATCAAACAAAAACGAATTTTTACATTATATAGGTAGGTACTTTGATTTCTGAATTTAAATATTTCATCAATAACTGCACTTAAATCAGTTTCTAGTAGAAAATACTCGTTTTATAAAAATTTTTTAGATGTTTTGTTATAAATATTAAAATATATTTAAATCAAGTTTTATTATTAAATTATTACGTTTTATTTGTAAACTTTTTATTTTACAATGTGAAATATAGTAAGGAATTTATTTGTTTTAGTTAATTAAAAGAATTTACACAAGTTAAATATCCAATAGCGTAAATTCTTATATTTAATTGATATTTATGACAAGATTTTACGCTCTGACTTCCTTTACCTCTGCGGTCCTTTAAACGATGATTGCATCTTCCCTTTCTTAAAAATAAAAAAATACAATTTCTAAAAAAATATTCGGCAGTTCTTGACGAAATATTCTTTAAAGAATCTCATCAAGGAAGTTTTGTTAAAAACAATAAAGAACCCGAGGCCTGTTCACATCTTCAATTGAAAATTAACACACATAACCTTTTAAAGTCATTTGACAATGTAAATCAAACGTAACAATTTTTTTTGATATCGCTGGCCACCTTTCTTGACACGGTACAAATAATTGGTCTCTAGGAATTTTTAAATCACTAGCTATCATTACTAAGAGTATTGTAACGATTGCCAAGGGGTAGTTTCGGACCTTGAGTAGAATTAATCTTCATTTGCTCAGCTTGTCTGTGTGAAGTCGATCTATTAGATTGGACTACTTCGAAAGAACCTTCACTGCGACCCCTGTAAATTAAAGAAATTAAGAAAAGTATAAATAACTTATTCTTTAACCTTCCAATGGTCGCAAAATCATCTGTATTAACTTTCAGTACAAAGCTGTTTTTTCAAGTTTTTGACAGAAAACAAAACATCTCTCAAACCTGAATATATCATACTCCACCAAATTAGACACAATAAAGTAAACTCAAATTAAAACAAGTTTAATTACTGATAGAATATTAAAAATCATATTTTTTGAACCTTGATTTATGCCAGTTATGAATGGAAAATAATATCGCTTAAATGTTTACCACGGCTGGCAGAAATTGAATGTTGGTTGCAAGTTGCACAGCATTGTTTCCGTTTCGATTGAATCAGTTTTGGAAAAATGATCATTTTACATCTAACAATCTCAGTTGGAATTGCACTTTCTCAAAGAGTAACATCCAATGATTCCGTTGGACCACAAAGTACACCAAACAGTGACTTTTGTAGTAAATAAAAACACAATTGTTTTCACGATATCCACGATTTATTACTTGTGAAAACAATTGTGTTTTTATTTACATATAGTTATGGATATCCATCTATCCATCAAGTAACAGCCAATTCAATCAAAATAAATTTTTGTACATAATACGTACTAAACCTGTCGATAAAATGCCTAATTCTTGTGATCAACGACCTTAATAAAAATTTCAGACTCTCTTACACACAGCTCCGATATTTTCGGGTGTAGGAACACTTTTTGTCCTTCCAGTCTTTAGAAGTTCACCAACAGAGCCAGTTTGCTCGAATTTACGCACCAAACGATCGATTATTATTTCGTATAGGCAGTTAAGTCGACCGAAATATTTGTGGAGAGTTCCATACGTATTTTTTATTTTTGCACTATTTTGTAGTGTTCTTAAAATTTTTTAATTAATATGACTCAATAACGATAAATTGCAAACATTCAACTAACAATGACATACAGATAATAGCTTCCCTATTAAAATGACGTTTACTTTACTGTGTGCGATCAAATTTAGTATACGCCACACTAATGGAAGGTTGTTAATTATTGAACGTTTTAATAAATCTACTTACTTTTTATGATCACCAGGTTTTGAAAGAGTGGGAAAATATTCTTCATTGTGAATATCCGGAGCAGCTTTTGACCGATTTACATTTCTACTCTGAACAGGAGTCTGACCAGATGATCGTAAACTAGGAGGTATATATGCTCCACTTTTCGAAACATTTGGTAAAGTTGTTGGTTCCGGCCGTACTTCAACTTTTTCTACTTCTTCACTAGCCTTTTCAATACGTTTCCAAGGACCAGCTTTCTTATCCACTTCTTGACCCGGTTCATCTTCTTGTTGCTGTTCCGTTGTTTCTTTGTTACTTCCACTACTGGTATTCTCTGCGTTTGGCGCAATTGTAAGATTACCAATTTTTAAACCCGAATAATCTTTCTTTTCTTCTTCAAAATCCTTCCATTCATCTTGATCCTGCATAGAATAATTTAAATTGTTAAATATTAGTTATCATTTGAAGTTGGGTTCATGCATATGAAATTACAAGTATACATACAAACATTTCAATTTTAATCGAAAGAATATCATAGTTGAATTAAACCAAAATGTATTAATAATAACGAAAAGGTAGGCATTACACTATACTATCAGATAAAAAATAAGTTATAACAGTATATCTTAAATAAATAATTGCTTAAAGTAAAAAAACTTAACTTTGAATTTAACAGAAGGATGAGAATCTATTATAGCCTAGCCAATTACTTTACATGTCTTAAATCTCATTCGGTAAATACTCTTAAGCGTATTAAAGAGAATACCAACACTGATGGAAATTTTTAGACGACAAAATATTTGTGATTTGTAAATAGTATAATGACCTCTGATGGAAACAAACTAATTAATGATACATTAATCAAATAAAATAAACTACTAAGTATAGAAAAGAAATAACATTTCTACCACATGTGGCCTTCCAAGTTCCAATAAGAAACAAGTACAATATGGCTACCTATTTAATACATTTGTATGAAATTCTTAGTAGTTCTAAATTAACTGTTGAATAAACAAACCTGTTCATTAGCTACATTGTCTTCGCCTTCATTGACACGTTCTTTCTTTAATTTTTCAGTCTTTTTTGCACTATCTTCTAACTTTTTCGCCACCTCTTCTGTGGTAGCATATTTCTTTGTAGTTTTGGACTTTTTACGATCTTTTTTGGCAAAGAAATCATCTAAATCTGCCATTATCTAAGCAACGAGTGATTTGGGGGCGCACAAAAGGAAAATTTGACAAAGAAATATAAATTCGCACCTTTGATATGCTGAACCGGACCGAAAAGAAATGTCAAGCTCAAGTGTCATATCATCACGGTGGAGCCAACTTAACACGTCAATTATGGGTACGTTATCTAATTATTATAATTTTAATTCTTTCGAATTTTAATTGCATTCAAAATAAACTATTAAAGTTTTCATACAAATATTCTAAATTTTGTCATTTACGTTTAGATTGTTGGAGTAGTTATTCATATTTGAGTTCTGGGTTATCTGAACTAAATTGTGTCTTTTACAAAGTTGTAATACAGAATAAAACTTTTATTTTTCTCATTATTGTGTTTTCAACAATTTATGTGTATTAAGATTAAGTCATAATTTGAAATAAATATCAATTTGTTTACTAAAACTAGTTTTTACTTGTTTGCGTCTGTTAACTATCCGCTGTGGGCTTTGAATATTTTATATTCAAAGGCCATGATACAATAATTGTATCATGTTCAAAGGCTGTGGGTAACGATGGGTATCGCCATCTATGCGAAGCTAAATCAGATTCAAATCAAAAGCAGCGTAGAACCGTGATGTTAGGATTATCCTAACATCACGCGTAGAACCATTGAACTATGAAATTATTTATTAAAAAGTAATGGTCACAAATTACTGTATCCTATAGTATGTGGTTTTTTAGTAAATCTAGTAGAATTGTTGAATTACTCCGGAAACTGTACTTGTCAATATGTAGAAGGAGAAAATGTTTAAATGTAATCCTTCTAATGTTCATCATTTAAGAAAGTAATAGTTCATTTGAACTCTTTTTCTTGTGTTTAAAATCAAGTGATTTACAAGCTAATCTTCTTGAAATAAATATGAAAATTTTTATGATAAACAATAAAAAAAAGCTTGCAGATACATTAGGAAAATAGGTAAGAGTTTAATTAAACTAATATTTTGATTTGAGTCTGCTTTGGCCTTTGGCTATGTATTCTTTGTCGCTACCTACAACGGATAAAGAATAAATTTGTCTGATTTGTACCTTTGGTTAATAGATGACGTGCTGGTTAAATTTTATACAATTTGAAATTTTGAGAAATTGAATCATAATTTAAATTAATTGTATTATCTCTTGAAATATTGCTAGATAATCTCGCTATCTTTCAATGAATAGAAAAATAATATCTAATCATACATCAACATAATAGTGATTTACTGATGTGGTTATATTTATCAACATTACTATAGAATAAAGTTAATAATTATGTTTCTAATATTATTATTAATTTGCATGAGCAACCGTGCATTGAGCCAAGAAAATGTATTATGTACAAAAGATTTTTGTAAAGTAAGTACACTGTGGATTAAAATGAATATAGTATTAAGTTTTTTTATTATTATTCAAGGATGTAACTTGCAGTGCTTTGTCAGAAAAATGTACAGCTCAAAATGCAACTCACAATGGAGTCGTTTTACCTTCACCGGAAACTTGTAATTGTTGCCCTTATTGCATAGATAATTTGGGTAAGATTTTTTTTTAATAATCACACCTTGAAAAAAAAAACTGAACACTTTCATTATATATATATATATTACGTTTTATTTTGTCGGTGATTATTAGTTTTAATGAGGAGGAAGTAAATATATTAATATGGGGTTGTCACCCAAAGACATTGCAATTGATGTACACGGCAATAGTGAGACCAATCATTATTTTTTATGGAGCAGTAACTTGGGGCACGAAAGCTAATCTGACCACTACGATGACAAAACACTCGAAGATTCAGAGACTAGCCTGTGCAAGCACCACTGGAGCAATGGAAGTACATTCAAGTAGAAAGTTTAAGGAAGAAAACAATATATGGATTGGTCAAAGAAGGAATAATCAAGGAAAGAAACAAAACAGCAGATAAGCTTGCAAAAGAAGGTGCTGAAACCCAATACTTGGGACCAGAACCATCTTGTGGTATTAGCAGTAGTACAATCTTAGAAAAAACTAAGGAAAGAAATGAATAGCAAATAATCCAAGTACTGAAATGATCTAGAAGGACTAAGACAATTAAAGGACTAGAAGAGCTGCTATAAGCCTGAGGAAAACATCAAAAGTATAGCAAGAAAAGGTGGACACAATAGATCTTATAAGTTGCATGTGTATCTGTTACCCCTAATTTGCTCATACATATATACAATATAATATTAATAAGAAAAAAAGATAAGACGAGTCTTAAGAGAAGTCGTTGAATCCGTATATATAGCACCAGTTTTATCGATAAACAAGCTATTCGTTAATGCTGTTTTGTATTGTTTACTAGTTAATCTTCTTCTTTAGGTGCCTTCTTCATTACTGAAGGTTGGCGACAATATCAGCAAACTCTTCTCTATTCATTGCTGTTCTCAATAAGGTGTGTGTGTCTAATCCTGTCCACTCTCGTACATTCTTAAGCAATGAACATTTTCGTCTTCCAGGACCTCTTCGGCCCTCTATCTTTCCTTCCATGAGCAGTCTTAAGAGTTGGTATTTTGTTCCTCTGTATATGTGACCCAGATAACTTGTTTTTCGGCGTTTCACTTGTTGCAAGAGTTCCCTATCTGTTCCCATCATTCTGATAACATTTTCATTTGTCATCCGTCTTGTCCATGGGATTTTCAAAAGTCTCCGGAAGACCCACATTTAATTCGAATGCCTCTATTCGTTGTATTATTCGTTTTCCCATTGTTCACGATTCTACTCCATATAGAAGAATAGAGTATATATATGTTTTCACAAAACGGTATCGAGTATCAAGTGATAAGGTAGTATTTGTAAGTAGTTTCTTCATTCTTATGTGGCTCTTGCGTTTTCGATTCTTGCTCGAATTTCGATTTCTGGATCCAAGTTTTGGGTTATTCATGCCCCGAGGTATTTAAATTTTTCAACTTCCTGAATTGGTGTGCCATATATTTGGATATTGGCTCGTAGGTTTTGATTCCTGCTGATGACCATTACTTTTGTTTTTGCGGTGTTTATTTTAAGACCATGTTGATCTCCTGATGTCACTATTCTATCCAGCAGCTGTTGCAATCCCTCCGGAGTGTCTGCAAAGATGACTGTGTCGTCCGCGTATCTTATGTTATTAAGTATGTCGCCGTTTACCTTAATGCCAATGTTAACATTCTCCAATGCTTCTTGGAAGATATATTCGGAGTATACATTAAACAAAAGAGGTGAGAGCACACAACCCTGTCGCACTCCTCGTCCGATTAGTATGTCTGGTGTTACGATATCACCAAATCGTACGCAACCTGTTTGCGTCCAATATAAATTCTTTATTAGGTGAACATCTTCATAGTCTAAGCCCTGGGTTTGGAGTAAATGTATCAGTCTTTGATGTTTTATGCGATCGAACGCTTTTTCATAATCAATGAAACAAAGATATACATCCTTTGATTGGTCTCTACATTTTTTTAGCAACACAGTCAGCCCGAAAAGTGCTTCTCTAGTTCCTAGCCCTAATCTAAATCCGAATTGTTCGGGGCTTATATTTTGTTCGCATTTCAGATAGATACGTCGGTGTATGACTCATTAGGCTGACTAGTCTGAAATCTGAGCATTTTCTTGCTGCCTTTTTCTTAGGGATCGGTATGAATACCGATTTGAGCCATTCTGGAGGAAAAATTCCTGTTGTGTAGATTCTGTTAAAAAAGTTGGTAAGCAATTGAATATTTTCTTGGTCTAATAATTTTAACATTTCTGTGTAGGTATACATTATCTGGTCCTACAGATTTCCCATTCTTAGCCGATTTTATAGCTAAGCTTACCTCTGATGTTAAAATATTTAATATTGGTTCGTTGTTATGTTCTATTTAAATTTCTCCCCTTTCCTCATCAAATACTTCACGTATATATCTCACCCATTCCTCTTTAATTTCTTCTTGGTCTGTAATTATTTTGTTGTCTTCTGTTTGAAGGAAGTTGGTCTGCACTGCACTTTTCCTGTTCCAGTGATTTCCTTAACTTTTTTATATACATTAAACTGGTCATGTTTTCCCTGTAGTTCTTCTAGTTCTTGGCATCGATCATTCATCCATTTCTCTTTTGCGTGTCTTATTAATTTCTGAATGATGCTTTGGGTTTCTTTATATTTTTCGATGTTTGTGTTCTTATATTTCCTTCAAGCTTCCATTAGATCTAAGATTTCTTCAGTCATCCATGGTTTCTTTCCTGTTTTTGACACTGTTTCAAGTTTTTCGGTTTGCATTTGATCGATTGTGTGCTGTAAAACATGCCATGTTTCTTCGATCGGTTGTCCTTGTGCTGTTTGCTTAATTGTATTATTTAGTTGTTCTGTTATTTCACTGCGGAGTTCGGGATCTTTTAGTTTCTCAAAATGAGGTCTTTGCTGTTTGTGATGCTTAATTTTCTTTAACTTTATGTGCACTGTTCCTACAACGGGATTGTGATCGGATCCGATGTCAGTTCCAGGATAAGTTTTAACTCCTTTTATTCCATTCCGGTAGCGCCTATCAATTAGTATATAGTCTATCTGATTTCTAACTATGTTGGTTTTTGTGTCTCCGGGTGATTTCCAGGTGTACAGTCTTCGCTTGGGCAACTTTAAACCATGTATTTGCTACCATAAAATTCTCTTCCTGGCAGAATTCTACTAAAAGATCGCCTCGTTCATTTCTTTCACCCAGACCCCAGTATCCAACTATGTTTCCTACTCTTCACTGTCCTATTTTGGCATTTAGGTCCCCCATGATAATGTTGATTTCATTCTTTTTTGTTATCTTTAACATTTGCTTGACTTCCGTGAATTTCTGGATCTCATTGTCATGGCTTTCCAAGGTGGGAGCGTACACCTGTATAATGTTAATATCCCTATGACTAGCTCTTAGTTGCAGTAGAGCCACTCTATCTGATAGTGGTATAAAATATATAACAGCTTTACTGTTTTTATTATCTATTATTATTGCTACTCCGTTGTAATGTTGCATTTGATCATTGCCACTATAGTACATTGTATGCTCTTCTATTTTAATCTGTCCTGTTCCGGGCCACCTTACCTCGCTAACTCCTAGAATATTGACTCTCATTCTTTTCATTTCAGCAATTATATTGTGTGTTTTTCCTGCTGCGTATAGTGATTAAGCATTCCATGTTCCAATTTTCAGTGCGGCATTACTATTCTTTAATCGTCTTTTCTTTGTATTAGTTTCCACTTACGGGTGGTTCCTAGCATTCGTCGCGGTGATTCTTCGCACCCCTTGACCATTTAAGGTCTGCCGCGGACTAGGGGCCTTTTATATATTCGAGCTTGCCATATTATTTTATCTAGGAATGTTCAGTAAACCGTTGACTACTTTAGTAGTTCCTCCGCCTTTGGAGTAAATTTCTTTACCCCAGGACAAAAAGGTGCCCTACTACTTACCAGCTCATCCGCCCGAAGCCGTTTGCCAGTAAGTAGGGGACTGCTTATTCCGGCAGTCATTCGGTCGCCAGTTTTGGTCCGTCCCGAGTATTTCATTTCCTCGGTACCACCCATATCTGGGAGGCATTCCCCTATCCGCCACCTGGGGAGGCGCCCGATGGGGGACTAGCAACCCCACACGGGGTTAATAGTTAATAGTTGCATAAAAACTGATTTTTTATTCGGTTTTCTTGATTTCTTACATATTTGTAATTAAAAAAAATGAGTAAGCTCTCATAGCTTGGATATAAAGTTTAGATTTATGTTTAAGCGGAAGGAGAAGTGTGCTCCGCAGGAGAGTTTACAGATCCAGTGCCTAAAGAAGTATGTGGACCGGGTCTGTATTGTAAGCCTACTGTTGAAGGTATAGCTGATGGAACTTGTGAAAAAAGTGAGTATATTTGAATATATTGGGACAATTTATTGTTTAGTTTAGTTCTACGAATTCGTAATAGACGGTAGTGCATGTTAATTCCTATAACTCTCTATCAATGTTTGACATATAGATTGGGTTGACACCCGGTAGATGGTGCTATGCTATGTTTTAATCTTTATTTTATTCACTTATGAAGGAGAATAGAATCAAAAAACAATAACATCTTTTTTAAATAAAGGAAGCAATAAAAAAATCGTTTATTGTTAAGAGGTACGAAGTCCGCCATATCAATGCAAAGTGTGTATTTATTATTTAGTTGTATAAATTACTAATAGATATCGGTAGAAGTTAATTTGTATTTCGATTTCTAAATAAATAGACAAACAAACTAGAGTAAAATGGTAGATAGTTAAAAAAAACTAAAAACATACTATTAAAACAAAACTATGACGCCACCGTAAGGTGGCGTAGTTGATCTCTTAAATATATGTATTAATTACAAAATAAAGCGGAAAATATAGTAGAATCTGGAAACTAACAACAAAACAAAACATTGAAAACAATAAACAATACAAACTTGTTGAAATTCGAAAAAACGGAAAATCAGAAAAAAACACCAGTTTTAGGCGGTATGAGTATAGTATTATATAAAATATTGTAACGTTTTTAACAAATTAAAAACACAGGTTCGATTTATTTTTAAGTTGATTTATTTTCTAACGAATAACTACACAAACTATAACACTGCTAAATACTAAATTCACAATTTATTTGCACTATTCGCGCTATACTGAATACTGACTCTCTGCATTCGAACCTGATTTATTTATACTTCCACGCCATCTCACGTTCGAGGACCAGAGAATTCGAGAAAAGGGTTCTTCATTGTTTTTGTTACCAGAATATTCGCTGCAGAGCCATCTTTAGATTATTCTAGGTTCTAGAGATTTCCGGATTGACTTAACATTCACCCAGTGGCGTAGTTTCGTTACACTGCCCCCTCCTTAACTCTGATCGTCCCGATCAGATACTTTCCAGTGCTTCCCATGTGTATGACGGAAACGACAGTTGGACCCAGCCCGACAGATTCCTTTACTAAAGAAATAACAGTCCACGCTCTTCTCTAGGTCTACTTCTTTTGGTTGGTAACAGCAAACTGTTATTGACACTCCGGAACCATAGAAAATTACCTCGATCATGCTCCTTACAATCTTCCAGTCAATTTGTTCCGTTCCATTGCCGATCTTTGGTATCGCCAACTCCTTGATTCCGTAATGACTCATAATTTCCTTTAAGTTACTCAATGCGTGCCAAATGTCCCTGTAGGCCAGTTTCTCATTGGACGCCCTTTTCGTCACCAGATAAAGTATGGACCTGCGGCCATCTTCTAATCGCAACACTTTACCTACCCGTGGTTGTTGGTCGAGCAGTTCATCTAAACGTCCAAATTTCTTCTTGAAGACGGACGCTATGCCTCTTTCCATACTAAGATCTTGAGACACACAGTGGGCGATCGACACGTTTTTAGGAACTTTGAAGATGTCTTGCCGAACTTCTGCAGTAACGCCAAACCTAATTTTCTTTCGGTTGGTGTAATCGGTAATGAATCTGTCAAAGTCAGGCCGATTCTCTTCGATGCTTGCTTCCTGCGAAACAGCCCTAGCTTCCTCGATGTTATTAGAGCCTTCGTAAGGTGAAAGTTGATTTATGTGGACCACTTTCGGCTTTCCTCTAGGCAGTTTTTGAATTCGATAAATTACGTCGTTTATCCTTCTCTTAATCTTATACGGGCCTTCCCATTGTCTCTGCAGCTTGGGACATAAACCTTTGCGTCGCTGTGGGTTGTGAAGCCATACAAGGTCTCCTGTTTCAAATATCCTGTTATTTGACCTGACGTTATATTGATTTTTCATGCGATCGCTAGCAATCTGAATGTTCTTCCGGGCGATGTCATGGATCTGATGCATTTTCAGCTTAAGTTGGTCTGCGTAGCCTTCACCAGCGACGCCCTCTTCCGAAGGTTTGCTGCCAAATTCAAGGTCGCATGGTAGGCGTAATTCACGTCCAAGCATGAGACAGGCAGGTGTCTGGCCGGTGGTTTCATTAACTGCTGATCGGTATGCCATCAGGAACATGGGTAGGTATTGGTCCCAATCTTTCTGGTGCTCCGATACCACTTTCGATAGATGTTTTCCCATCGTTCGATTCATCCTTTCGACCATGCCATCTGACTGAGGATGCAGAGGCGTTGTTCTGGTTTTATGGGCACCTAGCAAACGGCATACATCTTGAAAGAGGACCGACTCGAAGTTCCTGCCTTGGTTCGAATGAATTTCTAAAGGCACACCAAACCGACTAAAGAACTCTTTGACCAACACTTCCGCAACGGTCGCAGCCTCTTGGTTAGGGATCGCGTAAGCCTCCGCCCACTTCGTAAAATAGTCCATGGCTACCAGAATATATTTATTTCCATCGTCCGTTTCCGGAAAGGGTCCTGCGACATCTATCGCCACTTTTTCCATTGGACTTCCCACGTTATACTGCCTCATGGGACCTCTTTTCTTGCCAACGGTTCCATTACTTGCAGCACACAACTCGCACTTCCGGCACCAGCGTCTCACATCATCCTTGCAGTTCACCCAGTAAAATCGCTCGCGAACTTTCTGCAAGGTCTTCGTTATTCCGAAGTGCCCTCCTGACGTACCATCGTGCATTTGACGTAGAATTTCCGGCACTTTGCTTCTTGGTACCACCATCTGTAATCTGGACTCGGTACCATCTTCATTCTCGAAAGTTCGATACAGTACTTCGCTCCGCATCACTAGGCTATCCCATTTTCCTCCATATTCTTAGCCTTTTCCTCCATCTTTTCTTCAACTTTCTTAGCATTTTCCTCCATCTTTTCTTCAACTTTCTTAGCATTTTCCTCCATCTTTCCTTCAACCTTCTTAGCATTTTCCTCAATTTTCGCCAAGAGCGATTCTTCGGTAGAAGGGAATTCGAAAGTTTCTGGGTCAAGTCCCTCTTGGGTTAATGCTTCCCCTCAATTTTTTCACAAGGGTGGCTTTGGTGCCCGCAGTGTCTTTATCACGTTCTTCTAGTTGTTCTTTTAACTGTTTAACCGTTAACTGTGTTAATTTCATTTCGAATTATCTTAATTAGCACTCGAAAAAGAACTGTCCAAAATGTCTAAAAGTCAATACCGAAACCGGAAAAAGTTTTATCACAAAATTACCAAAACTGCACTCGAAAAGTCCACTAATTAAATTAAAATATCCCACTTCTGACACCAATTGTAACGTTTTTAACAAATTAAAAACACAGGTTCGATTTATTTTTAAGTTGATTTATTTTCTAACGAATAACTACACAAACTATAACACTGCTAAATACTAAATTCACAATTTATTTGCACTATTCGGAAGTTTAAATATTCGCGCTATACTGAATACTGACTCTCTGCATTGGAATCTGATTTATTTATACTTCCACGCCATCTCACGTTCGAGGACCAGAGAATTCGAGAAAAGGGTTCTTCATTGTTTTTGTTACCAGAATATTCGCTGCAGAGCCATCTTTAGATTATTGTAGGTTCTAGAGATTTCCGGATTGACTTAACATTCACCCAGTGGCGTAGTTTCGTTACAATATTATTGTTTCGATGGATAAAAATGAATAAATGTGCTAAAAATGTTTTCAACCCTTTGGATTACAAAAAAATTAGAAAGCAAATCTCTAGGAGTCTTAAATCCGCCTCAAATCCTCCGAATTTAAGTAATTGAAGGCAAAAACAAAATTGAACAAAATATAATTTTCTCTCTTCTGCTTGTAGTTAGTTTCCATGTTTCTGCTTCTCTAATTGCTATCTCCTACTTTCAGTTCCCCTACCTCCTAGCTCTGGTTTCTAAAAATTTAAATTAACCGTTTCTTGGAGACACACAACATTCATCAAATCAATTTTTCTCTTAATAACACACAGAAAAAATTATAGGTGAAAAACCGAATTTTCAGACTTTTACCTTTGTTTATAAACAATAGGTGAATATCTGACAGTACCTCGACATATACATATCATCATCTATATGTTTCCCTTCCACTTAGTACCTCTGTAATAAAGATTCCCGTGAAATTGCTTTTTTTTTATTGGCACTTAACTACAAAGGATTAATTATTTTTTTAAGTATTATAGCTATTTTTTAATATTGATCATATTTTGTAATTTAGCATTTATGTTAACTGCTTATGTAAACTCTTATTTACATTAATACATTCGTTAATAAAGTGTGGGTCTGACCTGAATTATTATATTAAAAGATATAAGGACAGTAACTATTTAAATTTTTTGTTAGCGTTAAAAAATTTTGTCAATATTATTACTATATATTAGACATTAGATTAGTTAAGTAATTTTAAAGCTAGTATTTTTTGAAATCAATTATAAATGATAATAATAAACACATTAACAGAAATATATACTGAAACAAAGGAAAAAGAAAAGTTAAATAATATGGCATCACTTCATGCATATATAATAAACATTAAATTATTTATTTGTAAAATATATTTTTACAATTAAAAGTAAAATTAAAAACATTTTAATGTAACCGTAAAAAGAATATACTACATAACAGGAGCTCTAAAAAACAACAAAACACAGCAGTAAGACCTTCCTTCTCTTTACAAAATTGTGAAAGGTAAGACAAAAAGAGGTTTACTGTAAAAAAAGCTGGACAAACATTTTGAAAGACAAATAGAATAGGAAATAAAAGAAGAGATAATGCAGTCACTTAACCCAAAATTTAGGTTTACACCTGGTTAACAAATGAGTCTTAGACTGAAAAGGGTTTATGAACAGTAATTTACATCAGTAGCGATGGAACTGATAAAATTTCTGTCTTACTGGAATACGAAGCTCTGTGTTTCAAGAAGAAGTATATCAAATTTTACAATCCGCATGACAAAAAATCTGAGGGCTTGTCATACTAAGCGTACCAATCTATGCACAGATATAATCAGGAGGCTATTGGGGCAATTTAGCAAGGAGGGCTGCGGGCTACAAATATGTTAGCCCTCGCCCAGTTATCAAGCTAACAATATCCGCTGTCATGGACCTTATCAAACAGTACTCTACCACCGCTTTTCCAGCCCCAAAAATATCTTTAAAAAAAAATTGTTGATACCTATTAGAAGAGCTTAATTTGCAGCTTTCAAAAATGTATTTTTCATAATTTGCACCCTCGTAGTTGTTTTGATAAATTTTATTAAAAATTTGCTTTACTTAAACCATATTTAAATGCTCATTTCTCACTCCCTTAAGAGTATTTCGATATCTGCCTTTTAGCAAAAATTTGCAATTTTAATTTGCACCATCGTAAAATTTACGAAAAACGGTAACAATTATTGTAAAAATTAATAAAATTAGTTTCGGACTGCTGTCAGAAATAAGTAACTGCGGGTAGTGAACGCATGTGCAGTTAATTATTTCTGAACGTACATCAGCCAGGAAATGATTTTATTATTTTTTATAATAATTGTTACAGTTTTTCGCAAATTTTACGATGGTGCAAATTAGAAAATTAAAATTGCAAATTTTTGATAAAAGGTGCATATCAAAATACACTTTAGGGAGTGAGATATGAGCATTTGAATCTGGTTAAAGTAAAGCAAAATTTAAAAAAAGTACGAGGGTACAAATTATGAAAAATACATTTTTGAAAGGTGCAAATTAAGCTCTTTTAATAGGTATAAACAATTATTTTTTTAAAGAAATTTTTGGGGCTGGAAGAGCGGTGGTTAGTACTCTCACCAAAACTTTATACATGCCTGAGATGAAACAACCAACTGTAGACTGGCCAGAGAGTTATTACCTCACCTTGGCAAGGAAATAACAAGAGATTTTAAAAGGATTAGTGAACGATCTGTTAAGAGTCCCCCAAAAAAAGAGAAGAACCAATAAGTGGAACACGTATGTGTGATAGTTTTCGCGCTAAGAAGATGTCGTCCAGGTTTTTTCTACAATGAAATAACGATCCCGCCTTTATTTTCCCCCCGAGAAAATTTCAAATGTAAATTGCTATATTAAGGAACCACTTATACTCGTTTCTCGTCCAAATATGGGAATGAATGATTGAAGCAATTCAGCTGGACAACCTAACCGCCACCAAAACTTTTTAGCTCGACTGGTCCTTCGTTTAAGTTGTCAACCAACACCATTATAAAATAAACATATTCAATTAAGAGGAGAGTATGTTTAATAAAATACTTTTACTGCAATTTCGTAACTTTCGTAAAGTTATACTGTTACACAAATGCCCACGCAGACACCTGGCAGGATAGTTCCGCCTCTTAGCACCAGTCGACAGCGTAAATTCTAGGAAAGGAATGTTCTCGAGTGTCTGGCTTCCAGGAATTCGCCGAGTCTATTAACGAAAAAAAGGCTTTATGATCCGTAATTTGAAGAATAAGCAGTTCCAGAATTTTCACCAGTATTGTATAAATAGAAACGAATAAGCGGCCAGGAGTCAGTCAAGTGTTACGACTTAAAAGACCACTTCCATTAAAAAGTGAAACGCACCCAGTTTGCTAGGATCCTATAATCTGTACAAAACCGGAAAAGATTCTAAATGAATTAACTACTTGATTGCAGTTTCCTGCTAATCAATTGTCATTTCAGTAAAACGTTTATCAAATAGATGTCAAAGATAATAATAGTATACCTAATACTATTATGACGTTTTACAGAGTCTTTGAAAATCAAAGAACATATAGACCGTTTACTAAGAACCAACAACTACTTCCCTGGCTATATGCCACGACGGACATTGAATTACAGTTCAAAGTTAAACGGGGTTAGTATATCTGCAAGATAGAACTAACCATTTTAGTTGCTCTTAGAGCTTCTGGATGGATATCTTCCTTGTACTGATGAGACGCAATACGTCGAAACCGGTCTACAAGTGATATCCTATCGAATTGCAAACTAAAATGGTTAGTTCTATCTTGCAGATATACTAACCCCGTTTAACTCCGTCGTGGCATATAGCCAGGGAAGTAGTTGTTGGTTCTTAGTAAACGGTCTATATGTTCTTTGATTTTCAAAGACTCTGTAAAACGTCATAATAGTATTAGGTATACTATTATTATCTTTGACAGATTCTAAATGATTAATTTTTACCAGCAACGCTCGAGAGGATATATAAGCGTTATAAGAACATCAAATTTTTCAATTGTCAGAAAAATAAATTCCTCTAAAGATTGAAATACGGATAGATTACGTAGTTCTTAAAATGAATTTGGTGGAAAACAAAAAAGCTACAATATATACTTTAATATAAATTGCAATATTTTAGTGAACACTCCATGCTTTAAACTGCAAGATGAATATGACAAAAGAAAATTAAATGGAACTTTAGGTACAATGGAGGTACGCCAGGATTGCAATGATGAGGGGGAATTTGTACCCTACAAATGTATACCTGGTCAAACGTAAGTATAAATAATAACCCAAAAAAAAACAACCAAAAACTTTACTGCTTTTTTAGTTGTTACTGTGTAAATACAGAAGGCGAAAGAGCTTTTGGGGAAATTGACTATACGCCTATACCGAATATCGAACTTCATTGTAGTAAGTATTTTATCCATACAGTTTATAATTTTAAAATAGAATGAGCGAGCGTGCTTTAATTTCGTCTTATTCAAAAAGAGAGAAACGCAGAATCTGTCAACTTCTTTCTTATTTATCACTAAAAAAAAAGCAAGTAAATTTTTGAACCATGAGATGTGGACCACTCTTCCCCAAGACTTTCTCTTGCTTCGTTGTTTCGTATAATATGGCCCAAGTACTGATGATGATGATGAATATAGAGATTGGTAGAAAAAGGGATAATTTTATAGGAGTGCGGTAGGTAAGAAGACCCTACTGTAGGACTTATGTCCATTTCAGGGCATGGATGTGTTAATAGTATCTGTCGTCGGCCCCGCTTTCAGAAACTTCTCCATTTGTAGCAGGTTGGATTGCTCTTGTTTCTCCTGCTTTTTGCCATCCATGGTTCTTGAACGTACCTAAACAGTCTTCTTCCTTTGGTGTATGGTTAGGTGTTGTATTGTTGTGTGACCCAGGTGGTGCAATGTGGGTTTGGAAGACTGATTGACGCTGTGGCGTGTCTCCTCCGTCGTGAAGCCCTTCTATTTGGCAAAGACGAAGGGAACCACTGAAACCTTCGCCAAGGGCCCATTTTGTATCCAGTGGTGGAGTTGTGGGCACCATCTAGCGGTAGGAAAAGGGGATTCGTCCAGCAGGGTCTCCAGGTATTCAGGAAGGTCCATATCTACGGATTGGAGCAGTCTCAGGTTAGGAAGGGGAATCTTCTTTTTCGGGACTCTGTATCTTCTTTGGAGTCCGCCATTCCAGTGTGTATGGAGGGTCCTCTGGACCCAAGTACTCCAATTTTCTCATCTTTATAGTATTGATTACTTATTCGAAATGTGTATTCTTAAAGTGTATCTATACAACTACATCTCTAATGCCTGAAGCTTCTTAAAAGATGCCTCCGTCAGTGTTTATGCCTCCGCACTATAGACGTAGCATTGCAATAAACACGTCTTTAAATTAAGGTTAAATCCAATCCGTAACTCTGATTTGCCTCTTTGAATAAGTTGCAAACCTTTCTAAGATGGCCCACTACCAAAGTTTTCTAAAGTAGTTTTTTTCAACTACAATGTTAGCAGATGCCATCATCGGTTATTATTAACACACAAATAAGATCTCTGATCGTCAACTAGCTTAGGTAATCAGTTTGGAGTGGATTTCGTCAGGACCAGGAGCTTCTCCATCTTTTAGTTGTTTTATGAATATATGAGTTTTTTCTTCGGTTATAGATATGAAGTATTGATTCAGGTGTTGCTAAGGGAATGTTCCCTCTGATATGGTTGTCAATGAGGTATGAATATCCTCATCACATATTTTAAATCACTAGGCCTGGTGACAGCCTGAGGTCAGGATATCCCTACACTCGGGGGTATGCACAATGGGCCATATGTGGCCTCAGTGCTGGCTGAGCACTAGCTCACCCCTCCCCAAATTTCCAGATCCAGAAGTATGAATATGTTTATTTTGGTTTATCAAGTATCCAATTGTTCTGGCTCTATATAATTTAGCTGTTTTCTTTACTTTCTTTTGTAGATTTAAATTATTATGTTTACTTTCTATGACATATTGAAAGTAAATAGAGTGATTGGATACAACTATATTAACAAGTTTAAATTTTAGGGTGTTCATTGGATTATTTAACAGCTGTGTCTTTAATAGGAAGGGAACTTAATCCCATTGAACATTTTCGATGTGCTTCAAATGGAGATTATTCAAATTTACAATGTATTGGAAACAAATGTCTTTGCGTAGATTCTTATGATGGAGCTCCAACATATCCTGATGATGCTAGCGTCAATTTAACTGATATTTCTCAAGACAATCTAAAGTGTTGTAAGTATATAGTATACTTCCGCGTGAATTGTCTTGGAACTATTTATTTGTAAACTTTAAGTGCAGTTAATTATTTTATTGTTAATACCAAATTGGTTTCAGATAAAAATAAAGAGAAAGGCGTATTTTACACAAAATGTGAACAGGAATATATTGAAATCTTAAATGAATATAATAAGTTTAAGGATCAAGGTTTTAATATAATTCTCGGGTACGAGTTTCCAAAATGTGATTTAGATGGTACCTATAGTGCAGTACAAGAAAATAGCACACAGTAAGTAAACGTTTTTAGGGTTACGTAGCCAAATGGCAAAAAACGAACACTCTTAGGCGCAATTCACACAGAACGGACGTCGGGCAGAGACGTGGCGCGGACTTTTGTCCCTTCGGCGTCTCTCCTATGTAAACAAATGGTACAATACTCACAGAAGCGACGTGGCGCGGGCGGTCGTCCGCCCGCCCTCGCCACGTCTCTCGTGGCGTACAAGAAAGGGCGCGCCAGTTCTTCGCCACGTGTCTCTGTGCTTTAATTAAAAATGCGGGATGATGTTGACTTCAACATACAATTTTGCAAAGAAGTTGGCAAATATCCTTGTATATATGATTTTAATCGTGCTGATTATTGTAATAGGAGTGCTTAAGACTGGGTCCGGCAGAAAATTGCTGATGAATTTTGAAATCGTTCTGGGTACATGTTTAATTCTCTCATTAGGTCGAATGTTCCACCAATTTTCTCTTTCTGTAGCCACAATGGATGAACCCAATATCTTCTTTTTGTTTTGTTCACATTAGCCAAATACACTATATCCAACATATCTTCATCATCTTCATCACTGCTTAAAAAAGACATGTTTTCCACAAAACCAACAGATTACTGACGTCAATTCGCGCCACTGTCCTGCACCTCTGTGTGCATTGCATACGCCACGCTTCCGCCACATCCGTGCCATGTCGAAGCCACGTCTCTGCCCGACGTCCGTTCTGTGTGAATTGCGCCTTATAGATTCGTCATGTCTGTCTGTGCGTATGTCCCTTTTAAAAAGTTTAACTTGAGTAAGTAGATATTCATCAAACACAAATTTGGCGGCAAAGCATCGGAAAGTGTCGCTAGCTCAAAAGTTATTCACAGCGAATTAACAAAAAGGAACCAGGAATATACGAAAGTATTTTACCAATAATTCTGGACAGTTGTTAGAATGATTTCCAAGATGAATTAGTTTTTTTTTAGCCTCTCAAAAATATAGTTTATCCAAAATACCAATATGGCGTCGCTTTACAACGGGACGGAAAATTTCGTGGTCAGCAAAAAATTTAATTTCATCACAAATAACGTGTAGATCGTATTCTAAAAATTAGTACAAAAGATTCAGGACGATAATCACTTAAACTTCCTTCTATTTAGAACTTTCTAAACACAGATTAAACGCTAATTTGCCGGGAACGTTATGCAGATCAAAATTCCGGGGCGACCATTACGAAAGTCGAAATGAAAGTGAGCGTGAGCCCTTTTGAAATTAGTTCGGACGTTTTTCAAGTTGGTTCGAGTCAGCTAGCCAATCAGAAACTGTAATTTCACACGAAGCATAAATCATAAAATAAATAAATTTCTAACTTAATTGGAAGTGAAATATAGCGGTTTTTGATCTTTTTGATCTTGAGGTAATGCAACTATACCTCTTAGTTCCTACTTTTATCTGTTAAAAGACTATATAATTTAATTCCTACATATTCTTTAATTTGACGGTTAGTTACATTTAACAACATTTTGCTGGCCTTAAAAAATCCCGGTTTAGTTCCAAGCTGATCTGGGAGTCCATACAAAACTGGCTAGACACAACAAAGTCTTCTTGGAGTGGGTGCCAGGGCATAAAGGTTTTGAGGGCAATGAAATCGCGGACCTTCTGGTCAAGAAGGGAGCAGATACACGATTCATTGGTCCAGAACCTGTACTGGGACTGTCTAGAGCCTGGGTAAGGACCAAAATCAAGAACTGGGTCTGGGAAGAGTCGACCAAACACTGGAGTAATACTGTAGGGCTGAGGCATTTGAAGCTGACGCTCAAAGGCTACTCCAAAAAACTGACGTCTGACATACTGAATCTTGGCAGGTGTCAGATAAGAGTACTAGTGGGCCTGCTCACTGGGCATAAACCATTCAGACTACACCTTCGAAGGATGGGGATTCTGACACAGGAACCCACCTCGTACCGACTGTGCGCCATGGAAGATGAGACGGCAACTCACATTCTATTTTAGTGTGAGGCCTTGGACCATAAACGTTTCCTCATCTTCGGTGACACGAACTCTGTAACCTATTACCACCTTGGGAAATTAGTCACAGGACTCAGATCTCTTATAAAGGGAACTGCCCTGTGGCCACAGTAACTCAAGGATAGTCATCCAAATCCTCAAGAACTTGGGACACCTGGATTTATGCCTAACTGAAGATCAGCGGTGGTGATGATCTTCATCTGAACAAACTAGAGTCCGGCACGCATCGGGTGCAAGCAAGGACTCTTAGTGCCGATCCTGGTCACAATATTCCCATAGGAAGCAGTGTTTAAAACATGGAGCTCCACAGGAGAGACCATGCCAGGTTTATTTAGATTAGATTACATTTAACAAATCAGAAAGGATAAACTCTATTAAGTATCAATTTTTTAGTAAATACTGCGTTGATCCTGAAGGAGAAGTCTTGGTAGCTGTCGATAAAGAATTAAATGCCGATTCAGCCAATAGCATGGATTGTAGTAAGTATCTCTTATATATTTTCTTCGCTAGAAACAAACCCCCCATAAACAATAAACTCTATTTTTTAGAGTGTGTACGTGCTTCCTTAATAATGTCTTCAAAAGAAAAACCGCAGTGTTCTGAGAATGGTAATTATCAACCAACCCAGTGTCGCAGAGGACGCTGTAGATGTGTCGATAGTAATGGGAATCAAATTTGTAATAAAAAGAATTGCGAAATTGATAAGGGTCAAGAAGAGACTTTAAAATGTAAATGAGTACCTTCAGTATAGTTCAAATAAAATTATTTTTATTTATTGTTATCATTATAATATTTGAGTAATTCAATAAACAAAGCTGAATTAAGTATGTAATTGTTTATATCCATCAAATAAACCCAACCAAACAAATATCTGGATCTGTAAAACCCCACAAAGGTAAGCCACATATGGCCCATTGTGCATCCTCCCGTTTGTAGGCTGTCATCAGGCCTAGTGATTTAAAATAGGTGATGAGGGTCCCGAGGGGCCGAGGGGGATCACCCTGACATCTGCCGAGGGTATGTGGTGGTCCTCGTTCCACTTTGCCTCGTGGCAACGGAATCTGGGAAGAGATGGAGACTTTCTTCCAGGTTGGTAGTTTGGCTACCATCCTGTTTTGTAAGTATACCAATGTCTCTGTGGCGTCTCGATGGCTATGGAAAATTCTCGATTTCTTCACAGTAGCTCCTTCACGCCGTTTTCTGTTTTTGTATAACGACTTTCTTGTATTCCTTTAGGTGGAACTTGTATAAGTTCCAATCCTCGAGGAGTTTTGTATTACTTGCCTTGTTAAAAGCCTTGTTCGCCATCTCCCTAAGGCGTTCTAGTTCCGGGCACCACGTAGGGGTGAAGTTGCATTCATTATTAGTCAGCCTTAGGGGCAAGAGCTTTTATAGGACTAGATATTTGTGTTCTGTTTCGTTGTTGTATACCGTTCCAGATCATTATTATTGCTGGGTGTGGTGACCTCATACTCCCGCAGAGCCTTTTCCAACCGAGAAGCATAAGCTGCTCTGTTGGTTTTCCTAGGGTCGCGGGATAGAGTTGAGGGCATAGCACCCAGATCTCTTTTAAATGCTAACCACCGGTGATCTGACATTCATATTTCGTCAGACACCTGCCAGCATCGGATTTGTTTGGATATTTTAGTTGTACACAATGTTCTATCTACTATGGTTTGACTTCGAGAGTTTACAAAGGTGGGAGTGGTACCTCGGTTCATAATGCAGAGGTTAACCCCTATTATATAGTCATAAAGTGTTTTACCTCTGGCGTTATTGTACAACTCTAAAGCCAAAGGCCTCTCCTCACAAGGAGAAGGAATGGGCATTTAATCAACACGCATGCTCACTGCTAATTGGTGATTTTAGACAATTAAGTCCACGTTTCATCACGACGTTTTCCTTCATCGTACCTGCATGGTGTCTCTAGAGAATTTACTTATGTCTCCAAAAAGTCAGATTAGTACATGTCTGGATTGTTGAGAATTGAACTCAATACCTCTTGAACGCTATTCGTAAGGTTTTGAAGATAGTACATCATGAATTTGCGCTCACATCTGACAAAGCCAAGTAGCAACTAAAAACGATAAAGTAAAAACTTGTTTAAAAAATTGAACCACCTTAAAAAAAATGCAATAAAAAGCCAGAAATAAAATCTTTATTTCTTAAAAAAATTGGAAGCAACTAGGCATCTGATTTCGATTTCCTTGAAGTCAGCTCCAATGACAAATTATTTTAATCTTAACTATTAAATCTAGATTTCGAATGTTTTCTGGTTTTTTAGTGCATTTATCTTTTTTTTTTTGAAGGTGGTTCAATATTTTTAAAAACGTTTTTATTGAAATCTATGAACAGTTACTTTAATCAAAAACCTATTGTTTTATTTAAAAACATTTTGACCTACTAACAGAAACGAGATTAAATTTTTTAATTATGAATTCTTGTGAGCTAATATATTGTGAAATAAGAATGCTGCTACTTACGTCCACATCTGCATAATTATATAATTTACGACGGCACGTTAAACTGATACTGATCTAGTTCTCAGTTATTTAAAAAGTAACTTGTTTATAAATATATATAAAAAATTAAGGTGTCATTCTTGCTTTGAAAATGTACTAATATAAATTACATGTCAAATATGCACTACTTACATACGTATGTAACAAATAACAAGACTGAACAAAGATAAGTTTATTGTGTTTTGATATTTTTGGAACGAAGTTCCCTTTCGCGCGTTACGAACAGTTACGCTGACGCTAGGAGCTAGCCTAAAAAAATTCATACCAAAATTTGTCACGACACAATGCACCGACAAACGCATGTTTCTCTCTCTCACAGACCAAAAAATAAATAACTCTCCCTCTCTCTCATAGATAGATATAATACAATGCATAGAAAAGTGTGACGTCAGCTATGGGAGGAGCTTACAAATCTTTCTATTTCTAAACAAAACACAAAACTACAAACAAAACATATTTGTATTGAAAATGCCATAAAAGATTTTTCTATTACTTGTAGTGGTTTCTAATCAAAAATCTTAACGTTTTCCGGACACTTTTCATACGACCAATTATATCCAATTTGTGATAGTGAATAAACATTGAAAGTGAGTGTAAGTGTTTAAATTTTATATGCATTTTAGTGGAATTGAGGTTATGTTTTGTTTCAAAGTTTATAAATTTTATTATGGTAATCTTGTAAATAATTATGTATTCTTTAACTATTAAATAGTATTCTGTTGCAGTAAAAATGGTGATGTGTTTCGTCCCCAATTGCAAACATTATAGCGAGCAGAAAAACTGTAATTTTTGGAACGAAGTTCCCTTTCGCGCGTTACGAACAGTTACGACTGACGCTAGGAGCTAGCCCAAAAAAATTCATACCAAAAGTTGTCACGACACTATGCACCGACACACGCATGTTTCTCTCTCTCACAGACCAAAAAATAAATAACTCTCTCTCCCTCCCTCTCATAGATAGATATATTACAATTAAAAAGACACTATTTTAAATTAAAAGAAAATGTACATTAAAAAGAAAATACTGTAAAAAAAAACATAATTACCTATAATAGTATTATATTTTATTTCATCCTGTTTTTATAAATTAATAAATTCATAAACATTTTAAAAATAGTTCGTAACTTGACTACGTCAAATTACCTTAACTGTCAGTCACTGTCAAATATTTTAATTTTAAATTTTTTGTATTGAATTGTTAATTCCTGTTTTAAATTATAAAAAGTAATTTTAAAAAGATGTGTTATTTAAAGCTCTGGTATTGTATAAATGGACACTTTTGTTAAAAGAAACGAACTGTTAGGTAAGTAGAGATTTTATACAGACAATAATAAATGCTTATGTATGTATAAACACTGAGATGACTCATAGATGACTCATAGATGACTCATAGATGACTCATAGATGACTCATAGATGACTCATAGATGACTCATAGATGACTCATAGATGACTCATAGATGACTCATGGATGACTCATAGATGACTCATAGATGACTCATAGATGACTCATAGATGACTCATAGATGACTCATAGATGACTCATAGATGATTCATAGATGACTCATAGATGACTCATAGATGATTCATAGATGACTCATAGATGAATCATAGATGACTCATAGATGACTCATAGATGAATCATAGATGACTCATAGATAACTCATAGTTGACTCATAGATGACTCATAGATGACTCATAGATGACTCATAGATGACTCATAGATGACTTATAGATGACTCATAGATGACTCATAGATGACTTATAGATGACTCATAGATGACTCATAGATGACTCATAGATGACTCATAGATGACTCATAGATGACTCATAGATGACTCATAGATGACTCATAGATGACTCATAGATGACTCATAGATGACTCATAGATGACTCATAGATGACTCATAGATGACTCATAGATGACTCAGAGATGACTCAGATATGACTCAGAGATGACTCAGAGATGACTCACAGATGACTCACAGATGACTCAGAGATGACTGTCAAATATTTTAATTTTAAAATTTTGTATTAAATTGTTAATTCCTGTTTTAAATTAAATTGAAATAAAAAGTAATTCTAGGTAGAATATACAATACCTCTGGTATTGTATAAATGAACACTTTTGTTAAAAGAAACGAACTGTTGAAAATAATGGATTTACTTTTTTTTTCTATTTTGCTTTGAACAGTGTAGTAGTGTCGCGACTTTGTTAAGTTTATACAGGTTTTTTGTAGATAATAAATATTAAAATAATAGAAAATAAAAAAAATAATGTATCCTGACAGTGTTTCTGCACAAGTTCCGGATATTGCTGATAGAGTTAGGTAAGTAGAGATTTTATACAGACGATGATAAATGCTTATGTATGTACAAACTCTCTGTTGTGTTTACAAATTACAATTCCGTTACTAATTAATCGAAAGGAACTTCGTTCCATCCGGGTGTCCCTTGACACATCTCACTTTTTATTTCAATTTTTAAAATTGTTAAGATGAAAGAAAAAAAGAAGTCTGGCTAATTGGTTTATGCCAAAGCCAAAAAACAAAAAAAAAAAAAACTTTCCTGTTTGCGCAGGATTTATTCTCCTTTTTCTTGAATTGTCCTAGATAGCATCATCCTGAGTTTTTAAAGAGTCCTTTTTGGAAATTGTGTATGTATACGTAAAGGCTCGCAACTTTTTTTTTTCTTCTTTTTTCTCTCCACCCAATCCTAGTTGGGGTAGGCATTAGCCTTTCGTAGTATTTGTTTTAACATATCTTTGTTTAATGCATTCTCTTTTCTCCATTTTTTCTCTATCGGGTCTCATTTATTCTTCCTCTCTTCCTCGTACCACCTATCCTACATGACCAAATCATCTCAACGGTCCCACTTTTACTGTACCTCTTACTCTTACCCTCTCATTTCTTACTCAATCTCTTGTAGTTAATCCACACATCCAACACAACATCCTCATCTTCGCCACTTCTTTCGTTATTGATCAGGTTTCTCAGCTATACATTCCCGCTGGTCTAACAATTGTCTATCTTACATTTTTACAGTCACTTTCCTGTCACACAAAACTCCACTCATTCTTCTCCAGTTCATCCATCTACACTTAATTCTGTGATTCATTTCACTCTTTTACCCATGATTCTTTTCTAGCACAGACTCTAAGTATTTAAAATTTTGGATAGCTGACAGCAGTCTATTCGTATAGTCTGTTATTTTATACTCAGCCTTCGTCCCACTCACTCTCAACCCTCTACTATCAAGCACTTTTCTCCATTCCTCAAGTTTTCCTTTCAGTCTCTTTTTCACAAAACCTAGAATTAGAATTTGATCCGCATACATCACATCACCTAGGACTTCACCTCTATTTCTTCAGTCATAACATTCATCACCATACTAAACAGATAAGGACTCAGCACCGACCCCTGATGAAAGCACAAATTCTTCCAGATAGGATCTTAGCTCCGACTCCTGGTGCATATGCCCAGCACCGCTTTTTATTTCCGTTTTTGTTACTTCATTCATTTCTTGCACTAATTGGACATACTCTTCTATCACACCTTTTACTCGTATTCATCTCCACACTTCTTATATCGGTACACGATCATACGATTTCTCTAAATCTATGAAAGCAGCATAGATATCCCTCTGCATTACATGATATCTCTCCATCATTCTCCTCATCGCAAGAACAGCATCAGTTGTTCCTCTACTGGGCATAAACCCAAATTGCTCTTTACTTATACTCGTTTCTTCTCTTAGCCTCGTCTCAACTATTCTCTCCCAAATTTTTATAGTGTAACGAGCGAGACTTCCCTTAGTACGCCTCTGTCGCCCTCCAGGTAAACAACGCGCTAATTCTCGAACAGAACGATCGAGAGACTTCCTTCTTCATACGCGGCGCCTGCAGACTTTCTAGAAATTGTTACGGAAGGACGTTCTGGAAGCAGTGAACGGGTATATAAGCGCAGAGCCACGACCCACGGGGAAGTAAAAAGTTAACAGCGACAGTCTAAATATTCGAGCGATCTACGAAGTGAAAATAAATAGTGAATATAAATCGAAGTTAATTGTTGTACATAAATTAGTGTGTTATAGTTAGTTTAGTTATTTAGTTATAATTCGTTTAGTTTGTAGTGTGTAAATAAATTAGACATTTTCGTTCAGCAGTGATTTTATTTTGAACCCCTAGAACGTAACAATAGTATGTGACTTCAGTTTAATGCATCTATAGTTACCTACCACATTCTTGCACATTTCCCTTACTTTTATAGATTTGCACAAGCACACTTGAATCATAACTTTTCTTACAAGGTTCAACAGAATATCTACTCTATCCTAATTAAGCATCTATTCTTCTGTTGGTATCCCATTCGCTCCTACCACATTTCTATTCTTTATCTTCTTCAATGCACTCTTTACTTCTTCCTTAGACACCTCTCTCACCATTCCAAAATTTTCAAATATATCTTTCTTATTTTTCTCGTTAATCAGATTCTAGTGAAATTCCTTTCATCTTTTTTTATACTCTCATATGTTTGTAAAACTCTACATTTTTTGTTCTTAATTAATTTGACGGATGGCAGTTATGACTTTCGAATCTTTATCTTTTTCTTTAGTTATCCTTAATAATTATCTTTCTCCTTTATTACACTTAAATTTTCAGAGGTTTTTTCCATAGTCTCAGATTTCGCTTTTGACATTGCTCTCTTTGCAATCTTCTTTGTTACTTCATATTGTCTCTTCTCACTTACACTCACCGATGAATCCCACTCTGTTTGGCTCCTCTTTTGCTTTCACTACGTTCTTTACTTCTTCATTCCATGGTCACGCCTCTTTATTTTCTGGTGCATGATTTTCCATATCTTTTATACTATTCTGTCTTAACTCGTTTAACACTCTTTGCAAAATGACAAAAAATGGAATCCTTATAGATTCGTCATGTCTGTCTGTCCGTCCGTATGTCACAGCCACTTTTTTCCGAAACTTTAAGAACCTTACTGTTGAAATTTGGTAAGTAGATGTATTCTGTGAACCGACTTAAGATTTTAAACAAATAAATTAATTTTGGGAGTTTCCCAGACTTAAAACCGATACTCAAAAATGTTTTCTTCATCAAACCCATACGTGGGGGGTATCTTTGGATAGGTCTTCAAAAATGATATTTAGGTTTCTAATATCATTTTTTTCTAAATTGAATAGTGCGTGCGAGAGATACTTTCAAAGTGGTAAAATGTGTGCCCCTCTGTAGCTTCTGGAATAAGAGAATTATAAAACTAAAAAAAAATATATGATGTACCTACCCTGTAAACATCCGTCCGATTCGCACTTGGCTGCTTTTTTAGTTTTTCGTTTTTTGGATGTTTGAAAAACTTCTTATCTATTTCTGTAGCATACGTTTTGCGTTTTGCAATCTTCTTTTATCACCTTTGATTATTACTAATGGTTGAAGATATGGACTAATGAAGAAAAATAATTGTTTTAATAATAACAAAACTGTTACCATAAATTCGCAATGTCCTGCATTAGTAAACATAGTAAGTAATTATATTATTGTGTCAAGATTTTAGTTAATTTTTTTTCCATAACGATCAACAAATTCAACGAATAGAACGAATTATCACAATAATGGTAAATTGTTAAAACAATACAGCAATAACAGTCAGGTATCTTCTTCCTTTTGTAATAATCTGGACGATACTATTCATAAAACACCTTGAATTTGCTTGTTATAATAATCGTTTATAAAAATTAAGGTAAACACGCACAAATTATTAAGAAATTTAAAGAAAATACTTATTACATGTTGTTTGTGCAATTATGTATGTTTTTTTTATTATTGCTTATCTCAAAAGCTTCTTGTGAGATCAATATAGATTATTACAAATCTATCAGAATGTTACAGTGACAATATTTTAGTAGACTTTCTTCTTCACCTTTCTCTAACGCTTGGGTTAGCTTTTCGTAGCATTTGTTTCCACTTATCTCTTTTTAGTTCATCCTTTCTTCTCCACCTTTTCTCGTTCAGGTCCTCATTTATTCTATCCATCCATCTCAACATTGGTCTTCCTCTCTCCCTCTTCTCCCCAATCCCACAATCAACTACTCATTCATTCACATAATTCTAATCTGTCCTCTCTACATGCCCATAACAATCTCAACCTATTTTGTTAGATTTTCTTGCTCATTGTGCCTCTTACTCTCTCATTTCTTACTATATTTCTCGTTAATCCATACATCCAACGCAATATCTTCATTGTCTCAATTTCTAACTTTCTATCTTAGGTACTCTTTCGTTATTAAATAGGTTTCTGAATGATTAACGCTGGTGTTACAACTTTTTGTATAGTCTACTTTTTATTTTTGCCCTCACATTCGTGTCACACAAAACTCCTTTTATTTTTCTCCATTTTATTCATCCACACTCATCTCACTCTTTAACTTTCTATTTTTTTCTAGCAAAGACCTTAAGTTTTGAACAGCCGACAGCTATTGGTCCTGCAGATTGATTTTAAGGCAACAAAGGAGACTCAAAAAAAGTTATAGTATTGTAAGTGGCTATGAATCTTTGATTGATACTATGAACTGTAAAATAAACGCCTATCTGTTGTGTGGGTATTTCACGATGAGGAAAAACCAACAAACCAAAAATGGTTGCAAAATCTGGTCATGTGGCAATATTTGCTTTAGAAGATCGAAGAACTGTTATTTCTTATTGGTATATAAACGTTTGTTTACCAGAAGTTATCGCGAAATTCCGGCATAGCAACACACACACACCGCTCTCCTAAAGATAATCGAGTTTTTGGAGCTTCAAAACTCCGAATTGTTAGACCATCCTCATCCTCCATGTAGTCCCAACTACTTCTTCAGGTTCCCAAAGATCAAGAACCCAATGCGTGAGCAGCGATTCCATTCGACAAAAGAAACCATCGATGCCTTTAAAACAGAGATTTTGCAGGTTTCTACTAAAGACTAGAATAATTATTTTACCAATTGGTTTAAATGTATGCAAAACTGTGTCTTGATGGGACATATTTGGAAAAGCAATAAAGTTTTAAGTCTATATATTTTTTGTCTTTATGGCTATATGGAAAACGAAAAAGACAACCCCCGTTTTATGAGAAGATCAAATCAATTTATTTAAAATCTTTTTACGTTAATTAACTTAAGATAAATTATTTAATTTTAATTTAAATAAAAGTTGTTATAATTTTAACATTTTATATGATGAGAAATTCCTTTTATAGTGAGTTATTTAGTGGAACAATTTTGTTTGCAAATATTTTTATTATATTTTGCAAGTTATAAATAACCAAATATATGTAATCCATATTTTTTATAAATGAATAAATAGTTATATCACTCATATAACGTAAAAATGATGTCGTATTATGGTAATTATTAATTTATAGCAATAGATAACCTTTGTTTCTTACCTAATGATTAAATACGTTCAATTCATTATACTTATTAATACTTAATGCAAGATTTATGTTATTTAATTATGGTGCATGTGTTTAAATTACATCATTTCAATAAAGTATGAAATTCATTCAAATGATGTAGTAAAATTTGTTGTCTTAGGTTTACATCAATGTACAAAACATCAAAGATTGTCAAAATTGTGATTTTTAAAAAATTTACATGCAGAGTTATTGTAGTTATAATTCTTATAGGAGGACTACCACCCGGCTCTTTAAGTCACAATAAATCTTTTGGGATCGAATAAGATCATTGATTTCAACACTAATCCCTTTAGCTACAATTTTTGTAAAGCTAATTTTCCACTGCTTTATTCCTTGACTAGTTGTACTCACAACGTCGTTCGCGTGGCGTGTTATTGTTGTAGAACAATTTCTTACCCCACCCCATTTAAGGAATGGGAGAGAATTTTTTATACCTACACTAGATGTTAAGTTGAAAGAAAACAAATGCATCTGTGAAAACCGCATTCGAATCGGATCAGTAGTTTTCATGTGATGCGCGCACAAACATACAGACAGACAAAAAAATCTAACCACATTTTTGGGTTCTATTTCGATGTACCCGCGACGTCATTCGCGTGGCGTGTTGATTTTTGTATAAAAATTTCTTTCCTCACCCCGTTAAAGGGGTGGGGTTAGAAAGTTTTATACACCAGATGTTAAGTTGAAAGAAGACAAATACGTCTTTGAAGACCGCATTCGAATAGGATCAGTAGTTTTCATGTGATGCGCGCACAAACATATACATTTCTACAGTTTTATTATATGTATAGATATTAACTGGTCCTGCCTGAAAAAATATGATAACATTAACTTTGCTACTAACTATTTCTATGAAATCCTGTACTCAGTTATAAATCAATGTGTACCAATAAGACAAAACTTTGTCCACAAATATCCACCATGGTTTTCTAAAACTATTTATTAAGGAAAAAAGTAAGGCTTTAAAAAAGTTCAAATTGACTAACAACAACATCTACCTGGATAAATTTAAAAACTTAAAAAAAGTGATAAAATTTCAAATTTCTAAAGCTTACAATAACTACAAGAGAAATGCTGAGAACTCAATCAAAATCGATCCATTTGTCTTCTGGTCTTATAAATTATGAAATTCAATAACTTCGAGTTTGACACTCCCCAAAACATTATAAACGCATTTGCTGTTTATGTCCCTCCTCAAAATATTCCATTGCAAACAAGTTCTGTCAATTTTTATCCTAATAGTCTAAGATCCCGAAATAGGACGACCTTCACCGAGCTGGTTAATGGACCAAACATATTTTTTATGTAATTTAATATATCAAAAAATATATTGCATATGAGTTGCCTATCAAATTTCAGTCAAAGATATTTTTAATTAATTTTTAAAAATTTTTTGTGCGACTGAGAGGTCCCTACCTACCCTCCCATGCGATAGAAGAGGACACAACATAACAGCGTTTGTATCCCGGCCTTTTAAAGAGACAGAGCTCTCTGCTCTTGAAGACAAGAAGGATAGCGATAGACGCATACATTCTGAGCATTATTTTGGAGTAGTTTCATATTAAAATAAAGGATTAGTTTTTCATTTTTGTTCAATCAATTAAATATATATGTGTATATATTTTGTTACCATAAAGTATGTATAAATCTTTAGTTAATAAGAAGGTTATAGCAATACATATATAATTCTTATCTTACAAATTTTATTTCTTTTTTTTCCTATTTAAAAATATTAACTGAAATAAATTAAAGCAATTTTCTCTATATAATTAATGTATCTATAGATATATACTGATATATACTGTACGCGTCTATCGCTATCCTTCTTGTTTTCAAGACCAGAGAGCAGAGAGCTCTCTCTCTTTAAAAGGCCGGGATTCAAACGCTGTTATGTTGTGTCCTCTTCTATCGCATGGGACGGTAGGTAGGGACCTCTCAGTCGCACAAAATTTTTTTAAAAATTAATTAAAAATATCCTTGACTGAAATTCGATAGGCAACTCATATGCAATATATTTTTTGATATATTAAATTACATAAAAAATATGTTTGGTCCATTAACCAGCTCGGTGAAGGTCGTCCTATATCGGGATCTTGGACTATAACATCTCTGTTCCCGCCTTTACCGAATCGGAGGTCTATAAGTAGGTACTGCATTAAGAAAATTAAAACCTAAACTAACCTGTGTTGATGACGAAATTCCCAATTTCCTTGTCAGAGATTGCGTTTCTGTTCCGGCCATACCACTTAAAATTATATTCAATCTAGCTCTATAATTACAGTCCTTCCCAGACGTGTGGAAGATTTCCAAGAATTATCCCATTCTGAAGGATGGCAATATAAACAACATCTAAAATTATCGACCAATAACTTTGCTTTCAAAATTTTCTAAGGCCTTTGAAATCTGTCTGTATAATAGAATTGCTCCAAAAGTTAACAATACCATTTCAAACTCTCAACACGGTTTTATTGCCAGATGCTCAACTACAACTAATCTCACATGTTTTACCCAATCTATTAGTGACGCCTTAGATAACCGACTCAATTAGAGATAGTGTTTACCGACTTCTCAAAGGCTTTTGATAAACTATCATCTCCTTATCAAGAAACTTGAAGCCGTGTGACTGGACAGTCAATTGCTGATACTTATGAAGTCCTATTTTCACAATCGCATACTGTATGTAGAATTTCGTGGATATCAATCGTTCAAGTTTAGAGCATCAAGTGGCGCACCGCAGGAAAGTATTCTAGTCCCCTTTTTTTCTCAATATTTATTAATGACTAGCAGCCCGCCCCGGCTTTGCACGGGGATTAAAGAAAAATAACAAAAGCCATTAAATTTATTGGGTCAACGCTTCCCTGTAAACAATATTAAATGTTGTTTTATTTTGTGGCAGCAAAATAAATTGATTTTCAGGTGCTCTGACCCGCCTTAGGCGGTTGGCCATGAGGAAAACCGATCCCTACTATTTGAAAGGTTTGACCTTGAGACTTATTATTAGTAAAAGCGAAAGATGTTTTGATAGAAAATTGAAGCGGTTTAAATGGATTTGGTAGATCAGTTGGGATCATCGGTATCCTCAGTGTATGAGCTAGTTGACCAGCTGGTAGTTCAGTTATAATGGTAGCTACAACTTAATTGTCCTTTAATTCCTTTATAAGTAGCCTCGTCCCATTGCACATGATAAATTTGTGATATCTGTCGTGATTATGAAATAAGTTATTTTGATAAGGATTAATACCAAGATAAAAACTTTTAAAAAATTAAAAAATAGTTATTGTGATGTAACTATAACAGTTAGACATATGCTGTCGCGGCATTTTTTGTATATATTTATATATTCTTCAAAATCTTAGTACATTATTTTATTCTATATTCAATAGTATTCTCAGCGCACGCGATGTAAGGATTTTAAGGTCATTTTTGGTTACATTAATGGCATTTTAGTAAGGATCCCTATTTTTTTTTTAAATGAAACATAGCCTATGTCACTCGGGAATAGTGTAGCTTGCCAACGGTGAAAGAATTTCTGGAATCGGTCCAGTAGTTTCGGAGCCTATTCATTTCAAATAAACAAACAAACAAACAAACAAACAAACAAAAAATCAAACCTTTCCTCTTTATAATATTAGTATAGATATAGATATTGGTAGTAATATTCAGAGTTCAGAGCTGCGCGGACGACCAAAAATGATAAAGAGTCATTGACTAACAATCCAAGATTGCCCCTTTTACAACTGACTTCTGTTCATAATGATGAGAATTTGATAATACCTAATCATCGGACTTAAAGTCTAGGACAGACAAAAAATCCGTCTCCACTGAGAAATGATACTCAAATAGAAGAATCTACTTCTCGAACTGAAACTACGTCTTCTGGAATTGATCGCAGCAGTTTAGGTCTAGTATCTCTTTATGACATAAGTCCCTTGCCCAAATAAATAGAAAGACATCTAATAGAGGTAGAAAAGCTGCTGTGGCTTCGGTTATAACTTAGTCGTCGAATAAAAATAGCATTATTGAAACAAACAAGAAGAAATAGAAAAAGAAAAAAAGCAAAAGATAAGAAACCTAAGCAAAGGAAAAGTTATATAAAAAATAAGAAAACCAAGACCAGGGACACTGAAGAAAGTGAAGGTGAAGAAGATATTGGGTTTGATTCAGATAGTGCATCAGATGCTACCTTAGGAAAAGAGGATATTTGGTTACTTTCGTCTAATTTGGGATTTCACACAATTTTTCACGATTGTAAACATTTATTTACATTTTTTTATGATTTTTGTTTTTCAAGATTTGCATCAATTTTTTAAGATTTTTAACAACTTTTCATGATTTTCAAGGTTTTTTAAAGATTTTCAGTATTTTAGCATTTCTTCATCATTTTCTTTCTGCTGCTCTATTTGTTGTCTCATTCTCTCAGCTCCCCTTCTTTCTAGGTCTGGCTTCTTTTTCTATGTGTTATTATTTAAAAACAAGATTAACCGTAAAATAAGCTGATATAAAAAATTACATAATGAAAAAAAGACAATCTACTTATCGGCCTAGTGCTGAATTTCAAGTAATAAGAATGAGAGTATGCATTACACGCTGACCTGAAAGTAGTAGACCCATAAAATTGCATAAACAGCATCGGTTTGACTTGGTAACTTACACCTACCAAACAAAGTATTGTGCAAAAATAACCCCACTACATAAAACTTTATAAAATTCCTTTCATTACAATTTGGCCGATTAGTATGATAGCGTGATAATATTTGATTAGTTTTTGTGACCAATTCATGTTTAATGCATGCATTGTCCGCCCTCATGACGACGGTGCGTTTTATTTGTATTAGTTTTCTTTTGTGAAATTTTTACGTTGAATGTAAACTGATTTTTTTTTGTCGTATTTACCGTAAGATTTATTTAAATATTTTTTTGCATCTTATAAGGGATAAAGTAACACTTTTAGAGTGAGTATAATAAATATATCACTTTTTATCCTTCAAAAACATGGTGAAATTGGTAAAATAAAATTTAAAGCAAGACACTTTTTAACGTAGTTAATGATTTTCTTGTTATGAATTTCTATTTTATTTTTATATTTTTCGTATTTAAATTTTTTAATTAGTTTTTCCTACACAAAAATATTTTGTAGTTTTGTTGTTTTTTATTTTCCACATTTTTGCTTTTTTTTCTGTTTTTTCGTTTTTTTACTATTCTCCATTTTCCAATTTAATTTTCTTGTTTGTTTTACCCATTTGTAACCTTTATTTAATTCTTCTAGTTTTGTTTTTTTGATAAAATCGATAAAAGAGATTTTACACATCTTTCGTTTTGTATTTTCATGAATTTTGCATTTTCCCCCTTTATCCATATATTCTATTGTTGCCAATTTTTTGTTCATTATTCGATTTTTTCAAGACTATCGTTTTTTCAAATTTTAGCGTTTTTTTGATTTTTTTGGCCTACTTTCTTAAAACTATCTTTGATATTCTACATTCTGGACAAAGACAAATCCAAATAAGCTATATTATTTAGAGTTTTTTATCCATTTTGTCTGATTTATTATCCGCTTTTTTCGGGTTTTCTTATTTTTGCCGTTTTTTTCACAATTTGTCCAATTTACTCTTGATTTTTCAATTAAACTTTTGTTTTTTTATTGTTTTATATTATTTTTTTGCTTGTTTTTAGTTTTTTACCCGTTTTTAAATTTATTTATTTTTAATTTATAATTTTTCCGTTTTTTATTACTGTTTTTTTCTGTTTAATATATTTGATATCAACTGCGCCAGCTTACGGTGGCGTCATAGTACTAAAGTAAATGTGAACTGCCTATTTAAATATATGAAACTAGCTGACCCAACGAACTTTGTACTTCCTACCTAACAATAATGTTTTATTACCATTTTTTTTTAATTTTACGATTTTGTTTTGTATTTTTTTGTTTCCATTTTTACCTTCCGAACAGCAACGCTGTTGGAGGAAGGTATTGTGATCGCGAAAAATTCGATCTCGGGTTTTTAGCGGAAATACGCGTTTTAGAGTTCCTTGAGCCTAAAAAACCCAAAAATAAAAAATGTCTGTCTGTCTGTGTGTCTGTGAACACATTTGCGGCTAAACGGCTAATCGGATCGGAATGAAACTATAAAACCTTACTTATAATCACCATCGGAGGAATCTGATAGAATTTGAGTAAAATCGGCCGACCGGAAGTGGACGTTTACTCTTATCAAAAAATGGAATTTTTTGAAAATATTGGGTTTTCATATAGTTATTGGCAAAATATTTATACTTTGTGGAAAGAACATGTAATTTCCGACATTTTTGAAAGAATACATTTTTTTGATATTTTCATTAGTTTTCGAGATATTGACACTTTTATCAAAAACTGGAAATATGTGAAATAAAAATTGTGGATTCGCTCTTGTTCGGAAGGTCGTGTGGTGCCCACACCAGATTTTTTTTTATCTTGTCATTTTAATCATATTTTTCCGTTAGTTACCACCAGCTTTAACTATTTTTTTATAGTACTTTGTAATTTATTGATTAGATATAGTATATATTAACTGCGCCACCTTCCGGTGGCGTCAGCGTCATAGTAATTAGTTAAGTAAGTTTTTCTCTTTTAAATATATGAGATATAAACTCCGCTGGTATAAATTTATAAGATCTCAACTGCGCCACCTTATGGTAGCGTCATAATACTTAATTTCGTAAGAATTGTCGTTTAAATGTATGAAATATTAACTGCGCCACCTAAAGGTGGCGCCATAGTACTTAGTTTAGAAAAAATTTCTCGTTTACATATATGAGATATAACTGCCCCACCTTACGGTGGCGCCATGGTACTTTATAAAATAAGAACTGCAGGTTTATATATGTCGTAGGCAATCGCCGTAATCCGTCATTCCCTGAAAAGCCTAGGCATTACAGGTACTGCCGGCAATCGCCGTAATAGAATTATTATTACGCTGTTTGACGGAAATTATCCGTCATTTCAGGGACTGACGTTTAAACATTTAGGCAAACGGTGTAACCGCACGAATGATTGAATTTTACAGCGATTGCCGGATGCATGTTTAGTCAATTCAGAATTCGTATCATGAAGTTAGTGCTGTTCCCAACATTTGCAAACTCTTCGAAATATCAACATCACACTCACACCCAATAAGTCTTTTTCAGTTTTCCGTTACTTAAAATTCCATTTTCCATCCCTTCCCAACATTTGCAGACTCTTCGTTATCATCAACATCACACTCAAACCTAATAAGTCTTTTTCAGTCTTCCGTTACTTGAAAACTATAATTTTCCATCCCTCCCTAACATTTCAAAGCACTTCGTAATCTACATCATACTCACACTCAATAATATCCTAATATTTTTTCTACCTTTTTGATATTATCCAGGTTGACTGGACTAATAACCCCGCAATTTACTGAAGAGTTGACGGACTATACAACCGTCAAACGCCGTAATTTTCAAAAAATCAGAAAGTTACACCGTTTGCCTAAAACGTTAGCGTCAGTCCCTGAAATGACGGATAATTTCCGTCAATCACCGTAATAATGATTCTATTACGGTGATTGCCGGCAGTACCTGTAATGCCTAGGCTTTTCAGGGAATGACGGATTACGGCGATTGCCTACGACATATGCATAAAATATTAACTGCGCCAACTTGCCGTGGTGTCATCATACTTACTTAAGTAGGATTTGTTCGTTTATATTGTGGCCTTATTGTAGTTGACTTAGTTTTCTTTCCGCAATTTTATTGACTATTTTTCATTTTACTTGAGTTTCTCGTTTTGCCATTTTATTTATTTTTCTGAAAGTAACAATTTCAATATTTGTAAAATATTAAAAATCATCAATCATTTAAACAATTAAATTGGTAATAAAAAAATATTTCTGACAGGTTTTCAGCCTGGTATCTGGTATCCTTGAAAAATCGAATCCAAGCACAAAAAAACTTCAAGGTACCGAGGGTACATAGAAATGCATACCTAACCCCCCTGGCTCCTAGACTAATATGGCCCCAATTCGATCTGTACATAATAATTTACAAAACCTTGGATAGTTTTTTTAAATCTCCTTAATATTCCATTATAATACGACAATCACACTTATCAACAATTAAAATTATTAGTAACTTCCTCAATATAAATATTTAAGATCAATTAAACCCTCAAGAAGGTCATTTTTCTTATTAATTATCGATTTGAATATAATTAATAATAATAATAATTTTATTACCATTCAAACATAATGTTACATTTTCATATAGTACCAAACTAAATCGAAAGTCTTAGAGCCCGAGGACAACTTGAACAATTTTCTACATGAAGAATGTGTGTATGTGCCAAAATGATTTGAGAAGTCAATCAGAAATCTACGGTGGTTAAACACGATTTAGACAAAAAGTTGTGTAAGAATTTTCATGGGATGCTCAATATGCCAAGAAGCAAGTTTGCGATTGAATAATTAATCATTTCCAATTTCAAAAAGAGAAGACAATTTATTTATCAGTTTTGAACCTAAAAATAGTGCGTGTCTTTGGCAACATGTCATTTTGGCATTCTGGTATGCATTTTGTCCTTCCACCACCCCGTCTCCCTCACTTCCTAGGGTGCCACAACAACTTCGGACCCCTGAATGGGCTTTAGAGAGTTTACTCTTTGTGCGTTCTTCTGTATTACGTAGTCCTCAGTAGCGTTCTTTCTGTAGGTGACTTTTTTGTCACTTTGACACAATGTTTTTTAATGCTGCGGGAGCTGCATCTTTAATCTCTTGTGTTTCCAAGGCCCGTCGTCTAGGTCGTACTCTGTTAACTACCTTAGATCACGGTTTACATGGTTCCTTGTGCCTTCGTATATCTTCTTTGCTTTTTCTTTCGTGGTACTTCAAAGGGGGTCTCAGCAACTTTGGACACGTGAATGGACTTTGGGGAAAAATTGCGGCTCTCATCTGCTTCTGGCAAAAAAGTGCTCTTACATTATATTTCTGGAGTCTGGTATTGTTGCGTGCTTTTTTCTTTGTGCGTTTTTCTGTATGCTGCAGTCCTCAGTAGTTTTCTCTCTGTGGGTGAGTCTTTTGTCACTTTGGCTCTATGTTGTTCTTTACTACATCTTTGTGTTCCCAAAGCCCATCGTCTGTATAGTACTCTTCAATTTCCTTAGATCACGGTTTACATGGTTCTTTGTGTCATCATAGATCTTCTTGGCTTTTTTTATGGTGTCTGTAATTTTATATAAAAATGCGGATACCGCTTTCCTATTAATTGGCTTTTCCTTCCAATTAGTCCTCCAAGCTTGCTTATTACGTATTTGGCTTTCTTTAGTACGTTGTCGACGTTTTCTTTAAAGCATAATCCCTGTTCCATGGTGACTTCAAGGTAATTCACTGATCTAGTCCATTCAATGTTGTCTTTTTCCATCGATATATCTTCATATGGTTGGTGGTGTCTTTTCTTAAATAAATTTGCCCTGGTATACTTCTGATTAATCGATATTTTAGATTTTATGCACCATTCTTCTACTCTCTCATTGATCTTTGGAGGGTCTCGTAATCATCCTTGGTTGTGTACTCCTTGCTGCAATTGCAGTGTCGTATAAGTATAAAGCTAACATGGTATATTGTGTCTATGCATGTCTTTGGGTGAGTACCAATTGTATATGAGGTACAATGCGTGTGAAATCCATAGGTATTGATAATTTTTATTCATATACCTACTTGGCAAAAACTTTGATATACAAGTGTTGAACTGTGAAAAGTCTACAAAAATCTGCAAGGAAGAATACAAGCGTCGTTTTTGAAGTTATACTTCTATTCGTGCACTTGGCAGAAAAGATTGTGTAGAGTTAAATGGGAAAAATCATTACATATGTAATGGTGTGAGTAAGAGAGAGACAGTAACTCATATAAGGTATATTGGTCGGTAAAAACAAAGATGAAATATTTACTACATGATATTAGTCATAACTATAAGTTCTTTGAATACCGTTTAAGCATTCAGTACATTGAAAAGAGATAGATATACAAAAAACAGTCTGAGCTAATGTTTTGAATATCATAGTGACGGATCACATTGTGTTTGACAACTTATTTTATAATTCTGTCACGTAAGTTAACATATTAATAATAATATTCAGTAATGAGTACTGTATTGTAGTCTATAGTATCGTCACATGATTACAGTATATCCTGCACTATGCTTTTGAGGTTGTTGGCTACATAAACAGAAATTTTACGAATAGTCGAGGAAATATCAGCAAAACCTCCGAAGTTTGTAACGTAAGATGGATAGTAAAGCGTTTTTTTGCATTGGATTGGTTAGAATATCAGGAAATTTGTCGCTATTTTTCATAATTTAAAAATGGGAAATTACATTTCTGTATTTGAAAAGTGCATTCCGAACACAGGGAAAAATTACAACTCGGTAAGTATTGCTGAAAATGGGTTCAATTTATGTACTCGGAGTCTTTGGGGTCGCTGAACACGAATATCAAGATGCCGAAAGTCTCCGCGGCACTTGCTGCCTAGGGTATTTACCTCTTCTTCTGGAGTTTTATGTAAATTCTGTACAAAATCAGTGCACACTAGGTACTCGGTGGTTTTTTGAGTCGCTAAATACGATAATGATAATGACGATGGTCTCCGAAACACCTAGTGCTTAAGACGGACCTCGTCTCCAGAAAGTGTATGCAAATTCGATACAAAATGAATGTGCGCTCGGTACAAGGAGGTTTTTGGGGTCGCTGAACACGAATATCATATACTGATTTTGCTAAATCATTCACATACAAATTTATGAATCCGAGAACGTGCATAGAAGTATAACTTCTGCCGGCAGTCCCACTGACTGCCACACCCGTTTTTTTTCTTATCATGGACTTGATTTGTGTGGGGTTAAATGGCAAAAATCATTACATATGTATTGGTGTGAGTAAGAGAGAGACAGAAACACATATAAGGTATCAGTCCATTGAAAAGAGATAGATATACAAAAAACCAATCTGAGCTAATGTTTTGGAATATCATAGTGACGTATTACATTGTGTTTGACAGATTATTTTATAATTCTGTCACGTAAGTAAACATATAAAGTTTAGTATTTTATAGTAATAATATTAATAATAATATTCAGTAATGTGTATTGTATTGTAGTCCATACTACCGTCACATGGTTGCATTATATTTTGCACTATGGGGTTTTGTAAACACTTTTTTTGTACATTGATCGTTTTACTGTTTAGTTTTCGTGTTTGAAGTAAGGACACACATCAACTGGTCTTATTTTTCTAAGTATTTATTTAATAATTTAAGTGAATACAGTTAATTTAAAAAATATATATATTTCTACTTGCCTGTGTTTGTAGTTATTAAGTTTTATTAGTTAACAGTGCATAGAAGTATAACTTCTGCCGGCAGTGCCACTGACTGCCACACCCTTTTTTTTATACTATTTTTTGAACTATTTCTAATGGTATTGTCGAAGATGCCACATGCTATTATACCGTAATGTAAAACACTCTAAGATAAAGCAAACTATGTTATTTTGAGCAAGTTCTTATTTAAAATTTTCCTAAGAATTTTAAATTTATAAAGAGTCTTTCTTTTCCAACCAACTTTAAGATGTGCTCAAGCAGCTATCTATAATGAGGCCTAAGTAATTAAGTAAATCAGTTCTATCAATATAATCACTACACAAGCAGTTATTGGGAAGGTTACAAGTATGAATTCTAATTTTGGACAAGTTGAGTTGAGATTTCAAAATAGGACCAAAGCAGGTGAATTTAGTTTTCTAAGTAATTTAGAAAAGTATTTACTTAGATCGATGGAGAACAAAGTAATGAGGTTGAAATCTGCAGAGGAGTTTAACGGGAATGTGTGCTCTCGCCATTACTATTCAATTTGTACTCCGAGAATATCTTCCAGGAAGCACTCGACAGACATGTTAAGAAACATGGGACTAACATCGGACGGATCATCAATTGAGTGGGTGAACAAATTTAGATACCATGGGATATGGTATGGCTCACTGAAGAATGGATATCTGACCTCGAAATAAGATGTCGTATAGAGAGCGCTCGCAGCATTTTCATGAAATTCAAAGCCATCTTTACAAATACCTACCGACTTTGACCAAAGCCTAAAAGTGAGATTTAATGCTACATTTGGTCAGTGTTACTGTATGGGGTGGAGAGCTGGACATTGAAGACGACCACAATGAATAAAATAAAGTCTTTCGAGATGTGAGTATACCGCAGGGTGCTGAAGATCCATAGGAGTAACCAACGAGGATGTCTTGCAAAGAATAAAACAGGAACGTGAATTGTTACTAACGATAAAAAAAACTGCATATCTGGGGCACATAATGCGAAATACGAAGTATTAGCTCTTACAACTGTCCATCGAGGGGAATATAGGAGGAAAGAGGGGAATGGGAAGGAAGATGTCGTGGCTAAGTTACATAGGCAGTGGAACGGCTTACGAATAGTGGAAAGCCTAATACAAGAGACAGTATACAGATGAGACATGTGGTCGCAAACATTCATTAGGGAATATGCATAAGAAGAAGAAGAAGATTTACTAAGACTTCGTCCCAGTCGGTACCCGAAAAGACGAGTGCCGTATCCTTCGCGTAAGAAATAATCGAACCACGTCAAGAACGCCATTCACGGTATCAAAAGTCTTGGAAAGATCCATAAACAGATGTAAGATTTGTAAGATTAACAATTGCATCTTCCCTTCTGCGTCCATTTCGAAATCCATACTGGTTTTTGCTCAACACGCCATGGTTATTAAAAAAGACTAATCTATTTTTAAGATATCTCTCTTAATTAACTCATGACTATCTAATCAACAAATAAACGATCTTAAAGTTGGTTGGGAGACTGAGGAAGATTCATTGAATAGTTTGAGCAACCGATTTCCCTAAGGGCGATTCACAATTCAGGAAAGTTACCAAAAGAATGTGTTCGTGACGAATGTCCGTATCAGTAGGTACATTTAATTTGTGTATGATTAAAGAGTAGTAAGAGTACCTTTTAATAGTTTTAATGTTAGGTCATTTCCCTTAAAAAAAAAAGTGAAATACCAATTAGAAGAAGATTAGATACTTACTGTCAACAATAAAAATGAAACCATTCTGTATTCTAATTTTTCACGACAAAATTATTTCTACTATCTCTATGAGTTAATCGGCGGACTAGGAACTTTCACTCATGGACGCATTCAGCTGAAATAATATAATGCAGTTTTTAAAGAACGTTCATGTCTTCAAGAAACAATCGTTGTACACCTTGAATTTACGGCCTTTAGACATTTAAATATGTAATATACAAACGAACGTGTTAACCTCGACCCTTTACCGCGATTTGTTGATTCTTTGTGAAGTACCCAACTGTCTTCTTGTGTTAAGGATATTAGTGTTAACAATGAGCCTTATGATCTTAGATTGCATCTTTGGTGAGCATTTATCTATTTGTACAGCTATAAATTATCTTTATTAGGTAATGTCAATATATAACTACTGTTCTTCATTGTCCTATGCGGTAATTGGTATTTATTTAACTTAAATATTATTAGATAATTTTTAAAGAATATGCCAATAAGAATTCTGGCATGAGTAAACCATATTTTATTACTATTACCCGTGTGTTTTGTTTTTATTAGGATTTCAGATAATTTTCTGCAATTAACTGTTTAGTTTGTTTTTGTCTTTTTAATAATCACAGCAAAAATTACAAATATCTCAAAATATTTAAAAAAAATAGTATTTTCCTCAAAGGGTTATGATATATGTATTTGTATTTGATCCATAGTGTTTCAGATATTAAGAAAATTGAAAAAGAAACACGTCTGTGTACCTACCTTGTATAGACGTAAGAAGTTTTATGCTTCTTTGGCGTAACAATATAAAAATGTTTTTTAAAATAAATAAAGTACTTTTACCATTTATAATAATTGTAAATTATCATTAATAACTGTCTAAATTCAAATCTAAGGTTTAGGCAAGCGTACGCTTAAAATAATGAAAAATGAGGAAAACCAGAAAACGACTTTTTAGTAGGTTGGAAAGTCTTAAAAATATAAACCCCTCATATCAAAATAAAAAAAAAGACATGTAGGACTCTGGCAATTCCGATAGAAGCGAAGCTTTCTATTCTATCTTTGACAGAGGATTAAAAAGTATATATTTTTGAACTATAGGTATTTTTTGAATAACCCTAATAATCAATGAAAAAATTAAATTGGCAGGTTGGGCGCCAATTTGAAACAGTTGAAATTCCCAATATAGGGTTTAAATCCCCTAGCTAGCTCAATAGAGTCGTGACTTCTTTTTAGACTTTTACTAGTCCTCCCCAAACATAAAATATAAGGGCGCCAGAGTAGGTACAAACTAAGCAAATAACACACAAACACCCGTTTAAATGATTTATTTAAAAAAAAAAAGTGAGAGGTGTCAAGGGACACCCGGATGGAACGAAGTTCCTTTCGATTAATTAGTGAAGGAATTGTAATTTGTAAACACAACAGAGAGTTTGTACATACATAGGTAAGCATATATTATCGTCTGTATAAAATCTCTACTTACCTAACTCTATCAGCAATATCCGGAACTTGTGCAGAAACACTGTCAGGATACATTATTGTTTTTATTTTCTATTATTTTAATATTTATTATCTACAAAAAACCTGTATAAACTTAACAAAGTCGCGACACTACTACACTGTTCAAAGCAAAATAGAAAAAAAAATAGTAAATCCATTATTTTCAACAGTTCGTTTCTTTTAACAAAAGTGTCCATTTATACAATAACAGAGGTTTAGAGGATATACATCTACCTAGAATTACTTTTTATTTCAATTTAATTTAAAACAGGAATTAACAATTTAATACAAAATTTAACAATCCCACCACTAATGGCAGCAATTTTAATTACGGCGATAACGTTAAAATAAATCACTGAATATAGTCTGGTGGATTCTTATACTAAAACGATCCAATAGATCGTTACATAACAAAATCATAAAATAATAATAATATATTGTAAAAAACAAAAATACAAATACAGAATACTAGCTGAATCCCGTACCTACCACCTGACACCGATATTTTTTCTCATCTTACTTTCTTCAAATTTTTACGATTGGTTTCAGTTTTTTTTTTATCACATCTTCTTGTTTTCAAGTTCTTACTATTTTTTTCGTTGTATTTTGTAATGTTTTGATTAAAAACATTAGATATCACCTTTGACACCTTCATAGTACCTACTTAATTAAGAGAGAATTGTTGAATATATAAGATACTAGCTGACCCGGCGAACTTCGTACCGCCTACTGATGTTTTTTACCATTTTTCCAAATTTTTACGGTTTTGTAAATTATCGATTAGATATATTATATATTAACTGCGCCACCTTATGGTGGCGTCATAGTACTTAATAACGCAAGAATTGCTAATGTAAATTTATACCATCTCAACTGCGCCACCTTACGGTGGCGTCATAATTCCTAATTTAGTAAGAGTCACTTTTTTAAGATTTTTTGACAAACAAATCTTTTATTTTTCGTAATAAATAAAAATATTTTTTTATTAAAAAGTATCCTATTTTACTTCTAATACCTCCAAGAATATATGTACAAAGTTTCATGATGATCGGTTGATTAGTTTTCGCGTGAAAGCTTAACAAACAAACTTACATTCACATTTATAATATTAGTAGGGATAGCGACAAATTTCCTGATACTTTAACGAATCTAATGCAAAAAAACGCATTCCGATCCATCTTACACGTTACAAAATTCGGAGGTTTTGGTACTTTATTTCCTCGACTACTCGTAAAAACTCTGTTTATGTAGCCAACAACCTCAAAAGCATAGTGCAGGATATACTGTAACCATGTGACGGTATTTTAGACTACAATACAATACTCACTACTGAATATTATTAATATAAAATACTAAACTTATATGTTAACTAACGTGACAGAATTATAAAATAATCTGTCAAATAATCATGTGGTCCGTCACTATGATATTCATAAATTAGTTCAGACTGTTTTTTGTATATCTATCCTTTTTCAATGTACTAAATGTTGAAACGGTAATCAAAGGATTTATAGTAGGTAATGACTAATAACATGTGATAAATATTTCATCTTTGTTTCTACCGACCAATATACGTTATAAGTGTTTCTGTCTCTCTCTTACTTACACCATTACATATGTAATGATTTTTCCCATTTAATTGTACACAAATCTTTTTCACCGAGTGTATGGGTATGTTCTGACTAAGTCAACGATTACAATCGATTACAATCGCAGAATATGGCTCTCGGACACGATTAGATTATTACTTACTGTCAACGAATTTTTTTGGCCGCCTTTTTCGTTTGTATTGTTTACAAAAGATATAGCGTGCAATAATAAATTATTGTCATTTTGATATAAAAAATTACTTAATGTGATGAAAAAAATGTAAATATATTATATTGTCTCTGTGTAGGAACTTGTAAACACACTTGATCACAAACACGATTACACGAATCGTGTCCGAGGGCAAATGGTAAACGATTACAACCGTTTGCAGGCGATTGTAATCGATTGTAATCATTGACTTAGTCAGAACATACCCTATGAATAGAAGTATAAAAAAAAAACAAAAAAACTTCCCTCAGGCGTAATCGATCCCATTACGATAACCCAACCGAAATGTCATAATCAGCCGCTGATCCAAATTAGCTACCAAGACCTTACATGAAGAATTTCAAAATGATAATATCATATTTAATATAATAACAATTCAATAAACAAATAATTTGCAATAAAATAATATTGCGACTATAAATTAAAATGTAAGCTATCCTATCTTTCAAGTTGGATCAAACTGCACACGGTGTGCAAATTTGATTAAAATCGGTTTAGTAGTTTAGGAGTCCATTGCGGACAAACAACGTGACACGTAATTTATATATATTAAGATTAACTGCGCCTTCTTACAGTGACATCATAATACATAATTGTTCGTTTAAATATATATCATCTGCGCCGCCTTACAGTGGCGACATAGTACTTAATTAAATGAGAATTGCTCGTGTAAATAAATAAGATATATAACCTTAACCTGTTTAGGAAATAAAATCTAATAAGCGATAGGTACACTTAAACCACACACATGTGATTTTTAACTGTTTGCAAATATTGATGAAAATAATAAACAGTCGTCTATCAAACAAAATATCCCATTCGTAATTATAATAGATAATAAATAATGGGCCTGTAACATTCTATCACTTGATGTAGTATTAAATTTCTTCCATCTCGTCGTAATTAGTAGTTCTTTTGTTTACCATAGACTTCGACGGCTTCTTTCACTTATCCCACTTCTAACACCAATTGTTATATTTTTCCATCGTGGATTCGGGATAAGTGATAAACAGCAGACAAACCTAACAATTTATTGATAAACACAAATAAATAACAATTTCTCAAAATAATCTACACAACTTTGATACAGTCACAATTACTGAATAACGTCTTTAAAATACCTCTTACAACAATTCGCACTTCAATCACTGTTTATCGCCATCTATTACAATTACAATTATTTTATCTCCATCCAAAGCCGTCCCTTATATATGAAATCAATTCCTTCTAGAAGCATCTCCACAATTACATCCAGAACATTTAACATTCTCGAATCTTCCGAACGTTCGAAAAGCTATTCGAAGATTCTAAGAACGGCCTGTCGCGACTCACCCATCTTGTGGGCGACAGGTCCGAACTATACCATCGCGTTACTTTATAAGATTGGTTTGTCGGTCCCTCCACAAGAGTGCGCTCTTGAATGGAAGACCACATGACATTTGGTTAATAGGATCCTCATGTCATTGGAAAGAACCTTATTAATTTTGGTCCAGATTCGATAACCCTTTCGGTAATATTTTAATGGTTTTCCGAAACTCATTTATATAATGTAGAGTTTCATCAGTTTGTGTATGCTATAACTCCTAAACGAAATTTGAATTTGATATACAGAATCCTCATGTCATAAAGAAGAACACTATTAATTTTGGTTCAAATCAAAAATTTTTAACTGTTATCAGAAACTGGTGTTTAATGCAAATGTATAAAGTCGATGGTACTTTCTTACTTCTTTGTTTTTATTAAGAACTGTTTTGTCAGTTAACCCTTCCATAATTTAGAATATATAGTTCGTCATGCTGTAGTGTTCTTAAATAAATAAAGAAATTGTTTAAATCGGTTTATTCACCTTAAGAATTACGGTAAACTATATTCAAATAATAATTTCGTTTATTCATTGCTTGAATTTTTAATCAACTCTTGATTTCAATTACTATCTACTTTCGCTTTCTAATTCATTTTTATTTTTACTGTTACGCATTCTTTCTGAATTAAAGGTAGTACGACGTGCTTCAGATTGTAACTCGATTTTTTTATATTATGAATTTGTATAATTTTTTTTAAGAAACATTTATAAAATTGGTAACCGTGGAGTTTTTCTCACGGTACAATTAGATGAAACTGTTGTGTTACTATTTTTATACTGACTCTTAAAGATAACACTTTAGATTTAATAACAATTACAAGGAAATTATATTTATATGAACTTTTACATAATTTTGTGGAAGTTTTAGAAAATTGTTATAAATTTCAGTGTTATTGTGCTATTAGCGCTCGGCAACATATAGACCATTATTTATTGAATTGCATTTAATTCTTTAATGCATAGTGTATCTATTATTTACTTCTTAGAATTTATAATGGATGGCGGTGTAAATTTATCACAAAAACTATACCATCGTTTAACATCTAAGGACAGCTTACTCTGGCAATTGACTACTTTGCCAATGTTATTCCGATGATGAAGTTGAAAACGACCTCTGTGACATAGTGCAAAGAGGACTGAACAAAGCAAAGCAATGGTATGATTTGGTGGGACTTAATATCAACCCCACCAAAACCACTTTAGTAGCCTTTACACGGAAAAAGAAACCGAACTTAAAAATCTGAATGGGACAAGGACACCATATTGGGGCTAAGCCAAAACGCCATAAAATGGTATACGAATGGCTCCAAGTCACATAAAAGAACAGGAGCCAAATTGTTAAAAAGTAAACGTATTTTGGGAAATAATATATTTACATATATAACTAACGTTTTACAATTATTTTGACAATTATATAAATTATATAATCTATTTAACAGTAAACAGTGGCGTTCACTGATAAGTGTTTGTAAGGTGTATATTCCAACACAAATACTCAGAGAGGCTGGGTGCATACCCAAGCATCTTTCAAGCGGAAATACGTGCTATCGAGAGATGTATAGAATTTAATATCGAAAAGAACTATCATAGACAAAAGATTACAATCATGTCAAGCAGCCAACAAAGCTCTGAACGCACACACAATCAGTTCAAAGATGGTCCGGGAATGCCTAAACAAATTAAATGAACTAGGAGAAAATAACGCTGTTACCCTTCTATGGGTTCCAGGACACATAGGAATAGAAGGAAACAAAAGAGCAGATAAGTTGGAAAAAGAAGGAGCTGAAACTCCATACCTGGGACCGGAACCATCTTGTGGAATCAACAGTACTAAAATCAGTACTAAAATGAATACCGAAAAATCCAAGTACAGGAACGATCTAGAAAAACAATTGAAGACGCCCCTATCTCAACCTTAGTAAGAAGAACCTCCGATTAAGAGGAATCATGAGGAAACTAGGATTGGTAGATGAAGCAAACTGCAGATTCTGTGAGGTAGAGGATGAAACCTCAATACACATACTCATACACATAGATGAGCTGCTGTAAATCTGAGGAAATCATCAGAAGTATAGCAAAAAAAGAGAGACATTTAAGTTGCTGAGAAACTTGGTAGATGGCGTAATATGGCAATCTCTAAATAATATAGTTAGAAAGATTATTTGAGTTTGTCTTCGTACGGAGAGAATAATGAATATTGAAATATTATTTTCAAAAATTGGTGACAGTCTTGGAAAAGTTAAAAATCGTAAAAAATGGACAAAAATTATGAAAGAATGTTAAAAATCCAGAAAGATTGTTGATAATCGTGAAAAAAACGTTGAAATACGTAGAAACTGTTAACAATTTTAAAAATTGTTAATAATCATGAAACAATTTTAAAAATCCTGATATTATCTTAAAAATTGTTGAAAATGTTGAAAATTGTGAAAAGTAAATAAATCTTGTAAATGCTTAAAAAAATGCCGAAAAATTTTTAAAATCTTAAAAGTTGTTAACTATCGTGACAAACAGAAGACAATCCTGATAAATTGTAGGAAATCGTAAAAAAATGTTGAAAATCCTAAAAATTGTTAATAATCTTTGAATTTGTTAAAAAGTATGAAAAATCTTTTGAAATTTCTGATACAATGTTAAAAATCGTGAAAAAAATCATTCCAAATCTTAAAAAAAGAAGAAAATCGAAACAGTAGAACACATAATGTATGACTGCTCTGCTTTTTCTGAAATCAGAAAATCCGTGTTGGGCGAGTATTGGCTTACACAAGCCGATGTCAGGGAGATCCCCCTCGGGAGACTCATCATCTATTTTAAATCACTAGTCCTGGTGACAGCCTGAGGTCAGTATATCCCTTCATACGGGAGGATGCACAATGGGTCATATGTGGCCTCAGTGCTGGCTGAGCACTAGCTCGCCCCTCCGCAAATTTCCAGATCCAGAGATCCAGAACGAGATCGTTTTCTTGTTGCTCCTCCAGCGTAGAGCTCTGGTCTTCTGGCACAACCTTAACTATTGCAAGTTTTTCCTCGTTCTGCTCCATGCGGGTACAATGGGGGCAATCAGGTTGACATCGCCTTCTGGAAAGTGCATCAGCATTACAATATCATATTCCTGCAGCTTTTCGAGCCATCTTGCCATCTGTCCTTCTGGGTTCCTAAAGCTAAGTAGCCACTTTAAGCTGGCATGGTCTGTTCTCATCAAGAATTTTCGGCCATAGGTACAGATATTTATAAAAGTTCTCGACGGATTTTACAACTGCTAAGAGTTCCCGCCGAGTTACACAATAGTTCTTTTCAGCTTTCGATAAAGTTTTGCTGAAATATCCAACCACTCTTGTAGCTGTTTATGAAAATTGTAAAAAATTGTTGAAAATGAGAAAAAAACGTGAAAATCGGAAAAACAGAGTATAAAAAAACATTAATTGTTAGTCAGTACGAAGTTCACCGGATCAGCAAGTATTTTAAATAATATGATTTTATGTTAAAGTTATTTTCTTATGTTTCAGACCAAAGCGTATACGAACATGTCTAGAGAACTATGTAGACGATATCTTTCAAGTCGAGTAATTCCATCTGTAAGAAAATATTCAACAGATAGACCATTTTCTACAGCTATCGGTGTTATACCTGATGTGCAAGAAGGTGAATTTAAAATTGAAGATACAGTAACTTCTCCTAAGGACTACAGTGAAATCCCAGGACCTAGAGAGTTACCATTTATTGGAAATGCTTGGAGATTTGCTCCTATAATTGGTAATTAACTATTTAAAAAAATCTACGAAAGTTAATAAATAAATTCTATTTTTTCAGGCCATTATAAAATTCACGAATTAGATAAAGTAATGTGGTCTTTAAGAAAAGATTATGGAAGAATAGTTAAAGTAAGTGGTCTAATAGGCCATCCAGATTTACTTTTTATATTTGATGGTGACGAAATCAAAAAAGTTTTTAAAAATGAAGAAGCCATGCCACATAGACCGTCAATGCCCTCTTTACATTATTATAAACAACGTTTAAAGAAGGACTTTTTTGATGGGAATGAAGGAGTAATAGGCGTGTAAGTAATTTTTATGAGTAGTAATAATAAATTCGTGTAGGTATATTAATTATTAGTTTAACTAGTTTTAGCTATTAATACTCACGACTATTTTATTGCACATTAAAAATATTGGTCATAATTTAAAATACTATAAAATTACGATAAGATCATTTCGGTTTTGACATACCTATGTTTTGAAATACAAGTTCACAAAAACTTTAACTATTTACAGTGGTAGAGAAATCTAAGAAAGTTGTAAAAGAATAGTAGAAATACCATTTTAAAATTTGTTTGTTGATCAAATTACTTTTAACTAGGTCTTAGTTCTTACTCTTTCCATTCGGATATTTTTAATTTGGTGGAAACTAACCTTCTTCTGATTTTCTTCATATATATTGAGATTTATTCATTTTGCACCCAGTCCAATTACTTCTGTTGGTGAAAGCATAGCTTTTTTATTGTGTGCTACACAGCTGGATTGCTGGGACGTATGACAACCGAAAACGTAACATGTTTCATCAAATAATACTTCATCTTTTTGTTCTCATTCTTCCTCTTTTCCTTATCTCATACTTAGTTGGCGTTGGCGTTAGCCTTTCGTAACATTTGTACCCTCCTCTCCATTTTTTCTCTTTCAGATCCTCATTTATTCTATTTATCCATCTCAACTTCGGTTTTTTCTCTCTTCGTCGTACCCCCAATCTCACATTCATTTACTCTTTTATTCACTTAACTCGAATCTGTCCTCTCTACATGACCAAACATCTTAACCTATTTTCCGGAATTTTCTTGATCAGCTATCTTCACTGTATCTTTTACTATCTCACATCTTACTCTACCTCTGCTCGTTAATCAACACATTGATCGTAACATCTTCACCTCCACCACTTTTAACTTTCTCTCTTACTCTTTCGTTATTGACCAGGTTTCTGAGTTAAACAACTTTCTTGTACAGTATAACTTTCATTTTTGCACTCACATTCCTGTCACACAACACTCCACTTATTCTTCTCCAGTTCAACCATCCACATTTACTTCTATGATTGATCTCATTCTTTAACCCTCCATTCTTTTTTAACATTGGCAATAAGTATTTAAAATTTTAGACAGCTGGCAGCTCTGGATCGTGCAGATTGAATTAAGTCCATTTGTGTGTTGTCTTATACTCAGGCTTTGTCCTACTCATTCACAACCCTCTACTCTTAAGCGCTTTTCTCCATTTGTCAAGTTTTCCTTCCTGTCTCTCTTTCACAAAATCTATAATCACAATCACCCGCATACATCATATCACAATGGACTTCACTTTATTTCTTCGATCATAACATCCATCACCATATTAAACAGATAGAGCCTCAGCACCGACCCCTGGTGGAAGCACAAATCCTTCCGGAACCCTAACACTGCTTTTTATTTTCGTTTTTGTTTCCTCGTACATTTCTTGCACTAATCGGACATACTTTTCTGACACATCTTTCACTGACACATTTTTTGTCTCGGTATTCGGTCATACACTTTCTCTAAGTCTATGAAGCAGCTTGGATATCAAGCTATATTCCACGACATCTCTCCCTAATTTTCCTCGGTTTCTTTTTAAAGTATGCGACATTATTTTAATGCCTCTATAGTTACCTCATTCTTGTACATACCCCTTATCCAAAGATTGTCAAAGCATACTTTTCCTCTACTCATTCGGTATTTTCTCTTGATTCACCACTTCTTTCACCAGGTCCAACAGAATACTCCATCCTCAACAGCCACCTTCCATACTTCTGCTGATATCCCATCCACTCCCACCGCTTTCCATTCTTTTTCTTCTTCAATCCACTCTTGACTTCACCTCAAGACAAGTCTCTCACCATCTTCACATATACCTCTTTCATTTTTCTCGTTCAGTATATTCTCGAAATATTCCTTCCATCTTCCTTTTATATTCTCTACCTACTTTATTCTTAATTTGTCTCATGGCAGTTATATCTTTCGAAGCATTATCTTTTATATTTATCCTTCATAATTCTGTTTCTCCTTTATTACTCTCAAAGTTCCCAAATGTATTTTCCATTGTTCTGATTTCGCTTCTGCAATTGCTCTCTTTGCATTCATCTTTGCTAGCTCATATTCTTTCTTATCACTTACACTCCCCGATGAATTCCACTTCTTCTTTGCCAACTTTTTCGCTTTTACCACTTTCTGTACTACCTCATTCTGTTGCACCTTTCCCTGATCACTTTGCAACACTTCTTTTGTTATCTTCCTAACAACATTACTACTGCTTTCTTAACACTCTTCACTTAAACTCACTCTCCTACTCCTTTACATTTCTTTTATTACTTCCCTTTTAAAACTTAGCTAAGATTATGTTTAGAAAATGGTTGACTAATAAAAATTTACTTTTTAGACATGGCCCTAAATGGGAAGCATTTAGAAAACAAGTACAGCAATACGTTTTACCTCCGCTTACTGCCAAAAAATACATCGAACCATTAGATGCTGTATCCATGGACTTTTTGAACAGGTAAGTCATATTTATTGTAACTATAGGTACTCGAATAAACCGTTTTAAAAGATCTAACAGTAACCTACTGTAGTCCACAAAAAACCAGAAACCTATTTAATAATAGGCCCGAACTTATTTAAAATAATTGTCCAAATTCCATTAACAAATTTTTATATTGTGGTCAATAATGATCGGTTGGCGCCTTACCAGAAAAACCACAGTGGGCATATCCAAGAAGATTGTTTGGCTCAAGGTTAGTACGGGATCCCAATTTAGGAAATAAAATTCCGAGAGGAATGAATCTAAGGAGGGGGCAGTTAACGGGATAAACCGAATAAGGAAAGAAACTTTAGTAAAAAGACTGTTTTTACGTTATGTATTCCAGAATCTTCTAATATGTAGTAATTAGTTCAAATCATGTTCTCACAAAGACAAGAATATTCGTTTGTTCTATATAAGGGGATGTATAAATAAGCAGTTAAGGGGAATTCAAATAGTTCATTGTCAATGTAAAACTGTTTAGACGTTATCCAGCAGAATTCTTGTAAAACTGTTACAGTTTTGGTGAATAAATTGTGTTAAAGTCTCCATAAGTGTTTCAAATTGGTGTCACGTGTGGGGTGAAGATACAAGAATGTCTGGAAAGAAGATAAATGAACTATTGGTGGTTGAGCTCAGAAGAGGGCTTGAAGAATTACAGTTGGAAATTACTTGGTGCAAATCCGTATTGTTCAGTAGGCTCCGTGAATACTACTTAAGTAATAATTCGAACCATGACGCTGTGGAGTTCGACGATCCGGTTCAAAAAGCAATTTCTAAACAGACGCAAGAAGTTTTCCTGCTGTCGCAACCAATGACGAGCCAACAAGAGGAACAGACGCAACAACTTTCCTATCTGTCGCAACGAATGACGGGCCAACAAGAGGAACAGACGCAACAATTTTCCCAGTTGTCACAACGAATGATGAGCCCACAATAGGTACCATAATACGCGGTCAATGGAAAAGAGTTACCAAGTTGGAGATTTAGTTTGGCTCTATAGCCCCCGACGTCGTCGAGAGATTTGTCCCAAAATACAGAAGAACTGGGAAGGTTAGTACACCATGAAGAAAAAGATTAACGATGTCACTTATCGGATCGTGAAAATTTCCAGAGGGAAACCCGTCGTGGTCCATCATAATCGGTTAGCGCCTTACCAGGGAAACCTCAGTGGGGATGTGCAGCAGCTTCAAGAAGGTGGTTTGGATGGCGGTTTTTGTGGTTCCCTTCGTCCTTGCAAAATGGAAGGGCTCCACGACGGAGGAGACACGCCACAGCGTCAGTCTCCTAACCCCACATTACACCACGTGGGTTACACTGCAACACTAGACCTATACTCACACAAAAGAAGGAAGACTGTTTAGGTACGTTCAAGCGCCATGTATGGAGAGAAAACTTAAGAGCAATCCAACGTGTTGCACATGGGAAATGCAAATGGGAAGATTTGTGAGAGCGGGGCCGACGACAGATACTAACATCATCCAAACACTCCCATCCATTCCCTGAAAAGGACATAAGTTCTACAGCAGGATCCTCTTGCCTACCATATCCCTCTAAAATTATCTGCTTTTACCTACCAAACTCTATATTCTTTAGCCTTCAGGGGTGTGCGGGATCCCGATTTAGGATTCCAGGAGTAATGAATCTAAGGAGAAGGCACTGTAACGGGATAACCGAATAAGAAAAGGATCTTTAGTTAAAAGACTGTTTTTGGGTTATGTATTCCAGAATCTTCCAGTATGTACTAATTAGGTCAGATCATGTTCTCACAAAGACTAAAATATTCGTTTGTTCTATATAAGGGGATGTATGAGCAGTAAAGGGGAGTTCAAATAGTTCATTGGGACGGTATGTTTAGACGTTATTCAGCAGAGTTCTTGTAAATCTATTACAATTTTGGTGAATAAATTGTATTAAAGTCAGTAATTTAACATTTATTTGTTGATAGAAACAAGCTTTACTTTAATTAAACTTGTCAAACTTACGAAAGAAAAAATGGGCCTTTTACTATCTGGGCATGGGATAAAAAAAATTGATTTCAGAGAAGTATAACTTCTTCGTACATAAGCACACACCTACACAGGGTTTTGTTTTTATATTTATCTTATGTTCTGAAACACACTGTAGACGACTTAACATATTTTTTTAAAAATAATTTGATATTTTAATGGAAAATTTTAAATATGAGTTTTATGGAAATGTGTTGGTAAACTATTCATGAATACCAGTTGCAGTTGCAAGCCATGTACGGAAAGTTACTTTTGCGGCACCTACAAAACTTCTACTTTCAGTTCAAAACTGGCTAATAGACAAATAAAACAGAAAAGTAGGTTGTATTGCAGAATTCTGCACTTGTTATATAAGAAAACCTACTTAAAGATTTAAAAAAAAATAATATATACGATAATTTCCACTTGATTTAAATTCCAACCGGAATGTTATATAATATTTAAGATATTCGAATACAGAATTGTGTATGTTATTTATTAGCTCTTTTAAATGCCTACATTTAGAAACTGTGATCTAACGAAAAAATTACATTAAAAAGTAGGTTAAGTTCATTGTTGTTATTATTTTTTATTTAGTGGTTAAACAATTAGGATAATTACTTCCTATGTTGACTGTTTTGTGTATAATCAATTAAATAAATTTCCATAATGGATGATAATAACATTCATATTCGTCACTTTTACCTAATTGGTTTGTAAAAATCAGAATACCAAGTTCAACTTGGGAATCACCTAAAAAATTTGCTAACATAAAAATATTCTCTAATTCCCTAGTTCTTTAAAAATATCAAAGATTTTTCTTATCCATAAAGATGGTGAAGTTACCGAAAAGAGTGTTAAAAGGCTTAAAACCAATAACGCTCAATAACGTGCTGGTTCCAATGGCCACAGAAGCCAAATACCTGGGTGTGGTGTTACTGGTGTTTGACCAGAGGCTATCATGGAAGCAACACATTCAAAAGGTAACACATAAAGCTACAATAGCCCTTGGTAGGTGTAGACAATTGTGTGGCAAGAACTGGGGCTTGAACCCCGAAATGAACCTTTGGTTGTATACACAAGTCATTATACCAATGTTAATCTATGGTTCGGTGGTGTGGTGGAGTAGAACGCAGCAGTCCGGGGTGATCAGGCAGCTGGAAAGCATTCAAAGGCAGGCATGTCTGAATGTTACAGGTGCCATGGGAACCGCCCCAACGGACGCACTACAGGTTCTACTCAACCTACCACCATTGCACATTTACATTCACGTCGAGGCTATGGCAACGGCTCACAGGCTGCTACAAGGCCAGGCCCCCATTACCTTATTAAAAGGCAAAAAGCAAGCAGAGTTATACAATAGGGTTAAGGCAGATCAAATAATGAGCATGCCTCAGGACAGGATAGTCCCCAGGTATAACTTTGTGAGAAACTTTTGAGTACAAATACTGGAAAGGGACTCATGGAACAATGGCCCCCCAATCCAAGGGGAGTCAATTTGGTATACCGATGGCTCAAAGACTGAGAAAGGCACAGGGTCAGGTATATACAGTAGAGGACACAGGATAAAAGTCCAACTAAGTCTAGGTGCGTATGTCACAGTGTTTCAGGCTGAAGTAATGGCCATACAACACTGTGCAACGGAGATCGTAAGTCAGGGTATAACGGGTAAAACCGTAGTGATATACTCGGACAGCCAAGCAGCTGTAAAGGCGATAGTCTCAGCACAAATAAGCTCACAGCTGGTGTGGGACTGCGTTGGGGCCCTGACACATGCCGCAAGTCAACATTTTCTGACACTGGCATGAATACCAGGACACTCAGGGTTTCGAGGCAATGAGAAGGCTGATGAACTGGCCCGCGCGGAGCTAATACCCGGAACCATTCGGCGGAATTGCTGACACATTTAGAAAGGCAGCCATTGAGAAATGGAGGCTAGAGAAGGCCCAGGAGTGGTGGGAAAAATCACCGGGCAAGCGACAAGCCAAAGTCTTCATAAAGGGACACTCGGCGAAGTTTACTGCAGAGCTGCTATCACAAAGGCGAAACGATGCCAGAATGATTGTCAGTCTCTTGACAGGACATTGTAGCCTCAAGAAACACATGAGTCAGTTGAATGATGAAGACATCTGTCGATACTGCCAAGAGGAGGAGGAAACCGCATTTCATGTCCTATGCCAATGCGAAGGCCTTGCAAGGACGCGGTATCTAGTACTGGGAGAGGAGAAATCGGCTGCTCCAAGTTATGCGGAGTGGCCACTGTCAAGGCTATTAAGTCTCATTAAGAGGGCAGGGCTGGACAAGCTTCTCTAATCCGATTCTTGAGATAATGGGTGGTCACAATAGATCTGCAAAGGTCGCAGTGATACAGGCTAACAGCCAACCCAATAAACATCTAATCTAATCTACCGAAAACAACTTTAGACCCATTTAAATGGTGCCATGTCTATCTAAATTACTAGAAACCGTCTTAAAAAATCAAATTACTTCACATTTTGAATCCCATAACTTTCAAAAAGCGCACTTAATAATGTTGTCCAGTGTTGACATTTGTCTTAAAAGGATCTCTTTCTATTGCGCGTTAATAAGACAAAGATTATAAGTCTTTCTAAGTTAAACATGGCAACTAGCATTCATTCGAACCTCGCATTGGTTCCACTTGCATTTACGTCACAATGACGTCACTGACAGACAATTGGACCTCGAGGTATATATACTGAATTGATTTTAAAACTTTTAAAGGTTGGCCACCCTGTGGATACGTCAAACATATTATTAAATTTTAGAAGTAAGAACTCGTATGTAAACAGAACAATTTTCGAGAAAAAACAACGTAGTTGGATAATTAATATAAAAATCAGATATTACATAAGTAAAAACTTATACTTTCTCAAATACAGCCTTGAAAGTAAACAATATGATCTATATGATTTACCCATCTCATTATTTATAGAAAGTACGCACAATTGAAATGAAGTAAATAGCGTGAAATATTGTATCACGTTTTTGTCGTCTTTACATAATAGAAAATATTTTAGTTCATTAATAGATATTTACACAAAATTGGCAAGTTAGCTTGCAAAATAGTGCAGATCTATAAATGCAATTTATAAATATATTTTTTATTGATATGATCTATTATTATTAAATATTTTAATTAAAAAATAATCCGATTAATCTATTTCTAAATATGTATATCTATATAATAAAAGTAGGTGTTCCCATTGATTAAGGTACGCACGTACAGCCGTAACCGCTGATGGTAGAAACATGAAATTTCGACAGATATTTATTTTCATAATAATTCCCGAAAGCAATTTTTCATATCTAACTTACGATAATCACGTTTTTGCGATAAATGTTTTCTGTAGAAGTTATGATACTTTTAGGAATTTACTGTGTAGGCAACTAGACATTTTGATTAAAGTATAAATACACGATTGTTCAATACTAGGTGGGTCTATTTAATTATGATAAACCAAGAAATTGTAAAATGTTATTTAAAAGGTAACGGGGTCAAAAACGTTTAAGTATGGTCACCTGAGGGGATACTAAATATATATTTTTTTAATATATTCGATACGTATACTATTATTTTAATTTATTTCTCATAAGTATGGTATTAAAATGTCTGTAAATGGAATTGCATAACTTCATATGTTCAATACATCAATACCGGTGTATAGTTTGGTTCAAAGTTAATTTTTGCTTTTTTTGCAATTACACTTCTTGCAGAAAAAGAATGCCGACAACCGCTTCATGCCTACAAAAAGTGCCGACAAGCGAAATCTTTTGTCGGCATAAAGTGTGAATACAAAAAAAGCAAACATCCTTTTGTATTACCTTACAGCCAATGAAAGAAAGGCAACAATAAACTATTTTAAAAATATAAATATTTGACATACTTTTTTACTTCTTAGATTTTAAGGACATGTCGTAGTAGTTTATATGAAAGCAAACTAAATATTTTTTGATATATTCTATGCATTACCCATCTAATTTTTAGAATGGAGTGTATGTTAGATGAAAACAGAGAACTGCCTGATCAATTTTTATCAGAAATTTACAAATGGGCTTTGGAATGTGAGTACATTACAGTTAATTATTAAAAAATGTCTTATTACTATATTAATAAAAAAAATACTATTCTTTTTAGCTGTAGCTAGAGTTGCTTTAAACAAAAGATTAGGATGCTTAGAGCCAGATTTGAAAGAAGATTCAGAATCTCAAAAAATAATTAACGCTATTAATACATTCTTTTGGAATGTTGCTGAAGTTGAGCTAAAATTTCCTGTTTGGAGGTTCTATAAGAATAAAGCTTTTAGGAAATATATAGGTGCATTAGAAGATTTCAGATCGTAAGTACAAATTATATACACTTAACATCATCAGTTTTATTAGGTATGTACTTTGTATGCTGTTTTCTACTTCAAAAAAACTTATAGTTCTTAACAAGTTTTTCTTACATTTCTTGATTGAACATGTTTATCAAAGTTTGGTTACGGATTGTATAACATGATTTCCAAACTGCTGGTAGCGGATCCCAAGGTCTATTTTAAATATACAGTATTTGTCCGGAATGTCGATTAAAAAAAAATAATTGAGCCAATCGTTACAATTCTTTAAAAACTTTCAAAATAAGCTCCTTCTACGTCGATGCAGCACTGCCAGCGCGATTTCCAAGCATTGAAGGCGTCTCGGAAGACATTTTCCGGAATAGCCTTGAGAGCCACGGTGCATGCTGCATAGATCCCGTCTGTCATCTCAAAATGATTGCCTTTCATTGGCCTTTTCAGGCGAGGAAACATAAAAACTACCTTGGTCAGGTAGCTATTCAAAAGAAAGGCGGTGTGTTTCGGGATCATACTTAAAGATCCACGACTCGTCACCTGTTATTCAAAAATTGGTGGTCACTTCACACATGTTCAAATTTTCTTGGAACCCTTCCACTCACAGCAATTTTGGGAGTGAGCACTTTTGTGACCATCTTTGCGCACACCTTGCGCATGTTCAAATGCTCCGTCACAATGTCATGAACCACAGATTTTGGTAAATTTAACATCTGGGCAATTAAACGAATACTTAGTCGACGGTCTGAGTTCAAAACTTTGCGCACACCAGTCACATTGTTGTGTTTGTCGAAGTCGAAGGTCTTCCAGCACGGTCTTCATCGGCGACCTCTTTTCGGCCCTCCAAAAAGGCTTGGGGTCACCGAAACACACCACTTCTTGCTAAAGCAAAATCTGGGTAAGCCTGCGTGATCATATCAAACGTCTGCTCTAACGAACGCTGCATTATCGGCTGGCACCACTCCCAGCAACACGTCGCGCGATAATGCCTACCCCGACTCTCCAGGTGCTCCGACGGAGACAAATGACCAGCCGTTCGTTCTGTATACAATGCCTATTTCAAATAAAGAGTTTGAAGGCCGAGTGGCGCCGTCCTCCTCCGAGCAAACGCGGAAAAAGACCGGGTTCGAGAGAGTTCCTCTCAGACCGCCATATTGTTTTGTTGTGTACTTAATCTGTTGATTCATGTTAAATTTTTGTAATAAAGTTATGCTGTTCCTGTTAGTTGACTGTCGGATTTTAACCTTCACTTCTACAGGAATAAGTGTTGGAACACGCAGAGGATTATGTGAGATCCTCGTATGTTTAGCTAAATGCTGATACATACATAAATGCCACGCTGGCACCCTTACATTGATGACTGTCGCCTTTGAACAGCCCCACAGTTCGTTAGCTAGGAACGCCCTCTACCGAGTCCAGTCGGTGCGCGCACGCTCCTAAGAAAATCAGTCCTATTACTTTCCGGACAAACACTGTATTAGATATCAACTGCGCCACCTTACAATGGCATCATAATTGCTCGTTTAAATATTTAAAATATTGATTGCGCCACCTTACGGTGGCGTTATAGTATCTACTTAATTAAGTAAGAATTGCTCGTTTAAATATATGGGATATTAACTGCGCCACATTACAATGGCGCAATAGTACTTAATTAAGTAACAATTGCTTGTAAGTCCATCGCGGACAAACAACGTGACGCGTAATTTATATACATTGAGATTAATAAAACATAATTTTCGTATAAATTTATTAACTGATAAAATGTGTCAATTTTTAAAAATATAACTTCTCGGTTCTAAAATATATCAGTATCAGTTCACAGATAAAATATTTAAAATTACGTATAAGATTGAAATTTAAAAATATAGGTAAAGAGGCAAACAAGGTGTTATCAAGGCTGTCGGTGCACTCTGTTATGCAACTATTTTTTTTTTCGTAAAACTTTTTTTTTATTTCTCTTTAATTAATGTAGAGAACAATAACATGAGACCATTATATGTTTACGTAATCGGTCTCTTTTTAAGAATTTGTTCTTCATGGACTAAAGATTATCGACAAGTAGGTCACTCTTCAAAGTCACTTAATTTAAATTACAAATTCAAGGTGACGATATAATTGACAAATATATTTTTTTAATAAATAAATATTTCATAATAATTATCAACGGAAGTATTTAATATGTTTCATATTCATTGATATTCACGAATCTTTATTTCGTAACAACATGAAAATAACAAAACTAAGTTTATAATAATAAATCTAATAAATACCGATAAGTACACAAATGCTTTAGGTCACTGTTCTCAACTATATTTTAGTAACAATTCCTTATTGGATTTGCTTGAAATATCCGTAACCTCCCATTTATTTTCACTAATAATTCTAAAGCAAGGAGATTTAAAATATTTATTTTAGAAAAGTAAATAAACGAAATTTACATAATATAATGAATTTTATTTTCAATGGTCTTGAAAAATTTTCTATTCAAATTTTTAATCAAGATATAAACCATTGGAGCCGACTTCACAGATATCGAAATAATAGTATATTACGACCCTAGGCCAGAAAGTTGGATTTTCGGCATCTATATATTCCACGCGTTAGAGCATCCAACTTTTTGGCCATGGGTTGTATACTATTTTTCTTGATCCCCATCCGAATAAAGTCCGCCAAAGCGCGCTGTGTAATTCAAGCAAGCCATAAAAGTTGGACTTTCTGGAGCGAAGAGCTGCCAGAAAGTACGTATTTTCGGGTAGTGGTTCAAGAAAATCTGTAATTCAAGAAAGCCATAAAAGTTGGACTTTCTGAAGCGAAGAGCTGCCAGAAAGTGCGTATTTTCCGGTAGGGGATCCAGAAAAGATTTTATTTTTTATTTTTAAGGAAATTTTTCTTTTTGACGGCCGTTCATTTTTTTTTAAATTTTAACACATTATTTTACTTCTTGAGTGTATTTCTTCCTTAATGTTACGTTTACTTGTAAACCTTTCCACCGTTTCAAATTCATGTTTGTCTTTTCTCTACTATATTCTTAGTTTTTACATTTCATTTAATCTGTCATCTGTCCATTCCATACATTTAGTTTTTATATGAAGTAATCCTATTTTCGCGTTATTTAATCTCTTTACCACTTCTTCTAATTTTCTTCTCCCATTTACCAATATAATCTAATATATTTTTGTGTTCTAGATTAAGTTTGAAGTATATAACTCAATGTATAGAAGAAATGAAAACGAAATCATACGTAAACGTAAAAGAACAAGATATATCTATACTTGAAACCATTCTTATGAATACTGGTAATACAAAATTAGCAGCTGTTTTGGCGTTGGATTTATTCCTTGTTGGTGTGGATACGGTAATTAAACTGAATTATATTATTTAATAAATTTAAAACCTAACTTTTGTTTAAGACTTCAATTGCTGTAGCCTCGACAATCTACCAGTTATCTCAAAATCCAGATAAACAACAAAAGTTATTTGAAGAACTTCAGAGTATTCTTCCTAGTCCTAACTCCCGAGTAGATTTATCTGCTCAGGAAAAAATGCCTTACCTTAAAGCTTGTATTAAAGAGACTTTAAGGTATATATGCTTATAAAACTATTTTAAAGATTTTTTACTATATTGATTATTTTAGAATGTATCCTGTGATAATTGGCAATGGTAGAAGTCTTCAGTCAGATACTGTTCTAGATGGTTACAAAGTCCCAAAAGGGGTAATTTTTTAATATCAACGTAATTTACAACAGATGTATTGATTTCTAACCATTTTCTTGCAGACTCATGTAATATTTCCACATTTAGTAGTAAGTAATATAGAGGAATATGTAGAACAACCAAATAAGTTTATCCCTGAAAGATGGTTAAAATCAAATCATCCTGAATGTCCTGTATCTCAAGATAAAATTCATCCATTTGTAACTTTACCATTCGGATATGGAAAACGATCTTGCTTAGGAAGACGATTTGCAGAAGTGGAACTAAATATTCTTTTGGCAAAAGTAAGATTTTAAATTATGTTAATAATAACAACATACATTAAATACATTATTTTTAGATATTTAGAAAATATAAAGTTGAATACAACTATGGACCCTTAACTTATAAAATTTCTCCAACATACGTTCCAGAACAACCACTGAAATTTAAATTGGTCAAACGAGAAGCTTGAAATTTCTGATTTCAGAAATATTATAGAAACCGTAATTTATAATTACTAATATTTGATATGTACTCATAATAATTATATATTTAAAATAACAAATTTATTTTTTATTTTACTAATTTATACTAGCTTTGCCCGCGACTTCGTGTGCTTTTGAAAAGGTATGATATAAGTATTAGAAATCAATTTTTAAACGATTTCTAATACTAAGAAACAAACAAAAAACTGTAAGGCGCAGGACTTTACAGTGTCCTTTTTAGTAGTATCTAGTAATCTATATTTTAGAGTACCAAGTAAAGAAAATAATCATGTAAAAGCATACAGCTGCATACAAATATAAAGAAAACTTGAATAAAAAACTTTATTTTTAACAAAACTATTAAACATTAACATAAATTATATGAGTGAGTAAAACATTAATGTATCGAATAAACAAAATGTTATCCTTTTAATAAATTATGATCGTTACCTATATCACTTAGTGAAAGTAGAACTGGACTATCTAATAAATTTTCGTTCTTAACACTATTTTCTTTGATCCATTCTTGATTTTTTGCAATTTCATCTTTAACAACTAAAAATAATTGTTTATCTGAAGATTCTAATTCTTCTTTTAAATAACACAAAAATTCTGCATCGTCACCTATATGTTGGGGAGTTTCTAATTTTGAATCCAAATTATAAAAGTAACCATTGATTTTTTTAAGAGTAATCCAGTGACGCCTCTTTAATGGTATCGTAATAAAACTAATTTTGTAATCGCTTGGTATGTTCAATATGAACCCATCAATATTATTTAAATTTAAGCAACTTGGATTTTTTCGCCTATCAAACCAAATCGCTTCGTACCCCCTATTTTGTAAAGCTTTCATAATAACATTGATATCGTAATTTCCTAGCCCCAAAACAGATTTGTGGGGGTTTATCCAATAATCTGGAGACAGTGATACACAAATTGAGTCAAACTCTGATTTTGTAAACGCTCCTTTTGACTGAAATAAGTTATTTAAGGCATGTAGAGCACATAATTCACGTACCTGTTTCTCATGATATATTTGTGATGAATTCATTACTTATTTTAATAAAAATTTGAATTTAAAAAACACACAATATAAATAAACCAGCTGATTGTAACTGTAAATGTCAAATTATTAACGTCAAAAGTTAGGCCTTTACCTATTCCAGTAAGAAACTAAGCATTACTAGTAGATATTACTTTTTAACTACTCGAAAAAGAAGAGGAGATATATCAAACGTCACTGTTGCAGTAATATAAACAAAAAACAAATTGAAAATTTTAAAAAGTTAAATGGATGATAGTAAAGGTACTCCTGAAAGTGATTTTAGTATAGAATGCTTTCAAAATTACTCAGCTCCAGAAGTATTTATACAAGGTCTTGCTGGAATTGTAGATCAACAAGATGTAGAACTAATGATTCGGGCTCAAAAACAAATGTATGTATTTTTTCACTCTTCTGTGTATTTTTCTAAAGTTGTGTCATTTTAAGGTTGCAGAGGTTTGAGAAAACTAATGAGATGCTTACAAATTGCAATGCGTTAAGTGTTTCTCGGCTTAAAAGTGTTGCTCCAGAATTTAAAAGACACATTCAACTCTTACTGGAAACTAAAAAAGATTTAGATTATATTTTCAAAAAAATCAGAGTGATTAAGACAAAATTGTCCTCACAATATCCGGAAGCTTTTGCAGAAGCTGTACGAAGTAGCTACGCTGAAGAATGTGAGGAAGAAGATCATAGTGATAAAAATAAAACAAAATTAGAAGATAATAGAAGAAGTTTACATTTAAAAGCTAATGAGACAGAAAGTATTGATAGTACGAGAAGGGCGTCTAAGTAAAAAGTTCATTTATTTAAAATTTATATTTAGCAAAAGATTTCATTGTGCAAAAACTAATAGGAACTACAATTGTTGCATGTGCAGCTTTTTTTTAGTTTATAAATTGTTACTGTCAGAGTTGTAAATTAGAATAAACTACAGCAAACCAGATACTGGATTTACCATTTTTACTTTACATTATTCAACTGCATTTTCGAAATATATTAACATGTATTGTTCAAGAACAAAGCACAGAAGTTGTTTTTTTTTGCTTATCCAACTAATAAGACCATTCAAATTAAATTTTCCAATTTCAAACTTACCGTGGAACCAAAATCTACAAACCCCCTTGATTTGACGATGAATAGTTTAAATTGGTTCAGTATTTTTCTCGATTGAAACACAACGTTCAGTAAAATTAACACTCTAGTTATCATCTAATGGTAAGAAAGTTTAAACAATACGATTTGTTATTTACCATCTTTCCTTGGCCTGTTTTTTGTTTTGTTTTGTCCCTGGAGTTGCTAAAAGTTTTTTTATTCAATTAAAATTCCATTATTTATTGGTACAAGATTTTTTTGGTCCAAATTTTGAATGTATCCTAAATGGAGAGTACACTTTTGTTTCAATAGTTTGATTTTAAAGCAATTAATCATAAACCACGTCACAGTATTTTTACATTAAATTGATATTGTTATCTGGGGGCACGGCAGTGTCCTCGCCAAGTCGAGCGCGAAGAAACACTGCTGTATACCATCATTTTCTGAAACGATTTCGCAGCATTTTCCGGCTCCTATTTGATAACCTCTGGGGCTAGGATTAGAACACTGATGTTCTCGTCATTTAGTAAGCTGTAACCACACAGTAGGAATTCAAAATTTCAAGTCGGCAGATCATTTAGTTCCGAAGTTAAGCTAATGCAAAGTTTCGCATTTTCGACACTGACTTGTGATCATCAAAATAGAACTGGTACTTCCCATAGGCTTAGAGCCCACATAAAGGAGAAACCTGGTTAACTTGTACCCACTAACGTGTAAAAAATGTTCAACGGCCAAGTCACATAACATTAAATATAATAATAGAAATAGCAAGTAATGAACCTTAGACTTGGCTCAACTTGGTCTAGAGATTTCATTACTTTTTAGAGGTAAACAAGCAGCTCTATCGAGACTGCTATTTTTTTACAGAATGTTTTTGGTGGGATCTGTTTTCCCCGATTAATGCCTAAATAAATAAGAGAAAATGTGATTTAATAAAAATACAAATAGTGATGCATAATAAATTGAAAAGTACAATGAAATTTGTTATTATTTATTATTTAACTTTTTTACATAAAATTAATTTATATAAAATATCTGTACTATTTATAGTATTGCATGTAAAGTTAAAATACAAACTTGGTAAAAATATAGTGTTCTAAAATATTTAGTAACATTAATATATAACATGAAAGGCAACAATTCCAATTAAGCACTTATATTACAATAAATATAATCAAATTAGACTTGCAGGGCAAAGTGTAAAGTTTTCAAACCATTAAAAGCCAATTTAGTATCTAAATATAAATAATTATATGTAAACATTTTACACAAAAAAAATTATAAATAAATTTTCAATTAATGGTACGAATTTGTTTACTCTGCAGCTAAATACTGTCAATATTATTTACAAAATTCAACATATTAAATATAATAAAAATCATTTTAATAAAATCAAACATATCAAATCAGAGTTAAATAGATGCAGATTAATTTGTTAATAAATATTTAACTCGTATAGAAAATTTTGTGCGATGTAGAATTGAATAAGTTGGTGTATATTATTGTAAATGGTATAAAGCCTATTGAAAATATATTTAAGAATAATTGACACATTTGTATATAAAGGCACATTAGTTTAATCTACGACCATCCTCCAGTTAGTTTATGGAATAATTCCTCGTTAAGTGTTTGACTAGCATCTTTTGATCTAGTCGATAAGAAAATATAACCACCAATAAATTCGTGAACAACTTTACAATCAGCTGAAAGACAACTAAACATGATATTTTCTCCTTCGAATTGTACCATCATATGTTTATTTTCCCAATTAACATTCCATGCTTTCATGGTATTAAATCTCCAAGTTTTTTGGTGATCTCCAGTATTCATATCCATTTTCATTATTCTGTTATATCCAACACCTAGCAACTCTTCTTTTTTTGAATCCATGAATTTTACAACGAACAATGTCACTCCAAATTCAGGTAACAATTGCCATGCTTTAATATAATTCATTTTAGCTTCGATTAAGCTTAAGTTCTTTACATTAGCATGTGCTTCAATTATTCTCTGGGTCAACTAAAAATAAAATAAATTAGCCTATAAAATAATTATTATTATAGACATATTTTACCTTTCCTCTAGACTTTTTTAAATATTTAGGAGAAATGTAATCTTCAATTTGAAGATCTAAGGTGTTGGGATTTAAAACTGGCTGTTCAGATGGTTTCTGCAGATTCAAGAAATCTAAAATCGTTTGCTTTTCTGTTTCATAAGAACTATCGGCTAATGACCTTCCTTTCGCTGCCAATCGACAACAGGCCATCCAACTAGCATATTGAATTTGCTACAAAGAAAATACAAAAATTAAAACACGATGCTAAAAGTACAGCTACACTTACAAATTTAACTGACACGTGGTTACCTTAGTTTAAGATTTGCTTGAATGTGGAACCCAGTTGTAAAAAGCTGCACACGTGTACATAGCGAATATCTAGTGAGATTTGACCGTAGAAATTTAACAAATGAGAATGAAATTAAAGAAAATATTAAAATATGTTATATCCAGTAAGATTTAAGCCTGTGATCTTTATGTTTAACCACCGGGCCACTATTAGTCGACGAGTTGGTTAAGCCTTGATTCTGCTCATAAACTGTCTGGATTATTCCATTTTTTCCACACATTAGTTGACGAGTTGATTAAGCCTTGATTCTATTCAATTTTTTCCACAATTTTCCACACTATTTTTTTTATTTCTAACTTTCGTAAAAATCGCTCTTACCAAGTTAGAATAAATGGTGTTTTATCAAGTTCTCATAATGTGTCGAGTGATGTACTCGTTCAATGCTGGGACCTCTTTGATTTCTAGTCTACAGTGATTTGGCCACCAACTTGAAAAGAAATGTCATTTCATTTCATGACGATACCAAACTTTTTGCAAACACTCTAGAGCTCAGATATTTGATCTCAAAATGGTCGAAGAATGCAAAGCTAATTGGAAATTAAATGAAGATAAATGTACAGTTTTGGGTATTGGACCAAACTATAACAAATTACCTTATATTGCATTAAAACATGTGAAAGGGCCAAAGGATCTTGGTATGGAGACCTTAGAAAGAGTACAAAAAAGGCGACCAGAATACCCACTAGACTTTTACAGTACGCATATGAGGTAAGGCTACGATATATGAACTTGACAAAGTTAATGGAAAGAAGACTGCGAGGACATTCAAAATAATTCAGAGGTATTATTCATGTAATCTATATGGCATATTTCACTTCAACCAAAGAGCTCGATTGAGAAGGAAGAAAACATCTAAGCTCCTAAGAAAAAATTGTGTCAGCTACAAGTTTGAACTCTTTTAAAAATAAATTGGATACTGTAAATGTGGTAGCTGTGAATCTAAGGTATAGTGTTTAGCATATAGAATTTAACTACTCAAACAAACGAAAAAGTTTCATCGGTTTACCCGTTTACTATTTAATACTATTAATAATTTTCATTTACTTACATCATCGCAACGTATGTACATTTCTGACATGCCCTCTGGACTGGGAACTTCTAATTTAATAACATATCTGTTTTGATAGATGTTAACATCAGGAGTAACTTCGCAACCTTTCAAATTAATATTAAAAACAGCATTTTGTCCGTGTATCATTTCCTCCCGACTCTTATACATGTAAAGATGAAGATCTCGGCAAGTAAACCAATACTTTTTATAAGCTTTAAGTGTAAAACGTTTCGGCCTTAAAACAAATACATACATAAAAAAAATCTATAAATATTTGAATATTTACTTACTTTAAGAATCGCAATTGGTCTTTCAACTCAGGCACTTGAGTGATGTCATTAGAATAAGGTGAAATACTAGAACCTTCAAGGGTTGTTTGAAGATTATTTAAGGCCGCATCTATGTCGTCTTCAACAGGAGAAGGTGTAATACCATTATCCATTTGAGGTTGCGGTTGATTGGCTTGCAGTTTAACTTGTAGCTACAAAAAAAAACTCGAAGGTAATTCTTGGATATGTTAGAGCAGCGGTTCTAGATGGAATTTATAGTTACTTTACATTGGTATTAAGCAAATATTTCCCGAGGGAAGATGGCGCAGTTAATATTTCATTTATTTAAACGAGCAATTCTTATTAAACGAAATACTATGACGCCACTGAAAGGTGGCACAGTTAATATCATTTAATCAATAAATGACAAAATACAACGAAAAAAATTGTAAAAATCTTGAAACTAATGAGAAAATATAATGAAAGCGACAAAACCAAAAAAAAAATATTGAAAACAGTTTTAAAAAAAGGAGAGAAAATAGAATAAAAATACAATTTCTTTCTTCGGTTGCGTGGTATCTATTTTCTGCTCTTCTATTTGTTAACACCTTCTGGTCCACGTTAAATAATTTTTCTTCTTCAATATATATTTTATTATTCACCTTTTATTTAACTGCAATCTATTTTCTTTTTTAACTTTTTATTTCTTTAACATTTTACAATCCATTCAAGTTACCATCCTTTTCTTATTTTAACAAAAAGAAAACAAAAACACACGCTCAAAACTAAACCTAGCAACCGATTTCCTTAAGGGCGACTAAAACTGCCGAAAAACTATCGAAAGAAATGAGTACCCGAGGTAAAATCCATATCAATATAACAATATATAATACACAATAAAGTCAATAAATTAAAATTTACCTGTAGCGCAGCAAACATAAGTATTTCTTCCTCTGTACAATCAATTTCTTCATTAAGCAATTGCCATTTAGCCTGTTCAAAAATTTGATTAATACGCACAGCATCATATTTTGGATTCAAGTCGTAGAATGCATAAAATTTAAACCTTAAACATAGTGTATCATGTTCTCTAACACCTTGCTCCATGATTGATAACGAAGAATCCAACCACCTAAACAAAAATATGAAATAAACACTACAATCCTTCTTACAACAATGCTTTACTTACGCAACATTCATTCGCGCCTTTTCAATTAAAGATTTTGGTCTAATAAGATGTCGTCTGGCTTCTTGGCTGGGAGATGGAGGACTTTGCGCTAAAGAATTATCCAAACTACCATCAAGCTGTTCAAGACTGATGCTACTTGTTATATTCGGTGAATAGTTTAAGCTACCATTCATATCATTACCAAATCCGTTTCTCTTCCATGTTCCCTAAGGACGATCAATATAAATGTTTATTGGAGAAATTGGTATAATAAGAAATTATAATACTATGGCGTTTTGGAGACCACTTGAAACGGGTGATCAAGATCCATCATCGTCGCAATTATCAATAGATGAAAATTATATTAATGACAGTCTCGAATTAAAACACAAAGATTTACACGTTCAATGTCAACGCGTTTTAAATAAGGATCATTGTTTGAAAAAAGAAAATGCTGGAATGATTGACAATGCGATTGTTTCGAGAATTCATGAATTAACACGAATCGGGTATACGACGATATATAAAATTGTTAAATTAGGAACTGTTACGGATCATTCTTTAAAACGAAAGCGACCAAATAAAAAATTGCTACCTGAACAATCGAAAGGTTGACCAACTAGTTAATATTACTTAATGAGATCTGTATTCGACCCCATTTAGGGGGGTTACAAGTAGTTATACAAAAGCTGTATGTTTTATTTGGATTGTAAGAAGAATAACTGAAACAAATTGAACTCCTCTTGATTTTGCAGAGTAAGAATCTAAATTAGTTTCAAAGAGAAATATTCTCTGAGTTTATAAAGTGCCGAATGCCAACACTTGTTCAAATTCGTTTGGTAAAAGAATAAATGTTTTATACATTTTTGTTTATGTTAGATAAAGTTACTTACATTTCCTGTCGGTGTGTTTACAGGTGTTGAACTTTGTGGTCCTCTGGTTGGTGTAACCGGTGCACACAAAAAGGGGCTTTTATCTAGACTTCCTGTGCTTCCCCCAGGACTGCTATTTGCAATAAAAGTATTTGTGTCGGCAGGAAGATGTCCGTTTCTACTGGTACCATTCTGTTCGTACTTTTTCTTTGGTAGATCCTTATAATTGTATTTCAGATGATTGTATTCCAAAGGTTTTGAAAGAGAAAGTTCTTCTGGATGCCTGATACCTAAATCCTTGCAAATTTGCGCTACAGTGGAAAAAGTTTTAATCGAGAAATCTACTCGCATATCCAAATACCTAAAATATAAGCAAACAGTAGTTTTGTTTTAGATTAAACATTGTAATTTAATAATTATAAACCTACCTGAGATCAGGTAATTGCAGCCTAAGTATTTTATGCATTGGAGTAAAATGAAGCAATGCATCAGCATGGACTCCACACTGGTCTAATGTGGATCGAGTTCTTGTAAGCCAAACATTTTTTTCAGGCCACCATAAGGCGTGATCGGACCAGTCCATTGATATTTCTACAAATTTTCGAAATGAGTTAGATTAATTAAATACTCTTTTCTTAATGATGATTGTTATACTGAACGTGTTTTTAACAATAGACCTTTCAAAGGACAATTTTATACGATCTATTAGTAATACTCGTAGTCTGTAATTTATAAAATAGTAACAATACTTTAATTCAAAAGTTAGCATTTCCGGCTTTGTAGGGAAGAAAAAGCCTCGGAAAATGCGAGTATTTTTATTTTAGAGATAAACTGACGTTTTGCAAAACTCTCTAGTTTGATTTTTCGTTCAGAAAATTAGGAAAAATCACTTTTTTAAAAATTTATTCAATTTCGGACAAGAGAATTATTAAGTAAGAGAAAATTTTAACGATTTTCATGTACTTAAGAAGTGCAGATTGACACCCTTGGTTGAGACACAAGAAAACTTTGGCCAAGTATTTTCAGTTGAAATTGCTCATTAGCAGTTTCCAAAGAGCTCCTAATCTTCTAATATATAAAATTCTCGTGTCACGGTGTTCGAACTTGAACTCCTCCGAAATGGCTTGACCGATTCTTATGAAATTTTGTGAGCATATTAAGTAGGTCTGAGAATCGGCCAACATCTATTTTTCATACCCCTAAGTAATAAGGGTTGTTCACCCTTAAATTTTTTTTTTAATTTTTGGACGAAATTTTTTTTTTTATTTTTTTATCATGTGGCATTGAAAAATACATACAACCCTAAATTTTTACTTTTTTATCACCAACCCCTATTTTTTTATAGCCATTTTGGTAATTTAATCATTGTTCATCCCCGGTCGATAACTGATCAATCGGTTTACATAATGTGCTCATTGATGCCACTCACCACCGGGTGGCGCTACAGAGTAGCAACTTCTGCACCGTTCAACCGATTGTCATAAAAATTGGTATTCATATGTATCTTTCCACGGAGAAGGTTTGAGGTGGCGCTGCAGAGTAACAACTTCTACCCTGTTCAACCGATTGTCGTGAAAATCAGTAGGATGTTGTATTTTTAATGGTTAATATGAATATGATATTCTTATTAATGGAAGTTACCACCAGATGGCGCTTCCATTAAACGAGCAACCACTACTTATTCGATTACTTTAATCACGCCACCGTAAGGTGGCGAAGTTAATATCACATATATTTAAACAAGCAATCTTTACTTAAGTATTGTGACGCCACCGGAAGGTGGCGCAGTTAATATCAATTATATTTAAACGAGAAATTCTTACTAAATTAAGTATTGTTAGACATCTAATATTTTTATCGATAAACTACAAAATATAACGATAAAATCCAAATAAATTGAAAAAACGAAAAATGGAAGAATGACATAAATGATTTGCGGTACGAAGTCCGGTTACCACCAGATGGCGCTTCCATTAAACGAGCAACCACTACTTATTCGATTACTTTAATCACGCCACCGTAAGGTGGCGAAGTTAATATCACATATATTTAAACGAGCAATCTTTACTTAAGTATTGTGACGCCACCGGAAGGTGGCGCAGTTAATATCACTTATATTTAAACGAGAAATTCTTACTAAATTAAGTATTGTTAGACATCTAATATTTTTATCGATAAACTACAAAATATAACGATAAAATCCAAATAAATTGAAAAAACGAAAAATGGAAGAATGACATAAATGATTTGCGGTACGAAGTCCGCTGGGTCCGCTAGTTTTGACCTAAATTTCGACAAATTTGCTCAATTTGGGTCTCCCATCTTTAAGGAGTTGTATATTTCTACATTGTAAAGAAGACTGAAATAATTACAAAGAATTTTGAAAACTTTAGGCTCTCATAGCCACATTTACATTATAGAACCATTTTAATATTTAAACTGAAATTTTCATTAGCATTTGATAAAATCAAAACTTTTTTTAACATTCATAATTTTATTTTTAACCCAGACCCCTATCTTTACTAGCAGTATCAATATTTATATTTTCATTAACTCATTATAAGTACTATTTCGTAATTTTTATCAAATTCTTATCAAGGTCGTCTTCTTTTTCAAGATCACCATATAGCGTATCAAAATTCTTTTAGTAAATATTTATTTTAAGATTAATTAACATTTATAACTTTTGTGGATTTTGTAATTTCTCAAACTAGAATTTTACTTGGTTACCAAGGAGAAAATTTTATATTTCTTTGTCGAAAACTGCAATATTCGTTTTTAATCTATGCTTGCATTTAATAGCTGAAATTATTAATAGAAATATTTTAAAGCTGAGACATGTAGAGAATCAAAAATAGCTATAAATATCATTTGACTATAAAAAAAGCTTTTCCATTGTATCTGATTTTACACATGTATAAAATATTACAATCATATGCTGACCCTGATCGAGATTTGTAACAGGTTACTTATTCTTATTAGACATCTGTTTAATTTAATTTATATTTATGATATCATTATTTTTTATTCAAATCTAAACATAAATATGTATAATTCAGAACTGTACTGTAAATTTCTATCTTGTAATGAATCTTACAAACTATTTACCAAACTCAAATAAAACAATCACGTGGGTCCTTGATTCCATTAAATTAAATGCAATTTGGTTATTCAACTAACATCGATGTTTCATGTAAAATTTTTGTTTCATCTATAAATCTTCTTATGGGGGAAAAGACCCATAATTTCTCTTCTTTTGGTTCCTAACGAAACCACCCAAAATATCATGCACCGGATGCAGTTTGAATTCATTTGAAATAGGGATTTCCTACATGTGTATTTCACAGAATCGCCAAAAAAAACTTTATTTTCTGAATAAACGGCACACCAGTAAACTTATACAGTTTGCCTCCTTGGTGTCCTTAACGATCAAAACTAGTATATTGAATAAATGGCGCCGGGAAAAGTGACTTTACTGTTTTCACCTCAAACGAAGTGATAAAAAAAATTCACCTCCAATGATATCTTTAAACAAAGAGCTTTATTTAACACCTGATTTGTGGAACCACAGCAGGTTTCTGTGGTTCACTTCGTCCTTGCCAAATGGAAGAGCTCCACGACGGAGGAGACACGCCACAGCGTCAATCTCCCAACCCCACATTGAACAACGTGGGTCACACTTCCTCATACACCTACACTTACACCAAAGAAAAATGACTTTTTGGGCACGGTCAAGCACCATAGAGAGATGAAGAGAAGTTAGAAGATCCAACTTCAAAGGAAATGCAAATGGGAAAGTTTGTGAAAGCGGGGCCAACGACAGACAGATACTAACTCCTTTCCAACACTACATCCATCCCCTGAAAAGGAGTCCTACAACAGGGTCCTCTTACATACCAAATTCCTAAAAATCATCATACTTATCTTCCTAATATATACTCTTAAGTCTAAGTCTCTCATTTGTGTCTCTAACACTTCTAATAATGGAGAACACAGATGGACGGACAGACAGACAGACAAAATGATTTCTACGTTCCTACTATTTTATATTGAGGTGAAAACCAAAAGTAATACTATATAGATCCCGTTATGGACCTTTCTACTACAAATAATGTTTTATATCTGTATTTTGGTTTACTGGTTTTTATCTAATATGCCTGGTTAACTTCCATGTTAGTGCTCATGCGTATGTATTAATTCTTCTTCGCCTTCTTCTTCCTTCTTCTGCTTGTTCATTGGCGGTTTGATGCCTCTATGGAAGATCGTCGCTCCATCTTTTGCGCGGTCGGCTTATACTTTTCCTACCACTTGGTGATTTGTCTCTTGCTATTTTAACAACTCTGGTGTCCGCCATTTTATTGATGCGATTCTTTCATTCTGTTTTTCTGTTTAGTGTCCATTCATTTATGTTATGATATCTTCACTCCTCATTCGATCTCTCAGCGTGTTACCTGTAATTCTTCTGAGGATTCTCATTTCTGCTGTTTCCAACATTCTTTGTGTTCTGGTTGTGCCTTGTTTCTGATGCGTACGTCATTACTGGTCTTATACTAGCCTTATAGATTCTTATAGAATCTATAAGGCTAGGGTATTAATTAAAGCACGAAATTGTAATGGACATAGGTTCTTAGATAATTCACTGTAAATTTCTTTGTGTTCACTGCATTCAAAAAACATATGTTGTAAGTTTAATTTTTTCTGCAATAATCGCTGTAGATCGTTCTACATCGGTGTTCACAAATCTTGTTCTGTGAGTCTGAGTGTCCACATCAACCAAGCAGTATTCCAAACAATGTTCTGTTAGTGTAAATGGGCCTTAAATGTACTCTTTTTCAAACCAAAGTGAATAACCAATCATTTCCCTAATTTTACCAGAGCTACGAGGCTTGTTCAATTGAAACCCATCTTTGGTCCAAAAAAAATTTATTAGCAAATATATTTACAAATAATTACCACTACAATTAAGGCACATATCCCATTGTTTTACCAACCGATGTATACCCTGTTTAAAGAATTCTTGTAGCTGCTGCTTGAAGAATTCTTTCACGGCATTTTTTACTTTTTCGTTCGACTGAAAACGATTACCTTTTAACGCTTTTTTCAATGGACCAAATATGTGAAAATCGCATGGTAAAAAATCGGGACTATAGGGTGGATGCTCTAATACCCTCCATTTCTTTCGTTGTACATTTTCTTTTACTACTTCGGCAACATGAGGCCGAGCATTGTCGTGCAGCAGAATGACACCGCGTGAGAGCTTTCCTGGCCGTTTTCGTCTTATTGCTTGGTGGAGCTTGTTCAAAGTTTCATTATACAGGTTTGCGTTGATATGCACTCTAGGTTCTGTAAACTCTATGAGCAAGGGTCCTTCATGGTCAAAGAAAAATGTTAATGACCGCACGCTGATTATATTTGGACGGATTGTTAACAACAAACGCCATTTTAAAGTCGCAATATTTGAAATAGCTCTGACATACAAATCCTAGGCACTGATCAGTGTGACGTTTACAAATACAACTAACATTATAAAATGTCACTTGAATGATTACAACTGTTTCCAAGGCTAACCTGATCAAAGATGGGTTTCAATTGAACAAGCCTCGTACTTTAAAAAATCTTTGCAGATGGATATCCAACTTTCTTTCCAACAGGCACATCGAAGTTGCCGTAGATGGACATTCTTCCTACAAGATCAACGCTGGAGTTCCCCAAGGATCGGCTTTAGCTCCTACTCTATTCTTATTACACACTACGATCTACTAGAAGCCACTAATAACCCGATACACGGTTTTACAGATGATAGCAACCTACACTGTAGCAAAGCGCACAACCGTCCCACATTTCTAGATATTCTCGAAGAGGACAGAAGATCTACAACGGCTTTTCTCAATCAAGATTTGAGAATAGTTGACGAGTGGGGAAGAAAGAATCTTGCTAATTTCAACGCTTTTAAGAAAAAGACATGTTGCCTATCCAACAAGAGGCAAACGTGCGACTCCATTACGCTGGTTGGTATAACGATCTCCCAGGACTTACTATGGAACGAACATATTGCATCCATAGTAACTGCAGCAGGAAAGAAATTAGGCTTTCTGTTTAGAGCACGGAAATATTTCTCTCTCTCCAACTTAGCTACTCTTTACAAAGCTCAAATACGACCTAATCTTGAATATTGCTCGCATGTATGAGTTTCAGCGGTTCCGTTAAGGCTCGGAGTTCTGGATGCAATACAGAGGAGCAGTTCGACTAATAAACGACACCAGTATCACCAAAAACCTAGCCCTATTTTCCCACCGAAGAGCAGTGTCTGATCTTTCCTTGTTTTACCGATACATAAACAAATTTTGCTCAGAAGAACTCCGCTCTATAATGCCTCCACTTGTCAGACCAGCCAGAGCAACGCGCTGTACCAACGCCATGCATTCTTATACTGTTCAGTGCCACTAGTGCCAGGCATCGAGAACGGATCGATTCGATCGTTGCTTCATCCCCAGGGTCTCCAGATTGTGGAACTCCTTACCTTCCCACTCGTCCTACCTTGCAGGCATTTAAATCCCAAATTAATAAATTGTCTCTTCTGTCCCAATAGATGCTCTCGGTAGATTTGTATTTAGGTCTATACCTGCGAGGACATCCTTAATAATAAAAAAACAGTTGTAACGATTACATCGTTAATTGTTTGGCCTGGCCTACAAATATTCTATTTCATTAATTTCTCGTTTATTTTACTACGATATTTTGGCCTGGCCTACGACGGTTCGAGTTTATCGAAGATTCTTTGGAGTCGACGCAGAATAGATTTCTGTTTAAAACCGGGTACCGTTGTTCATTTGAAAAGAGAGTCGGTATTTTGAATATCATTACCATTTTGTGCTTCTTAGCCAGCAGTTCTCTTCGTTTTTCTTCTCCCTTCATTTGGGCCATTGCCAAATTTGTTGAAGGGTCCCAAGATAGGGCCGTTATGGATAGCCATTTTTTTGGTTTTTGAAGAGAAGCTTGTAAGCAGGTTTTAACAGTTACCGCTTCCTTTTGTTGAAAACATCTTGCCATCAAGCCTCAGAGGATCCGTCAAGTGTTAGAAAAAATCTTGCCAACCCATCTACAGAACCATTAGTTTTGGGAAGACCTCGACCCGACCGCATCCTTATGTTGGCTTCCAGACGTCATCCAAAGTTGGATAGTAAAAGATAAGAAATTAGTTAATTATTATTCCATCTTTATTAACTTAAATTAATAATTCTTTTTTGGCAATAAACAATTTACACAGATTTAACATCTTTTATTTGCTTGTCTGTAATTTTGGCGCCCTTAAATATTTGTTTGGGGGGAGTTGAAGAAAACCAGAAGGAAACCACGATCCTAGAGCTAGCAAGGGTAAGTTAACGTTTCAAAATTCAATTTGGAACGTTACACAGTAATGGATGCATTTAATAGTGAATCTTTCTATGTTTGTGTTAATTAACATGGCTTTCTAAAGACCTTCTGAAGATGATGTAATTCCGTTGGTAAAAAAATAAATAACAACGACGAAACGGAACTTGAACATTCAAAGTGATGACCTCCAAAAACAATTTATTATTTGTTCTATATCTCATCACAAAAATATCACTTCCGCTCATTTTTTTTACATTTTCTCGATTTAAACTATTAATAGATATATATTATCAATGTTTCTAACTGTATTAACTACATAAATAAAAATAATTAAAAAAAACTAAAAGCCTTTTAGATAAGCTTGATGTATTTACGACGTCCCCTTCGTAATCATCTTGTTTATTTTGATTCTTAATGAAGAATAATGGATATACACTCAAGCCATTTAATACAAAGTAGCAATTAGATATGGAACTTGATATGTTAACTGATATACTATTAAAGAGTTAAAATTACGGGGTTTGGCTTTTCATTCTAATTCTTATTATATAACAATGGTTACACATTTAATCAATTAACTAAAAAGTATTACAATAATAACTGATTTGTTTCTTCATTATTTAAGTTAAGAAGAGTGTTTCTTTTTATTGATTATTCTTTTGTAAGAATATGATACCGCTGTTCACTCATAGATGGCTGCACAGATAAATGTGCACCTTGACTAAAAGTGACATTCTTTTGTTTGGACAACTGTCAACAACTATTAGTATATATAACGCCATACTCCTTGAAGTTTACAGGCGCTAGAGAATTATGAATGCATACAACCATATGCCGGATCTCGAGTCTAGGGTCGGAAAAAGGGCTCATTTATAGACCGCCTGCTGGGCCCAGATAAGGGGTGACTTCAAGATTTAGAAATGACAAATATGATATGATATGAAGATGACCAATAGATATAATATGGTGGATAATAATACGCATGTTTTTAGTGCCTTATCTAAATTGTGAACTATAATATCCAATGCCTTAATATTTGTTAAACATAATTGAAACAAATTGATTGAATGAAAGTCATTTCAAGCTACCACTGTTTCTTCTAGAACACCAATATTTATTTATCGACACAATATCAATCTCATATTTTTATTAGTATCACATATAACTAGAACATGTGGGATGACAATATAACGAAAATCGTGAAAGCTGCAATAATAGTAATTCTTGAAATTTTTTTCTTCCCACCTGTATATTCGCAAACCAAGTGGGCGATGAACACCCGGTTAAAAGTGGGCGTTGAATGAAGATATTTTCAATGGGTTGTAGGTTCCTATTTACATTTACATTTTCGTGTAAATATAAATATAAGCACATGGGAGATTTATTTTTAGGGTACTATAATTATAGGTGATGGTAGGTAGGTAGGTATAAAAGGAAGTAGGAAATGAGTGGGAAGGTGGAAATATACATTGTAGTTACTCTTTCATCAAAAGAATATATAAAGCCGGGTTCAGACATATGTTAAGCCGGGTCCAGACATATGTAATGTATCGTGTAATTTAACGTGTAATGTAATCCGAATTCAGTTGGACGCTACCTGAGCATAGAACGAATGCAACCAGAATACTTACCGCAAATTTTCTATCCATTTAGTATTCGCGAACATGTCGAGAGAAGTAGTAGTTGCGGGAACGTCCAAACGTAGACTGCGAGCACAGCGCGAGCGCCTTTGTGTTCGGGCGAAAAACCGACATCGGATGGATTCCCTCGAACCATTCGGCGAGCGTTACACGTACTGCTCGCAGTGCCGTCCAAACGGAGAATTCGCGTTACATTACACATGTCTGGACCCGGCTTAATGTATCGTGTAATGTAACGTGTAATGTAATCCGAATTCATTTGGACGCTACCTGAGCATAGAACGAATGCAACCTGAATACTTACCGCGAATTGTCTATCCATTTAGTATTCGCGAACATGTCGAGAGAGGTAGTAGTTGCGGGAACGTCCAAACGTAGACTGCGAGCACAGCGCGAGCGCCTTTGTGTTCGGGCAAAAAACCGACATCCGATGGATTCCCTCGAACCATTCGGCGAGCGTTACACGTAATGCTCGCAGTGCCGTCCAAACGGAGAATTTGCGTTACATTACACGTTACATTACACATGTCTGGACGCGGCTTAAGAAAATATATTTTCTCATTCATTTTTTACGTTGAACATGTATAAAGCAGACTATAACTAGTATAACTTATTGTTGGAATAGAGTGGTAAAGTGCCAAATAAGTTTTTTGATTTTTAATTCTTAAAAAAAAACAAAGCAAAATTAGCTTATAGATTTTTTATCTACTCCTCCTAAATACCATTTAGAATCTTCAAATACCAAAAGAAGATTTTTTCATTCCTAACTGACTTACAGATAGAATTTTGTTCAAACTTTCCTCAAAGTACTTTTGTGACGATGTTAAATTAACCACTTTTCATCAATAATAATATTAAGATTACAAGGTTTGTTCACAAAGAAATGAGAATTTTGAATTTCACGGGCTATAACGTACATTCGATTCTCTAAAAAAACGTCTGGAAGAAGTTTCAGTTCTGGAGCAGCAGGCATATAAAAAAACAAAACAAGATCAACTTTTGTAAAAATCCAGATATTAAGTTGCGGTTTTCTTTAAATAATAGATAATCTCATCTAGATCACAAATATGTCTAAATATCCAAAATATCTCAAAAAACACCGAAGATCCAGAGATTTTTATCACAAAACAAAACACGATCAACTTTTTAATTAATTAAGACGCTTTTATTAACTTCACCTGTATGTATGTATGTTTGTTTTTTTTGTAACTCTCCACTCCGCGGCTGCTGCCTCGGATGAGTCCCGTACAGGGTTGCCATTAGTGGGGATTTTTCACCACATGTGGGGAAAAGTTCAACAAATGAAAGCAGTGTGGTGAAAAAGTGGGGAAGTGATGATATTTATTGAAAAATACTATAAAAGTGGGGAATAATTATGGTATTTAAATAAATTATGCCTTTACAGCAAAAATATACGTATATTATAATTATTCTAAAACCTTAAATTAATATATTGGATGTATAGCTACTATTAATTATGGTCGCTATTCGCTGACGCGCTGACTGAAACTATTCTGTAAAATCCTAAATGTTGCACGTGCACTCTATTGAGTATTGACGGGAAATGTCAAGATAACTTGTTTACAGTATCACAAATAATAATGTAAGCTAGTTTGGCTTTATTACCAGAAGATACTTTCTATTGGTAATTTAAAAAAAATAACTATAAATAAATTTTAAATAGTTATTAGGTGCAAATTACATTACTTTTTCGATAAATATACCAATATTTATGAATAATTGTATGTTGTTTTTTAATTTAGTTCTTTTTTAGTAATTTTTTTTTTCGTTTCATATTATGTTTGTATTGATGTTTCTGCAACTGTGTTTATGCTTATTTTGATTATATTAAAAGAAATATATTTAAATAAAGTCAATAGTTTTATTTATGTTACTGTTATATTAAATTTGCCGCCATTTTTTACGAATTGGGGAAAAGTGGGGATTTTGTCTTCAATAGATGTGGTGAAAAATTTTCTTATGGCATGGCAACGCTGGTCCCGTATCGTTATTTTTAGTCACTACCTCCCCGTGCCGGGAGTGGGTAATTTGTGCGCCAACTAAATAAACGAATTATGATTGAGTGAGGGTCTTGTAATCGTCACAGCAAATTAACGAATCTATTGAAATAAAATAAATTGGACTAAAAAGTAAAAAATAAATATAGTTTAAAAAAACTAAAAAACACGCTTTTATAGCATATGAAACTAACAAGTAAAAAAATAAATGTAATTAAGGAACACTAAAAAGCATGTTTCTGAAAAACATCGAACTAAAAAGTTAAAAATAATTTTCAAAATAAAATTAAAACAAAAATAAATGAAAAATACTAGTATTATTGTGAAAAAAGCGTGGGCACTGCATATCATATTTTTCGAATGTCAAGCGCCCATGCTTTTTTCACAATAATACTGGTATTTTTCATTTATTTTTGTTTTAATTTTATTTTGAAAATTATTTTTAACTTTTTAGTTCGATGTTTTTCAGAAACATGCTTTTTAGTTTTCCTTAATTTTCATTTATTTTTTTACTTGTTAGTTTCATATGCTATAAAAGCGTGTTTTTTTAGTTTTTTTAAACTATATTTATTAAAAAATCCAGATATTAAGTTGCGGTTTTCTTTAAATGATAGATAATCTCATCTAGATCACAAATATGTCTAAATATCCAAAATATCTCAAAAAACACCGGAGATACAGATATTTTTATCACAAAACAAAACAAGATCAACTTTTTAAAAAATCCAGATATTCAGTTGCGGTTTTCTTTATATGATAGATAATCTCATCTAGATCACAAATATGTCTAAATATCCAAAATATCTCAAAAAACACCGGAGATACAGAGATTTTTATCACAAAACAAAACACGATCAACGTTTTTAAAAATCGAGATATTCAAGTTGCGGTTTTCTTTAAATGATAGATAATCTCATCTAGATCACAAATATGTCTAAATATCCAAAATATCTCAAAAAACACCGGAGGTACAGAGATTTTTATCACAAAACAAAACACGATCAACTTTTTTAAAAATCCAGATATGAAGTTGCGGTTTTCTTTAAATCATAGATAATCTTATCTAGATCATAAATATGTCTAAATATCCAAAATATCTCAAAAAACACCGGAGATACAGAGATTTTTATTACAAAACAAAACACGATCAACTTTTTTAAAAATCCAGATATTAAGTTGCGGTTTTCTTTAAATCATAGATAATCTTATCTAGATCACAAATATGTCTAAATATTCAAAATATTTTAAAAAACACCGGAATACAGATATTTTTATCACAAAACAAAACACGATCAACTTCTTTAAAAAACGAGAATCGAGTTGTGTGTTTTTTTAACAATCTCATATACTTCACAAATCTGTTTAAGTATCGAAAATATTTCAAAAAAACAACCGAGGTGCAGCGATTTTTCTCAAAAAACAAAACAGGGAAATTTACAGTATTATTGATTTATTGCTGGATAGATAACCTCTGAAACAACATAACTTCAAGTCACATTTTTGCATCACAAATATCATAAATTGTCACTGTTTCTAAAAAGAATATATTTCCACCTGTTCATATCCAGTCAGCGATGTGAATCTCAAAATAAAATTCGTCTGGGAACCCATTATTATTTATTTTATTTATGGATCAAGTTTTGACCTATATGCTAAATTATAGGAAATCGGGGCCGGTATTAAGAAAATAGATCACAAGTTGTATTTCAGGTCATCGAACTGTTCAAATTTTAACGAAACATTCAATTTAATTTGATGCAATGGATATACCGCATCATTTCTTTTAACGTGAATTAAATCGCCATGACCTAAATCATATCTTTAATAGTAAACGTCTATAATTATATACTTCCTGAATTCCAATAATTCTCATTTTATCTGTCAAATGTAAGACAAGACTTTTATTTGCGTATGACAAGATCAAATAATATAGAATATGCAGAAAATGACGAAATTTCCGGTCAAGAACAATATGGTGATAATTTTTTTTACCTAACATGAAAATTAATTCTATTATTGACAATTAGAAGTATACAAATAAGAATATATTAAATGACATTAAGAAGAAATTGAAAAAAAGGCAGCATCCGGTAGGACTCGTACTCGCAACCTTTACCTTAACGCGGTAAGGCTCTAAACACTAAGCTACAGATGTCATAATCATTAGTTAGTCTTTTGGTCGTTTTAGGTTCAACTCATGTACACCGTGTGAGAGAGAGAGAGAGAGATTATTTGTCATATATATCAAACTCTAAGTCGCTTTTTTTGTGCCCTGTCTTAAATTTTTATTTCATAAAAATACCGAACCATAGAGTAAATACAAACAAAAATATAATAAATGACATTAGAGAGAAATTGAAAAAAATGTCATTTCATATAATCTAGTTTGTATACTTTTTAAATTTCAAAAATACCATGAGAGATATCAAATATTCAATAATTTTACTAATTTTAGGGACCGTAAACGAGTAAGGGACATTTATGTTTTCGATCTTTAGAAATCCGAATCATTGAAGTAACGGCGCTAGAGCCAAAAAAAGTCGTTCACCAGCATCGTTGCCAACCGAAAATTTCTGAAATCGATAGATTGATACAAAAAAAGTACTACTATTCTTGTCTATATACGTTAGTAGGATTACTCTGCGTGCCGCCTTTGATATTCTTTGATCTATATTTCATTAGGAATGCCGATGTTCTTGTGAGAACTCTTGAACAGCGATGTCAATTCAACTGATTTTTAGGTATATCTACCGATTTACGAAGTAATCTACCAATATACCGTAATAATTTTCTTTCATAAATACATATTTTACTTTTTGGTATCTTAATTTAAAGTTACCTTTGTTTATTAAATATATATATTTTTTTAAATTTGCCGCCATTTGTTTAAATCTACCGGTTCCAATTTATTTTTTGTTTGTGAGCGACAAAGATATATACCGATATGTCAAAAACAAATGTCACTTTCTTGTGTCCACTCCCAAAGATTTTTGAAGATTTGATACTTTTTTTATTGGACAATTTGATCTATATTTCGCTTCGGTTTGTCGAAGGTTATGCTGATCAGCGATTTTTTTTTGTATCAATCTATCGAGTTCAGAAATTTTAGGTTGACGCCCCCGCTGATGAGCTCTAATTAGACTGAAACACAGTGTCTACAGTTTGGTTTTGCCCTTGTAGGTATAGACTGATTAATATTTCTATCTATGTCGCAGCATTCAGTGGTTACAGTTAGGAATTCTAACCAGACACAAATCCAGGTTATGTATCTGGAATATATTGACAGCATGGTACGAGATACGTTTGTATCATTTTTTTTCTCATATATTATATCATTTTGGAAATTTTGTTTTTAGTTTGACGAAATAGTTTATCCTTATTTTTTTGTTAAAAAATAGCCATTCCTAGTGTCCGTATTAGGACTTCTTCTGTATAAATTTGGGATCTTTCTAAGCAATTGGTTTAATTAAATAACGATATAAAGTAGATATAATCTCAATTAAAAATCAATAATCCTAACAACATAAGATCAAACTGCTACATAATATTTTATATTATATCCTTGGTTGTTATAAATAGGCCAAAAAATATTGAAAACTAGCTGTGTTTTGCTTAAATCAATAGTTTTTATATGTCTGACGCCTTTAAATTTATGTCAGTAGACTCGTCCACTTTATTAAAATGTCCTTGGCTTTATTTTCAGGTTCCAATTGTGTGGTATTTTATGTATTTGCGTGCAAATAACAAATTTATTAAAGCTGAAGTAGAGAATTTAATAAAAACTCTAAAAGAACACCACTAATGAACAAGTTCAAAAACGTGTTAAATAAACATAAAGCTCCAATATGTGCGATAGCTCGTTTATTTATTATAGAAAAATGTTTTTTTTTATTTTAAGGATTAATTAGCGGATAAAAAATTGCGATTGTAATCAACAAAATAAGATAAAAAAGAAAAGTATTTAATTTTTTGTTAATAACTTAAAAAAATATATTTAAAGTATTATGAAAATAATCACAAGTTATAAATAATTATTTGTGACACAAGGACGGAAAATGACATTTTGAAAGAGCGAGTAAAGTTGTGTAGCCGAGGTGCGTAGCACCGAGGCGAAACAATACGAGCACTTGCAAAACATTTTCCGGACGTGTAACACACACTATTTTTTGGTCCGACTAATTTTTAATATTTTCAAAAGTTCTGTTATGTTCAAGACTTGACCGCTTGAGCTACCTAAAGTAAGACCAGTGACTAGAAGACAGCCGAGAGACTGTCAGCTGGTATGACGTGATCTTCGGGTAGATATTAAGCGCCACATTGGATAAGTTGTGTAATAACTTGTTTGATACTTAATATACGTGTTCAGCTTCAGCAGTTATTAGTGTTTTAATTAACATATGTTGCAAACACAACAAGTTCAAAAACTTTTTACTTTGTGACATACAAGATTAGATGTTTATTGACATCTATTGCACGATTAAAATGATTAAGGAATGATTTTCTGATAATCGGTTTCAAGATCCTTAATTTTTATACATACAAATACTGTGCTAATAAGCAGCACAGTAAAAATTGTTATATTGAAAATATTAACATTAATATCTAATAATTTTATATAAAAATAGCAGAGACAATGAACTATTTTCATAATCGAATGATAAGTAGTTGTAAATTGACATACATGTCAAATTTTATAATACAAGTTGTGAGAGAAATTAAATGTAAATTAGAATCCTGCTTACCTTTAGAAAAAGTTATAGGTAAGTTTAGTATATTATACGCTGTTTTTAAATAAATTTAATTAAAATTTGTATTATTCATTATGCATTTTTGATGACTTAAAATTTAAACTCATAGCGCTATCTCTTTAGATAATCTAAAAGCTACTTTGCCGGCCTAGGCCGGAAAATGTCATTTTCTGGACGATTTTGAAGTAATTAATAGTATTGTTTCTGGACGGAGGACCAAAAAAGAACTTTTTATAGTAGAAAGTTTTTTTTACTGATTTATAGGTCATATTACTATTATATAAAAAAAAAAACAGAAAAAACTTCTCTCTCGCGTGATCGATCCCATTACGATAACCCAACAGAACTGTCAGAATTAGACGCTTATCCAATTCAGCTACAATCAACTTATATGAAAACTTTCAAAATGGTAATATCTATACACAACTTAAATCATATTTAATTTAAAAGAGAACAAAATAGATATTGATGAATAAATAAAGAATTATTACAATTTTTTTTCTGAACATACCTCGTACATAATAAAGTTTACAAAAATACTTTTGAAACAACGAAATTTTCATTAGTATATATACAAGTTTAAATTTTCAAAATCACAAGTCATTACCTCCAAGAAATTATTTTATTAAAAATATTTATCAGGCAAAGAGTTCAATAAATAAATATCAATGTATCCATCACAGCCAGACATAAATATTATTCTCAGCAGCGCCGTAAAGAACAATAATTCATTGTTTGGTACGTAGTTACACCTAAAAAAATGTGATATCTCATCGGATATCCGGTAGATGTGGCGTCAAAGTTTGACCACAACATTCGCCAACAATATGAAATAATCAATTGCAACATACTTTTTCACACTTTTAATGATTCATGGGTTCTACGATAATTAGTAATATTTTTGATAAATCAGTAATAAGAACATGAGAAAATGAATAACGTGACCACTAACAAGTTTTCAAACAATAAACACACATTAAATATTCGTATGTAGGTATTCGCCTTATCAAAAAAAAAAAAAAAACTTTTCGGCTACTCCAATAACTACTATAGAAATAATAAGGAAGATAAAAACATTAAAAAGCAATTTTTTTGATAGTATTGTATATAATAATAAAGTACATAACAATAATGGTGAGTATCGGTAGAAAAAATCCACACGAGCCGCTTAGTATTTACACATTTCACTGTTTTTAAACTTTGATAATGAGCTTGTTGCTCGAATTACACAAGATTTTTTCTGAAAGTTATATCCCACCATTTCATATAAAAATATTGCCAATACCAGTCTAGTTTGCTTATCCTGTAAAAAAAGTTATCATATATCGTATAAAGCCCAGCTCCAAGGACTATACGCTCTAAACCTACAAGCCCTAAATTCAAAAACTCTACACTTTAGCCAAAACGTATGAAAAAGTGGTCAGATCTCATGTAGAGCGCTCCTCCCCACGTTGTCGAAGATTATTGAAAGATTGGTAAAAAAAGCTACTATCTTTTCTTTGCAAGTATAAAATACTAAGTCCCCAACAGTTTGGTTTCTTGAGGAATAAATCCACCAATGATGCTCTTTAACAATGTATACTCCAGTTTTAACAATCAGTACTCTACAGCAACAATCTTTTGCGACTTCTCTAAGGCCTTCGATTGTGTAAACCACAACATCTTAATTAATAAATTGCAACACTATGGAATTAGAGGAATACCACTCGAGTGGTTTAAATCTTATCTTACCTGCAGAAGTCAGCTGGTAATGGTTTATATGAGAACGTCCTTCTGTAAGCCAATTGACTGTGGGTCCTATTTTATTTCTGCTCTGTATTAATAATATTGCTTATCTAGATATTAGTGGTAAACTCTGTCTTTTTGCAGATGATACTATATTTACCTAGAGCAACAAGGAGCTTGATATTTATTTACCAATCTCACGATCAGAGGTAAGCAAACAAAATGCCTTCTAAAATCAAATCTATAACACCCTTTTCCGCATTCCGTAAAGCTTTAAAGGCACTTATTGGAGAGACTTTACACAGTACATGAATTTTTGATATGATGATTATATACTTTTAAATGCACACTAATTTGCTACTTTAAAGAACTTATTTTTCTTCTTTGTTTTTTATGACTTTCAATTTCTTTAATTATACAAATAGTACGATTTTTTTGTATTATGTTTATGTGTTATGTTATATATTAAGGTTTTTGTATGTTTTTTTAGCTTTATCGACAAATTGTATAATTTATGACAATAAAGCATTGATTATTACTAGCTGTAGGTACCCACGACGTCATTCGCGTGGCGTGTTGATTGTTGTACCTATAAAAATTTCTCTCCCCATCCTGTTAAAGGGGTGGTGGTAGAAATTTTTATACACCAGATGTTAAGTTGAAAGAAGACAAATACATCTGTGAAAACCGCATTCGAATCGGATCAGTAGTTTTCATGTGATGCGCGCACAAACATACAGACAGACAAAACAAATCTAACCACATTTTTGGGTTCTATATCGATGTAGTAGCAGCCCCGTTAATTATTTTTTTAAATATCTTGAATGTACAGAAGTTTCATTTCTACAATTTTATTATATGTAAAGACTTATTTTAGTCTTATCATTAAAAGTTGGTCATTTCGGCCCTGTATTATATTTGCATATCAATATTCGAAAACACATTAATAAGTCGCTCCAATTATGGTATAGCAATAGCAACATAAAAGATTGCTTTTCACTTGCAACACCTACCTTGTTATTTGTCACAATTCTCGCTTCTTAGTCTTTGATGTTAACGGTTTATTCAGCTGCCAAAGAAAAATATGGAAGAACTGAAATAACACTAGAATCCTTTTAAAGTAATGTTATGTATTTCGTATAGTTTGCATATATATACCGTTGACTTCATTTCCGTTATATATAAAAGACGATGCATTTCTTAATTAATGTAAATTAAACTGTGATAGGAAATTGATATGGTATAATGATGCGATTTTAATGTATGTTAACTTTGTACGTAAAAAACATATCGTTAACCAAGTTAAAATTGATATAATACGAAAAACAAATATTGACCTGAGAATACCGACATGGGAATTTTAGAGAATGAAGAACAAGATTCTCTACAGAGATAATAAATATGGTTTCACTTACAATATGAACAACTAGAAGAACTCATGAGCAAAATAATAAAAAGCATCAGTAGTAACTTTCATATTGTTAAAACCAATTCAAGGTATAAAAAAGGAGGAAGTTATGACTTAAAGATCAACAGCATACCAATAAAGAAAGTATCAGAATTCATTTATCAATGTGAATTGGAACCACTTTCAGGATATAAAGTGCCAAATAGAGGAAGCGAATACCTAAATTGTTTAAAAGTCAACATCGACATCAAAATCAGACTCCTTTTATGCTGCATTTTCTTGATACTTTTATCAAGAGAAGAAAGCTTAGCATATGAGGAACGAAAGCAAATATCACCATTCTCCAAGGAAAAATTTATGTCAAAATATAACCAACAAGAAGAATACGATGGCTTAAAAAGACAAGGACATTGTTTTCCAAAAAGAGAGAAGAGAAGAAGAATATAGAGATTAGAAGGTAAAAGGGATAATTTTATAGGTGTATGGTAGGTAAGAGGACCCTACTGTAGGATTTATGTCCTTTTCAGGAAATGGATGGGAGTGTCACAAACTTTTCCATTTGCTGCAGGTTGGATTGCTCTCGTGTCTTCTCTCCAGCCATGGCGCTTGAACGTACCTAAACAGTCTTCTTCCTTTGGTGTATGGGTAGGTGTTGTGTTGTAGTGTGACCCACGTGGTGCAATGTGGGTTTGGGAGATTGACGCTGTAGCGTGTCTCCTCCGTCGTGAATCCCTTCCATATGGCAAGGACGAAGAGAACCACCGAAACCTTCGCCAAGGGCCCATTTTTTTTGTAACCAGTGGTGGAGTGGTGGGCACCATCAGCGGTAGGAAAGGGGGAATTCGTCCAGCAGGGTTTCCAGGTCTTTAGGAAGGTCCATGTCTACGAATTGGAGGAGTCTCAGGTTAGAAAGGGGGATCTTCTTTTTCGGGACTCTGTATCTTCTTTGGAGTCCTCCATTCCAGTGTGTATGGAGGGTCCTCTGGGTTACGATGTTAGTTTTCTGCAGCCGTGTTATCGTTCAGGGTTTGTCCGGAATGTAATAGGACTAATTTTCTTCCGCTCCTTCGAATTCGACAAACACCGACAATGTGACTCGTGTACGCAAAATTTTGAACTCAGTCCGCCGACTAAGTATTTTTTTAATTGCCAAGATGTTAAATTTACCAAAATCTTTGGTTCATGACATTGTGACGAAGCATTTGAACATGCGGAAGGGGTGCGAGAAGATGGTCCCAAAAGTGCTCACTGACGACCAGAAATTGCAGCAGAAAGTGTGCCAAGAAAATTGGAACATGTGAAAGTGACCACCAATTTTTGGATAACGTAATCAGGAGCAGAGTTGTGGATCTTTGAGTATGATCCCTAGACAAATTGAAAACGATGCTCATTTTGTCTTTTTTGTAATCAAATACATCGTCCACCATGAATTTGTTCCTCCTGGACAAACCGTCACCCCAAGACAGTCCTTCGTTGGTTTTTATTCTGCTTCTACTTTTGCTATTCAGTTTCTGTAGGATTCTTTGGTACCTATAAATGATGTTGTTTTAAACCAGAATCTTAATTATACCCATCTAATCGCAACCTGTTACTTTTGGTAAAATCAACAAAACAGGTGAATATGGGTTTGTTGAACTATCGATTTTTCTATCATTTGACGTACCTAATATGAATATTGCGTCCACCGTTGATCTATTGGACCTAAACCCTTGCTGTTCTTCGAATATTGGCACCTTTTCCATGATTCTGTTTGCAATGATTTTGGTAAAAAGCTTAAGAACCGAGCTCTAAAGTTATTTGGGTTTCTCCTCTATCCTTTTTTACGTATAGGAGTAGATATGCTTACTCTCCAATCGTCTGGTATAGTCCCGGATGTAATTACATTTTTAAAGAGTTCTTTCATTTCCATTCCCCCATACTTGATAAGTTCATTATTGATATTGTCGGCACCAGAAATTGTTCAGTCTTTCAAACTCCGCTTGTGTGCGCTATAACTCTTGAAAGGAAAAAGGCAGCGTCGTTAAATTTGGTATATAGAATCCTCATGAAGAAGAATCATATGGTTTTTGGTGCAGATGGGATAACCTAAAGGGTAAAATTTTAACGGTTTTCCGAAGCTCGTTAATACAATGCGTATGTATAAATTCGATGGTACTTTCTTCTTACATTAACTTTATTTTGACTCAGATACAGTCAATTTCATTTAAGCATTAGGATTAACTAATTACAAGGTATAATAATTGTGTAATATGCTATAAATATTAAAACCTTCTATACATTTGTGAAAGAAAATCTATAATATTAAACAAGAGTCATTAAATGATTTTTTAGTTGGCACATGTTCGGTACACCAGAATATGCTTTTTATTTATCTATTTGCTTACATCCATCCACATGGTATTGACGTCAGAAGTTTAGGCGGATATTTTATACTTTTTATTACTACTACTTAATATTGGAGACCAGTTTTATGAGAAAATATGTCATAGTGGGCAGTGTTTTCATAATACTATTTAAGGTTAAATAGAAATTATTTTTTAATAGGTATAATGAAAAGTAGATGTGTGGAGGTGTTTATATTTTTCAAAAAAAAAAAAAAAAATTGTTAGAGTGTGTCAGTTCTTAATTTTCAAATTTTATATATTTAAAATTTTTTTATTGCGAAAATGACCTTAGCAGGCTTGGCCTACGGACGACCGATCTGCCAATTTCGAGTCTATTTATCATGCCATGCTATTTATTTTCACCCCTCTCGGAAATTATAAATATTGGTTACAAATAGGACCTTTTTTTATAACAAATTTCTTCTTTTTTAATGGTTTCTGATGTTAAAAATCTCATTTAGTTGTTGAGATATTTCCAAAAAAAAAAACTTAAATTGTTCGAATATTTTAGTTTATTACTTTCTTAATGGTAATCTATGGTAGCAATGCATCAAGCTATCCTCTCCAAAGGACTAGAAAGTCAAACCTAAGATCCGAAACACGGAAGCTCTCCAACAGAGCCAAACGTAACAGAGATAGGCAGAGCTACTCCGAGAAACTTACAATAATAAAGAGATCAGGAAACCTTCAGGAAATTCTACGAAGAAATGGACTCCACACCTTCTGCTGTTAGGCTACAGAAGATCTTGGCAAAAGGAAAAGTAGATACAGTAATGGCACTGCGAAAGCCAGATGAACGCTCCACAGAAAAAAAAAGAACCAGCAAAGCTCCTGTTAGAAACCCACTTTCCTGCAGGAAGAATTATCCCAGGAAATACGAGGTACAAAACTATAAGACCAACCAGGGCAGACACTGCAATGGCAAAACATATATGAAGTGAAGAACGGTTGAGATGGGCTATGAACACCATTCAGCCATTCCATACCCCTGGAACTGACGGAATATTTTGTGCCCTACTGCCCCTACTACAACAATGGCAGAAGGCAATCATTCCTCATGGGTTCGGGCTCAGTCGAAGTAGTTTTGAACTGGGGTATATACCAGAAGTGTGGAAGAGGGCTAGAATCACCAAGCCAGGGAAACGGGACACTACACCCCCTAAATCGCTTAGACCAATCAGTCTTACATACCGAAAATGGTACTCTCACGAAAACCAATACAAAAGAGAAGGATAAGTAGACCAAGAAAGAGATGTAAAGACAAAGTATATGAAGACTTGCAAAAAAGTAATATTGAGAATTGAAAAGAAAAAGTATTGGACAGAAGTGAATGGAAGAAAGTGGTTAAAGAATGCGCAAAAAGACTTTTTATATTTTGCACCTATAATATTTTTCATTATGACACCCAAATGAGTACTATAATGTTTCATTAAAGCACTCAACTTTGGAAACTTTTCCTGTATGCGGTTGGTAGCATTGGATAGTATGATACGTCAAATAAATAAACATCACGAAGAAAACCTTAACAAACAAGGAAAAGTTTGTTTGTTTGTTTGCTACCAACTCATTTAAAAAGAACTAAAATAAAATACAAAATTATAATTTATTTAAAAAAGCAATAAAATAGCAAAATATAAAAAGTATTATAAACAACTTATTTCATATGGCTGTTATGACATTCGTCCTTTAAAAAACTCATCGCTACGCGATTCGTTTTTTAAATTTGGACTCGTGTCATAACAGAACGCCATATGAAATGCGTTGTTTAAAATACTATTAAATAAACATAAATTGTTATTAAAATAAGTAATGTAATGTTGGAAAAATAAATATTTATAGAATTCAATTAATTTTCCAATTTGTCTCAAATAATTGATTTTATTAAACGAGTAAGTAACAATGGTATAAAAAAGTTTCATTGTTTTTAATCAACAATACACTCGATTAATTTTAACATACCTGCTAAAAATATTTACGTTGTGTTATAAATAAACAATGAGAAAAGCTAAATACATTGAAGAAAGAACTTGAACCCAGTACATTAAGTTATTTTTAACTCACAAGTAAATAAAACACCATCCAGTATCCCTTTTCCCCTTATCTTCCAGGATACGATGAAGTGATTGCCCTCTATCACAAACGGATGGATGATGTTTAATATCAACAAATATCTTTAAAAAATTCTATCTTACGTATCTGGTTTATGTTAAATTACATAGATATAGGAAGTACTCCTAGCGTTAAGAAGTGCTTCTTACGTTTTTATAGGTCATTTTATCAGAATACTGCATACACTTAAATGGTCTAGGAATATTTATTTTGTAGCTTTTAAAGTTGTTTAAATATTAAAAAAATATATTATTCTAATCAGTTTATTAGAAATAATGGTAAGAATTAGAAAGTATACAAACAAGAATCTATTAAATGGAATTAAGGAGAAATTGAAAAAATGTCTCATTCAGCGAGACTCGAACTCGCAACCTTCAGCTCTACGCGCTGACGCTCTAACATCTAAGCTATAAATGTCTAGCCATCAAATCGCTTATCGGTCGTTAAATTCTACTCCTGTCACATGTGACATTTACTCACTTTCTCCCTAAGCACATATAGCATGTTGTTAATGAGAGAGAGGGACTTTGTCAAATCGACTATTGAAACATCAGACTCTAAGTCATTTTTTGTGCCCTTATTATTTTTATTCGGTTAGGAGGCCGGAGCCATATGACTTATGGATGTTTCTTTGGTTGAAAATGCCGCTTAAAGAACACTGATTCGACGACAAAAAGACTGTTGAAACCCATACGATAAATGCACTACAGGCTATTCCGATAACTGATATCAAGACTGTTTTGGAAAGTGAAAACATCGATATAAGCGATTTGGTCAATCAAATTGGGACTATACTTAGAAGAATGCCTCCAACCAGATGACGAAGAATAAGCCAAGCGTTGAAAAATAGGGGCAAGTCAGATACTTTTGGGACAAACCTCGTATATTATTGTCAATTAATTATAAAAACTATTTTTATGTTCTGAGGCCAAAAAACATAAGTTTAAGTAAGAATTTTACCATCATATTATTTTTAAATCCTTCGAAAGCTAGTTTTTTAGCAGATAATAAACTGTGTTAAAGAAGGATTTAAATGTATCTGTAATTTAAGTTTAGTGACTTTCTTAGTGTTTGAAGAAAGCAACCTTTTTGATACTAATGTGTGCGATGACCATTATGTAGGTGTTAAACTTTACGAACGTTTCTTTAGATGGCCTTTGGAATCAGAATACGACCTTGCAGGTTGATCACCCCACTTTACTCTTGTCCTTCAGGGATTCGATGACCCTGTTAGTGCTGGTCACAGCATCCATAACACAAAACACAACCAAAGTCAGCTTTGGCTACTGTTTGTGCGCTAATAATGCAGACGTTTTAAACAACGTAATATATAAATTTCTATAAATTCGATGGTACATTCTTACTTCTTACATTGACTTTGTTGTATTCTAAAAAATGTGGTGGTTCTAAGAGATTTGCCGGTATGTATAGGATAAAAAATGAAGCCATGAAAGTAAGCAAATCTCTTTTAATTGTGTTTGTTTAGAGAGCTCCTAAAACCATCTAGAAATCTAAATTACTAGAAAACAAATAATCTAATAAATCAGTAGCTAGGATAATGGTAATAAAACTCCTCGCGTGTGCCTGTTGGCAAACAAAACATAATATAAATTAATTCTACACCTTATATATGTTTCATTGATTGTTGATATGTGTGAACGTTAAGTATATGCACATAAACAAATTTGAATTTATGATTGGAAAGTAGCATGGTAATAAAAGCTGGGTGTGAGCTACTACCAGCATGTTTATTTAAGAATTGGGGTTAGAATATTGTCAATGTTTACTTTTACTCTCTACGACAATATATTACAAACGTAAATAATTGAAAATAGTATATAAACGTTACAGTTCCACGATAATATTACTCTTGCTAAGCAGATGTTCTGTTCGAAAACACGTCTAAAAAGTGTAAAATTGGCAAAATTGGTCATTTCTATTTTAATTTAGGGCTAATATATTTGAAAAAAATCACTAAGTTTCATATTTAACATTTTTTTCTGATTCTTACCTGTCGCCCAGGAAGTAGCGCCAGACAAACACCAGTTCTTAGAATTTTCGAAGATTCTAGTTGCTTTCCGATCGATCGAAAATTCTAGTGGCTGTTAGAACGTCCAAATAATTCGAGAATGTTCTGTTCGAGATGTAATTTCAGAGACGCTTCTAGAAGGAATTAATTTCATATATAAGGGACCGCTTTGGACGGAGAGGAATAATTATTGTAATAGCTTGCGATAAAGTGCGGATTGTTGTACTAGATATTTTAAAGACGTTATTCAGTAATTGTGACTGTATCAAAGTTGTGTAAATTAGTTTAAGAAATTGTTATCTATTTATGTTTACCAATAAATTGTTAAGTTTGTCTGCTATTTATCACTTATCCCGAATCCACGAAGGAAAAATACAACAATATTTAGTCCGGTCAAAAGGTGAAGTAAGAATTAATTTCTGTTTTACGCATGTTTATTTCTAATTTAAAATCATTTTTAAATAATAAACAACACAAACCGACAGTTCGTGCCTATTATGTCATGATTTTAATTAGCTGCATGCCTGTGAAAATGGTTTTGTTGATTTTATTTAATCTATAAATAAATGTTCGACTACCTAACATGTAATACAGCAATTGTACAATAGATGAGCGGTGTACAAGTTTATATAATGTGGTATTTATAACTGAATGAGAAGGAATTCTGTTAATGCATTTGGTAATAGGTTTCTGTTATGAAATTCCTATTCATAATAATTACTTGATGCTCATATTTCATTAAATCTAGGAGATTTATCTATTATTGAGTACATACGAGGATTGACTTTTTAGTTTTGCATATAGCAATAAAGACAAAAAATATACACTTAAAGTACTTTAAATATGTCCCACCAAGATCGATACACTTTTGCATACGTTCAAACCAAATTGGTAAAACAGTTATCCTCTTTACACCTGCAAAATCGCTGTTTTAAATACATCGATGACTTCTTCTGGTCACTGGAGTCACTGCTCGCATTAAATTTTTGATCTTTGGGAATGTGAAGAAATTGTTGTGCCTTAGGTTGGGAATATAAGTCGGATTCGGTGTTCAAAAAACGCGATTTTGTCTTTTGGCCAATGTGAGCACTTGATGTAGGATGATTCGCCGTTGTATGTTGCTTTGTTGCGAGTTTCGCGATAACTTCACCACGTTGGTTCCTATTAGCGACTCTCCTGTATGTCTCGAAACACATCGTTGTCGATAACTAGTCTCACAAAAGCGTCGGAATTTCTTTACATACAATATCAAACTGTTTAAATATGAAGAACCTAGTTAATTAGTTTAAGTATATATTTTTTAAGAATATTTTTATATAATCTTTCTAAGAGTCATTGACGAACAATTGAATAGTAAAGTAGAGAGAACATTTTCAAAATATATAAACTTAGGAATTTTCGGAAATATATCTGGCAACCTAGATTCGAAAGCCGGTTCCTTTAATAGGATTAGGAGGCGTGGTTGGTTTCTCACATTAATTTTAGATAAACTATAAACAAACCTTTATACACCAATCGGAAGTAAGCGTTCTTCGATCTTCTAAAGCACTGAATCCCAAAGTGTTCCAGGTGGACCCCTACAGGTCCATTGGAGATCCGATAGGGGTCTACTGGGGCGTGAAAAAAAAACGGGTATTTACAAGCTTTAAGTGGAAATGTATTTGGAAACTCTAGTAAAAAACAAAAATATTGACTTGGCTTTACCCAACAATATTAATACAATAAGTAAGGGAACATGTTAAAACGAGGGTTGCCTTTTATATTTCGGGATTTGGCAACCCTGGTATTGCAATCTGGCAACTGACAGCTCTATCGTAAAGTTGGACATTTTGAGGTTATACGTACTCAGAACGTTTTGACATACGAGCGCTATTTGTGTTGTTTACAGTAACTTAAAAGATTTATCTCGGCCCAAAAATTGAATTAAATCGTGAACATTTTCGTGCGATTATTTTTTACAACTTTCGACGTGGATTAACTCAGCAACAGTGCATGGATGAACTTAATTCAATTTTTGCCGATGAAGCTCCATCAAGGACCAGTGTTTATCGATGGTATGGTGAATTCAATCGTGGCCGTAGTTCACTCCAAGACGAATTTCGTGCAGGTCGTCCAACATCAGTTTTTTTTCCGAAAACCATTGATGCTGTGCGCGAACTAATATTGCAAGATCGTCATGTGACCTATCGAGAGATTGAGACAACCTTAGGCATTAGTGGGACCAGCATACATTCAATATTGCATAAACATTTGACTGTCAAAAAAATTTGTTCGCGTTGGATCCCACACAATTTGTCAATCGCTCAAAAAAAGGCTCGTGTCGATTGGTCGAAGGAAATGCTCAAAAAATACGATGGCGGTGCTTCGAAACACGTCTATGACATCGTGACAGGTGATGAATCGTGGATTTACGCGTATGAGCCCGAAAGTAAACAGCAGTCGACTGTATGGGTGTTTCAAGATGAGCCCAATCCAACAAAAGTTGTTCGCGCACGAAGCACTTCCAAGCAAATGGTCGCCTGTTTTTTCGGAAAAACTGGGCATGTCGCAACCGTGCCACTAGAACAACGCAGAACAGTCAATTCTGAGTGGTACACAACCATTTGTTTGCCGATTGTCTTTCAAGAAATCAGGAAAACCAACCGCCGAAGGCGGATCACTCTTCACCACGACAATGCGAGCTCCCACACATCGGCTCAAACAACTGCATTTTTGAGCACCCAAAACATCGAGTTGATGAGTCATCCGCCGTATAGTCCTGACTTGTCACCAAATGACTTCTTTTTATTCCCGTACGTAAAAAACAAACTGAGAGGTCAACGTTTTTCGACACCTGAAGAAGCGGTTGCTGCATTCAGAATGCATGTTTTGGAGATACCTCAATCAGAGTGGCAAAAGTGCTTCGACAATTGGTTCAAACGCATGCAAAAGTGTATAGATCTTCATGGGGAATATTTTGAAAAACAATAAAGTAATTTTCGATGATTAATATTTGTTTTTGTTCTCTAATCCCGGAATATAAAAGGCAACCCAAGGCAACCCTCGTATGACCAAAAAGCTGACTAATTACTAAGGCAAATGTTGCTTGGTGGTTACGGGAATACCGCGTAAAGGTAAAGGTTGCAGGTTCAAGCGTCTTTAAAATACCTCGTACAACAATTCTCACTTCAATCACTGTCTATCGCCAACTATTACAATTACAATTACTCTTCTACGTCCAAAGCGGTTCCTTATATATGAAATTAATTCCTTCTAGAAGCATCTCTGAAATTACATCTAGAACAGAACACTCCGATCGTTCGAAAAGCCACTAGAATATTCGAAGATTCTAAGAACGCGACTCTCTCACACTCTGTCTGGGCGACAGGTCCGGACAGGCTCGTAACAATATATTCTTGTTTGTATAGTTTCTAAATTTAAAAAATCCCATGAGAGATATCTTAAAATAATAGTTTACTGCTTATATTATATGTTCTGAATTACACATCGTAGTCTTAAACTTCACAATGATGTTCAATATGAGACATACATACAACGCACAGCAACATATTGTGCCGCTTCCAATATTTTTCAACGCAAATCTTGTTTAGCAAATGTATGTGATGCATTGACACATTAATATGTGATGCGGTTCAATCACTATATAAGTTTTGCTATTTATTAATTCAGTGAGCGAATCGTGACTGACATAATTGTACGCCAATGAATAACTAATATAAAGTATCACATTTCTGACTTGATTATAAATTTCAAAATAAACAATCATTAAATTTTCTGCGGTTTCTTTTGGAATTAAAAATCAACACATTATAACCAAACTTAAACACCAATTTATAATCTTTTTTCAATCAGCCGAGTTGAAATGATTACTTTCATTTATACCTATTTAGTTCTTGCCAGGAACTCAAATATCAGATTAAAGTTTTCATATTTTCAAAATCTGCATTTTTTTAATATACTGCTAATTTAGTACTGCATTCGCGAATTTTATGCTTTTCTCACTAATAAGAAATGTTAATTTCAACGAAAGCTGACATTTTAGGAATCTAATTCAAAGGTGTAATTTAACTGATGAAAATACTTGTTAACCACGAACTAGAATTCAAAAAGTGTTGATAGCGTAATCCGCCTTTGGGTTCCCGTTCTGCCAGTCTTCTCCAGATAGATTTCTTGCTGACATTGGTTTTGAAATTCCTTTCATCCATATTGTTGGTGGTCGTCCTAGTTTTCTTTACTCTGGTGTTACCCTTTCTAATATATTTTTTTGGAGTCTTTCTTCCCCCATGTCCGTACCATATTAGTTGTTGTTTTTCGATGTCTTCTTTAATTGATCTTTGAACTTTCATTTGTTTCCTTTTGTACTCATTTCTTACATGTTCTAATCTAGACTTCCCCGCTGCTCTCCTCCAAAAATCCATTTCAACTGCCAATAAGTTTTTGTGATAACTGCTGCACTTCTGAGGCATTGATGATTGTATATTCTTTTTTTCAACTCCGGTCTTATATTTTTTTGCCACAGTAGTGAATTCAATGCATCTATAACTTGTTTCCCTTTGGTTATTCTGTCTTTTATGGCTTCATTACTTCTCCCTGTCTTTGATATTTTTACCACCAAATATATACAGATATTGCGTTTTTTGCACATTTACTTCGCAGCCCCATTTTTTGTACTCTTCCATTAGTTATCTAGCCATACACTCCAGATTTTCCTTGTCTTGGGCAATAACTACCTGATCATACATAGATTCCTTTACACTTCTTTTTCCAATGCCTGGGTGCTTCATCGATATATATGTTGAACAGTATGGAACAACAACCTTTTGACCTAAAAACCATTAGAAATCTTATTTCCTATTTTAACTTTTGATATTGTGTTCTTATACAGATCTTTAATAGCGTTGGTTAGTGTAACGCTGATATTGGTTTCTCTAATACTTCCCACAATTTCGCAACAGGCACGGTGTGATATGCTTTTGTTAAATCTACTAAAAGAAAATGTACCTCTCGAGACCTCAGTAGCGAGTATTTGGGATAAGCAGAAAATACTATCTATTGTGGATCGCCCTGCTCTGAATCCGTTTTGTTCTTCTGATTCAAAAGGACGGTATTCTTCGCATATGCGTTCTTTTATAAGTCTCCCATATAATCTGCTAATTGTGCTCGTAATACTTATTGCAATCTTCCTTACTTCCTTTCTTATGGATAGACATAATCCATCCTTCTTTCCCACCTTGTGGAACTGGTTCTCCATACAAATGCCTATTGAAAACTTCTGTCGAAGGGTTTATTGGTTCAATTTTTTATTAATTCTGCATATATTCAATCTGGACCCGAAGCACGTCCATTTTTTAACAATGATACAGCTATTTTAGTTTTCGTTGAAATTAGCATTGCTTATATTTTCTTATTAATGAGAAAATAATCATTTAGTAATGAATTAAACAAAAAATACCGATTCCGCCAACTTTTTAGACCTAGACAGAATAAAACAGAACAAAGTTTATAAATAAGTTATACAAAAAATTTCAAATATGTGCCGTACGCGTGTTCGTGCTTCCTAATTAAAATAAACTTTATAAAAACATTATAATCTAAATCTAAACAGGAAGCGTTAAAAATTATCTGTAGGGAAATGTAAATCTACAAAATGGCTTATCAAATATTAAATACCTACTAGTGAGGAATAATAATAACAAATCAATATCAAGTGATATATGAGCATGTTATACATTATAATAACCATTTAATAAACTACCAGTGTATTTATATTAATGGTATCGTAATACAAAAGACAATAATTTTTTAGATCAATTATTTATTAATAATATATGGTTATGGTTTATTGTATTTAAAGGGTGATATCTTTTAATTTAATGAAATTTATCTATTAAACGGAAATGCTATTTTATCAACAGTTATAGACCGGGAGATGGTGACACAAAATATTAGGTCATTTGTACCAGTATGGCGGTTCTTCAGGGATCTAATTACGTACAGGCAAAAAGGAAAATGATGGTCATAGCGCTCGCACCGGCGGCCCAATCGCGTGGGCGTTAATCGAACGCGTCGGATAAATAACGAGTGTCGAACGATTTGTTCCACAAAAATGCTTGTATTTTCAGATAGTCAAAAAAAAAAGAAGTAGGCGTTAGCGTAATGCCATACTTATCGGGTGTGACTTACAGCCCGCCATACCGACGCGAATAAATTAATTTAAATAAAACAATTCAACCATTTGTACCAGCCTAATTTTTGCATAGCTAATCATCATCGAGTAGCCATTCACGAAAATCACCTTGCCATACTTTTCCGACAATTCCCAATGGCCGCCATACCACTGCAAAGGATTAATATTTTTTTTTGCCAAACGATTTGTACCTCCCTGAAACTTTTTTTAACAGTTCCCTGTATGATCATAAATAGAATTCTGATAATGCCATACCTGTGGAAGGTGGCGAAAGTGAACAATATTTTTTTTAAATTCTAAGATTTTATTCGTAATTCGAACAATTTGTACCAGTATGGCACTAATTTTTCCTGTAATTTTGAGGTTTAACGAATATAAATACAAAGTTTCAAACACCTAATTGGCGGCAATCTTGTCTTATAAGCAAAAGTTAGATGTTATGTTGTATAATATTCTGCGGCTCCCACCGCTCGAAAAAATTCTCGAATTATTAGAGATCTTGGCTCATCGTATTAGTTCGGGAGCCCAGAGGGTTTTCGTAGCCGTGAAAGAGACACCAAAGTTTTTTCTATGTATTTTGAGCCCCTGATTACATATATCAAGGGTGGATTCCCGAGAAATGGTTAGGAAATTTGTTACTAATAAAAAAACTGGTTTTTCATATCTTGCTCGAGTGTGACAGTCTTCCGCCCCATAGTTATATTATGGGATAATTTTTTTTAGGTTGAATTTTATCCAAATGAACCGAATACAATGATGCCATACTGTAACAAATGATTTTATGTCTTGTACCTTGAAAACGTGTCGAAAAATCAGGTTTTTCAAGTATGGCGCCATTTTTTCCCTCGACTAAAAGTATGGCAAATATAATAATGGTCACATTGTATCGTATAATTGCCAAAAATCCAAATGCCATACTGGTACAAATCGTTAAATTTTTTAATTTTTTTTCACCTTTTAGCTCAAGTCCGACAGTCATCCGCCCCATGGTTAAAATCTGTAATAATTCTTTTTAGGTATAATTGCATCCAAATGACGAGAATACAATGATGCCATGATGTTAAAAATGATTTTACGTATTTTACAGTCGTATTTTTAAAACGTGTCAAATAAATAAGTATTTGAAGTATGGCAGCACTTTTTCCCCCTACTAGAAGTATGGGAAAAATAATAACGGTCACATTTTGTCAAATACTTTCCAAAAATTCAAATGCAATACTGGTACAAATCGTTTGGCAGAAAAAAAAATATTAATCCTTTGCAGTGGTATGGCGGCCATTGGGAATTGTCGGAAAAGTATGGCAAGGTGATTTTCGTGAATGGCTACTCGACGATGATTAGCTAAGCAAAAATTAGGCTGGTACAAATGGTTGAATTGTTTTATTTAAATTAATTTATTCACGTCGGTATGGCGGGCTGTAAGTCACACCCGATAAGTATGGCATTACGCTACCGCCTACTTCTTTTTTTTTCGACTATCTGAAAATACAAGCATTTTTGTGGAACAAATCGTTCGACACTCGTTATTTATCCGACGCGTTCGATTAACGCCCACGCGATTGGGCCGCCGGTGCGAGCGCTATGATCATCATTTTCCTTTTTGCCTTTACATAATTAGATCCCTGAAGAACCGCCATACTGGTACAAATGACCTAATATTTTGTGTCACCATCTCCCGGTCTATTATAGAAATTAGATAAACGGAGAAAAACGATATCATTGGTGAACACATTTTTAACAGACTTTAAACAAGGAGGAGGTTTTCAATTCGAACATTTTTTTTATGTATGTTACCGTACTACTCCGGTATTTATAATACGATTTGAAAAATTCTTTATTCATTCAAAAGAGTATAGTGTCCGTTTGGTCCCTTAGAAATTTGGTTAAGGTCTGGTCATCAATGTGGTAGACATTCCAGGGAACACCTCAAAAATCAACAGAATAAGCTCTGCAGTTAAGTTAATTTGAAGGTAGGCCAAGACACTATCTCCATCAATAAGACGAGAGGTTGCCCGCAGGGGGAGTTGCATCCCCAGTCATGTGAAGTCTCACCGTGGACAGCTTACTCTGGCAATTGACCGAACTAGGCATACTTTGCCAAGGTTACTCTGATGATGTGGTTATCCTTGCAAATCAAATGAACCAGGACAAAATAACAATGTTACCTTCCTATGGGTTTCAGAACACATAGGAATAGAAGGAAACGAAACAGCAGATAAGCGGGCAAAGGAAGGAGCTGAAGCAACATACCTGGGACCAGAACCATCTTGTGGAATCAGCAGTAGTACAATCTTAGAAAAAAGAATGAAATGGATAGCGAAAAATCCAAGTACTGAAACGATCTACATAAGGACTAAGACAATCGAAGGTGCCCCTGAGAAATTACAACCAGAAGAGATCTCTCAGCTGTTTTAACCTTAGTAAGAAGCAACTCCGTATTATAACAGAAATATTACCCGGGTACTGCCGATTAAGAGGGCACATGAAGAAATTAGGATTGGTAGATGAAGCAAACTGCAGATACTGTGAGGTAGAGAATGAAACCTCATAGGAAATAGAAGAGGAAGATCTACCTAATTGAAACCCAACGATATCCTAAACTTTCTAAGAAAGATAGAACTAGAAGAGCTGCTATAAGTCTGAGGTAATCATCAGAAGGCTCCAATGGCAAATTACTCGCTATTTTAATATTAGCTATTGAATCTAGACTCCGAATATTAATAACTCAAATCTTTTACAAAGATATAAACCATTGGAGCTGATTTCAAGGAAATCGAAATCAGATGCCCAGTTGCTTCAAATTTTTTTACGAAATAAAGATTTTATTTTCTGCTTTTTACATTTTGATTATTGCATTACTGAAGTTGTGGTTCTTATAGGATGTCCTAAAAATAAGGGCAGTAAGGGCAACAAGAAGGTACGAAGTTCACTGTTTTTTATATGACGAATCCTTTTAGATAAAAAAAACGAATGCTATTAAATAAGAGGGGTGGAAGAGATAGAGGAGAAAATACATCTCTCTGTTTTGTTTTTAATATAATTATTTCAAAAATGGGACACAATTTTTACCTAGTTCAAAGTAAAATTTTGTTAGTTTGATTTTCCCTGGTCTATATTGTATGTTGTTTGCTTCCACTTATTGTCTGAATGTGCTAATTTTGATTTAAGATTGTTTTTCCTAATGTTATTTTTGAATTGGTCCCAAATTAGTTTAATTGGGTTTAGACTGTACCGATCACCTTAAAATAAGAACTTTTTGTGTATCTATCTTTTTAAAAGAAAATACTAAATAAAAATTTCCTTCTAGGTACTTTAAAAAAGGTAATCTATGATTTTCGAAAAACTCGTTTAATGGCCACTATCTGCTCTTGCCTTTCTCTTTCTTTGATGCAATCTGCTAAGGTAATCGAAGAAATGCGCTACAATGTTTTTGTAATTTTTGTTAATTCAGAGCTATAGTCATAGAATAATAATTAAATAGACCGTTAATATAACTCAATATTTATTCTTCTCTGTAGCTACTCTTTGCAGATCCCACATTTTTAAAATATTTGTAGTTATCACAATCATTGTATGTAAACAATTAAACACTAAGAAATGCATCAATCAAGAGTAAACAATAAAATTTTCTGTTAGTACAAACCTTACTAGGTAGTTTCCTAATTGATAAGTAAAAATGTTTCTATAGCTTTTAGAATTAGTAAGTCTGCAACTTTTTACGTGCAGTGGGTTTAGATAATTTATATTGTATTGATCTACAAATTTTTGGTAGTTAATTTCCTCAAATTATTTTGATAAAGGAGTGTCTCAAGTCTCAATGTAGTCATTGTTTATTTTAACTACATTCATTAGTCACTTATATGGTTTCAACAAATCTATAAAGGATGTTAATAAGAAACACACTTATCCGAAACAGATGTCAACATTTCGAATAATAGTCAATTGAATAAAGAATAACAGTTATTTGGAAGTTCTTTCAAATGTGGGTATTTTCAAAAAGTATCAAAATAGAGAACACCTGGATGTTCACTAAAATTCCCAGTGAGTTTGCTGTTGTTTGGATACGTCAGACTATAGTCCCGCCTACAAGATCACTTTACATTACCTTTTGAGGTTATGATTGCTATATTTGTTTAACATTTATTGACAAAAAAATATAGACTTCAATAAATTTTGATATAAACAAAAGTAGTGACCTCGGCCAACTTAATACAAAAAACAGGTATCTAACGTATTATATTATCCTTTGAATGATATTCGTTTAAAACAAAATACAAAAACCTGTACACACATACCTAGGTCTTCGACCAACCTCAACATTACTCCGCCAATGTGGACATCTCCTTTTACGCGAATCAACCTTTCCGTTTGTAGATCTGTGACGAAAACCCGAAGGTCCCATGTTCCATCGCCAACAACGTGTCCGTTTGCAATCATTTTATTTTTATTTTAAATTTGCACTTCACTATCACACTATCAAAAATTTACGTAACAGAAGGTCATTAAGCACAAAATCACATATTGTTTACAGATCACAGAAACACGCAAATTAGGGAACTCCAAAGCGCAGTACTTCTCTCAACAAATTGTAAATACATAATAAAATAAAAATTCGGACGAAATCGGAGTCTGCGTCCGAAAGAACTGGAGTGGAGACGAACTTATCGCATCATCGCGCTTGCGTCAGATTAAATTACAGGTCCGTCGTAAGGTATAAGTGATAAAAAAATTATTTATAAATTACAAATCAGGAAAAACCAGAAAAAGATGACAAATGGGTAAGAAAATTGTAAGTAATTGGTCTAACAAACAAAACAATTAAAGAAATAAATGGAAAATAATCAAAAAAATAGAACAAGATTAAAAAATAGTAAATCGAAAGAAAATGAAAAAACCAATTAAACAAAAAAAAAATAGCAAAAAATGAAAACAAACGAGAAACTATGATAAAATCGACAAAAACATAAAAAACGAGAAAATGTAAAAATAGGAAAAAACGGAAAATGAAATAAAAAACAATCACTTATTAGGCGGTACGAAAAAAGACAACTAGAAATATGCATATATTTATTAAAAAAATTTACTTGCAATAAATTATGTAATAAGAAAATCGTCATAATTAATTTAAAAATTAAGAAAAACTAACCAACAAAATTTTGAACATTTTTAAAATATTTTTGAAAAACAGAATCTTAAAAATATATTAATGTGTCTACAAAGTAAAAATAATTGATAAATAGCATATATTTGTCAAGTTTGTTCACTATTTTCTGTTGGTAATCCTAATTCACTAAAATAGATCAATGCTTTCCTAACAAGATCGGGTCTAATATTATATAAAGGATGCGTTGACATCTAAAAAAAACAGTAAATTAATTTAAATTTAATAAAATTGTTTAACTATAGACTATGAAATACTGTATGTCTTTGCAATTGCTATAAATAAACTAATGGACAAAATTTAAACACCACTTAACTAAATAAGCTCAATTTTCCTGTATTTGACTGATATTTTTGGTATTGGTAACTTCATAAAACTTGTAAATGAAGGAAAGCAATTATTTTAAACATAAACTGGCAAGAAAATACCGTATTTTAAATCATTTTGTTTTACCTAATTAATTTAAGTTCACACAAAAACCGTAAACAATTGAAATAAAGTGTTTCAACTGAGCCTAGTACGGTGTATGACCTCCTCTACTACTTATTACTGCATTCATTCGCTTTGGTATACTGGAGATCAGATTTTTGATAATACCTTGGGGGTACACTTCCTGTCTGCTATTACAGCATCTAACAGTTGATTATGGTTAACAGGTAAGGTCCAATGACTTTTTTAAGAACAGAACGTCCATAGTTGCTTTATGGGATTTAAGTCGGGACAGTTGGCTAGCCATTCCATTAACTCAAGATCAACTGCATTTAGGTAGTTAACCACTTGCTTAACATGTTCAAGAAAGATATTTTCGAAATAATCCGCATTCATGGATCTCAAGCGGATAGGAACCAACTCTGTGTGGCCAATATAACAGATTCCTCCCCAAAATATCAGTGTCTCCAGCAGCTCGCAAATCTCTCTCCTGTCCTTGGTCAAACAAGCTTACGACCATCCAAAGATTTTAAGTTTCTCCTAGTCTCATCTGAGAATAAAATTCTCTTCCAATCGTCAACCGCCCAGTTTACGAGAGAAACGTAGTCTTACCACTTTGTTAACAAAGGTTTTTTGCCAGTTTTCTACTGGTCCAGCTTCATATAAACGTCTTTTCACAGTTCGAGATATCAGTACATTGCGAGCTTTAGCCAACTCATTTCGTACTAGTGACTGTCTTGTTTCGAAGAAAAGACACGAAGAAAAATAGTAATTCAAAAATTCTCGTTTTTTTCTGAACCTATCTTGTAGATGTCATTTAAAAGGTTATTATTTTTGATATGTGTCATTAGGGTCATTGTTGATAAAATATTATAACTCATGATTGATCCTCATTAAAGTAATCTAACTTACCACTTCATTCCGTTTGGATCCTAATATACAAGGACTGTCAATATAACGTTGGGCAATAGAAAGGCCACTCAGTGTGTAACAGGTATGATAGAGATCTCGACTTTTTCCTGGTTTATCCAAAAGACCACCATTTGAACTCTGACAACAAACAAGTAGGTATTCTTGCAAAGCTGTACTATTAAAGAGGTGTTTCTTTGGAAAATTTCCAGCTGAAATAAACAAAAAAACAAAGTACAATAATAAGAAGTGTGACTTGTCCTTAAGGGAATCGGTTGCTAAGATGATTTTTTTTAATAGTTTTATTTTTATATAAAAGTGAATATCAAAAAGTACTCGTGTGATTTAGCCATTAGATTACATTTTAAAAATAAAGTTACCATTATGAAGCAGAGAGTATAATAATGGAAAAGCTCCTCCCTGCCAAAATGAGTAACAGCCATCAACTAATTTGTTTGTTCTTCCTTGAAATCCTCCTTCTAACTTCATTTGTTTATTTACCAACCATCTCTACAATAAAAACGAAACAATTGTTATGTTTTTGAAATAAAAAATTCAATCAGTTTAGAACAAAACTTGGGGATCTTTGCAATCATATCAATGATATTTTAAAATTTAACGTTTTAGAAATAAAGTCCAGTTAATATATACTTACTAATAACGCTTTTTCATCGATCAGGTGTCCTTTATTTAATATTACTAAGGCAGCTAATCCACAAAATGCATATCCACCATGTGCTTCCATTCCTGGATATCCAGAAAAACCTCCTTCATACGTTTGACAGCTAAAAAAGTTTTAGTGTATATCAAATTAAATGCCTAGTATACTATTTCTACAGAAGCAATGAATGTATATTTCTACGAAATATATTCCGAAATATTTTTCAATAGCAAACAATTATATAAAAACTGATTGTTGAAGATTATTTTACCAAAGAAATCGTAAGATTGTGTCTTAGTGCTGCTTTGGAGAAAAACAGTAGATTCAACCGCCCAGTAATAACGTTATATTGTATTGTATGTACCTTACTATCCATTCAGCTGTATTTTTAAATAGTTCTTGAGTAAATATTCCTGTAAGACTAGCTATACTTAATACACAGTATACTCCTCTAATATCAACTTCACCTCCCTCATGCATTTCAAAGGAACCATCAGGTTGTTTTAGCCTCCACAAAAATTCCAGCAATTTTTTCCTTTTAAAACACAATGAATTATTTGCAATGTCAAAAGATATACATAATTACACTCACCTATTTATTACATTAAAGGCTTCTTCGGTTCCTAAAATAACTAAGGCATTAACAGCTGCATATGTGGTAGCTAAATGTGGATACTGTCCTGGACCTCCACCAAATCCACCATCAGGACTCTGACATCTAAAAATTAGTACATCGCGATGATTTTACAGCAGATATATTTGTAAACAGAAAGGACATAAAGGATATAACTAAAAGACTTATAGAAGATTTCATAAAACGATATTGACAGTTTAAAATTAAAAAATACAGAATTGGAAAAAGGTTGTAACCACTACCAAGTAAAATGATAAATTAGAAAATCTTACTTTGCTAAAAACTTAGCCATAGCCCGTTTTCTTGGTGCCTCTAATTGTATACCTATTAGTGAAAGAGCATGTGTAATCCAATAACATAACCATGGTCTACTAGAATCCAAAACCTTTAAAAAATAAATTAAATAATACTACGTTTTAAATTAACTTTTAACGAAATTGATTAATTACATTAAAAAATATAAAAATACCTGGTACGTAGAGCTAAGACATTGAGTACTGTCCAACAAATAACGTCTATGTTTATCTTTTAAAAGCTCTGGTAAATCATAGTTCAAATTCAATTTTAGGTATAAATCTTCATATTTTTTTAAAACAAGTTTTTCTACTTGAATCTAAAAAATATTTAAATATTATAGTGTTGTTAGGTTATGTTTTTAAATCACCTGTTCGTTTGAAGTTTTTGTTGGGCAGTCTTCTGTATGAAACGATTTTGTCTTTATATCAGTAAATGGACGTAGCTTTTGTTCCATAGTTTAAAATGAGATCATTAAACACATTAAATTTAGAGTTTGATTTTTTGGATTTTATTTGCACAAAACTGAAATTAATTCGATAACTAGTAGTTCGTCTTTTTCTTGTAGTAGTTCAAAGTGCGAATACTGTTCGATTATAAATACAGTCTAAAACTCGAACAATGAATGAATAATCGATTTTTTAATTTATTTGCTATTTTATATCAACCATTTATAATTATAATTGAGTAATTATTATTATCAAATGTGTAATTTGTAATACTCTATGAATCTATATTTTAATCTTTTAAGATTCTATATACAGTAATACGAATATTACAGATGTAAGACAGTATTCGATTTTTATATCGATGATATTTTTTGAAAACTTGATTATTTTATATTCAGGACAGGTTTCATGAATAATATAGCCAGGTAGAGTTCAAGGGCTATTTTGTGTTTGTGGAGATTTAAATATAGAAACAAACAAAAGTATATTATTAAAAAATAATGTTAATGATGTGTTCGAAAAATCACGTGTAAAAACATTAGTGTACCCCATAGACAAATTATTATCTCTGGTGTACCCTTAAAGTTAAAGGGTAGAATGTGTTGCATACAACAGGCTCATTTTTAATTCAAAGTTTATTGATGTTTAGAAAATAAATCCATTATATTAGGACAAAAACATGAATAACTACCGAATAAAACAGGAAAAATGGTTACAAATGGGTAAAAAGCTAGTTACTGAAACTAACAAAACACTAAGGTAAAATTGAAAATAATCGAAATAATTTAAAAAAAAGAAAACCAAACAGTTAACGAAAAATGTGGGAAATCGAAAAAATAACTGAAAAAACTCACAAATCTGAAAAATCACAAAATACAACAAAAAAAAAGTGAAACAAAAAAATATAAAATTAACAAAAACTGACAAAAGCAATCGAAAGAAATATAAAAAAAATACAACAATGTGAAAAATCGAAAAAAAAAACAGTAAAAATTAAAAAAATGAGTATAAGTAAACAAAAAAAAATAAATAAAAAAAAAGAAAAATACTTCACTGCGAAAACCGATAGATGGGGTTGTATTTCGATTGTTAAATAAGCTTATTTGGATTTATCTTCATCCGGAATTTAGGCATATCAAAAAATAAAAAAAAAATGCTACAAATAATCGAAAAAAAACAGGAAAAACCAACAAACTGGGAAAAAGATAGAATTGGAACAAAAACAATAAAATTAAAAACAAAGATATAAGATGAAAATATGAATATAAAGAAAAAATAATAAAAAACAAGAAAAAAACACATTATTGTATTAGAAAATATATTAAAAATTTATGTACATAACACAGATAATCTTATACACAGCAGTAGTATTTAAAACATATTTATTTATTCATCAACGGAAGAAGAAACACAATCGTTCAATGGAATGTGATCAAAAGACACTTTTTTATACTTCAACATAAGTAGATCTCTTAGTTCAACAGTATGATAGTAATCTCTAGTTTCACAGACTACTTTTACCTAAAATGTAAACATTTATTTAAGTGTATTTTTAAATCTAATCAATTGCATAATTTTTACCTCAACACTAAATACATCTGAGGTTACCCAAGCTCTTTCATGAATAATATCTTTAATAGACACTCCAATTGATCCCATAAGTTTGCACAATTCTGATATTCCTCCAGGTCTATCACTGACTGTAACTGTACATTTTACCAATCGTCCATCTGCTGCTAAACCTCGTTCTAAACACCGTCCCAAAATTGTTGTATCAATATTACCACCACTAAGAATTAGTACAACTCTACAAAAAAAGCAGGATTATATAATTAATACTATACAAAAGAAAAAAACTAGATTCAATACCTTTTACCCTTAAATTCATCTAAATGTCCAGCTAATATTGCAGCTAAACCACATGCTCCTGCCCCTTCAACAACACATTTTTCATTTTCGATAAACCTCAAAATTGCTACTGCAATCCATTCTTCTTTTACTACAACCTAAAATAAATTTTAATAATCATTATATATCAGATTAGATTTTTACAATTAATATCGTTCTCATAGAAGTATCGTAATACTTGGTTCAATAACTAGAACACATTTTATAAGAAGTTTTTCTTGTCTCCAATATCTAAAAACTTGGTTTAAAGGGTGTTTCTTTGGTCAAAAATTTTATTTACTCTTAAGGAGTTTTGGTAATTTGTTCATACTTATAACAATATAGTTATTACACTCACCATTTTGTCTACCAATTGTCTTGAAGTTACCCAAGAATTATATCCCACTTGTGGAACTGCCAGTCCATCTGCTAAAGTGGCTTCTATTTCTGTATGAACAGGTTTAGTATTTTCAACAGCATTCGAGTAACTGGGACATCTTTCTGATTCTACACCCTATAATAAATCATACCAATCAAAACTCTACTTCTGGTGGGAGTTAAGACTACCACAACTCTAGAAAAACTTGTTTACTTACAATAATTTTTATGCTAGGATTTAGTGTTTTTACTGCTACAGCCACTCCAGCTAAGAGACCTCCTCCACCTGTAGGAACGACTACAGCATCAATATCTTCTACTTGTTCCATAATTTCTAATCCTACAGTACCTTGACCGGCTATTGTTCGTGGATTATCATATCTTTAAAATAAAATACTGTTTAGTTTGTGAAGGTTGTGAAAAATTGGAAAAATCGTGAAAAATTGGAGAGGGTAGTGAAAAATTGAAGACATTTAAAAAAATTAGTTAAAACTTGAAAAACTGTTATATAATAATATCTAGTTGTATTGTATTAATAATTGTTTTATAATGTTAATAACTAACCCATTAATATATGTCAGTCCATTTTCTTTTGAAATTTGATATGCTTTTTTTATAGCTTCATGCATATTTCTTCCTTCCATTATTACATTAGCATTATATTCTTTACATTTTTGAATTTTCATAATCGGTGCTACTATTGGCATGACAACTGTAACGGGAATCCCCAATTGATATCCATGATAACTTACAGCTTGTGCATGATTTCCTAATGAAGCAGCTATAACTCCTTTTTGTTTTTGTTCGGGAGAGAGTTCCAGCATTACGTAGCGAGCACCTCGTTCTTTAAAACTGCCTGTTTGTTGAAGTAAATCTTTTTTTAGAAAAATATCCATTCCTGTTAATCTTGACATATGCGAACGCTGTAAAATACATTATCAAATTTATTTAAAAAATAAATGAAAACTAAAAGTAATTTTAACAGAGCAGTTCTTTTAATCGATAGAAGAAATTAGGTAGGTACCTATGAAGTTTTAGAACCTACAGACATCATAAACTTCACAAAAATGCTAGAGATGGATTTCTACGGACAACAGAAACAAGTATGATGCTTCATAAGACAACAAAGAAGCGAACTGAAAGAAAAAGTTGAAATAGAACACATAAAAGAGGATACATCAGGGATACATGGGTGGCCTTCCTGACAGAAATATTTAAAAAATAAAACGAAGAATCTTTACCAGAAACGCTAAATATTTTAACTGATGAAAAGACCGAAATCTCCCAAAAAGATATGAAAGAATGCATACATAAATTAACTAATAGAAAATCACCAGGAGAAGATCAAATACCAAATGAACTCTTAAATTATGGAGGTGATTATCTTGTACAAAAAGTGCAACTTTTTATTCAAAAAATAAACACCAAGAACATAATACCAGATGAATGAAGGAGAGCGATCTTCAAGAATGGAGATAAGAAATACCCCAATAATTATCGGGCAATAAATCTTTTAAATACAACACTCAAATTGACGAAAAGAATAATAGCGACAAAAATAAACGAATAAGCAGAGAAACAGCAAACATTTTGGACAGGAAGATCGTGCACGGATGTAGTTTTTGTAAGAAGACAAATAAAAGAGAAGTCACTGGAATATATAACACACCGGCATATATGTGCCTGATAGATTTGAAGAAAGTGTTTCATAGAGTGAGAATTTGGGAATACATTTATTTTATGACAGGGAAATACAACTGGATTTAGTAAAAACCATTGAGAATATATATAAAGATAACATGGTAAAATGTACAGGAAAACTTTCGGAACCTATCAAGTATGAAACTGACATTAGACAAGAAGATTCGCTAAGCCCATTAATATTGATTCTTATAATGGATGAAATCATAAAGAAAGTTAAAAAAGAGGATATAGAAAATACAGATAATATGATCAAAAAATCGCAACTTCCTATTGCCTCTTTCTTTCTTTCTAGTTACTATATTCTCGTATATAGATACAGAAAAAGTTGTATTTTGTACTCGTATAAGATGTATTTTTAAAATAATCCTTACCACACATGGTGTATAAACAATGCCACTTCTAATTTTATAAGCTGCAGAAGTAATTTCCTCGAAAGTAACCTTCACAGGTCTCTTTGGATCACAGCAAGGATCATCCGGCATATCTTGTTCCTAAGAGAAACAGAATATTTAGGAATATAAATAACAAAGCTATTTTATATTCGTTAAGCATTTTTTACTTTAATTAATCAAGAACAATATTTATTACAAACTAAATATCAGAAAAAAAGTTTTGTTTTATTGATTAAAATTATTTTAAGAACAATATTTGGGTCAAGCAAGTTAAATAAAGATCGCCATACCAGCATCTGCTGCTGTCCATATTGGAAGATAAGAAAATGTTTATACAGTGTTAGTATAAACAATAAAATAGCTAACTAACATACAAATACGTTATGTACTAAAAAATTCTTTTTATAAAACATTATTAAATTGGAGGTTTCGAAATGTTTCCAATTTTTATAGAACTTTTGAAGAATATGGATACAAACAAAAACGAATATAATAATTAATATCGTTTGTTCTTTAATACCAACTCTTTATTTTTTTACAATCAAGAATTTGAACATTTTAGAAGACTATACCTACTTCAATTAATTGCCACATTCCACACTTCAGAAGATACCTGTATAGCAGTCTCCCTTGGGTACTATAGGTGCTCCTAGGTGCGGTTCTGATGTTATAATCGTGTTTAACAACCCTAAAAAGCCCCCGAGTCCTCTGTTTGCATCAATTCAGTGACTGAAAGCATCAAAATTCCAGTAGAAGACCTGTATAGCAATCACCCTAGCCACTAGGTGCTCCGAGGATTGGTTCTAATGTCATACATGTGTTTAACAACCCCAAAAACTACCGAGTAGTAGTCCTAGGATCGGTTCTGATGTCATAATCGTGTATAGCAACCCCAAAAACTCCCGAGTCCTCTGTTTGCATCAATTTAGTGATGGAAAGCTTCGAAATTCCAATAGATGACCTGCATAGCAATCACCTTGGCATTAGGTGCTCCGAGGATCGGTTCTGACGTCATACACGTGTTTAGCCACCCCAAAAACCCCCGAGTAGGTACTCTGTTTGCTTCGTTTGCTTCAAGTTAATGTCAAGCTTCAAAATTCCAGAAGAAGACCAGCATCCTGGGCACTAGTTGTTCCGAGGATTGGTTCTGATGTCATAATAGTGGTTAGCAACCCCAAAAACCATCGAGTACTCTGTTAGCTTCAAGTAAATGTCGAAAAGCTTCAAAATTCCAGAAGACACCTGCATCCTGGGCACTATAGGTGTTCTTAGGATCGGTTCTGATGTCATAATAGTGGTTAGTAACCCCAAAAAGACGCGAGTAATCTGTTTGCATTAATTTAGTTCCGAAAATCATTGAAACTCCAGAGGATGACGTGCCTTAGCACTCTTAGCAGTAACACTTGCACCGGGTGCTCCAGTGTCGGTTCTGATGTCATATTCGTGTTCAGAGATACCAAAAACTCCGATTAACAAAATCTAATATACTGATTTTAACACGTTTTCATAAAATTTAATCGATTTCTTTACTCTTTATTTACTTTAATTCTATTGTTAGTAATTTTTTATTGGTTAATTTGATACTAAACTACTTGTGTACTTTTAACTGTTTAATATACCATAAGTAAAATAAATAATGTTTAAATATAAAATTTACTCTTGCACGTCAAAACGCGTGTTTAAAATTACATAAAATGAATACTTAACATATCTAAATCTCATGTAATTTTGTAATAATTTAGTTAATCGCAATAAAAACCACAGCTTAATAAAAATTTTGTGTATTTACTTACAGAGTCCGATTCTTCTGAAAAATCGGGAGATTTTGTATAACTTTCCATACTAAATAACACTCAAATTTTAAATTGTTGTAAATTGATTTTCAATAATAGTTTCGTACAGTCTAAACAACTACTCTCATGAAACCAAAATCTTGAACTCTAGCATTTGGGTTATCTCTTGTTTATTGATAACATTTATTTTTATTTAAAATGTTGACGGGGGATAATGGAATAATACTTATTTAATGGCTTTTAAATTACACTATTCATGACAATTTATATAAAAAATACAAAAATTGCCCAAATAATCGATAAAAAATTAAAATAAAAACTTAAAAAAGAAATTTAACCACCTTCAAAAAGAAAATGCACTAAAAGTTAAAAATAAAATCTTTATTTATTGAAGAAAAAAACAACAAAAACTTATTGAAAAACGGAAAAGTGAGTAAAAACAGATAGTAGAACTTGAAACAAATAAAAGTCTAAGATTTAGTCCAAAATTAAACAGAAAAACAATAGAAAAAAAATAAAACAATCGAGAAGATATTGAGAAAAAAACAATAAAAACTGAAAAAATAAAAAAGGTGAAAAATAGAACAGAAAAAAAAAGTAGTAACCAAACTGGAAACAAACGAGAAAATACGAAAATATCTAAAAACCCTCATTAAGAGTAAAATAAAATAAAAAAATCCAGAATAAATTGCAAAACTTTGGGAAAAAACGTTGATGTAGGCAGTTCACCGGATTAATAATCACGATTAATTATTGTATTTTATATAAACAGCAAGAAGTACGTACGAAATAAATAAAGTATAAATCAGCTCAATAAATATTGCTTATGTATTATGCATTATGTTTGTCTTACGTATTAAGGTCGGTCATATATTACAGAAAAAATAAACACGAAAAACATATGAATTTAACTCGCAATATACGAGGTTTGTTCAGAAAGAAACAAGAATTTTAAATTTTACAGGCTACGTACATTCGATTCTCGAAATTTTTCTATCCGTATCATTTGGTACAACATAAAATCTTCACCTATATCCAATATAGCACCAGGAAAAGTCAGAAGACTTTACGCTGTCATTACTTTTTCTGGTTATAACTTTTGAACCAAAAGTAATAAAAAAAACTAGTGTGGAAGTCAATGAGACTGCCGGCAGAATAAGTTATACTTCTATGCACGCGCATGGATTCATAAATTTGTATGCGATTGATTTAAATTTTTTTTAAAATCGGGAAGTTATTGGTTTTACCCCGTTTTTCGAAAATCGAGTTTTCATCAGATCTCAACGTTTTGAGGTCTGTGGAACCTCCCGTGACTATTTTTACGAGGGTGTCTGTATGTCTGTATGTATATGTGTGGATGTGTGTGTGTGTGGATGTATGTAAAACTCTTATAACTTTTGAACGGCTTAACTGTTTGGAATGAACTAAAAAGCGTTCCAGAGAGTTCCATCTAACTTAGATTTCCTGTAAGTTTGAACCGATTCGGACCGGTAGATTTTGAGAAATTAAAAAAAACCGATTTTTTTTTTTGAAAAATGATGGTTTTTGGGCATATCTTTTTGGCTATTACATCGATCAATTTCATAACCTAATCAGCTCTTAAACTTAAAAAAACACGTCGAATTCCGTTTTGCAAATTAAAATCGGTTGATTCGTTCGTGAGATATCGTTGTCGAAAAATGTCAAAAAATTGTTTTTTTTTTTTGAAATTTTTTGACTAATCGATTTTGCACTTCGAATAACGTTTCTAGGTCTCAAAAACTGCATCGAATGCCTTTTTAAACATTTCAAAAAAAAGATCAAAAACGTCAAAATACGCCACTTTACTATAGCTTTACGGTTAACATTAGTGTGAAGTTGCAAGGATGGCCTTTAAGGTCAACCTCTTTTCGAATTTTTTTTATCGAATTTGCATAAAATTCCTGGAGACGAGGTCCAGGTGTTTCGAAGACCATCGCCATTATTATAATCGTATTTAGCGACTCAAAAAAACACCGAGTACAAAGTGTGCACTGATTTCGTACAGAATTTACATGAAACCCCAGGAGAAGAGGTAAACACCCTAGGCCGCGGAGACTTTCGGCATCATGATATTCGTGTTCAGCGACTCCAAAAACCCCGAGTATATAAATTGAACCCATTTTCAGCAATACCTACCAAATTGTAAGTTTTCTCTCTATTGTCTGTTCGGAACGTACTTTTCGACTGCAGAAATGCAATTTCCCATTTTTACATTATAAAAAATAGCGACAAATTTCCTGATACTAACAAATCCAGTACAAAAAAAGGATTCCGATCCATCTTACGTTACAAAAGTCAGTGGTTTTTGTGCTTTATTTCCTCGACTATTCGTAAAAACTCTGTTTATGTAGCCAACAACCTTAAAAGCATACAGCAGAATATACTGCAACCATGTGACAGTATTTTAAACTAAAATACAATAATACTCATTACTAAATATTATTATTAATATAAAATGCTAAACTTTATATGTATACTTACTATACTTACGTGACAGAATTATAAAATAATCTGTCAAATAATCATGTGGTCCGTCACTATGATATTCATACATTAGTTCAGACTGTTTTTTGTATATCTATCCCTTTTTAATGTACTGAATGTTGAAACGGTATTCAAAGGACTTATAGATACATATGACTAATGACATGTGGTAAATATTTCATGTTTATTTTTACCGACCAATATACCTTATAAGTGTTTCTGTCTCTCTCTCATTTAACTGTACACAAATCTTTTCCACCGTGTGCACGAATAGAAGTATAACTTCAAAAATTCTCTCCTTTAATGACGTCTTATTCAGACAAAATAGCATTAATTTGATATCTCATTTGTATCTCTAGTTCTTGTAATAACGGAGGAGAATTGTGTACAGACGGACGGACAGACAGAAAAACGATTTCTACGTTTTCACTATTTAATGTTGGAGTGAAAACAATAAGTATACTGCTGAAGATGGGTAGCTTTAATCGTCGTTGGCATTCAATTTCAAATGTATTTTAGAGGTCTATATATACATCTATAGACACCTTTTCGTGTATTATATTTTTGGGTAATTCTTGATTGTGGTAAATAATCGATTATAGTAATAGTGACATAGCACTATCAAAGTAGATGAAAGAACACTTTTTTTACATAAGGTCATAGAGCATTTAACTATAGGTACACACCTGGAAATTTTCAGTGACCGGACTGTGGCAGAGTAATTTCATCAAGAATAGGACTTTATAGCATAGACGCACGCACATGTAATAATGGAATAGTGGATAACTTCACACTTGGCATCGAGTTCGGGCCATCAGACTAAAATGTTAAGACGTTCTTCAGACATTGAATAAAAAATAACCTTTCTGATAATTTCCGATTACTCAGAGATTTAAATGAGAGAATCCGTTGTAAATTAATTATCGTAGTATCGGAAATATAATCGTTACCTTGGTTTTACACTACATTTTTAATGCTTAGCAACAAAAATAGTTATTTATTATACAAGGGAAAAAAGTATTAGATTTTAGCTCGAGGTTGTGTTGTCTCCCGACGCGAAGCGGAGGGAGACAAAAAACCGAGAGCTAAAATCTAATATTTTTCCCGTGTATAATACACTATTTTTTTCTGTGACGACGATTTAATATTTTAAATAAAATCAGAATATTAAAATCGGAAAATTACTGATGCAAAATTTGAATTTTAAAACTAGAAGTCTTTTGTCCTTATAGTGACAATTAGACCTGCGTTATCAATCAACTATCTGTCATTATGTGTAGGTATATATCCGGGAAAAAAGTACTCACTTTTTTCCCATGGTAAAAAAGTAATAATTTCATAAAAAGTGACGTTTTGTGACCCGTTAACAGGGATAAAATGTCAAACTTTTTTCTCGTCGCAGAAAAAACAATATTATTTAAAGAAACTTACCTAAAAGTAACAAAAATAATTTAACCAGACTTATCTTCTTCGATTTGCACTATAACTAAATCTATGTATGTATTTATTTATTTAATTAGTTGAAAATATGAAAGGTTATCAGGATATTCATTAATTAATGTAGAAAAACATAGTATATATGTACTATAGAGCGTACCCGATAGACCGAGAGTATTTTCCATCACAGTAAAGAAAAACTTTCCATCAACTACAGGTTTATCTATTTTTATATAATAAAATTGTAGAGTCTGCTTTTTGTCTGGCTTCAACGCAAAAACAACTGGATGAATTTTGATAAAACTTTTTTTAGTCAGTTGAAATTTATCGATTAAATATATGATATACTTATCAATTGTGCCACCTTAGGGCGTCAAAGTACTTCATTAAAACAGAATATTGCTCGTTTAAATATATGAGATATTAATTTTGCGCCACCTTGCGGTGGCGTCATAGTACTTAGTTTACAAACAATTTGCTAATTTAATTATAGGAAAACCAAGAGAAAAATTAAGAGGGGGAAAATTGAATTTTTATGTTATAGCAGCTGATTTCCATAAGGTGCAGAATCCAGATACCTGACATTTTATTGAGTGGAAGGTGTCCTAGAGAGGAGTTCCATATAAATATATATTTTCATTGTTTTCAATTTTTTTAGATTGTCTTATTTTTTATAATTATTTTTGTTATCCTCTACTTTTTTGTTTTTTTAATTTCTCCCATATGTAGGGATATCCACACGTCAGGCTGTCCATCAGGCCTAGAGATTTAAAATAGAAAATAGGTGATGAGGCTCCTCAGGGGAATCTCCCTGACATCGGTTGGTGTAAGCCAGTACTCGCTCAACACGGATCTGATGCTCTACTGTTTTCTCTTCTTGTTCGCAACCTCTGCATAGGGGTGATTCTACTAATTTCATCCTAAGCTTCCTAAAGAGATGTAGTCACTACCTGTTAAGATTCCCACAGCTGTCCAGAGATTGTTGTATAATAAGGTCCACGACAGCGGACATTGTTAGATTGCTAAAAGGGTAAGGGCTAACAGATTTGTAGCCCTCAGCACTACTTGCTAAATTGTCTGCAATGCAGTTGCCTTTCTAGTTCCCATGTCCTTCGATCCAGCTCGGACTGACCACGTTATTCTAGCTGGCACTTGAAGTGATACGTGATCTATTCAAGGTCAGTATAGTGTAAATATTTACATTCCTGCCTGTGATGTTACTATTGATTAATTCTTTTGCAACTATGGTTATGCCTGTGAGTTCTGACTGAACCACACTTGACATTTCATTTTTACCCTCAAGGATCGAGAGTAAATTCCCCATCCCACACCTTGCTGTGTTTTTGATCCATCTGTATAGGCGCTCAGAGCGTTCACTATGTTGAGGTCTGCTGTCTTTTCTGCTAATATTATGTAGGGTTTGTCAAATACAAATCTTGGTACGACGACATCCATATCTGCCTATAAGAGTGGTATCGGCTTTAGCGATTTACAGACTGATCGCTGTGCTTCGCATGGCTCCTGTTACAAGAAGGAATGCTGATTTTTGAATTTGGTTTAATTTTCTGATAGCTGTCGTTTATTTAAACAACTATTGTATGTGCATAACTTTTGATAAGATATATTTTACAATTTTGACGGTTTCGTCAATTAAAACTCATAAGGTGCATTTTTTCCATTTATTGTAACCAAAAACATGTATAATTATAATACATACATTAAAATAAATTATACAGTAAAATCAACAAATCATATCGTAACAGACATGACATTTAAGGAAGAACATGTTGGTCCAGGTTCCATATGATACGAACAAGTGAAGATACAAATTCTAAGCCTTTATAGATTTTGCTACATCTTCCATAAAATTTGCCAACTTTACATCTCTGTCACTTAATCCATTTACATCATGGCTGGATAAAGTAATTTGAACTTTATTGTAAACATTAAACCATTCAGGATGATGGTCCATCTTCTCAGACAGGAGAGCTACTCGAGACATAAATCCAAAAGCCTACAAAAGAGTATTAGTTTAATTATATTTATCGTGATGAATGGTGTTTATAAAAAGCTGTATATGTAAAAAAACTATTAGAATAGTATATTGTGTCAAGAGTACTGTTTTTCCAATCCAAATTGAAGTACCAATCATTCTTCTGATTTTACCAGAGCTAAAAGAACGTTATTATTTAAACGAACCTAGTGAAATTCCTATTTAATTCTGCTAACAAACCCTGGAAAAGTCCCTTCCATCGTACAGTCGCCAGATTATGTCGGTTAAAAAAAGGTCTCCATCAAGGCGGATAATTGGCACCGCTAGTGATGCAAATTTAGCCTATTATTTGGTCATTAGTATAATACGGGCAGCAGATCTTTAAACTATGTAAATAAGAACAAATAAAATACAACTAGATAAATAATTAAAGAAAAAATCATGAAAGTTACAAAATTAGATAAGAGATTCACGAAGTAATAAATCAGACAATATCTAAAACATTGAAATGATTACCAAAATATTAATATTAAAAATTGTAGGCTCACTACAGCAACCTTACTTCAATTAAAGTAACATATGTTTTAAAATAGAGCATTAATATGTTTTTTCTTAAAGTACGATATCCGCTCTATAAAAACATTTATCTATAGCACTACATATAGGTACCCATGTACCTATATATTCCTAATATTTGTTATTAGTAACAGGTATAAAACGAGGACAATTTGAAAATAAGTTAAATTTAAAATGAAGATAATTTCAATAAAAATAAGTTTCAGGTTTAAAGGTTATCAAGACAAAATTACATTAATATTTGCATTTTAGCATATCCTTTATCTATGATTTTAGCATTTTAGTAAGTATTTATTAAACTATATTTTACGTACCTGATTGAAATCTTTAAATAAAAATTCCTTGTAAATTGCATCACGATTCTCAAGTATTTTCCAGCCTTTACTTTCTAGTGGTGGCAAATTCGAAGTTCTCTCTTCTGCGTTTAATTTTGGATGCTGAATTATAATAATATTAGATATTAAATAACTATAAATAATAAAAAACTTACCATCTTAACTTTGCCTTTTGTGGTAGCTTTAGCTAAATGAATAGTAGACAAGGTCAATTTGCGGTGCAATGGAAAGAAGTGAAAGGAATTTCTTAACACTCTAGCTCCAGTTTCGAATAAGTTCGGATTGTTGTTGCTAATCAGAAGCAATTTATTGATTAACTTCATATCTTAATGTTCGTAACATGCGTTTTAAAACTGGAATTGTGTAGGATTTATATTTTCTACATTATTTTAAAAATAAAAAAGAGATTTTTTCATGGAATTTTTTTACAACATCCAAAAAACTTGTTTGTTTTTAGTTTATGGTCTTTAAACAGATGTATTGTATACCAAATTGTCTTAAAGTTTTGACGTGTATAGTAAAAGGCCGGTTTAGTAATTTTGCCAATATTGACAGTTTGTAATTGAACCTTTTTATATATATAAATAAATGTTGAAATGTATTTAAATTAAATATAATATCATAAACTAAATACTCTATTAAACAATTGGAATTTACAAAAAAAACTAATAAGATGATAACGAAATTCATCATAGTGATCTAAAAAAAGAAGAAGAAGAATTATTTTAATTTATCTTTGATTTGATTGGCTGTTTTAAATAAGTTTTCCAAATCGTAGTACGCCATTGCTCGTCTTTGTAACGAACGAATTATTCTGTCATCAACAAATCAATTGAAGAGAAAAGTGGATGGAAATGGCTCAAAACGTTAATCCCTTTTTGGAACAACAAGCTGATGTAGTTAAACAAACTGACGATTCTAAAAAAGTTCCCAGTGATAATCATGCTGTGACAAAAAGGTAACATGTCGAGTAGTTTATTGTGTAAAAGTTACTAAAAAATGGTTGTCTTTATTATTTTTAGATTACACAATGAACTTATGACTTTAATGATGAGTCAAGATAAAAGTATTTCTGCTTTTCCTGATGGTGACAACTTTTTTAATTGGATAGGAACAATAACTGGACCCAAGGATTCCGTATACGAGTCACTTAAGTTCAAGCTTAGCTTTCAATTTCCTAATTCATATCCATATACAGCACCAGTTGTAAAATTCATCACTCCATGTTTCCACCCGAATGTTGATACTAATGGTAATATCTGTTTAGATATTTTAAAAGATAAATGGTCCGCATTATATGATGTTCGAACCATTTTGTTATCCATTCAAGTTCTCCTTGCAGAACCAAATATTGATAGTCCTCTTAATGCTATGGCAGCAACAAAGTGGAAAAAACAAGATGAATATAAAAAATATTTAGCAGAGTTTTATAAAGAAGCATGAGATTTAGACTAGATATATAAATATAAATCAATTTTAATTGTAAATTATTAGTTAAGGATTTTTTTAAATAGTTTTTTTTTCTTTACAATTTAGCTCATTTTTAAATTTTGTTGTTGATGGTCATATTCTTGAACTGATTTATTCAATATAAATGTAACTTATTTGTTTAAATTACTCCACGTATATTCAATCTTACAACAATTTGCGGTATTTCTATTTCTAAGCATGATAGAAGAATATTTTCAAGTAATATAAAATTATATACATTATAAAGATATCTGAAATGTGCATTTTATTTATCTATGTAGTTTAAATGCATAGTCTAACAACTTATCATGAGTGATTAAATATTAAAATAACAGTATTAGGCATTTTTTATTCAAATTAAATGGAGATCAATTTTATAGTCTCCATTAATTCAAATTCTATTAATTTCAGTCGAAAACTGATTTTTATATACCATTTATTGCTTGAACATATTCCATAATTTTAAAGGTAAATGATCTCGTATATAATTATAAATATATTTTTTAATTGATAGTTGGTTTTAAATTTTGGTGTAATAAGACACAAGAAAAATTATGATTTAGTAATATACTTTATTGTGTCTATATTTATTCTTTTGACAAAATCAGTGCCATATTTATGTGTTTAATGTCTTTTTTGCAGTTTCATTTATAAAATTTGTGTTATTTATCGATTAAACTTCATTTTCTAGTTCTTTGATTTTCTTACTTTTTTCCTTATAATTTAAACTAAGTCATATATCATCGAATGAACGTTTTTTCTTTGATTTAGGTATGTATGTACGTATGAGCAAATTAAGGGATACCAGATACTCCTGCGACCTGTAAGATCTATTGTGTCCCCATTTTCTTGCTAAACTTCTGTTTTCCTCAGACTTACAGTAGTCCTATCTTTCTTACAAAGATTAGGATATCGTTGGACTTCAAGTTAGGTAGATCTTTATCTTCTATTTCGTATGACCCTAGAATTACGTCATGCAATGCGATTTGAGAGTATGTGTATTGAGGTTTCATCCTCTACCTCACTGAATCTGCACTTTGCTTCATTTACCAATCCTAGTTTCTTCATGTGTCCTCTTAATCGGCAGTGCCCGGTTAAGATTCATGTTATAATACCTTCTTACTAAGGTTTAGACAGCTTAAAGATCTCTTCTGGTTATAGTTTCCTAGAAGCGATTTAGATTGTCTTAGTCCTTCTAGATAGTTCCAATATTGGTATTTTTTTCTATCGATTTCTATCCTTAGTTTTTCTAATTTTGTACTACTGCTGATTCCACAAGATGGTTCTGGTCTCAAGTATGGGGTTTCAGCTCCTTCTTTTGTTAATTGATCTAGGTATAGCAATACTTCTTCCTACTTTATTAACAGGCTCATGGCTGATTTATTTCGGATTTTAGCCTCAATTGATGTTGTCTGACCATCTTTTCCTCGGTCGTCTGATTGATATTCTTCCTTTTGGCGTAAGACTCATTTCTGCTGTTTCCAGTAATCTTTTCACCGTATCTGCTCTTGTTCTCGTTGTGTACGTCAGTATCGGTCTTATTGTTGATTTATATATCCTAGTTTTCGTTTCCGTTGTGAGGTACTTGTTTCTCCAGATTGTGTTGTTGAGATATTCTACTGCTCTGTTCGCCATGTTCACTTGTTTTTTTTACTTTTTCCACTTTTCCGTAGCTTGACAGTTTGATTACCAAGTATTCCGTTTCCATCATTTGTTCTATTATTTTGTTATTTACGACCAGTTTACATCGTCTCGGTTTCGCTGATATCACTATGGATTTAGTTTTCTCTTTTGAAATCCCCATGTTGTATATGAGCGCCGTATCTTCGAATTCTTTAATTAATATTTGTAGGTCATCTTCATTTTCGGCTATTATTATGGCGTCGTCGGAGTAGCATATTATCTGTATTTCCTTTTCTCCCATTCTTATCCTCTTTTTTTAACTTTCTTTATGATTTTATCCATTATTAGATTAAATATTAATGGGTTCATCGAATCTCCTTGTCTAATGCCAGTTTCATACTTAATAAGTTGCGAGAGTTTTCCTTTAATCTTACCATAGCTATTTTATCTTTATAGATATTCTCAATGGTTTTTACTAAATCCTCTGGTATTTCCCTGTCATCTAATAAATGTATCGCGTCCCGAATTCTCACTCTATCCAACGCTTTCTTCAAATTTGTCAGGCACATATGCTGGTTTGTTGTATTCCAACGATTTTTCTATTATTACAAAAACTGCATTCGTGCATGATCTTCCTGTCCGAAATCCTTGCTGTTTCTCTTGCAGAGTTATTCGTTCGTTTATTTTTGTCGCTATTATTCTTGTTGTCAATTTGAGTGTTGTATTTAAAAGATTTATTGCTCGATAATTATTGGGGTCTTTCTTATATCCTCTCTTGTAGAACATCGGTATGATCGCTCTCCTCCATTCAACTGGTATTCTGTTCGTGGTGATTATTTTTTGAACAAGAAGTTGCATAAGAGCAAAACAAGACTCCGGATTTAAATTCAGGATATAAAAAAAGTTGGTGTAGTCAAAAGTACTGATCACTTTTTTTTTGTGTGCCAATGAGTTAACAGTTATTGTTACACCATGAGCTAAGCTTAAAAATGCGTATATTAGGAAACAATTTATTATTTATAACATTGTTTGCCAATAACGGTAGTAATCGGAAAAGGCCTGAGAAATAGCTTAAAATGACGACATCGTACCAAAGTCTTTGATTGTTCAATTTACGAACCATATAAAAATTTACAGTTTTTGCTGTATAAACAATAAAAAAAATGAAACCAGAAACTGTTGGTGGCCGCATTTGTCCCGCTAGACATCTCTGAAAGGGTCAAGTTTCTTTAGATATGAAGAAACCGCAGATTTTTTACAGGGTTTACAGGTTTTTATAGTATATCTTTAAAAAAAATTAACAGACATTGTAGGAAACAGCTATCCTTATCTCAGACAACCCCAAAGTCGACATTTTATGGACATGCCTAAGGTAATAAAAAACTGATTATATTTTTCACTATAATTTGTGTTTTAAAGTTTTATTTAAAAGTTTAATCGTATTTTTTTTTCGAAATGCGTGTCTTAAACTGTTCTGTTATTTCAATCGATATATTTAAGTAACTATGAATGATTACATAAAAGAGCAATAACAATGTTTAAAGCTTTTATTAATATAAATAAATATTTTATATTCCTTAAATCTATAAATAAACAATTTAAAACAATGACTAGGATTTGACAAGGGCTAATAAAAAAATCAACAATATAATTGTTGAAGCAAGTACAAGAATAGCACACATTTTTCTATTTTTTCTTTGGTAAGCATCGGCTTTTTGAAGTTGTTTAAATCCTTCATGAACCTGAATAGTTGTTTGTTCAATGTTATAATCGATTCGATCTAACACTGTTCCTTGATCAACTACCATCTGGCTCAAGTCTTTAAATATAGAATTCAGATCTACTATGGATTTTACTATAGCATTCACTTCTTGTTCTCTTTCCTGAGCAAGTCTGAAACAAAGTGTCTTTTAGGATATAGAGTCATGATCAAAGTTTCCGTTACATAGATAGAAAGATAAATACCACCGAAGCTAATAAAAGCGTCTTAATAGAAAAATACGATTTTTACTACACTGAATCTTACCTAGTGTTTTCTTCTTCAAGCATAAGTAACTGCTGTTGTGTAACTTGTTTTGATTTAATAAAGTGTGTATCAATGTCTTCAGTGTCTTGACAAAAATCATCAAAATCATTTTGGTCGAAATAAATTTTCGATCGATCCTCCCGAGATTGTATTTGCCTTAAATAACTATTCTGTGTTGATCTAAAGTAGGTGGATAATTCTTGTAAAGCACTAGCTAAGGAATGGTACACATTTACAGTCAGTCGTTTTTCTTTTGTAACACCTTCTAGAGAATGACTTTTAATAATTTGTACTAATCTATGGCATTCGTTAAACATTCGACTTATTTCATGTGTACAATTTTCAATTGCTACTTCATGATCCGATGTTTCATCAAAAGTTGATTTGTTTAAATGTCTGGAATGAAATGTTTTTAAATCATCGATTTTTGATTTTAGTTTTGGAATGATCATTTGTGCTTTTTCCAAGTAGTCTATCCATATTGGAGGCATACGAATTTCATTTCTATCACCAATTCCTTCTTCCATATCATTAAGAGAAACCAAATGCATCCTTTCAGATGAATCCTAAAAATTTAAACAGATTTTATTGAATATACTTAAAATGTTTAATAAACTAACCTGGTCGGGGTAAATGTGTCTGCTTCGAATAGCATTATTCCTCATTAACAAAAATACATCTGTTAAACTTCTTGAAGCCATTTTTATAGCAAATATCTTAATGTTATAGTAAATAAGAATTAAAATATGTTGTTAAACATTGTACTTGATTTGACATTTAATAAAATAATTTTATCTACTAATCCTGACCTGTCTCATATTTGACAATACCGAATCTTCGTTTTTCTTAGTATGTTGACAAAGCTAGACAAACAGCTGTTTTTTCAGTTAGAAAAACTGGCTATTATCGTATTTGTGAAATGTAAAAATATTAGAATTTGCAAATTTTTCAAAATTGGATTAAAAATAACTTTAATATGTGGTTTATTATTACAAGAAAGTCAATGTAAGAATTAAGAAATTTTTCAATTTATACATATGCATTGTATCCACTTTGGAAAACTGTTAAAATTTCATCGTAAAGGTCATAGACAAATCTCTGGTAAAGGTCCTCCAATCTGGACCAAAATGAGTTTTTCTTTGACAAGATTCTATATACCAAAAATCATGTTATGACCTTCCGTTCAAGAATTATAGCGCACACAAACGTAGGAAAATATAAATTATATACATGAGATTCCAAAGTGTTAAAAATGTACCGCTAATGGACGAAAATCAGGAGGATATTTCTTTATGACAAGAGGATTCTATATACCAAATGTCACGACCCTATGACCTTCAGTTCAAGAATTATAGCACACATAATCAGAGGGAAATATGGAATATATAGGTACACGAGTTTCAGAAAACTGTTAAAATGTTATCGCTATAAGGTTACCCGATCTGGACCAAAATTAATAAGTTTCTTTTTTATGACTTGAGGATTTTATATACCAAATATCATGACCCTATGACCTTCCGCTCAACAGTTATAGCGCACACAAACGTAGGAAAATATGAATTATATACATGAGATTCCAAAGTGTTAAAAATCTACCGCTAAGGTTATTCGATATGGACCAAAATCAGGAGAATATTTCTTTATGACAAGAGGATTCTGTATACCAAATATCACGACCCTATGACCTACAGTTCAAGAATTATAGCACACATAATCATAATCGGAGGGAAATATGGAATATATAGGTACACAAGTTTCAGAAAACTGTTAAAATTTTACCGATAAGGTTATCCGATCTGGACCAAAATTAATCCGGATCTTTTTTAGGACATGAGGAATCTCTATACCAAAAATCATGATTATAATATGACGTTCTATTCAAGAGTTATAGACCATAATCATTAGGTTTCTTCTATATGACATAAAGACACAAACGGAGGAAAATATGAATTATATACATGAGTTTCGAAAAAAGCTCCTACGTACTAATCTTTAAAATATACCCAAAAAAACCCTGCTGGTACTTTCCCCATCATAAAATGGAACATCAAAATACGCGACTGGTACTTTCTCCATCATAAAAGATGTAAGTAACATTCTCGGTAAATTTCCTTTCTGAAGATAAGCCACCCCCTTTTATGATTACAAGTTTTAGTTTTATTATCCCCAATTTCCGAAGGGTAGAACACACACAAATCTTTCACTGCTCGGTAACTTCTCAACTCTCTCGCAGCCCGGTAGTCTCTCTAAACTCTCTCAACGCTCAAATTCCACACATCTTTCTCAACGCTCAGTAAACTCTCACTGCTGAGTATTCTCTAAGGTCTCTTGCTCTAGTAATATCACAGCTCTCTCGCTGCTCTGTATTCTCTCAGCTCTCTCGTTGCTCAAGTCTTCTCTCAGCTCTCTCGTTGCTCACGTCTTCTCTCAGCTCTCTCGTTGCTCACGTCTTCTCTCAGCTCTCTCGCCGTTCAGTTAGTCTCACTTTCTGTCTACGCTCTCTGCGGGTACGTTTCTTAAAGTAACAGATTCCGCAACACAGACACATAAACTATAATAATCTTAGAACTTATAGTGAAGAAGTGTGAAAAGTTGCTACTGAGGTTATCAGCTCTTTACCATGAAATCTACTTCAAAATTTTTCTGTTAAATACAAGATAGAAACACAGAATCAATACACTTATACAAACATTTAATAAATTATTTACAAAAGTATAATACATATATAGAATCACATCCAAGTATTATGCTGGCAACAAATCAAAATCATCAGACACGTGTACCATGGGCACGTGTGTTTCATCTATTTTTGGGGTGGATTTTCTATCGCACAAAATCATTTCTTTCATTTTCCACTCCCAATCCATTTTCTGAACAGCGTGTAGAGATTCTGCTTCGTTATGATGCCTTAAGAGCATATGCTCTTTAATCTTTTCCCATTTGTCATCAACATCTTGTAACCAACTTAAAAATAAACGACCTAAAATGTAACATATTATATAATTAACATATATTAGGGAGATGTGTACCAACATAAGGAAATTCAAAATGTGTGTTTCTTTCTGAACAAACCTCGTATAAGTATATAGATATATGTAGATAAAAATATTAATTATTTATTACCATTATATCGTGACCTTGCATTTCTATCTTTTTCCTCCTGTTCAGGTGTAATTAGATTGTAGACTTCCTCATCTCTTAAAATAGTGCACACAGAAAAAGGTAAAGATTGATTTGCAAGTGCTCTTGCAGCTCTACCGTGAACCCGTAATATTTCTTGTTCCACCGATAAAACCAATTTCTCTTTTTCAATCACATGCTATAAAAAAATAGGTAAAGAGGAAAATTCAATAAAATAAAATAAAAATACCTGTGTTCTTAGTCTGTATCTCTCTTTTTCTTGTTCAGTAAAAAGATCCTTCATCTGTTGAGGCAAGGATTGTGGATAATTTATATTTGGGCTAGTAGGTGCAGTGCCTGCCAACACGTACGTACATCTGTTCATTAAATAGTCCTTAAAACCCTGTGGTGGTTTCGGTTGCACAGGGAACAACCCTCGACGTCTTTTAGCAATCTGTTTTCTGATATTTAAAAACAGCTGATAACAATTTGTAATTGGTTGTTCATGAGGATGAACTTGAGTTTCAGATGACTCAGGAGGTTCACAATGTGGCGGAGGTTGATGCTCTTTATTCTGTTTCATCTTCCGCTTACGAGGATGAAGTTCCACTGGTGGTGGAGGAGGAGCTAGAGGAGCCGATGCTGTAGAAGTAGATGATGAAGGTGAAGGTTCGACTTCAATGTTTGATGGGACCTATTATTATAAATAAAAATACCCAAACTGAATATCGTAAAATTAATATCATTAATTAAATTTACCTCATCAGAAGTACCGCTATTATTTTCTTTTTTTTCATCGCTTTTATTTATTACAGTGCTACTTTCTGGGCTATTAGCAACTGTTGTGGCCTCTTTTTCAGTAGAATCTGTATTGCTAGAACTAGGGACAACATATGGGAGAGCTGGATGTGATCTTTGTGAACTATTTTTACCATTTCTTCCAACACCAGGTTCTTGTTCACCACTGTTAGTTTGTGGAATGACTATTTTTAGAGGAGGTACCTAAAAGCAAATATTTGTATTCATTTGATAATTAGGTGATTTGTGTACATACTTTTAAGTCAGTCTTGCCTTCTTCTACTTCATGATCAGAACCAGAAAGTTTAGGACTAGCGCAAGGACTTTTCTTATCAGTATTATTGCTTTTAGAAGAATTCAACGCATTTGTTTTATTTTGACCAACCGTTGCTTGTTTCCCAGCTTGGCCCTTATTTTGACCTACATACACAATCATTTTAAATACAAAGGATTTTATTTTAATTTATATACTTTATACCTGTATTTCTTTGAGTTGTCGATTTGCTTTCTTTAGTATTTTCCTCCTTACGTTTCTTCCGTCTCGTTTCATCATCGGCAGTACCAGTACTACCTGTAGATTCTTCTTGAGCTTCAGTGGTATCAGAAAAACCTCTTTTAGCAGTCGCAGTAGGTTCTTCAGAATTTTGAGATGTTACAGGTGTGATTCTAAGAGGATCAGCATCATCCACCTCCATCTCAGTAATATCAGATGTAGTGCTCTGTTTACGTTCATCTGAAGACGAATCACCCTAAAAGAGATAAAATATTATAAATAAGAAATTAAAGCGTATATGAGGTATGAGAAAAACCGAGAATTTTTGAATAACTCATAAAATCTTTATGTATTCATGAATATCTATTTTGTCCCCTTTAAAATAACAGATATAACACACTTGTGCTAGCGCTTCTTCCAATCTTCGAAATATCTCTGGAACTCGATTTTGGATATGGCCATCAGCTCTTTCTTCGACGCGGATTTAATCTCCTCAACTGTGGAAAAACGTCGTCCTTTCAGATAGGTCATGGTCATCAATGTCTTCTCGGACTTCTTTGAAGAGTTTATACCATTCATACATTCTTGGGTTTACTCATAGTATATTCACCAAATGCCACAGTCAACATTTTGAATGCATTGACACACTTTATTTTATGTAATGCGATTCTTTGATCCATTTTGTTCGATATTACAAAAAGTATACCAAAACACGTGTAACCTTTCTGTCTGTCAAACACAAACTAACAATGCAAAATGGCTTATATTGTCATTTTTCGAGAATAGAATGTACGTAGCCCGTAAAATACAAAAATTTCATTTTTTTCTGAACAAACTTCGTATATATATAATTATAATTACAGAATATTTTTTGTCGATAAGTATGTCTGCATTTTTTGCTCAATTGACGCACAAATTTATACAAGTAACTGGTTTTAATAATTGCATAACATGCTGAATGTAAATACGATTGATTGTTTTTTTTTATAAATAATTCAAATGAATACAAAGTATTGTAATAATTAATAATGTTCTCATTATTTAACAACATATTCTTTAAACGAGATAAATTATAAATAGAAATAATGCATATTAATAAACGACTTGTATATTATAAACATTTCAACAAACCTGGCGCGCAGGTCATACTCTTATTTCGACCATTTTGAAGAATATTTGGCTAGACTATAGCAGACGAGCTCTTTCGGATTTTGGATTTTTTTTATATATTTTGAACTTCTGATTCCAAAAATGCGTGTATCAATAATTACGTAATTTAAGTTTTAAATTTGACACGAAAATTATTAGAAATATATTCAAAAGGGGTATTGCTTTTGTCCTGACAATAAAACAAAAGAAAAGCGAATTTACCTCTTTCGAAGATTTGAATTCGTAAATATCATCTACTGTTGCTGTAGCATTAGCTCCACTTCCGGATGTAGTGGACGTCTGGCCCGAAGACGTTGTCGCACTACTAGCACCCTTCAAGTCCATCGATTCGTCTTTTGTGTGCTTCCCAGACGACATACTAGTAGCGGCACCACTTCCAGCACCCGTGCCGCTTGAACTAGCTGAAGATGATGAATCGCCACTGCCGGAATTCGTGATTTTTTTGTCATCCCTCGAGGTGCGTGATACTTGTCTCGATGAGCTTGAAGTTGAATCTAAAATCAAAACTTTTGTAAAATTTTAGATCTTAAATGATATATTAGAACTGAACTATCGTAGAACGTAGAATCGTTTTGTCTGTATGTCTGTCTGTAAATATACCTCCTTCGTTATTAGAACGCCTAGAGACAAAATAAACTGCCAAATTAATACTCTTTGTCTGAAGATGTCATTGAAGCCGAGACATTTTTTTATCACTTCCGGTTCAAAAGTTATAACCACAAGAAGTAGTGTAAATAGATCAGGGTGAAAAAAGTAAAGTGACTTTACTCTTGCCGGCGCGGTATTGAAATATTGTTTTCAGTCCAACATCAACAGTAAAAATGTAGAAATCGTTGTGTCTGTTTGTTTGTTTGTCCGTCCGCCTGTCTGTCTGTCTGTAAACACATCTCCACTGTTATTATAAGGGCTAGAGACACAAATGATGTGTCAAATTAAAGCTCTTTGTCTGAAGACATCATTAAAGGTGAGAAAAGTTCTAACCAAAAGAAGTGTAAAGTCGTTTGGGGTGAATACAGTAAAGTCACTGAACTTTTCTTAGCGCGATATTAAATTAAGTTAGTGATATTATATAAGTTTTTCAATAGTTCTTAAAAAGTGTAAACATTTGTTGGATAACTGTTCACAACAAAAAAAATTATAATTATAATAAAACTTTATCTGTTATATATTTTCGTTAGTGAAGTTTTGTTTATAAATTCTACAAAGATTAACATTTGGTTGTATCAAATATTTCATTTCAAGGCCAGTTGTGGCAGTTGCTTATAATATGTGCTTTTTCTAAAGACTAAACGATAAACGAACAAGTACTGATTACTGATAGTAACATTCCTAAAACCAACATTAAATAAGTATCTAATTTTTTATAAATATATACAACAAAATTTTTTATTTTTTTATCTTCTCCTTTTATTATACCTTTCTAATCCACATAATGAAGATTGTATATTGAAAACGGACAATTAAGTCCAATTTAAAAAAAATACATGTGCCGAAGCCGATAACTACGCTAAATTATAAAAGCATCTAAGAATCATAAAACAGATAAACTTAATAGAGACGATAGATGATACGTGATAAATGTAGAGAAAATATGAGAAATCGTCCATCCTGAAAAGCCAATAGACAAAATGTGGAAACAAACTATGATGAAGAAATATAACATGTTAACAAAACAAAAATAATTCTAAAAATATTACAAAATTATAAATAATCATAAAAAAATTAATGCAAAAGGATTACAAAAGAAAATTCAAGTCAAGAAAATATCTTTCTAAATTAAGTACTATGATGCCACCGTAAGGTGGCGCAATTGGTAGTTAATATATTTAATCGAAAAATTATCAAATACAATAAAAAAACCTCGAATTGTAAAAAATTTGTTGAAAATCTAGAAAAAACGTCGAAAATTGTAAAAAATTGTTTAAAAATCTTGAAAATGTATCAACAATTATAACAAAAAAATTGATAATCGAGAAAAATTGACGAAAATCCTGAAAAACAAGTTAAAAATCTTGAAAAAAACGTTGAAAATCGTGAATAGTTGATATAATAGCAAAAAATTGTTAAAATCTTCAAAAATTGTTGTAATCTGAAAAAAAAATTCGAAAATCGTACATAAATGTTGGAAAACGTGAAAAATTGTTGAAAATTATAGAAAATTCTTATTAACCTTGAAAAATTGGTCAAAATATAAATAAAAATTGTCGATACTTATAGAAAAATCTTGGAAAACATGGATCTGGATATTTGGGAGGGGCGAGCTAGTGCTCAGCCAGCACTGAGGCCACATATGACCCATTGTGCATCCTCCCGTATGTAGGGATATCCTCACCTCAGGATGTCACCAGGCCTATTGATTTAAAATAGGTGATGAGGCTCCCGAGAGGTATCTCCCTGACATCGGCTGGTGTAAGCCAATACTCGCCCAACACGGATCTTCTGATTTCAGAAAAAGCAGAGCAGTCATACATAATGTGTTCTACTGTTTCCTCTTCTTGTTCGCAGCCTCTGCATAGCGGCGATTCTGTTAGTTTCATCCTAAAGAGATGTTGTCGCAATTGGCAGTGACCTGTCAGGATTCCCACAGCTGTTCGGAGATTTTGTCTGGTCAATGCCTTAAATTTTTTTGCTGTTTCCTCGCCAGGTTGAGGTAATAACTCTCTGGCCAGTCTACAGTTCGTAGTTTCATCCCAGCACTGTATAAATTTTTGGTGAGAGTGCTGTTTGATAAGGTCCCCGACTGCGGACAATGTTAGCTTGGTAGATGGGCGAGGGCTAACATATCTGTAGCCCTCAGCCCTCTTTGCTAAATTGTTCGCAATGCGGTTGCCTTTAGAGTTCCCATGTCCTTTGATCCAGCTGAGAGTGACCACGTTATTCTGGCTGGCCTCAGTTAGGGATTGGTGACATTCTAGTACTAAACTTGAAGTAAAACGTGGTCTATTCAAGCTCAGTAGTGCTTGTCGGCAGTCTGTATATATTATATTTATATTCCTGCCTGTGATGTTCCTATTGATTAATTCTTTTGCAGCTATGGTTATGCCTGTGAGTTCTGATTGAACCACACTTGACAAGCCATCCATAGCCCATTTTGTTTTTAGGCTTAAGGATCTAGAGTAAATTCCACATCCCACACCTTGCTTTGTTTTTGATCCATCCGTATATACGCTCAGAGCGTTCACTACGTTGGGGTCTGCTGTCTTGTTTGTTAATATTTTGTAGGGTTTGTCAAAGACAAATCTTGGTGCGACGGCATCCGTGACTGCCTGGAAGAGTGGTATCACTTTTATCGATTCCCTCCACAGACTATCCCTATAGGTGCCAGTCCCTACAGTGGGTTCGATACCAACCGTGCGAAAGCGTACCATGGTTTGGAAAACATGAAAAAGTGTAGAAATCTGTAAGATATTCTTAACCACCTTAAAAAATTGATAAAAATAGTTTAAAACTGTCTAAGCAAAAAATTGAAAAAACAAAAACTTGAAAAACTAGCAAAATTGGAAAAAATCTAAAAACAAAAAAAAAAATAAACAACTAAAAAGGGACACGATCGTAAAAATTACAAAATACAAGAGAAAAAAAAGTAAAAACCTGTAAATAGACAAAAAATATGATAATATCTGTAATAAAATTATGGAAATCAATTAAAAAAACTAAAAAAAGAGAAAAATAAAAAAAAAGAAATTGATAAAAATGTAAAATGGATATAAATTGAAAAAAAAAACGAAAAAACAACTAAAAAGGGGAAAAAGCGTAAAAGTTACAAAATACAAGGAACAAAGTAAAAGCCTGTTAATAGACAGCAGATATGATAATATATTATAAACACAAAAATAACAAAAGTACTACTAAAGGCAACACAGACAATAAAAGTGAACAAAGAAGAAACGAAACACAAACTAAGTCAAGAAACCCAACAGCTAATTGAACAACGAACGGCGTTACTAAGGGATCGAACAAATAACAAAGAGACTATACTACAACAATAAGAAAAAAAGTAAGAGCAGATAACAGAAAATACAAAAACCTGAAAATAAGAGAAACGCTGGAAGAACACAAAAGCCTGAAACAATTAAGGACAAAAATGAAAGAAGGAAAGCAACAAATAACAAAGCTACTGAATGAAAAGGGAGAAATGACCACGGAAGTGGAAGAAATAACAAAAACCGTGGAAAACTACTACAGAACACTATATGAGGATAAGAAAACATACCCACCAGGAAGAGAAGAAAAGAACAGGGTCAAGGTTAGAAATATAGGATCAGAGGATATTCCCGACATAACGACATTCGAGATCGAAAACGCCCTCAAACACATGCACAACAACAAAGCTCCAGATGATAAAATACGGAGACAAATCTATAATAACCCATATCCAAAGATTGTTTAATTATTGCTTGGATGAATCGAAAATACCAAATGATCGAAAACGCCCTCAAACACATGCACAACAACAAAGCTCCAGATGATAAAATACGGAGACAAATCTATAATAACCCATATCCAAAGATTGTTTAATTATTGCTTGGATGAATCGAAAATACCAAATGATTGGTTTAATGCTGTTGTAGTTCTCATTTTCAAAAAGGGTAATAAGTACAAACTCGAAAATTATAGGCCAATAAGCTTGTTATCAGTGCTATACAAGTTGTTCACGAGGATTATTACACAAAGACTCACCAATAAATTAGATACATACCAACCAAGAGAACAAGCGGGTTTTAGAAGAGGCTATAGTACTATGGACTATTTACAGGTAATGAAAACATTAATGGAAAATACCACAAAAATATTTAATAAAAAATCAGCAGTATTGACAACTAGTTTCGACCAACACGGTCATCTTCAGGTCTGTGAAAAAATATAAATAGAAAGATAATGAAACTAAAAGTAAGAGCTTAACAACTTACCAAATAACAAAGTGAAATACTAAAGTTACAAAAAGTATCCAAACAAAATATTAAATGGAAAGAAAATATATGGTATCTGGTTACTATATCTTCAACAACTGAAGTCCAGCAGCAGCAAACAGTGTGTAGTGAGGAGATATCCTTTCGATTAATGGAAAAGGTAAATGAGTACAACATAACACTATGGGTAGCAATGATAGACTACGAAACAGCCTTCGACTCAATAGAGATATGGGCAGTATTGAATGCTCTAAGTAATGCGAGAATCGATTATAGATATACAAACATCATCAAAAATATATATGAAAACGCTACATCGCAAATAATGACAACACAGGAAAAAACAAATAAAATAAAAATAAAACGAGGAGTGAGACAAGGAGATTCGATATCCCCCAAACTATTCACATTGGCTATGGAGGACATGTTCAGAGAGCTAAACTGGCAGAACAAGGTTATCCTCATAAACGGCGAAAAGCTAAGTCACCTTAGATTTGCAGATGACATCACATTGATGGCACGTAACCAAGATGAACTACAAAGTATGATTGAAGAACTAAACGAGAAATCAGAGCAAATAGGCCTAAGAATCAACACTAACAAAACTAAATACCTAACCAATGATATACATCAGAATCAACATATAACCATAAATAACCGGCCAGTTGAAAAAGTAGAATCATATACAGGGTGTCCCAGAATTAACTACGGAAACTTCGTATACGTATTCCTTGATGACAAATAAGTAGGGTCTTTCCTATAAAAAAAAATTTTTTAGAGACTCCTGTCAGAGTTATAAGATAACCCTTTAAAGAGGGGTGGTAAAATGTGTGCTACTTGATCGCAATACACGATACTCAATTGACATGTTCCTACTTTTTATTTTTTTACTCCAAACCGAAACGATTTCGCAAAAAACGACAAGGAACAAAAAAGTTTCTAAATAATCAAAACTTCCTAAAATAATTTTTTGTTATTGCAAATATTAATTGCTAAGAAAGTTACAAAAAAAATATTAAGAGGGGTTCCTTGATTTGCACCCTTAGAATGGGGTAGGGCAGGTGAAAAGTGGCAGGAGAAATGCGTCTTTATAAAAATGATGTTCACCCAAATTTTTAATTTTTTATTTTGGACCAATCAGAAGATATTAAATTAAAACCGTATTTTACCACCCCTCTTTAAAGGGTTATAACTCTGACAGGAGTCTCTAAAAAAATTTTTTTATAGGAAAGACCCTACTTATTTGTCATCAAGGAATACGTATACGAAGTTTCCGTAGTTAATTCTGGGACACCCTGTATATGAAAACGCTACATCGCAAATAATGACAACACAGGAAAAAAAAACAAATAAAATAAAAATAAAACGAGGAGTGAGACATGGAGATTCGATATCCCCCAAACTATTCACATTGGCTATGGAGGACATGTTCAGAGAGCTAAACTGGCAGAACAAGGGTATCCTCATAAACGGCGAAAAGCTAAGTCACCTTAGATTTGCAGATGACATCACATTGATGGCACGTAACCAAGATGAACTACAAAGTATGATTGAAGAACTAAACGAGAAATCAGAGTAAATAGGCCTAAGAATCAACACTAACAAAACTAAATACCTAACCAATGATATACATCAGAATCAACATATTATAACCATAAATAATCGGCCAGTTGAAAAAGTAGAATCATATATATACTTGGGTCAAAAGATAGAGTTAACAAAAAACAATCTAACTGCAGATTTATCACGCCGAATATCCTTGGCATGGTCAGCATTTGGGAGAATGCAAGATGTCTTTAAATCCAACGTACCAAATACTATAAAAGCTAGAGTTTTTGACCAATATGTCCTACCGGTTCTCACGTATGGAACAGAGACCTGGGCACTAAACAAGACTATTATAAACAGATTACAAGTAACACAGCGAGCCACGGAAAGACGAATCTTAAACATCAACCTACAAGACCGCATTACCAACACAGAAATAAGAAGAAGAACAAAAGTTAAAGATGTTATAGAAAAAATATGTGCACTAAAGTGGATATTGGGAGAATGACCGACAACAGATGGACACGAAGGATAATAGAATGGAGATCATGGGAAAACAATAGAAGTAGAGGTAGACCGCAAACGAGATGGTCTGAAGACATAAAAAGACTGGCAGGACACGACTGGATAAGAAAAACCCGTAACAGAGGAGAATGGCAGAAGTTAAGGGAGGCCTTCACTCGACGATGGGTGGAACAGGCTGGAAGAAGATGATAATATCAGTAATAAAATGATGGAAATCAATTAAAAAAACTAAAAAAGGAGAAAAATCGAAAAAAATTTAAAAAACAGAAAAATATGAAAAATAGATAAAAATTTAAAATAAATATAAATTGAAAAAAATTAAAATATCACCAAAAAATATAAAAAAACAACCAAAAAGGGACAAAAACGTAAAAATTACAAAATACAAGAGAAAACAGTAAAAACCTGTAAATAGACAAAAAATATGATAAGATCAGTAATAAAATGATTGAAATTAATTAAAAAACTAGAAAAGGAGCAAAATCGTAAAAAATTGAAAAAACAGAAAAAGATAAATCAAAAACCAAAAATAAAAAAAAAGAAATAGATAAAAATGTAAAATGGGTATAAATTGAAAAAACAAAAAAAAAAAAAAAAGAAAAATATCAACAAAAAATATAAAAAAACAAATATTGAATTGTTTTTTTTTTTATCGATTTCTTAATCTTAAAGAATACCTATCTGTTATTATTTTTTTCATTGAGTGGTTCTCCGGATTAATAAATAATCGTATTGTTAAATATTTACACAAAATGTTAAAAAATATTCAATTCATTTCTTTAAATATTAAAATAATAATTAATAGCATATTAAAATCATATTCGCAATAAATTATACATTTGTTCTAGATTTGAAGGCATTAACTACGCAGAAGTGTTTTTAGGTGAAAATAAAATCAATCAAATACTGCAATGACATTAATTGAATATTATTTAAAATAAATAGTAAAAAGTAATATATTAAAAATTTAATCTACATACACTATTCTAATCTGATTAATAGCAATTAGATAAATAGAAAAGGGTATTGACCCTTTGTATAATTTATTTATAGTACAGGAAAAAATATATATAATCAGTAACAGGTAGTAAAATGCACCTACCTATTCGTATTAATATCACTAATTAATTAATTAGTAATAAGTACCTACCCAATCAATCAAAAGTGAGTGTTTAAATGACCGCGATCGTAAAACATAATATTTTTGGGTGCAAATACGTAAGTAACGAGTTGAGTTTCGTTTAGGTTCAAGGAAACAAACCGGCCGTATAGAATAAGTAGCAACAGCAACGCCCGCGTGTCGGAACAAAAACAGAATGATGAAAACTAAACGAAACGAAAGCAGAGATTAGTAAACGGGATTGCCGGTTGTCTCAATCTCGAAGAAAATCGAAAAGGCGGCCATGCCTGAAATGAAGGAAGACGAGACGACAATCAGCGCCAGCGACGGCGATGCCGGTGTAAACGATTCGATCACGGTCGCCGATCTGAATGGTTGCAAGTGGTGGACGACATTTTCTGACATACCTTTGTGTAATTTCAGTGCCCGACGCATCTGGTTTTCCACCTTAGATTTATACACTTGATCTCGCTCGATCCGAGTGCGACCGTTCGCGCGCCGACGACGACAAACTGGATTCTAAACATTATTGCCAAACTTCAACAGTTTCTTTAAAATCCTAATAAACTTATCGATAACTTATCTACAAATTTTTAACACATAAAATAGATAATTTACTTCATCATATAATAATATATTTTATTCACAATCATTTGAAAACAAACGAATATCCAGTCTATTTAAAATTGAGAAAATTGTTCAAAGTGTTGGAAAGTACTCATTTCCATGCCCTAATTTCCGGGTAATCGTATTTTTGGTTAAAAAGTCTTTGAAGGCCCAGCGGGGTCTGTTAAGGTCGAAAAAAAGGGTCTCATTTAGGGACCGCCCGCTGGACCCAGGTAAGGGATGACTTCAAAAACTCTTTTGCCGTATTTTTATATTGATTTTAGCTGATCCGGATAACTTCGCAACCACCTAACACTGATATCTTTATACCATTTTCCATTTTTAATTTTTTACGATTTTTTATCGTTTTTATTTTTTATCTAATTTTATTGTTATCTTCGGGTTAATACATTTTTTTATTCGATATATTTTGTAATTTTTCGTTTAAATTTATTAAATATTAACTGCGCCACCTTACGGTAGCGTCATGCCACTTAAATAGTAAAAGTTGCTCATTTAAATATACAAGATATCAATTGAGCCACAATACGGTACCATCATAGTACTTAATTGAGTAAGAGTTTAAATATATGAGATATCAACTGCACCACCTTACGGTGGCGTCATGGTAGCTGATTAAATAAGAATTGCTCGTTTAAATATATAAACTAGCAAGTGATATAAGAGCTCCAGAGCCAAACAACGAAGCTACAAAACAGCAAGAGGGAAGAAAAATAAAACCAAAATAAAAAATTAACAAATCTAGTGATTTAAGAAACAGGTAGAAAACCAAAGAAGCAATTAATATGTTAACTACACAGTTATACTTTAAAGGCTAGCAGCATAAATAAATATCAACTGCGCCACCTTACGGTGGCGTCATAGTACTTATTTAAATAAGAATTGCTTGTTTAAATATATGAGATATTAACTACTCCACCTTAGATGCTGTGATAGTACTTATAGGACAGTAAAAATAGCATTTAACTTTGCACTAAATTTCCGATTCAAATTTCTTTTTTTATAAGGTTTCGGATAACTTACTGAGTATAAAATCACAAAATGCTGACAGATCCAGGTGACGCTAGAGGCGCCATCTTGAAAGAACGTTTTTGGCCGATATCTCGGAAACTATGCACTTTAGAGCAAAAGTCATGTAAACTATTATTATAGAAAATAAAATTTTGCATCTTTTGTTTCCAGTAAACTTTTTTGTAAAACTTACCGTTTACAATTTATGGCCCATTTAATGAACCGATTCTTCGATCGCAGCCAATAACTCTTGAAAGATTAGATTAACCAATAAAATGCATCTATCCATTTTTAAAGATCCGTTTATTCTCTACAACTTTTGTTTTAAACTTTTTTTTCTAATGTCCATAGTTTTTGAGTCATAGGACGTTTTATGTTGGACTACCGAGCGAAAAGTTGAAAATTTCAAGATACGCATAGAATATAATAGTACAAATTCAACAAATAAATTTAAAAAAATATCCCGATTGTTTATGTAGTTAACAAATAATAGTTTAATTCCTTACCTGCAATAGTAACAAACATTTTTTTATTTTACTTAATTATATTTCGCGGCCGCGTCACCCGCCGAGCGTCGACATTTCTCCATTAAACGTCCTATAACTCAAAAAGTATAGACATTAGGAAAAAAGTTTAAAACAAAAGTTGTACAGAATAAACGGATCTTTAAAAATGAATTGATGCATTTTATTGATTAATCTAATATTTCAAGAGCTTTGGCCGCGATCGAAAAACTGGTTCATTAAATAGGCCATAAATCGTAAACTGTAGGTTTTACAAAAAAGTTTACTAAAACAAAAGATGCAAAATTTTATTTTCTATAATAATGGTCTGTATGACTTTTGTTCTAAAGTGCTTAGTTTCCAAGATATCGGCCGAAAACGTTTTTTCAAGATGACGCCTCTAGCGTCACCTGGATCTGTCAGCATTTTGTGATTTTATGCTCAGTAAGTGATCCCAAATCTTATAAAAAAAAAATTTTGGATCGGAAATTTAGTGCAAAGTTGACCTGAAAAAACGGCTATTTTTACTGGCGTATTAATTTAGTAAATATTTTCTTACTTATTTTCTCCTCATTTTTTTTGTTTTTTTTTTCAACTATTCTCCATTTTACTTTTAGTTCCTCGTTTTTCTATTTATTTAAAAATCTGAATACAACACCATCTGCTAAGAATTTTTTGAAATTTTTTAGAAAGTATACAAACAAGAATATAATCAATGACATTGGAGAAATTGAAAAAAAAAGTCGCATCCAGGGGGACTCGAACCCGTAAGCTTCAGCTGTAACAACTAAGCTATGAATGACTAGCCATCAAATCGCTTATCGGTCGTTAAATTCGATTCATGCCACATGTGACACACTTTCTCCCTAAACATATATAGCATGACGTTAATGAGAGAGAGAGAGAGAGAGAGAGACTTAGCCAAATCAACAATTTAAATATGTCATTTTTTTGTGCCCTGTCTATTGAATAATCTAGAAATCAAACAGAGCGAGTGTACAAGAATAAGAACCGGAAAAAAAACTATAACTGGATTTGCATTCACATGTCACTGACGTTATTTGACGTATATGCAAGTAGAACCAATACGGGGTTAAAATGTAGCGTAGTTGCCAGGTTTAACTTAGAAAGACTTACTATCTTTGTCTTACTAACGCACAATAGAAAGAGATACTTTTAAGAAAAATGTCAACACTGGTGAACATTATTAAGAACGCTAGTGCAGCTTGCCATTTGTCTTAAAAATATCACTTTCTATTACTCGTTAATAAGACAAAGATAGTAAGTCTTTCTAAGTTAAACCTGGCAACTACGCTTCATTATAACCCCGTATTGGTTCTACTTGCATATACGTCAAAATGACGTCAGTGACATGTGAATGCAAATCCAGGTATAATAAGAATATCTCGTAAGTCATTCAATTCACGTTTTGATAGAGCTGCTTGTTTACCTCTAAAAAGTAATGGAATCTCTGGATCAAGTTGAGCCAAGTCTAAGGTTCCTTACGTGCTATTTCTTAGACTTGGCTCAACTTGGTCTACAGATTTCATTACTTTCTACAAATAAACAAGCAGCTCTATCGAGATTTGGCTATTTTTCTACAAAATGTTTTTGGTGGGATACATCCTTTCCAGTATCAGTAAACCTAGTTTCTCCAGCATTTGCTACCAGTTTTGGGAACAAGAGAAGAGAGTCTGTAATGGTTCATTTACCATGTTCTAAATGAGCAATAACGTATGTTTTTCTTTCTGTGCCCAATTTTTTCAACTGTAAGGTTCACTATTTTGTATGTTAACATTTCCTTAAGCACAACCAAAAAGCCAACGAGACGACTTTTTAAATTATAATTTTGAAACTTAAATCATACGTGCCGAAACGACACAGACTTTTAAGTGTCCCTCGTACTGTTTTAAGAAAATATCCAATATTGTTGATTACTACTTGCAATGAAACTTTTAATTACATTTACTTGCTAATTTTAATTAAATTTCTATTTTTTTTTTATTATTAATGCTATTATCTATAATTTATTAAGAAACATTATTCCAAATAGACAGTTTCTCTTTTCTGAACTTACCTGAACCGAACCTATGCGCGAGATTGTTTCTGTATTCGATGATGCCAACATTGCGAATATTTTCAGGGAAAATCAATAAGTTGTTGATTTATATTTTTTACAAATAGTCATTACTGTATTAATTAGCAGCTGACCCTGCGAAATTCGTACCACCTATCAATCAATGATTTAGTATTCCCGTTTGTTTTTTAAATTCTTACGATTGGTTCCCATGTTTTTGTCTTTGTTGATTTTATCATATTTTGTCGTTTGTGTCTAAGTTTTCACTATATTTTTTAGTAGATTTATATCTACTATTCAGCTGGTTCGCAGGTCACGACTTCGGGAAAATTTCACTACAGTTTTTCGTTTTAGGTCCCCCTGACCTCAAAAACACCTTCCGTTCAAAAGTTTATATATATATATATATATATATATGTAACTGACATATATGTATATATATATATATATGTATGTATGTATGTATGTATAGTTCCGATATAACGAAATCTGTGGACACGATAGCGGTCGCATTTCTTAACGGATCGAAATGAAATTTGGTACAAAAATCAATCGTCCCAAAATCTCGGTCGAGTTCGTTAATGGGCCAAATCGGTAAGGCCGTTTGGGCGTGACATCAAATCAAAATGGAAAAAAATTCGTAACTTTTTTACTTCACCCTGTACAAAAAAATGTTAGGGGACTTTTTTGTTTGTCTTAAAGAGACCTACAACTTTTATCTAAAACATTTTTTTCTAAAACGTATACTTCTTTTAATATAATTAATTAATATAAATCTACTGATGCGCCTGGCTTACCAAGGGCCATTTTTTGTTCTATTTTGTAATTTTTTTTTTCAGTTGCTGGACAACAAACAGACTCTTTCGTCAAATATAAAATGTTTTTTTAAATTATTGGAACGAAGTTCCCTTTCGCGCGTTACGAACAGTTACGACAGACGCTAGGAGCTAGCCAAAAAAAATTCATACCAAAAGTTGTCACGACACTATGACACGACACACGCATGTTTCTCTCTCTCACAGACCAAAAAATAAATAACTCTCTCTCCCTCTCTCTCATAGATAGATATATTACAATTAAAAAGACACTATTTTAAATTAAAAGAAAATGTACATTAAAAAGAAAATACTGTAGAAAAAATAATAATTAACTATAATAGTATTACATTTTATTTCATCCTGTTTTTATAAATTAATAAATTCATAAACATTTTAAAAATAGTTCGTAACTTGACTATTTAGGTACCTACGTCAAATTACCTTAACTGTCAGTTACTGTCAAATATTTTAATTTTAAAATTTTGTATTGAATTGTTAATTCCTGTTTTAAATTATAAAAAGTAATTCTAAAAAGATGTGTTATCTAAAGCTCTGGTATTGTATAAATGGACACTTTTGTTAAAAGAAACGAACTGTTAGGTAAGTAGAGATTTTTATACAGACAATAATAAATGCTTATGTATGTATAAACACTCTGTTGTGTTTACAAATTACTAATTCCTTCACTAATTAATCGAAAGGAACTTCGTTCCATCCGGGTGTCCCTTGACACCTCACACTTTTTTTTTTTTTTACTTATTTGTGTACCTTTACGGTAAAGTGACAATAATTTATAACATTTATTGTTTAGTTCTACGAAATCCTAATAGATGAAAACCTAGATGGTAGTTGACATCTAGGTTGGATAAACATCCGGTAGATGACACTTGATTATTTAAAAAATAGTTTATGGGAAAATAGAGAAGATGGTGTTGTATTTCGATGTATAAATAAACATATAAACGGGAAACTAAAATAAAATGGAAAATAGTAAAAAAAAAACTGAAAAAATTGTAAAAAAGGGAAGCCTAGAAAATACTTTTCTAAATTAACTAAAATAATGCCACCGTAAGGTGGCGCAGTTAATATCATATCTTTAAACGTAATTTAAATTCCTACTTAATTAAGTACTATGCCGCCACCCTAGGGTGGCGCAGTTAATATCATATCTTTAAACGTATATGTTATCTCTTCCAAAAATATTATACGTATTTAAATTGAATAGAATATAAGGAACGTATTTTGCATAAAGGTTTACTTTAACGTGGCAACATCGTAAGAAAAAGCTCCGATGTGAATTGCTCGTAAATTTTGCTTGCTAGCGCATATTAATTAATAAATTTATATTTGCTCTACAAGGCTGCTGAGACTACTGAAGACAGAAATGTTACAAACATAGTCCGTGACATTCCTTTATTTATAGTTCAGTTTATTTACTTGAACGAATTACTTATTTTTAATTATTTAACAGTATCACACATTAATTCACTGTAAAGAGTAGGTATTAATAAAAAATAATTATTTCTAAGGCATCAATAAATTCTTTATTACGAAAGTTATAAAACAGCTTTTCTTTCATGTTTATGAATCCAAAACTACCAGACACCATTTTTTTAGTAAATCATATATTGTATTATGACAGAAATTGAACTTCATCAGATCGAATTTTTTTAAGCTGGGGAGGATCAAGGTTTGTCCTTAAAAAGTCTTAAAAAGCTATTTGGTTCATCGCTATTATTATTAACAAATTAATAGTCGTAAGTCAAATAGAGGAGTATAGATCATGGGGTGACACAGGGATCTGTTGTGGGCCCTTTATTGTTTATAGTCTTCATAAATGATATTTGCCTCTTTCTTACGAGAGGTATAAAAACGGAAATAATGACTGGAAACAGCTTTTTTTTAATGTTTATGAATCCAAAACTGCCAGACACCATTTTTTTTAGTAAATAATATATTGTATTATGACAGAAATTGAGCTTCATCAGATAGAATTTTTTAAAGCTGGGGAGGATCGAGGTTTGTCCTTAAAAATTCTTAAAAAGCTATTTGGTTCATCAATATTTACAAATTAATCGTAGGTCGTAGGTCAAATATGAGGAGTATAGATCATGGGGTGCCACAGGGATCTGTTCTGGGCCCTTTATTGTTTATAGTCTTCATAAATGATATTTACGCCGATGACGTTTCAGCCCTGATGTCAAGAAGTTCACTGTATGATCTATGCTGTTTACATAATGAGACTATTACTATCTATCTATCTCCCTTGTAAAGTAATGCACTATTAATGACGGTTATTTGTTATGCACTATATTTAATATAGTCTAGTAAGGAAGTGTTTATATAATCTTCTGATTTATGTATGTATGTATGTATGTATGTATCTATCTATGCAACGGAAACTTTGAACTTGCTTTTTGACAAACTCTGAAATGTAGAATTCATTTGAAACTTTACATACCTAACAAAGACCGATGACAATACAATAATATAAAAAAAAAAACGGGTGTGCCAGTTAGTGGTACTACCGGTAGCAGTTATACTTCTATGCAAGCGCCCGGGTTTAGAAATTTGCATAGGAATGATTTAGCAAAATCATTATTTGCTTGAAGCATGGATCTACTATACTATAAATCCGAGCTTCTGTGTACATTTTATAGGTTAAAATGCAATGTACAGTCAAAAAAATCACATCGCATATTAAAACTCTTCATCTTTCCAATAGTATGTTACAAAATATCGCTTATGGATCAAAATCTAAAAATATTTATTGCGAACATATATATCGTCTGTACATAATATCAACTAAAAACTGTATATAGGTTAATCAGTGCCGCCAACGTGTGCAGTATCAAATAGTTTGACTAGCGTATAGGTTGGCAACAAGGTGAGGGAGCTTCTTTAATAGAGAAAGATCAAATAAATAGAAAACTAGCATTTAATAGCGAAACTTTAAGAAGAAGTCACATAGGTAGCGTTGCACTAGGTATTCATGCCAAATCATAAAAAGTTAAACTCGAAAATTCCCGAAGAAGTAACTTATATGCATATACATATAATGCGATGAATTAAAGAATATTTATAACAATGACTGACATTTAAATTCTTACGTAGGTACTTATTGTTTTACTTTACATTGATCAAGATAACACTGTCCCTTATTCTGTTATGATGTTCAGAGAATCGCTGTGGCCATATGCCATTATTATCTATTAAGAGGACAAAAAGGCGATAAAACAACAAACAAACTTCTACTTTTAGAGCAATGTAGCATACGAATATATACACAAGAAAAGATAAATCTTTATTAGCTGTCACTCACCTGGTATAGGCAAACTGGTATTCAATAAATAAGGCCGGACAGACACGGGGGCTACATCAAGAGGTGTCTTTCCTTTGGAGTTTTTTGCGTAGATATCAGCTCCTCGTTCAACCAATAATTTTACAAGTTTAAGATGTCCATTTACAGCTGCGTCGTGTAAAGGTGTATCATTATCTAAACCTTTTGCATTGACATTTGCTCCAGATTGTACTAAACGGAAAGCTACTTCGTACCAACCATGATTACATGCTTCATGTAATGGAGTCCAACCTTTAGGAAAATAGAAAAAAAGTTCATTTTAGGAGATATATTTAAACAGAGTAAAATAAATCTGTTGCTTTAAAAGTATCAGGTAACCAAATAAACTCATGCGGTTTGAAGTAAAAACAAACTTTTATTGAGAAACAATAATACATTATTTATTGATTGAAGTAATTACAATCACTCCCAATGACCTTTTGCCAACATGAAACCAATTTTTGTATTCCTAGATTTGGTATCAAAAAAATTGGCGTTTATTACACGTTTCCCAGACGGATTCAGAATTTTTTTCTGGACTCACTCTTGCGGAATGAGGCTTGGTATTATCCTGCAAGAATATCACTTTCTTCCGATTGATCAATAAGCTGTTGCTGGATGAGTCCTGCTTGTACTTGTTAAAGCTGCTCACAATACAAGTTATCAATGGTGGTTTGACCACTCTCCAAAAACACATAATGTAAAATTCCTGTTGCTGTGCACCAAAAACACAACAGAACCTTGTTTGGGTGCAAGGAAACTTTGGTTGTGTGTGGTACCGAATCAGTAGGCGACAATTAATTGTGTAGATTGCATATTTTAGATTATACCTATTTCTGAATATAGTTATCTTATCTATCTTATCGTCAGAATGATTGTCAGTCTCTTGATAGGACATGAGTCAGCTAAACTTAGCAGATGAAGACATTTGTCGATACTGCCAAGAGGAAGAGGAAACTGCATTTCATGTCCTATGCCAATGTGAAGGCCTTGCAAGGACGCGATATCTAGTACTGGGAGAGGAGAAACCGGCTGCTCCAAGTTATGCGGAGTGGCCACTGTCAAGGCTATTAAGTCTCATTAAGAGGGCAGAGCTGGACAAGGTGCTCTAATCCTATTCCACAGATAATGGATGTTCACAAAGGTCGCAGTGATATAGGCTAACAGCCAACCCAAAAAAAATATCTATCTATCTATCTATCTATCTATCTTATCATGACACGTTATCATTTATAAATTCATGTGGAAACCATTGCTTAATTTCCACATCTTTTCTAGCTGATGAGGATGCAAACGATTAGTTTCAGGACCCACACTGAACAATTCTACAAGTTATTAACACGTTGTCCTAAATTTGCGTTCGAAGATCCTAGTTGTTCATGATTTTTTGTTTTCCTGGGCACGGATCATCGGTCAAACTCAGATCTTCCGAAACAAAGTTTTTGAATCACTTCTGTGCTGTTTGATCTTTGATCATCTTCGAATGAGGTACATATATTTCAAACTGCCGCTGCTGCTTTGTACTCATACAGTAAACAAATCCGAATTAATGTTTTATTTGTAGTCATTTCGAATTATTAAAACTAGGAATTTAACAATTTTCAGCAATTTTTTATGTTTGTGAGAAAAGAAGGATTTATACTAAAGTGACAGCAGGTAAGAAACTATCGATATCGACTCAAACTTATTTGGTTACCTGATATAGAAGCTTTTAAATAGAAAATTTTCAAATAGTTTCATTTTTATTCCACATAGATGAGATGACAAGTTTTTGAGGTGGAGGACTCCCAAGATAGATACAATCCGCAGTATTTTTACTAGTATCACTAATAGTGACAATAAAAGCATTGAATATAAAAAAATGTAGTACCAACAGACTATATTAACTTGGAAAAAATGTTAGGACACTTAATTGATCAGAAAATTGTCTTTAAACTAAAAATGAGGATTCTTCTAAAACTTTTCCTTTCTAGGATTCTCAATCAATCAGCATCTCTGCTGCATATGTTATTACAGGTCTGATTGTTTTCTTATATATCTCGATCTTAATTTCTATCTCTTAAAAGTTCTTAGTATCTCCAGTACGTTCTAAAGGGTGATCTTTTATGCGAGTTAAGTTTTTCAGCACTGGTAGCACTGGTTAATAATGGCGCCCAAACATCATCTGTTAAAGGGAAAAGTGTATACTCTTCCATTTCATCATGGAAAGACTTACACACGAGCAACGATTCCAAATTGTTGAAATTTATTATCAAAATTTGTGTTCTGTGAAAAATGTGCATCGTTTGGCATTTTATGGTCGCCATAATCGACCTGGTTAATCAACAATTCGTGCTTTTATCACCAAATTTACTTTGTTGGACATTAAACCATCAACTCGTATGCGTAGAGTGCGTACCGAAGAGAATATTGCAGTCGTAGCGACTAGTATTAATGAGGATCGTGAAATGTCTCAGCAATTGGGCATGTGTTACTCAACCACATGAAAAATTTTACAGCTCGATGAGAATCGGTAGTTTTATCGAAAAATTGTGTTCAGCGATGAGGCTCATTTCTGGCTGAACGGATACGTGAACCAGCAAAACTGTCGCATCTGAAGTGATGAACAGCCACATACCATAAAGGAAATGCCGATGCATCCTATAAAACCACAGTTTCGTGTGGTTTATGGCATCATCGGTTCATTTTTCTTCAAAGACGTCCGTGGAAGAAACGTTTCCGTCAACGGCAAACGATATAGAGCCATGATACAAGACTTTTTTGTCCCAATTGGCTGAGTTAAACTTGTGGTTTCAACAAGACGATGCCACATGCCCCACAGCTCGTACAACAATGGACATGTTGAAGAATGAATTTGGTGAGCAGTTTATCTCTTGAAATGGCCCTGTGAATTGGTCGCCAAGATCATGCGATTTACCACCACTTGATTATTTCTTGTGGGGCTATATCTCGGGCTATATGGATATCCAGACATCGTAAAGGAGATAAAAGCGAAGAGATTGCAATGGGCGGGTCATGTACAGAGACAACCGAAAGAACGAATGTTAAAGAGAGCCAGGGAAAGAGTACCAGTTGGACGAAGACCCCTAGGGCGCCCTAGAATGAGGTGGCGAGATAACATACAAGCAGACCTAAGAAGTATGGGGATTGAATATGAGCTTACCTTAATGGAAGATAGACGACAATGGAGGCAAAGACTCACTCCGAGTTGTACAGCCAAGCAGTAAGTAAGTAAGGCTATATGAAGTCGGTTTATGTGGACAAGCCGAACACGAATGAAGCTTTATAGGAAAACATATCACGCGTTATTCTTGGGATACAGGCCGAAAAGCTCGAAAGTGATGTAAAATTGGAACTTCTAAATGGACCATTTGAAACAGAGCCGCGGTCGACATTTACATCAAGTTGTCTTCAATAATGCAAATTTGAATGTTTTATTAAATTAAAAAAACCTACGCTTAAAAAATCACCCATTATTACCACACTGCTGCTATTTAAACTGTCAACTATTACTATTTGAATCTTGCTACTTTCTAAAATGTGGATTTTTTAATCTTTATGTACTCTAAGTTGCAATGGTTTTCCTTGGGGACTAGTATGAATGACATTTTTTCCTCATTTATTTTAATCACCTAATTTTTGCTTCTTTTGTTAAATTCTGCACTGCTTGTTCTAAGCTTTTTGTCTCTTGCTGCTTTAATGCCCGTATTTTTAATTCCTCCGCCAAGTTCCCCAAATAATAGAAGGAAAAACCATACGCGTTTATCTCGACTTTTTCAAAAACTATGTGATCAACACCCAGTTAAGGTGTAAAAAAAACTAAGCAAATAGCGACTGCATAAAGTATCAAAAATTTTTCGATAACATGCTTAAAAACTATAAAATTCTATTGACAAAGAAACAAATCGTTACTAAACTGAAAACAAATATACATGTTTGTTTTAAAATTATTGGATTACCTGATTTTTGTAATTTCATTTTCAATTTTCTTAACTTGCCCATAATTATGACCCAATCATTAATAGAACAAGCGTTAATACTGACGTGCAAATAGCAAATATTTTAAGCGTCGAATCAATTTTGCATAGCCTTAGTCATCGTCATCACATAACATTGATAGCAACAACTGATACAATTCCTTAGGCATTAAAGATAATATAAGAATTTTAAATATACACAACTGTTTTGTTTACAGTTTTAAACGATATTTGTCGTGATCAAATAAAATTATTATCAAACAAAGCTGAAACCCTGTAGTTCCTGTAATTTTAATGTTTTTATATATGGGAACAATATAACGAGAAAAACTTATCTAAGCAGTAAGAAATCAAAGCCATTTAAGAGGGTATTTTTATATCAAAATACATCTAGAGAGAGCTCTCTAGAGTAGAGCATGGTCGGCCAAATTTGGCAACACAATGTACATAAGCAATACATTAAATTACACTTACGTAAACATTTTTTTTTTTAAATTAACTAGAATTTTTTTTAGTGTGTTCGATTGATAAAATAAACGAATTTTCGATTTAATTTTAATCTTTGTTTCATAGGGAGTCGGTGGAGGGAATCGACAAAGGCGATACCTTTCTTACAGGCAGACAGGGATGCCGTCGTACCAGGATTTCTCTTTAAGAAACTCTACAAAATATTAACAGATAAGAGAGTAAACCCCAACCTATAGGTATGGATCAAAAACGCAGTAAGGTGTGGGATGTGGAATTTACTCTCGATCCTTGAGCCTAAAAATGAAATGTGCTATGGATGGCTTGTCAAGTTTTATTCAATCAGACCTCATAGGCATAACCTTAGCTGCAAAAGAATTAATCAATACGAACAACACAACAAACTTCAAGTTTAGTACTAGAATGGCACCAAACTCTATCTGAGGGCAGCCAGAAACACGTGGTCACTTTGAGCTGGATCAAAGGACATGGGACGTCTGAAGGCACCCGAAATGAGGATAATTTAGCAAGGTGAACTGCGGACTACAATTATGTTAGCCCTCGCCCATCTACCAAGCTATCAATGTCCGCTATCGTGGACCTTATCAAACTCAAACAGCACTCTCGCCAAAACTTTATACAGTGCTGGGATGAAACAACGAACTGTAGATTGGCCAGAGAGTTATTACCTCATCCTGCCCAGTAAACAGCAAGAAAATTTAACGCATTGACTGGAGAATTTTAACAGATCAATGCCAATTGCGACAACAATTGTCCCCTTGCAGAGGTGGCGAACAAGAAGAGGAAACAGTAGAATATATCAGGGAGATCCCTCTCGGGAGTCTCATCACCTATTTTAAATCTCTAGGCCTGATGACTTGAGGTGTGGATATCCCTACACATGGGAAGATGAACAGGGGGCCATATGTGGCCTTAGTGCTCGCACCTCCCCAAAAATTCCAGATCTAGAAGCATCCTCTGCCATTCCCAGAGTGCTACATGTTGTTTTTATTATTTTACCGATCGAACTACCAAAATTTTTCTAGTGCTATAAACATTCGTAACTAAGAAAAAATATACTGATACTGACATACTAATAAAATAAAATATATAAAAAAAACACAACAAATTAAATTTTCAAAAAAATCAACAGTTAGATCAATCGCAACAGTACATATACATACATACATAATTCTGCTGGTTGGTAATGCCTGGATTGTAAAATATTTGTATATTCCCGAATTCCCATTGCAAGAAGCAAAATTATTAATATTAGAAGTAATATTTAATTATAATAGCATTTAAAATTGTTTATTCAAATATAATAATAAAATTATTATAGTTGTTATATATTGTACAGGTTTATATATTTTTTAAATATGCGTAATTAACAATATATATTGATAATAAATAAAATTTAAATTATAATTTTGTTATAGAAAAAATATCTAAAAATTTTATTTATCTCTGTCATTAAGTTTATTCAAGGAGTAGGACAGACTGTTTGTACATTAATGAGTTGTTATCTAAAAATGATAATTTTGATGCCGCAAAAATAAATATTCACTTTTTTAAGAAAAGAAAATGTATTAACCATAAAGATAAATATAACAAAAAAAAAATGAATGAAACTTTGGAATTCGATAAATTCTTTGGCGCAGAAGAGTAAACTAGTAAAAGTAAGTTTGAATATTTTTGACAATTAAAATACATTTGAATATATGTTTTGTCATTTTAAAAACCAAAGCTAGAATATCATTTGTCATTGTCTCATTTTTAGTTTTTACATTTTTTTACGATTTTGTATGGAAGACCACAAAAAAAATTGTAAGCGCTGAATTTTATATGAACATGCAACTTTTAAGTAAAAAATAAATGACAGAAATGTTAAATGTTGATCGGACAACAATTTTCAAACGTTTAGAAGCCATGGAAAAGTTATAAAAGGAAGGAAAACGAATTGACCGAAAGATAAAAGGTATTGTTACTGGTTTTGAAAAATTGGGTTTATTTTAATAATTCAAAGTACAAAAAAATCACAGATCGAACCAGGTCAACTATCAACATTAACCGTAAAACGGAGTAATTATGGCCAGAAGGTTACGCTCTATGTTTGATGGAATCAGAAAGAAGTGGTGTACTGAAATCTGATGAAACAATAACTGATGATCGTTATCGACAACAACTAATACATTTGAATTTGAATCGATATTTAAAAGAAAAACGACCAGAATGGACCACCAGACATGATAAAGCAATTTTGCTTTGTGATGCTCGACTTGTGAAAGAAACGTTGGAAATGCTTAAATGAGATGTTTTACCCCATCACGCTTATTCCCCAAACCCTAACTTCATCTAACAACCATTTATTTTTCTCGATAGCCCACGTACCTACTTGATAAGCAGCGCTTCTTTTCTTACGAAGAGGTGAAAAATCGACTTGATTTTTTGATTTGTTTGAAAAACGAGCAATTCTATCGACGAGAAATTCATCCTTTGCCAGAGAGGTGGAAAAAAGTCATAGGAAACGATAGAAAGTACTTTGATTATTGCATTCATTCATTTTGTTTTTGAAATAAATGCATAAAAACTAAACAAATAAAGAACGGTTTCATATTCACACTCTTATAGGAGGAAACTTGCATTAAGATCCTTTTTTACAACAATTTTTTGTTAACCTTTGTAGTATCTTTAAAGATAAAGTATACGATTGTAAATTTAACAATAAAGCAGGTACCGATTGAGTAACAAACGTACTACATGTTTGAAATACTATCCTCATTAATAA